>CM031241.1:427551586-428824086 GCA_018340775.1 Taxus wallichiana var. yunnanensis | reverse complement strand
ACTGCACTCATGTGAGAGACAGGATCCTCATATTGTATCTCGATGTGCCCCATGGATGAAAAGTCCCGAGACTCCATTAGAAAGTTAAATGGTAATATCCGCGCCACATAGTGCACCTTCTATGCTGAATGTGAACCGACTGAATAACTACGGGTCACTTTCGTCTCTCCACTAAATAACATGTGGGTGAAGTGATCACCGGGCATAGAACCAACAAAAATAATAGGAGTGTTGTCTCATGTCGATTTAACAAATGATGAAACCGTAATATCTTACTTATCATAGTACAAACCATATATTCTGTATAAAGTTGGGGATATCCTCCGTCAACTTGTGCCATATGAACCTCTCGAGACATGAACTTTGTAGGTATCATCGCAACTCAAATGTCCGGTCGGGGAAGGAAAATGCACATGTCATAGTATCTCCATCCACAACCATGAGTCTAACACAAGGCTCAATCTTCCCTGATAGAGGAGCATCTCATCCTCTAATTTGTAGTTGTCATCCTGTAGGTGACCATCCAAAATTTCACAAGTGTGTCGGTCCTTCGAGTACTCAACAAGCAAATGAGGTCTCCAGTCTATCGAAACTTTAGATAACCAACATAATGATAAGCTCGGATGATCTAAACCTGTAATCCCAATCTCAGTAACCTCATGTGAAAAATTGCTAGCCACACCCACATCCATCATACTCCACATCGATCCGCAATAATAAAAATCCTCACCATGCCAAATCATCCTCTCCTTCCCCTCAGCTATAACCAGCCTTGGTGCTCCTGCAGATACTCCCCTCAGAAACACATTCCTGCCCTCAGACTTAAACTTCATCTCTATCGTCTGAAATTTAGTCTAAGACTCACCAAGAGAGTGAAGCCACTGTACTCTCAGCACTATGTTGGTCACTCCCATAACAACAATGTGCAAATCATTGGTAATCTGGATAGTTACCCATCGTGATGCTCACATGGGGAACCCTCCGTGTGCACATCAAAGACTCTCTATTGGCTACAACCCGTTGAGGCCCTCAAAATCCTTTATCTGCGGTCCTCACCTCTCAAACAATGAGGCATCAATATAGTTGTGGGTTACCTCATTATCAATTAGTACCCCAACTCACCGACCCTTCATAACTCCTCTAATCCTAAATGCCTTGTACATCGTAGTACTAGACAATGTGGCTATAGTTTTACGAGGAAAAGTATCCTCCTCTTGCCCCACATTAGTAATATCCAACGACCCCATCTCCATCATCCATCTCGCGAGTCTCTATCTCCTCACCTCTATCACCCTTGCTCTCCTCATAAGTCATCATGGTGTGCTCTGTGTCTGTAGAAAACAACCCATCGAATAGGAGTCATCAAATATCCCACTTGTCTCATACCTTGTGATGTCACCATGACCCACAAGAGGTTGTGTTCCTTCACAATTTGACCACTATAATGACATGCTTCTTTCTTCACCAATCACATCTTTTGCGATCTGCCCTTGTATACCCTGAAATCTAATTTCTTTGTTTTCCTTGAAAATTTTTAGTTTATCCACATGAGGGATGAAAACAAATTTCCCAAAAGATGGAAGCCAATATGTCCAATGCCCGATTCCAACTTCAAGTAACCCAAATGTACAAACACATTCAAGTACTTCACATCTCTTTTGACAATAAAGAAATGAGTTACCTTCTTTGTGCAAGACATATCTTTCTTGCCTCTATACATTTTCACTCTCTCAATTTTCCCCCAAAGAGAAGAATATTCGAGGACCTTTACTTGTTACCGATTTACCTCAGAAAGCGACATCTAACAAATTCGATTCCGAAAGTCCTGCAGGTGGACCAATTGTGAACTGATCACATTTCTTGGGACCTCGAATAGTTACTTAGGATGCCATGAGAAATACCCTTTTTAATCATTTTCTAGAGGCTCTGCACAACCGGATCTCGACAGGTAATTCCTTTTGCTCTCGAGGCAATAAATTTTTCATCCTTTGCACCTGTAACTTTCATCAATTCATCCCTTTCCCTTTCCTACCTCTGCAACTCTGTCCTAGATCCATCTCCTCTATTAATTCCTATTTTTGTCGCTTCTTGAGGAATTCAAACTTTAAAATATCTATCTTATCAATCCTTGGACTCACAATTTAAGTCTCAAATCCATTTAATGGCACTTTGCAGACAGAGATCACAAGAAATTTCATCAATAATTGATGAAAAACAGTGCGTATTTGCATCTCCAAGAGTCTTGGAGCCAAAATGGTTGAAAAACAAACGTAATGCACAAAAACGTCGATTCTTCCCCTTCTCAATTTTATATCATAGTCATCCAAGTGTTCCTTTGGCACAATAACAAAGGTTAGGTATAGAGGTAGGTTTCCAAACAAGCGTGGGCCTTCCATGTGCCATGGGCCCAAGAAAAATTCCTTTTGGCATTTGAAAAGTCTCAGTGTAAAAATGGAGTCAGGCGGAAGCCTCCACGTGTCTCAATGATGCATTTTGAGATGGTCCCCAAAAGCGAGAGAAACCAAAAAGCAAGGACTCAACATGTGTCTCGGCCGGAAAAGTTTGTTAAAAATTTGAAGGATCAACGTAAGGTGCCATGTGTTTAGGGTCTGAGACATTTTCCTTTGGCTGTTGAAAAGTCCAAGCAAAGGGCAGAGTGAGCGGAAGCCTCCAAGTGTCCTCTTGGCACTCTTTCAAAATAAAATTTAGGGGTCATCCCCCAAATAGGCGTGGTGCCTCCACGTGTCTCTAGCATTTCAAAATTGCTTTGAAAATTTTAAGTATAGAGCGGAGCCGGTGGAAGCCTCCACATGTCTCCCTGTCGTAATTGTTGAGGTGGGATCCTAGGGCGAGATATTCAAATGAGCACCCGCCCTCCATGTGTTCGAACCGAGATAGAGTTGCATCCACAGTTGATAATTTTTTTTAAGTATGGACAGAGTGAGTGGAGACCCCCACGTGTCCCCTTGGAACTTTTTTGATATGAAGCCCAAAAACGGAGACCCCAAACAAGTGCGGGCCCTCCACGTGTCCATCATCCACCAAAACTATATCGTCCGCATGAAAAATTTGTCCAAGTCTAGGCAAGGAAACAGAAACCTCCACGTGTCTCCCCAACGCAATTTAAAGGCCAAACCAAAAGGTGAATTTTCAAACAAGCGTCATTCCTCCGCGTGAACAAATTTTGGGTTGAGGTGCACCTTAGAGTTTTTAGAGTGCCCCTGCTAAGCCACACCCAAACAAAAGGGCCACATTTCCACTGATGTTGAGATGTGAATTTGACTGGGAAAATACACCTGTCAAATCGTAAAATGCAGGAAAATCACCATTTGAGCCGAAATGAATCTTTCTTCAAGGACAGAGAAATTGGAAATATTATAAGGCCCAAATATGATCCACCGAGCCGCATCCAATCATGTTTCCAAAGGTATTTGGGACAAAAATGACAGGGACAACAAAACGTGACTATGGAAAATGGAAGGAAAGTAACAACCCGAGTTTTACACCCAAGTTACAAACTCCTTCATATGGACAGAGGAATGAAAAAAAAGTTCTGGATTTTTAAGTGATCCTCTACCAACGAAGGGACTGATCATGGAAAACAAGTGCGGATGACGAGTCTTTAAGCATCAATACGGGAGATAGAATACATGACAAGGCCTACCAACTGTAGAATTTCAAAGACAAACGAGGCGAGACTAATTTGAGCCCCAACAGGAATGCATGTGACAATAAGGTTGACCTTCGGTTTCAAACTATCACCATGAAATTCCCTAAATAATATTATTAAATAAAGGGAATGGATTTAATTCTATGGTTAGGTTTAAAATATTTTATTCAATTAATCCTAAATTAATTTAATACATAGGTTTCTAAGGTCATGCAATAATTTAATAATTAAATTCCAAGTCTAAAATAACCCTTTCATTTACACAAGGCTAATTATTTAATTCTCTAATAAAGTAGTCTAAACTAATAAGGAAGAGTTTATTTAAATTAAATCAAAATAAAAATCAATAACTTAATTAACTTTCAAACCACACAAGTGGCCCCATTCAAAAGAAGACCCATGTGATCAAATGATATTTCTCACCAACCCCACCTAACATTTGTAGGAGACAATTTGGGCCATTGGATGAATCCAATCTAGGCCATTGGATGAAGGGATTTCAAATCAACCCTAAAATCTTTAAGGAAGGCTTTTATTCTTTTCTTTTGCTCATTTCACTCATTTTGGTTTTGTAGGTTAAGGGAAGATGGAAGAGGAGGAAGCCATGGAGGAGAATGAGGAAGCTTGGGGATGGAGATATACATCCCAAATTTCATCTTATTTTATTTATTTTTCTATTTCCAATTTACCCTATTCAAGGGTTAGAGATAAAGAAAATTCATTTCGTTGTAAGATTGGTTTAACCAAAAATACCCATTTGGGTATTTTCATTTGCTCAATAAATCTTTTTTTAGTTACATTTATCTCTCATTTAAATATATGTATATACTTCCAAAAATAAATATGTTATATATATATGGGGAAATGTGAAAATATCTAATGAGGAGGTCACACTTAAACCCACATTCACAGATTGTGTTAAATTTGTAGCATAGGTGGAGGTTTAAAAGAAAGTGGGTTGGTTG
The DNA here is from genome assembly GCA_018340775.1 of Taxus wallichiana var. yunnanensis. NCBI lineage: Eukaryota > Viridiplantae > Streptophyta > Pinopsida > Cupressales > Taxaceae > Taxus > Taxus wallichiana. The sequence goes on along the minus strand of CM031241.1, from coordinate 428,819,451 downwards.
GTGGGGGACTCGGTCCCCACCCGTATTATCTTACTAAACAAAAAAACAAGGATGGGGGTGCCCACCCCATCCCACACCACATTTAATAAAAGAAATATGGGTTGGGGTGGGGTGGCACACTCCCCAACTCCACACAAAACAATAAACAACCAAGAAAGGCCACACTTAATAAATTTAATCCAAACATTTTATTTATTATATATTATATATATATATATATATATATATATATATATATATATATATATATTGGTTTGGGTAAATTGGCACACTCCCCCAACTCCACACAAAACAATAAACAACCAAGAAAGGCTGACTTAATAAATTTAATTCAAACATTTTATTTATATCATTCATTTACTTTTGATTATATATATATATATATATATATATATATATATATATATATATATATATATATATATATATATATAATTAATATTTTGATAAATAAACATTATAATATATATAAGGATAATTTCATATAGTTAGGTATTTTCTAATTATAAATGTTTTAGTTATTCTTATAATTTATTGTATTGTTAATAATAATTATTAACAATTACAATTTTTGTCTAAATTCAATAGGTTTATATATTTCAATTAATTTTAATATATATACAAAATAAAAGTGTGCAATAACATAGAATGCAAAACTTAACACAAGGATATATACTTTTTTTGTTATTTAAAAGATCAAAATTGATAGGGTAAGTAAAACACAAGTCAAGAAGTTTTGAAGTTGTCTCCATATTCTCTTAAAGATAAACTTTGGAAACAAAATTAATAAGAGATTTCATTCACTATACTATAGCTAAAGAGGAGATCATTCTTCTTAGTAAGGTTTATCATCAATTACTTCTTTTGCCTAAAATCCTACAAAATGTACTATTTTATTTTCTGCATAAGATATAAGTAACAACCATTTCCAACAACAAGTGAAAATTCCCAAGACTTTTAAGGATTGTAATGATAAGAATCAAACTTCGAAGGAAGGGAATCAGAATTTATAGGAACAACTATATTGCTATTTCCACCCCTTGCAAGTATTCATCTTTATTTAATTAATGTAATAAAATTCGTAGTTTTTTTTTTCACAACTGACACATTTGAAAAATACAAAATTCCTCAACAAACATTCTCAAAAGAGTTTACAATTTAAGAAGGTTTCCAAATGAAGATACAATATTTATTTCAACTTACAAATTACAAACATCCCCTCAAGTGCGGATAAATAAAAATCAACAAATTATAACAAAGCTATCAACAAGCCTAAATTCAAGTCTTCAAAATGAATGTCCTCTTCACAATGGTAGCTCCAACTCTTCCGTTCTTAAAACTTCATAAAAGGATCAAAAAATAAGGAAGGGGGAGTAGAAATGCTCTCATCCAACCTTAAATCCATAAAGAGGAGAATCCATCCTCTTAACGGCCTTGGATCACCAACCAATGAACCATGACGAGCATTGAGCAACAATGACAACTTCTAACAAAGTGGCTTCCCAACAAACATACATAAAAGACATTCACCTTGACTAAGGTAACATATCCAACAAGTTTGCACATTCACAACAATACAAAGGTTTGAAGATCAAACCAAATAGAGAAATGGTTATGGGAGACCACCTCCTTATGCCTCCCAAGTGAAGTGGGAGTCTTACCCTAAGCCTCCAAGTGCAAAAATAATCACACAAAATCCTTATCTCTCCCTTGCAAGCATGCAACAAAACCATGATTTCCTTTTCACTCCCCATAGGTAAGACTCCCATTCACACTCCCACCAATTGCATGCCTCACAAAACTCCCTTTTCCCTCCCCAATGGTCCCATAAACCCTTCTCCCACACCCAACTAAGGCCTACTACCCAACCAACACACAAACATCTTCACAAGACAAAACAAATAATTTTACAAACACAACTATAGTGCCCACTCCTCTTCGACACTTATAATATGTTGATTTTGAGTACTATTGACTTTAAACAAGGATATTACTATATCATTTTGGTTTATAATGATTTTAGATGATAGATATATTCTTACTCTTGATGGACTTTGATTCATAGTTGATTTTTTTGGTTTCTTAGATATGTTGAGAGATAATTTTATATTGATGATGATAATGTGTTGTTGACATATATCACGACATTGGGACTTCTCATCGTGTTGACTATGATATAGCTTTTAACTAATCTTGTAATCTTGTTGATATGGATAAAAATATATAATTGAGATGTTGTTGCAATTTTAGCCAAATGATAGCATTGTTAGTAGAAATGATGAGTTAGCTATATGCGGATGGTTATTCATTTTTGTGCATATATTTATCCTTGATATTTTTGATGTGGCCACGAGGCCGAAGGAGGAATTGTGTGATTTTTTAGGTGACTATATCACATCAATCAAAACAGGGATCGGAGACCAACCACATCGGAATACTAGATGGCTACAACGAAGGTCACCATGGTGACTTGTGTTGTGGTTTGTGTGTGTTATTTTGCTAGGGGATCACAATGGGGGATGACCTCCAATTGTGACCATGGGCATGTGTGCAATTCTTCCCTTTTATTTTATTTATTGTAGAGTATGTGATTTATTTGTGATGTAATTTATTTTATCATTGTTGATTAATGTGCTTTTATTAAGTAAATAAATCATGTTATTAAGTTATTTGGGGATGTGATAAATGGAGTCATTTATTAGATTTGTTGGTATTTTGGACTATGTGATTTTAAGTTGAGTGTAAGTGAATTTGAGTGTTGTACACTCTACCTTACCTTGGAATTTCGGATTTGGGCTTAAGGGCCATTTTTGTAGGCTTGTGGGACAAGCTAAGCTTGTCCACACCTCCTCTTAATTTCATATACCAACCCTATATTTTGATTGGGGGTCAAAAATATACCCCATTATGTGTTTTGTAATAAAAAGTGACATTAATTGCACTTTTCTTACATGGGATTTACATTTTTCCTTAGGGCGTGTGGGTTTGGATTGTGTGTGTAAGAGCCTTGACATTCCTCTCAACCACAAATTTATTTTACATTGGGGATAAGGTTTGACTTCTGATGTGTAGTTTAGGATAAGTGATGTTTCATCCCATGGAACCACCTCACCCTCTCCTTTCCTTTTTCTATATATCCAAGTTTAATTGTTTGTTTGGGGGTTGCTTCATTTTTTTGCTCTTGTAATTTTGGAGTTGCACGGTTTTGGAGTACTTGTGGAGTTTTGAGATTTTAGAGTTGGATTGAGATTGAAGGATCTTGGAGGGTGATCCATTTATCATGTTCTACCATGGAAAGGTAGGAACTACACCCTTATTTTATTTTATTTTCTCTTATATGTATATATTTGTATGTTGTTGAATGTTTTGGTCTGCTTGTTGGGTTCTTGGGTAGAATGCGTAAGGATGCTTTGTAGGAGAAGGGTATGGAGATTTTATTAGTATGGAGGCATAAGATTTTATTTCATGTGTTGGGAGGGAGTTGGGTTGGGTTCCCTACCTTGGACAAGAAAATGCTTACATTTATTACTTGGTTCTTATGAAGGAGACATAAGAAATTCTAGGAGGCATAAGACAATGTGGGAAGCATAGGAGGATCTTGTGAAACATAAGAGTTTCATAGGGGTTTTGAGATGTATATTGGAGGGTTTTAAGGTGGGCACCTGATTCCCATTGGGAGGCATAAGTTATCTCCGCATAGATCCATTCTACATTAGCTTTGTATTTCCAAGCCTTGTATATTTTGTTAGTTTCCTTCTTGCGATTGCATCTTGTGTTAAATGTGTTTTGAAATGTTTTTGAAATATTTTATTGTTACGTGGAAGCTTTGTGTTATTTCCATGAGTTGGATCCATCCTTAATTGAATTTTTGTTGGGGTGTAGGTGCCGATGAGGAGGATAACTTCTTCTCCTCTTTACATTATTGGTTGGGTGGAGAGTGTTGCCTCTCCCCATTTTTATTGTTGTGATCAAGTGAAGACATGATGGAGCTCTTGTTGAAGAATTGGCACTTGGAGATTTTTTGAAGACAAAAGAAATCCTTCTTTGTGAGAAAACCTTCCTTGTAATTCCCACTTAAGGTGGAAGACTTGTAGTATTGTATTTGAAAGAGAAGTTGCATTGTATATTTCAGTTCATTAAGTTGTAATATATTTTAGAAAGTAAGCTCTTTACATTGCAAGAAATGAGCTATGCTCAAAGACGAATTAAGTTCATTATTACTTGTGGAGGTTGCATTTTATAGGAATGAAGCAAAACTTAGAAGATGTAAAAATTTGAAACTGTTTTCTTAGTAAGTCTTACATATATAATATTTTTATTATGCCTACCTTAAATAAATGGTTGTAGTTGAAATCAAAATATGCTCTAAAGAATATTGAGTTGTTTTCTTGGAAAATTTTCATTTTGTTGTGGAAAGGAAAAAATAAATACTAGGAATAGATTTAGCTGCATTTGTACTTGGGAAATTTAAAGAAAATTTGTTCAAAGAAAATGAAAATGATCTTGTAGTTGTTTTCTTGTTACTATGGAATTAGAAAAATATTTAAATTTAGTAATTTTAAGCATGGAATGAATAAATGGAATAACCTTTCAACTGGATACTTTAGGAATATAAATTCAAGCTAAGGATGATCTTTAAAACACTCTAGTAAATTTTGTTTTTTGAAAAATTACGGAAATGATGGTTCTATTTTTGAAGAACATGATCATCACCTTATGCGAGAGCGGTCTCGAACCACCACTTAGGCAAGGATGGGGTTTCGAATCGTAAGTGAGGTAGGGTGGTGGTCCCAGGACTGCGGCTTTGCTGGGCGATGGTTTCATCACCGATGGTGGAAAAATACAAATCCACATCTGTACAAATTTAAACTTGGTTTAATTAAAAATTTAAGCCTGCAAATTTAAAGAGGAAACCTCCAACAAGAAATAAAGGAATAAATTCATTTTTCTAAACTTGTAAATCTTCAAATGGGTATTTAAAATCATTCAATCTCATGGATTTAAAATGAAGTAGGGTTTTTTCCCAAATAAAAAAGAATTAACTAAATCACAACTCTAGATTTGGAGTGGAGACCCCTTCAATCTTCAAATGAAAGACAATACAATAATAAATCCATAACCTAAACTAAACTAAGATTGATTTTGTGAATTCCTCCATGGTTCTTCCTTCCTTGCTCGCATGGCTTCCATTTCCCCAACCCGTAATTTAAACAAAAGAAAGGTGACCAAATGAGGATACTAGGAAAAATAAAAAAGGTTTAATAAAATCCCATAAGGATAGTTAGGGTTAGTATAGAACCCTAAGATCTAGTGGCCACAATTGATTTGATCCAAGGGTTGAGAATCAACCTTACAATTTTTAGGTAGGAATGAATATTATGGCTCTTCTAAATAATTTTAAAGGTATGTGTAAATGGGTGAATGGGGCCATTTAATACCCTTGTATGTTAAGTTTTTATTTAGTTCCTAGTATGTTTAGTAATTATTTAAATGGAATTTAAGGAAAATAGTTTAAGAGAACTAAGGTAACTAAGGACAAGGGTTAAATAATTATGGGTTTGAAGGTTAATCTAAGAGGGGGAAAACATTTAACCAAGTAAATTTATTTATGGCACCTTCCTAGTAGATTGTAATTAATTTGACCTTAGAAATGAATTAAGAATATTTAATTATTTAAATGGAACTGGTCCACCCTTTTCAGTGTACTAAATGTTGGTAGGAATTAATTACATGTTTATTAGGGTTTGACACCCTTGCAACCTATTTTAACAAAACAATTGCACGACATACTTTTTAAAGGACGAATGTGGTTTTAGAACGTCGAAATTTTGGGCGTTACAACAACATTATATACAAATAAGTAAAATAACATATTGAAAAAAGTGGAGACCCTACCTCTCCATAAAGTTCCAAGAAAATTCCCCAAGCCAAGCAATTTCCAAGCACTCCAAAAAGCTTCAATTTCAAAAGTGCACAAGAAGAGAAAAGAATAAGTAACCCTCATTTCAACCAAGAATAAAAAATAAATAGAAATGAAAAGTGAGGATGATGATGTGGCTCCCTTTAGAATGTCACTTCATCATTCCTCCATCCCCACACTAAAATAAACACACCAATACCAAGAAAAATCAATGCACTTAAAACGAATATGACAAACCACATGGCTCAAAACTTGCACACCATGCTTTTAAGGGACATATTAAATTGGGGTATAAAGAAAGTACAATAATATTACTTCTTTTACACTCAAAAATGGACAAAGAAGTCAAAAATAAGCTTTCCAACCCATAGGTAGGGTTGTTGGGTAAATTTAAGAGGCATGGGACAAGCCTTGCTTGTCCCACAAGCCTTCAAAAATGCCCCTTAAGTCAAAATCCGAATGTTGAACTTGGGGTGGAGTAAAAAGCTCCCAAATCAACATAAATTTTACTTACACAAGGACTACCAAATCTCATCATAACTATCTTTGTCACATCTCTAATTTTGTTAACTAAAAAAAGAAGGGTTAAGCTTAATTAACACACATTTACACATGCTAATAAAGTGACAAAATTTTTAAATTTTAAATACACAAATCATAAAATAAAGCACATAAAAAAATAAAGAAAGGGAAAACAATTCACCCCATGGCCACATATGTGAAGTCACCCCCATGGGAGACCTCCAAACTAGACATGTAAAACACAACACTAAACAACATTACACAAGTTGTCAAATTTGGCCTTGTTGCTCAACGCCCAATATCCTTCTGTGGTTGGTTCCTATCCCCTTTGATGTATGTGATCAAAGTCCTACACAAAACAAAATACCTCTTTGGCCTTTCGGCCATATTAACAACATCGAGACAATATACATATAAAATCAATATCCATCATTTGACATTAGAAAATTCTATTATCCATCAATATATCAAAATCTAACCCTAACATCCATGAGATTACAATTCTACTCAAAACATCCCAAAACATAATGTGTCAGTATAAAATCCATATCATGAAAATCAACATATATCGAACTGTCTAACATCACTATCTAGTGCATCATAATAAAATATAAACATCATAATGTCAATAGTCCAAATATCAATGAAATCTATCATCTACTGATCAATGTATCATAATCAAAATGTTTGAATATTAGTCCAATAGTATCAATATCAAGATGAAACAATGTCGAAGAGGAGTGGGCACTACACTCCTTAATTAAGGATTGACGTGAAATGAAATGAAATGAGTATGTGTTTCTAACCCTTTCTCTTCAAGTGAAATTATTGTTATTATGTAAATGGAAAACCAATGTCATTAATTATGTTATATCTAGGTGGATGCCATGCAAGTGATTTATCGTTGATTTCATGCTCACATGGTTTTGCAAGATATGTGTTAAATGAAATTGAATTTAACAGATTATAGTGCAATTCCAACGCATAATTGATGGTTAAATAATTTGTCTATTGTTTTTCATACCTTAAATTTAATAAAGAGATCCAAACAAAATAGTCAACCTTTTTAATGAAATTATTGGTATAATTTAGATCATGAGCAGAAATATAACACCAAAAACACAATATTCCGAATAATGATCTCAATATGAAATTAGAATAGCTTCGCCACTTTGAGGGGGAAACCTCCGAACCATACAATAATGCTCAAATGCTCCAATGATGATAAACTACTACCTACTAACCTCTATATATACTATTCCTATGCTATGGGCAACACCAAGGATGACCCACAAATGAAAATATAACATATATGAAAGAGATACATAATGATAAGAAGTTATGATAGCCACAAGTCAGCTATATACATCCAATATAAGATATATGATTAAGGGTGTAGCATGCCCTCCCATTCGAAGCAACATTTTTCCCAATGTTGAGAAGATCTGGATGTTGCTGCAGAAATTTGTATCCTCCCAAGTTACATCTTCATTGTCTAGATTTTTCCACTTGATCAAATACTCAGTGATGACCCTTGTCCTCAACCGCTTAGTGCGTGTCTGAAGGATGCATTTTGGTTCCAGGATGATTCTGCCCTCTTCATCAAGCTTGGGTAACACTGTCTGGGTTGATATTGTCTATCCAATTACCTTCTTTAGGCAAGATACATGGAAGACTGGATGAATTCGAGTAGCCGAGAGGAAGTTCTAGTTTGTATGCTACATTGCCAATCTTCTGTAACACTTGATAAGGACCATAATACTTAGGTGAAAGCTTGTTATCCTTTTTGTGTTGTTTTAAGGACATTTGCTTATATGGTTGTAAATGCACAAAAACCCAATCACCAACTTCAAAATGTCTTTCACTGCGATGTTGGTCTACCTGCTGCTTCATGCGGTTTTGTGACATGGCCAAATTCTCCTTGAGACTAGAAAGCACCTCTTGTTGGTGTTGAATATGTTCTTCAACTACTCAAACCTTTGGCTGGACTCTCAAAGATGAAGTGATAGATGGTGGATGGTACCCATATAATGCCAAGAAAGGAGACATTTTAGATGAAGTATGAAAGGAGGTGTTATACCACCATTCTACCAAATGGTAACCATTGGACCCATCTCGCTTGCTTATCTGATGTAAAACAACGAAGATATCCCTCCAAGAACTTGTTTACCACCTCTAGTTTTCCCATCAGACTGGGGATGATAAGAGGAACTATGAGCTAGTTGTGTGCCCAAGCATGAGAATAAGTCAGTCCAAAAATTACTAGTAAAGATAGGGTCTCAATCACTTACTATAATCTTTGGTGTCCCATGTAGCTTCTGAATTGTATCCCTAAAGGCCATTGCTACTGTACTCGCAACAAATGGATGTGATAAAGCACAAAAATGGGCATATTTGGTGAGTCTATCCACCACCACCATGATTACATTTTTACCTTCTGATTTAGGAAATCCTGTGATGAAGTCCATAGACACCTCTTCCCACCTCTGGCTAGGAATAGATAGAGGTTGTAAAAGACCAGGGACTTAATTGTTTCACCCTTATTTTGCTGACAAACCATGCATTCTGCCACAAACTTTTGGACATCTCCTTTTAGCCCTTCCCAAAAAAAATCATGCTTGATTCGATGATAAGTCTTTAAGAAGCTAGAATGACCCCCTACTGGAGAAGCATGGAGCTCAGATAGAACCCTATTTTAAAGGATTGAATTCTTACATAGATATAATCTATCTTTATACCATAAAACATCTCCTTTCCATAAAAAATTTTCTGACATGTTTGGATCTTGTTGGAGATTCTGAATGAGATTTTGTGTACCTGGGTCATTTTTCCATTTAGACCTTGCATCCTCTATCCAATCCTCCTGTAATACAAATATGGCACACAACAATGCCTGGGTAGATTCATCCTTTCGAGATAAAGCATCAACAACTACATTCTCTTTCCCTTTCTTGTATATTATCTCAAAATCATACCCCAAAATTTTTGAGACCCATTTCTATTGTTCTTCTAATGATAAACGTTGCTCTAAGAAGTATTTCAAACTATCATGATTTGTCTTTACTTTGAAATGTCATCCCATTAGATATGGTCTCTATTGTTTCACCGCATGAAGTATTGCTAACATTTCTTTCTCATAAACTGGTTTAGAGATATTCTTACCTTTGAATTGGTGGCTCTCGAAGGTAATGGGTCTCCTTCTTGCATGAGTACTGCCCCCATACCATACCCTGGAGCATCACATTCAACAATGAATGTTTTTGAAAAATGGGTTGGCTAGAACTCGAGTGGTGCACATGGCCTCCTTCAACTTCTCAAAGTCCATAGTAGCTTGCTCGTTCTAATGGAAACAGTCCTTCTTTAATAAAGCTATGAGTGGTGTTGTGATGCTGCCATAATTCCTTACAAATCTATGATAATAACTTGTAAGCCCCAAAAATCCTCGGATATTTTTTTGGGTTTTGGGAACCTTCCATTCAAGCATGGCTTTTATCTTATTAGGATCCACTTTGACACCTTCATAAGAGACAATATGACCCAGATATTCAACCTCCTTGACACCAAAAGAACACTTAGAAGGCTTTGCATAGAGTTGATGTTGTTCAAGAGTTTCCAACACCTTATTTACATGATGCAGGTGATCCTCCCATGTTTTACTATAGGTTAATATATCATCAAAGAACACTAAAACAAACTTTCAAGAAATGGCTTAAAGATGGAATTCATCAAGATTTGAAATGTAGAGGGTGCATTTGTTAGTCTAAAAGGCATTACCAAGAACTCATAGTGTCCTTCATGTGTCCTGAAGGCTGTTTTATGAATAACTTCATCCTTGATTCTAATCGATGATATCCGAATGAAGATCAAGTTTTTAAAGTAAACAACACCATGTAAATCATATAGCAAATCATCAATTACAGGAATAGGAAACTTATCTTTAACTGGTGTACTTATTGAGTTCCCTATAATATGGACACATGTGCCAATTGTCATATTTTTTCCATACCATCACTACAGGAGAAGAGTAAGCACTTTGACTATGATGAATAAGTCCTACTTCTAACATCTCTTGAACTATCTTCTCAATCTCACTCTTTTACATATAGGGGTACCTATAAGGTCTGATGTTGGGTGGTTGACTCCCTGGTACAAGCTGGATGGCATGGTCATGGTTTATTTTCGAGGCAAACCCTTGGGCATTTCTCCAAAAAACCCTGAGTGCTCATCTATAACTGCTTGCATATCTGCGGGTATAAATGTATTGGAATGATGTGCTTCCAATGAAAATAGTTGTGCTACAAACCCTTTTACACCCTTTCTAAGCAATTTTTGCATCTGATGAGAACTTACCATCTATGGGGACTTTGCTCTTAGTCCTTTTAGTTTAAAATTCCTCCCTTCGACTGAAAATTACATGAACAACTCTTGGAAATTCATTTCAATGGTTCCTAAGGTGGTAAGCCACTGAACTCCTAACACAATGTCTGCTCCTCCCATGGAAATGGCATACATATTGCTAGTTAGCAAGTAATCTCCCATGGCGAGATTAATGTTATGGAATTTTCCTGAACAACTAACAGTTTTCCCATCAGCGATCATGACTTGACATTTTGGAGCTGGATAAACAAAGCAGTTCAAGCGTACCGCTAACTTATGATTGATGAAATTGTGAGTACTTCCCGAATCAATCAACACTATTACCCTATGTTTTTTAAGAATCCAACTACTTTGAGAGTTTGGGGAGTGCTAATACCAGAAATTGCATGGCATGATATTGTTGGTTGGGGATCTCCTAATTCCTCCTTTGGCTCTACCTCTTCATCTTCTTCATTTTCTTCTTCTTCAATAGGTCCCTCAATGTAGAACAACTTATTTTCCGCACACTTATGTCCTGGTCCAAATTTTTTGTCACAATTAAAACATAACCCTTTGGCTCTCTTTTCTTCAATTTGTTGAGGTGTCAGTCTCACTGGCCGAGGGAATGATGGTGGAAGGGTGCTACGATCTCTGATAGTACTGACAATTTGTTTCTGACTTGAAAAAAAAAAAAAAATTGCCCTTCGTGCAATGATCATAGAGTCTTAAACCTTATGAGGATTAAACATACGCACCTCAGTCTCAATTTGTTCTTTAAGACCCCCAAGAAATAAGTCATTCAAATTATCTTTAGGAATATTTTCCACCTATAAGGAAAGGTTTTGGAATTGATGGATGTAATCTTTGAATGTTCCTATTTGTCTAAGCTTTGCTAATTGGTTGGAATAATTCTTTGACAGACTAAAACTATAGTGCGATTTCAATTCTTTGGTGAATACTGTCCATGTAACATTGAGGCCACTCTTTTTCCTTTGAGCACATAACCATCAATACCAAATGAATTGGTCAGGTTCAAGATACAACGATGCCATGGTAACCTTTTGTCCCAATGGAATCTGATGAAGATCAAATAAATTCTCCATCTGGTTAATCTAATTGAGTGGATCCTTTCCATCAAACTTACACATTTCCACTTTTGGAAGCATGTTACGGGCTTGTAGAGTGTTTGTATTTGGATTGGTCATGTTTGTAGATCCACCTTGGCTAGTTTGTTTATTACTTTGACCTAAAGATCCACCATGGTTAATATGAGTATGATTGAGTTGTGGCTCATTAGGAATGATATGATGACCCATGATATTGTAGCTAAATTTTTGAATGAAATCCTCCAATCGTTGTCCAATCTTTTCTACATCTTCTTTGTTGGCCACTCTACCTTCGAGGTTTCGCAACTCTAACTCAAGATAGCTGACCTTATGGTCAGTTGAAGTAAACCCTAACCCTGAGGACTCTATAAATACCCCTTCTAACTCTAACTCCTCAACTATTATCTCATCCTTATTAGGGGTTTTACCCGGAGTGATGGGATTCTTTTTGCCTCTTGTCGAAGGCCCAGCCATGATGCCCCAAAATGGTAAGATTTAAGGATCAAGGTCGAAATTTAGGGTTTTAGATTTCAATAGGAATTCAGAAAATTTTTATAAAACTCAAAGAATGAAATTAAACTAATTTTTAATATTCTTTCTGGAAATGTAAATAAATTTGAAAAATTCCACAAATTGCACCCTATGTAGTCAAATTGTGAAAAATCATAAAACCCCTATAACTTTTGCAAAAAAAAGTAAAAAATTATTAAAATTTTGAGGGAAGCTTACTTGACTGATTTCACCACACCACAGAAAAATTTGTAGAAAAATTCGCTACCGATGTTGAGATATGGATGAACCTTAAAAATTAGGGTTTGACGCAGTGTTGGTGAGTTCAAGCTCTGATACCAATTGTAATGAAATTACCAGTATAATTCAAATTATGAGCAAAAATATAACACCAAATAACACAATATTCCAGAATAATGATCTCAATATGCAATTAGAATAGCTTCGCCACTTCGAGGGGGCAACCTCCAAACCATACAATAATACTCAAATGCTCCAATGATGATAAACTACTACCTACTAACCTCTATATATACTATTCCTATGCTATGGCCAACACCAAGGCCGACCCACTAATGAAAATATAACATATATGAAAGAGATACATAATGATAAGAACTTATGATAGCCACAAGTCGGCTATATACATCCAATATAAGATATATGATTAAGGGCGTAGCAACCTTAGTTTATAGTTTATGCATATCTACGCTTCTAAAGACGATCTTTCTTAACAAAGAATGAAATTAAAACTTTACACTTGATAACACCTTCTAGCTTAAGTAACTAAGATCCCAAGTTTGAGTTGGTCATTATAGCCTATATGCTTAGTAACATCATCGTGAACCCGACAATTAGGAACCACATGGTAAAACTTTGTCTTGGGTATGTGGTCCCCTCGTGAGATTGATAGTTGTGTGTGTGTAGTAAGGAGAATGTGATTACCTTTAGGTAGTACTCTATGGGTAACCAAACCCCAACATAATGTAATATCCTCTTGGTTGGGCACACATGTAAAGTGAAGAGTGCATGTCGTGAAGATCACTAACAAACCTTCAAAGTTATCTGTATGAGTTGGGATCATAAATGAACTCGATACCATATTTCTATTATCATTTGGATTATATGGTGCAATACTAATAGTTATTTGTGAAACTTAACAACATTTTAATAAATGATTAGTTTGTGAAAATGTAACCATAAGATGATGTGCTTGGAGAAAGGTGAAATGTATATCATTCTTATAATGAATTTATACCATCTTGTGGTGAGAACGAAATCCACTTTGAGTAGACTCTAATGTGAATCTTAACCTTTTAAATGAAGAATTTATAATGCCTATTTCAGTAGATAATTTAATATTAAATTATTTGACCCCAACCCTCAACCCTGTCAAGTTTTAATGCAATTAATTTCTCTCCCTTTCCATATACCTTTTCCCCCTGCTAGTCACGTACCTTTCAAGAATGTATATTAGTTAAATCGACATTTCTTCGTTATTATTTCACCAAACTTGTTGTGACTGTAAGTGGTCCTTCACACACCATTTTAGTACTTGGTCATATGCTTTGGACCGAGTGTTTCCCTCTTGTTTTCTACCCTAGCTTCTTTTTAGCATGTAAACACCATGCATCTGGTTTTGTGGTAGTCTCGAAAGCCTTGTGGAGGTGGGCATAATGCTTTATTAAAATGGGTTGTTTTTCTACATGTCTCCTTGTTAGGTTGTTGGGAGGACGTCCATACCGTGTCAAGCTCCTTTCAGCATTGTCTACGTGAGTTTCTTTGGTCGAGGATTGCTATTGAGAGTTGTTGAAAAGGCTTTGAAACTTTCACATAAAATCCATTGTAGAGTAAACATGTTTTTCCCTTTTGTTAGCTGCATGTTATTTCCTTAGTTTTGTGGAGTGGTGGGGAAGATGTTATTGGTGAGTGCATGTTGGCTTGGAGCTAAGCATTTTTGGAACATGTTGGTTGTTTATGGGAAGTAGGGATGTCTCAGTGTGAGACTTTCTTTATGTGTTTCTGTTGTTGTGTGGCGTTTCCTTGAAGACCCCATCACTTTCGTGGCATTTTTTCAACTATTGTTTCCTCATGGATTCTTCCACACATTACATACGTGGGTTTGGGGGCATTTGCTTCTTCTTTTTGGAAAAATCCAATTTCCATTATGCTTCGTTAGATGTCTAATTGTTTCAAAGTTTTTTTTTTTCTTTGGCCGCGTGTGGTGAGTTAAGTTAGCTATTTTTGTTTGCTTTGGTCCTTCAATGCATACCATGTAGCCATGGCATTCTTGCGACCTCATCTCTTTGAGGATTTTTTTTGAATAGTCCTCCGGCCTTGTGTTTTCTTGCACATTTGCATACATGGCCTCCGAGGATCCCGTGGCTACATCTAATCGAGAAAATGGATTTTCTTGTGCTTCGATGTATGTTCTTTCCTTGCTCCTAAGATATTTTGCAGACTATTTTGTGCTTTCCCTACATTCTTGGCCATTCCATGATACCCCCATAACTTTGTGGTTTTTATCAACGGTTTGAATGCTTCGTGACGATCCCACACTTAGCATACATTGTGTTCGAGGAATATTCTTCGAACCTAGAAAATATCCATGTTATTTTGTGCTCGTTGGATGTCCTTACCCTGCTCTAACTGTCCCCTTCTTGGCGAAGGTTGTGAGGATGTTGCAATCTTGTGGAGTCTTGCTTTATCCATGTATTTCTTTTGTTTTCCTGGGGCCTTTCAATAAACCCATTTTGTGTATAACACACCATCATGGTAGTCCAGGAGACAACTGTTCTTTCTATTCGACGTTACTTCTATAATGGACTTCTCTCGCCCATGTTAAATATGGATAGGAATAGAGTTGGAGCACCTAGCAAGTAGAAGAGGGCATATTCAACTTGAACATTGTTGATTCTCGTCTATGCGGTGTCCATGCGGCTGATAGAAATTTGAAACCAAACAAGATAATTCTACTCATTGCTACATTACTATATTTAAAACATATCATGAAATTGAACAACCATTTCCTCTGAATTTGGTTTGTCGATGCTACCTTTTGTTGTGGGTTGGACGCCTTGCGGAGAAATCCCTCCTTTCCTCTTGAAATCTTTGTGTTTTGTTATAATAGTTTTTAGTGTTAAGTGGACAGCTAAGATGTAATTTCCTCTCCTTTGGCTATTACATTTCCTTGCTCAAGTGATCAACCTTCGACCCTTTTATCTAATTTTCATCACTTAAGTATCAAGTTATTTTGTTTTCTATAGCTAGTAATTTCTTTTGTGTAAGCCATCCTGTGATAACTGTGAACATATTTTTTTTCCCACGAGCTTATTGTCCTTATTGTTACACTTTGTTATCTCACCGTCAAGCCCCTTTGATAACCTTTTTGATCCCGTGAAAGAAATAATGTAGGATTGGAGTGATCAATACTCAGGATAAGACGAGTTTGCATTTTGGCTTTAAAAAGTTTAGAATGTAGAAGGTTGAGGAAACAAATTCAAATATTTCTTTTTTATAATCCCCGTTGATCATCGACTTGTTCATAGAATTTTAAAGTCTTCCTTTTGAGATACCTTGATCATCCTCATAAAGCTTGAAACATAACTAGTTGTCAATCACCTAAGTTAGATGTTAGAATAGTATAATTCATGTACGTAGTTATTACTAGAGTTTTATTTGGTCTATTTTCCCTTTCGGAAAGATTGTTGGTGGCATATTATATTGTCTATCTTGTTGTTTTCTCTTTTATAATGTTAATGTTGTTAATTAAGATTGGTCAGATTTCTATACATATAAATACCTTAATGATTTGCGATGGAAATTGATATGATGGTTATTAAAATTTGGGGTAAAATAAATATGCATCAATAATATTATTGATTTATAATGGAAGGTGTTGTTTTGATAAACGGACTTAGTAATATAGGTCAAGTATCTATGATAGAATGGCTCTTAAAGATTGTGTATTGAGAAAGAGTTAATTTTTCTTTATAATGAAACCAAATCTTATACCTTTTGTGGAGGTTTGTTAATCCTTAGTGTTATTAAACTTGGGTGATGTTGTGAATGCTCTTGTTTAATGGAACTCCCTTTTAATCTCACTTGTCATTACTAGCTTATAAGGGCAATGGCCTTTTCTTGAATGATTGTGAAAGTCCTTGAGTCAATGGCTGAAACTAGTATCATTGCTTTCCCATTTTCAACAAAGTGTAGTAGTAGACGTGTATTAGATTTCCATCCTACAATATATATGATAACATGATTAAAAAATTTAATACACTCAACCTTCCATGTTAACCCTTGAAATCTTAGCTTCCACTTGGATTAATTTCTCTTTTTTATGTTTCATTTCTTAAAATGAGTATTGTATCTTGTTCTTTTGTACTATTTTTATGAATGTACATTGTTGTTTTGGATATCAATTCTCAATATTTTAACCTAATTCTTTATTCGATGGAAATATTATTACTCTAGACTATTGTTTCTAACTCATCGTGCCATTGGCCCCTTCTCAAATGATTATTTAAATCTTTTTTTGCTTTGAGACAATGTTCTTAATCTGTAGTATAAAGCTTTCTTATTAGATCGACATGGTGGAAATTTTAATTGTCCTAAGGGGTTATTAGTATTTAGAGTTTCTAACCTATTCTTGGAATAGAATATTTTTTCCCCCTTCTTGATATTTTTAGATATTAGCTTATTGTTGCTTTGTGTAGTCTTATCTTTCTCAATTCTCTCATATGCGTTTCCTACTGTAGTTGCATTTCCTTGAATACCCTGTCACTTTGAGGCATTTTTTTACTACTTCAGCCTCATGGATGCTTCCACACATTCCATATGTGGCTTTGGGGTACTGCTTCTTCTTTTGGAAACAATCCAATTTGCATCGTGCTTCATTGGATGTCCAATCATGTTTCAAAGTTATTTTTTCTATGATTGTGTGTGGTGAGTCCAAGTTATCCTTTTTTGTTTATTGGTCCTTCTTTGCATACCCTATAGCCGTGGCATTCTTGCAACCTCATGTCTTTGTGCATTTTTGTCAAATGGTTATCCCGCCTTGTGTTGTCTTGCACATTTGTATACATGGCCTCGTAGGCTCATTGTTGTAATCGATCGAAAAAAAGTTTTCTTGTGCTTTGATGTATGTTCTTTCCCTGCTCCTAAGCTATTTTATAGACTATTTTGTGCTTTTCCTACATTTTTGGCCATTCCATGAGACCCCCGTCTCTTTGTTTCTTTTGTCAATAGTTTGCATACTTCATGGATGCTCCCACATACGTTGTGTTGGAGGCATATTCTTTTGTAGGTGGCAAATATCCATGTTCTTTTGTGCTCGTTGGATGTCCTTACCCTACTCTAACCATCTCGTTCTTGATGCAGGATGTGAGGATGATGCAAATTTATGGAGTCATGCTTTATCCATGTCTTTATTGTGTTTTCCTGGAGCCTTTCAATAAACCCATTTTGTGTATATTGCATTCATGGCAATCTAGGAGAACATTGTTCTTTCGGTTCAAAGATAAACTTTGGAAAAGAAATTAATAATAGATTTCATTCACTATACTATAGCTAATAAGAGGAGATTATTCTTCTTGGTAAGGTTTATCATCAATTACTTCTTTTGCCTAAAATGCTACAAAATGTACTATTTTATCTTCTCGCATAAGATATTGTTAGAGTAGGTATTTACCTTAGCTCATGTTCACCTAGGTAATTTATTTACCTTTATTGTATTTATCCTCACCCACTTATGTGTGTGGATATTTCTTTTATCTTATTTAGATATTAGGAGATATTATCTAGTTGTTAGGTATAGTTCTTTCCTTGATCTATGGCATTGACTAGTTCTTTCCTTGATCTATGGTATTGACTAGATATTTGATGTCTAGTTCTCTCCTAAATCTATGGTCTTGACTAGTTCTTTGATGACTAGTTATTTCCTTGATTTATGGCTTGATCTACGACCTTGACTGGTTCTTAGATTGTTATTCCTTGGCAAATTGCTTTCATCTTATTGATTGTGGTGTTTGATTAGCATCTGTGTTCTTGGCTTGGTATGATCTAGTTATCGTTCCTTTCATGGTATCAGAGCTGGAGATTGTTGTTAGCATCCGTCTGTAAGTTTTATTTTGCAAATAAATTATTTGTGTATTCATATATTTGGGATTTGGTCGTATTTTGTTGTTGCATGCATTTTTATGGAAAACAGAGGCTTCTATTGGATATGGAAGGTGTGAAAACCCTAAGATCGACTGTAAACTCAGCCATTTCTACAGACAGTCATTTTTTGTGGATTTTTTTGGTGTTACAGAGAAGCACATTGGTTTGCCTCGGGATTCATGCCCACTAGAAAAGAAAGCACAGATTTTTTTGGGTCATTGGATTTTCTGAGATCTACACAGAGCAATTTTATGTTGCGGCGTATTTGTCTCGGATTACGAGTAGGAAGATTTTTGGATCTTTCCTCTTTTGGCAGGGGTCCATAGATGCTTTACACGTGTTTTGTTATTTCGAGAAAATCCACAAGTTGCTATTTTCGGCAATGGAGGTGGCTATCAACATAGTCCACGTCATATGGTATGGTCATATGAGGGCTTAAAACTTGTGATTCCTACCAGTAGGTGCTTAACTTCAGCCCCCTTTAATTTTGCTTGTGTGCTTTGAAGGCAACAACATTTTACTTTGTTTTAGTGGCACGTAAAATAAATAACAGAGAAAAATATTAAAAAAACTTGTAACTTTTGATTGGTAACTAGGTTTTGAGTGCCATTTTTTTACAAAAGTGCTTGTTTTTTCATGCTCTTTCAATTAGAGTTATTTATTTTTAGACTTGCACTATAATTATAAAGTGCCAAATATGGAGGAGTGTTGTAATCAATTGTGGATGCATTTTCGACTGAGCCCGACGTCCTAAATTTTTGGGAGTTACAGTTTGTACCTATCATGGATTCTGAGAATGATATGATTTTCTCTGAAGTATGTGGACTTCAAGAGGATATTGTAAAATTTGTGGAAGAAAATAGATCACTCAAGAAGCAAAATTCTCTTCTACAATCACTCATTCATGATAAGGATACAATAATACACTCCCTGCAGAACAAACTTGCTAGCCTACAACATCACCATCATATTGTGGACAACCATATCCATGCTCCTAGTCCACTTATAGTTGTTACTCTTGTACCCACTGACATTGATCTTCTAGTCTTTGAGTTTGAACCTGATTTTTATGCTTCTAAATCTGTGAGGCTTGTTACTGCATGCTCTTCCACATCTGTGCCTATTATAGTACCACATGTTGTGTATCCTACTTCTACTCAGCTGCATGGCTTTTTTAAGAAGCATACCACTACATTCAGTTCTCACATGCTCCGTTCTATGGGTCTCACTAGCGAGTCATTGATAGACATTCACAAGGTATTGTTTCCTCTATTCCACATGTTAAGTGGAATTCTCATCATGATATTGGTTTTTGAGCAGATACTTCATTGGGATCACACATTAACAAAGCTCCTTTTTTTGTTCGCTTGACTCTTTCTGAGGATCCTGAGCAACACATGAGTTCTACATCTTCACTCAAGCTTGAGAAACCTGATATTTCAGTTGTCAGACATGATCAACCTGACACACATTCTGATGTTCTTTTGCATGCACCCATTGTGCATTTTGCACCAAGTCATATGCAGGCATCTTCTTCATCCATCTATGTTAATTTTGGGTGGATATCTGATCACTCGTGGAGGTGATATAGGCATTCATTGAGAGGACTCTACAGGTGTGGCTCCTCCACCATTCGGCCTCTTGCTCCACTTTCTATACCTTCTGCATTGTGATGCTTCTTATTTTGAGCATTTTTCTTTAGTAGGTGTAGTGTATCTCTCTTGTTTGTTGAGAGATTTTGTATTTGTATTTTCAACACTTCGGCATGTTAATAGTATGTCTTATGGGGGATCTATTCTAGTGCATTCCAGTGTTAGTTTGTCAGTGTTCGAGTAGTTGTTTTGACAACTCATACAGATTTGTAGTGTCACTCCACCCATTCAATTGTATGGGAGGGTGTGGTGTTGATCTTGCTTCTTTGGGTTTCATGTCCTTGCCTTGTTACCTTGGATTTTCTTGGATTGTTGTTCCTTACCTATATAAGCAAGGCCCATTCTCAATGTATTTCATTGAGTTCCATAATAATATATGATATTTCTTCTCATTTATTTGCAAAGGTTTTATGTAAAGTTATTCGCGAATTGCTTTCATCTTATAGATCTTGGTGTTTGATTAACATCTGTGTTCTTGGCTTGGCACAATTTGGTTATCATTCCTTTCATAGTATCGTAGATCCTCTTCACAAAATTCTTCTTCATCTGTGTCATCCCCACCTTGATTTCCTCTCTATTTCGTGTCCTTGCCTTGTTACCTTGGCTTTTCTTAGATCGTGACACTCTGGAGTTTGTGTCCTTGCCTTGTTTCTTTGGTTATTGTTCTTGGATCGTGGCACACCTATTTATAGCAGTTGATCGAATTATGTTTCTTTT
Source organism: Taxus wallichiana var. yunnanensis (assembly GCA_018340775.1). Classification (NCBI taxonomy): domain Eukaryota; kingdom Viridiplantae; phylum Streptophyta; class Pinopsida; order Cupressales; family Taxaceae; genus Taxus; species Taxus wallichiana. The sequence continues at coordinate 428,798,506 of CM031241.1, read as the reverse complement.
CTTGCACTTTTGACATCACTTTGTTGACAGGTCTCCTTGTATGGATCTATTCGGTGGAGCCTAGTGTCGATTTTTTATTTTTTCGTGATCGAGCAAAGTGGATTCAAACCACAGTGCACACCAAAATTCTTCAGCATTGTATGATTTTTTTGAGCCGAGCTTCTTGGGATGCCTTGGAGCGGGTCTTTACTCTCTTTACTTTGTTGTTACTGGTTTTGGGTACCTTGCGGTGTCCCTTTTTTTCCAGTTATTGTACATGAGTACCTCATCAGGCCTAGTTGTCGGGACTCATACTGTGGACATGCCACTTCTATTTTGGCCCCTAGCTTCACTTGAGGGGGGTGTTAGAATAGGTATTTACCTTAGCTCATGTTCACCTAGGTAATTTATTTACCTTTATTGTATTTATCCTCACCCACTTATGTGTGTGGATATTTCTTTTGTCTTATTTAGATATTAGAAGATATTATCTAGTTGTTAGGTATAGTTCTTTCCTTGATCTATGGTATTGACTAGTTCTTTCCTTAATCTATGGTATTGACTAGATCCTTGATGTCTAGTTCTCTCCTAAATCTATGGTCTTGACTAGTTCTTTGATGACTAGTTATTTCCTTGATTTATGGCTTGATCTACGACCTTGACTGGTTCTTAGATTTTTATTCCTTGTCTATTTAAGCAAGGCCCCTTCTCAATGTATTGCATTGAGTTCCACAATAATATATGATATTGTTGCACATTTGTTTGCAAAGGTTTTATGTAAAGCTATTATGGCGAATTTCTTTCATCCGATTGATCGTAGTGTTTGATTAGCATCTATGTTCTTGGCTTGGTACGATCTGGTTATCATTCCTTTCAGATATAAGTAACAACCATTTCCAACAACAAGTGAAAATTCCCAAGACTTTCAAGGATTGTAATGATAAGAATCACACTTCGGAGGAAGTGAAGCAAACTTTATAGGAAGAGATATATTGCTATTTCCACCGCTTGCAAGTATTCAATTTTATTTAATTAATGTAATAAAATTCATAGTTTTTTTCACAACTAACACATTTGAAAAATAAAAAATTCCTCATTCAAACATTCTCAAAAGAGTTTACAATTTAAGAAGGTTTCCAAATGAAAATACAATATTTCTTTCAACTTACAATTACAAACATCCACTCAAGTGGGGATAAATAAAAATGAAAAATTACAACAAGGCTATCAACAAGCCAAATTTCAAGTCTTCAATATGCATGTCCTCTTCACAATGGTAGCTCCAAATCTTGCTTTCTTCAAACTTCATAATGGGATCAAAAACAAAGAAGGGGGAGTAGGCAATGCTCTCCACCCAACCTTAAATCCATTAAGAGGAGAATCCATCCCCTTAATGGCCCCCAAGCCCCAACCAAAGAACCATGAGGAGCATTGAGCAACAATGACAACTTCCAACAAAGTGGCTTCACAACAAACATACATACAAGACATTCAACTCAACCAAGATAACATATCCAACAAGTTTGCACATTCAAAACAATACAAAGGTTTGAAGATCAAACCAAATAGAGCAAGGGTTATGGGAGACCACCTCCTTATGCCTCCCAAGTGAAGTGGGAGTCTTACCCTAAGCCTCCAAGTGCAAAAATAATCACACAAAATCCTTATCTCTTCCTTGCAAGCATGCAAAAACCATGATTTCCTTTTCACTCCCCATAGGTAAGACTCCCATTCAAACTCCCACCAATTACAAACCTCACAATAACTCCCTTTTCCCTCCCCAATGGTCCCATAAAACCTTCTCCCATAGCCTACTAAGGCCTACTAGCCAACAAACAAAAAAACATCTTCACAAGACAAAACACATAATTTTACAAACACAACTGTAGTGCCCACTCCTCTTCGACACTTATTATATGTTGATTTTGATTACTATTGACTTTAGACATGGATATTACTGTATCATTTTGGTTTAACATGATGTTAGATGATAGATATATTCTGACTATTGATGGATTTTGATTCATAGTTGATTGTTATTGTTTCTTAGGTATGTTGAAAGATAATTTTATATTGATGATGATGATGTGTTGTTGACATATATATTACTGAAATTGGGACTTCTAATCGTGTTGACTATGATATAGCTTTTTAACTAATCTTGTATTTTTTTATATCGATAAAAGATACAATTGAGATGTTGTTGAAATTTTAGACAAATGATAGCATTGTTAGTAGAACTCGATGAGTTAGCTATATGCAGATGGTTATTCATTTATGTGTGTATATTTATCCTTGATATTTTTGATGCGGACATGAGGTCGAAGGAGGAATTGTGTGATTGTTTAGGTGACTATATCACATCAATCGAAACAGGATTGGAGACTCGTATTACTGGAAAAGTGACAAGCGAGCGTGGGAATCTACAGGTAACTCTTCTGCGTACCTGACCTCCTGAGGTCATGCCAAGACAGCCGGTGGGGATGGAATATGTGTGGGATGCAGAAAAATTAGTTAGGCAATCTAATGTCTTCGACACACACTAATAGAATTTGTGAATCTAAGGCAAAGAAGGCCCTTCTAACTTGGGACTGGTGTGATAGATCAATCGGAAGGATGATCGCTCAAGGCTCCAATCAATATCGAGCTCTGGCATGATTTGATCTATGGGTTGTGGAATACGTGGGAAATGACCTGGGATAGTTTCGTGTATGTCTCCAGATAAGGTCATATGGTGGATGGTGGAATACAATTGACTCTATGGACGATTCTCTGGCCTAGTCCAAAATTCTCTAGCTTCGTTAGCCGCTATATCTAGTAAGGACAATTGTTCGATGATGATGGGTGGAAGTGGAGTGGATTGGAATACTAGTGTGCGTAGGCCAGTGTTTATATCTGATTGACTTATGGATTCGCTAGGCTATGGAATTTGTGGGTCACAACCGTAGACTCTTGGTTGTTGCGGTCCTGTTATGGTCATATACGAAATCAAGTCCTAATTCCTAGTATCCAGTAATCATACACTTTCTCATTCTATGATTAGGACCAAAAACTACGTGATCTTCTCAGAATATCTCACAGCCGTTCATGCAACCTGGATCCTTAAACTAGTATCTATGTCTGTGAGAGTGTCTCCGGTGCTGGTTGTAGGACCAAAGGATCACAACCAAAGGTTTGTTCTCTTTCTAACCTTTCTATAGTCATGTGAATATTTACCTAGGGTAATCTGTAGTTTGGTTGATTTGACCAAAACATGTGTGCTTGGTTGTCTTCTATATTTAACCCTCTCAACTAAGAGCTGATCAGTTGTAAATCTGTTGTTGTTTGGAAGACTTGTATTCGAGATTTTGGTCTATGTCAACTATTTCTGTGACGAGGTTTGGTTGAGGCACGATTGGCTCAAATATGTATTCCCTAGGCTCCCGAGGTCCCGTGATTGTCATACAAAACAAAATGTAAATCTAACTGTAACAAAGCAAATTCTAAGCACGTGGAATAAATTTAAGACATATATAACTTCTATTTTTCTGAGAAACCTTTTAATAATTTAAGGAAAGAAGCTATTTAAACGTATCTAGGAATAACAACCAAATAATAATTTAAAACAGAGAAAATAACTGAGTGTAGTTATTTGCCTGTGCGATTTGTAGATTTATTCTAAATAATGAAATAACTTGCTTAATCTATTTGCGAGATTCTCGATCCTACCTCAGAAGTGAAGAGTGAATCATAGTTTCTCAGAAACTATCAATCCCCATAGCTTCCCTGGCAATATCAAGAATAGAATCTACTGAAGTGAAGCAATTTTAACTACTTTATTTGATATGATTCTAACTAAAACTTTGAAAGCTAGAACCTGGATTCTGCAGAACAGTGGCGAATCCGATGGTGTGTGTGATCTTGTCCCCTCAGTGTGATCTCCTCGTTCTTTCATGTTCACGTGGATCCAGAAAAGTGTGTAATGCTAGCATCGACAGAAGTAGATATTGGGCCAAGGACAGCTCAGAATGCAGACTGAATATAATGCGAGTAGGAGAGGGATAGCGCAAGAGTACAGAGCTTGGCTTATGCAATTCCTAGTGGGATTTACTGCGAGTCATGCAACATAAAGCGTCCAGAACCTGAAACTATCCTGTTTGAAGAGCAAAACCTGCAACTTTAATGGCTTCCTAAGCTATTCTACTCCAATGGATTGGATAAAACAACAACACCGTTTGCACAAGCTGGATATGTGGCTTACCAACAGTTGAACAATGCTAACTAGACGTATAATGAACTAAACCAAGCACTCTAAGCAAAATGAAAGCTAAGTCTATTGCAAAGAGAAATTTAGAGACAAACTTCAGGGCTGGATTGAATGAAATAACAGTACTTCCTGCACAAGATGGGTATGTGGCTTACCAACAGCTGAACAATGCTAACTAAGCATGCAAGGAATTAAAACTATGGCTTCTAAACAGAATAAAAGACTGAACTATGAAAATCAGAGCATGAAAGTGAATGAGGGGTAGACCATTTGCTTGTGCACAAACCATTTATTTATAGCTTTCATTCACCCAAAGATCAAAACCAAACTGAACTCTAAAAACCATAAACAATGGCCAAACACTATTCCAGGGGACCAAAAACATAAATGCAAGCCCAAGTCGGCAAGGAAAAGCTGGTGAAACGTTGATATTTACGTGATTCATGTCAAAACACTTTCTGGAAAACGCGTAAAGGACCACCGCTCTGAGCGGGCGGCGGTTACAGGACCGCCGCCCCGATCAGGCGGCAACGATCCTGAGACCGCCGCCCATTCGGGGCAGCGCTTTTGTCATCCGAAGAGAAAAAGGCCAAGAAAAGAGGGAAAAAGGGAAAAACAAAGGACGCGGGGGCTAAGCGGGGCATGAGGGATGTTAACGCATACTCGAGGGCTTTTCTCGGATCCTCGAATACCTTACGAGGAGACCTGTATCATCATTGGGGCTTCTGTAACCAATTTCTGACTGTATAGTACATACAATTTTTGGTACGTACATATTGCCCCCTCGAGAAGCATTTTAGCCATGAAGAGGCATAAAACGTTGGGTCCGAGTATGGCGGTCCCAAAATGGGAAATTAGAAGTTATACCTGACATGCCCGTGTGTCGAAATGCCGCCGATTTTGACATGCTTTTCAGAATGTATGCAATGGATGACAAGTGATAACAAATGTTAAATAGAATGTTTTTACTTTATTTGCTTTTGTAATGCTGATATGTGATGATGATCATGTAGTTTTGAAATTTTGTCCTCTTTAGACAATGTCTGTGATTTCTTCTTATGTTGGAAAAACGTGATGAATGTATAGCGATAAAGAGATGAACTTTCCTCAATCCCAAATCCACACAACTAGTAAGATGCAAGGGCTCAACACCAAGAATTGGGAAGGGCACAAGTTGTATGAGTTTGATTTGAGTGGAATGATGAGAGACAAAAAGAACAGGAACAAGAACCAAATTTTGACCTACACACCCACCCTACTCAGAACTACTACCAAGCTTAGAAGGCCACTTACTTTTCAGTTTATCTAGACTTAGATTCATAAATGGCAACCTGGTTGACAAAATCTGGTTTTAAGGATTTGATCTCTTTGGAATTTGGATGTTTGGATATTTTCCTTCTTTTAACAGAATTTGACTTGTGTTTTTTTAGCATACCAAGATTTGTTAGTTTGTGTGACTGGACCCCCCACACCTTGCCTCACGCCACTAGTAAGAAGCATGGGTTTGTCACCAAAGGAAAGATACAGGTGAGTAAGGGCACTTCTTTCCTTTCCCAACCTCACATCACCAGTAAGAGATGTGGGCTTATCACCGAAGGTTGATGGGGCAAAGAAGTGTGTAAAATAAAATATTTTGTTTGCTTGGTGCTTTTGATTGCATTTGATTTTGACATTTTTGATCTATGACTTTGGGATATCCTTTCATTCCAAGAGATTTTAAGAGGGATAGATGTGACACCAAGAAGCTTCTAGAATAGACCGTAGGCAAGGACAACTTTACCTAGTAGAAAGAAAGAGCAAAGCCAAGTATGCAGGTCTTGGTATGGTTTCCATCAATGTTTGTCTGTCAAACTTGATGAGAAGATTTGAAAGTACTTGATGATGTTTGAAGAGATGTGATTTGAATAATTTTTCCAATATCTTCATAAATTTGTAACAGATTACTTAAGAGTAAGTTCCTGGACTACAATATTTATGAAACGAGTGAACAAAATGAACCAACTAAATTACTAATGTAATGCAACTGCAACCATGTACATATGAAAATGTAGGTGGAACCATATGTCATGATGTCTAAGGTGAAGAAAGTTGACGAATATCGAATTCTTCACCCCTAGAAGTACACAGCGGAGAACCATTATCCTCAAATTTTTCATTTTCTTGACAAGGGCCTACCATTTTGGGTTTGAACTTACAACCCTTGCCCAGAGGTGTATATGTCCCATTATTAAAAACATTTTTCTGAAAGAGGCATTCGCGTACCTCTTTGTCATGTTTTTGAGAGATGGCATGTGGGTGAGCATGACTATGCTGCTCGACCTTCTCTCTCATAGCGAGCATTGTGTTAATGATGAGGTCTTGCCCCATGGATAGGGAAAAATTAGCTTTAGACACGCATGGGTCGAAGCTAGACTTTAGAATAGGGTAGTGCCTAGAGATGGTTTTGATAGGCATCATTTCAATTTTAAATTGCCCTTCTTCGTTTGTTAATTCTATAATGTTTATATCTAGATTTGGGTCATCGGAGGGAAGTGGTGCTATACTGAGAAGACTATCCATTCCTTGTGGTTCGAATGGGAGAAAGATTGGCTCATCATTCTCCAAGAGTTTCATAATTCCTGTTGTGGTTTTAGTGGAGACTGTTTCCACAGAAATTGACTTACCTTTATTTGTCTTTGTTACGTCGTATATTTTTGGGTCAACAAATTCAACCTTTGGAATGTCTGGGGTGACCGAGACTAACTCTTTTGTTGGAGGCGGTTTGTTTAATTGATTCATGGTGAGTTCATGCTCTGTATGGACTCCTTTCTTTTTCTTGAGGTTTTCTAAGTGTATATCAAAGGGTTTAGGATCCCCTTTAGCGATGAAGACCTTTCCTAGGTGTAAAAACCTTACTTCTTGAAATAGCGTAGAAGGAATTGCCTTCATGCGGTGTATCCATGGACGACCGAGAATCATATTATAGTTGGTTTCCCGATCTATAATATAAAATTCAGTGAGGATTGTTTTGGGTCCTAAGGTGACTGGTAGTATTATAGTCCCAATCGAAGTGGCCTTAAGGCTATCATAGCCTCTCAGTGTATTTCGAGTCGTGGAACAATTTGTTTCCCCATATCCTAGTTTTTGAAGGAAAGAGAAGGGGACTATGTTAACTACTGCCCCATTGTCCACCATTGTGCATTTAACGTAATTGTTGTAAACCCACACCTGTAAATGCAAGGCCAGATCACCTCTACGTGTAATTTCAGCATCTGTTGGCATTTTGTTTATGTTGAATATAAACTCGGTATCCCTATCTGGCTGCCCCGGAGGGTGGATATCGAAGTCTACATGGTTCACTTGTGTTTCGGTGGTGGCGTAATGTTGATTAGATGACCAAGACCTAATTCATTGAGCAACGCAAAGCGATGCGTGGGTGAATTTTTTAGCAAATCTAGGAATGAAATGTGGGAAAAGGTCTTGTTCAAATCTGATATTAAATCATAGGATCCTACTAGTTTAGCATTTGTAGGAACTTCATCTCGTGTGGAGAAAATATCGGGTAGGGGTTGTGAAACATACTCCTTTGTCCGAGTTGTTGCATTAATTTCACACTCAACCTCTAGCTCAACTAATCCCAAGATTTTTGTATTACCATTTGAACCTAGGTTAGGAGCAATCTGAGAGTTGTCAAGAGTTGAGGCGTCTTGATTGTTATTTCTTATTATGATACCTTTGTTTTTCCCATTTGGATCTAACCTGTTATTGTTATAATGATTTGGGAGAGGATCATTGAAGATCTTGAGAGGTGCATTTTGAGGGGAAACTGCCCCTGCAAAAGTATTTGGTGCTGGTGACACAGGATCTGCCAAGAACATATCTATGAAAAGTTGTTTTTGTTCTTCTGGCAAGCGTTGCATGAATTTATTATAGTCATGGCAAGTCCTAGTATCATGACCCCTGATTTTGTGGAAACCACAATATAGATTGGGATTATAGTTTCGTGGTCGTCGGTTTGAATCCTGTTGTGGCCCAAAGTTCTGATTGGGTTGTTGGTTGTTATAGTTGAAATTTCAAGGTTGTGGCCTTTGGCTTTGGTTTTGATATCCATCTGGGCCCCAAGCAAGGCCTTGTGGCTGGATTTGTTATTGTGGAGGATGATTAGAATCCACCATATTGATCGCTGGAGTGAAGTTATTATTGCGTTGATTGTTAGCAGGTGCCGGGGTGTTCACAACATTTGGTCCTTTGACTTGATCAGTGACTCCATCTGTTGTAACCCCACGGTTTTCATTAAGGATCTTGGGTCCTTGATCGGTATTCCCAGCATTAGGATAGGTCATAGTGTTTTGATTGGGAGTGATTAATTTCCCATTTGTTCCATATGTCTTACGACCACTATCTATCACTGCTTGATCTATTCGAAGAGCGCTCTCAAGTACTTCATCGTAAGTTCTTAGTGGGAACTTCTGGACTTCTTCCTTCACCTCTCTGCTAAGAGAATGAAGGAATAAATCACATAGTTCCATCTGATCCATATTTGGAGCACTTGCCGAAGAATAAAGAACTGTACGCCACCTCTGGATGAAATGGGCGACAGATTCATTGTGTTCTTGTTTGATGTGTAAGAACTCCCTGATTCCTGTTCTTAATAGTTTGTTCATGTTGAATGCCTTAATGAACTCTGAAACGAGTTGTTTAAATGAATGGATTGAAGCCTCAGGTATTCTATAATACCAATCGAGAGCGATGCCTTCCAAGGTTTTTGGGAATATTTTAGCAACAACCCCATCCCATGGGAGTAGTTCTCGAATGGCTGTAGCGTAAGCTTTGATATGCGCATTTGGATCTCCCTCTCCTTTGTATTTGGGCAAATCGGGAAGAGGTCTTGGAAGCATGACGCTTCGTATGGTGAAATCCAAGGGCTCTTTCAAATATTCTGAGTAAGTCCCTATCACATATGTTTCGACCATTGACGGTGCCTGTTGAGGGAGTGGTGGTGGGATGGGTTGTTGATATGGCGCAGCGTATGCATTGGCAGGGGCATAGGGAAGTCCTTGCGTTTGAGAAAACATGCCGGGAGAGGAGAACATATCTCCTTGTGGTGATTTGGAGTACATGTTTAAGTATGATGGGGTATTGTCTAGGAATGGATTGTTTGATACTAGACCGGGAGGAATGGTGTTAGAGATGATGGGCCTAGTTGGCATTTGTTGTGAATACTGAGGAGGCATACCTAACGTGCCTACTCCTGTGAGGAGATCTACTTGGCCAGGATAGCGTGGAGGATTGGAACTTCCTGCTTGCATGAACTGAGAATTTTGACTTGCTTGAGCAAGTTCTAACCCTCTCACTTTTTCTACTAACGTTGAAATGACTTCATTTGGTGAAGTCACGGTGCTTTGCCTTAGTGGCGTTTGTTGTATACCATGGTGTTGTATAGGCATGTGATATCCTGCTATGAACTGATCACTATCTTGCCAAGTTTCTCCGAGAGTATTTCCTATATGCAGTGGCATAGAGGTATTTTCTTGAAAAGAGACCTCGGGTTGTATTTGTAAACCTCCTATAGGTGGGTACATACCCCAGGAGCGTTGTTCACCCCTAGGATAACGTATTGACTGTTCATCATCTAAGACTAGGTATGGGTCTGATTGCCTACTAATTTGTGGTCTAAGTAGCATCTGAGGAGATGAACCAGATTCTCTGGTAAACGTCATATTATTTGAGCCTGAAGGCTCTGTTTGTTGCGTTCGAGGGGTTTGATCTAACTCCTCAGTTTGAAAAGATGAATTATATCTGATTCTTGGGGTTTGTGTTGACAAGCGATTAGTTAAATAGTTGTCACCCCATACTAAGAGCGAGGGTGATGATTGCCTATTCTGTTGGGCGTAGTATGCCTCAAGACCCAAGAGGGGTCTGCCATATGCATCGAATCCCGACATATTCGGGAGGTATATGAATACCCGCAGAATAATGGGAAGGAGCAAAGGTGATTGAGATAAGATGAAACTTCTCAAAGAGAAGGTGAAACAGTTGTTAGTTCACATCAGGTTCACCAATTTTGTTGGTGAATATGATGTGAAGGCTTAAGGAGGTATTTAGAAGGTGAAATAGTTTTTTGTTTCACGTCGGGTTCACCAATTTTATGTACGCTAGAAAAGTGATAAGCAAGCGTGGGAATCTACAGGCAACTCTTCCGCGTGCCCGACCTCGCGAGGTCATCCCGAGACAGCCGGGTGGGGATGGAATATGTGTGGGATGTGTTATCCAAAATTCACCCCTCAAGGTAATTTTGATAACATGCATCAAATTCTTTAATCCCAAGCAATTATGTTGATTCAGAGTGAAAGGTCATGTTTCTAGGGTCCCCCTCATATTTGTCTAACTCCCCGTCAAGAGGAAGAGAGTAAGTTAGAGAAAATGTGAAAAAAAGGGTTGCAGAAGGCAAATAGGTTGATCCAGGAAAAATCGTGAAAATTGGCTAAGTCCCGCTCAAGGTCGCCTCTGGGACGTTTGGGACAAAAAGCGCGAACCGGCCGAACCGGGCGAATTTGTCCCAGACAGTCCAAAAGCAAATGGGACGCGCGGGCCAAAAGTACGCGAACCGGCCGAACCGGCCGAAATGAGAACTTTTGTCCCGGGACAGTTGGGACAAAAAGGCGCGAACCGGCCGAACCGGGCGAATTTGTCCCAGACAGTCCAAAAGCAAATGGGACGCGCGGGCCAAAAGTACGCGAACCGGCCGGATCGGCCGAAATGGGAAATTTCAGCACCAAAACCAAATGGGACAAAGGGACGCGCGGGACGCGAAAAGCCGAAATGGCCGAAGGCAGAGGAGAAAAGTCAACATTTGACCCGTGGAACTTCAAACGGCCATAACTTTTGACTCCGAGCTCCGATTTTGATAAAATTTGACTTTCTGGATTTCTTATTTTTAATGAGGGTAGATATGTTTAAATAAAAGAAACATATTCGGCTCCAGTCAGTCAATGCTCATTCCCGTCAAATGACAGAAAACGCCTGCCAGGCCCAAAACAGCTGCCCACACTCAGAAGGCCATAACTTTTGCATTTCTCAACGAAATCGCACAAAATTGGTACCGTTGGAATCGTGGTTCCGATCCCGATGCACAGCAATCAAGAAATTCCAGATTTGATTAGAAATTGATTGAGTTTTTTAAGAAAACGTGGCCGGGTTCAGAACAGTGTTTTATTTGGTAGCTGGGAGTGCAATTAAGAGGCATGGTCATCATTCCTTCTCTGCTGCAGCACATGGGACAGTATGGGGAGCCTTTTCCAAGTAATGTATGCCCATTCCACTCAATTTAATGCCTCTTACAGGTGGTTGAAGGACAGATTTCGGGTTTTTCCATTTTCCCTTCTCTTTTCCTTCTCATTTTTTCTATAAAATGAAGTGTTGGGATCATTGTAAAGGAGGGAGAATTTTTGGGTAACAAAGCTCACAAAATTGCTTTGTGAAGCCGAGTGTGTTGCAGCCCTTGTAGTGGACTCCTTGCATGGTGATCCAGGCCCTTATCTTGTAATAGATTGAACTGTGCATATCATGAAGCAATAAAATATCAGTTTGTGGATATATCTTCCCCTGCTGTGTTTCCTTGCATTCTTCTTGCCCCTTTGATCCTTCTACAAGTATATTGTGTCTATTTATTATGTTCTTGCAGGAATTCATTATTATTGTGTGTGCTTGGAATATTGCTGTGAATGCATTTTGCTGGATTATGGTGAACTGTCATCACCTCTTCTAGTGTGCATTTTGCCTCTGTATTTCACACATTTGGAGATTACTCTCACACCCTCTTTTTCTGGTGTATCACCGCTTTAGTGTAGGCTTTCATTTTATGCATTCTCTCTCTCTGGTCCCTTGGAATTTTAGGTTAGAATAGCTAGTTTCTCCTGCATTAGAGTAGATTGTGGCAGGTAGTTTAGGAGCAAGAACCAGCTTTCTCTGGAGGTCTATCTCAAGTAGCAAGTCCCACAACTTGGAGATAGTACCCATGTTATCCAATCACACTGGATGCTTAGAGTGATCAAACTAGAAATCTGATCAACGTCCAGGGGTGCTGTGATTCGGTGATAACAGGATGTAGACAAATTAGTTAGGAAATCTAATGTCTTTGACACGCACTAATGGAATTTTTGAATCTAAGGCAAAGAAGGCCCTTCTAACTTGGACTGGTGTGATAGATCGATCGGCAAGGATGACTACTCAAAGGCTCCAATCAATATCGATCTATGGGTTGTGGAATACGTGGGAAATGACCTGGGATAGTTTCGTGTATGTCTCCAGATAAGGTCATATGGTGGATGGTGGAATACAATTGACTCTACGGATGATTCTCTGGCCTAGTCCAAAATTCTCTAGCTTCGTTAGCTGCTATATCTAGTAAGGACAATTGTTCGATGATGATGGGTGGAAGTGGAGTGGATTGGAATACTAGTGTGCGTAGGCCAATGTTTATATCTAATTGACTTATGGATTTGCTAGGCTGTGGAATTTGTGGGTCACAACCGTAGACTCTTGGTTGTTGCGGTCCTGTTATGGTCATATACGAAATCAAGTCCTAATTCCTAGTATCCAGTAATCATACGCTTTCTCAACTTCTATGTTTAGGACCAATAACTGTGTGATCTTCTCAGAATATCTCACAGGCATTCGTGCAACCTGGATCCTTAAACTAGTATCTATGTCTGTGAGAGTGTCTCTTGCACCTGGCTGTGGGACCAAAGGATCACAACCAAAGGTTTGTTCTCTTTCGAACCCTTCTACAGTCATGTGAATGTTTTCCTAGGGTAATCTGTAGTTTGGTTGATTTGACCAAAACGTGTGTGCTTGGTTGTCTTCTATATTTAACCCTCTCAACTGAGAACTGATCAGTTGTAAATCTGTTGTTGTTTGGAATACTTGTATTTTGAGATTTTGGTCTATGTCAACTATTGCTATGACGAGGTTTGGTTGAGGCACGATTGGCTCAAATATGTATTCCTTGGGCTCCCGAGGTCCCGTGATTGTCATACAAAACAAAATGTAAATCTAAGCGTAGTAATAAAGCAAATTCTAAGCACGTGGAATAAATTTAATACATATATAACTTCTATTTTTCTGAGAAACTTTTTAATAATTTAAGGAAAGCAGCTATTTAAACGTATCTAGGAATAACAACTAAATAATAATTTAAAAAAGACAAAATAACCAAGCGTAGTTATTTTCCTGTGCGATTTGTAGATTTATTCTAAATAATGAAATAACTTGCTTAATCTATTTGCGAGATTCTCGATCCTACCTCAGAAGTGAAGAGTGAATCATAGTTTCTCAGAAACTATCAATTCCCACTTCCCCGACAATATCAAGAATAGAATCTATTGAAGTGAAGCAATTTTAACTACTTTATTTGATATGATTCTAACTAAAAATTTGAAAGCTAGAACCTGGATTCCGTAGAACAATGGCGAATCTGATGGTGTATGTGATCTTGTCCCCTCAGTGTGATCTCCTCGTTCTTTTGTGTTCACGTGGATCTAGAAAAGCGTGTAATGCTAGCATCGACAAAAGTAGATATTGCGCGGGGACAGCTCGAATGCGAGATCGATTATAATGCGAGTAGGAGAGGGATAGCGCAAGAGTACAGAGCTTGGCTTATGCAATTCCTAGCAGGATTTACTACGAGTCATGCAACATAAAGCATCCAGAACCTGAAACTATCCTATTTGAAGAGAAAAACCTGTAACTTTAATGGCTTCCTAAGCTATTCTACTCCAATGGATTGGATAAAACAACAACACCGTTTGCACAAGCTGGATATGTGGCTTACCAACAGTTGAACAATGCTATCTAGACGTATAATTAACTAAACCAAGTACTCTAAGCAAAATTAAAGCTAAGTCTAATGCAAAGAGAAATTCGAGAGACAAACTTCGTGGCCGGATTGGGTGAAATAACAAGACTACTGCACAAGATGGGTATGTGGCTTACCAACAACTGAACAATGCTAACTAAGCATGCAAGGAATTAAAACTATGGCTTCTAAATAGAATAAAAGACTGAACTATGAAAATCAGAGCATGAAAGTGAATGAGGGGAAGACCATTTACTTGTGCACAAACCATTTATTTATAGCTTTCATTCACCCAAAGATCAAAACCAAATGAACTCTAAAAACCATAAACAATGGCCAAACACTATTTCGGGGATGAAAAATATAAATGCAAGCCCAAGTCGACAAGGAAAAGCTGGTGAAACGTTGATATTTACATGAGTCGCGTCAAAACGCTTTCTGGAAAATGCGTAAAGGACCGATGCTCTGAGCAGAGCGGCGGTTATAGGATCGCCGACCTATTCAGGGCGGCGGTCACGAGACCACCACCCATTCAGGGCGGTGGTTTCGTCACTGAAGAGCAAAAGGCCAAGAAATGAAGGAAAAAGGGAAAAACAAAGGATGCGGGGGCTAAGCGGGGCATGCGGGATGTTAACACATACTCCGAGGGATTTTCCGGATCCCGAACACCTTGCGAGGAGACCTGTATCATTATTGGGGCTTCTTTAACCAATTTTTGACTGTATAGTACATATAATTTTGGGTACGTACAGAGACCAGCCACATCGGAATACTAGATGGATACAACAAAGGTCACCATGGTGACTTGTGTTGTGTTTTGTGTGTCTTATTTTGCTAGGGGATCACAATGGGGGTGATGACCTCAAATTGTGACCATGGGCACGTGTGAAATTCTTCCCTTTTATTCTATTTTTTGTAGAGTATGTGATTTATTTGTGATGTAATTTATTTTATCATTGTTTATTAATATGATTTTATTAAGTAAATAAATCATGTTATTAAGTTATTTGGGGATGTCACAAATGGAGTCATTTATTATATTTTATTTGTATTTTGGAATATATGATGTTTGATTGAGTGTAAGTGAATTTGAGTATTGTACACTCTACGACCTTGGAATTTCGGATTTGGGCTTAAGGGCCATTTTTGTAGGCATGTGGGACAAGCTAAGCTTATCCCACAACCTCTTAATTTCATATACCAACCCTACCTATGGATTGGGGGTCAAAAATATACCCCATTATGTGTTTTGTAAAAAAAAAGTTACTTTAATTGTATTTTTCTAACATGAGATTTAAATTTTTTCGTTAGGGGTGTAGGCTTGAAGTGTGTGAGTAAAAGCCTTTTCATTCCTCTCAACCACAAATTTATTTTACGTTGGGGTTGAGGTTTGACTTGTGATCTAGAGTTGAGGATAAGTGATGTGGCATCCCACATGGAACCCCCTCACCCTCTTCTCTCCTTTTTCTATATATGTAAGTTTAATTATTTGTTTGGGGTTGCTTCATTTTTTTGCTCTTGTAATTTTGGAGTTGGACAGGTTATGGAGTACTTGTTGAGTTTAGAGATTTTGGAGTTGGATTGATCTTGAAGGAGCTTGGAGGGTGATCCATTGATCAAGTTATACCATGGAAAGGTAGGAACTACACCCTTATTTTATTTGTTTTCTCTTATATGTGTATATTTGTATGTTGTTGAATGTTTTGGTATGCTTGTTGGGTTCTTGGGTAGAATGCCTAAGTATGGTGTAGGAGAAGGTTATGGAGATTTTATATGTATGGAGGCATAAGATTTTATTTCATGTTTTGGGAGGGAGTTTGGTTGGGTTCCCTACCTTGGACAAAAAAATGCTTGCATTTATTACTTGGTTCTTATGAAGGAGACATAAGAGATTGTAGGGAGGCATAAGAGAATGTGGGAAGCATAGGAGCATCTTAAGGGAAGCATAAGAGTTGTGTAGGGGTTTTGAGATATATATTGAGGTTTATAGGGTGGGAAACTAATTCCCATTGCGAGGCATAAGTGATCTCCCCATAGATCCTTTCTCCATTAGCTTTGCATTTTCAAGCCTTGTTTATTTTGTTAGTTCCCTTCTTATGATTGCATCTTGTGTTGAATGTGTTTTGAAATGTTTGAGAAAAATTTTATTGTTACGTGGAAGCTTTGTGTTGTTTCCATGAGTTGGATCCATCCTTTAATGAATTTTTTTGTGGGCGCAGGTGCCAATGAGGAGGATAACTTCTTCTCCTCATTAGATTATTGGTTGGGTGGAGAGTGTTGTCTCTCCCCATTTTTGTTGTTGTGATCAAGTGAAGACATGGTGGAGCTCTTGTTGAATAATTGGCACTTGGAGATTTTGTGAAGTCAAAAGAAATCCTTCTTTGTGAGAAAACCTTTCTTGTAATTCCCACTTAAGGTGGAAGACTTGTAGTATTGTATTTGAAAGAAAATTTGCATTGTATATTTTGGTTTATTAAGTTGTAATGTATTGTAGAAAGAAAGCTCTTTACATTGTAAGAAATGAGCTATGCTCAAAGAAGAAAGAAGTTCATTATTATTGTGGAAGTTGCATTTTTGTAAGAATGAAGGAAAACTTAGAAGATGTAAACCTTTGAGAATGTTTTCTTAGTAAGACTTAAATGTATAATAACTTGTTTGTGCTTACCTTGAATAAATAGTTGTAGTTGAAATTGAAATATTCTCTAAAGTATATTGAGTTGTTTTCTTGGAAAAAAATTATTTTGTTGTGGAAAGGAAAACAAAAAAACTAGGAATAGATTTAGCTGCATTTGTACTTGGGAACTTTAAAGAAAATTTGTTCAAAGAAAATGAAAATGATCTTTTAGTTGTTTTCTTGTTACTATGGAAATAGAAAATATTTAAATTTAGTAATTTTAAGCATGGAATGAATAAATGGAACAACCTTTCAACTAGATACTTTTGGAATATAAATGCAATCTTAGGATAATCTTCACAACACTCTAGTAAAATTTATTTTTATAAATATTATGGAAATCATGGTTCTATTTTTAAGAACATGATCATCGCCTATTCAAAGCAACGGTCTCGAACCACCGCTTAGGCAAGGCTACGGTTTGTGAATGGTAATCGAGGTAGGGTGGTGGTCGAAGGACCGCCGACTGCTTTGGGAAGTGGTTTCATCACTGATGGTGGAAAAATACAAATCCACATCTGTGAAAATTTAAACTTGGTTTAATTAAAAATTTAAGCCTACAAATTTAAAGAGGAAACCTCCAACAAGCAATAAAGGAATAAATTCATTTTTCTAAACTTGTAAATATTCAAATGGGTATTTAAAAGCATTCAATCTCATGGATTTAAAATGAAGTAGGGTTTTTGCCCAAATAGAAGACAAAAAAAGAATTAACTAAATCACAACTCTAGATTTGGAGTGGAGACCCCTTCAATCTTAAAATGAAAGACAATACAATAATAAATCCTTAACCCAAACTAAAATAAGCTTGATTTTGTGAATTCATCCATGGTTCTTCCTTCCTTGCTCCCATGGCTTCCATTTCCCAACCTGTAAATTAAAGAAAAGAAAGGTGACCAAATGAGGAGGCTAGGGAAAAGAAAAAGGTTTAATAAAATTCCATAAGGATAGTTAGGGTAAGTATAGAACCCTAAGATCTAGTGTCCACAATGGATTTGATCCAAGGGTTTAGAATCAACCCTACAATTGTTAGGTAGGAATGAATATTATGGGTATTCTAAATAATTTTAAAGGTACGTGTAAATGGGTGAATGGGGCCATTTAATACCCTTGTATGTTAAGTTTTTATTTAGTTCTTAGTATGTTTAGTAACTATTTAAATGAACTTTAAGGAAAATAGTTTAAGAGAAATAAGTCAACTAAGGACAAGGGTTAAATAATTATGTGTTTGAAGGTTAATATAAGAGGGTGGAAAAAATTTAACCAAGTAAATTTATTTATGGCACCTTCTTAGTAACTTGTGATTAATTTGACCTTAGAAATAAATTAAGAATATTTAGTTATTTAAATGGAACCTTGTCCACCCTTTTTAGTGTACTAAATGTTGGTAGGAATTAATTAAATGTATATTAGGGTTTGACATCCTTTGAACTTGTTTAAAAAAATTGCCACAACCTTCGGCATAATTTTTAAGGATGGATGTGGTTTTAGAACGTAAAAATTTTGGGCGTTAAAAAAATTGCATACAAATAAGAAAAATAACATAATGACAAAAGTGGAGAGCCTACCTCTCCATCAAGTTCCAAGAAAATTCCACAAGCCTCTTCAAATCCAAGCCAAGAAATTTCCAAGAACTCCAAAAAGCTCCAATTCCAAAAGTGCACAAGAAGAGAAAAGAACAAGTAACCCCCATTCCAACCAAAAATCACCAATAAATAGAAATGGAATGTGAGGATGATGAGGTGGCTCCATGTAGGATGTCACTTCATCATTCCTCCATCCCCACACTCAAGTCAACACACCAAGACCAAGAAAAATCAATGCACATGCAAGGACTATGACAACCCACATGGCTCAAAACTTGCACACCATGCTTTCAAGGGACATAATAAATTGGGGTAGAAAGAAAGTGCAATAATTTTCCTTCTTTTACACTCAAAATGGACAAAGAAGTCAAAAATAATCTTTCCAACCCATAGGTAGGGTTGTTGGGTAAATTTAAGAGGCATGGGACAAGCCTTGCTTGTCCACAAGCCTTCAAAATGCCCCCCAAGTAAAAATCCGAATTTTGAACTTGGGGTGGAGTAAAACACTCCCAAATCAACATAAATTTTACTTACACAAGGACTACCAAATCTCATCATAACTATTTGTCACATCTTTAATTTGGTTAACAAAAACAAGAAGGGTTAAGCTTAATTAACACACATTTACACATGCTAATAAGGTGACAAAAATTTTAAATTTTAAATAAAAAATCATAAAATAAAGCACATACAAAAATTAAAGAAAGGGAAAACAATTCACCCCATGGCCACATATGTGAAGTCACCTCCCATGGGAAGCCTTCAAACTACACATGCAAAATAAAACTCTAAACAACATTACACAAGTTGTCAAATCTGGCCTTGTTGCTCAACGCTCAATATCCTTCGTGGTTAGTTTCTGTAGCCTTCGATGTATGTGATCAAAGTCCTACACAAAACTAAATACCTTTCTGGCCTTTCAGCCGTATTAATAACATCAAGACAATATACATATAAAATCAATATCCATAATTGACATTAGAAAATTCTATTATCCATCAATATATCAAAATCTAACCCTAACATCCATGAGATTACAATTCTACTCAAAATCTCCCAAAACATAACATGTCAGTATAAAATCAAGTATAATGAAAATCAACATATATCTAAATTTCCAACATCGCTATCTCGCATCATAATAAAATGTAAACATCATAATGTCAATAGTCCAAATATCAGTGAAATCTATCATCTACTGATCAATGTATCATAATCAAAATGTTTGAATATCAATCCAATAGTATCAATATCAAGATGAAACAATTTCAAGAGGAGTGGGTGCTACACTCCTTAATTAAGGAATGAAGTGAAATGAAATAAAATGAGTATGTGTATCTAACCCTCTCTCTTGAGTGAAATTATTGTTATTATGTAAATGGAAAACCAATAATGTTAGTTATGTTATATCTAGGTGGATGCCATGTAAGTGATTTATCGTTGATTTCATGCTCACATGGTTTTACAGGATATATGTGTTAAATGAAATTGAATTTAAAAGATTATATTGCAATTCCAATGTACAATTAATGGTTAAATAATTTGTGTGTTGTTTTTCATACCTTAAATGTAATAAAGAGATTCAAACGAAACAATCAACCTTTGTTTATAGCTTATGCATATCTACGCTTCTCGCATCGATCTTTTTAATACGAATGGAATTAAAACTTTAGATTTGATAACACCTTCTAGCTTAAGTAATTAATATCCCAAGTTTTAATTGGTCATTATAGCCTATATGGTTAGCAACATCATCATGAACCTGACAATTAGGAACCACATGGTAAAACTTTGTCTTGGGTATGTGGTCCCCTCGTGGGATTGATAGCTATGTGTGTGTAGTAAGGAGAATGTGATTACTTTAGGTAGTACTCTACGGGTAACCAAACCCCAACATAATGTAATATCCTCTTGGTTGGGCACACATGTAAAGTGAAGAGTGTATGTGGCGAAGATTGCTAACTAACCTTGGAAGTCACATGTAAGAGTTGGGATCATAAATGAACTCAATACCGTATTTATATTATCGTTCGGATTTTATGGTGAAATACTAATAGTTATTTGTGAAACTTAACAACATTTTAATTAATGATTAGTTTGTGAAAATTTAACCATAAGATGATGTGCTTGGAGAAAGGTGAAATGTATATCGTTCTTATAATGTATTTATACCATCTTGTGGTGAGAACGAAATCCACTTTGAGTAGACTCTAATGTGAGTCTTAACTTTTTAAATGAAGAACTTATAATGCTTGTTTCAGTAGATAATTTAATATTAAAGTATTTGACCCTAACCATCGACCTCACAAGTTTTAATGCAATTAATTTCTCTCCCTCTCTATACACATTTTCCCCTACTTTGTCGCACACCTTTCAAGATTGTATTATTGTTGAATCTGAAATTTATTCTTTATTATTTCACCAAACATGCTGCAACCTATCGTGGTCCTTCGCACAACATTTTAGTACTAATCCATGTTTTACACGGCCAAGTGAACTTGATGAGATGAGATCCACCCCCGCCCCGAAATCTAGATATTGGCCCTACCGTTTTGTTCGATATCCCTCTTGTCTCTAGGGCCTTTCTATCATATGCTTTGGACCAAATGTTTCCTTTTTTTTTTCTACCTTGGCTTTTGTTTAGCCTATAAACACCATGCGTCTAGGTTTGTGGTACTCTCGAAAGCCTTGTGGAGGTCAACGCAATGCTTTATTAAGATGGGTCATTTTTCTGCATGTTTCCTTGTTACGTTGTTGGGGAGGATGTCCATACCTATGTCAAGCAACTTTTAACATTGTCTACATGAGTTTCTTTCATCGAGGATTGCTTTTGGGAGTTGTTGAAAAGGCTTTGAAACTTTCACGTAAAAGCCATTATAGAGTAATCATGTTTTTCCTTTTTGTTGGCCATATGTTATTTCCTTTGTTTTGTGGAGTGGTTGGGAAGACGTTATTTGCTGAGTGCATGTTGGCAATGGGAGCTAAGCATTTTTGGAACATGTTGGTTGTTTATGGGAAGCGGGGATGTCTCAGTAGCATACTTTCTTTTTGCGTTTCTTGTTGTAGTGGCATTTCCTTGAAGATCCCATCGCTTTCAAGAATTTTTTCAACTACTATTGCCTCATGAATGCTTCCACACATTGCATACGTGGATTTGGGGGCACTTGCTTCTTCTTTTTGGAAAAATTCAATTTCCATTATGCTTCATTTGATGTCCAATTGTTTCAAAGTTTTTTTCTTTGGTTGCGTGTTGTGAGTTGAGTTAGTTGTTTTTGTTTGCTGGTCCGTCAAGACATACCATGTAGCCGTGGTATTCCTGCGACCTCGTCTCTTTGAGGATTTTTTTCAAATAGTCCTCCAGCCTTGTGTTTTCTTGTATATTTGCATATATGGCCTTTTAGGATCCTGTGGCTATAGCTAATCGAAACTAGGTTTTCTTGTGCTTCGATGTATGTTCTTTCCTTGATCCTAAGATATTTTGAGACTATTTTTTTGTTTGCCCCGCATTATTGTCCATTCCATGATACCCCCATCACTTTTTTTTCTTTTGTTAATTATTTGAATGCTTCGTGGATGCTCCCATACTTTACATACATTGTGTTCAAGGAATATTGTTTTGCAGCTAGAAAATATCCATGTTCTTTTATGCTCGTTAGATGTCCTTACCCTGCTATTACAATCCCCTTCTTGATGCAAAGTTGTGAGGATGTTGTAATCTTGTGGAGTCTTGCTTTATCCATGTATTTCTTGTGTTTTCCTAGGGCCTTTCAATAAACCCATTTTGTTTATAACACAATCATGGCATCCAGGGGGACAATTGTTCTTTTTGTTTGACGTTACTTCTATAATGGAGTTCTCTGCCATGTTAAACATGGACAGGAATAGAGTTGGAGCACCCACCTAGTAAAAGAGGGGAGATTCGACCTGAAGATTGTTGATGCTGGTCAGTACGGTGTCCATGTGACTAATAGAAGTTTGAAACCAAACAAGATAATTCCACTCATTTCTACATTGCTAGATTTAAAAATATCATGAAATTGAACCACCATTTCCCTTAATTTGGTTTGTCGATGCTACTTTTGTTGTGGGTTGGACGCCTTGTTGAGAAATCCCTCCTTTCCTCTTGAAATCTTCTTGTTTTATTATAATAGTTGTTAGTGTTAAGTGGACAGCTAAGATGTAATTTCCTCTCCTCTGGCTATTACATTTCCTTGCTCAGGTGATCAACCTTTGACCCTTTTATCTACTTTTCTTCACTTAAGTATCAAGTTATTATGTTGTCAATAGCTAGTAATTTCTATTACGTAAGCCATCCTATGATAACTGTGAATATTTTTTTTTCCCGAGCTTATCATCCTTATTTTTACACTTTGTTATCTCACTCTCAAGCCCCTTTGATAACCTTTTTTTAACCAGGAAAGAAATACTATAGGATTGGAATGATCAATACTCGCCTAAGCCGAGTTTGCGTTTTGGTTTTAAAAAAATTAGAATGTAGAAGGTTAAGGGAAACAAATTCATATATATCTTTTTATAATCCAAGTTGATCATCGAGAATTGTTCCTAGTCTTTTAAAGTCTTCCTTTTGAGATACCTTCACCATCCTCATCAAGCTTGAAACGTAACCAATTTTCAATCACCTAAGTTCGATGTTAGAATTGTGTAATTCATTTACCTAGTTATTACTAGAGTTTTATTTGGTCTATTTCCCTCTTGGGAAGATTTTTGGTGGCATATTATATTGTCTATCTTGTTGTTTTCTTTTATAATGTTAATGTTGTTAATTAAGATTGGTCGGATTTCTATACATATAAATGCCTTAATGATTTGTGACATGGAAATTAATATGATGGTTATTAAATATTAGGGTAAACTAAATATGCATCAATAATCTTATTGATTTATAATGGAAGGTGTTGTTTTGATAAAGGCACTTAGTAATATAGGTTAGTATCTATGTTAGAATGGCTCTTAAAGATTGTGTATTGAGAAAGAGTTAATTTTTCTTTATAATTAAACCAAACCTTATACTTTTTGTGGAGGTTTGTAAATCCTTAGTGTTATAAAACTTGGATGATGTTTTGAATGCTCTTGTTTAACAGAACTCCCTTTTTCTCTCACTTGTCATTACTAGCCTATAAGGGCAGTGGCCTTTTCTTGAATGATTGTGAAAGTCCTTGGAGTCAATGGCTGAAACTAGTATTATTGCCTTCCCTTTTTAAACAATGTTGAGTGGTGGTCGTGTATTAGATTTCCATCCTATAATATATATGATAACATGATTAAAAATTTAATACACTCAACATTCCATGTTAACCCTTGAAATATGTGCTTCCTCCTAGATTAATTGCTATGTTTTTGTCTTTTGTTTCTTAAAATGAGTATCGTAGCTTGTTCTTTTGGTACTTTTTCTATGAATGTACATTATTGGTTTGGATATCAGGTTCTCAATATTTTAACCTAATTGTTTATTCGATGGAAATCCTATTAAACTAGACTTTTGTTTATAACTCATCGAGGCCATAGGCCCCTTCTCAAATGATTATTTAAATCTTTGTTTTCTTTGAGACAATGTTCATAACTGAAGTACAAGGCTTTCTTCTTAAATCAGCATGGTGGAAATGTTAATTGTCCTAAGGGGTTGTTAGTATTTAGAGTTCAAACCAATTCTTGGAATAGAATATTTTATCCCCCTTCTAGATATTTTTAGATATTAGCTTATTGTTTCTTTTTGTAGTCTTATATTGCTCGATTCTTTGTGTGTTTCTGTTGTAGTTGCATTTCCTTGAATACCCCGCTCGTTTTGAGGAATTTTTTTACTACTTCAGGCTCATGTATGGTTCCACAGTTACATACGTGGCTTTGGGGGAACTGCTTCTTCTTTTGGAAAAATCCAATTTCCATTGTGCTTCATTGGATGTCCAATCATGTTTGAATTTTTTTCTATGGTTGCATGTGGTGAGTTCGATTAGTCGTTTTATTTTTCTGGTCCTTTGGTGCATACCACCTGTGCCGTGGCATTCCTGCGACCTCATCTCTTTGAGGATTTTTGTCAAATGGTCCTCCTACCTTGTGTTTTCTTACACATTTGCATACGTGGCCTCTTAGGCTCCTATGGCTGCAACCGATCGAAAAAAAGTTTTCTTGTGCTTTGATGTTTGTTCTTTCCCTAATCCTAAGCTATTTTGTAGACTGTTTTTTGCTTTTCCTGCATTTTTGGCCATTCCATGAGACCCCCCAACGCTTTTTTCTTTTTTTTCAACAGCTTTTCATACTTCATGGATGCTCGACACTTTTCATACATTGTGTTGGAGGCATATTCTTCTACAGCTGGCAAATATCCATGTTCTTTTGTGCTCGTTGGATGTCCTTACCCTACTCTAACCATCCCCTTCTTGATCCAGGTTGTGAGGATGTTGCAAGGGTATGGAGTCATGCTTTATCCATGTCTTTCTTTTGTTTTCCTTGGGCCTTTCAATAAACCCATTTTGTGTATACCGCATTCATGGCAATGTAGGAGACCATTGTTCTTTCTGTTCGACGTTACTTATATAATGGAGCTCTCTTCCCATGCTAAACATGGACGGGAATGGAGTTGGAGTGCCCAACCACTAGAAGAGGGAGATTTGACTTGAAGATTGTTGATATAGGTCCGTGCGAAGTCCATATGGCTGATAGAAGATGGAAACTAGGAAAGATAGTTCTACTCAATGCTACATTGCTAGATTTAAAAATATCATGAAATTAAACCACCCTTTCCCTCAATTTGGTTTTTCGATGCTACCTTTTGTTGTGGGTTGGACGCCTTGTGGAGAAATCCCTCCTTTCCTCTTGAAATCTTCGTGTTTTGTTATAATAGTTGTTAGTGTTAAGTGGACAACTAAGATGTAATTTCCTCTCCTCTGGCTATTATGGTTCCTTTCTCAAGTGATCAAACTTTAACCCATTTATCTACTTTTCTTCACTTATGTATCAGGTTATTATGTTGTCTATAGCTAGTAATTTATATTGGGCAAGCTAGCCTTTGTGGTAACTGTGAACATCTTGCTCTTCCCACGAGCTTATCATACTTATTGTTGCACTTTGTTAGCTCACTCTCAAGACCCTTTCATAACCTTTTTGATCCCGGAAAGAAATATTGGAGGATTGGATTGATCAATACTCGCTAAGCCGGAGTTTGAGTTTTGTTTTAAAACTTTTAGAATGTAGAAGATTGAGGGGAAAATTTTTGGATCTTGATTTTTTATAATCCTCCTTGATTATTGGACTTGTTGCTATAATTTTAAAGTCTTCCTTTGAGATACCTTGACCTTCCTCATCAAGCTTAAACCGTAACCAATTTTGAATCACCTAAATTCGATGTTACAATTGTGTAATTCCTATACCTAGTTATTACTAGAGTTTTCTTTGGTCTATTTTCCTCTCGGGAAGATGGTTGGTGTCATATTATATTGTGTATCTTTTTTCTTCTATAATGTTAATGTTGTTAATTCAGATTGTTCGGATTTCTATGCATATAAATACCTTAATGATTGGTGATGGAAATTAATATGAAGGTTATTAACATTTGCGGTAAACTCAATATGCATCGATAATCTTATTGATTTATAATGAAAGGTGTTGTTTTCAAAAAGGCACTTATTAATATACGTTAATATCTATGATAGAATGGCTCTTAAAGATTGTGTATTGAGAAACAGTTAATTTTTCTTTATAATTAAACCGAACCTTAGACCTTTTGTGGAGGTTTGTTAATCGTTAGTGCTATAAAACTTGGATGATGTTTTGAATGCTCATGTTTAATGGAAATCCCTTTTCCTTTCAATTTTCGTTACTAACTTATAACGGAAGTGGCCATTTCTTGAATGATTGCGAAAGTCCTTGGAGTCAATGGCCAAACTAGTATCATTGCTTTCCTTTTTCAACAATGTTGAGTGGTGGACGTGTATTATATTTCCATCCTACAATATATATGATAACATGATTAAAAATTTTAATACACTCAAAGCATTCCATGTTAACCCTTGAAATATGTGCTTCCTCCTGAATTAACTGTTATGTTTTTGTGTTTTCTTTCATAAAATGAGTATCGTAGCTTGTTCTTTTGGTACTTTTTTTATGAATGTACATTGTTGGTTTTGATATTAGTTCTCAATATTTTAACCTAACTATTTATTAGATGGAAATCTGTTAAACTATACATTGTTTATAACTCATCGACCATTGGCCCCTTCTCGAATGATTATTTAAATCTTTGTTTTCTTTGAGATAATGTTCATAACTGAAGTATAAGGCTTTCTTCTTAAATCGGCATGGTGGAAATTTTAATTGTCCTAAGGGGTTGTTAGTATTTAGAGTTTCAAACCAATTCTTGGAATAGAATATTTTTTCCCCCTTCTAGATATTTTTGATATTAGCTTATTGTTGCTTTTTGTAGTCTTATATTGCTCAGTTCTTTGTGTGTTTCCTATTGTAGTTGCATTTACGTGAATACCTGTCACTTTGAGGCATTTTTTTTAATACTTTAGCCTCATGGATCGCTTCCACACATTACATATGTGGCTTTGGGGGCAATGCTTGCTTCTTCTTTTGGAAAAAATCCAATTTCCATTGTGCTTCTTTGGATGTCCAATCATGTTTCAATTTTTTTCTATGGCTACGTGTGGTGAGTTCTCATTAGCGCTTTTGTTTGCTGGTCCTTCGGTGTAGACCCTATAGCCGTGGCATTCCTGCAACCTCATCTATTTGAGAAGTTTTATAAAATGGGTCTCCTACCTTGTGTTTTCTTGTACATTTTCATACATGGCCTCTTAGGCTCCTGTGGGCTGAATCGATCGAAAACAAGTTTTCTTGTGCTTCGATGTATGTTATTTCCTACTCCTAAGCTATTTGGCGAGACTATTTTTTCTTTTCCCGCATTTTTGGCCATTCCATGAGACTCCCCATCTCTTTTTTTTTTTCTTTTGCTAACAATTTACATACTTTATGGATGCTCCCACACTTTTCATATGTTGTGTTGGAGGCATATTCTTCTGCAGTGTGCAAATATCCATGTTCTTTTATGCTCATTGGATGTCCTTGCCTACTCTAAACATCCCCTTCTTGATGCAGGTTGTGAGGATGTTGCAAGGTTATGGAGTCATGCTTTATCCATGTCTTTCTTGTGTTTTCCTGGGGCCTTTCAATAAACCCATTTTGTGTATACCGCATTCATGGCAATCCAAGAGACCATTGTTCTTTCTATTCGACATTACTTCTATAAAGGACCTCTCTTCTCATGCTAAACATGGATGGGAATGGAGTTGGAGTGCCCAACCACTAGAAGAGGGGAGATTTGACTTGAAGATTGTTGATACAGGTCCGTGCGGAGTCCATACGACTGATAGACAATCGAAACTAGGAAAGATAATTCTGCTCAATGCTACATTGCTAGATTTAAAAATTTATCATTAAATTAAACCACCCTTTCCCTCAGTTTGGTTTTTCGATGCTACCTTTTGTTGTGGGTTGGACGCCTTGCAGAGAAATCCCTACTTTCCTCTTGAAATCTTCGTGTTTTTTTATAATAGTTGTTAGTGTTAAGTGGACAATTAATATGTAATTTCCTCTCCTATGGCTATTATGGTTTGTTTCTCAAGTGATTAAACTTTGACCCTTTTATCTACTTTTCTTCACTTATGTATCGAGTTATTATGTTGTCTATAGCTAGTAATTTCTATTGGGCAAGATAGCCCGTGGTAACCGTGAACATCTTGCTATTCCCACGAGCTTATCATACTTATTATTGCACTTTCTTAGCTCACTCTCAAGACCCTTTCATAACCTTTTTGATCCCGGGAAAGAAATATCGTAGGATTGGATTGATCAATACTAAAGGCTAAGCCGGTTTGATTTTTGGTTTTAAAACTTTTAGAATATAGAAGATTGAGGGAAAAAATTTCAGATCTTGATTTTTATAATCCTTGTTGATTATTGGACTTGTTCCTATACTTTTAAAGTCTTCCTTTTGAGATACCTTGACCTTCCTCATCAAGATTAAACCGTAACTGCTTTGAATCATCTAAATTCGATGTTACAATTGTGTAATTCCTATACCTAGTTATTACTAGAGTTCTCTTTGGTTTATTTTCCCTCTTGGGAAGATTGTTGGTGGCATATTATATTGTGTATCTTTTTTTCTCTTCTATAATGTTAATGTTGTTAATTTAGATTGTTCGTATTTCTATGCATATAAATACCTTAATGATTTGTGATGGAAATTAATATGATGGTTATTAACATTTGGGGTAAACTCAATATACATCAATAATCTTATTAATTTATAATGGGAGGTGTTGTTTTCATAGAGGCACTTATTAATATAGGTTAGTATCTATGATAGAACGGCTCTTAAAGATTGTGTATTGAGAAATAGTTAATTTTTATTTATAATTAAACCGAACCTTAGACTTATTGTGGAGGTTTGTTAATCGTTAGTGTTATAAAAATTGGATGGTGTTTTGAATGCTCTTGTTTAACGGAACTCCCTTTTCCTCTCACTTTTCGTTACTAGCTTATAAGGGCGTGGCCTTTTCTTGAATGATTGTGAAAGTTCTTGGAGTCAATGGCGAAACTAGTATCATTGCTTTCCCTTTTTAAATAATGATGAGTGACGGTCATTTATTAGATTTCCATCATACAATATATATGATAACATGATTAAAAAATTTAATACACTCGACCTTCCGTCGATAACATGATTAAATTGATATCTGTCTTCCTCCTAGATTAATTGTTCTTTTTCTTGTGTCATTTCTTAAAATGAGTATCATAGCTTGTTCTTTTGGTACATTTTTTTATGAATGTAGATTGTTGGTTTGAATATCAGTTCTCAATCTTTAAACCTAATTGTTTATTCGATGGAAATCTGTTACACTAGACTGTTGTTTCTAACTTATCAGGCGATTGTCCCCTTCTCAAATGATTGTTTAAATAT
Organism: Taxus wallichiana var. yunnanensis; assembly: GCA_018340775.1. Classification (NCBI taxonomy): domain Eukaryota; kingdom Viridiplantae; phylum Streptophyta; class Pinopsida; order Cupressales; family Taxaceae; genus Taxus; species Taxus wallichiana. Next base: position 428,769,211 of record CM031241.1, on the reverse strand, counting down.
TTTTTTGCTTTGAGACAATGTTCAGTAATGAAGTATAAGGCTTTCTTCTTAGATTGGCATGGTGAAAATTTTAATTGTCCTAAGGGGTTGTTAGTATTTAGAGTTTCAACCAATTCTTGGAATAGAATATTTTTCCCCTTCTTGATATTGTTAGATATTAGCTTATTGTTACTTTGTGTAGTCTTATCTTGCTCAGTTCTTGGAAACTGACTCAAGTTAATAATTGTTTCAGATGGCTTATGTGAGTAGATGAGGGAAATACTTGTAGATTTAAGTTATTTTGTACAAATAATTTTATGTTGTAAAGCTCTAGTATGACTTATGTGGGGAATTTAGAAGAAAAATAAGTGCCTTAGTATTATGTGTTGTGGAGTAATATTTTCATGAGTATTGAAACTTTGGCTTGCTTTGTTATCATGGAAAATATAAAATTTGATTACCGCTTGGTCATGAGTGATTCTAATGTATTATATAAATTCTAAGAATAGTATAGTGTGGCATGACCAATGTTTTTACTCTCTTGTTCCCTAGTCATGGTTCCATAGAGTTGGTTTGTCCCTTTGGGTTGTGCGTCATGTTGGAAAGAATTGATGTAACCATGTATAGTTTTCACAAACGAGTAATGGTAAACTTTTCTCTTGAGATAAAATGTTTAGTTGTAAACCCTTCTAAGACATAGTAACAATGTGATTCTAAGCATAATAAAATGGTTGGATGATCCTTATAAAAGTTATAAAAGTTAAGATAAAATATATACATATGAATAAATTAATGTAGATGTAAGCTTCTTGACAACTTTGGGTCCTTAGGTGATCAAAGAGGAAACTAACTTATGTAATAAAAATATATTTACCTTGTTTTTCTCCAAGCTAAACGAATCAATATTATCCCTTTTATGATGAATTCTTAATTGATCTTTTGGTGAAATCAATGATTAGTTTTTAGAAGATAATAAGGTTATATAAGTAGGAGGGAAATTGATTAAGAAACCCTTCAATATCTCTCAATCGTTTGAAATGTAAATTGTTTTCCTTTGTCAAACTTAATCAAGAAAGGTCTAAATGTAGCTTTTAACAAATCTTGATAAATTCTTAGCCTCAATAAAAGATTGGTTAATAACCAATGAGACCCTGAAGGTGAATTATTTTTTACCTTTCTCCCTTAACCCTTTCCTTGGTTCATTTCAATCTTTCTTAAGTAATGTTAAAATTTTTATCCTTGCACAAAGAAGATTTTGTTTCAAACCTAAAAATGGTACTTTCCTCAATCGGAGCTTGTGCTTGTCACATGTGCAATAAAGGTGTGGAACAAGTTTCAGTTACTTGAGTAAGATTAATTAACCTTGTGAGAAATGTAAAATGTTCTTAAATCAACGAACTAAGCAAGTTATTGACCTATTATAGAATGATTCTCCTTTAAAAAATGTGACCTTAAGCTTATCATTCAATAGTAGAAAAGAAAGAAGTTCACTTTTGTAAGAAGAATTGCTCGAATCATAACATGAATCTTATAATTCGTAAGACAAGTTTTCAAAAATGTTTTAGTAAATAAATAAACATTTGTGGGATGTCCTTAATAAATGTATTGTATATTGTGGTCGGTCTATTATGTTGTGCCTTGTCGAAGAGAAAATTGAATTGTTCATGTTGGGTGTTGTATGTTTCCTTGTTGCCTATGTGGTCAACATTGCATCAAGCTTATTTAGAGTTGGTCGTAGCCCATTCTGGTCACCTATGTTGACATGTAAACTCCAAGTAAGTAAAAAAAAAAAAAAAATCCAAGTTTTTCAGTGTTGTATTTGTGTGTGTTTTTAAGCTAGCGTTACACTTGGTATCAGAGTGGAGGTTCATGGTCTCAAACATTTGGGACAAATTGGAGTTGTTATGGTCTTTGTGAAATGGTGGTGGATATTAGAAGAGTAATGTGATATAAGCATGATGTGAACTATGTCATAATTGTGATATTGTGAGTGCACATGTTGTGTATGTCACTTAGTGTGTAATTGTTGGGATGTTGATATGTTAGAGATGAGAGTATTTTATCTCCTTTTTAGGAATTCAATGAGAATTTGAGTGTGAAACATTGTTTTGTTGTGTGTGTGGAAGAAATGTGATTGTTGATTTCAGAGTGTTGGATCCTTTTGGCATTTGTGATGTGTGGGTGTGCTAATATGTTGTATGACAAGGTTGATTTGTAGTGAACTAGACTTCATAATGATGTCATTATCATTGGTATAGAAATGTGTGTGTCCCCATGTTATATGGTGATTGACTGTATGTTGTAATTGTGCTCATCATAAGTAAAATTCATGTAATATGTAATGATTAATGTCGTAAATTTGGGACATATGGTGAGTATATGATCCCTATCGTACAGTGATTGCACTTTGGGTGTAACATGTGGTGATGTGGTATGTTGTAAACTATGAATGTAATGTATGTGATATACCATGTATTGGTGCCATGTGTAAGACACTATGGTAAGGTGCATGAACCACCATTGTGTTAGTGATGTAGTTGCATATTATGTTTTGAACCTTACACTAACCGACCCTAAGTGAAATCGATAAAAGTGTATGTTTGGAGTGAGGAGATGTGTACCATGGGCCAGTAACTTAATCGACCTTAGGATTGGTAGATGACGACCTGTTCTCCTTGTTCCCTCTCTCCTCATGGTTGTTGTATGGATGTAACCTAAGTGTAGCTATGACTGTGTTTAGCCTTGTCGAAGTGGTGGCGAGATGATTCAGATAGAGATGATGGTAGTTGTACTATTGATATGTTATTTTACTTAACGATGCTCGATGTTACAGTGTCAAGAACTCGTTGAGTACCCCTTGGTGGACTAGATAAGGCCACATAGTCATCATAATGTGTTATTCTTATATGTGTATTTTATTTGTAAATTGAAATTTTTATTTATTTTTGTAAGGACCAACAATTTTCTTGATTGCAATGTTTTATATTTTTGGGCATTTCCTTGGTTTGTGGTACTAACATGTGGATTTTTGCACTAACTATGGCTATTTGGCCATTTGTTTTGCTTGGATTTGGATCTTCTTTTAAAATTTTAATATTTTTCCACCTTTCCAAGGCTTGTACTTTGCCACTTGGCATTTGAATTGGATTGCTATGTTGGTTCTATTGTCGTGATGTGTGGAATAGGGTCATGGTATGTACAATGGAATGGTTGGACCTATGGACCCACTTCATTATATGGGGTTATGCCCCAAGGAGTTATAGATAACTAGCAGGTTGTTGAACCACGATTTATTATGTCACTTGGGTTAGGGGTGCTTGGACTCTATGTGCCTAGGGCCATAGGGAAACCGGCCTCTTTGGGGAGTGAAAAGGAAATTTATTTATTTATTACTACTTGAGGGAGGAATAAGAGATTGAGGGAGGCATAAGAGACTTGAGGGAGGCATAAGAGATTTGTGTGTATGATTGATGCTTTAGGAGGTATGTTGGGTTGTTGTGATGTCTTGGGAGTGGTCCTATGATGTATGTGTTACTCATGTTAGTTGGATATGTTGTGTGATGTTGTGGATATGGCTTTGATGCCCTTGTTGACACTATGTACCGTAGCTATTTTTTTGAGTTATGTAAAATCTTCATCTGTGGAATTGTGGAAATTTCAGGTTTTTGTAGTACACTTTTGTTCGAGTATTATATGTCAGTCATAGATGTGTGAAAAGTACTATGTTATGTGAACTATGCCTATTCTCTTCCATAATTTGGTTAAGCTCTTATGATGTGGTACCGTCATGAAAGTATGTAAAATTTATGCTTGTGAATCATTAGTCATGTATGACCACGTAGGGTGTTGTGATAGCCAGGGTTCATTTTAAGACACCTCTAGAAAATTGTAGGAGGAAAATACCTGGCGAATATCCCCAGAACCAGTTTCAGTGAAAGGTGAATTTGAAAGTATTCCAAAAGTGAATTTTCACCAGGTTTTTCGAGTCGGAGAAAACAGAGTTCCAGACATCGATGCACCTTTTGACGAGCAAAAATATGGCGTCGAATAACCCTTGTTGGCGCTGCGTCGACACAACGTCAACGAGAGTCCATTGGCGCATGTTAATGGACTCGCGGTACGCGTGTCAATGGACTTTGTTGACGTGCTTTAATGGCATCTATCGACGCGTGTCAATGGCATTTGTTGGCGTGCGTCAGGACTCTATTGACACACATCAATGGACTCTGTTGATGCACGTCGGTGGCATCTATCTCGACATGCGTCAATGGCATCTACTGACGTGCGTCAATAGACTCTGTTGATGCATGTCAATGGACTCTATTGAAGCGCGTCAACGGCCATTGATGTGTGTCAACAGAGGTGATTGATGCTTTATTTGGCCTATAAATACCCTTCTACCGGTCATTTTATCATTTACACTTTCCAGATCTCGATTTTTTTTGTAGGAATAACTACAATGGTGACTTTAAGTGATTCCAAACCGCAAGCTCAGGACAAAAATCAAGAAGAGAATCCATTCTAATCCACAGGAAATATCACTTACAAGAATCCTTTGTGCCCCCACATCCATACTGTTTTAAAGATGTCTTCTGAATATAAAGATTTGATCGATGCGTGTGAGTTTACTGGGCTCGTTGACATGCCCCATTTCGAAACAGATCTAGATATTTTGAATTACCTTCTCTCATCCTACAATACAGAGGACGACCTTTTTTATGTTACTCGCGAGCGATGGTCGAATGTTCTAATATAGTATCTAATCAAATGACATCCATCGGTTTATGGGCCTCCGTTCAGAAATTTACCAATTGTTACAACGAAGGCAACACTCCTGGAAGATGACAAGAAATATCTCGAATCAACGTTCGGTTTCCATGTTGATTGTAATTATAGTTCATTTTCATTCATCATTTTTATTTTGTTATGTTATTACAATTTAATGTTATAAATTTATATTAATTCCCATTGTTTGTCATTTGTAGCTCATGTCAATAAATCTAGGCATGGTGTGGATACACAAGCAATTGCACACCACTTTCTTGCTGCAGTGATTTCATTTTTTCAATCCAGAATAGTTTTGTAGGGTTGGAAAATAGATATACCAAACTGGGCCATTGCATACATAGTTGCCACTATCTCAAAACAAAAATTTGATTGGTGCAACTATCTATCAAAAAAATAAGAACTGACATATCAAATTCAAAGCTTTTAGAAAAACCCGTCATTTATTCCACAAACTATCTCCTTGGCCTTTATTACGAGGCACTTTTAAATTTAAAAGACAAACCAATTCCTACTTGCACAGACGAGGAGTTGATGAAGTTGTCAATTCCATTTGAAGAGCAACATGTATAAACTATTTAGTTTGTATTTCAATTTTCGACATTACACTGCATAGTTATTAAAAATTTATGGTTTACAGAGAATATTTATTGAAGCCCTTCCCCAAAAAAGGTGTTATCAAGAGGAAGAGGCCAACAACATGCTAAGGCTTTGAGAGACTCCCAATCTGAAATGGAAGCTCACTCCTCTCTGAACCCTCAATAGTTTGAACTCGTTAAACACCAGAGAAGTAATACCTTCTCATATATTATTTACAAATTCCAAATTTTTATTTTTATTTTCCAATTTAAATTTTAACCAATTGAATTGACATAACATTTAATGTTGATGACATTGCAGGGACTTTGGACCATACTCATGTTTTGGAAACTCAACCTTCTTCCCTAACTCACTCCATACAGTCACATTCATTCGTATCTTCTGAACAACCACCAAATACTACTCCTACACGGCCACCCTTAGCACCACGAAAAACTACCCCTCGACAACAAGGTACAACTTTTCAATACTACGTTTAATTTCGTAGTTGATTCCTTTTTGGATTGTTTTCTAGTTTTTCATGTTTTTTCTTTAACTTTTCAGCACATTGGTCATACATTCAGCTGTTCAAACAATGGCACCGACCCCCCCTCAACCAATAATTTTTAAAATGCCAACCAGAGGAACAATGAAAAATAACATTGGTAAACGCATGCCAATTGCTCCGGCCCCTAGCGGGACACTAAACATTGCCTCCTCCTTTCGAATTCCAACACTCTCACTTGGTGGCTTTCCCAGTGCAACAGGCATATCGGTTTTGAACAATATAAATTTAGATGAAGATTATTTGGGCATTGATAGCAATGACCCAACTGGTTTTTTCAATACCCGTGAGATGATTCAAGGCCAACAGGTATACTTCAATTTCAACATGCTTTACAATATTGAATTACATTTCAATTTAAATTTATTTATCTAAATCTTGATTAATTTTATCGAAGATAGGATCAGCCACCCAAAGGTAGAAACAAGTAGCACTTTATCTTATCGAAAGCCCCCATACTTCTCCAAGAAAATCATCTTCATCGATCTAGGATAGTGAGCAGATTCTACCTTTTCCTTTGGAGAACTTAATTGGTTATGATTGTCAATCCCATGTCAGTGATTTTATTCTAGCTCATATCAATCATCTCATAGAATGGGAGAGAAGGGCTAAAGTTCTTATCAATGAGATTATTAGTTGTTTTGAAAATTATTGGCAAAGAGATAGTTTATACGCTGCAGTCCAGAATCAACCTGCGAAGATGGATTCCTTACTTACCCAAGTAAGAAGTGGGACTGTCACGTATAACAAAAACTATAAAGATGAAATTTTGGATAAGACATTAAAAAAATTGGAAAATATTAGTGCTGAGGCCCAGGAATATTTTAACAAATGGTCTAAGGACAAGGATCTAGTAGCAATTGCAAATGCCGAGAGAGATAGAGCGGTTGTAAGTACTATCACTTTCAAACAATCATTCTTGTTAATTTGAAATTTTTATTTTTTAGTAATATGTTGAATTGACATTACTCTTTTTGTGCAGTTGAAATATGAAAATTTGAAGATTCAAGCAAAGGTATTCTAATTTCACTTGGAAACAACGAAAAACAGTTTTTCCACGCAGTGAAGAATTTAAAGGAAAATATTGTTTTGGTTAACAAACAAAACAATACACTAAAGAAAATAATTAAAGAGCATGGCTTTGACCCTGAAATATTATTCAAAGATAAGGCATCAACTGATCCAAATTTGTTGTCCCATGGAGATGTGACAAAGCAAGAAGAAAGAATTTTTAAAAATCTGGATAGTGCTACGAAGATCTTATAAGTTCTGGGGTTATTTCTGCTTTGTTGGGGAAAGGGGTACAACCATAGGGGAAGAAACCATTGGGGAAAGGAGCACAGGAGTTGAAATGGATACAAGAAAAGAGGGTTGAAACTTTTATTATTGAGTGTGGCAAATTGTAAATATTGAGTCTATATTTGAAAATTTGTAACATTGAATGTTGTGGTCATGGTATTTGAATTTAATTATATGGATTTGATAGCCTTTTAAAATTTGAAATACTATATAATCTTTAATTTTGATTGCATATGGATTTGATAGAATTTTTAGATTGTATATGGAGTTTATGCTTTTTGGTTTACTCTTAATGGTGATTGCATTAGATAGGGATGAATCATGATGACATATGTTTCTTGTTTACTTGGATTATCATGAATTGTATGTGGACGTAGATGATGAATGATATAGATGGATATAGATGATGATGAATGATGATAATGGATAATTGTTTTAAAAACATGGAATGATGATAGATGATGATGAATGATGATGAATGATGATAATGATATGATATATATGGATGATGATCAATTTAATGTGGATGTAGATTTAGCTTCAAGCATGATAATTCTTCTTCTCTAGACATTTAAACTTGTTTTAAGATAATTCTTCTTCTCTATACTTGTAATGATATGATCATGATGTCATTAGAATGGATATAGATGAAATTAGAATGGATATACTTGTAATGATATGATTATGAATTGTTTTTAAAAAATGGAATTGTTTTAATAAATTTAAATTAGATAAATAATTTTTTAATAATAATTGTAGTGTTAGGACTCAGGATTATGATAATGATATGGTGATGATATGATATATGTGGATGATGATGAATTTTATGTGGACGTATATTATAAATTGTATAATGTATCATGGATTATGAATTGTATAGTATAGAAATATCTTCCTCTGTAAAATTCAATTGTGTCATTTTATCCCACAGTTAAAAAAATATATCAAAGTATTTTGCAAATATAAAAAATAAATTAAACATAATTGTAAGAAATCAAGAAAGATGATATGATAGGGTTTAACTTACCTCTAGTGTATTAGATTGCTGTGAAATCATCACTGGTAATGTGCTAGATCTTTGTTTTAAGAAAACTCAACACGAGAAATGGATTAGTAGATAGATGGGTGAGTTGCCTGACATTGTCAGTCTAAGAAGTACCAGCTTCCTCGGATGGATGTCAACCCACGTTTTCAAAAAAAAAAAAAAAAGATTGTATTTAAATAAATGTAAATATATAGACCTGTAACATCTTTAATGATAACAAGTGTCAAGAGCTAAAAAAATGTAAAGTAACAAACAATAAGATTAAGGTGAAGAAGATACCTATTTAAAGTTGAAATCATCACTGGTAATGTGCTAGATCTTTGTTTTATAAAAACTCAACACAAGAAATGGATTAGTAGATAGATGGGTGAGTTGCCTGACATTTTCAGTCCCGAGAAGTAATAGCTTTGTCGGATGGATGTCAACCCACGTTTTCAAAAAAAAAAAAGATTGTATTTAAATAAATGTAAATATATAGACCTGTAACATCTTTAATGATAACAAGAGCTGAAAAAATGTAAAGTAACAAACAATAAGATTAAGGTGAAGAAGATACCTATTTAAAGTTGAAATCATCACTACCACTGGTAATGTGCTAGATCTGTGTTTTAAGAAAACTCAACATGAGAAATGGATTAGTAGATAGATGGGTGAGTTGCCTGACATTGTCAGTCCCGAGAAGTACCAGCTTCCTCGGATGGATGTCAACCCACGTTTTCAAAAAAATAAAAATATTGTAGTTAAATAAATTTAAATATATAGACCTGTAACATCTTTAATGATAACAAGAGCTGAAAAAATGTAAAGTGACAAACAATAAGATTAAGGTGAAGAAGATACCTATTTAAAGTTGAAACAATCCATTATCAATAGCTTCTTCAAACTCAATGTTCTCTTCTAGAAATGTGATGATGCGCCAATTCCACTCTCAACATTGGGAACAGTTGTACTTGTAGCTGTATTATTCACACCTCTTCTTTCGCAAAGGGAATTCCAATGCACAATTTCTCTGTCAAAAGGAAAGGTTTCGATGGAGTATCGAGAAACATAACACCTCATGTAACTTTCTAGATTTTTATCCAACATGTTTCTCAGTTTTGATTTTATAAATGATAGTGCACTAAAAACCCTTTCGTCCTCCACAGACCCCAAAATCATTGTTTGGCATAACTCATATAATCTGAAATATTCACTAATATCTTCTTGTAAGATAGAACTTTGATAGATTCCTTACCATAACCTTGTAATAGCACCACTTTTAGAAGGTTCGTCTAAATTTTTATATTGGTTCCTCATTGTTGTTGCAAAATTTTTTGATTGAAATTTTAATAAATCAGCATTCAATATACCTTTGATTTCCATTCCCTTGAACTTTGAAGTCTTTGTGAAATGTTCCATTATTGTACCCATGGATTTATTGCCTTCTTACAAATTCAGCATGACCACCTTCAATATTCCAAAATTAGGATTCATCACACCCATGGCTTCAAGAATTTTATCTTTGGAGAAATGTTCTCTAATTTCTGATGATAAGGATTCTGAAATTTTTTTAAGCTTTATTCTTGTTTCAACTATAACAGACTCAAAGAGATTACGTGTCATGGGAACATCTTCTCGTTCCGATCCTGTAATATCTTGACGTTTTTGCAAAATGTGTAGTGGTATGTCCCTCCCATTAACAATGATGCAGAGGTGATTATATCCAAATAGTTCTTTGGGATTTTAAGATCTAATAAAGCTTTCCAATTCTCAAAAATAGGTGTATCAAAACTATCTTGGGAACAATACAAGATATCAAGACTTTGACATACCATTTTTCTCATCCGTATAAAATCCACAATATAGATTAATCTTCCCCATGCATGCTTCATCAGTGTATTGATCTGCTGCAACATTAGCAGAATACCAACCAATGTAAGCAATGTCTCCAAATCAGTTAAACAGAACAACAAGTCCCTTGCCCTATCAACTTTATGATGGTATTTGTGCATGAAACTAACCAACGAAGGATACTCCTCATGAACTCTGCATACGAGTTCCTACAAGGAGATCCATCTAGTCTCAACATCTTTCAGAATTTTTTTGCCATCTCAGTAATTCCAATTGCAAATTTTGAAACTCAAGAAATCACTTTGTGGGCTGCTTGACATATAGGCATGAAGTTCTCTTATAAGGTCTTCTAATGTAGCAACATTTTCATGGTTTCTTACCATTTTATACGCTAAATTCATTATATGAGCCATACAGTGAATTGGTAGCATATATGGGGCCACTGTTGTTTGTAATCTAGCACACATCCCTATTCAAAGGACCCTACATGATAGATGCACATCTGCTCCAACACATACCAACTTTGTAGCAATTTCATAATCAATCATTCCAGCAATATCTTTCAAATGAGAAACAACTATTTTATGTAGGTTTTCGGCATTGTAGTTTTCAACCATTTTCATAACACCCAATAGATGAGGTGTCCTTATATGATTTTCTAAAGTATAGATGTGGATACATACCCATGCAGTGTTGTCGACCGTTGTCACTTCATCAATTGAAAGAGAGATAAACTTTTCTTTTTTTACATTCTCTTTCAAATCTTCCTTCTCTATCATTGAAAGGAATTTTTCCATTTCCCATGCACTACTTTCAAACCAATGAGACTGAGGTAATCGTCAACATTCCATTATATTGATACAAAACTTTAAAACCAAGAAAATCTGAAAATCGGTCTTCCTTTTTTTAGTATGTGAAATAGAGTAGAGAATTGTATGAGTTTTGCATGTAGATTTGTTTGTTTCATCTTACCAATATGTGATGTGATCGTTCCTCCCTTTTCCAAGAGATTTCTGTGTTTTTTCTACTCTGCCTCATATTCCGCTGCGTATCTAACATGCATGCATTCTTTTTCAATTTTCCACCTGTGTGTTTTGATTTTTGGCCATCTGCCCCCATTACAGTCAAATATTGTTTTCCACAATGTTTTTCTATAGTGTCCAGCTTCATTTGCATTTTTTGTTGCTTTCCCAATTTCCATGTACATATTGTACATGTACATTCAGATGGGATCTCTTCAAAATTAGATGATTGTACAGGTTCGATAAACAGAAATTTAGCTTGCCCAATCAAACTTGTATGTCCTACCAATGGTCCACATATTCTTATTAGTTTTCAATGTTTTACTTTTTTGAGTAGAATTTTGAGCAATGTCACAATCACCTCCTGGTTTCCTCTTTCTTGGACCAGAATTTGAATTTGATTTCGTGTTCCATTTCTTGAGTATTTGTATGTGTGATGTATTGATGCACTTCTGGTTACACCCCAACAGAACAATATCTTCAAGATCTGGCATATTATCGTAGGTGTCATTTGTTTGACTTTGATACTATGTAGAATGCATGTCCACCTCAATAATACCTTCCACACAGTTAGTATTCTGATTCTTTGTGGTGGCATCTATATGGTTGGTATTTTCAATATCTGTATCTGCAGAGTTTCCAAAATACTTGAAGAGTGATTTCTGAGATTTCTTAGTTACTTTTAGGGTCTTCGCATTCTTAGAACTAGCACCTTCCATTATTTTGAAGAGAGTCCTACATCAGCAAAAGAACCAAGTAATACTACTGTTTCGTGTCAACAAGGCATCGTGAAGGTGTAAACCGACACTATCACATGTCATGAAGGTGTCCACTATCTGAGGTCACTATCACGCATCAACTCTGCCCTTGTCATGCATCAACTGCCTATGCCTTGTCGTGTGTCAACTCTCTTTGTCACGCATCAAACCTATTCCTTTTTCACGCGTCTGCAATATCTCCTTGTCACGCATTTGCAATATCTCTTTGTCGGCGCCAACTATATCCCTGTCGCGCATCAACAACTAACCCTAACAGGCTAACAACAATCTCTAGTGCTTAAGAGTATGTGAGTTCAAACTTCACGGTATTGGTAATTTGGTAAGCTACTTGAGGTATACTACCCGGTGAATCACCTAGGTTTTTATAGGAGATGTTTTCAAATGAAGGCGAAGCCGACCCCAAAAAAAATATACTATATATTTTAGGCAAATAAGACACCGACCCACTCCAAAAAAATCACCTTTTCAAATTTTCCTAAAATGAAATTTTCACCATATTATGAATATTCGCCACTAAAATTATCCCCAGTGATAGCGGTTCATGTTGGACACCCATAAGAAAGAATAAACTAAAACTCTTCAACAAGAAATTTTAAAGAACTTGAATTAGGGATAATGTAAATGGAAAGAGACTAGTGAAATAATGAATAAGAAGGAAACTAGAAATCTTCACATAACAATGAAAGTTGAATAATTTGCCAAAATTTCTAAGGCTACCCCATGGTCGTGCTTTAACGAGTAAATTTTAACCATAGGGTGTACCTTCATCTTTATTTGTCTTTACCGCCTCTCCTTCCTTCGAGTTATGTCTCATCGAGGATGATGCTTTCTTAAGGGGAGGAGAACGTAATGCTCTGTTTCGAGAGAAAATTTAATATAGAATTATCTTACCCCAACCATCGACCCTACCAAGTTTTAATATAATTAATATCTCTCCCTCTCTAGATACCTTTTCCCCCTACTAACCGCCTACCTTTCAAGATTTTATTATAGTTGAATCGACATTTCTTCTTTATTATTTCACCAAACATGCTGCAACTTGTCAGTGGTCCTTCACACACAATTTTAGTGCTGGTCATATGCTTTGGACCAAGTTTTTTCCTCTTTTTTTTTTCCCTGGATTTTTCTTAGCCTGCAAACACCCTATGTCTAGTTTTGTTGTGGTCTTGAAATCCTTGTGGAGGTTGGGCACAATGCTTTGTTTAGCTGGTTCATTTTTCTACCTATTTCCTTATTACCTTGTTGGGGAGGATGTCCATACCTATGTCAAGCTCCTTTTAGCATTGTTTGTGTGAGTTTATTTGGTGGAGGATTGCATTTGGTAGTTGTTGAAAAGGCTTTGAAAGTTTCACGTAAAAGCCATTGTAGAGTAAAAATTTGTTTCCTTTTCTTGGCTGCATGTTATTTCCTTAGTTTTTTTATTGGTGGGGCAAACGTTATTGGGTAAGTGCATGCTAGCGATGGGAGCTGAGAATTTTTCGAACCTTTTGGTTGCTTATAGGAAGTAGGGATGTCTATAATAGACTTTCTTTATGTGTTTCGTGTTGTAGTGGCGTTTCCTTGAAGACCCCATCACTTTGAGGCATTTTGTCAATCGATCTGTCTCATGGATGCTTCCACACATTACATATGTTGTTTTAGGGGCACCTTATTCTTCTTTTGGCAAAAATAATTTCCATTGTGCTTCGTTGGATTTCCAATCTGTTTCAAAGTTTTTTTTTTTCTCTGTTTGTGTGTGGTGATTTGAGTTAGCCCTTCTTATTTGCTAGTCCTTCGATGCATACCCCGTACTCGTGGCATTCTTGCAACCTCATCTCATTGAGGCTTTTTTGTCAAACGGTCTTCTTTCCTTGTTTTTTATTCCACATTTGCATACAAGGACTCTCAGGCTCTTGTGGCTGCAATTGATTAGAAAATGGAATTTCCCGTGCTTCGATGTATGTTCTTTCCCTATTCCTAAGCTATTTTATAGACTATTTTTGTGCTTGCTCTGCATTCTCTCCCATTCCAAGAGACCTCCCCCATCACTTTGTGGATTTTTTCAACGGTGTGCATGCTTTGTGGATGCTCCCAAACTTTACATACGTTGTCTTGGAGGCATCTTCTTCTACAGGTGGAAAATATACATGTTGTTTTATGCTCATTGGATGTCCTTACCCTACTCTAACCATCCCCTTCTTGATGAAGGTTGTGAGGATGTTGTAAGGTTGTGGGGTGGTGCTTTATCCATGTATTTCTTGTGTTTTCCTGGGGCCTTTCAGTAAACCCATTTTGTGTATACCACATTCATGGCAGTCTAGGAGACCATTGTTCTATCTGTTCAATGTTACTTATATAATGGAGCTCTCTTCCCATGCTAAATTTGGACGGGAATGGAGTTGGAGCCCCAACCAATAGAAGAGGGAGATTCGACTTGAAGATTGATGATACAGTGTCATGCGGTTTCCATGCGATCGATCGAAGATGGAAACCAAGAAAGATAATTCTACTCATTGCTACATTGCTAGATTTAAAAATATCATGAAATTAAACCACCCTTTCCCTCAATTTGGTTTTCCGATGCTACGTTTTGTTGTGGGTTGGACGCCTTGTGTTGAAATCCCTCCGTTCCTCTTGAAATCTTCGTGTTTTGTCATAATAGTTGTTAGTGTTAAGTGGACAATTAAGATGTAATTTCCTCTCCTCTAGCTATTATGGTTCCTTGCTCAAGTGATCAACCTTTGACCCTTTTATCTACTTTTATTCATTTAAGTATCAAGTTTATTATGTTGTCTCTAGCTAGTAATTTCTATTGGGCAAGCTAGCTTGTGGTAACTATGAACATCTTGCTTTTCCCACGAGATTATCATCCTTATTGTTGCACTTTGTTAGCTCACTCTCAAGCCCCTTTGATAACCTTTTGATCCCGGGAAAGAAATATTGTAGGATTGGAGTGATCAATACTCGTGCTAAGCTACGTTTGAGTTTTGGTTTTAAAAGTTTTAGAATGTACAAGGTTGATGGAAAAAGATTCAGATCTTGATTGTTTATAATCCTATTGATCATCAGACTTGTTCCTAGACTTTTAAAGTCTTCCTTATGAGATACCTTGACCGTCCTCATCAAGCTTGAACCGTAACTAGTTTTGAATCACCTAAGTTTGATGTTACAATTGTGCAATTCCAGTACCCAGTTATTACTAGAATTTCTTTGGTCTATTTCCCTCTCGAGAAGATTTTTGGTGGCATATTATATTTTCTATCTTGTTGTTTCTCTTTTATAATGTTAATGTTGTTAATTAATATTGGTCGGATTTCTATGCATATAAATACCTTAATGATTTGTGATGGAAATTGATATGAAGGTTATTAACATTTGGGGTAAACTAAATATGCATCGATAATATTATTGATTTATAATGGAAGGTGTTGTTTTGATAAAGGCACTTAGTAATATAGGTTAGTACCTATGATAGAACAGCTCTTAAAGATTATGTACTGAGAAAGAGTTAAATTTTCTTTATAATTAAACTGAACCTTATACCTTTTTTGGAGGTTTGTGAATCCTTACTGTTATAACACTTGGATGATGTTTTGAATGCTCTTTTTTAACAGAACTCCCTATTCCTCTCACTTGTCGTTACTAACTTATAAGGGAAGTGGCCTTTTCTTGAATGATTTTGAAAGTCCTTGGATTCAATGGCTGAAACTAGTATCATTGCTTTCCCTTTTTAAAAAAATTTGATTGGTGATCCTATATTAAATCTCCATCCTACAATATATATGATAAAATGATTAAAACTTTTAGTACACTCGACCTTCCGTGTTAGCCCTTGAAATTTGTGCTTCCTCCTAGAATAATTGTTCTTTTTTTAAATCGTTTATTAAAATGAGTATCGTAGCTTATGATTTTGGTACTTTTTTATGAATGTAGATTGTTGGTTTGAATATCAGTTCTCAATATTTTAACCTAATTGTTTATTCGATGGAAATCCCGTTACACTACTGCTTGTTGTTGTTTTTAAATCGTTTTTGCTTTTGGACAATATTCATAAGCTGAAGTATAAGGCTTTCTTCTTAGATCGACATGGTGGAAATTTTAATTGTCCTAAGGTTGTTATTATTTAGAGTTTTGAACCAATTCTTGGAATAGAATATTTTTTCCCCTTATTGATATTGTTAGATATTAGCTTATTGTTACTTTGTGTAGTCTTATCTTGCTCAATTCTCATGAACTGACTCAAGTTAATAATTGTTGTAGATGTCTTATGCGAGTAGATGAGGGAAATACTTGTAAATTTATTGCATCAAACTTGGTTGAGAAGCTCTTTTATACAAATTATTTTATGTTGCAAAACTTTGGTATGGGTTATGTGAGGAATTTTGAATAAAAACAAATTCCTTAGTGGTATGTGTTGTGGAATAATGTTGTCATGACTATTGAAACTTTGGCTTGCTTTGTTATCATGGAAAATATAAAATTTGATTACTGCTTGGTCATGAGTGATTCTAATGTATTATATAAATTTTAATAATAATATAGCATGGCGTGACCAATGTTTTTACTCTCTTGTTCCCTAGTCATGGTTCCATAGAGTTGGTTTGTCCCTTTGGGTTGTGCATTGTGTTGGAAAGAATTGATGTAACCATGTATAGTTTTCACAAATGAGTAATGGTAAAATTTTCTCTTGAGATAAAATGTTGAGTTGTAAACCCTTCTAAGACATAGTAACAATGTGTTTCTAAGCATAATAAAATGGTTGGATAATCCTTATAAAATTTATAAAAGTTAAGATAAAATATATACATACGAATAAATTAATGTAGATGTAATCTTCTTGACAACTTTGGGTTCTTAGGTGATCAAAGAGGAAACTAGCTTATGTAATAAAAATATATTTATCTTTTTTTCTCCAAGTTAAATGAATTTATATTATCCCTTTTATGATGAATTCTTAATTGATCTATTGGTAAAATCAATGATTAGTTTTGGAAGATAATAAGGTTATATAAGTAGGAGGGAAATTGATTAAGAAACCCTTCAATATCTCTCAATCGTTTGAAATGTAAATTATTTTCCTTTGTCAAACTTAATCAAGCAAGGTCTAAATGTAGATTTTAACAAATATTGATAAATTCTTAGCCTCAATAAAATATTAGTTAATAACCAGTGAGACCCTGAAGGTGAAGTCTTTTTACCTTTCTCCATTAACCCTTGCCTTGGTTCATTTAAATCTTTCTTAAGTAATGTTAAAAATTTTATCCTTTCATAAAGAATATTTTTGTTCGAACCTAAAAACAAGTACTTTCCCTCAATCGGAGCTTGTGTTTATCACATGTGCAATAAAGGCGTCGAACAAGTTTCAATGGCTTGAATAAGATTAATTAACCTTGTGAGAAATGTAAAATGTTCTTAAATCAACAAATTAAGTAAGTTATTGACATATTATAGAATGATTCTCCTTCAGAAAACTTGACCTTAAGCTTATCAGTCAATAGTATAAAAGAAAGAAGTTCACTTTTGTAAGAATAACATGAATCTTATAACTCGTAAGAAATTTTTTGAAAGATGTTTTAGTAAATAAATAACCTTAAAACATTTTTCTTTGTGCGATGTCCTTAGTTGTAACTATGTATTGTGGTTGGTCTATTATGTTGTGCCTTGTTGAAGAGAAAATTGAATTGTTCATGTTGGGTGTTGTATGTTTCCTTGTTTCCTATGTGGACAAAATTGTGTCAAGATTATTTAGAGTTGGTCGTAGACCCTTCTGGTGTCCTGTGTTGATGTGTAAACTCCAAGTAAGTAAAAAAATCTTATCTGGGTTTTTCAGTGTTGTATTTGTGTGTGTTTATAAGTTGGTGTTACATAACTACTCCCTCTTATTATTACCCTTGTCCTATTTTTTAATGAATGTATGGTGTGAAATAATGTACTCATGTACTTGATACAAACCCTTGGGTAAGGACTAGTAGTCTCATGAGCATAGCAATGTCACTATTAATAAATGGGTTACAAAACAAGTTTTAAAAGATAATTAAATCAAATTGAATGAAACCATGTTAAGATGAATGAAAATGATGCGAGAGGATTTTATGTTTTAGTTAATCAAGCATTAGAATATCAAGTGTGAATCACCTTTAACCCCCCTCTCAAGTGAGAGTGTCGGCTTGGAAAGAAGTTTCGAGTGTACCTAGAGTCACATGCTGATTTTTTGAGATAAGGGTGTTCAATCACCTAGATGTGACCTTAGTAAGGTTTGTAATACTTATAATTGAATGTTTTCCCACAAAACACATCTTATACTTAATTTCCTAGGATTCCAGGCTTGGGTGAGTATGAAATCATACTCCTTGGATCTTGATGACTAAACAATTAAGTGAAGTAGTTAGAATATATGGTTAGATATTATAACCTTAAACCAAATGGAGTAACCTTAATAATCAAATGTTATTGTGAAAATAACATGACCCTAAAATCTTTAAACAAAAAATAAATGAACTTCACATCCTTTGGATTTACACTTGTTTCCGTTGTGTAATGGAGGTATGATATAGGATCAAGACGCATGCCCTTAGATGTGAATCCTAGGGGTAAGACTTAATAGCCTTGTGTGTAAATAAATAACCTATTATCAAACGAATGAATTAAACAAGTAATTGAAATAATGTAGATGATCCTTATTTAATGAGACACATTGTGAGTCAAGTGTTAAATTGTCTATAGGATATCTAGAAAAAGAAAAGAAAATAAATATAGGACTCACATATTATGATTCTTCTAGAACATAAGTTAATGAATGAAACATGATTGTAATAAATATGTAAACCAAATAAAAATGTGTCGTGGGAATACCCTAACTAACTTTATATTGTAGTTGAATCATTATGTTGTGCCTTGTTGTATGAGAACAAAAGTGGCCTTGATGTGCTTCACATGTTTTCATGTTATTTATGTGGGTTAATATTTGTGCAAACATATCATGTGTTGTGTGTTGTCTAGGTGATCTCCTGTAGTGTCATGTGTACTACAATGTAAGTCAAAAATAAATTATTCTAGTATTTTTAGTGTTGTATTTGTGTGTGTAAAATGTGGGCATTACATAAGATATACATCCAGAGGTGGTGGTGTTTGATCTACAATAGTGTGAGAGGACTTGAAGCCGATGATTTTTCAAGAAACTCGAATGAATATATTGTGTATACTTTATATAATAAATAGAAAATATGTTTATTTACATTTTTTAATTAGTTTTAGCTGTTGTAATTATTATTTTCCTTTGTAGTTGAGTTTTCTTTCAAATTGAAAATGAATAAATAATTAAACATGTCACTTAAATTTATTTTAGATCTTTGATAAATATATTTATAGATCCTTCTATTAACACATATTTATCTAATGCATATTTTACAATATATAATTATGTGAAACTATTTTAATTTTAGTAATATTATTCATATTTTAATTATATAATATTATGCCTATTAAGATTTATTTTTAAAAGAATGTGATAATAGATTTCAATAGAAAATTTTCTATGGTTTTAAAGATAATTCCACAATTCATTATTGTGAAATCAACATTGAACCTCTTAACTTTAAACATGTTAATAAGATCCTATGTAATGAATCCAAAAGAATAACTCTCTCAACTCTAAACATGGAGGAAAAGATGGATTTTGTCGAGGCGGTTTGGGTCACGTGCATAGGACACTTCATCCAGTGCTTACTAAGGTGCAAGAGGTTTTGTGGGTAGTAGCCATGCATGCTCTCACTTGAGACCCCGATCCCCTACCCCACTCCTAGGTTTTATGGCGGTATATGATTTGTACTATGGCCGACGCTTGGACAAGGTCTCGATGACGGATGTAATCCTAACACTCGGGCCGCTAAGAAAACCTCCAAATCAACTATTACCGAGG
Source organism: Taxus wallichiana var. yunnanensis (assembly GCA_018340775.1). Lineage (NCBI taxonomy): Eukaryota > Viridiplantae > Streptophyta > Pinopsida > Cupressales > Taxaceae > Taxus > Taxus wallichiana. The sequence continues at coordinate 428,749,431 of CM031241.1, read as the reverse complement.
GCTCGAACCTGCGGGGGAGGTGAATGGAGTCCCTAGCTCGCCTTTCCGCGATGAACCCTAGATTGACTTCCATGAAATCTAGACCTGTTTTATTTAAGGGTAGAAGGGCGTCGTCCGTCATGTCATGTTTTTACACCTCCTCCAGCTCACTTCAATCTAGGAATGGAGGCACTAGAAAAAGTGCCTCTATTTTTTCCCTTGTTAATCACCCATTATTGTTGCATGTATGTCTTTTCAGAGCCATTATGTAAGAGTTCTTCTCTTACCACATTGACCTTTGCCTCTCCCGCAACCCCTATGTGGAGTTTGGAGAGGAGGTGACCAAATCCAAATCATACTTGCAAGAGCATGGCTTGATATGTTAATTCGATGGATGATGGCCTACGTGCTCTTTACTAGATCTACATGAGTGGATCTCAATATGTTGGCTACCCATTGTAGAAGGCCATGTAGATATTTATCCTTGTGTTAAATGTATTTTCATCATAGTTTTCACTGAGATATGTGATAGGAATACTATATTTCAAACCATTTGGATTTGGAAACCTCATTATTTTGTTGTGAGACCATGTTTCCCTTCTTTTAATCCTCTTAATAAATATTTCTCATCCATACTAGTTTGGGTTAGATTTCCGCATTTGCCTCTTCTATTTTGGGAGACTAAGTGTCTTATCTCCATAGGTAACACCTTAGGGAAAATCATTAATTTTCATGATGATACCTTGTGCTACATGCGAAAAAATATGCCCAGATACTTGTTGAAATAGACACCTCAAAATAATTTCCTACAAACATTGACCTTAAAGTACAAGCAAGAATTTGGACTTAATGCCTAGATTATGAAGGGCTATAACCCTTCAAATGTAGAAGATGTTTTTCTTAGGTTCATGTAACTATTAAATGTCACCTTCACAAAAATAAATATATGAGATCTACTTGGTGGAAATATGCCCTCCCATGTCATATGATAATAAATGAAAAACATGAGAGTGTATATGAGGAGAAGAGTGCACCCGAAAAACCCATTAGGGATCATGCGCTACCACTTAGAGATATTCATGTTGAAGACCAAGGAAAATCCAATGTGGAAATCCAGGATGAGCAATAGGGATGATCCATACTCCAAAAAGTGGTTAAGGGAATTGCATTTTTTCCTTTAAAAAAATCGCAAATAATCTTATTGATGCTATTGAGGTTAATCTAGGTATTGATGTTGTTTCTTAAGATTGGAAAACAATTATTACAAAGAAAAATCAATTTACAAGAAATATGTTTCTCCTACCTAGTTGTTTCATTCCATATTGGGACGTTGTTTCTTGTTGTTCTTTTTATGTTCAAAGCTTTATCCGGGCTTTCATGCCTTCTTTGTAACAGGGTAGGATCATTGGCAAAACCCTCTTTATAGAATTAATAAAAAAATTATTGTGGCAATCAAATTGTAGTTTCCACCTACATGTTCAATATGGTAATTATGATTGTAGAAACATTGTTAAAATTGCACAAATATAACATTCATGAGTGACACAATATTGTAAATTCTGAAATCTTACAAAAATAAAATATATAGAAAAACTACACTTTTTGCAACATTGTGGAGCATTAACAAAAATAAAATTGTGGAATGTGACATGAAAAATATGGATGATATAGAATAATAATAATTTAGGTGAGCTATAAAATATATAATTGTGGACTACCTATGATATAATGAATTGTGGAAATTTTTGAATAATATGTCAAAATGTGGATGAATTACAATTTGAATGCATTTTTAATTTTTTGAAATACTTAATGACCATATAAATATTGCTGTAAAAATGTGGCAAAAGACTTAATTTGTTGTTATTGACACACGATGTCATTCGGTAATTAAAAAGTTTGATATTACAACAAAATAACGTTTCTATTAAAAGTCTTATTTTAAAATATTTCTAATTCAATAATACTATATAATTACGTCTAAATATATGACTTACCGTCTCAAGTAAGATATGCTTCATTTATGTATTAATGAATTGATTCTACAATTAAAATAACAATCACTTCAAACAGAACTAAGAAGGATTTAGATTACTAAGGGAGGATACTATATTACTTGTTACCTCTTCTAATGGTAGATCTTATTATTGAGTGCAATTTCTCTCATTTTGAGCACTTATTGTATGTCAGATATATGATATATATTTGAGTATTATCCCGAAAAAAACACAGATTTTCCTGATCCAAATTATTAGCTTTCAGTAGTTCTATCATGCTAACCGTTTGTGCCATAGAATATAATTCTCTTACTTGGCACATGCATGGATAAAAGTTATATGTATATAAATATAGAGGACATAAACATATAATTTACAAAAAATAACTACTAATTTCCAAATAAAGACTAGTTGACATGCACCCATTTATTGAAAGACCATTCAATTCATATTATTGCAATGACTAGTTACCGTTCAGTGTTTCTTTCGAAATAGCAACATTACTAACATAACAAATAGTTTAAACTATTCTCATTTTGATGCAGGAATTAAGGCATATTTTTATTCAATGACGAGAAAATATGATGTTCATAAACAAGCACTCTTAAGGGTTGTGGGAGCATAAGAATTTGGATATATCATCCTTATTGATACCAGGTAATGGATATAGGGCTTCTAACTTGGTAAGGAGGGGAGGTGGAATTGGAAATCCATGTAAGAGAACCTTGAGAAAATGAATGAGCTCCGGGAGTGGGTACTGTAAAAGTAACATTGTAACTCTTCTTCTCCAGTTCTTCTGTAAAGGATAAGATTGTTGGACTCACACTCACCTGCACTCCAGGGGGTGCCTCGATCATAGCAATGTATGACGACTTCGCCACCCCAACATTAGTTACTGTTCTTCTAAATGTTGTCGAAGAGGGCGCTGCGGAGATCTGGAGAAGTGCAGAAAATGATGGATAATTCAAGTACTTTCCGGGAGAGTGCTCTCACGATCATCAAGACAAACCACATCTTTATTCACGATGGCCTTAATCTGAGCAGGTGTGTAGTTGAGGCCGCAAAGATAAGGAATGTAGTCATCTGCACTCAAGTCGTATATTAGGCCTGGGTTGGCTGCTTTTTCTGGATTTACATGTCCAGCGCCTATAGCCAAAAAGTCAGCTGTGACATTAGTTGCACTGTCAATGATTGGCACACCTTTGTTGTCAAATTGGTCCGCAGTAGTCATGAGTGCAGATTTAATGGCGGCCGGGCTCCAGTCTGGATGAAGGGCTTTGAGCAAAGCGGCGAGCCCGCTCACATGTGGACACGACATGGATGTGCCTGAGATTATGTTGAACATGATCGTCCTCTTGTCGTCTGGAAGACCCGTGGGACTGACATTCGATGGCCAAGCCGCCAAGACATTAACTCCTGGCGCTATCACGTCGGGTTTCAGAAAATCTGAATTGAAAGAGCTCGGTCCTCTCGACGAAAATGCCGCCACAGCAGGTGCAGGTACTGTGCCGAACACGGTGCCCTCAAAATTAATTGCCGCGGTGGGCGTCTTTGTTGAGTTGATGTAAGTTTTTATTGCCACTGCTGAACTGTAGCCAACAAAGGTTGCGGGTAAAACATGAGGATCAGCAATGATTTCTTCTCCGGATGCCTCGTCGGCCATCAATATCATGCCGGCGCCTCCTGCTTGTCGAACTACATCTCCCTTCATCACCCGTGGTGAAATACCTCGTTCACAAACCACCATCTTTCCTGCAACGTCCCTCGGGTTGAGGCTGCCGTTGAGACACAAGTTTCCGCTCTCTGTGTTTACATGGACCAGAGGTAGGGACTCCGTCAGGCCTTTGCTCGGGTATAGAGACTCTCCATACAGAACAGTCCCGTCGCCCAGTTTCACGGTGGCAATGAAGTTTCTGTCCATGGTGCTTGCACCCACAGTCATGATCCAGGGGGCTTCGTTTGAGAGCGTAGAATGAGCGGGGCCACCGTTGCCTGCGGAGCAGCTCACAAAAATGCCCTTTTGTATTGCAGTGAAAGCCCCCACGGCAATGGGATCTGCGTACAGCGGAAAGGGAGGTCCTCCGATAGAGAGCGAGAGCACGTCCACGCCGTCATCTATGGCTTGGTCCATGCCGGCCAGAATATCAGATGAGGAGCAGCCTTCTTCTCCGCAGATCTTATACATCGCAACGTGAGCAGAGGAGGCCATTCCCGAGGCCGTTCCGTTTGCATATCCGAAAAGATTGGCATTTTCAACTCGGCTACCGGCGGCGGTGGAAGAAGTATGAGTGCCGTGGCCTTCTGCGTCGCGTGGAGTTGGGTTGGGGTCTCCGCTGCCTTCGAGGAACGTTCTTGCTCCAATCAATTTGTTGTTACAGTTGGAAGCGTTGAAGTCTGGGGCACTTTCACATACGCCCTTCCACTTGGACGGCGGGGGAGGCATTCCGTCGTCGTTAAAGGAAGGGCTCTCCGGCCACACGCCGGTGTCCAGCACTCCGATTATGACGCCCTTTCCGAATCCACTTGCCGGCCACAGCCCCTCGGTGGGATTGAGGCCTAGAAATCGAGAGGAATATGAGGTGTGCAAGGGCAGGACGGCATCGGGATACAGTGCAACAAAGCCTGGCATCTCTCGCATTGCTTCCGCATCCGCTTTCGTCAACCGAGCAGCAAAACCGGTGATGACATTTTTGTAGCCATACGTCAAAGGTTTTCCTTCGGCTACAAACGACGCATACCACCTAAGCCGGTCAGTCGGACTACTGAACGCAATCTCGGGTTCCTCGAGCTGAACAATGTACGTTACTTCGTCTGCAGAAGCAACCAAATCCGCCACGGCCAACACGGCCATTAGCAGGAAGAAAGATCTGGCGGCTCGATTCATATTTCCGTTGCGCTCGCACTGTTAGCTCAAATATTAAAAGCTCGGCTGGAGTGCCTACCCACTTGTGAGAATGTCCCAAATATATAGGCTTCCAATCTGATATAGAAACGTTAAGGAAAACCGGCACGCCTCAAAAATACCGTTGTAATTGATTTGGAGTTGCAGTCCTCTTGGATGATTGGAATCCCATTCTTCAATGATACAAGGCGATCATATTTTCACAATCATAATATTTGTTTTTTATTCGGAACGTTATCGCCGAAGACCCTCAACCATATCGCGTGGACGAGGCTATAAATTGTGACGGACACTACGTTGCCATTTGCCAATAAATAGATTGGTCTCCGGAAAAAATATGTTAAAAAAGAAATAAAGGATTTATGTTCTCTCCTTTACCGATCCTTCGGCACGGCCGGTTGAAAGAAAGAGACCCTTATTTTATTCTTCCACTATTAGTAATGAATGTGAAAAGTACAATGGAAATGTCCAAAGGAATTTTTTTGATGAGTCATATTCGAGGGAGAGAAACAATGGAAGCGGACGAGGGTGAATAAGAAAGATGTAGAGGCTAGAGAAATGAGAGGGAGACAAAAATTGAAAGGAGAAACAATATAAAAGTGAAACATACAAATACGACATGACATTTATATCATTCTTTTGAGGAAATCAATGTTTGAAATAACGTAAAGAGATCTTTGCAAACCTAATGAGCGGTCAAAAAAATTTCAAAACTGAAAAGTGTTTGTAGCTAATTTAGCCCTTAGATAAATTTAGACAGGAAGATGTGGAGTGGAAGTAGCATCTGAAGGTTGCGACCTCATGCACATTTCTACTCATCGGCGAATTGTTATGGCATCGTCATTCAACAATCACCGATAAAAAGGGACATGTGTGGTATGTCAAGGATCTTGATTGTACATGAAAAAAAATCTCCAAAGCATGGCCCACAGACTTTTGCATAGCAGGGATTATTTAGCCCAATGAATATCTAATATATGAGCTCAAGTTTATAGTTGAGATACCTAGGTTGGAATAGTTGCATGAGCCCGAGGGGTCAAATTTTTTTTGGGGGAATTCCAAAATGTTGTTGGTTGAAAACCCAACAATAATGTTTACTTCTTGTAGCACTATGTAGCCCCTATTTTCAATTCCGAGCTCTAGTAATTGTAGGGAACAATTGATGTATAAAAAATATTCAATTATTTAAATTGTATACTGAATGGTGATATGAGCGAAAAGTAGAAAATATATGTTGATCGAGGTTGAAAATTCAAGTTTTTATATTACACAACATGAATGTTTTTGCAATACTCGATGAGGACATGAATTGAAAGTTTGAAATGAACACATGGGAAGTAAATAAATGTGGATCTTCAACATGATAAAGAAAACAAATAATGTAAATTAACTTTAAATGAAAAGTTGAAACCTATATGTTCATTCGTAACACGTAACAAAGTGATAGTGGGTAATATTTGTAAAGGATATGATTGTGAAGATTTGATAAAGATTCAAGTGTATGCGATTTAACATTTATGCGAAATCGAGGTTCACAAATCTTTAGAATGTCATCAAACATTTATGTATATATTAAAAAAATAGAGTATTTAGTAATCTTGAGTTATATAAATTTGTACTGTAATTAATATTAATATATTTTATTTGAATTATTAATATAGTTGTGGGTATTTCAAAATATTTATTAAGTATTTATTAGTTGTAAATTAGTTCTATTTTAGTAGGTTTATGTATTGTACGTGCCTATTGAGAATATGTAAAAGATGGTATAAATATATTTCATGATCTGTTTTTAAATGTATATTTACTAATTTAATGGGTATTTCAATCTACTAGTGTTAAGTCTTTGTTGTAACAATGCTAGTTAATTAGAATTGTATCTAATTTAGAGTAATGTGAACTCTACATGTTCGTTGAAGACTAAAAAATAAATAATGTAGTTCTTAGTCTAACGTAATGCATGTGCATAACCATTATAAATTTCAATGTTCTAGTTGACATAAAAATTAAATTCTATATGCTCTTCTTTAAATTCTTATAGATACTTTTGTCATCGAATGCATTTATCAGTCCTTCTTAAATTTAAATTAGGAAGCTATTGGCATGCATGTAAAAATACTAATCAAAATTTTAAAATCATCACTAACATATTATAAGAGTAATGTGGAATTTCCACCTTATTTCAAATTCGCAAATAAAGATAGTAATATAAAGTTTCGAATCAATTATAAATTTACATTAGTTTAGTTTAAATATGTTATAAATACAAATATAATAAATAATATTTACAATGAAGTCTACACATTTTTTTCTAAACTTTTGATGATGTGACATTTTTACATTATTTAATGTGGTATTTCCACAATACTATATTGTTATTAGTATTTTAAATAAATATAATAATAAGTATATCATTTGAGTAATATGACATTTCCACACTATTTGAATTTTATATTTTATTTTATTTAAATAAACAAAAAATAAAGTTGAAAATAATACTACCTTTTCACATTAAAATAGTTTAATATTAGTATTCTTATAATAAATGCATGTATGTTGTGAAATATTTATAGTCAATTCTATTTATTAAAAAATCTGCAATGTATAATTTCCATAGTATTTAATGTGGGTTACTTAAATTACTTTAGTTATTTTTAAGTTTATTAACAATTCTAATATTATTGAAAAATGTGGAATTTCCATAATTAAGGTTTGGAGATGTGGGTTTTCTACAAATTATTAACAATATAAATTTACTATGGAAAATCTACAATAATTAAAAATTAATAAGAAAATTATCATAGAGATGCCACAAATTTTCTACAATTATACTAAATTGTGGAAAATTTGTGGAATAAATGTGGTAAAAAGTGCTTGTTTGTTGTAGTGATTCAAGTGTTAGAAAGACTTAAAAATATTAAGAATGTGTTCTAAACTAAGTTTTTCTCACCATCAAATGGCCGATTATTAAACATTGGTCGTTTTCCATTATCTAGATGCTTTTATTATAAAAAAGAGGTTAACATACAAGAAAATGAAGAATTTATTGAATTCCTTACTTTTACTGTCTAAATAAATGTCATGATAAGATTTGCATGCTTTAGTTTTATTACGATTGAGGATGAGGAGGAGATAAATAATATCAACAACATGAAATAAAAAGTAAAAAATATGGTAATACACAGTCATATGCATTTGCATTTAAAAAAATTACAAAAAATAAAGAATAGCTTTCTTAGATTAAACTTTGCCTGAAACGCTATGGATTCATGAGATTTATGTTGATTTTTAAAAATTAGGGTTTTATAAACAAATTTGGGGACAAAAACTATGCAAAAATAACTTATCATGTTTAATTTCATTGTAGAGAGTGAAATTGTAGAACTTGGAATGTAGAATTTCATTAGAAATTTAAGAGATTTTACGAGTTACAACCTATAATTTCTATAAATAGGTTTTTGTGAGAAGCTTCAAGTTTGTGGCATTAAAAAGGACAAATAAGTTGTAGGATAGCATGCCATATCAAATTTCATTGTGAATCATGGAGGATGGAGTGCAATATAAAGGCAAGGTACATCATTGAGTTTCACACTTGTAGTAGGATTTTAAATAGCGGGAGGTCTATATAGCGAGTGGTTTTATGATGGAAATAAAGGAGGTCACCGAGGAAAGTGATGCGGCTTCGTCATCTGGGATGGGAGGTTTCTTTTGAAAAATAATTCCATATATATATATATATATATATATATATATATATATATATATATATATATATATATATAGTACATTGTATTTTTGTGTAATCCATCTATCTAGACGTGTATTTACATATTATATTCAATATATAATTATATGTTCGAAGATAACATGGATATATCAATTATAAGAAGGAATGAAAATTAATTAATTTAAATTATACTAATTAAATAAGGTAGTTATTAAAACAAAGATTAAATGTCATTTATATATTTCCATGGGATTTATATATACTCCAATTACATAAATGGAGTGATAAGAACATATGTGAATAATTCAATTATATACATATGTAATTTACTTTACATTTAAATATAATCTATTTTATTATATGTCGGCTCATTTCACATTTATGAATCTTACTTTTTAATATTAATTTATAAACATTCAAACAAAATAAAGATACTAAGAACTTTATTTGAAAAACATAAGCATATAAAAGTATAATGGAACATCGTCCCTTTACATGGGAAAATAAACCAAACAACTCAAAATATACGATAATTTTAAGGTCGGTAGATATGGGGCGTTTTAATGGCGGTGGGACAATTTTGCAGAGGTACGATATGTAACAAAGTCCTTCCCCTTCCCTTATATAAATTAATGAACGCCTTTGACGTAATTATGATCCAGACCTACTTTTAAAATTCTTCGTGAATTTTTATTATTTGGAATTCAAAAAGAAAATAATTATATTATTAGTTTTTAAAATTTATGTTATAACTCAAGTTAAATTGAAAGTGATAAGTTAGATGAAGGCAACATATTGAGTAGACTTATATTTGGATAGAAATAAAGAAAATTATAATAAATTTCTCATGCTTTGTTAAAAAGACAAATGTGTCGTGGAGAAAGTGGTTTGACATTAATAATGTATTAAAGTAGTATTTAACTAATAATTACATTCAAATATGTTTACATCGGAAAATTAAGATTAATAACAAAAATATGTATATTTTTAGAATATAGAAATAATTGAATATCATTTAAATGTTGAAGAGAAATAGTTTTTACAATGATAAATAATTATCATGATTATAAAGATAACGAGGGTTGCGTTGCAACAATAGTACCTGTTGTGAATGTAGTATGCGAATGATGGATTGTCTCGAGTGTTGTAAATGTGGGGTGGCTTTTTTTGTGTTCAAATTATTTGTTTATACAAGGAGGGAAGCTGCCATACAAGAAGGGAAGCCATGCAATTTGAACTACATCTATATTCCTTTTCAAAGTGCCAAACAATTGAATTCAAATGTTGGCAGCTTAGTGTAAGGAAGTTGATCATTGAAGCAAGGTGTAAGATTTTAAACCCTATAAATGTTGTCACCACTTTTTACTAAGCTAGAAAGGCCTGATTTGATAGATGATGAGAAAGAAAGCTAAAATGCACTAGGAATGCATAAATACAATTGATGAATAGGGAAATGGAAGTTTAGATATTGAAGAGGTTGCATTGGTAAAGGTCTTTTGTTTTACATGTGCATATGACAGGGTGGTCGTGATTATTGGAACATCTGAATCAATGCTCCATTGGTCTTATATGGAGGTATAGTCAAATGATATCTGTTTAACCACATATGTTGAAGACTATCCATAACTAAATTGGGAAAAATATCCCAACACTGGTGCAATTGTGTAAAAAACAATTGTATGGAATCAATACACTAAAAAGCTCCTCCAAGTCAGAATATTGTAAAAATCTGCAAAATCAAATAATAATCTGTATCATGAGTCAAAGAAATTATGAGGTTGTAATATTTGCCATGTTAACATATTTGATTTATCTTTTATTGTGTTGCTTCACATCACCCTCCTTTTTGTCAACATCCACAAGCATCCTTTGTGTAGAATAGAATGCCTGAACATGCACATACATCTCCTACACACCCATTTATGTTTCTTTTACAGTCGTACAAGCACAGTCACTCAAGATGTTCTATACAAGGAGTCGATTCATTTCACATATAGTTGCAAACTTAAAATAACAACATGAAAGTAATGAGAGTTCGAGTGCACACACATAAATGAATGCACAACAAAGATATTTAGAACCCATTTGTTTTTATTGATTTAATGCACAATACAGAGAATTGTGTTTCCTAGTGAAGCTATTGGATCATCGTGGTCTTCAAACTAAGGTGCCTACAATAATCCTCAATATCTCTGCTATGGGTAAAGCTCCCAATAAACAACAAATAGAATATATTCAGTGAGATTAAAATGTTGGTTGACATTCCAACCTTAAATGTTTTATTTTTTTGTGTTTTTTAAGAATATCAGTAGGTCTTCCACACTCTAATTATATCAACCAAAATGCACAACAAAAAAAATGACATTATATGTACCATTACTACTCACTACAAATTATAGTGCTGATAAAAATATTTGAATTTCTTTTTCAGCTGCCCATACAATTGCTCAAGCTCGTTGCACTACTCTGAAATCAAACTGCCCAAGCAGCAGTGGCGACAACATCCTTTCACCCTTAGATCTTCAGACTCCTACAACATTTGACAATAACTACTACAAAAATCTCCAAAGCCAAAAAGGACTTTTACACTCTGATCAGCAGCTTTTTAATGGAGGTTCAGCTGATTATCAGGTGACTACCTACAGCAGCAAGCAGAACACCTTTTTAGCGACTGCCATGGTGAAAATGGGAACAATCAGTCCTCTGACTTGTAGCAATGGAGAGATCAGAACGAATTGCAGGAAACCCAATTGATAACGATAATTAATGCATGTATTCTTTTGTACTACTAGATTATATTTTTTTGTAGCATTTTCTTTTGGATGTAGTGAAGACCGGAATGTGGGCATTCCCAGTGATAAATAAACAGCTATACGTGCATTCCTTGATTTAAATTCAGTTCTTGTAATGCTTGATCAATGCTATTGAGAGGAACTTCTTTGTCTATATCAATTCTAGGGTGCAGGATCTGACATGTAGAGAGTATAAAATTCGGAATATAATCTTTCATAGAGCGCTCAAGTAGATCCCCATTTACCTTGAGCACTGTGTCTTCTATTGTGCCACAACATTACCTAATAAATATATGAGAATCAGTTTGCTGTTATTTATATTAGTCTTGTAAGGCAAGGGATGAACACAGAAAATATACAGGTTTCATACAGGAACATGTGAATATGTGAAACTGACTAGAATTCTAGTCTCTGTCATGATCATCATCAACTTTTGAAACAACAAAACCTCTCTCTTTCATTAAATGATACCATGTAAATTACCTTATCTAGTAGAATGATATTCGTTTATGGTAGAGTCTCCCCAACATAAATTATAAGTTTGATATGCGGAGAACAAGACTATGTGGGATTTGAACTAAAATTATTTTACTAGTTAGAGTAAATCAAAAGATAATCTGAGAATGTATGTTTGGTTTCTTAAAAAAGAAAAAGAAAAAAAAAAAGACAAATATGAGAAGTCTACAATGAACGAAAATGTGGGATGAGAAATAAATAAGTTCCTCTTCTTGGTAACATGAATGGTGGTGGTCAATTGGTTCCTAAAACCTTGTTGCAAAGTGAACTATTGTTTTGGCATGCGCACAAGCTAAAATTCCATACATCCTCCCCAATATCATCTGGTGAATAAAACAACATGGCAAGACCTCTGTTTACCAGTTGTATCGGCCCCTTTAACAGTTTCAGCTGATGAATGTGTCTTTCCAGAAATTCCTCTGACAAAGAGCTTTTGCAGATGTTACTGAAAGGAGGAGGCCCCATATATTGTAGGATTCCCTTCATTTGCCTCTATGCGCTAGATGCTCGTGTTTGCCATTGCCTACTAACTCCACCAAAGAATCCAAATTTTAAAATATTTCACCGTTAATCAAGTGCTGAATTTCATTTTCAGATAATTATATATCAAGGGTGTACGCAATGTTAACAATGAAAACACCTAGAAATGTCTTCACATGTAACCATCTTTGTGATTTTGGTGGCCTGGAACTTGGTCGCAGAGAAGAATTGTGAGGGCATATGGATCAGACTTCCCTGAAAGCCCGAATACCATCTTCATGCAAAAAAACCACCTGTCTTTATTGCATGCAGCGAGCCAGTTGTGTCCAGCGTGCAGCAACAACAGACGGACAAAAAATTCCATGAGGGTAGATCAATAAAGCCAACAGAGAGCACGTGGCAAATGTTAAAAGGCAAATAAAACTGAAACAAAACTGGGCAAATCTGTGCGGTTATGAGGCAATAACATTCAACTAACTAGTGACCACATAAATAAAAAATAAACATTTGAAGTACCAATAGTTAGTTAAATATTAACACAAAAATTAACTAAAGTATGTTGTATACGCAGTCCCATGCAAATTAATAGCCTGGGGTGAAAACAATAGTATCCTGCTATGGCAAGTACTAATAATTAACAATAAGCAATTGGAAACATAATAAAACTTGGATAGAGTTTACCTGCAAATTATTTGTTGCATTATATAATTATTTCACAAATTTATCAGACAATAATAATCTTCAATTACATATAATTCGATTTATTTGGGATTATTCATTTGTAATTCCCGGGTTCCATAAATAGATCAAACATCACTCTTATGATTAAGAAGCCTCATTCAAGTCCCTTTTCATCCCCACTAGAAATATCTTTCTATCCTATTATTATCTCAACATATTGAACTTACGCTTATCATAATGAGTTGTCTATGACAGCTTAATACACACACAAGTAAATATTATCAAATTCAAATATATTAATGGAGTATTAATTATAATTTTCCAACTTTAATCACTTAGTGTAATCATGGTATAAAAATGTTTACTATTTCAACAATAATATGCCCGAATCTAATGGCATGCCAAGTTATTTTTGTTCGGGATATTGATCCAAATGAAAGGAATCTCTCATTATATTTCTATGGCTTTACGAGCAGGAACCTATCAACTATTCATCTCATGTGGTTTTTGGATATCCACAAACCTTTTCAAGATCTATATTGATGATTATTACACATTTGCTTTTTATCTCTACAATATTTTTACATCAAGGGTTTACATAGGAGAATGAAACTCATTTATTACAAATGTGAATAAGAGTATTTTATTTCCATTCTTATTCACTATGACACATAATAAGAAATTTGAAAAACAAAGCACACCACAAAATAAAGCTAACACACAACTAAAAATGTCATCAAATTAGAATGTGGGCCCATCGTTTGTGATTGATGATAAGTTTTCACTCAACGTCCTTTCTCTACTTCCTCCATCCTCTAATCTGACATTGCTCACTAAAAAAATTTGACATTCAAACTCATCTAATTTTAAGAGTAAAACCCTCTAGAAGGTGCAAATGTCCATTTCAAAGTGGACATCATATTTCATAAAAATACATCTATACGGTAAAAATATCAACTCTTTTACAATAATACAACATATTATATTTCACCAACACAAGACATAACCTAACCTAATTTTAAAAATATAAATATATATAAAATAAAACTATAAGGTTGAACAAAACAAAATGATTCAAAATTGACAATTACTTTAAATCACATAACATTAAAATTTAAAAAGTTAACAAGACTATCGGAGATAATGATAACATTAACAAAAATACATTTACTTTGTAATCAATATATTAAATACATAGGAAATGATTACTTTTAAATACTAGCAATCGTACATGAAATGTACGATGGAAACACCAAAGGGGGTGGAGTGAAGAAATAAAACTCGAGGAAGTGAAAAAGAGGTAGAGGATGAGGGGCGATAAAGAAGGGGGTCGAGGGAGGAGAAGATCATTGTATTCCATTGTATCGTATCTATCTTGCTCGATTTATTGACATGAGTGCAATTTACATTTAATGGATTTCCCTACTTTCTCAAAACTATGAAATAAACAAATAATGGGGGATAATGAATAGGAAAAAGGATGGATTATAGCTTTATGGATTTCCCTACCTTTTCCTACTCTTTATGAGTATGTTTGATTCCAAAAAGAATAAGGAGAAAGGTAACTTAGGTGGAGTCATATGTGGAACACCAAAGAAATCATAAAGTGAAGAATGCTCTATTGAAGAATGGGTTGCTCGACTAAACATGATCTATGTGAGTTTGAGTCAAATCCCACATAAGAGGAGGCAAAAAAAAAGATATTAGATGATACAATATCGAATGATAAAGAACAATTTGTGGCATGCGAGGCTAATAGAAGAACCATTGCAAGTGATGGAGTGTTTTCTACTTGTCAAAGTGTTGATACAATATCGAATGATAAAGAATAATTTGTGGCATGTGAGGCCAATAGAAGAACCATTGCAAGTGATGGAGTGTTTTCTACTTGTCAAAGTGACCACCAGAGAGTGTAGAATGTGCCTTCTTCAATAGGAATTAATGGTAATCATGAGGCATACATAGTGTAACACACCAAAAATACCAACACAAGGACAACACACGGTGAAATACAGGGATAACTTTTTTTTTTTTACTTGCTTTAACACAACACAACACAACATGTCATCACAAGGTTACAACAATCACTAGGAACCACTTGTTACGGGGAAGACCACAAGGTCAGCATGGAAACATTCACACCTATCAAGGACAATGTACTCTTCTTTTGACAAGACAACATGGAAGTCCAATCTACATGACACACTCACAGCTAGGGCATCCCATGAGGAAATTTCTTGTTAAATTTTCTTGTTTACTAAAGTGTCTCTTAGTTCTTAACTTACGTTCTTATAAAATTTCATGTAACGATTCACACAATTCTTTTCACAAGGGAGAACTTCTTTCTTTTCAACTATTGACTGAATAGCTTAAGGCCAGGCTTTCTAAACTAGGATCATCAATTTTATGTCCAAATATTTCTTATTCATTTGATTTTAGAGCATTTTCCATTTCTTACAAGGTTAATTAATCTTACTCAAGCTTCTAACACATGTTCCACAACTCTATTCCACAGGTGAAGGCATAAGCTCCGATTGAGTGAAAAGTACCGCTTAGGGTTCATAACAATAGCCTTCTTGTTTAAGGATTAAATTTTGACCTTGCTTAAGAAATATCACCATGAATCAAGGCAAGGGTTAATAGAACAGGACAACAGAATTTAGCTTCAGGGTCACATTGTTTACTATCAAGTCTTTCATTGAGGTTAAGAGTTTATCGAGATTGGTTAAATGTTCCATCTAGACTTTACTTAATTAAGTTTGACAAAGGGGAACATTTCAAACGATAAAGAGAAATTTAAGGTTTTATTAATCACTTTCACTCCTACTTATTAAACCCTATCATTTTCTATAATCTAACCATTGATTTCACCATGAGGTCATTTAAGGTTTCACCGTAAAAGGATAATGTTTATTAGCTTGGCTCGAATAAAAATAATAATAATAAAAGTTATCATATTTCGTTACAAAAGATAGCTTCCTCTTGATTGTTCCAGGTCTCAAAGGTTTCAAGTGGATCACATCTACATTAATATGCTCATATACATAAATTTTCGTTTAACTTTTATAAGGAATATCCATTCCTCTTTATAGTGCTTACAAACTCATTGCTACTATGCCTTAGTAGGATTTACAACTCAACAATTTAACTCGAGAGCAAAGTTTGACAGATACAACAACAATATTCTACAATACATTTACTAAGGCACTGACCCTTCTTCTAAAATTTTTCCACTAGATGTTATCAATAGTTTAACCATAAAAGACAACGTACAAGCACCAAAGTGGATATCATCTATGCAACTACAACGGCCACTTCTTTCATACTTGAGCTCGGAAAAACAACCTGCAAAAACATGTTAGCTTTTGTCAGTTCAAAAGAACTGGCATGAGCATGCATTCCCTTTTCCTAGATATTTCATCATATTAATTGAATGACTAGTGCATGATTTCCATTCCAAGGCATAAGCAAGAGTAATTTGTATGAAGGTAAACAAAATAGATATCTAGTAACAAAAGGCACACTGCAGAACATATGAAAGCCAAAATTGTGCACTTTATATCCAAGGTTACCCTTACCCCCTACATTCTAAATTATAACAAATTTCCCACATAATACACCTTTTTATTTTCCTTAAGATAGCGATAGCAGCTTCACATTCACAAAACAGAATAAAGAAATCGTACTATAACCACCCGATATAGAAATAGTAAGTTCTCCTGATAATATCGAAACAAAAGTAACAAGATCTATTATTACGAAACTCCCTAATCATAGCAAGAATGCCACACAAGTCCAATAAAACTCATACAGCATATGAGGGGGGGGTTATGGCAACTCAAGGACCCAATTCAAAGATCATGTAAAAAGGAATGCATTCATTTGCGTACACCTTAAGAAAATGTAGCTGACGTTTTTGATTGCTATACCCAATGTTTAATTATATATTCAAGATTAACAACGTCCACGAATGATAAGCTGAAACTTTGAAAGCTCTCTTAAGCCGCTAGTGCCAACTCTGCACATCCCTCAATGAAAACCCCTTCATTCCCGACATAATAGAATATTTCAATGTTATACACTACTAACTTACTTACCGATATGACGAAGAAGGGTCTCATAAAACATTGTTTCTTGGGGGGGGTAAATGTAATTTACCTTTCACGGGTCCCCGAAAGCATCTCAAGCCTCAGACTTAATTCCATGTTCACCACATCCGACATATACTTCATTGTTTGTTGCTCGGAAGGGGTAAAACACTGTTCCTGCACTCACTACCATGGGGGCGTCCGACAAGGAAAGGCTTTTCTTATAATAATAAAAGATTTAAGTAACTTACACAGTTATGTCGGGCGCATAGGGTATCCCATGTACAAAACGAGAGTCCCTTGAATACTTTAAGTATTTTCTCCAAAGGTTTGAGTAAGGTTTTCCTTATAACAAACCCTCAAATTTTCCATCTCAAAGAAGCCGATGGACCTTTCATAAGACCAGTTAGGAAGTAATACAAATGTAGGACTGACGAGGATATCCCTTGGCCAGGGTACTAAAATTTTTAAGGTCATCATAAGCTAGGTAAGTAAGTTAGATTCGGCCAAAACATGTTTGCATAAGATGGCGTCGCAAACCCACTATCTAGTCATAGCCAGTCACATCCGACAAGCATAATGCACAGTTCGTTAAAGCTTCAAAAAGGAAAAAGAAATTTACATTTTTCCAACCTTATAGTCGACCTCCCAGGGATGAAATTGGGATGAGATTATACCAAACTAGATTGCTAAAAGAAAAGGATGGGCAAGGGTCACTCCAAAGATATCATTTCCAATACGAATTAATATTAGACCGTGATAACAAAAAAAGGGCAATAAATACACTTCTTCTCTAGAGGTAAATAGTTTTACTCGTTTATCACCTGCTCTCCTCTATAACCATAGGGATACATAACGGAGGTAAAAAGCAAATCACTTTTTTTTTGTTTTCTAAAGAGGACAGCACTTAAACAAACAACTCCTCATTGCCATGCTGAGGAAGGTCCAAAACCAGGTCGCAGAAGGAAGAAGACTGCCCCTACAGGCATAACACCAACGTATCTAATAAGACCCCTCACACAACTATCAAAAGCAAGCAAATACACTCTTGGCGGGGAAGGCGTGCAAAAGCCACACAACATTTCAAATAAAAAAATTCTCACGCAGAGCTTATCTCAAACAAACACAGCACACAATTACCAGGAGAACAAGCAATAATCATGCATTTAATATAAAAGAAATAGCTGGAAAAAGGGAAAAAAGCAGCTCATGCCTGTTCCTCCTGATTCGATCATCACCCCTCCTGCCTCTTCCATTGCTTGGACGCAAGACATAGAGATTACATCACGCTCCTGGCTCTGAAGGCATCTACCATAATGATAAATAAACCTTTTCCTTCACCAGATTTGAGGACAACATCAAACTCTCGGTGCAAACATTACAGCTGTAGCTTGTAAGGTGTGATAAATCCAACAAAAACCCTTATGCCTGCCAACTTAGTGACTCGCTGAAGAAGCTCATAAAATTGCAAAGCAAAATGTGCTTCATGAATATTCTGATATGAAACAGATCCATACCAAATCTGGGTCAAGCTCATGGCTTCCATCGGGCTGAGTCAATAGAATGGTTTTTTTTTAAATCTTGGGAGCCGGAGAGTGATCCAACAGGGTATTCAGTGGATCGAGATAAAATCCAGCCCTCGATTCGCAGCCATTCTCAACCTTATTTCTGGCGGGGAGGAACAAAATTCGCCTTTCAGAATATTGGATTACCCTAAAAAAATTGGTTTTCTTGCATGAGACTCAGCCGCCCCATCTGCCTCGCCAGTTTCCCTGTCAGCCATCTGGATGAAAAAGACAACAAGGAGACTGCCAGCAGAACAAGAAGGGTCTCGTATAGTTATCTCTATAAGGTACTTTTGCAAAAACCTTTCCTCTTCTCTGTACCATGGTAGCTCAATCATAATATCAACTAATTTTCTTCGCAAGCATAAGTACATATCTCACCAACAAGAACCTCCATTTCTGCAAGCCAATTTCTACCTCTGTTCATTTCTTCTGATTCTCGAGCTGTAGATGTCACTCTTCTATTTTTTGATTGCTCTGCTTTTACTCGTAAGCAATGTGTTCTCTGATCAAGGTATGCTTTAGTCAGAAGCCCACACTCAAGCCTAACTCTGACAGCTGTCACGGCATCAGGAAGAGTAGCCACAGTTCCCTGCTGAGAGCCAGAATCAGTGAATCCTAGCTGTCCATCATGTCCACTGCAACGCAAAACCATCAAAGCTGCATCTGGATTTTGCCTTTCAAGTAAAACTCTTGCAATTTTTGGATGTGTTGTCAAACCAACAATTTTAGGAAGAATACGACATGCCTCCTCCAATAAATACAGTTGTACTGGAATTAACCACGGACTGGGCGGCCATACCCTAAAGCAGGTCAAAGAGGCAATAAAAAAATAAGAATGCATCCCTCGTTCCAAGGGCCTACATCCCCACAAAACGTGCCCAACACTCATCCACCATACGCATTAAAAGCAATAAAGGAGCGACCAGAATTTCTGCCAACTTCCAGCTAAAACCCACGCAAGGTTATTTCTCTCTCCCTTTTTTTTTTTAAACTCATGCATAGGGACATGTCACTGCCAAGGTGAGGAAGGGGGAATGATAGGTGGTAGCTGGAAGATTTAGTTGAGCATTTAAAACAGTAGCAGTCCCATCAAAACTTGCACTCCCTACGCACTCTCAAGATAGCAATAAAATAAATGCAATTAATCCTAGGCCAACCAAAAAGGTTACATTGCACACAACTAGCAAGCCGGAGGAGCGAAATTATAATTTCTTTTAATTATAATATAAATGATTGAAACGACAAGAAAACATGCCTAAACAACCAAGGGGATAAACTAGATGTTAACGTTCGAAGGCGAACACGAAGCAAAGACCGACCATGGAGCCAAGACATCAGAATTACACACATCCATTCGACACTCCACAAGAGGGTCATTGCGACACGACTAGGCAAACACCGAACGGGGCATTACATTCTCCTCCCCTTAAGAAAGCATCGTCCTCGATGCGACATTACACAGAGGAAAGGAAATGTTAAGCAAGGAGGAACATATAAGTGCGAAGGTACACTCTATGGTTAAGATTTCAGATGCTATAAGCACGACCACGGGGTGGCCTTGGGAACATTTGGTAGAAATTTTAACTTTCAATGTTCTGTGAAGATTGGCAGTTATTTCTTGTTCATCATTTCATTAGTCTCTTTCCATTATCATTATTTCTAGTTTTAGTTTCTTTTTAAAAAAATATAATCATTGAAGAGTTTTGATTTATTCCTTATTGTGGGTGCCCAACATGAACTGCTAACACAACACCCTATCAGGTTCACAAGACCCTACGGATTCACAAGCACACAAGTATATACTTCAATATTGTATTACACCGAAAAAGCGTTACACAAATACGGAATAGAATAGGCACACTCCACATAACATAGTACTCGGCTGCGTCGAATGACTGACATACCAAAATAGTTAACCAAAACAAGACTACAATCCACTAGACATTTCCTCAATCTGCATCAATGAAAATCTCACATAACACCAACAAATGCTACAGGTACATAGTGTCCACAAGGGGATCAATGACATGTCCACAACATCACAACACATATCCATCTGACATGAGAATTCACATACATCAAAAGGCTACTACCAAAACATCACAAAAACTCAACACATATCTGTAACATCAACCATACAGACAAATATCATAAGCCTCCCTCAAACTCTTATGCCTCCCTCAAACTCTTATGCCTCCCTCAAGTCTCTTATGCCTCCCTCAAACTCTTATGCCTCCCTCAAACTCTTATGCCTCCCTCAAGGAGGTCGGTTGTCTCTCTGTGCCCAAGGCACATCGAGTTCAAACACTCCTAACCCAAGTGACATAATAACGCGTGGTTCAACAACCCGCTAGTTATATGTACCCTTGGGCGTACCCCCTGATACAATGTGGGTCCATAGGTCCAACCAATCCATGGTGCATCCCATGACCCTATTCCACACATCACGACATTAGAACCAGCACAACAATCCAGTCAAAGTGCCAAGTGGCAAAGTACAAGCCTTGGGCAAGGCGGTAAAAATTCCAAATTTAAAAGAAGACCCCAAATCAAGCTAAAATAAATGGCCAAATAGCCAAAGTTAGTATCGAAATCCCCATGTTAGTGCCACAAACCAAGGAAATGCCCAAAATTGTAAAGCATTGCAATCAAGAAAAGATGCTGGTCCTTGTAAAATAAAGTAAAAAGCTCAATTTACGAATAAAATCAACTTATAATAATGTCACATTACGATAACTGTGTGGCCTTATCTGGCCACCAAAGGGGTACTCAACGAGTTGCTGGCACTCGGAACATCGAGCCTCAGCTCGTAAAATATATATCAATCCCGCCACCCTTCGACAAGGCTAAACATAGTCATAGATACACTAAGGTTGCATACATACAACCACATAGGGAGAGAGGAAAGAGTCACATGTAATCTACTAAACTGAGTTTTGACTTGAGTTATTGACCCATGGTACACCATTCCTCACTCTCAACATACACTTCTACCGATCTCCCTCAGGGTCGGTTAGTGTAAGGCTCACAACATAACATGTAACTACATTACTAACACCATGGTGGTACACACATAGCTACCATAACGTCTCACGTATGGTAGGTATACGGGGTAGATCACAATCATACATTCACAGGGTGCAATACATCACTTTACCACATTCTGCACCCAAAGTGCAATCACCATATGATAGGGTTCATACACTCACCGTATGACCCAAAATCACAACATGAAGCATTACCTATTTGCACAGACATACATACGATGAACATAGTACATCACAACATAACATACATTGCAACATAACAAGGTGGTACACACGTTTCTTTAGAACATGGTAAAAACATCATGATACAACTCATTTCTTTTAACATCAACTAGTCATACAACACATTGATACACCCACATATCACAATATGCCACAATGCTCCAACACTACGTCATCCACATTAGAATTCTTTTCACACATCACAATAATAATTCACACGTGAATTCTTCCTAGAATCCACAAGAAGGAGAGAGAATACTCTCATCCCCAACACATCAACATGATGAAAAATACACAGAGTGACATACACATCACGTGCGTTCACAATATCACAATTACGACAATAATCACATCACGCTTAAAACACATTACTCTTCCAATATAAATCATCATCATGCAACATCATCATCATCATGGAGTATCATCATGTAACACCACCACCACCACGTAACATCATCATACAACACCAATCCGGCCCATAGGTTCGAGAGCATGAACCTACGCTCGATACTTCAAAAATACCAACACAAGGACAACACGGTGAAATACAGGATAATTTTTTTTTTTGACTTGCTTTGACACAACACGACACAACATGTCGTCACAAGGTTACAACCAATCACTAGGAACCACTTGTTACGGGGGAGACCACAAGGTCAGCACGGAAACATTCACACCTATCAAGGACAATGTACTCTTCTTTTGACAAGACAACATGGAAGTCCAATCTACATGACACACTCACAGCTAGGGCATCCCATGAGGAAATTTCTTGTTTACTAAAGTGTCTCTTAATTCTTAACTTACGTTCTTATAAAATTTCATGTAACGATTCACACAATTCTTTTCACAAGGGAGAACTTCTTTCTTTTCAGCTATTGATTGAATAGCTTAAGGCCAAGCTTTCTAAACTAGGATCATCAATTTTATGTCCAAATCTTTCTTATTCATTTGATTTTAGAACATTTTCCATTTCTTACAAGGTTAATTAATCTTACTCAAGCCACTAACACATGTTCCACAACTCTATTGCACAGGTGAAGGCATAAGCTCCGATTGAGTGAAAAGTACCGCTTAGGGTTCATAACAATAGCCTTCTTGTTTAAGGATTAAATTTTGACCTTGCTTAAGAAATATCACCATGAATCAAGGCAAGGGTTAACAGAATAGGACAACAAAATTTAGCTTCAGGGTCACATTGTTTACTATCAGTCTTTCATTGAGGTTAAGAGTTTATCGAGATTGGTTAAATGTTCCATCTAGACTTTACTTAATTAAGTTTGACAAAGGGGAACATTTCAAACGATAAAGAGAAATTTAAGGTTTTATTAATCACTTTCACTCCTACTTATTAAACCCTATCATTTTCTATAATCTAACCATTGATTTCACCATGAGGTCATTTAAGGTTTCACCGTAAAAGGATAATGTTTATTAGCTTGGCTCGAATAAAAATAATAATAATAAAAGTTATCATATTTCGTTACAAAAGATAGCTTCCTCTTGATTGTTCCAGGTCTCAAAGGTTTCAAGTGGATCACATCTACATTAATATGCTCATATACATAAATTTTTGTTTAACTTTTATAAGGAATATCCAGTCCTCTTTATAGTGCTTACAAACTCATTGATACTATGCCTTAGTAGGATTTACAACTCAACATTTTAACTCGAGAGAAAAGTTTGACAGATACAACAACAATATTCTACAATACATTTACTAAGGCACTGACCCTTCTTCTAAAATTTTTCCACTAGATGTTATCAATAGTTTAACAATAAAAGACAACGTCTGAGCACCAAAGTGGATATCATCTATCACGGCTATAACGGCCACTTCTTTCATACTTGAGCTCGGAAAAACAACCTGCAAAAACATGTTAGCTTTTGTCAGTTCAAAAGAACTGGCATGAGCATGCATTCCCTTTTCCTAGATATTTCATCATATTAATTGAATGACTAGTGCATGATTTCCATTCCAAGGCATAAGCAAGAGTAATTTGTATGAAGGTAAACAAAATAGATATCTAGTAACAAAAGGCACACTTGCGAGAACATATGAAAGCCAAAATTGTGCACTTTATATCCAAGGTTACCCTTACCCCTACATTATAAATTATAACAAATTTCCCACATAATACACCTTTTTATTTTCCTTAAGATAGCGATAGCAGCTTCACATTCACAAAACAGAATAAAGAAATCGTACTACAACCACCCGATATAGAAATAGTAAATTCTCCTGATAATGTCGAAACAAAAGTAACAATATCTATTATTCCGAACCTCCCTAATCAGAGCAAGAATGCCACACAAGTCCACTAAAACTCATACAGCCTATGAGGGGGTTATGGCCACTCAAGGACCCAATTCAAAGATCATGTAAAAAGGAATGCATTGCATTTGCGTACACCTTAAGAAAATGTAGCTGACGTTTTTGATTGCTATGCCCAATGTTTAATTATATATTCAAGATTAACAACGTCCACGAATGATAAGTTGAAACTTTGAAGGCTCTCTTAAGCCGCTAGTGCCAACTCCGCACATCCCTCATCGAAAACCCCTTCATTCCCAACATAATAGAATATTTCAATGTTATACACTACTAACTTACTTACCGATATGACGAAGAAGGTCTCATAAAACATTGTTGCTTGGGGGTAAATGTAATTTACCTTTCACGGGTCCCCGAAAGCATCTCAAGCCTCAGACTTAATTCCATGTTCACCACATCCGACATATACTTCATTGTTTGTTGCTTTGCTAAGGAAGGGGTAAAACATTGTTCTGCACTCACTACCGTGGGGTCCGACAAGAAAGGATTTTCTTTATAATAATAAAAGATTTAAGTAACTTACACGGTTATGTCGGGTGCATAGGGTATCCCATGCACAAAATGAGAGTCCCTGGAATACTTTAAGTATTTTCTCCAAAGGTTTGAGTAAGGTTTTCCTTATAGCAAACCCTCAAATTTTCTATCTCAAAGAAGCCGATGGACCTTTCATAAGACCAGTTAGGGAAGTAATACAAATGTAGGACTGACGAGGATTTCCCTTGCCCAGTACTAAGATTTTTAAGGTCATCATAAGCTAGGTAAGTAAGTTAGATTCGGCCAAAACATGTTTGCATAAGACGGTGTCGCAAACCCACTATCTAGTCATAGCCAGTCACATCCGACAAGCATAATGCACAGTTCGTTAAAGCTTCAAAAAGGAAAAAGAAATTTACATTGTTCCAACCTTGTAGTCGACCTCCCAGGGATGAAATTGGGATGAGATTATACCAAACTAGATTGCTAAAAGAAAAGGATGGGCAAGGGTCGCTCCAGTATCATTTCCAATATGAATTAATATTAGACCGTGATAACAACAAAAGGGCAATAAATACACTTCTTCTCCAGAGGTAAATAGTTTTACTCGTTTATCACCTTTCCTCTATAACCATAGGGATACATAACGGAGGTAAAAAGCAAATCACTTTTTTTTTGTTTTCTAAAGAGGACAGCACTTAAACAAACAACTCCTCATTGCCATGCTGAGGAAGGTCCAAAACCAGTCGCGAAGGAAGAAGACGCCCTACGGGCATAACACCAACGTATCTAATAAGACCCCTCACACAACTATCAAAAGAAAGCAAATACACTCTTTGCGGGAAGGTGTGCAAAAGCCACACAACATTTCAAATAAAAAAATTCTCACGCAGAGCTTATCTCAAACAAACATAGCACACAATTACCAGGAGAACAAGCAATAATCATGCATTTAATATAAAAGAAATAGCTGGAAAAAGGGAAAAAAACATCATGCATGCTCCTCCTCTGATTCGATCATCACCCCTCTCGCCTCTTCCATTGCTTGGACGCAAGACATAGAGATTACATCACGCTCCGGCTCAAGGCATCTACCATAATGATAAATAAACCTTTTCCTTCACCCAGTTTGAGGACGGATCAAACTCTCGGTGCAAACATTACATGTTGTAGCTTGTAAGGTGTGATAAATCCAACAAAACCCTTATGCCTCCAACTTAGTGACTCACCAAGAAGCTCATAAAATTGCAAAGCAAAATGTGCTTCATGAATATTCTGATATGAAACAGATCCATAACAAATGCAGGTCAAGCTCATGGCTTCCATCGAAATGAGTCAATAGAATGGTTTTTTTTTTTAAATCTGGGAGCTAGAGAGTGATCCAACAGGGTATTCAGTGGATCGAGATAAAATCCAGCCCTCGATTCGTAGCCATTCTCAACCTTATTTCTGGCGGGGAGGAACAAAATCCGCCTTTCACAATATTGGATTACCACGAAAAAAACTTGTTTTCTTGCATGACACTCAGCCGCCCCATCTTTCCTCGCTTGGTTTCCACTGTCGACCATCCGGATGAAAAAGACAACAAGGAGATCGCCCGTTGAGAACAAGAAGGGTCTCGTATAGTTATCTCTATAAGGTACTTTTGCAAAAAAAAAAAAACCTTTCCTCATCTCTACGTACCATGGTAGCTCAATCATAATATCAACTAATTTTTTTCTTGAAGCAAGTACATATCTCACCAACAAGAACCTCCATTTCTGCAAGCCAATTTCTACCTCTGTTCATTTCTTCTGATTCTCGAGTTGTAAATGTTGCTCTTCTATTTTTTGATTGCTCTGCTTTTACTCATAAGCAATGTGTTCTCTCGATCAAGGTATGCTTGATCAAGCCCACACTCAAGTCTAACTCACAGCTATCACGACATCGGGAAGAGTAGCCACAGTTCCCTGCTGAGAGCCAGAATCAGTGAATCCTAGCTGTCCATCATGTCCACTACAACGCAAAACCATCAAAGCTGCATCTGGATTTTTCCTTTCAAGTAAAACTCTTGCAATTTTTGGATGTGTTGTCAAACCAACAATTTCAGGAAGAATACGACATGCCTCCTCCAATAGATACAGTTGTACTGGAATTAACCACGGATTTAGGTGGCCATACCTAAAGTAGGTCAAAGAGGCAATAAAAAAAAAAAGAATGAATCCATTGTTCCAAGGGCCTACATCCCCACAAAACATGCCCAACACTCATCCACCATACGCATTAAAAGCAATAAAGGAGCGACCAGAATTTACGCCAACTTCCGGCTAAAACCCACGCAAGGTTATTTCTCTCTCCCTTTTTTTTTAAACACATGCATAAGGACATGTCAACGCCAAGGTGAGGAAGGGGAATGATAGGTGGTAGGCTGGAAGATTTAGTTGAGCATTTAAAACAATAGCAGTCCCATCAAAACTTGCACTCCCTACGCACTCTCAAGATAGCAATAAAATAAATGCAATTAATCCTAGGCCAACCAAAAGGGTTACATTGCACACAACTATGGCCGAACAATGAAAATTATAATTTCTTTTAATTATAATATAAATGATTGAAACGACAAGAAGACATGCCTAAACAACCAAGGGGATAAACTAGATGTTAACGTTCGAAGGCGAACACGAAGCAAAGACCGACCATGGAGCCAAGACATCAGAATTACACACAGCCGTTCGACACTCCACAAGAGGGTCATTGCGACACGACTAGGCAAACACCGAACGGGCATTACACATAGCTTATACAAACCTTCCTTTATCTGAAGATCCGAAAAAGGTACCAAATTAAAAGAGGTTATCTTGCTCAATTTATTGACATGAGTGGAATTTTTGTTTAATGGATTTCCCTACTTTCTCAAAACTATGAAATAAACAAATAATGGGAGATAATGAATAGGAAGAAAATGATGGATTATAGCTTTATGGATTTCCCTACCTTTGTCTACTCTTTTTCCATTCCACAATGAGAATTTCTCTTGGGAATAAGTGGACATAGATCTTGCAAATCAAGATAAATTCCCTCTGAGGTCATATAAAAGAAAATGAAATCTTAGATAATCAGAGTTTGGAAAAATTATTTAAAAACAAACATCAGATTGAACTTGATCATCTAAACAAGTAGATATAATTTTATATTCTTACATACCAATTTGGCATAAACAATATGAAAAATCATCTCATTTTATCTCTGCATGTGTTGGGTATGTCCAAATATAGCTTACAATGGTTGATTTTTGGAATGAAAAATATAAATCTTATCCCTCATAAATAAACACCTACAATCTTCACCTCTAGCAAACTGAGGGGTGGATGAAGATGTAATAGATAATGGCCCGATTATCATTGCACGGTTGTGATTTTGGTGACAGAGCTTGCATGACCTCTATAGAGGAACTGCTCCAAGAACGTGAAAGAAATTCCATTGGTTCAAAAGGAGTTTCAGGCATTGGATTGAATGGCATGTTGTTGGGACTGCACAAATCCATTGTAGGCAGACTCTCTTCTATGTTGCTCGGTGTCTGTACAAAATTTCCCTTCTAATAAATATTTGACATAATACCTTCCTACAACAGAAACAATAACAAATGTGGTCACTTGATCAGAGTTATAAAAATTCAAATGATCAGTGGTCAAAAACTTGAAGATGAAAAATGAAGGTCAACAACTAATTCTGAGATGCCATGTTTACCGTAGCTTGTGCTCCAAGTTTAAGATAACCAAACATAAACTTCTCCTATGCGGATTGTTGACAAACCGAAAACATAAAAATGAGGGAAACTATAACAAAATTCTTAGATCATGGGAATTCATCAAATAAATCAAATGTCACTTCAATAAATAGTTTTTAAAAAACATTAATGGCTGAGACTCTGAGTAGATAGGAAAATATATCTAACGGCTATGAAAATATGGTGATGGTATCATGGTATGCCAAATCATGTCAGTTTTCTAACAAATAACACCCACCAACCCATTGGGAAGAAACAATTGAGCCTCTTGGTAATTGAAAAACACCTTATCTCTCCTTGATTCAGAATTATAGATCACTTCTTAGCTTTTTAACAAATGGAAGAATGTGCCTTGAACCAATTTATACAGGTCTAATGCCTTGAGGCATTATTATATCACTCAACAAAATTATTTTTCTATTCCTTGGATTTCACTATAATTATTAGGACTGATAATCACATTACATGATCATTAACTCTGAAAACATAAAACTGCATATATCCTAACATGTTGAAAACAAAATATGATTAACAAACAAAGATACAAATTCACAAACTAATACACAAACAAAAAGAACTAAATTTATCTTAAGCAATTTAAGTACTTAAATTGCACTAATTATACCCTTTCCCAAAAATGGATGACATATTGTCAATATATCACATTTTCTCTGCTATTGTCATTAATTAATTACATTATGTTACTTATTTAACACTTCTATCGACAATGATGCCAATTAACGACCTTCATTAATTCGCTCCCCTTTCTATCTAGATTAATTATTTATTTATAATTAATTAAGCTTCCCTTTCTATCTAGATTAATTAATTATTTCTAATTAATTAATCTCTCTATTCTATCTACATTAATTAATTATTTATAATTAATTAATACACCTCTCTTACTAGATTAATTAATTATTTTTAATTAATTAATTCTCTCTTCTATTTAATCAATAAATCGTCACATATTTGATTAAATCCCTCTCATTGTCTAAATCATGCTAATTATTCCTCTAAAAATCTTTTATAATCATGCACACATATTAATTAATTAATAAAACCCCTCAAACCCCATGGGTCACTAAAGGACAAAGCTAAACTCTCCTAAGGTTGACTCAACCTTTTCTAAACCTCCCTTATCCACAACTAACCCAACCTCTCCATTTATCCCACATGAAGAGGGATGTAGAGATTCCTCTATCCATTGGGCTATATAAGGAGCCCTCCTCCTACCTTTCTATTTACACCTACTCCTTGATAAACAAAAGTGAGCATATAGTAATACACTATAGTCATTTTTATCATCTTTGAGCATTTATCCATTAGAGTGGAGCTATATCATCATCCTTTTGCATTCAAACAATCAAGTTAGTGTTGTGAAGAAAAATGGAGTTAATCAAGAAAGGCCTAATAAGCCATGGCTTGATGAACTTCCTTCTTCGATGATCTTGGATCAAACAATCACTATCTCTTTTTGATAGCTAAAAGATCTACATAGGTCTAGTTTATTGATTTAGCTTTCTAAAGAGTAGAGCAATAAATGTTAGTATGTTAGTTTGAGGTTTATTTTCAAGATTCTAATGCATAGTATTGATGTTTATTACTTGTTTAGCTCTTAGCATGATGATGTATTGATATTTGATTTAGCTTTGTTGTAGGACTACTAGGTGTTAGTTCTAATCTTCTTAACTTAGCTAAACAAATACATGCATACATATGGCATGCCTGGTGGGACTTACTCCATTGTCCTTTGCACTTAATTTCAAGTTTTTGTAGTTAAGTTTCATTTTTGGTTACTAACCCTCTTTTACACATATTGACATAACTTGTTTTTCTTAACTTGTTTTGTTAATTTTGAATGTGTTGAGTCTTCCTTGTAGGTATAAAGGAGGTGAAGTTCTTTCAAAATTGGAATTGATGGGAAAATTTCAAGATTTATCCATGTTTTAATTTTTAAATCTTGTTTTTTCAACATTAATTCTACATGCTAGTTATGTCAATTTCTTGAAAATCTTAAATTTTTGAGCATGTAGGTTAGTGTTTGATAGTTCTAAGTCTTCTATTTACATATTAATGTTGTGGATTGTTGTCAAAATTAAATCTTGGTGAGAAAATTTCAAGATTTCATCATATTTTCATTTTGAGAGGTTACGTTTTCATCATTCTACATTCTAGTTTTACCAATTTCTTGAAAATCTTAAATTCTTGAGCATGTATGTTAATATTTGATAGCGTTGAGTCTTATATTTATATATTAGTGTGATGGGTTGTTGTCAAAATTTAATCTTGGTTGGAAAAATTTGACCATTTTGTATGTTAGGGGACGTTTTTTTGACATTTTTTGAGTGCATGTCAAGTGCATACCCGTGAGCATAAGAACATATGCATAACCCATCTTCCAAAGGCCATAAATTTTTCTCCCGAACTCGAATTGAATCCTTTTAGTTTTGTGTTGGAAAGGTATTGAAGTTAACAATGCAATGAAAACATAAATTTGGGATTTATACTTACAAAAATTGCAGGTTTTCAATTTATTTTAAAACAGGTCATTTTCTAACTTGTCTAATGTTTTGATGAATGGTGTATTTCCATGATTTACTTGATTTCAACCAAAGCGTGTGTATGCTCTTCTCTTGCACCTTTTCATGATCTTGAGAATAAAAAAACTTTGATCTCTATCTTTTTAACATTGGGATTAAACTTGGAAATTTGATTATTCATTTTTCTTAAGGGAATGAACCTATTACAAAGCATTTTTCGGTGGTATTTTGATTTGAATTTTTCGATTTCTATATTGTTCGAGATAAATTTTGTGTATGATCTTCTATTTCACCTTAGGGTGATCTTGAGAATCAAAGCCAACTTTAGTCTTCATTTTATAACATTTGGTAGATTAGAAACTTCATCTTTCACTTTTGGTTTAAGGAATGAACATTTATCAAGATTTTTGTATGGTTCATTGATTGCAAATCTTTTATTTAATTTTTCATTGGATTATTTTTTGTTTATGCTCTTCTCTTGTATCCTTGGATGATCTTGAGAATCAAAAGCAACTCTTAAACCTCTTTTAAATAATGTGATTTGCTTGAAGAACTACAAACACTTGAGTGTAGGACTGTTAGTGTGAATTCACAAAGCACCCTAGATGTTGATCGATTTCTAGGTTGATCACTCTAGCATCCAGTGTGATTGCACAACATTGAATCCTTTCTTTGAGTGTGGGACTCAAAAAAAGAGAAATTGAATCCTTTCTTTGAGTGTGGGACTAAAAAAGAGAAAGGAATCTCCAGAGAAGGCTGGTTCCTCTTCCTAAACTACCTGCCACAAGCTATTCAAGTGCAGGCAAGCTAATCTAATCCTAATCTAACCATGCCAAGGAGACAGAGAGAGAGAGAAAAGGGAAAAATAGAGCCTACATAAAAACGGTGATACACCAAAGAACGAAAATGCTTGAACATCTATCAAAGCGCCATGGAACAAGGAGAGGTGAGCGATGGGAAGGATGGACAGATGCATCACAAACCCAAGGATAGATTTCACACAGAAAATGTCCCAAAACTCCATGAACATAGCTCTAGACCTGTAATGAACATTAGAACATGCACAAATACCTGCAATGAAGAGAGGCAAGAAGAGAACAAGCGAAAAAGCGAGCAAGGATGGATAGATGCATCTTGAAACACGTTTTTGTTGCTCCAGAAGTTTGCACCTGAACATCATTTTAATGGTAAAAGGAAAAAGCATTTATTACGGAGCGGGGAGGAGGTTCGAAATCCATTTTCAACCCCGGAGAAGAAAAGAAGGGAGGGCGAGGCTGAAAAGATGAACCCCCTTAGAAAGAAGCTCCTCCTTACAATTTATAGGAAGAATGAGAGAGGGAAGTGAGAGAAAATCTGAATCTACCCCAACCACCTCATTTAATTCATCTTATTATGGTCGTAGGTGAGAACCATAAAAGTGGCGAAGCTGTATTTGCATTAAAGCTGGTTGTTGAAACATTAGTTACGCCCATTACCACACGCCAGATACATTTTCTTGATTTTATCTCTCCAAACTGAACCAAAATGCAATATTGACCCTAGAATCATGTAGATCATTTCACCATCTTTCCATTGATATAAAGAACGTGAAAATTTGAGCTCTGGATTGAAATATATGGCGATTTGAAGACTTAGGGCAAAAACAGGCCAAGACGGATGGACGGGAAAAAGTTTGAATTTTTTTCGCAATCTGCCAATCAAGTTCCACATGGCACAATTTCATTGGAAGTAGGCCCTTCCAGACCATTTCCCTTTTGTTTTTGCCTTTGTAAAATTTTTCAAAATTTTCCCGCCGGCCGATGAGGTGAAGACACGTGGCGAGATTCCATTCACTCTCGGTTCTTTCGGCTTTTCACGTCCCACGCGTCCCTCATGTACCTTTGTCCCAGATGTCCCAAACCTGTCTCGGATGAAAGTCTCTGTTTTTGAATCGGTCGGTCGTGTCCTCCACGTACTTTTGCCCAGTGTCTCGTGTGAAAGTCCACTTTGTCTCGGCCGAATCGGCTGTTCGCGTCCTCCGCGTACTTTTGGCCCGGATGTCCCAAAATGTCTCGGGACAAAAATCTTTGAACCACCCAATTCGAGGCTTCCTTGCTCCAAACCAGCCGATCCACGTCCCGTGCGTACTGTGGCCCGGATGTCCCAAAGCTGCATGCAAACAAGACTTAGGCAATTTTCTTCATTTTTTCAGCCGGTTCGGCTTCTCGCACCCCGCGCGTCCCGATGTCCCAACTGTTCCGCAGACCGCCTAGACTAGGACTTAGCTGATTTTCTTCATTTTTTGGCCCAAGCTTGGTACAACGAACCTCGATCGACTCAGAACCCTTGGACTGAAATGCCTTAACACGATCCTGCCGAACTTTATTTTTTTTTGCATTTCTTCCATTTTATCAACCTGTTGGGATTCCTTCTTGGATGGGAGAGTTAGAAAAATCCGAGGGGACCCCGAGAAACATGATTTTGAGCCTTGAATCAATCTACTTGCTCGGGAATGAATAATCTTATGCATGTTATCAAAATTACCCTAGGGGTGAATTTTGGATAACAATTTGGTGACTCAACGGGCTCATCTGCCTACTGGATGAACTTACCAATTGCCTGAAGCATCCGTTGGGCATGGAGTCATGAGTTGTAACCTGCAAACTGATTTGAACTTTGAAAACCTCCTCCTGAGCCACTTGGAAACCCACTGAAATGGAGTCGTTCTCACCAAAATGCCACTGAAATGGACTGTGCAAGAGCAAAATCAGCACCACAAAACTATGTACAGGAAATGAAAATCATACATGCCCCAAATGGAACATGCAGAGTGTGCACAAGCACTTCTTCTACTGAAAGAAAACCTAACTACTCTACTTTAACTGAAAGCAAAGGCAACCTAAACAAACCCCGATTGGTTGTGAGAAATAACTTCCCTTTCTCAAAGTGGCAGCCATGCAATTGATTTGGCATTGAACATGGCTGGTTGGATGGATGGAAAATCAACAAGAAGCTGGTCTTCCACCCAAATCATCAAGGTATCAGCTGAAGGAAAATTCAATACCTCTTTTAGTTGCTTTGCATTTAGATTGAAGAGGTATGACAGCTGATCCTTGGTACTTTTTAGCTCACCCTCATGCTCAGAAGCAAGCATGACTTGTTGTGACTTCTCCTTTGGCTCCAATGAAGCCAAATACACTGATTGGAAAGGTCGATCCATTTGATATGCCCATAGCTCTGATTTTCAACTCAAAAATGGAGTCTTCTTGTAGACCTTCTTGAATGGATGGTGTGGAAGCAATGGTAGAATCTTTGTGCCCTTTCTCTTCTTCCAATGAAGTACATGAAAGATTAAAATCTTCCAATCTTGGTTCCAAAGAGCTACTATAAGATGCAGGCTGCTGCAAATGAATGTTCTCCTTCATGACAACAGACTCAAGCGTTTGGAATGTGGATGATGAAAGAGAGAATGGTGGAAACTCAACCGGCTCTTCTCCATCAAAACAGTCCTCCAGATCTGATGATAAAAAGCGTCTCATGGCTGTCCTCACGCAAATGCTCCACTTCCTCCACGGTGTCTTCTTGATCGTAACTTGACCACCATGGTTTCTTTCACCCTCCAACATTGAGTTTGAGATGTCAAACTCCTCTTGATCTTAGAACTTGAGAGAGGTGAAGTATAAAGAAGAACTGAAGGTTCTCCTGTAGCCTGCTTTGTGCTCAAAGCCCTTGGATCTGCAATTTTCT
Source organism: Taxus wallichiana var. yunnanensis (assembly GCA_018340775.1). NCBI lineage: Eukaryota > Viridiplantae > Streptophyta > Pinopsida > Cupressales > Taxaceae > Taxus > Taxus wallichiana. The sequence goes on along the minus strand of CM031241.1, from coordinate 428,714,588 downwards.
CCTCCACAACTAGAATGTGCTCCTCTTCTTTTGGATCTAGAGCAGCTTCTCCTTTCTCTACTACTTGAAGACAATCTTGCTCTTGATAGAACTCTTCCTCTAGCATGAAGTTTGTCAAGTCAAACTCTTCGATCTGCTGCTCTAGAGGGCAAGTTGGGACTACAAGAACTTCTTCTGCTACAACAAAATCAGTCTTAACCACCATTTGTTCAACCTTAGCCTCTTCTGTAGGTTTAACTATCAAGGGGATCTTTGTGATCCCAAATTTGGCAGCCCAAACCCTCAAGTTGTTATCATTTCTTTTACTGTTGGGATCCTCTTCTTGCTATCCTTCATGGCGATTTTGCAATTTCTTCTTCCCCACATGTAATTGGGAATGCAAGAGGAGCGATGGGTTGTAACTCAATTGATTTGGCAATTTTTTGCGGTGGTAGAGGAGGTGAAACCTCTTGTTTCTTTGGGGAGAGTGTATTTCTTTTAGCTCTTGTGGAAGGGATGATTGTTTGGAAGGAAAAAGGAAAGAAGAATTAAGGTGTGGTGGAAGGCCGAGAGGTGGAGACATGGGATCAACATTTGGGACATCGGATGGGGAGTTTAGAATTTGTAATTCCAAATGAGATGGTGATACTTGAGTAATGGGAAGAGAAAACTAGATGATGGTGTATAACTTACCCATTGACAAGGTTGTTCAACAACAAGTGTATAGGCCTCTATTTCTGTTGTCCATTGTGCAAGTTGGGGCAGCATCTTCATCATGAAGTCCAGCTTCTCCTTAGGGCTGAAGTGTCTTGGAAAAGGGCCTCCCCATGGACAAGGAGTCCTACAACCAATTCTAAAAGCTCTCATTTGAGTTGTTGCTCTGGACTGCACCATCTTTACCTCCATCTTTTGGATTTTCTCCAACAGACCAGCATCTTGCATCTGATTGTCTTCATTATATGCATACTCTTGCTCTTAGAAATATCCATAGCCTAACTGATTTTGGCATTGCTACTCATATGGGTATGCATGCTGATTTTGAATTTGTTCAAAATGCTGATTTGGAAGATTTAAAAAACATGTTGGAGGTGGGAAACATTGCTGCTGTTGTAAATGTGAGTTCCATGATGGAAATGAAGTCATGATTGCACAAATTCATGGAATGGAAAAGAATGAAAGGGATGGAAAGAAGGATGGATGGGAATGGATGAAAAATAGGTCTGCAACTTCAGAAATGGCTTGCTGATCAGATGGAGTTGCCAGATGTGTTTGCAAGTGCCTCCAAAGGATGAAATCTTCACGGGAACACACCAACTGCAAAGATGAAGTGGAATACCTCTAAGGTCCCACTGGGCGTGCCAGAACTATTAGTGTGAATTCATAGCACCCCTAGATGTTGATCAGATTTCTAGGTTGATCACTCTAGCATCCAGTGTGATTGCACAACATTGAATCCTTTCTTTGAGTGTGGGACTCGACAAAAATGAGAAAGGAATCTCTAGAGAAGGCTGGTTCCTCTTCCTAAACTACCTGCCACAAGCTATTCCAGTGCAGGCAAGCTAATCTAATCCTAATCTAACCATGCCAAGGAGACAGAGAGAGAGAGAGAAAAGGGAAAAACAGAGCCTACACTAAAATGGTGATACACCAGAGAAGGAAAATGTTGAACATCTATCAAAACTGCCATGGAACAAGGAGAGGTGAGCGATGGGAAGGATGGACAGATGCATCACAAACCCAAGGATAGATTTCACACAGAAAATGTCCCAAAACTCCATGAACATAGCTCCAGACCTGTAATGAACATTAGAACATGCACAAATACCTGCAATGAAGAGAGGCAAGAAGAGAACAAGCGAAAAATGAGCAAGGATGGACAGATGCATCACGAAACATGTTTTTGTTGCTCCAGAAGTTTGCACAAAACATCATTTCAATGGTAAAAGGCAAAAACACCATTACAGAGCGGGGAGGAGGTTCGAACTCCATTTTCAAACCTGGAGAAGAAAAGAAGGGAGGCGAGGCTGAAAAGATGAACCCCCTTAGAAAGAAGCCTCTCCTTATAATTTATAGGAAGAATGAGAGAGGGAGGAGAGAGAAATCTAAATCTACCCCAACCACCTCATTTAATTCATCTTAATATGGCGGTAGGTGAGAACCCTAAAAAGTGGCAAAGCGTATTTGCATTAAAGTTGGTTGTTGAAACATCAGTTCTGGCCATTACCACACGCCGGAGATGTTTTCTTGATTTTCTCTCTCCAAAATGAACTAAAATGTAAGATTAACCCTGGAATCATGTAGATAATTTCACCAGCTTTCCATTGATATAAAGAACGTGAAAATCTGAGCTCTGGATCGAAAGATATGGTGATTTGAAGATTTAGGGAAAAAACCAAGGCCAAGACGGATCGGCGGGAAAAAGTTTGAATTTTTTCACGCTCTGCCACTCAAGTGCCACATGGCATGATTTCACTAGATGCGGGCCCTTCCTGACCATTTCCCTTTTGTTTTTTCCTTTGGAAAAATTTTCAAAATTTTTCCACCGGTCGATGAGGTGAAGACACGTGGCGAGATTCCATTCGCTCTCGGCTCTTTTGGCTTTTCGCGTCACACGCGTCCCTCGCGTACCTTTGCCCCGGATGTCCCAAACTGTCTCGTATGAAAGTATCCTATTTCGGCTGAATCGGCCAGTTCACATCCTCCACATACTTTTGCCCACTATCCGGGTGAAAGTCCCTGTCTCGGCCGGATCGGCCGTTCGCGTCCTTCGCGTACTTTTGGCCCGGATTTCCCAAACTGCGTATGCGGGACAAAATCTCCAAACCACCCGATTCGGGCTTCCTTGCTCCAAACACCGCGATCCGTGTCCCGCATGTACCTTTGGCCCAGATGTCCCAAACTGCAAAAACAAGACTTAGGTAATTGTCTTCATTTTTTCGGCCCGTTCGGCTTCTCACGCCCAGCGTCCCGATGTCCCAACTATCCCACAGACCACCTAGACTAGGACTTAGCTGATTTTCTTCATTTTTCAGGCCCCAATCTTGGTACAACGAACCTCAGTATGACCCGAACCCTTCAGACCCGAAATGCCTTAACACAGTCCTATAACTTTTTTTTTTTTGCATTTCTTCCATTTTATCAACCTATTGGGATTCCTTCTTGGATGGGAGAGTTAGAAAAATTCAAGGGGACCCCAGAAACATGATTTTGGGCCTTGAATCAATCTACTTGCTTGGGACTGAATAATCTGATGCATGTTATCAAAATTACCCCGGGGGTGAATTTTGGATAAGAGGACCTAAAAATGCTTGTCAAAGAAAAGAGTTCAAAACAAAATTAAAATACTAATACAATTTTCATGCAGGTTTCCTAAAGGTGTTCAAGAAAACCACACCAAATTAAAAAAGATAAAAAGCACACCACATTTAAAACACTGTATTTGCAGGTTAAGATAAGGGTATTTCCCATCCACTTAAAACTAGGACATAACCCCTTTGGCATAAGCCTTAAGTTACAACAATGGAGTGGTCCTAGGAACCCCAAAGTAGTCCGCAAAAGAGGGAACCTTGTGGATGAAATGGGAAGTGCTCCACGCAACCTACTTGAGTAGTTTTTCCTTATGAGTTAGCGTTATCGGTTGTCCGTATGGCGACCCCAGTGATAGTACATGTGGATGCACTAGTTTCCCACTGTGCTTGAAGGGGGTAAAGTAAATCCGAGATACTCCCAAATTAGTCATTGTAAATTTTTGGGTAAATCGAGCTCGCTTAAGACAAATTTGTAACACCTAGTTGAGAGAACCACCTAGGAAGATATCTTTGACCAGGAGCCAACTTTGACCATTTCAAAACAGTTTTGAGTTGTGAGCCATTATTCATCACGAAACGTGGGAAGCATTACTTTTGCTTAGTTTTTCACTTACCCTAAGGTAAGGTGAAACTCTACCGAAGTAAGGCCAACATTTTTCACCACCAATTGATCTACTTCCTTCACTTTCTTTTGACACTTTGTTGATCAAAAGAAGAGTGACTACCTTTGCGTTATCAATTGATTGTCTTTTCGACTGTTTTGTCTATTTACACCCATCCATGTTTGTGGCTAGGTTATTTAAACATCTAAAGTGTGTGGAGAAATTTACATATCATTGGTAACCTTTTTGAATTTCATACCCAAATTATGATCATCATCATAGTTAGGCTTGATTCATCACCTTGAACTTTCTTGGAAAGGTTACCTTGTTTATAACGTATCACTACAATTTTGGTATTTACGTCTTGTTTCTTGTAAACTTGACCTAAATATAAGCATTATAAGGTTACTCTATACACACTTTAACAATTTTAAGTTATACTATAAGCTTTTACTTTCACTCCATTACTACCTTGATTTTGAAAAGTGTTGTGTTACCACTTGTGTGTGTTATATCAATATCATCTAAATATCAATACCTTAATTTCTTGCAATGTTTTGTTAACATATCTAGGTGACATTGTTATGTCACTCACAATCGTAACTCGTACTTTTTGAGATATAGGTATTAATTGAATTTGGGATTTCTTCTCATATACCTTTTTTGAGATCACATTAACTTCTTTTTTATTACTTACGCCTTGTTCATTTCTTTGAACACGGCATAAGTAAGGACATCTTGTTAATTATCTTACAACACCAACTACCTCAATTATCACCAAATCACAACACCCCTATGTTTGTACAAGTGCATATACTTGAACTCACAGTGTGATTGGATAACATGGGTACTATCTCCAAGTTGTGGGACTTGCTACTTGAGATAGACCTCCAAAGAAAGTGGTTCTTGCTCCTAAACTACACCCTGCCACAATCTACTCTAATGCGGGATAAGCTAAGCTGTTCTAATTTAAATTTCCAAGGGACCAGGGGAGAGAGAATGCATAAAATGAAAGCCTACACTAAAGCGGTGATACACCAGAAAAGGAGGGTGTGAGAGTAGTCTCCAAATGTGTGAAATACAGAGGGAAAGTGCACACTAGAAGAGGTGATGATAGTTCACCATAATCTAGCAAAATGCATTCACAACAATACTCCAAGCACACACAATGATAATGAATCCCTGCAAGAACGTAATAAATAGACACAATATTCTTATAGAAAGATCAAAGGGGCAAGAAGAATGCAAGAAAACACAGTAGGGGAAGATACATCCACAAACTGGTATTTTATTGCTTCATGATATGCACAGTTCAATCTATTACAAGATAAGGGCCTGGATCACCATGCAAGGAGTCCACTACAAGGGCCTGCAACACACTAGCTTCACAAAGCAATTTTTGTAGAGCTTTACTACCCAAAAACTCTCTCTTTTACAATGAGCCCAACACTCCAATTTAGAGAAAAATGAGAAGGAAAAGAGAAGGGAAAATGGAAATCCCGAAATCTATCCTTCAACCACCTGTAAGAGGCATTAAATTGAGTGAAATTGTTATACATTACTTGCAAAAGGCTCCCCATATTGTCCCATGTGCTGCAGCAGAGAAAGAATGATGACCATGCCTCTTAATTGCACTCCCAGCTACCAAATAAAACACTGTTCTGAACCCGGCCACATTTTCTTAAAAATCACAATCAATTTCTCATCAAAACTAGAATTTCTTGAATTTTGTGCATCAGGCTTGGAACCACGATTCCAACGGTACCAATTTTGTGCGATTTCGTCAAGAAATGCAAAAGTTATGGCCTTCTGAGTGCGGGCAGCTATTTTGGGTCTGGCAGGCGTTTTCTGTCATTTGACGGGAATGAGCATTAGTACTTGGAGCCGAATATGTTTCTTTTATTTAAATATATCTACCCTCATTAAAATTAAGAAATCTATTTTTTTGGCGTAGAGGATGTCGTGCTCGTTCCAGAAAGTCTAATTTTGTGAAAATCGGAGCTCGGAGTCAAAAGTTATGGCCGTTTGAAGTTTCACGGGCCAAACGTTGACTTTTCTTCTCTGCCTTCGGCCGCTTCAGCTTTTCGCGTCCCACGCGTCCCTCTGTCCCACTTGGCACAGTGCTGAAATTTCCCATTTCGGCCGAACCGGCCGGTTCGCGTACTCTTGTCCCGCATGTCCCGGACTGTTTGGGACAAATTTTCCCGATTCGCCCGGTTCGGCCGGTTCGCGCCCTTTTGTCCCAACTGTCCCGGTACGAAAGTTCTCATTTCGGCCGATCCGGCCGGTTTGCGTACTTTGCGTACCTTCAGCCCAACTGTTCGGGCTGCCTTAAGTCTTTTCGGCCGACTTGCATCCTCCGCGTACTAACTGTCCAGATGTCCCAGACTGCCTGTTTCAACAGTTAGTCAAATTTTTCCATTTTTCGGCCAGTTCGGATTTCCGCGTCTCACGCGTCCCTTTGTTCCAAATGTCCCAAATGCTGCACAAACCTCCTGGCAGCCTTTTAGCCGGTTCGCGCCCTTTTGTCCCAACTGTCCCATTGCGAGGACTAGGACTTAGCCATTTTCATATTTTTCTTCGCCCGAGCTGTTTTTTGCAATTTTTCTTACCTTTCCTCAGAACTTGCTCTCTTCTACTTGGACAGGGGAGTTAGAAAAATATGAGGGGACCCTAGAAACATGAAATTTTTTCCCTGACTCAATCTATTTGCCTGGGACTTGAGAATTTGATGCATGTTATCAAATTTACCTTGAGGGGTGAATTTTGGATAACACTACCTTTTGAAATAAACCTAGGAATTACTTCATTTGATTGATAGGCTTGATGCCAAACATTGCATCATTGTCGACTTGCACATTTTTAGGCCATCACTTTATCACATTGGTACTTTAATATTCATTATACTTGTAGACACCCATAATTACACCCGAGCAATTTAAATACTTAAATTGCGCTAATTATCTTTCGTTTGAAAAATTGATGACATATCATCAAAAGCACTCATCTTCACTCTTATCATCGTTAATTAATTACACTATGCTAATTAATTAGGTTGCTATCTGACAATGAACACCATAATTAATGACCTTCATTAATTAATCACCCTTTTATCTGGACTAATTAATTATTGTTAATTAATTAGCTTTCCTTTCATTTAACCAATAAATCAATATTTAATTAAGTTAATCCCCTTCTATAGCCTAAATCATACTAATATTCCTCTAATTAGCTACTATAAGCTTACATCTACCTATTAATTAATCACCTTTGATTAATTAAAACGACTTATCTAAGTATAAATTAAACCCTTCTAAAGTAAGGTTACATTTTATAAAGCAACCTTATCCATTCCTAATCCTGTTTTACCTTTTATCCCACATGCAAAGGGATGAAGTGTTTCCTTTATCCATTGGGCTATATAAGGATCCCTCCTTCTACCTTTATACCTACACCTAGAAAATTCTTGAGAAGAAAAAAGCAAAGCATATAGAAAAATAGACTAAAAGCTTTCCTTTGTTTTCTTGAGGGTTCACCACTTGTAGAGTTAAGGCTCTTTTCTAGCCAAAAGTGCTTAGGTCATTTGGGAGGTGTCAAAAGGGTCTTGTAGCCCAACTTTGATAAGCCTCCATTCCTAGGTTCTTGGAATATCAAGAACAACCACTTTGATTTGCCATGGAGCCTACCTATTAAGAGAATAGAGGATTTAGACACTTAGCATGTTAGTTTCAAAGCTTTAATATGATAAATTTTAATGTCTAACCTTGTTTAATTCTTATCTTGATGGTGCTTTGTATTTTACTTAATTTTTTTAATTAAGACTACTAGGTGTTAGTCTTTATTTTCATTAGTTTAAATTAGCAAATCATGCACACATATGGCACACCCGGTGGGAGCTAGTCCCTTGGCATTTTAGTTTAAATTTCATTGTTTTGGCTAAATTTTGATATGCACATGTAGTAATTAATGTCCATTTTTTTTTTGAAATTTTTGCTAATTTTATATGTGTAATTTCTTGTTCATAGCCTTAATTTTATTGGGTTATTGCCATTTTTAAATAACTTGCTAAATTTTGAAATATTGTGAGATTTTTTATGTTTTTTCGCCGTGTTTTTTTGCGGGGTGGCGTAGGCACACTACTAGGAGAGAAGGTACATTTATGGTGGCGCAGCACACCGTCGAGCCTAAACCTCTGTCTATTGATCTTGACACATGCACACTAACCTCAGCGCATATACCCTAACCAGAGTGCAGCGCTATTTCATACTATACCTTCAACCGTAACATAAAACACCTGTCGAGCAGTGCATACACCCTAACCCGAGCACACACACTGTTTTGGTAGTGTAAACACATTTATGGTGGTGCAAGCATTTTGTCAAAATCTAAGATTGTTTTACAAAGTGGTGGTACGCACACCTTTTCGAAAGCGCACACGCGCTCCTGATCTGCACACACTTTTATGGTAGCACAAGTGGTCTGTGAAAAATGAAACTTGTTTTTATCGAAGGTAGCGCATACGTCCTTCTGGTGGCACACATGCTTCTCAGGTGGTGTAGGTACACAGTAAGCTAGAAACACACAAAGTGGCGCATACATCCTAACCCACGTGTAAATGCCAAAACAGGGGTGAATGTGTCTTTTTGTTTTCTTAAAGTTAATGTGTTGAGGTGCTAACTCTCTTGCAGGTTTTATCTAATTAAATACTCATTTTTGCAGGGTATTTTTACAGGCTTTTACTTGATTAGATAAACTTTTGATGTTTAATTATAGGAATGAGATCACGTATGCTCTTCCCTCGCGTCCCTTAGGGTGATCTTGGGAATCGAAAATAATTCATAGGTCCTTTTGATGCTTTGAGGTTGTTAGGAATATTTGAATTGGAATTGGTCAACTTGGTGTGTGTGAATTAAAGTGTTTTTCCATTTGATATCTTTTTGGGATTTTAGAAACACCACGTATGCTCTTCTCTTGTGCGCTTGGATGATCTAGAGAATCAGAAATGATGTTTACTCTTTTGATGGAAAACTACTAAAATCGTCATATAGGACCAAAACACCACGCTTGTCAAAGAAAGGAGGAATAAAAACAAAGTCAAAAACTACTAATACAATTGTTCTACAGTTTCCAAAAGGTGTTCAAGAAAACCACACCTAATTAAACAAGATAAAAATAAAAACATATTCAAAACACTCAGTATTGCGGGTTTCGGAAAAGGGTACGTCACTCTCCACTTAACTAGAACATAACCCCTTTGGCATAATGCCTTAAGCTATAACAATGGGGGTGGTTCAAGGAACCCTAAGTAGTCCATGTGAGAGGGAACCTTGTGGATGAAACGGGAAGTGATCTGTAGTACCTACTTGACTAGTGATTCCTTTGTGAGATAGCGTTACCGGTTGTCCGTATGAAGACCCCAGTGATAGTACACGTAGATGCACTAGTTGCCTCTCATCGTTCTTGAAGGGGGTAAAGTAAAGTTGAGATACTCCCAAGATATTCAAGACTGTTTGGGTAAATCACACTCACTTAAGACAGCTTTGTAACATCTAAGGTGAGTGAACCACCTAGGAAGATATTCTTTGACCAGGAGCCCACTTTGACCATTCTAAAACAGTGTTGAATTGTGAACCATATTTTCATCACGAAACGTGTGACGCCTTACTTTCACTTAGTTTTTCACTTGCCTTAAGGTGAGTGAAACACTACCGAAGTGAAGAAAGCATTTTCATCCCCATTTTTATCTACTTCCTTTACATTATTTTAACACTTTGTTGATCAAAAGAAGGGTGATTACCTCGTGTTACCAATCAATTGTTTCTTCCACTATTTTATCCATTTACGCCCATCCATGTTTGCGGGTGGTAAGTTAAACGTCTAAAGTGTGCGTATGCATATTCATATCATTGGCAGCCTTTGTTATCTTGATACCCATGTCAAGATCTTCATTGTAGTTAGGCATGGTTCATCATCTTGGACTTCCTTAGAAACGTTACCTTGTTTGTATCGTATCACTACAATTTTGGTATTTGTGTCTTGTTTCTTGTAAACTCGACCTAAATATCTATATTATAAGGTTATCTTGCACACATTTTTAACTATTCCTAGTTATACTTTGAGATTTTAATTTGATTCTATTATTACCTCAATTTTGAAGAGTGCTATGTGTTACAACTTGTGCGTGTTATATCAATAGCATATTGATATCAATACCCTACTCTCTCGCAAAGTTTGGTCATATATCTTTGTGCTATTGTTGTGTCACTCACAAATTGTAATGGAACTTTTTGGGATATAGGTCTTAATCGAATTTGAGCTCACTTCAAAGTATATCTTATTGAGAGGTCACATTAAATTTTTGTATTTACTTACATTTTTTTGATTCTATGGAACTTGGCATAAGTGAGAACATCTTGTTAATTTTCTTGCAACATTGAACTGATGTTTGAGATGTTGCCTAGGAAGTACTTCATTTGATAGGCTTAGATACCAATTATTTGTGTCACTTTGGTGATTTATCACTCTATCACATTAGTATTCTCACATTTTTATTCATTCATATGCTTCGCATTCATCTTGCATTTCACTTAGGTGTGGTCACAAAATTTTGAACACATTTACAGCTTACCTTAGTGAAAATATCACAAATCATGGCTCCCAAAACATGATTATGACTCAAGAAACAAACATACAAGGAACAACAAGTGCAAGCTTAGGAAGCCTCAAACAGACAAGGATCAAACCCTTTCATTGGACATGATCTAGAGCCTCTGTTTTCTACGGAAAAAGAGATATAAGATATGGTCGATCATAGTGGTGATGAATTGGAATCCCCACACACAAAATTTGACTTTGACCCTACTTTATTAGATGAGTTTCTTTTCAAAAATAAGGATAGAGTGCTAGCATAAGTCGTAGAATTAGGGGCCAAAATGCCCACTGAAAATGAAACAATCCCACCTGCGAATAACACTAATGAAGAAGAGCAACCCTTATCAACATGGAAGATATTTTGACTCATGGACATGTTTCCACATCCAACGTAGGAAATGATAAAGTAGTGGGACATAAAATACCCTTTATCAAAGTTCCACGTAAAAACAGGACAAGACATGATAATGGGGAAGAACCTCCACAATACCAGGAAGAGAAGGAACCTCTAGACGAAGAAACTGACATTAAACAATAGATTATTAACCTAAGCTAATAATTAGCTTTTCTAACCTCTCATGTACAAAAGGAAGCAATCAAAAATGTTCAAAATTCAAGGCCAAAGGTTAAGATCAGTGAACTCCATAGAGAAAACCAAAGAGAAGACGATACAAATTATCATCGAGTATATATCCCCGCTTCTTCCACTAAAGAACAATTGCTCACACAAGAGGTACAGTCTATGAAAGAAACACTTGCAAGCCTTCAAGAGAGCAATATAGGTAGCATTAGAAACTATAAATATGAATAACTATGTCCCTATCCTTTTGACAAGACTATGACCCTTCCACCTTTTCCTAAGAAATTCAACATGCCAAAATTCAAAAATATAAAGGGAAGGGAGATAAAATAGGATCATGTCAAATATTTCTTTATGCCATGTCAAGAGGTGTCCTATAGTGACAATTATCTCATAATAATTTTTCCCAAGAGTCTAGGAGGTCAAGCCTTGGAGTGATTTACACGTTTACCTCGGGGATCAATTTTCACTTGGTCAGGATTGGCCGAAAGGTTTGTGCGTCACTTCTCATACAATATAGAGAGGGATGTCACCATGGCAGATTTATGTGGCACCAAACAATGTCCTAATCATACTTTCTATAGCTTCCTACAATGGTGGAGAGGGATAGCTAGCTGCTTCCCTTGTGCTTTCCCTGAAAAACAGATCGTTAGTATTTTTGTGCCCAACCTCAATCCATACATAGCCTTCCACCTCCAAATGCATTGTGTTCGCACTTTTGGGGAGGTCATTGAAAAATGGGTTCAAAAAGAGAAAGCTCTCATTTCCAAAGGAAATCTCATGTCCCAATCTAGAGATAATCAAAATGTTAAACCCACGGAGAATCTGAAGGATTTTAACAAAAACAAAAATGTGGTAGGAGATGGGATCACTAATTCCAAACGTGTACAAATGATCCAAACCAGTCAACCTTTTAAACTAACTAAATGGCTAATTCAACCACCACCAAAACAAAGAATGTTCACCCCTCTTAATGAACCTTTGTCAGTTATATTAAAACAATTGGATGTGGTTCACATGGTGACAAATCCTACGACACAACCATTTGATGAAAATGTTCCAAAACCTTCATGGTACAATAGCATGAATATTGCAAAATGCATCGTGTCAAGGGACCTAAAACAGAAAAATGTCTTCGACTCTCTCACTATATCCAACACCTCATCGACAATGGGGAGATAGAGGTGGAAAACCCAGGGAAAACTCGAAACCCAACGAAAAATGGGGATATATAAAGATCCATTCCCCAAACATGATAAATCGAAAAGTCAAAGCCGGATTGGGAGAGTCATCCCAAGGTTATAAAGTACCGAATTACTTAAATACACCAACAAAGAAAACAATCATTATGATTCACTTATTAGATGTATTCTCTCTCCTACTGACCATGTTAATACCATCAAAATCAAGGGAAAGGATTGCGACATGGTAACAAGGCATGCCCGCCTCGTGATTCTCGGAACCTTCTCCGTCAACCCCAAAGAATGGTAAAGCATCCTCTTAGAGCAACTTGAGAAGACGGCTGCTAATATTTCGATCCTAGATCTTCTTAAGATATCCAATGTACACAAAGACATTATATACCAAACTCTTCATGGGTTAGGAGTGCAATTAGAGGTAGATCATACACATCTTCAAGTCACGTGGCAAACATCATACCAAATGAACACATTACCTTCAATCATAGGGAGATTTGTACTGAAAATCCAACACATAATATTCCTTTGTATATTGAGGTAGTTGTCACCCGCAAGAAGATAAAACGAGTGCTTGTGAACAATGGATTGGGGTTCAACATATGCACACTAAAGCTAGTTAAGTAGCTAGGACATACTGAAGCAAATCTTGAGTCAAATATCATCACTATCACCTCTTACGAAAATTCGAAAGGGATTCATCAAGCATAATCACATTGCCCATGGAGGTGGGTCCCACTTTCCATCAAACAAAGTTTCATGTGCTGGAATTGAAACTTCCGTATAATATACTTCTAGGCTAACCATGGATTCATGCCATGCAGACCATGCCGTTGACATTCCATTAGTGGATTAAATTGAAGAATGAGGGACACACCATTACAATACAAGGAGATTCATATCCCTTCGCTCACTACAGAGCTCTCAATAGTTTTACACATAAGGGTACATATGCATGTCCCTCCGCCGATATAGCCATCCCTCTCCAATCTGAGGCCATGGAATCTTTGATAGATTAAGATTCTCTTAGTTCTTGCGCCCATGGTGCATCTACATTAACTTCTCCTCTTGATTCATGGGAGATGAAGGTTCTAGAATATGGCTATGGAGAATATAATGTGGAGCAAGCCCTCTTGGTTTCATACCTCTCATTCTCACCCAAGACTAGAGGTCGACCCAACTATCGCTTCAGAAGACCTAGAAATGAACACACTATTGGGTCATTCTTACTTGGAGGCTTTTTAGCTGAAAATTTTTGTTAGATCCACCTATAACATGGGTCCCAGAGGATACTAAGACTACATGTAACAAACCCTTGAATACGTGAAATCCAAGAAAATGATGTACCCCATGGGCTACAAGGGCCTAGGATGTGGAAGAAATGAACAAGGACAGAGAGAACCAATGCCTCTTCCACATTTTAAAATAGAAAGATGCGTAATTGGAATTTTTCCTTATGGAGCACACCCCAATGATCAAGAAGCTACTTGTTTTGAATGTGAGGATAGCTCTTACTATCTAGACAGTGGATCTGATTCCCATTGTAGCCAATATGAGGATCTCTCCTCCACAAACCTATTCATGAATATCATTTTCCTAACCATAACCCCTACAAAACCTACCCTTGACCTTGTTTACCCTTCCCTTTTTGAATAGTACCAATAACGTCATATGTCACTAGATCTATTTGAGAATGATGAAGCTATTGCAGAGTTCATGGGCATAAGGGATAAAATTCCCATTGGAGACAAAAAAAAGGGTTTATTTATTGACTTGGATACCTGCACCTATTTTGGGGAGGAGCTTGAGCTTCGTGGTTAGCAAAACTTAAGAAAAAGTGAGGGAAAAAATTCCAAGACAAAGCCTTGACAAAAATCAAAGTCCAAGTCGCACAGTGAAAACCTCTTTGAGGCAATGACCGAAAAACAAGTAAAAAAAGGAAAGGACAATGAAAGTGACCATACCAAGGATGAAAAACTTGTGGAGACATCCTTAGAATAAGATCTCAACCTTCCTCCCGATCCTACGCATATGGAGGACTTGTCAAAATTACTAGTCAAGGAGACTATTGATGTGAATATTGGTACGAAGAGGACCCAAAGATAGTAAAATTGGGAGCTTCACTCTCGGATAGAGAACAAAAAACATTCGTCATGCTGCTACGAGAGTTTATAGACGTGTTCACATGGTCCTATAAAGACATGCCAGGCTTAGATCCAACTTTGGTCGTGCACAACTTGGTTGTGCATGCAGACGTTAAGCCTATTAAACAAAAGCTCAAAAAGATGCACCCAAGGGTGGCCCTACTAGTTAAAGAGGAACTAGAAAGATTGCTTGTGGCAGGATTCATTTGGCCTATTGATTACTCTGAATGGATATCCAACATCATCCTTGTCTAGAAAAATCCTGTCGGTATCAAAATTTGCACAGATTTTAGAGACATTAATAAAGATTTCCCTAAGGATGATTTTCCACTACCAAATATTGATATGATTGTGGATTCAATGGTAGGATATGAGATGCTATCTCTTATGGATGGTTTTTCAGGATACAACCAAATCAAGATAGTTGAAGAAGATCAACACAAGACAACTTTCACCACTCCTTGGGGTACCTTCTGTTATCAGGTGAAGCCATTTGGTCTCAAAAATGTAGGAGCTACTTATCAGAGGGAAATGATGGTAATTTTCCATGATATGATCCATGATATCATGGAAGATTATATGGATGAAATCCTTGGAAAATATAAGACAAGAGAGGATCACCTTGTTATTTTTATGGCGTATCTTTGAGCACCTCCGAGTGTACAAAGTCTGGTTGAACCCAAATAAGTGTGTTTTCAGCGTTCTATCGGAAAATTGTTGGGTTTCATTGTATCAAGAAGAGGAATTGAGGTAGGTTTTGCTAAAGTATTTGTTATTATTGAAATGCCTCCACCTAAGAACATTAAGCAACTACATAGCTTACAAGGAAAAATATAGGCTATTCACCACTTCATCTCCCAGCTTGTAGATAAGTGTCATTCGTTCACCCACTTGCTTAAAAAGGATGTCGCCTTCATCTGGGGACTAGAGAAACAATAGGACTTTGCTTTTCTTAAACAATACTTGGCCAATCCACCTGTCCTCATGCCTCCAACTCCTGGTGAACCACTCTTGCTTTATATCTCTACTACGCAATTTTCTATTGGTGTGCTACTCACCCAATACGACCTTGGTCACAAAGAAAAAGTGGTGTATTATCTCAATCACACTCTCATCTCTTATGAGCTCAACTATCCCCAAATTGGAAAAGATTTCTTGGTTGTTGTTTCTACTTTTCAAAAACTTCACCATTATCTATTAAATACCAAAACCAATCTAATATCCAAAGTTGACCCACTCAAGTACTTATTCTGTCTAAACCTACCCTCACGGGTAGAATGGATAATTGGATCATTCTACTAAGTGAATTTGATATAGAATTTGTGCATCAAAAGTCGGTTAAAGGACAAGTACTCGCTGACCAAATAGTAGAAGCACCTTTTTAAGGCACATAACCTTTGAATCTGGATCTTCCAGATGCCTCATTGCTATACATTGAAGAATCTGTCATGTTACAGATACATTTTGACAGGTCCTTTACTTTTCATGGTTTAGGTGCAAGGGTGGTCCTCATTACTCCTTCTGGCGACCCTATACCATAGGATTTTCACCTGGGTTTTCCTTGCACAAATAATATTGTAGAGTATGAGGCACTTATCATAGGGATGAAGCTCGCTATCAAATGGGACATCCACCATGTCAAGGTTGTGGGTGATTCTCAGTTAATTATTAAGTAGGTTAATGATGAATACAAGGTTAAAGATGAAAAGCTTATACCTTACAAAAAGTGGTAGAAAATCTGAAAGAGTACTTTGTGTGCATTACATTTGAACAAATTCCAAGAGCACAAAACAGATTTGTAGATGCTATGGCAACGGTGGGTTCTATTCTCCATTTTCCACAAGGAAATAACGACATGGCATTCTTTATGGAAAATTTACATCAGCCTGTGTATGACATTGCGAGTCCTATCTGGCTTGTGATGTTTTTGGTCCCAATTCCCCATGGTATGAGCCCATCTTTACCTATCTCAAGGACAACACGTTCCCTCCCAACATTTCCCATTCCAAGAAACAAATCTTGATTCACCGAATAGCCCGCTATGCCCTTTTAGGAGGTACACTTTATCATCGTGGCTACGATGGGAATTTGTTTTGTTGTCTCGATATGGCATATTCAATCCAAGCGATCAAAGAAGTACATGAAGGGGTGTGTGGAGCACATGCTAATGGAATTGTTTTATCCAAGAAATTGTTAATAGTAGGCTACTATTGGCTTTCCATGGAAACCGATTGTTGCAATTATGTCAGGAAGTGTGTACTTTTCTAGAAGTATGGAAACTTCATCCATGCTCCATCGCAACCATTACAACCTATCACTACCCCATGGCCATTTTCTAAATGGGGAATTGACTTGATATGGAAACTAACCCCCACTTCATCTAATGGCCATACCCACATCATCATGGCTACTGAATACTTTACCAAGTGGGTGGAAGTTGTCCCTTTAACCTATGTAATAGGAGCTCAAATTTCTAAATTTATCATGAATCATATCATTTGTCCTGTATGAAATTCCTACAACCATTGTTACAGATAATGGAAATTAATTCAAGAATAAAATTGTAAAGGTTCTCTTTCAGTGGTTCCAAATTAGGTTAAAATGGTCTACACCATATTATCCTCAAGGTAATGGAAAGGTTGAGGCCACAAACAAGACTTTGGTGTGAATAATGGAGAAAATGGTAAGTAAAATAGGTCGTAATTGGCATTTGCAAATCCACCTAGCTCTTTGGGCTTACAAAACCTTCATTCGCACTCCTATGAGTGTAACACCATACTCTCTAGTTTTTGGGATGAAATTTATTATCGCACTATAAATTTAACTTCCTTCCCTAAGAATCTCTCTTACGGACTATTTGGATAAAGATGAAGATTATCGGGTGGCTAGACTGGCTAAATTAGAGCTCCTAGATGAGAAGCGCATTCACACTCTTAATCACCTCAAATTGTATCAGAATAGAGTCTCTAGAAACTACAACAAGAGAATCATACCTTGTTAGTTCGAGGTTGGTGATTTGGTCATGAAGGATAATCAGTTCAATATGAGGGTAGAACGAGAAAAGAAAGGAAAGTTTGAACCACATTGGTTAGGACCTTATGTTATAGTAGCCAAGTATGGCATAGGGGCATACAAACTCACTCATCCCAATGGTGATGAGCTTCATGAGCCCATGAATGCCATGCACCTTAAGCGGTTCTATGCTTAAGCATGACACGTAGTCAGAAAAGAAAAAAATCAAAAACATGGTAAAATGATCAAAAATACAAAAAATCAAAAAGAAAAAAAAAAATAAAAAGAGAAAATAGGTCATCCATAAGTGAAAACCATGCAATTGTGGCACTTTGGATAGGTCCTTGGGTGAAAAATGGTTTCTAACACCTTGGGAGGATTCATTGTTCACAAGCATCTTACATTTGGAGGGTACTTTTACTTGGCCTAGCCCTAGTTCTACCTTCGAGATTCCCTGTGAGCCTAATCTTGTCAAGCCTTGATCTGGATTTGTCTTCTTTTATTCATCTATGAGGGGCATGGTCTTTTGCTATTCCCCATCTTACGCTAGGGGCAATTCAACAACTTCACCTTCTTGTTCATAAGCATGTGGCCTTTGCCCTTGTATATTCCCCATCAAATGCTGGGGGCATCCACACTTTCTTGGTTACCTGTGCATAAATCTAGAAAACCATTAGAAAATGATGCAAAAGCAATAGAAAATTATTTCAAAAACCCTAAACAATAGAAAATTATTTCTCAAAAACCGTAAAAACATTCAAAATATCCAAAAGCACAAAAACAATAGAAAATTGTTTCAAAACCCTAAACAATATAACATTGTTTCGAAAAACACAAAAACAATAAAAAACAACATTTACAAAAACATTTACTTAAGTTTACTTGCATTGTCTTGTTTCTTGCTTTGCTTGTTTGCTTGTATAGTTGCTTCATGTTTATGCATTTGTGTTATTTGTTGCTTGGGAATACTTTTTTAGGATTCATATTTTCTTGCTTAGATTAGATTTATTCTTGCTTTTGCATATTGAGGTATGTTTTTGCATGCTAGTGAATCATGGTGCATTATTATGTTCATTCATTATGTTATTTGTTAGCATTCAATTGTGTTTATTGCATGTGCATTTTTTTAATCACATCATCACATTACCATTATTATCATCACATAGAACATCGTCTATACAATATATATCAAGAAAAAGCTAAGTATACATCATACATGAATGCTAAGCTAATTTGTATCATCAAATGGGGGCAAGAGGGATCACAAATATAAAAATATATCCCTCCCACACCCTCCCATCGAATAAGTATGAAAAATCACATAAACAAACACATTTGATATATTCTATAATATCAATTATCTCGAAATCAAAACACATGCGATACATCAACAAGATCATGATACATATACTTGTCAAATTGAATCATCTAACATCATAAACTACATCCATCTATCCATGAGAAATAATAAAAAAATGTCCATCTCATATATACATATGTCATGTCAAGAATGTCCATATAATACATGTGTGGTATATCTGTATCAGAAATGGATATACATCACGGTAGTATATCAAAAATGCCTTCATCAGAGGCATGTATCAAAACTGCTATACATCAAAAATGGCTTCATCTGAGGCATATAATAAGGATGATACATATATCAAAGAATAAAATCCTTCATCACAGGCACGTGTCAAAACTATTGTACAAATACAAAATGGAATATACAGAGCATAATCAACTCATAGCCTTCATCAAGAGGCATATGTGAAAATAAAAACATCAAGGCTGACTCGAGCCCTTTGATGGGGTATCTGGTCTATCTCATGGATGTAGCATGGAATGAGCATTGCTGGTTCTCCTGGTCATGGCTACACCAATGAGGCTGTGGCCTCTCGGATATAGTGCCTCTCGCTCGATTGCTAGCTATAGGAAGGCATTCGCCGTTTAGTAGAAACTCGCCTTAACATATAGAGACATGTAATACGAAGCTCTTCCCTCTATTGTGGCAAGATATTTGTGAGTCTGGGTAGTCGGTGTTGTACCCTTTATGCATCGAGTGGGATGCTATCTCTGCCGAGGCTCGGAAAGCTCACTGGCCCACTATGTGCTCTTCCTTGAGCCTATCTCACTCTAATATCATAGGTGCAGAGATGGGCTGCGTTTGTTGATATAGGCTTGTAACCTAAACCATCTAAGAAGCCATTTTTCATATCTCACCGAAAGTGCAGAGCACTATCACCCCTTGAGCTAGCCTAGGTCCGAGCCTCGATCTCGCTCTACTAATAAGGTCAAACTATGAGTGCGAGCCTATGCTCGCTTGGCTGTCACTATCACACTTAGGGCTCCAGGCCTCATCTCTCTCTACTCTACCCTAATTTCTCTTGACTAGAGCCTTCTCAGAATCGCTACTCGCAAGGTGGCAGTCTCAGTGCACATCGGCCGAGCCACTAGGTCTTGTCCTGTGGTGCTCTAGATGACTGGCCCTGCTCTAGGACTCTAGATCTAGGAATTTGTGCTAGTGCCTATCCTGGACCTTGTGGCCTTAGTCCTTGTACCTAGATGGTACCCTGCTCATCATGTGGTATCCCATCGAATGGGTCCTCTGGGTCATGACCTACTACACCCTCTCTTTGCTCAACACCATGCCAAATCTCTCTAGGCGGTTGAGTGCTTGCTTCCTAGGCCTCCTCTCGGGATAGTAAAGACAATAGGGGTAAGACAATGGCGTACCAAGCATAATAATCCAATCTAGTGCCTCGGATCCTTAATCTGTCAGTTGTCTTTGGGTCCCATGCCTATAGGACCACCTAAAAAAAGTCCCCTAGCTTGGGCCACCAAGGTATGCATGGACCCATAATATGTCTCTCTCGAGTCTCGGTGGGAATACCATATGTCGGTGTGGAACCCCCGTACTATACCAAGCTATCAATGACACTGTCAACTCAGTAAACTCTATGATGTAGTCATGTGACTACTAAGGATAAAGTGCTCTATTGAGCACACATTGAGCTCTACAACATCCTCTAGCCATTGAATGTGCCTGTAGGGTCTCCATATAATGTCTCTCTACGGTAACTCGTCAAACTCTCTCCAGTACCTATATAGGATGCCTGGGTGGCCTCGTACATCACCACCTACTAATACCCATGCCATGTAAGATGGCTCCTCTGGGTCTAAAATGTGCAAAGTGCGCACAGGCGTTTGACAGCAATGTGGTCCCCTAACCAAATTTGTAGTAATGAGGCAAACCCCACTATCTTCCGACACTTTGGTAAGTGATCAAATGTAAATCCTAGTACAAGTGTGCTAATATGCACTACCCCCAACAATAACACTCACCGCTAAAAATGCCATGTACTAATGGTAGTAGCTCTCTTGGGAAAGATGTCCCCATCTTATCAATGAGCAAAACCCACTGATAAGTGACATGATGTATAGGGGCCCCCGATGCAGTGTCGGGTCGGAGATACACTCATGTAATGCAATAGTCATACCATCATGCTTGGTATGTCATCTCTATCAAAAAGGTCACTACAAGCTACTCTAATCTGCCCTATATCAGAGGTGTACTCAATCAAAGTACCCATGATCAGCACGTGGAGAATCCGCCATACATCCTCTAGGGTCACAGTCATCTCCCCATTAGGAAGTCTAAAAAAGCGACTATAATTGTGCCATCGCTCACCCAATGCATTCAAAAGGTAATCCACATGGTCCGAGAATGATGGATGGGATATGGGCTACGGGGCCTAACCCCGCCACCTCTAAAAGTATGGCCATAGCTCACCGGTTTCAATGACACATGCTACCCTCTAACATAGCGATATGGGAATGACACTTGCGCATCAGAAGCACCGGAAATTGTCTCTACAAAAAAAGACCACATGTCAGTTACTAACATTTCTTCTAAAAATCTATATATCATTTTAGGTTTAACACAAAAATCCTAAATTTTCTTCTAAGTGTCATCTTTTTGGCATTTTTTCTTGTCTATCCTTTGTCACCTAGGACACTGTGCACCCTTTGGGTGTGTGCGCCTCACTTTTGGCATATGCGTGTGCGTGTAATTGTCTTATTGTGCTTGTGTCATCATTCATGCATGTATGCACCCTTTTTGGCGTGTGCACCACTCTTTCAGTGTTTGCGCCATCATTCGTGTCCCTACACGTGCGCGCGTGTATCCCAACTTTGTGTGGTCGGTAAAAGTGAATTGGGCATGGTGATTTACCTCCCCAAGTGGTGTATATCAACTTGTTTTTCACCACCGTGCATGCCTGGAGGCTCATTTTGATCGAGGTTTTCTCCTTTGTTCACTGTTGAATAATTATTTTAATTAAATAATTACTTTTCTCTTGTTTTTATCCTGTTGAGGCATGTTTTGCTATCCAATAACCCCTTCTTCCCACTAGGGCAATTTTATTGCTCATAGGGGATTTTTCTTCTCCTCCACACTCTCATAGGTAATTATTTTTAAAAAATAATTATTTTATTAATTTTTTTCACTATACAGAACATTATTTGTCGCTTGTTACTTCCTTCATCTACCTAGGTAACTTTATGTTGTGCCTAGGCCCTTCATTCTATTTCTTCTATTTTCTTCTATTGTCCACCGCATTTTGGAAAACAGAAAAACAAATATATATATATATATATCACGTCAAAAATCCAAAAACAAGGCAATTTTTTTCACAAAATCCAAAAAAGTAAAATAATCTACAAAAATAGGTAACAAATTTATTGTGGCTGAAACATGTGTCTTGCACATGGTATCCTCTCCATATCCTACTAGTTTTTTTCACATCTTCCCGATTAATATGACTCACAAATCTCTAGATTCACAACCATTCACAAAGCTAGCTGCTTGCTTTGTCTATACTCTGGGGCACGTTTGTTACCTGGTGTTGTTTCGTTGTGCACAATACTTTTTACTTGGACCCAGTGTCCATTATCATTTCCCCTTGCATATATCCTTTCTCGAGGCATCATTTTTAACCCTTGTCATTAATCACGAACATGTGGATCTCTTCAGCTTGATAACAAAAGTTTTGTATGACTATCTTGACCATTGTTGGGTTGGATATGTGTGTTCGTACTTGTTTTCTTTGTTAAATGAGATTGTTTCCTTCTCATATTGCATTGCATTGTAATAAGTTGCATGGATTTGGCATTTTCAGTAATGGACAATTTTTGTAGTATGGCTTTTCATGTCAATCTACCTTTGTCGTAAGCTTATATTTTTCATAAGGACCGATGATGTAGTTCTTGCGAAATATGATGACATCAAAATTGTTCTAAAAACAATGGTTAGAGGCTAAGCTCTTCTCTCCTCTCATCCATATTTCTTCGCATCACTTTTCTCTCACCCCTAATCTTCCATTGTACCGAGGCATCCTTCCCCTTCCCATTCTTCTATTTATTTCTCACCTTTTCGATCGTCGATCATCTTCCTTCATCACCCCATCGACACTCGAGGGGGAATCTCTCCCTCCTACTAATTTTTCTTTTATCCCTTTAAAATTTCATTCATCTACTATCTTTGAAGTGGCATCACTTATGCCAACCGAAAGAGGGGAAAATGTAGACACCCATAATTACGCCCGAGCAATTTAAATACTTAAATTGCACTAATTATCTCTCTTTTGGCAAATTGGCGACATATCATCAAAAGCGCTCATCTTCTCTCTTATCATCATTAATTAATTACACTATGCTAATTAATTAGGTCGCCTATCCAATGAACACCCTAATTAATGACCTTCTATTAATTAATCACCCCTTCTATCTAGACTAATTAATTATTATTAATTAATTAGCTTTCCCTTTCATTTAACCAATAAATCAATATTTAATTGATTTAGTCCCCTTCTATAGCCTAAATAATATTAATATTCCTCTAATTAGATTCTATAAGCTTACATCTACCTATTAATTAATTAAAACACCCCCAACTCCCATGACTTGCTAATTATAAATCAAACCCTTCTAAAGTAAATTCAGGATAGAAAATGAAAACAACCACTTTGATTTGCCATGGAGCCTACCTATTAAGAGAATAGAGGATTTAGACACTTAGCCTGTTAGTTTCAAAGATTTAATATGATAAATGCTAGTGTCTAACCTTGTTTAATTCTTATCTTGATGGTGCTTTGTATTTTACTTAATTTTGTTAATTAAGACTACTAGGTGTTAGTCTTTATTTTCATTAGCTTAAATTATCAAATCATGCACACAATACTCATTCAATTCTTGTAATTCTTTTTACATTCCACTTAGGTTTGATAGAAAATATTTGAGCACATTTACATATATCTTAGTGAGATTGTTTCGCATCATGGCTCCTAAAACAAGACTAGGTCTCAAAAGGTAGGATTTGAAAACTAGAAAAGAGAAAACTTGGGAAGCATTAAACAAACAAGGTTCAAACCCTTTTATTGGCCATGATCTTGGGTCGTTACTCTCTGTAGAAAAATAGATAGAAGAAATGATAGATCATAGTGGTGATGAGTTAGTATCCCCACATGTAGAATTTGACTTCGATCCCACCTTGTTAGATGAATTCCTTTTAAGAAATAGGGATAGGGTACTTGAATGAGTTG
Organism: Taxus wallichiana var. yunnanensis; assembly: GCA_018340775.1. Taxonomy (NCBI): domain Eukaryota; kingdom Viridiplantae; phylum Streptophyta; class Pinopsida; order Cupressales; family Taxaceae; genus Taxus; species Taxus wallichiana. The sequence continues at coordinate 428,690,514 of CM031241.1, read as the reverse complement.
TAGAATTGGGAGCAAAACGCCTATTGAACAAAAAATAATCCCACCTACAAATGATATTAATGAAGAGGAGCAACCCTTATTAATATGGATGATATCTTAACACATGAGCATGATTCTAATTCTAACATAGGAAATGATAATGTGGTGGGATATAGAATACCTTTCCTTAAAGTACCACATAAATTCGGGATAGAAAATGAAAATGTTAAACAACCTCTGTAGCGGGAAGAAGAAGTTACTATTCAACAACAAATTAAAAACCTTAGTTGACAATTAGCCTTGTTAACATCTCATGTAAAAACATAATCAAATAAGAATGTACAAAAGACAAAACCTAAGGTAAAAATTAGTGAACTTCAATCGGGAAATCGGAAGAAGACCATATGGAACATCATCATGTATATATCCTTGCTTCTCCTACCAAATAACAATTAATCACTCAAGAAATGCAACCTATTTGGTCATTTTTACCTAGAGGGTTACTTGCTAAAGAGAAATTGTTGGATCCACCTACGATTTGGGTCCCAAAAGATACTCAACCTACTTTCTACCAAATCCTTGAGTATGAGAAGCCTATCCAAATGATGTATTCCATGGGCTACAAAGGTATAGGATGTAGAAAGAATGAGCAAGGACCGAGAGAACCAATTTCTCTCCCGCATTTTAAGAAGGAAAGGTATGGAATTGACATTTAAACCTATGGGTCACACCCCAATGATCAATATGCCACCTATTATGTGCACGATTATAGCTTTGACTATTTAGAGAGTGATATAGATTCCCACTATAGACAATATGAGGATCTTGCCTCCAAACTTGTTAATGAATACCATTTTCCTCACCATAACCCCTACCAAACATAAAATTGACATTGTTTCCCCTGCCTTATTGAATGGGTCCAAAATTTCATGTGCCACTTTGCATCTCTTAGAAAATGATGAAGCCATTACAGAAATTCATGGGCATTCGGGTATAATCCTCATTAGAGATCATAAAAGGGTTTCTACATTGACTTAGATACCTACGCCTACTTCGGAGAGGAAGCTGAGCTTCGTAGTTAGCAAAATTTAAGAAAAGGCAAGGGAAAATTTTCCAATGAAAATCCTCAGTAAAATTCAAATTCCAAGTCACATAGTTAAAACCTCTTTGAGGTGCTTTGGCTAAAAACAGTACAAAAATATACGGATAAGGAAAGTGACCATGCTAAGGGTGAAAATCTCGTAGAGACACCCTTGGAAGAAGATCTCAACCTTCCTCCCGATCCTACGTGTATTGAGTATTTTTCCACTATGCTATTAGAAGAGACCATTGATGTAAACATTGGCATGAAAGATGATCCAAAAGTGGTCAATCTGGGAGCTTTGTTCTCAGCACGAAAACAAAAAACATTCACCATGCTTTTGTGGGAATTTATAGATGTGTTTGCATGGTCCTATAAGGATATGTCGAGCTTGGATTTTACTTTGGTAGTGCATAACTTAGTTGTACACATAAACACCAAGCCCATCAAGAAACAACTCGAAAGATGCACCCTAAGGTGGCTCTCCTAGTTAAGGAAGAGTTAGAAAGATTTCTTATGGCGGGATTCATTCGACCCATTGATTACTCCAAATGGATATCAAATATCATCGTTATATAGAAGAAGCCTGTTGGGATCAAAATTTATATATATATTAGAGACATAAATAAGGCATGCCACAAGGATGATTTTATATTTCCTAATATCGATATGATTTTGATTCAATTACAAGATATGAAATGCTATCTCTTATGGAAAAATTTTCGTGCTATAATCGATCAAGATAGTTGACGAAGATCAACAAAAATGACCTTCAAACTCCTCGGGTACTTTTTGTTATCGGGTTAATGCATTTGGACTTAAAAATTCAAGAGCAACCTATCAAAGGGTGATGACAAGTGATTTTCCATGATATGATCCATGACATCATGGAAGACTATGTGGACAATATCCTCAGAAATCCAGAACGAGGGAAGATAACCACTGATATTTTGTGGCGTATCTTTGAATGCCTCAAGCTAGATTACAAATTTAGATTAAATTATAAGAAATGTGTGTTTGGTGTACTATTAGAAAAGTTGCTAGGATTCATTGTATCTCGAAGAGGAATTGAGGTAAACCCCGCTAAAGTTACTACTATTACTAAAATTCTTCCTCCCAAAAACATCAAACAACTACGCATCTTACAAGGAAAGATACAGGACATCTACCATTTCATTTCCCAACTTACTGATAAGTGTCATTCATTCACTCACCTTTTTTAAAAGGATGTTTCCTTTATGTGGGGATCAAAGCAACAACAAGATTTTTCCTTTCTTAAATAGTACTTATCCAATCCACCTATCCTCATGTCTCCAATCCTGGTGAGCCACTTCTACTATATATTTTCACCACGCAATTCATTATTGGTGTGTTTCTAGCCCAATATGACCTTGGTCATAAAGAAAATGTTATGTACTATCTCATTCATACTCTTATTGCTTACTAGCTCAACTACCCTCGTTTGAAAAATATTTTTGGTTGTAGTTTTTACCTTCAAAAAACTTCACCATTACCTATTAAATACTAAAACCAAGCTTATATCAAAAGTTGACCCCCTCAAATACCTATTGTCTAAACCCACCCTTCTTTGGTAGAATGGATAATCTGGATCATTCTACTTGAGTGAATTTGACATCACGTTTGTGCACCAAAATGTGGTAAAGGGATAGGTTCTTACTAATCAGCTAGCAAAAGCACCTTTACAAGGAAAAGAACCTATGAATCTTGATCTACCGGATGCTTCATTGATGCGCCAGTGCACTTTGATGGATCTTTTACTTTTGATGGTTCTAGAGTAGGAGTTGTACTAATTAATCATTCTAGAGAACCCATACCTCGGGATTTTGCCTTTTTTTTCCTTGCATGAATAATATTTCAGAGGATGAGGTGTTCATCGCTAGGACAAATATCACATTCGAATGGGACATTCATCATGTTAAGATCATTGGTGACTCATAGTTAATCATCAAAAAATTCAATGATGAGTACAAAGTTAAGGATGAGAGGCTCATCCCTTATAAGAAGCTAATAAAAATTTGAAAGAATATTTTGTGCATATCACGTTTGAAGATTCCAAGATCACAAAATAGATCTACAAATACTATGGAAACTCGTAGGTTATATGTTACACATTCCACCGTAAAGTAATGATATGCCTTTCTTTGTTGAAAATCTATGTGAGTCTATGTATGACATGCCAAAATTCTCTCTGTCTTGTGATGTTGTTCGTCCGAAATCCCCATGGTATGATCCCATCTTTGGATAAGTCCTTGGGTGAAAACCAATTTCCGATGCGTTGGGAGGATTCATTGTTCACAAGCATCTTGCATCTGGAGGTTACTTTTACTTAGCCTAGGGATATTTCGACATCGGCATTCGATATTCCTTCGAGCCTATTCTTGTCAAGCCTTGATCTGGATTTTTCTCCTATTGTTAGTCTATGAAGTGATGGTCTTTTTCTATTCCCCATCTCATGTTGGGGGCACTTATGTGACTTCACCTTCTTATTTATAAGCACATGGCACCTGCCCTTATATATTCTATATCTAACGCTGGGGGCATCCACGTTTCTCGGTTACCTATGCATCACCTCGGAAAACTTTGGAAAAACACAAAAACATTCAAAAATTTTAGAAAATAAAAACAATAGAAAATTGTTTCACAAAAATCAAAACAATAGAAAATTGTTTCACAAAAAATCAAAACAATAGAAAATTGTTTCACAAAAATAAAAACAATAGAAAATTGTTTCACAAAAATAAGAACAATAGAAAATTGTTTCACAAAAATATAAACAATACAAAACTATTTAAAAAAAAAAAAAACAAACAAGAGAAAGGAGCTTCACAAAATAATCTTGCAAAAACATAACTTTAGTTTACTTACTTTATCTTGTTTCTTTCTTTGTTTGTGTACATTGTTTGCTTGTATAGTTGTTGGTTGTTTGTACATTTGTATAGTTTATTGCTTAGACATACTTTGGTAAGTAATTAGATTCATTCTTCCTTGTATATATGCAATGTGTTTTTGCATGCTTGTAAATAATTGTACATAGTTGTGTTAATTCATGATTGGTTGGCATTGTGTATTTTGTTAACATTTGATTGTGTTTTCTTGTCGCATGTACATAGTTTTGTTATCACATCATCATATCTCCATCAATATCATCACATCTAACATCATCTATACGTCATATATAAATAAAATTCCATCATGCATGTATGCTATAGTAATCATCACATATTGTATCATCAAATGGGGGCAAGAGGGATTAAAAATATTAAAATCTATCCCCCGCACCAATATCATCATGTCATCCCGTCCACTAATCTAGAGCATCACATGTACAATACAATTGATATCATCTATGGATATATCATGTCAATATCAAACACATGTGGTACAAACATCTCAAATATCATCATGATAAATACAAAAGTGTTAAATCAAACCATATCACGTCACACTCTAACTCTTCCTCTACTTATCATGAATATTTATTTTATTTAAATAATTATTTTCCTTACTTTTTTGCCATGTTGGGCATTATTTTACATCTGGTACTCATTTCTTCTCACTAGGACAATTTTATTGCTCCTAAGCGATATCCCTTCTTCTACACACTCCATCGAATAATTATTTTGTTAATCTTTCCATTGTGTTGGGGCATAATTTTCTCACGTTGTTGCTTCTTTCTTCTCCCTAGGGAATTTCTTTTTCTCATATAATATTCTTGCTGATTCTTCTACCTTCTTCTCTATCCAAACAATCAAAAACTAAAAAAATTAAAAAAATTAAAAAAAACATCAATTCAAAATCCAAATTTTTTTAAAACATTTTCAAAAATCCTAAAAAATGTAAAATTTACAAAACTAGGTAAACTAGCTCTTAGCGGATGAAACTCATGTCTTGCGTATGGTATTTGTTGGTGATCAATTTGATCTCACCCCTTTTTTCCTTGAAATTCCTCAATCTGTGGGCTCATCATATTTTCTATTTCCTCGAATGAATGCGTGACAAATCTTTTCTTCATTTGGTTTCCATGATAAGTCCTTCCTTTTCTTTGGTCGAGGATGACATTAAGTCCAAAATTTGTTTCCCATTCCTCTGTCCATGTGAAATATTTTGTACCTTTGGCGTAAACTCGTGTTTTACCCTTTCCTTCTATTTTTTTCCACAGTCATGTTTTATTTTCCCTGTCAATTTTTGTCCCAACATCCGTGGAAAATCTAAGGCCCACTTCGACTCGGTTCTTGTCCATGTAGAGGGCTTGCGCTCATTTGAAAATTCACCTCTTGGTTTGACCTTTGGATTTGTGCCAAGGAGACACGTGGAGGTTTCTGCTGGCCTTACCCAGACTTAGACATTTTTCATGTGGCTAGTGCAGATTTGTTAGACCATGGACACGTGGAGGGCCAACGCTCATTTGAGGATCCACCTCGAGTCCTAACTTAGTAGATGCGCCGAGAGACACTTGGATGATTTTTTTGTCTCCTCTCTATACTTAAACTTTTCAAGAAACTTTCTAAGGCCTAGGACATATGGAGGGCCCGTGCCTGTTGGGGACCTACCCCTATACTTTACTTTTGAAGAAGCACCAAAGAGACACTTGGAGGTTTCTGCTAGGTCTTCCCATACTTAGAATTTTCAATGGCCGAAGAAATTTTTTCAGACCCTAGAACGTGGTACTTTCCACTTTGTCGTTCAACATTTTCAACAACTCTGTCATGACCGAGACACATGGTTAGCCCGTGCTTTTTTGGGGTATCCGATTTTGGGAACCATACCAAAGGTGAGCCAAAGAGGCATGTGGTGCCTTCCGTTGGTCCTTAAACATTTTCAATAACTCGCTAGACTTAGACACGTGGTGAGCCCATGCTTGTTTAGGGTCTCTGCTTTTGGGCACCATATCAAAGGTGCGCCAAAGAGACATGTCAAGGCTTCAACATGCTCCTTTTATACTAAGACTTTTCAAAGGCCAAAAGGTAATTTTGTTGGGCGTAGGGCGCATAAAAGGTCTCGCACTTGTTTGGAAACTTTCCTCTATACTTCACCTTTGTAGTTGCACCAAGGAAACATGTGGACAACTCTAATATAAAGTTGAGAAAGGAGAGAATCAATGGTTGTTGTGCATTACATCTACTTTTTCCGTTATTTTTTCTCTAAGAATCCTGGACATGCGAATAAACATTGTTTTTCATCATTTTTTGATGAAAATCCTTGTTGTTTTTGTCTGGAAAGTGTAATTAAATGGATTTAGAGCTTAGTTTGTGAGTCCAAGGATTGTAACGGTTGATATTTTAAAGTTGGAATTCCTCGGACACTTGCAAAACGTAAAATACCGGAGAAGTGGATGTAGAGTAAAGTTGCAGAGGAAAGAATTGGAAAAGGATGAAATGAGAAAAGTTGGAGGTGCAAGGGATGAAAAATGTGTTGCTAGAGTAGATGACTGGTGCCCCGATTAAAACAAAGTGATGGAAATCTTTACAATGATTCACCTTTTTAAAGAATGACAACTTTTTGTCAGAACTATGCTAAACGTCATTTTCTCGAAATCATGAAAAAGAAGTAACAAAATAAGGTTCCTCAAATATTATTTTCTTGGGGAAAGCTTGGATGTAAATGAGAGTTATAAAAATTGTGCTTTAGTCATGCAAATGGTCGTGGTTGAATTCTTATGAGAAAATTTGAGAAATCCAATCTTCCCGAGAGACCATCTAAAAACCTATTAATTTCCTGTGTTTTAGATTCGATCGTGTCAAGTTGGTTGCAAGTGTACAACCATCGACAAGCTCTAAGACTGCTCAAAGAAACTTTCCCTTGATGATGAATCTAATCAACTTCAAATTAATCTGTGTCAATCTTGGAAAAATCGTATCCGCTTTATTTTAGAATGTCGGCAAGTAGTTTCTCTTGTTCCTATTGTAATCTTGTGTTAAAAACCCTTCGAATCACATAGGATCTTGTTCATATGATAGTTTAGAGGCATTTGTAATTTCATTACAAGAAGATCTTTCATGTTGTAATGGGATAAATAGTTTAAAATCGCTTTACTGTCATTTTATTGATAAAGATTGTCTGTAAGCCTTTGAATGTATCTTAGGCATGAGGAACTAGGGTTCTTTGATGTTTAATTGAGTCTTTAGATCGAGCCTTCATGTTAAATTCTTTGAGATTATGTGAAACCATACAAATATGGGCCTCCATTGATGCACACCTTCTAATTGAAGGAATATTTTTGCTATTCTCCAAAGATTATGTCATTTATTTTTCCAATTGTTGTTAAGGTTCTCAAAGATTTGGAAAAATCAAGTTTATTCTACTTAATCTCCCACCAAAAATTATTCAAAAACAATGAATCCTACCCGAACTACCCATGTTTACCTCCGTAAGTCCACAAATGAATAAATTCTACTGCATGTAGAAGTAATCGGGATTCCATAATGTCTCTAGTAAGCTTAACCTTCTTTAGAAAATATCACCATTCTTTAGAAGTGACAACTCATAAGAGTTAAAATGTGGTGCATTGATCATATTTTCTGAAGGTTTCCTTTCAAATTCATGCAAATAAGGATATCTTCATTCTCCTTCACCGAAAGTGGTTACAAAGCGGGTCCTCTCAATGTGGTTGAAAGGCACAACCTAAAGCGAAAGTGAGGATAGATTAAATCCTTAATGAAGGGTTTATCCATTTCTCTAATGCCCGAGTGACAAAGAGTCAGATCAATCCCCTCCCCAGCTAAAAAATGACTCATAATATGATCTGTTTGTCTCTCAGTGTCTTGCCAAATCTGTGATGCTACTCGATTTCCAAGGGAGAATCAATTCAGATACCAACACCCGAGTGGCAGCAATGTGGGGATCTGATTTCATTGTCGAGAATCTAATTTCCGTTGCGAAGGATTATTTGAGCTCTAAGACCAATTTGTGTGGAAACAAGAACAAAATGGCGCTGTTGTTGGGTACTTATTAGCATTTCTGGGAATGATTTGTTTATTTTTCTTCATTTCATATCCATTTGGCCCGTCAATAACACCAGATTGGCGTTGTTGTTGGTTACTTATTAGCATTGCCGGGAATGATTTGTTTATTTATTGCTAGTTCATATCCATTTGGATCGTCAATAACACCAGATTGGTGCCATTTCTAGGGACCTTCAAAGGCATTCTTATTTCAGCCCTGGTAATGTTTCTCACATGATCTAACTATTAATACGTTGTTGAAATATCATCCCATGTCTAGATTTGTAAGAATCAAGCAATGTTACAAGATCTGTGTGCAATATTTCCAGTTTCTGTTGGTTTTTGCACTAAGTTTACATCATCAATGTTAAATACGGGTAAAGGAAGGTCGGATCTATGAAAATTTCCATGAATTTAGTGTTGACAGACATTTAACAGATCAATTTTAGTGCATTTGCACAACTAAGGTTAAAATTCTTAGTGGCAACTCTATGTTGAATTAATTTTTGATAAATGCTAGTGTCTTAACCTCTGTCAATTGAAATTTATCACTAATCTCTGCAAAGATGGAAGGAAGAAGATCTTTCTTTGTTAAAGACCCTACTAGAAGGTTGTTTCCAGAATGGGAAAGACAAATTATGAAGGAAGAAGAATCTAGAAATTTGTTGGAGATTAGAAATCAAGAAAGGAGTTATCAATTGTGGAAACTGATCATCATGTCATTGAATATTTCCATACTTCCTCAAGTGCTTCTAAATCAGGTAGTCTTTTTGTAGATCTGAATTCTCCAACTGGAGAGGGTCCTTCTTTTGTATTTGAAAAATTTACGTCTCATTTTGTCCCTGTGTTTTCCAAAGCTGATAGGATCTTCCAAGAAACAAAGTTTTTAGAGAACATTCATTTTGAGAATTGTATTCATGTGCCCCATAGACCCCTCACTCCCCATCATTATGTTTCTCTTGTAAGATCACCTCCCCAAAACAATATGGCCCAACCCCCACCTAGACCTCCATTTGTTGTGAACACTTTTGGTCCTATAGATTTCAGAGGTATGGTTGGATATCCAAATGTTGTTCCCAAGATGTTAGAAATAGACTACCTAAATTTCAAGGAAATAATGCTATTACTGGGGATCAACACTTAAAGCTTTTTTTCAATATGATGGAAGAATTTGTGATAAAATATGAGGATGAGTACATAAAATTGTTTATTCATACTCTAGAGGAGGATGAAACAGAACTATAATAAATATTTTCTCGACAAATCCATTGATTCATGGACAAAAATGAAGAATGCTTTTAGATTGCAGTATGGAGATAAAACAGACCTAAGTTTCTTTTATCAAAATTTAAAAATATTAAAAATAATCCTAATGAATTTGTTCATGACTTCAATACAAGGTTCAATAAGACCTTGAATAGGCTACCTGTGATCTTGAGGCCAAGTGATGTTTCCTATTTGATAAAATACTATGATGCTTTTGATAAGAAGGCTACCTATTATTTGAGGGATAAGAACCCAACAACATTGAGGTAGGCCTTCACCATGGCTTTATAGATTGAAAACAATATCAAAGTAATTGGTAAGCCTCCTAAGAGGGAAGGTATCAAGCTAATCAATCTAGAGAATCCTTAGTCAAGTAAATTTGTTGATCTCGGGAGGTTGTAAAAACTTTGGTTGGAGAGCCAAGGAAATATCCTATAAACTGGCCAGAGTAGAGAAGGGGATTGGACAAAGTTCCCAAGGTCAACATAAAGCACAAGGTCAAGAAATATTTTCAAATCATCCTAGAGGTGATCAGAGATCTGATGACAGAGGAAAAGGACCCATGAGGTCGAAATAGACAGCCCCAAGCCCGTAAAAATAGAATCGTGCTCGATCCTTTGATTGCTAGAGTTTTGATGTGGAAGAAGCTAATGAAATTGAGTGGTGTGACAAATTTTTCTTGCCATATGCCTCATGTGATGAAGAAAAATAATTTGAGAAAGATGATGATGAAACCGATGATCATGTGTGCATGATGGGGTGCTCTACAGGCTCACGACAGGGGAGAAAATTTGGTTGAATTAATCGGTGCCAAAACTACTGCAAATTTTTGGGATTAGATTCACCAAGTATTACCCCTTCCTCCCTCTCATAATTTTGAAATATATATGGTACAAGATTTTGAATTGCACGATAATGATTTTGAATACTTAAGGGCATTAATGATTAAAACGTATCTTTGGAGGAATCCCTTATGAGGAGGATAGATCAAATCCTTAATGAAGGTTCTATCCATTTCTTCAATGCCCGAGTGACAAAGAGTTAGATGAATCCCCTCCCTAGCTACAAAATGACTCATAATATGATCTATTTGTCTCTCAATGTCTTGCTAAATTTGTGATGTTGCTCGGTTTCCAAGGGAGAATCAATTTGGATACCAACGGTATTCATTCCATATCTTGTTGGAATTTTCATGTGTTCACGGATCAAATGACTCACCGATCATCAAATTTACAACCATTTTCAAAGCTATCCTTCTTGCTTCACAAGTATTTTGGGCACATATATTTGTTTGGTATTATTTCATCACGCACTACACTTTTTTATTGGACCCAATTTCCTTTATTATCTTCCCTTGCATGTATCCTTGCTCGGGCATCATTTTTAACCCTTTTCATCAATCACGAACATTTGGGGATCTTCATCTTGATAACAAAAAATTTGTACAACCATCTTGACCATTGTTAGTTTGAATATGTGTGTTTGTACTTGTTTTCCATTTTAAATGAGCTGTTTCCTTGTCATATTACATTTCTTTCGTATGTTTCATTGAGTGGGTGTTTCGAAATGGAAAATTGTTCATAGTATGTCTTTTCATGTCATCCTACTTTTGGCATATGCTTATATTTTTAATAATGACCGATGACATAGATCTTTTGCAATATGATGACGATAAAGTTGTTTCAATACACTTGATGAAAACTTGCTATTTTATTTTTGTCTTCATTCCTCCTCTACATCATTCTCGTATCAACATTATTATTTTTATTCACCAGGGCATCCTGCTTCTACCCATTCTTCTATTTCCTTTCTCTCACCTTTTTTGATTGTCAATTTCCTTCTCTAATCACCCCATTGACACTCGAGGGGGCATCTCTCACTTCTAATAATTTTTCTTCTACACTTTCAAAATGTACCGTCTCTACTATCTTTGAAGTGGCGTCACTTATGCAACCCCAAAGAGGGGAAAATGTAGAAACCTATAATTTAGCTTGAGCAATTTAGATACTAAAATTACACTAATTATACCCTTTCCCACAAATGGATGACATATCATAAATATACCACATTTTCTCTACTATCATTGTTAATTAATTACATTACATTATTTAATTAACTCTTCTATACAAAAATGATGCTAATTAATGACCTTTTGTTAATCAACCCTCCTTTCTATCTAGATTAATTAATTATTTCTAATTAATTAATCTCTCCTTTCTATCTAGATTAATTAATTATTTATAATTAATTAATACCCCTCTCTATCTAGAATAATTAATTATTCTTAATTAAATAATTATCTCTTCTATTTAATCAATACATTATCACTTATTTTATTAAATCCCTCTCATAGTCTAATTCATGCTAATTATTCATCTAAAAATCATTATAATCTTACACACCTATTAATGAATCACTTGGGTTAATTAATAAATCCCCTCAAAACCCCATGAATCACTAAAGGACAAATCTAAACTCTCCTAAGGTTTACTCAACCTTTTTTAAACCTTCCTTATCGATAGCCAACCCAACCTCTCCATTTATCCCACATAAAGAGGGATGTATAGATTCCTCTATCCATTGGGATATATAAGGAGACCTCATCCTACCTTTCTATTTACAACTACTCCTTGATAAACAAAAGTGAGCATATAGTAATACACTATAGTCATTTTTATCATCTTTGAGCATTTATCCATTAGAGTGGAGCTATATCACCATCCTTTTGCATTCAAACAATCAAGTTAGTGTTGTGAAGAAAAATGTAGTTAATTAAAAGGGCATAATAAGCCATGGCTTGATGAACATCCATCCTTGATCATCTTGGATCAAGCAATCACTATCTCTTTTTTATAGATAAAAGGTCTACATAGGTCAAGTTTATTGATTTAGCTTTCTAAAGAGTAGAGCAATAAATGTTAGTTTCAGTTTTATTTTTAAGATTCTAATGCATAGTATTTATGTTTATTACTTGTTTAGCTCTTAGCATGATGATGTATTGATATTTGATTTAGATTTTTGTAGGACTACTAGGTGTTAGTTATAATCTTCTTAACTTAGCTAAACAAATACATGGCCACAATGACGTAAGGTCCTAACCAATGCGATTTGAACTTGCCTTTCGTATCTCTTTCTGCTCTTATGTTGAACTAATTTTATTTCATGACCAAATCTTCGACCTCAAACGCATGAGGTATGATCCTTTTGTTGTAATTGCAAGAGACTTTATTATGATACACTTTAGGATGATTTAGGATGTGGATACACTTCTCTTCTAGGATTTCTAACTCTACCAAAGGTGTAGCCACTCTATAATCCTCATCCTTATCCGAGATAATCCCTTAAAGAAATTTGTAGGTAGGGAAGCTCAATTTCTAATGGGATGATAGACTATGTTCCAAAAAGTAAGGAATAGGGTTTTGCACTAGTAGGAGTGCAAATAGAGGTCATGTAAGCCCAAAGAGCTGGGTGGATTTGTAAATGCCAATTGCGACTTGTCTTACTTACGATCTTTTGCATGATTCAAACCAAAGTATTGTGAGTGGCCTCGGCCTGTCCATTTCCTTGGGGGTAATATGGTGTAGACTATTTTAATCTTATTTGAAACCAATGACAAAGATCTTTCATGGTATTGTTCTTGAATGATTTTCCATTGTCAGTAGCTATGGCTGTAGGAATGCTGTACCAAAAAATAAGATGATTCATGATGAACTTTGAGATCTGCACACCCGTTACATAGGTCAAAGGGACATATTCCACCGACTTTGTAAAATATTCAGTAGTTGTAATAATGTGGGTGTGGGCATCAGATGAAGTAGGGGTAAGCATCCCTATTAAATCAAGTCCCCATTTTGAAAATGGTTATGGGGTCGTGTTGGGTTACAATAGCTGTGACGGGGCATGGATGAAATTTCCATACTTTTGACACAAACACACTTTCGAACATAGTTGCAGCAGTTTGTTTCCATGGTAGGCCAATAGTATCACACTCTCAAAAATTTATTAGCTAGAACCATCCCATTTGTGTGGGCACCACACACCCCTTCGTGCACCTCTTTAATCACATGGACTAACTTTGTTATATCGAGACAACATGATAGATTCCTATCATAGCCACACTAATAAAGAGTACCTCCTAAGAGTGTATAAAGGGCTATTTGGTGGATAAGGTTTTGTTTTTCGAATGAGAGATGTCGGAGGGAACATATTATCTTTAAGGTAAGTGAATATAGGCTCATACCATAGGGAATTGGGACCAAGAAAATGACAACCAAACAAGATTCGACATGTCATACATAGGATGGCATAGATTTTCAACAAAGAAAGGAATATCATTACTTTCGATGGAATGCATCACAAAGAACCTATGGTTGCCATAGCGTTTGCAGATCTATTTTGTGCTATTGGAATCTGTTAAAACGTGATACACACAAAATACTATTTCAAAGTTTTGACCAGAGTCTTGTAATGGATGAGCTTTTCATCCTTGACTTTATACTCATCATTGACTTGTTTGATGATTAACTCTGAGTCACCAACGATCTTAAGAGGATGAATGTCCCATTTGATTGCGAGCTTCATCCTAGTGATGAGTGCTTCATACTCTACAATATTATTTATGTAAGGAAAACCAAGGTGAAAACCCCGAGGTATGGGGTCTCAAGGAGTAATTAGTACAACACCTACTCTGGAACCATGAAAAGTAAAAGATCCATCAAAGTGCACTGCCATACATATGACGGATTCCTTAAGATACATTAATGAAGCATCTAATAGATCTAGATTCATTGGTTTTGTTCCTTGTAAAGGTGCTTCTGCTAACTAATTAGCAAGAACCTCTCCCTTCACCAAATTTTGGTGCACAAATTTGATGTCAAATTATCTCAGTAGAATGATCTAGTTAGCCATTCTATCGGTAAGGGTAGGTTTAGACAACAAGTATTTGAGCGGGTCAACTTTTGATATAAGCTTGGTTTTAGTATTTAACAGGTAATGGTGAAGTTTTTGGAAGGTAAAAAATATAGCCAAACAATCTTTTTCAATCCGAGTGTAGTTGAGCTCATAAGCAATAAGAGTACGACTAAGATAGTGCATAGATTTTTCTTTATCACCAAGGTCATATTGGGCTAGCAACGCACCGATAGCGAAATGTGTGGCAAAAATATACAAGAAGTGGCTCACCAGGGAGTTAGAAGCATGAGGATAGGTGGATTGGCTAAGTAATTATTGAGCAAGGTGAAATCTTATTTTTTCTCTAGTCCCCACATAAAGGGACCATCCTTTTTAACTAGACGAGTGAACGAATGACACTTATCGGCAAGTTGGTAAATGAAGTGGTGGATGGCCCGTATCTTTCCTTATAAGATACGCAGCTTCTTTAATGTTTTTGGGAGGAGGCATTTCAATAATCAAAGTAGATTTAGTGTGGTCTACCTTAATTCCTCTTCGAGATATAATGAATCCCAACAACTTTCCCGATATTACGCTAAACACACACTTCTTAGGATTTAATCAATTTGTACTCTTGTAGGAATTCAAAGATCCACCAAAAAATATCGAGTGATCTTCCCTCATCTTGGATTTCTGAGGATTTCGTACACATAGTATTCAATGATGTCATGGATCATATCATGAAAAATCACCGTCATCACCCTTTGATAGGTTACACCTACATTTTTAAGGCCAAATGGCATTACCTGATAACAAAAAGTACCCTAAGGAATTGTGAATGCCATCTTTTTTAATCTTCATTGGCTATCTTGATCGATTGTAGCCGAAAATCCATCCATAAGAGATAAAATTTCCTATTTTGCAGGTTGAATTAACAATCATATCGATATTTGGCAATGAAAAATCATCCTTTTGGCATGCCTTATTTATGTCTCGAAATATGTATAGATTTTGATCCCAACAGATTCTTCTTTACAAGGACAATATTTGATAATCAATGAGTCAAATGAATCCTTCCATGAGAAATATTTCTAACTCTTCCTTAATTAGGAGATCCACCTCAGTGCATCTTTCGAGCTTTTGCTTTATGGGCTTAGCATCTCGTGTGTACAAATAAGTTGTGCACTACCAAAGTCAAATCAAATCCTGATATATCCTTATAGGACAATGTGAACACATCTATAAATTACCACGAGAAGGATGGTGAGTGTTTTATGTTCTTGTCTTTGAGAAAAGCTCCCAAATGACCACTTTGGGTCATCTTCTATGCCAATGTTTACATTAGTGGTCTCTTCTACTAGCATTGTGGAAAAATCCTCCATATGCATAGGATTGGGAGGAAGGTTGAGATATTCTTCCAAGGGAGTCTCTACGAAATTTTCACCCTTGGTGTGGTCACTTTCCTTGTCCATTGATTTTTGTACTTGTTTTTCAGCTAACGCCTCAAAGAGGTTTTCATTATACGACTTGGACTTTGAATTTTGCCAAAGATTTTCATTGGAGATTTTTCCCTCAATTTTTCTTAAATTTTGTTGATCACAAAGCTCAACTTCCTCTCCGAAGTAGGAAAAAATATCTAAGTCAATGTAGAAACCCTTTTTGTGATCTCCAATGGGGATTATATCTTGAATGCCCATGAATTCTTCAATGGATTCATCATTTTCAAAGATATCTAGTGGCACATGACATTGTTGGTCCCATTCAACAAGGAAGGGGTAAAAAAGGTCAGTTTTAGGTTCGAGTAGGGGTTACGGTGAGGACAAGTGGTATTAATGAACAACCGTGGAGGAAATATCCTCATATTAGCTACAGGTGTGAATCAGTATCACTATCAAACTAGTCGAGCTATCTTCACACTCATAATAGGTGGCATTCGATCATTGGGGTGCTACCAATAGGCTAGAATATCAATGACATACGTTTCCATCTTAAAATTTGGGAGAGGAACTGGTTCTCTTGGTCCTTTCTAATTCTTTCCACATACTTGGACCTTTTTAGCCCATAGAATACACCATTCGCTAGACTTCTCATCTTGAGGGATTTGGTAGAAAGTTGGTTGAGTATATTCTGAGACCCAAGTTGTAGGTGGATCGAATGATTTCTCTTTAGTAAGTAACCCTCCGGGTAAAAATGACCCAATAGTTTTCTCATCTCTAAGCCATCTCAATGATAGTTGGGTTAGCCTCTAGTTTTAGGTGACAAAGAGAGGTCTCAAACTAAAAGAGCTTGTTGCACATTATACTACTCATAACTATATTATAGAACCTTCATCTCCCATGAATCAAAAGGGAAGTTGATGTCTCCTTAAGTTGTTCTAAAAGGTTGTACCTACTATTTTGTGGGGTCGACGGAGAGGGTTCAGAATTGTGAGGTGAGAGCACCTTGTTACCGTAACGTAGTCTTTTCCCTTGATTTGAACAAGTTTCACATGGCCACTAGGAGAGCGGATACATCTAATGACCGAATCATGATGATTATTGTCCTTCTTGGTATATAGATAATTTGCTGCTTTATAACTCTTGGATGACTCTCCTCGATACATCTTTGGATCCTCTAACTTACCATGTTTAAGGAATGGTTCTTTGTATATCCCCATATTTTCATTAGGCATCTGATTTTTTTCTGGGTTTTCCACATCTATCTCCCAATTTTTGATGTGGTGTTGGATGTAGTGAAGAAGTCATAGACATTTTTTTGTTTTGTATCCCTTGTCATGATGTAATTCTGAATAGTCATTAAATTTGTACCATGATGGTTTTGGAGAATCATCATCGAGAGGGTTGTGTCATGGGATAAGATACCATGTGATCTGCTTCCATTATTTCAATATGACCGATAAAGGCTCATTTAGAGGAGTGAACATTCAAATTTAGGTGGTGGTTGAATAAGTCCTTTGGTCTGTTTAAAAGGTTGACCGGTTTGAACCGTTTGTGCGCATTTGCAATCTGTGATTTTGTCTCCCAACACGTTCTTGTTTTTGTTGAATATTTTTGCTTTTCGCTAGGTTTAACACTTTGGTTATCCTTAGAGTGTGATTTAATATTTCCTTTGGCAATAAGGGCTTTCTCTATTTGAATTCCCTTTTCAATAACCTCCTCGAAAGTGCAAACATAATGCATTTGAAGGTGGAAAGTGATGTCTGGATTTAGATTGGGCACAAAGATACTCACAAGATACTTTTCAAGAAATGTACAGGAAAGCAACTTCTTATCCCTCTCCATCTTTCAAGGAAGCTAGAAATTTTTTCATTGGGATGTTGTTTAGTGCAACACAAGTCTATCATGGTTATGTTGCTTTCTATATTGTACAAGAAGTGTCGTACAAATCTTTCTTCTAGTTCGGGCCATGTAAAAATAGACCCATAAGGTAAGTGAGTAAACCATTCCAAGGCTTGTCCCTCTAGGATCTTTGGAAAGAGTTGTATGAGGTAGTTGTCATTCTAGGCCACTTCTTGACATTCCATATTAAAATATTTTACATGGTTTCATGGATCACCCTTCCCTCAATATTTTTCAAATTTTGGCATGTCAAAAATTTTAGGGAAGGGTTGAAGCGTCATAGTTTTTGTCAAATGGATAGGGACATATCTCTTCATATTGATATTTTCTGCTATTCCCCACATTACTCTCTTGGAGGATTTTATATGTCACTTTCGTAGATTGTGTTTCTTGAGTGAGTAATTGTTATTTGTTAGGAAAAGTTGGGATATATATATGATGATGTTCCATAATGACTTCTACCTAATTTTCAAGTTGAAGTTCACTAATTTTTACCTTAGGTTTTGTCTTATGTACATTCTAGTTTGTTTCCTTTTGCACATGAGATGTCAACAAGGCCAATTGTTGACTAAGGTTGCTAAATTTTTGTTGAATAGTAACTTCTTCTTCAAAAGGTTCCTCTTCTTCTTCTGTCCCGCTGCAGAGGTTGTTAAAAATTTTCATGTTCTATCCTGAATTTACATGGTACATTAAGGAAAGGTATTCTATATACCACCGCATTATCATTTCCTATGTTAGAAGTAGAAGCATGCCCATGTGTTAAAATATCATCTATATTAATAAGGGGTTTCTCCTCTTCATTAGAATCATTTTTAGGTGGGATTGTTTCTTGTTCAATAGGAATTTTGGCTACCAATTCTACAACTCATGTCAGTACCCTATCCTGTTTCTAAAAAAATTCATCCAACAAGGTTGGGTCGAAGTAAAATTCCACATATGGGGATTCTAACTCATCACCACTATGATCTATCATTTTTCTATCTCTTTTTCCATGGAAAATAGAGGCCCAAGATCATGGCAAATAAAAGGGTTTGACCCTTTTTTATTTGATGCTTCCCAAGTTTGCGCTTGTCTAGTTTCGAAAGCCTACCTTTTGATTTTTAATCTTGTTTTAGGAGCCATGATGTGAAACAATTTCACTAAGGTATCTGTGAATGTGTTCAAATATTTTCTATCAAACCTCAATGAAATGTATAAATAATGTCAAGAATTGAATGAGTATAATGAATTTTAAAGTACCAATGTGATAAAGTGATGGCCTAAAAATGCACAAGTCAACATTAATGAAATGTTTGGTATCAATCCTATCAATCGAAAGAAGTACTTCCTAGGTCTATTTCAGAAAGGTAGTTGGTTTTGTAAGATAGTTAACAAGATTTCCCTACTTATGTCAAGTTTAAAGAAATGAAAAAGGCATAAGTAATAATAAGAAGTTAACGTGACCTCCAAACAAGGTATACGAGAAGTAAGCCCAAATTCAATTAATACCTACATCTCAAAAGTACGATTTACGATTGTGAGTGACACAACAATCTCACCAAGATATGTTAACCAAACTTTATGAGAAAGTAAGGTATTGATATCAAGATGATATTGATATAACACACACAAGTGGTAACACAAGACTTTTCAAAATTGAGGTAGTAATGGAATAAAACTAAAATCTTATAGTATAACTAATAATTTTTAAAGTGTGTATATTGTAACCTTACAATGCAGATATTTAGGTCAAGTTTACAAGAAACAAGACACACATACCAAAATTGTAGTGATACGATATGAACAAGGTAACATTTACGAGGAAGTTCAAGGTGATGAATCAAACCTAACTATGATGACGATCATTATTTGGGTATCAAGATTACAAAGGCTTGCAATGATATGAAAACATCTCCACACTTTCGATGTTTAACTAACCTATCTCTAAACATGGATGAGCGTAAATGGATAAAAATGTGGCGAGAAAATCAATTGATAACGCAAAGGTAGTCACTCTTCTTTTGATCAATAAAGTGTCAAAAGAAAGTGAAGGAGGTAGATCAATTGGTGGTGAAAATCATTTACCTTACTTGAAGAGTTTCGCCTTACCTTAGGTAAGTGAAAAAATAAGCAAAAGTAACGCTTCCCACGTTTCATGATGAATAATGGCTCACAACTCAAAATTGTTATCAAATGTTCAAAGTTGGCTCTTGGACAAAGATATATTCCTATGTGGTTCTCTCAAGTAGGTGTTACAAAGTTGTCTTAAGCGATCTTGATTTACCCAAAATTCACAATGACTAATTTGGGAGTATCTCAGCTTTACTTTACCCCCTTCGGGCATAGTGGGCAACTAGTGCGTCGACGTGTACTATCACTAGGGTCATCATACAAATAACCGGTAATGCTAAAGCATAAGGAACAACTACTCAAGTAGGTTTTCTGGAGAACTTCTGTTTCGTCCCACAAGCTTCCCTCTTGTGTGAACTACTTTGGGGTTCCTAGAACCACCCCAATTATTTTAGCTTAAGGCTTATACCAAAGGGGTTATGTCCTAGTTTTAAGAGGACCAGACATACCCTTATCCGAACATGCAAATACAATGTTTTGAATGTGGTGTGTTTTTTATCTTGTTTAATTTGGTGTGGTTTTCTTGAACACCTCTTGGAAACCTGCATGAAAATTGTATTAGTAGTCTAATTTTGTCTTGAACTTCTTTCTTTGACAAGAATTTTTAGGTCCTGCACTCAAGCGTTAGTAGTTCTCCAAGAAAATCACTTTAAAAGAGGATTAAGAATTGCTTTTGATTCTCAATATCATCCAAGGATGCAAGAGAAGATCATACACAACAAAGAATCCAACTAAAAAGTACAAAAAATATTTGCAATCAATGAACCATAGAAAAATCTTGATAAATGTTCGTTCCCTTGAACCAAAAGTGAAAGACGAATTGTCCAATCTACGGAATGTTATAAATTTAAAACTAAAGTTGCTTTTGATTCTCAAGATCACCCTAAGGTGCAAGATAAGACCATACAAAATTTTTATCCCAACTATATAGAAATGGAAAACTTCAAATCAAAGGACCATTGAAAATTGCTTTATAACGGGTTCATTCCCTTAAGCAAAATGAATAATCAAATTTCCAAGTTTAATCCCAATGTTAAAAGATAGAGATCAAAGTTGTTTTTATTCTCAAGATCACCAAAAGGTTCAAGAGAATATCTTACACATGCTTTATTCTAAATCAAGTAAAGCATGGAAATACAACATTCACCAAAATATTTGACATGTTAGAAAATGACCTATTTTAAAATAAATTGAAAACCTACAATTTCGTAAGTATAAATCCAAATTATGTTTTCATTACATATTTAACTTTAATACCTTTCCAAATAAAAAAATGGATTCATTTCGAGTTTAGGATAAAATGTTATGGCCTTCGAAGATGGGTTACACATATGTTCTTATGTTCACAGTATCCAGTTGACATGAACTTAAAAATATTAAAAAAACGTCCCTTAACTTGTAAAATGGTCAAATTTTTCCAACCAAGATTCAATTTTGACAACAACCCATCACATTAATATGTAAATATAAGACCCAATGCTATCAAACATCAACATACATGCTTAAGAATTTATGATTTTCAAGAAATTGGCAAAACTAGCATGTAAAATGATGAAAAAGTAAGCTCTAAAAATTAAAACATGATGAAATCTTGAAATTTTCTCACCAAGATTTACTTTTGATAGCAACCCACCACATTAATATGTAAATAGAAGACTCATCACTATCAAACACTAACCTATATTCTCAAGAATTTAAAATTTTCAAGAAATTGACAAAAGTAGCATGTAGAATGTTGAAAAAGCAAGATCTAAAAATGAAAACATGGAGAAATATTGAAATTTTCTAATAAATTCCAATTCGATAGCACTTCACCTCCTTTATACCTACAAGGAATACTCAACACATTTAAAATTAACAAAACAAGTTAAGAAAAATAAGTTATGTCAATATGTGTAAAAGAGGGTTAGTAACCAAAAATGAAACTTATCTACAAAAATTTGAAATTAAGTGCAAAGGACAAAGGAGTAAGTCCCACCGGGTGCTGCTATGTATGCATGTGTATTTTTTTATCCAATTTAAGAAGATTAGAACTAACACCTAGTAGTCCTACAACAAAGCTAAATCAATATCAACACATCATCATGCTAAGATCTAAACTAGTAATAAACATCAATACTATGCATTAGAATCTTGATAATAAACGTCAAATTGACATACTAACGTTTATTCCTCTACTCTTTAGAAAGCTAAATAAATAAACTAGACCTATGTAGATCTCTTAGCTATCGAAAGAGATAGTGATTGCTTGATCCAAGATGATCAAAGATGGAGGTTCATAAATCCATGGCTTATTAGTCCTTTCTTGATTAACTCCATTTTTCTTCACAACAATAACTTGATTATTTGAATACAAAAGGATGAGTGTATAGCTCCACTCTAGTGTAAAAATTCTCGAAGATGATAAAAATGACTATCATGTATTACTATATGCTCACTTTTGTTTATCAAGGAGTAGGTGTAAATAGAAAGGTAGGAGGAGGGCTCCTTATATAGCCCAATGGATAGAGGAATCTCTACATCCCTCTTCATGTGGGATAAATGGAGAGGTTGGGTTAGTTGTGGATAAGGGAGGTTTAGAAAAGGTTGAGTCAACCTTAGGAGAGTTTAGCTTTGTCCTTTAGTGACCCATGGGGTTTGAGGGGCTTTATTAATTAACCAAAGTGATTAATTAATAGGTGTGTAAGATTATAAAAGCTTTTTAGAGGAATAATTAGCATGATTTAGACTATGAGAGGGATTTAATCAAATAAGTGATGATTTATTGATTAAATAGAAGAGAGAATTAATTAATTAAGAATAATTAATTAATCTAGATAGAAGGGGTGTTAATTAATTATAGATAATTAATTAATCTAGATAGAAAGGAGATATTAATTAATTAGAAACAATTAATTAATTGAGATAGAAAGGAGAGATTAATTAATTATAAATAATTACATAATCTAGATAGAAAGGGGAGCCGATTAACGAAGGTCGTTAATTGCGTCATTGTCGATAGAAGAGTTAATAACTAAGGCAATGGAATTAATTAATGGTGATAGTAGAGAAAATGTGGTATATTGATGATATATTGTTGTCCTTTTGCGGGAAAGGGTATAATTAATACAATTTAAGTATATAAATTGCTCAAGATAAATTATAGGTGTCTACGAGATAGTGGGATGGAATAGTAATCAGACATCAAAATTTATTTAATCTGAATATTTGACAAGTTGGTATGAATAGAGAAGGCCTGCAATCTAAATATGTAGAAGTACCGATGGAGAAAAATAGTCCCAACTCTGCACAATTACATTAGATCTCAATTGAGAAGGGTCTTCCTTGATTAAGAAGGGGTGGTTTAGAACTTTTAGCATATCATCAGATATTCACTTCCTATCTTTTGGTCATGTTTGATTTATCAACAAATAAAACAATGTTATATTGGCTATGTCAACAAAGCATTACACCAGGCTTCGCTAATCCTTATTGCCTGTCACCCAAACGTTATGGTGTGAAGAAAGCATTTGGGATTCATCCAAGACAAATGTGTATAATATGACTCCACATGCTTTATAAAATTTAGTATGCAATACCACACTAAGAGAGATGATGAATAATGTTCTGTTATTGGACATCTCTGGGACTTCCTAGCAGAATGCTACATCCATTAGAGGTTACATGATTTGTTCTCATCGACCACTTACCACCTCCATCAATTTCATCTACTTCTGATAAGAAATTTTAATGATATTAAGGCAGCAGGTTGCTACTTCTATTTTTTATGTTTCATGTGGTCCCATGCAACCACATGATAATTAGAGAGCACCATGAAGCCTTAAATATATAAGTGATAAAGACGTTGCCACAATTGAGGTGCAAAACCACAATCAGGAAGGGGAATGAACCATTGAAAATTTGAATCTAGAATGTTGGCAGGCTCACAAGGATGAAGGACATCTAAGAAGGTTGTCTTGAAGCTAAATCTGATTCCCATTGTATAAGAAATTAAGCTTCCTTAAACTCTAAGTTCAGTTTTAGAAGCAATTCCCAGGGGAGCTAGTTTAGAAGATTGATTGTAAAATATTTAAGGAAGATCAAAATATCCATGCCAAACATTAAAAACTAAATAATGCAAAAAGGTCCAAAAATAACTAAAGGTGCAGAGTTGAAGTTTTTAAATCCTGGAGAGAAACATATAAGCTTCATTGACCACACAAAGGCCTGGGATAATGTCATGGAAACTCAAGATTTCCAAATTGGTTTCCTTTTTGTGATTTACCAAGTTAATATTCTACCTAGAGCTCAGAGTTATGAAGGTCTCCCTACTGTGTTTGGCCTAAGGAACCCAACAGAAGATGCTTCTAGATACAAAGGATTTTGCAGTGTGACATACTTGTTATTTTTTCAATTTATTTGATTTTTAAAAGTAAGATTTAGATTCTAGTTTGTTTTCATTGGTCTAAGTAGAATAGGAATGATAATAGTTCTTTAAAACCTTCATACAATATGTTATATATCAGTAGTAATGGTGTCTTTGAAGAGGATTTTTTGTCCAGTTTTGATAGCTGGAGTCCATAAGGGGACTTTTCTTCAATTCATCTTACATATAGTTCAATATTTTGTATGTACACAACAAAATAGAAATAATGACATTACCTGAGCCCCAATATTTATTGCTTCCAATTGCCGTGCTATCCCCATCTCAAAGGAGGAGTCCGGGACAACATTTGTAATTCTCGTTGTGATTGTGTTAAGAAAGTGTTCAGTGATACATTTCAGCATGTTGTCATAATCGGTATGCTTTTAAATACAAGTTCTTGTTGAGAAAGAAATATCTATTAGGACTGATTAAGAAACACCAATATACAACATTGACGGGGCGAGTCTCTATAGGAAAGGTTATTGTTGATGCGTAATCATGGCACCCATGAAAGCCTACAACTCGATGGGTTGAAACTCTCAGTGTGATTGCATAGCATAGATCTTTTCCGAAAGTGTGGGAATTTGCAATTGGGAAAGCTCTCTAGATGAAGGTCGGTTCCTATACCTCTATTCAGTGCACACTTTCAAATTGCGGAGGATTTACTCTAAAACCTACTCTAACTTGCCAATGAGAGAGGGTTGAGAAAGATGTATGAAATAAAACTAAACTAAAAGGGTGATGTACCGGAGGAATGATGAACACTTGCTTTACAAATTGAACACAAACCATTAAAGCTGCAATATAACTACCATGCACATATATATAACCAAATTGCAATGAGAGATCGGATGAAGGAAATGAACAAATATATGGTTGAAAATCATCCACAGACAAGTATTATTGCTTCAGAATTGATATATTACACTACAATGGCAAAGAGGAAAGATTACATTACAACTTGAATGGGAGGTTTGAAAACTCCAAAAATTCACTTGTAGACAAGGGAAGAAGGGAGGGTGCAAAACAAAAATGTCCAACCTTTAGAAAAATACCCCTCCTTACAATATATATGAAGAATGGGAGAAGGAGATAGAAGAAATTTAAATTATTTCTCCAACCACCCAAGAAATGCGTTGAATTTGCCTACAAAAAATGATGGGTTCCATGACAAAGTCCATGCCTCCATGTATTATTCCTTGTTTGGAAAGAAAGGAAGCCCATATTTCATTAATGGTGGTAGGTGAGAAACCCTAGACACCCCAAAAATGGTGAACTGCATTTTTCATTTTTAAAAACTTACTCCCCAAAGACATCGAGAGCTTTCCAAAAAGTTCTCTCTTGCTTAAATTTGAGCTTCCAGTTGAAAGATATGACCATCTAAATGTTGAGGTGCATTATATGAAAAAATGCCCTGAGAGATCTAAAATTCAAAAAACAATGCAACCTCCGAAAACCTAAAATTTAGACTTTTAGACTTTTTCATTTCAGAGAAAAAACACTGATCATCTGCCAAATTTACTTGAGAGCTCGAAGTCCAAACACAAGTCTAAAATTTCAGACCTTGACATTTCGCCGCCACTTCTCGCTTTTGCTTCAAGATTTCCGAAACTCTAAAACATGAAAGTCCAAAAATTTTAGACTTTCGGAGTTTCAGATTTTGGAATTTTTTCTCTCACTAATATCCCCGAAACCTCGAGACCCGAAATTCTGAAATTTTGGACTTTCAAAATTTCGGGTTTCAAAACTTTTCCTCCATTTTCCAACTTCGTGCACCGAGAACTTTAAAATCCCGAAAGCCAAAAGTCTAAAATTTCAAACTTTCGAAGTTTGAGTTTTTAATTTCTTTTCCTACACACATCTCCAGGCTAACAAAACCTTGAAAGCTTGAAAGTCTAAAATTTCAGACTTTCGGACTTCGGGATTTTGGACTTTTTTTTACACTTTTTCTATTTTTTTCCCAAACGCCAAAATTTGTGAAATCGAAAACTTCGATCGTTTTCTCGATTGTTTCTCCTCCTGAGCTTTGATCTTCTTCAACATTGTCATTGGCCATTGATTTTCAATCTTGCATTGCCATGAGGATGTTGTCTACAACCCGAATTTTGAAACAAATGCGACTTGCAAAAGCGAGCCATCTTCCCATTGCTCCTATGCAAGGTCATGTTTGATCAGTTTTTCCCGAGGGGCAAAATTGGATAACAGCTTATTGATTATTACAAACAAAATTCTTCTCATTTAACGATAATAAAACAATGCATAATCTGCAAGGCCATTTACTATTTAGAATTGCTCTATGATGAAGATTCACCAGCTATATTTCCTACCCTAATACCACAAGAACTGTTGGGAGCTGATATTTATTTCTAGTTATTCATGATAATTATAGCAATATCCTTAAATCCAGGCATAAGACCATGTACTATTCAAAGTTAAATTGTTGTTATGGCTTATGAAGAGATGTCAGTTCTATTTCCTACCGTAAAAGACCCAAAGAAAGTATTGGTATCTTTCATCAGAGTATAAGAGCATTTACCATTGAGAGAGAAACCTCTCTTAGGGATGTTAATAAACACCAATATACAACATTCCTCGGTTTACAAACAAATATGTTTCTGCAGCAAGGATAATTACAAACAAAATTCTTCTCATTTATCTCCAGACACCATCCCTACTATTTAAACTAGGCTAAATTGATATTTTAAAATAACTTCAAACAAGCACCCAAATCAGTTTTATATCCCCATTATCATAATGTCTCAAACACTCCAAGGATTTCACACTTACACAGATCTGGATATCCAGGATTTAGACAATTACCCTTTGCAAGTATTTTCGTGAGTCCACCAGTGGCATTTATTGAATACAATAAAATCCGCTTGTGAATATTTGAGGGAAGAGCTATCCATCATGCCCAACCTCAACGTCTCCTTCTTTGTCTCGTTTCCTTCATCCACTTCCCATTCTTGAACAAGAAAAGGAAATGTTACAAATTCTAAAGAAAAATTGTAGTCCTATAAACAAGTTTGAGTTTTAGAAATCCCAGGTCCCAAACTATATTAAAAACCAGCTCTAATTTATATGATTAACAAAAAAATGAAGGCATGTTAAGGAAGAAATTAATACCTCGTACCGAAATGCATAGAAACCTTCGGCTCTAAACTGATGTCTTCCAGATACTTCATAGACTCTGCTCTTGTTTTCCACAGCATTCCAGAGACTACAAATAAGGGATTCCCACATGTTTCTATTCAAAGAGTCTCCCAAAAATGCAAACCTTTTACCGTGCAGTCTCTCCGACATATTTGTTGTATTGAACCTGAAAAAACGGACACTCCCAGGAAAATGGTGTTGGATTTAATCTAAGTAAACAAACCCAAAAAATAAAATGGTGTTCGATTCAATCTAAGTAAACAAACCCACAAAATAAAATCATCTTCTGAATAAGACAATATCAGGTCTATATACAGATCGCAATAGAAAATCAGTATAGCATGAAATGGGTTTTGAAACAAGGGTTTCACTTAGGTATGCCACAGTAAAAGAAACTAATAAATGACCTAGACCTCTAAGAATTGCCTAACATGGAAGGAAACCAAGAGTTTCCTTGATATATTGGATTCATCAACAACTTATTGGGATTGTTGACGGCCAATAATATCGTACACACAAAAAGAGTGAACGCAAAACCACTCGCAAACATTTTTTCTCTCTTGTTCCCCAGAAAACTTGCGAGCGTTTTCCAGTCCAAAATAGGGGAAACAAAAGAGTTCACATTTCCAAATTTCTTCAACTCTATGGGAATCATTAATCAATCCACCAGGTCTCGCACTTAGAAAAACTATCTGCAGATTGAACAACTAAGCCAAATTTATAAATATCGGGTTCCCTGATCAATCATGGATCCTATGTACCCATTTCAAATGTTTCCCTTGAAAATATAACCATCTAATAAGAGGACAAGGTATAAACGCGGAACAAAGAAGAAAGCAGCAGGGGAAATTAAAGAGAGGTTTTTTAGAATTTTCTATGGAAGATTGTTTACAGTTATACTGGGATTCAGAGTCTGCATGAAAGACCCCCAGTATCAAGGTTCGGAATTGATTACAGAGACATTAAGATAGTGTCTAGTGAGTTAAAAGTACATGGCGGTGAAACTAAAGTGGACGAGGAAAACCACCCATGCACACAGGGATCGTGGAAGAAACACCCGGGAGCGAACCAGTGGTGCAAGCAGCACCGAGCAAGGCAGAGACGGCCAGACGCAGAAACACGCAAAGAAAATCTCCAACCAGTTGACATGGGAGACACGGGCACCGCGAGATGAAGGAGCTCGAGCAGCTGACGAACCAGAGGCAGGGAGTCGCAGATCCACCAAACGTGGATGCATTGCATGAGCAGGTTCGACCCAAACATGCAGGCCAATGCAAGCTTATGAATCGAATGGTCGAAGACAACGAAACAAACTCGTCATCGAGGTAAAATTATTTGACAGCTTCCTGAAATTTATGGCAATAATATTTCAACGCAACTCTACCAAACAAATCTCCGCCATCCAATCTCTGACTGTTGTCAGACCCAACAGGTCTCATCTCACTACTAAACGCCTTCCGGATAATTAAATTTTGACAAACATAATGACGAAGACTAAAGGATAATAATAATCGAAGTTATTTATAAGAACAAACTATTGATCCGACAGGCACGCATATTTAAGGACTAAGTAAATAAAATTTAATGACACACCTATAATATATAAAAATTCAAATGCAAAGAAGGAATTCCTTTCACATTTTGTTTATTAGTATCCTCCACGAGGACGAACTTTAGGATTTTGATATTCTTAAATAGATAATGGTAGATGTTACATGACTAACATATCAATTCTCTGGCAAGTTATGAATGGTTTAAGAAAAAATCAATAAATAGCCGTCACCAATCCTCATCCAAAATTTGTGAATGTTCTTTTGTCGAATCAGGCTGCACAAAAATTAATATCAAACAAAATTACAACACTGAGGAAATGAAGATAGATCTGTATTTAATAGATGAATAACGAGAAAGGCGTGGCACAGAGATACATTAGATAGACACACGAATCAAATTGTGCAAGATTGCGTGCAAACATATGCATGGGATAGCTGATGCCTGACTGTAATGTGGGTGAACAAAAATACAGATGCAGATTTGACAGTAACTCAACATCACATAGTAAACCTTAACTTACACCTCTTTTGGTTGCGGGTTCGTCCATTGATAGTATTGTATTTCAAAGAGTTTACTAGAAGCTTATTATATTATTCTTCGTAATTGTAATTTGACATTCATATGAGAATTGTAACTGGAAGAGCCTCTCCACATTCACACTAGTTATGCTGTCCCAGGAAAACTTTTTTTCCATTAGGTTGTCGTTAATTTTGACAGAAAACTTAATAACACATTACATTGTTACCTATATAGATAACAACATTATGAGTTGCAAGTAACAACACATTATGTTAATACCTATATAGGTAACAATGTAATGTGTTGTTATCTTTTTGTTGAACTATTTTTAGTGTTTTTCTTAAAAAAATACATGTGACATATTCAATCCAAATTAAATGTGCATTAAGATCATACAAGATTTAGGATTGAGATAAATAGGTTGGGGTTCGACATTGAATTCGAAGTTGATCCGAATGGTCAATTGTTTGTGCAAGTTCAAATTGATTTGTGAACTTGAATGATGGATAGGAACCATAATTGTAAATAGCTCGTTAAACCTTTGTACCTTACACCTATGCTACAAATAATGATATATTACACCCAAAGAAAATCTATTCTCACCTAATCTTTCACAAACATGCTACTCTTGCATTTAGATAAATATAATTATATTATGTTCTTTCTCTCACAAGATTCTTATCCCGATTGGATCTGCTCGATATGAAATAATAATATCCGGACAAACGTTAAATAATAGTTATTTGTTCCGAACAATATTCTTTCACGAAATAATATCATAATAATACACTTCAATTACATACAATTCAATTCATTCGAATTGATCATTCATAATTGATATGTTACATAAATAAATTAAATGTCACTCCTATGATCATTGTAATGCTCATCTAAAACGACGTTC
The DNA here is from genome assembly GCA_018340775.1 of Taxus wallichiana var. yunnanensis. Classification (NCBI taxonomy): domain Eukaryota; kingdom Viridiplantae; phylum Streptophyta; class Pinopsida; order Cupressales; family Taxaceae; genus Taxus; species Taxus wallichiana. Next base: position 428,660,354 of record CM031241.1, on the reverse strand, counting down.
TAAAACACGCTAACTCCCAGAATTAAACCCAAAATTTGTGACTAATATTTTTTTTAGTTACAAGGACAAGGTAGGAAGATAAAATAGGTTACAAGGATGTTAAAACCGCTAGGGTACAACGACTAACCAACACCTCTAACTCAAAATTTTGATAGAAGAACCCGGTCTAGAACGAAGGTTAACATATTATCAACTTAATCTCTAGAGTCCATTAATCCATTATGCATTAGGAAGGTACCCTAGATTAATTTACTTAATTAAATGTTTTCTTCACTTAAGTTAATGTTCAATCCCAAAATTAGCTAACCTCATGACTAAATAATTTAGTTTCATTATCCTAATAGTATAAAGTCCTTTTATTAATTTACTAAAACATACTAAGGGAAAATAAGGACTTCACAATCCTAAGGCAAAGAAATGGCCCCATTCCCCATTTACACATACTACTAAATTTTCAAACCACATTTTATAAAAATCACTCTCACCTAACAAAATTAGGGTGAAACCTCCACCCTTGATCAAGACAATCTCAACCACAAGATCCTAGGGTTACAAACAAGCCCTAAATTTCCTTATGAGTCTTTATTAAAGTCATTCCTTTATTGTTTTCCCTCATTTGGTCTATTTCTTTGTTAGAAGTTACATGTTGGAGAAGAGGAAGACATGGGAGCAAAGGAGGAAGAACTATGGAGGACTCAACAAGGACCAAACTTAGAAGCTTTAGATCGTAGGTTTTAATGTTGTTTTCATTTTCATTCAAGGATTGGTAGAGTTCTCTACCCCCAATCTGGTTTTATTTTAAACCATTTGTATTTGGGTTTTCAAATCTGGGGAAAACCCTACCCCATTGTTATAAATGAAAAAGACTAGTTTTTATATCCACCATTGTATGCTTTATTGTTTGAATCCATATGATTACTCATTGTTTTGTTTTTGCTGGTAGTTAACACATAAATTTTACATCTTATAAATTTGATTGAACTAGCTAAAATTTACGCACACACGCGGACTCGTGGAGATTTGTTGTAAATGACACAACAATTGCCCAAAGCATATCGATGGTCCTAGGACTGCCATCCTGCCTAGGTGATAAACCACTAATCGCCACCCTACTTGAGTGGTAGTTTTTCGAGACCTCTGCCTTAGCCCGAGCGGTGGTTATGGGACCACCACTGCACTGAGACAATGGTCCTGTTTTAAAAAAATAGAACCTTAATTCAAGATTTTTACAAAATCTAAAAGTTACAAAAAGGTGTTAAAATGCATTCTGAGTCTATTTAAGTACATCTAAAGGTTCCAGTTTTGAAATTTAGTTCTATTTATTCATTCCTTGGTTAAATCTACTCTTTTTAAGGAATTTTCAACTCTATCAAAGTACATCTACTTACTAGAATATTTTCATTTGTGCAACTAAATATTTTCCTTCCATTTCAAGAGCAACATGAATCTAAATCTATTACTTTACATTTAAACTTTCTTGCTATAAAAATAATCAACATTTCTAAATACAACACACACACACACACACACACACACACACACACACACACACACACACACACACACACACACACACATTGTTCTCTCTTTCTTTTCACTACAATATACATACATTCAAATTTTCTACAATAACTTTGTTTTTCCATACAAGGATATTATGCATACAAGTTCAACTTCTTACAACTTCTATTTTTCCTTCTTTCTCATTTACAACTTTACAACTTCATAATGAAAGTAACTTTTCTTTTCCATTTCACAACTAACTCAATACAAGCCTTCTTTCTCTTTTCAACATACAAATATTTGAATGAAAACTCTTCCACACAAGATTATTACAAGGTCATCCACTCAAGGTGGGAAATAATACAAGAATGCAAATAAAGGAAACTATAATAATACAAGTTCCTCCACTCTAAGTGGAATACAATAAGTTTCTTCACAATAATAGTTCTCAAGGTCTCCAACAACACTCCAAGCTCCAAAACTCCAAGCAAGATAAATCCTCCAAGATTTTTTTGATTCACAAAAAAATGGGGGGAGAGGAAACACTCTCCACCCAACCAAGACATCCAATGAAGAGGAGAAACCATCCTCTTCATTGGCCTCCAAGCCCCAACCACATCACAATGGGAGATGATTTCAACACATGGCAACAACAACCTTCTAGAACACATGACAAAATATTTTCACATCCATTCCATTCACATTCAAACATAACAACAACACAAGCAAGAAGAACAACAAAAAAACAATATAACAAGGTTTAACAAGAAAGCCAAAAGAGAAAAACATATGGGGAGGCCACTTATACCTCCCAATGGGAAAGGGTGCCAACCTTAAAGCCTTCAATGCATGTCTCAAATCCCCTACAAGATCTTATGCCTCCCTCAAGTACCCCTTATACATCCATATACTCTTATGCCTCCCTCAATCTCTTATGCCTCCCTTATAATAAGAAACAAGAAGAAATGCAAGCATTCCTCATACAAGGTGGGGCACCCAACCCAAAATCCCTCCAATAAAAAAGTAAACTCTTATGCCTCCCTACAAGAATACTCCCCATAGTCTCCTCCTACTCCAAACTTAGGCAATCTACCCACACCCAACAAGCATTCAAAAGGGAAACAAATACTCAACACAACATAAAAACACAAAAATAAAAGTATAACTAAAGCAAGGTAAAACTCTTACCTCTCCATAGTATAGATTGTTCCAAGAATTAAATTCCAAGCTCCTCAAAACCAACCAAGCATCCAAAAATCTTCAAAAAACTAGAAGAACTCCCAAGAATCCTCTAACTCTCAAAAATCTCAAGAGTCCAAAATGATCAAGTAACCCCCAAACAAGTAAAAGAGTTACGATAAATAGAAAAGGGAGAGAGGAGGATGAGGTGGATCCATGTAGGATGTCACATCACTCATCCTCAACTCCACCTAATAAGTCAAACCTCAACCCCAATGCACCATAAATTGATGGGTGAGAGTAATGACAAGATACTAATACACACAAACTAAGCCCACACCCCCAAAGGACAAAATTAAATGTTTGAAAGAAAGTGCAATTAACATTTAAACTTTTTCTCTTCCCAAAACACCTAATGGGGTCTAATTTTGACCCCCCAACCCATAGGTAGGGTTGGTATGAAAATTTAAGAGGTGTGGGACAAGTTTAACTTATCCCACAAGCCTTCAAAATTGGCCCTTAAGGCCAAATTGGAGTTTCCCATGAATGGTAGAGTGTACATCACTCAAAGTCTCAAACATTCAACACAAAACACAAAATCCAAGAGTAAGTCAAGTCTAATAAATGATCTCCTTTTGGTCACATATTTGATTAATTAAGAATAGATTAATTTAACTCTAATTAAGACACTTAGACCCACTAAGAAAATGGGGAAAAGAATACATCAAAATAAAATAATTAAATTAAGTAAATTACATCACTCAAAGGATCATATACTAAAATTAATAAAAAGGGAAATTAAAACAAAACAACACAACACATGACCCCTTGGTAACAATTTTCCCCTAACAAAATGATTCTAACTAACACACAATAACATATTCCCACGGTGACCTTAGTTGAATTCATCAATAATTCCGATGTGGTTGGTCTCCAATCCTACCAATGTTGTTGTGAATATAATTATTCCTACAAAATAGAGAATACCTCCTTCACCTCATGGACGCACTAAAAATCCATGCCAAAATATGAAATATCACTCTAAAATCATCTTATATAAGAGTTAATATCATCTAGGTAATTACGAATCATTTACCATTTTATACCAACATTTCTATCCAATGTTTCATCCATGTCAAAAATGATCACAAAATTAATTTAATTATCAAAGTCTATTCACGAAAATGAAAGTATATCAAATTTCAGAAATATATATAAATAACCATGTCCACAACATATCAACATCAATATAAAATGTCTCTAATAATCCACATGCATCATATATGAAATGAAATCAACAACAGTCTAGTATCTCTAACATCTAGTATCATGCTAAATCAAAAGGCTACAACAATGTCCATAAGTGTAGTCGACAATATCAAAATCAAAGCAAAAAGGTGTCGAAGGGAAGTGGGCACTACATCCCCCTCCCCTTAGACTCGAATTCCTCTTGGAAGTCACTGGAATAGGTGTGGGAACTGAACTCGTAACAATGTAGCATCCTCCCATGTAGCTCCAATCTCATCATATTTTTCCCGTTGGACCCAAACTTGGTCAATCTCTCATCTGTGAAGGCCTAGGGTCCTGCGCTCTATAATACGGATGGGCTCCACCATCACCTGCCCCTGATCCTACACCTACAATGTGGTCTAATCTAGCACATGAGAAGGATCAAAAATATATCTCCTAAGCACATAAACATGAAACACATCATGGATGTGAGACAAGTTAGGTGGCAACGCTAGACAATAGGCCAAGGGACGATGTGCTCCAAGATCTCAAAGGGACCCACAAACCTAGGAGCAAGCTTAGAACCTTTTCCGTGATAAATAGGAATATTATAGGGTCTCGACATGAAGAAACACCTTTGTTCCCACCTGATAACTACGATCTGTCCTATGCTAGTCCACATACTTCTTCTACCAATCATACGCCTCCCGCAATATTTTTCTCGATCGGAACAACCTCTTTGCTCCATGTCCTGCAATAAGGCTATCCCAAGAGAAACCCTATCATCTAGCATGTCCCAACTAAGAGGTGTCTTGCACTCTCTACCATACAATGCCTAAAAAGGATCCATGCCTATCGAACTCAAAAACTATTATTGTAGGAAAACTCCACCAAGTACAAATACTCCTCCCATCTCGACTAATGATCCATAACATACATCCTAAGAATTTTCTCCAGAACCGATTCACTCTCTCTATCTATCCATCTTTCTCGGGTGATATGTCATGTAGAAATTGATCCTCATCCCGAGAGCATGCTGCAAGGTGGTCCAGAAATGGGAAGTGTACAAAGGATCGCGGTCCCAAATGATATTCTATGGGATCCCATGTAATTTGACAACCCGATCAAGATATACCCGTGCATCTGTACTAGCTATATGTACGTGGTCTTTACCGAAGAAAAATAAGCCACTTTCATCAATTTATCCACCGTGACCATGGTGGTGTTGTGGTAGTATCTCAACGTCGGTATCCCAACAATGAAGTCCATGAAAATAGTGTCCCACTTCCACTCACGATATGGCATGAGGAAAGAAAAGGCCACCAGTATGCTTTGATACTCGGCCTTCATCCTATGAAACTCTAAAAAGCATGACACAAACTAAGCCATGTCTCTCTGAAATCCTCTCTAATGGTAAAACTATCTAAAAATCCTTACATCTTGTTCACCCCGGGATGGGTTGAATAAGGTACACGATAAGCCTCTTTCAAAATGTCCTATCTCAAGCCTCCATCTCTAGAGAATGTATACCTAACCTCTGTGTTTGAGAAGACCATCTACCTCTAGTGAAAATCCATCAAATATACCCTCAAGGGGTTTTTGAGACTCAATCTCTGCTCTGACTATAAGTTAAAAGTAGTCATGAGAAGCTGCTACAAAATCAAAATCATGCTCCACAAGTTTGTAACTACTGAAGTAGCCATAACCACATGCATCTGTCTTCTCAAAGCATCTGCAACAACTTTCTACTTCTCCTTCACATACTCTATCTCCATATCAAACTCATAAATAAACTCCATCCAATTCCATTGACGAGCATTGAGATTCGGTTGCGTGAAGAGGTGGCGAAGACTCAAGTGATCAGTCCTAAGTGGAAATCTCTGGCCAAGGAGGAAATGTCTCCACCGCAGAAGGCGTACAAAACTATTGCAAGTTCAAGATCATGAGTCAAATAATTAAGCTCATAATATTTGAGTTTGTGACACTCAAAGGTAACTACTCTGCCCCTACATCAACACACCTCCAAGTCCCGAAAGAAGCATCTATGAAAACATAGAACTCACCCTAAGAATCTGTACTACAAGAATAGGTGTTTTCATAATGCATTCTTTCAAAGATATCCTGAACACCTGCTCACATCTCTCGACGACCAAACAAAATTCTTCTCTTTACTGCTGAAGGAAATGATAGGGTGCGCTATCCGAGAAAAGTCCTGAATAAATCTCGTAAAGTATCTTGCCAAACCCATGAAGGTGCGCACCTCGGTCACATTGGTGTGTGTAGGCCAATCCATGATAGATAAAATCTTGAAAGGATCGAATGCAATGCCTTCCCTATAAATGATGTGGTCCAAAGACTACACATCTGACTAAATGAATGCACACTTATCCAGGTTCTCGTAAAGATGCTACTCACGAAGACACTGAAGAAGCTGGAAAAGATGCTCCTCGTGCTCCTCACACGTACGTGAGTAATTCAAAATTTCATTAAGGAAAATTAGCATGAACTGATCTAAAAAAGTCTTGAATACCCCATTCATCAAGCTCATGAACACTGCGGGGGAATTCATCAGACCAAAAGGTACCACTGTGAACTCGTAGTGGCCATATCTCATACGGAAGGCGGTCTTATCAATATCTACCTCTCAGTAATCCGTATCTGATGATACCATGACTTAAGATCTATCTTAGAGAAAACTATGGCCCCCTTTATCTGATCAAATCATTCATCAATGCATGGAAGGGGGTAATGATTCTTGATCGTTACTTTGTTCAGCTGGTGGTAATCAATACACAAGTGTAGGGATCCATCCTTCTTTACAAAAATCTCCTGTGCCTAAAGGGGATACACTAGGATGGATTACGCCTTTCTCCGATGACCCTCAAGCAAGAACTTAAGATCACATAGCTCGGGGTAGTCATCGATAAGGTGCTCATGAGATAGGCTCTGCTCCTGGAACAAGGTCTATGTGAAAATCTATCTCACGTGGGGATAATAACCTGCCGCTCCTCGGGAAAAACATCAACAAACTCACTCAAGATGGGATGGTCATCAAGGGCTGGTCCAATGGACTCATCGTCTAATATGTCACTAACTGTAACAACATACATCTGACAACCCCGTCAGACACACCTCTTAAGCTGCATAGTGGAGATGGTGCAAATACAAATGAGTCTCCTAACCCCTGCTATCACTAACTCCAATCCTAGATCATCCGTACAAGCAAGTCTTATGATAACAATCCACTCTAGCTCTGTGTGCAAACAACTAGTCCATGCCTAGGATGACACCATAGGAACCCTAAGGAAGGATTCGAAGATCCGAAGTAGTGGTGAAGGGTCCCAAATACACTACACACTCTTTAACTAAGGAGTCTAGAGAAATTTTGGCTCCAGAAGCCATCTCAACGACCCAAAAATGACCCTACCTAACTGCCACCAGCCTATAATGCTCTACTAAGGATGGTCTAGTAAAATAATCATAGGAACTAGAATCAAATAATATAGAGGCAAAAACACCACCAATACTACCTTTCGTCTCTATCATGATGCTCTAGTGTTCAGCCTGGCGATTCTCAACCACCGCATAAATCCAGTGACTCCTTGCCATATCACAAACAATAGGTTCTCGAGATCCATTTCTTACACTTATTGTTGGGGTTCTGTGGATCTCTCTCCAATGGTGTCTAGTAACATCACAACCATAAAAGCTACCCTGGTCCTCTCTAATAGGATGCAATTTTGGTGGTACTCTAGATGTCTATGTTGTGGATCCTGATGACCAAGCTATGAACTGTTGAGGTCTCTGTTAATGAACTCCCGATGACCGAGCTCTCTGTGCACCCTTTTTCCTAATGGGATCTCTAGGAGGAGGCCCCATACTCTTCCCCCTTTATGTGTCAAATCTTTGAGGAGGTCTATAAGGTAGGTGGACATGTTGTTGCTACTCTGCTGAGGTGGCCTAAAGGAAGACTTTCCTAAACTCTGTCCACCACAAGGAGGATGAAATGATCCCCTCGATGTACTATCTACTCGATGCGGCTCTAAATTCTATCTCTACCCTAGTGCATCTTCCCCCGTGTCTCCTCTGCAATATAGGTCTTCTCCATGGCCTCTGCTAATGTCTGTGGGTAGTGAATGTGTACCGCACCACCCAAATCCAAATCTAGGCCCCAGATTAACTTGTGGATCCATACCTGCTCATCTTACATATAGTTGACATACTATAGTAGATCCAAAAATCAACTCTCATACTCGGATACAATCATAGATGCATGGCGGAGGTCATGAAACTAGTCTATTTGCTGTTGAATAAACTTCCTAGGTAATTACTTGCTCCTGAAGCACTCCTCAAAAATCTCCTAGGTAACTATCTCTATAACAATATGGAACTTTTGCTCCTTGGTCCTCCACTAGACTCCTTCTTCATCCATCAGAAGATGGATCACAACACGAGCTTTTGTGTTGCTCGTACAAGGGTAGAGCTGGAAGCATCCACTCAAGCTCACCAACCAGGCCTCTGCCTGAAAACCTGTTGTATCTCAAGAATAATGAGATGGCCGTAGCTTCATGATCTCCCTTATATGGTTTGTAGCTGAGGACTGACGAGCCCTAGGTCTCTTTGCGTGCTCCTCCCTCTATCTAGGGCTTCGAGATATTTTTGTATGTCTTGAAATCCTATCTCCATGGCCTCTATGTGGTGACTCTACCCTAGGTGACTCCACGCGGAAGTTCTCTACCCCATGCTCCTCATTATATCAAGGAGATGCCCTAGCCTCAATTGATGGCTCCATATCCTATCTAGAAAGTCGTCCTCCTAGGGACCCTCTGCGTATAGTGGCATTGACATCTTAAAGCGTCTTTCAAATCTGAGGAAGAATGGCCACTACTCCCTGATCTGGTGGTGGTATACCTAGGTCTATATTAAAATACCCTTTATCTAGTCTGAGCCTCCTGCACCGACCAAGGCAAGACCACGTTAATCATTTTGGTTTTGTTTCATTTTTCTATGTTTTTTTTTTAAATTATCCAAATATCAACTAGTGTGGTTTTCTATATTTAAAGAACAAGTTTGCACTAGGTTAAAAGTTCATGTCTTCATGTTTTCTAGGTGTGCTTAGGGTACAATCTTTGAACCCATGTCTCGATACCAAATGTAATGCCTGTCTAAAACAATGTTCTAAAACACGCTAACTCCCAACAATTAAACCCAAAATTCATGACTAAATTTATTTTTGTTACAAGGACAAGGTAGAAGGATAAAATAGGTTACAAGGATGTTAACCCCCTAGGGTACAACAACTAACCAACACCACTAACTCAAATTTTCGATGGAATAACCCTGGTCTAGAACGAAGGTTAACATATTATCAACTTATCCCTAGAGTTCATTAATCCATTATGCATTAGGAAGGTACCCTAGATTAATTTACTTAATTAAATGTTTTCTTCAATTAAGTTAATGTTCAAACCAAAAATTAGCTAACCTCATGACTAAATAATTTAGTTTCATTATCCTAATAGTATAAAGTCCTTTTATTAATTTACTAAAACATTATAAGGGTAAATAAGGACTTCACAATCCTAAGGCAAAGAAATGTCCCCATTCCCCATTTATACATACTACTAAATTTTCAAACCACATTTTATAAAAATCAATCTCACCTAACAAAATTAGGTTGAAACCTCCACCTTTTGATCAAGACAATCTCAACCACAAGATTCTAGGGTTACAAACAAGCCCTAAGTTTCCTTATGTGTCTTTATTAAAGTCTTCCCTTTATTCTTTTCTCTCATTTGGTCTATTGCTTTGTTAAAAGTTGAGGTTTGAGAAGAGGAAGACATGGGAGCAAAGGAGGAAGACTTATGGAGGACTCAACAAGGACCAAGCTTAGAAGGTTTAGATTGTAGGTTTTAATGTTGTTTTAATTTTCATTCAAGGATTAGCAGGGTTTCTCTCCCCCAATCTGGTTTTATTTTAAACCATTTGTATTTGGGTTTTCAAATCAGGGGCAAACCCTACCCCCTTGTTATAAATGAAAAGACTATTTTTAGATCCATGATTGTATGTTTTATTGTTCAAATCCATATGATTACTCATTGTTTTGTTTCATTAGTTAACACATAAATTTTATATCTTATAAATTTGATTGAATCGGTTAAAATTTATGCATAGCCACGGACTCGCGGAATGGTGTATTTAAGTACATCTAAAGGTTCCAGTTTTGAAATTTAGTTCTATTTATTCATTCCTTGGTTAAATCTACTCTTTTTAAGGCATTTTCAACTCTATTAAAGTACATCTACTTACTAGAATATTTTCATTTGTGCAACTAAATATTTTCCTTCCATTTCAATAGCAACATGAATCTAAATCTATTACTTTACATTTTCACTTTCTTGCTATAAAAACAATCAACATTTCTAAATACAATATATATATATATATATATATATATATATATATATATATATATATATATATATATATAACTTGCTCTCTCTTTCATTTCACTACAATATACGTATATCAAATTTACTACAATAACTTTGTTTTTCCATACAAGGATATTATGCATACAAGTTCAACTTCTTACAACTTCTATTTTTTTCCTTCTTTCTCATTTACAACTTTACAACTTCATAATGAAAGTAACTTTTCTTTTCCATTTCACAACTAACTCAATACAAGCCTTCTTTCTCTTTTCAACATACAAATATTTGAATGCAAACTCTTCTACACAAGATTATTACAAGGTCATCCACTCAAGGTGGGAAATAATACAAGAATGCAAATAAAGGAACTATAATTATACAAGTTCCTCCACTCTAAGTGGAATAAAATAAGTTTCTTCACAAGGATAAGTTCTCAAGGTCCCCAACAACACTCCAAGCTCCACAACTCCAAGCAAGATAACTCCTCCAAGAGTGGTTTGATTGACAACAAAATGGGGAGAGGCAATGCTCTCCACACAAGAAAGACATCCAATGAAGAGGAGAATTCGTCCTCTTCATTGGCCCCGAGCCCTAATCACATCTCAATGGGAGATGATTTCAACACATGGCAACAACAAGTTTCCATAGCACATGAAAAAATAGTTTCACATCCATTCCATTCACATTCAAACACAACAACAACACAAGAAATAAGAAAAACAGAAACAACAATATAACAAGTCTCAGCAAGAAAGCCAAAAGAGCAAGACCTATGGGGAGGACGCTTATGCCTCCCAATGGGAATGGGTGCCCACCTTAAAGCCTCCAATGCATGTCTCAAATCCGCTACAAGATCTTATGCCTCCTCAAGTACCCCTTATACCTTCATATACTCTTATGCCTCCCCGATAACAAGAAACAAGAAACAATTCAAGCATTCCCCATTCAAGGTGGAGCACCCAACCCAAACTCCCTCCAACAAGAAATTAAATTCTTATGCCTCCCTACAAGAATAATTCCCATATTCTCCTCCTACTCCAAATTTAGGAAATCTACCCACACCCAACAAGCATTCCAAAGGGAAAAAAATACTCAACACAACATATAAACACAAAAATAAAAGTATAACTAAAGCAAGGTAAAGCTCCTACCTCTCCATAGTAGAGCTTGTTCCAAGAATGAAATTTCAAGCTCCTCAAAACCAAGCAAGATTCCACAAATCTCTAAAAATCCATTAGAATTCCCAAAAATCCTCTAACTCTCCAAAATTTCAAGAGGCTAAAATGATCAAGTAACCCCCAAACAAGCAAAAGAGAAACAATAAATAGAAAATGGAGAGAGGAGGATGATATGGCTCCATGTAGGATGCCACATCACTCATCCTCAACTCCACCTAAGAATTCAAACCTAAACCCCAATGCACCATAAATTTATGGGTGAGAGTAATGAGAAGATAATAACACACACAAACTAAGCCCACCCCTCCAAAGGACAAAATTAAATCTTTGAAAGAAAGTGTGATTGACATTTCACCTTTTTCTCTTCCCAAAACACCTAATGGGGTCTAATTTTTACCCCCAACCCATAGGTAGGGTTGGTATGACAATTTAAGAGGTGTGGGATAAGTTTAACTTGTCCCAAAAGCCTTCAAAATTGGCCCTTAAGGCCAAATTCGAGTTTCCCATGAAGGGTAGAGTGTACATCACTCAAAGTCTCAAACATTCAACACACAACACAAAATCCAAGAGCAAGTCAAGTCTAATAAATGATATCCTTTTGGTCACATATTTGATTAATTAGGAATAGATTAATTTAACTCTAATTAAGACACTTAGACCCACTAAGACAAAGGGGAAAAAAATACATCAAAATTAAATAATTAAAACAAGTAAATTACATCACTCAAAGGAACACATACTAACATTAATAAAAAGTGAAATTAAAAGAAAACAACACATGACCCCTTGGTCACAATTTTTCCCTAACCAAATAATTCTATACCAGACACAATATCATATTGCCATGGTGACCCTAGGTAGTTGAATTCATCTAGAATTCCGATGTGGTTGGTCTCAAATCCCCGATGTTGTTGTGAATATAATTAGACCTGAAAAATAGAGGATACATCCTTTGGCCTCGTGGCCACATTAAAACATCCATGCCAAAATATGCAATATGACTCTAAAATCATCTTATATACGAGCTAATATCATCTAGGTAATTATGAATCATTTACCATTTTCTAGCAACATTTCATCCATGTCAAAAATGATCACAACATTAATTCAATTATCAAAGTCTACTCATGGCGATGAAAATTATATCGCATGTCAGAAATATATATAAATAACCATGTCCACAACATATCAACATCAATATCAAATGTCTCTAATAATCCACATGCATCATATATGAAACGAAATCATTAACAAATAAATATATCTAACATCTAGTATCATGCTAAATCAAAAGGTTACAACAATTTTCATAAGTGTAATTGACAGTATCAAAATCAAACAAAAAGGTCTCGAAGGGAAGTGGGCACTACAATCATGGAGTCTCATTCAAAACCCCTTTTCTTCTCTACCAAAAATATCTCCCAATAATTTTAATCTCTCAACATACTTAATTTACCCTTATTATGATGAATTGTCTATGACAACTCATTATACACATAAGTATTTAATAACTGATTCAAGTATATTAATGAGTCAGTGATTATAATTTACTGAACATAATATGGATAAATAAATATTAATGAATCACTAATTATAATTTATGGAAATGTTTGTCTATAGACCCAAAGACTAAAGATTATGAGCACACTACCTATGCCTGAGTATTGGTTGATATGGATACTTCTGTAGATTTTCTAGCCACTATTGAACTCAAGGTTGAAGATAGAATTTGGAGACAAAATATGGACTATGAAGGGTTTCCCTTCAGGTGTCGAACATGTTTCTCTCTTGGTCATCTAGCTTCAGAATGTCGATGGATAGGAAACATGTTAAAATTAGAATCTCTTGGTGGAAGAACTCTAATTCTAGCCACCTAGTTGTTAGGAAAATGCTAGACAGGTGATTCAAGAGGATTTAGACTCTAAACATGAATAATATATTCCTCTAGCTAGAAAGAACCTTTGCAAAAATATCTTCAAAGTTCTATGCTTTTTTACAAAATTGGAAAAGGGAACATGTTCCCTTCCCCTTGATTCATCAAGAGAACCAAATTTCTAAGGAGAATATAGAAGTTATGATTCCAATCCATAATAATGAAAATGTTAATCTAAATATTGAAAAGGATTTGATAGTTATGGGTCAAAAAAAGAAAGGGAATAACACTCCCTTGAAGATGTACTTAAGATCCAATGCGAAGCGGTCTTAGAGATGATTTATGTATGGTTGATCTTCTTGTGCTACTAGTTTGAATGTGTTTTTGGTTTGGATGTAGTGTTGTTCCTATTTTTTTCCATGCCGCTCGTAGAGGTTGGCTCATTTTGTTTTCATTGAAACATTTTTTCTCCAATATTTTTACGAGGTAGGGTCCCCTTAACCCTTCATTACCTATAATAATAAAAAAACACAAACCTAATAAATTAAGTGAAATTTAAATACCTCTATCAATCTCACATCATTTTTTTAGTATGATCAAAATTGTAACATTATTGTGTTAAAAACCCACAAAAATAACATATATGACCATGACACTATTTGTAACGCCCAAACAATTTCTCGCACAAAACTCAAGACAACCCAATAGTTATATTGCAAAAATTTATGGAATAAAGTTTTTGTTTAAACCAGTTATAAGAGGAATAACTTTAACTAGGTTTAATTTAATTCACAATTAATATTTTATTCATTTTAATTAAAGTTTAATAAAAATTATTTAATTTCCCGGATCGGGATAAACATCCCCTTGAAAAATCTTAGTCTAGTTTAGTAACATAGTTCTAATGTCATTTATTAATTTATTACTCTAGGGATGAGTCTAAACTTACCCTCCCATTAAGTTAAATACAATTAAATTTAATCCCTAAAATAAGTGTTGTCTAGTTACCCTTGAGTAAATTTGATTTAATTAATTACAAGAGTCAAGGGCTCTTTAATTTTAAAATTCACAAACTACACATTAAGGTTACAATTTAAGTTTATATTCAAACACTCCTTAAAAGGCCCCATTTACAAGCTACACATACATTTCACTTAAAACATATTTCCACCTAATTCTCACCTAAATTTTTTAGGGATGAATCACAACCCTTAGATGGATTCAATATGGGCCCTAGGATCTTAGGGATTCACACTAACCCTAAACATCTATATGGAGTGTTCTTATTCATTCCTTTGACTTATTTTCTCATTTTTGTTTTACAAGTTTTAGGGAGAGGAGAAAGAGGAAGAGCCATGAGAGAAAGAAGAGAAACCATGGCAAAATTTTCATGGCTTTAGTTGTAAAGTTTTCACTATTGTAATATTGTCCATTTGATTAATGTAGAGATCCTACAATGGATCTGTTTTGTATTTTAATAAAACCATTTCTTGTTTTGAGTTCAATAAATGGGGAAAAACCCCATTTTCTTTAATCTAAGAATCTTACACATTTGAGTGCCAAAAAAGATTTTAGAGATTCAACAGCTTTCTTTCAACTCAATTTAGTTGCTAGAAGTTACCTTTTTGTGGTTTTAGTCTTATATTTTGTTAAAATTAAAACGTACATTTTTAACAGATGATTTTATTTATCCATCGAAAGTGTCAAAACCACCGCCCTACACAGGTCGGCGATCTTGTGACCACCACACTACCTAGAGGGTAGTTAATCGAATGCTACTCTCTATTTGGCGGTATTTTTAAAACTTCCACTCTACATAGGGCGATTATGTTCTCCGAAAATAGAACATTTCAAACATGCATTTTTTTCACAGCTTTTCAACTTAAATTGGTTTTTAAAGAAATAATAGATTGAACTAAGGTGTTTTCCATTCATTGGTTACTAGATTGATAACATTTCCTATTTTCATACTCAAATTACATACATCAACTCATTCTCTATTCTTTCCTTCAATATAACAAGAATGTAACTATAACTTCAATACTTCCATATGCCTTCTTTTCAATAAAAACAAGCAACTATTTCCTTTCTTGCACAATAACTAAATGACAACCCATTTTAAGCAACAAGTGTATTTTAACAAGATCATCAATATTTTTGAAATGATACAAATCCCACTTTGGAGACAATAAAATAACTTAGGTTGAAAATAACTTCATTTCCATTTCAAGTCCACTTCTAAGTTTCTACTTCATCTAAACAATGCAAATCTTTCTCAAGAACTTGGTTCATTCTTACAATATAATAGTCTCTCTTTTAAAAAATACAAGGAATAAATTTCAAGCTCTCCACTTTCATTTACAACAAGGACAAACATAACAAATTTGATAAAAAAATAAACCAAGATTTGTTACCAAAATATTGTGTAAGACTATTACATAAATTGTAATATTATTAATAATGAGTTTACGAACTCATACTAATAATATAGTTGTAATAGTTTAATTATTTGAGTGAGTTGTGAGAATAATTCACATAGCTATTTTATAGTGTGAGTGATCCTAGGGATGCTTGAGAGATATTAGGAGATAAGTTTGAGAGATTCATGGAGAGAGATATGAGGGATTGAAGATGAGTGTTGAATCCACCTATAGGAGATGAAGCACTATTTATGTAGCCTCTATCAATATCAATGATATCCCGGATGAATTTCTATATTTGATATTATAGTATTTGGTGTCTATTTATTATTTTATTGTGTAGTTTTTATCAGTGGTATCAGAGTTGGTCTAGTCAAATTCATTAATGGATTCCAAACTATTTAGTGGGGCAATGTTAAGATTGATCTAGTTTCCCATACATGAAGTTCTGATATAATAGAGTATGAATAAGTGTAGAGAGGTGTCCAAGATTTGGGAAATATGTGGCGAATGAAGTTTTGAATTTTTCAATTCCCTTATAGCTGAAGTTTTGTGGTTTGGCCGTATTGGTGAAGTGGGAAATGTTTTTGACCCAGGTCGTATATTTGAATTGGAATTCAAATGAGGGCTTGAAATTGCATCATTTCTAGTGTTTTTTGACTCACCATCAGAGTGTACATAGAGCATGCCTCACTAGATCTGACCTGAATCTGATCTCCTAATACTCGACAGTGTATTAGACTACAAGCCTTCATCATTTGACTCAGTCTCCCTTGTGAACCGTATATTCTTCACTGCGTGTTCATTAATTTCATAGTAATTTTGTTTTGCCTACACTTTATCCTGTGGATTCTCTTCTTTGATGGTGAATGATTCTACCAAATCAGTTGCATTGAACCTTCCCTAAGCTCGCTGCTAGTTTTACGTCAAGCCATTTTGAAATTTAAGTTGGAAAGTCTGCAAAAGCCAAGTTGGATCAGGAATTGTGTTCTTGCATTCTAAATGTTACATGTAGATTGGGTAGAAGTGAAAGTCACCACGGATACAAGATTTTAAAAATTTATACTACTTTCCTTATGCACTAGTTTGCTTTGGATCTAAATGTCGTCCTATATGCAATTGGAGCACCTTTCATTAGGGTGGTAAAACTTGCAGATAACACATTATAGTCCCCGATTATTATCGTGAGCTAAATAATTTTCCATTAAGTGTAGTTTATTGGCATTAGTTTTTTTGTGTGTTTTCAAAATTCATGTTTCAAATCTAGTATCCGCTCGATTTTCACGCACTTATCGGTTGGTTCACATGGATGTTTGGTATTATTCAGTTCTCTTCTATTCTTTTTGGAGTCGATTCCTTGGTATGAAACAACTCCATGCTAAAGTTTGTTAGATAGTATAATTAGAATTTATAGCTATTTTTATGGGATCACTTTACGGGATTGTTTTTTTGCATCTAGTGTCTTTAATGTGCCCAATACTAATAGTTGGTTGTAGTTAATTTGCAATACAAATTTATAAGTTTGAGAATTTTTTTATTGTGTCAGTAAATACCCGTCATTATAAAGTCTCATATCATCGAATAAGTTTTATCTTTGTAATAGAGTCATCATTAAAACTTTTGAGTCGAAGTTATTAAGTTGTTGAGTGTTATTGAGTTGTATGGTCATAAAAATTGTTAAAAAAATTGCCTCACGGATGCATTTTCAAAGTGTTACCTGACGTCCAATTTTTGTGAGAATAAGATGAATAATTTTTCAGTTCTAATGATATTTTTGATGAATTCAAAGAAGGAAAATATTCTGGCTTTCGGGCTCTGTCCCTCAACCTCTCCTTGTATAGTGACAGGGAGCCCGCCTAGGGTACTTGCTGGGACCTTGAAAGGGGCATTTCCCTTTAACTCTCTTTTGGGGGTGCCACCCCGGACCATTGGTTTCAAATTTCATAACCAAAAAAAATATTTTTGGGGAAGATGCATTGACAAAAAGTGGTACAAATTTGATCTCCATGGTCCAATGTGGTGAGTAAGTAGTGACACACCACACGGGGTTCACTTAGTAAAAGTATGATATAGCACGTGTGTTCGAAGGGTATTAAAGAATACCATTAATTCTATTTTTTACCTCTAAATATTCAATTGATAATACCCCCTATTTTTTTCATGTAACTTACTTACCCATATTTCAATTACAATTTTATCTACCCCTTTTTATTTCTACCTAATATATTACACAGAAAATATATCATATTTTTCACTCAATTTTTTTAATATGTGTTTCCTCTCGAAAGATAGTTTGAAGCCATTGAATACCTATTACAAATCACCTTATAAATGTTAAGCTTTAATCAATTATCAATAGTTCTTAAAATAATTAAGATGGTGAAATAATATCACTTGTGTTGAAAAACATACTCAATCCTAGTTTTCTACCATATTATTATTTCTTAGTTAAGAATCTCTTAATTGAGATTTCTTTATTCAAAAAGAGACTATAATTTAACTTTATAAACACACTTATTTTATAATTTTAAGGTATTTACTTTTAAAAACTAAGGTTCAAATGTTTTATTTTTATATCAAAATTAAACCTCTCTTTCCTTTGGCCCACCTCTCTAACCTACCCCAATACCTGATTCAAAATAATAATAAATTAAACCCTTTCACCCCCTCATGTCTACTGGTATATTGACTTTAATTTTATTAATTTTAATTACCTCAATATGCACCCACGTGCTAGGATATTGCCTATCTAATGAAACCCCGTGCGACACACACATGGATGTTGGAGGTCAATCATCGACCTCTTGTCACCACCAACAATGGGGCCACATGAAACTATGGTGAAAATGTGTGTCGGTTTTGTTTTATTTCATAGTTGCAGCTTTGTTGTGTGCATTATGATTTCAGAATTCCTATTTTTCCTTGAATAAGTGAAATGTTCACATTGAGACGGGAACATGATCTCAATGTTCAAATTTAAGTTTTTCCTCTTTTTTAGTTTGTATTCAGGTGAGCGTGTTTCCTACATAATTTCCTAAAGGAAAGACATAGTGGACACACGAAAGCACAAAGGAAAAGTAACATCATGTTATTTGGGTTGTTAGTTGTCCTGTAAAACCACCCTTTGTTTTAGGTTGTTTGTTGTCCTCTAAAACCATCCTTTGTTTTAGTTTGTAGGTTGTCTTGTAAAACCATCCTTGTTGAGGTTGTTGGTTGTCCTACAAAACCATCCACTCATGAGCACACATGCGTGGCAAGTGTAAAAGGAAGTGTGATTTTCTTTCTACCTTATCAACATTAGGGGAGTGTATATTGGGATTTAATAATGTTAACAATAGGGGAGTGAATGTTACAAAAATATTGTGTAACATTATTAAATAAATTGTAATATTATTAATAATGAGTTTATAGAACTCATATTAATAATATAGTTGTAATAGTTTAATTATTTGAGTGAGTTGTGAGAACAATTCACGTAACTATTTTATAGTGTAAGTGATCATAGGGATGTTTGAGAGATTCATGGAGAGAGATATGAGGTATTGAAGATGAGTGTTGACTCTGCCATTGTAGGAGATCAAACACTATATATGTAACCTCTTTCAATATCAATGATATCTGGATGAATTTATAGATTTGATATTATAATATTTGGTGTCTAGTACTTATTTTTATTGTGCTGTTTTTATCAAAAGATTCACTTTTAAAATGAAAGTTTACAAGCCTTCCACTTTAAGTGGAAACAATATGATCACAAATTTACAAAAAGGAATCTCATTTCAGTTTCTTCAAGGTGCTACAAAGAAAAAATCTTCACTTGAGCTCCACCATCCTCCCAAAGTCCAAACACAACAACAAAAATAGGGGAGTAGGAAACACTCTCCACCCAACCAATAATCCAATGAGGAAGAGAAGCCTTCTTCCTCATTAGCCCTCGAGCCCAAAAAATGAAGTAAAGAGGGGTAGAAGAAAACCATTGGCCACTTAACAAGACTTCCACATTAACATTAAAACCAAACATTCAACACAACAAGATAAAAAAATTCACATCAACACACACCAGTCTCCCAACACAAATGCTCTAAACTCAAGCCAAGAAAGAGAAAAGAACATCGGAATCTAATTATCCCTACCAAGGGTTTGGGTTCCAATATTAAAACATCCAAGAACTCAATCACAACCATAAAAATTGTATACCTCCCTCAAATAACTACAACTCTTATGCCTCCCTCAAAGAAAAAAAAATCTTATGCCTCCCTCAAAGATACACAACTCTTATGCCTCCCTCACTCGTATGCCTCTCACAATAAGAAAAAAATATAAGCAAAAATTTAACTTATCACAAGGTGGGGTACCCCAACCCAACTCCCTCCTAAAATACCCAATAAATTCTTATGCCTCCCTCCAAAATACACCCATTTCCATTTTCTCCTACACAACCTAAGGGCCATTTTACTTCCCAAACACACACGTGTAAAAACAATTCATTAACAAACATATGCACAACAAATTAGCAAAAGAAAACATGGGTGAATACGTTACCTTTTCGTTTAAAAATTTTCCAATCCACAAGCAAGTTCCAATCCTTTTTCCAATTCTAATCAATCACATTCCGAATCCAAGCTCCAAAACAACACTCTAAAAGAAAAATCCTCCAAACAAAAAACATCTCTAGATAAAAACAAGTAAGCCCCAAATCCTCAAACATATTAGAATAAATAGAAAAGAGAGGAGAGAGAAGTGATGTGGATCCATGTAGGATGTGACATCATTTCTCCTCCATTCCACATCACAAGGTCAAACCCAATCTCCAAAGCAAAATAAATTGGTGGTTGAGGGAATCACAACCTTGTTACACATTCAAACAAAAAATCACACCCCTAAAGGACACAACTAAATACTCTTATAAGAAAGGTGCAATTAATTACTTTTTTCTCCATTAAAATACAAAAAAATCATAAAATAAGACCCTCACATTATAAGTATATAGGATGGGTGACTTTAAGAGGTGTGGGACAAACTTATCTTGTCCCACAAGCCTCTAGAATGGGCTACAAAGTAAAAAAATAGAAATTTGCATGCAAGGTTGAGTGTAAAACACTCAAAAGTAATTAAATTCTTTCAAATCTAACACAAGCCAAGACTACCAACTCACATTAATTACCCCTTATTTTCATCCTACAATAAACTAATTAATCAAGGTTAATTAAATTAAAATGAGTATTTAACAACAATAATAAAAGTGACTTAGAATACTAAAAAATACAATTACTCCCAAATAAATAAAACTAGAAAGGAAAACCACAATTACCTAAGGTCACAATTGAGGTCACCCCCAATGGGGACCTCCAAACAAACTAAAAACAATAAGATCATACATTTACCCTAGTTACCATGGTGACTTGGTCCCAATACCCCAAATTCCTTCATTGTTGGTCTCCTATCCCCTTTTGTTTGTTGTGTTGTAAATGCCTGCAAAAATCAAAACAATACCTTTCGGCCTCATGTCCATATTAATGACATTGAGATAATAAAATGCACACATATACATATCAATTCACATCATCAATATCATAACTAAACCATCGCTAACATTAAGTAATTCATCAATTATTCACAATAAGATCACAAAACCAACTAAATCATCTAGTAACATCTATATATCAAATCAAATGTGTCAATACAGTAGTAGCTCAAGATCATCAAATACTAATATGTCAATCCATGCATATAATCCATCATGTAAATCACATAATGTCATAAATATAAAACATCCATATTGTTTATCAAATAAGCTAATTAAATATAACAATGTCTATCTATCAAAGTATAAAGATGAATACGATGATAATGTCTATGGATCTAATCCAAAATAAGAAAAAATTAGAGTAATATCAATGTTGAAGAGGAGTGGGCACTACATCCCCCTCCCCTTAGACTCAACTTCCTCCTGGAAGTCACTGGAACAAATGTGGGAACTGTGCTCTCAAGGGTGTGGCATCCTCCCACGTAGTTGTTGTCTCATCATATCGATCCCACTGGATGTGAACTTGATTAATCTATCTTCCTCGAAGGCCCAAATTCATGTGCTCTAAAATACAAACGGGTTCCACCATCACCTATCCCATATCCTACACTGCAATGCACCCAATCCAATAAATGAGAAAGATCTGGAATGTATCTCCTAAGCACAGAAACATGAAATACATCATGGATGTGAGACACAATGGGTGGAAATGCTAGACAATAGGCCAAAGGACTGATATTCTTCAAGATCTCAAAGAGACCCAAAAACCTTGGAGCAAGCTTAGAGCCTTTTCCGTAATGGATAGGGATCTTATGAGGCTTGACAAGAAGAAACACCTTCATGCCCACCTCAAAAGTGAAATTTTTCCTCTGCTTGATCTGCATATTTCTTATGTTTGTTGTGAACCTCCTGTAGTATTTGTCTAATCATGATAACCTTTGTTGCTCAAGATCCTGTAATAAAGTCCACCCAAGAGAATCCTTGTCCTCTAACTTTGTCCCACTAAACAATGTCTTGCACTCCTGTCATATAGTTGCTGAAATGTAGCCATACCAATCGAAGTATGGAAATTATTGTTGTAGGAAAAATCCACTAAGTATAGGTACTCCTCCCACCTCGATTAATGGTCCATTATGTACATATGAAGCATGGTTTATAAAATCTGATTCACCCGCTTCTTCTATACATCTTCCTTTGGATGATTTGTTGTACTAAAGTTGATACTTGTCCCAAGAGAATTCTGCAGATGGTAGTCTGAAAATGAGAGGTGTATAAGGGATCACGGTCATAAATAATCTTATGCAGAATATCGTGCAGTCTGAAAATATCATCTAAGTATACTCGTGCCACTACACTAGCTATATATGTGGTCTTCACCGAGAGAAAAATGTTCCATTATCATTAATCTATCCACCATGACAATGATGGCATCGTGCTGGTATCTTGATGTCAGTAGCCCTACTATGAAATCCATAGGAAAAGGTGTCCCATTTCCACTCTGGTATATTATGTAGGTAGAGAAGGCTAGTTGGATGCTAATGTTTGGCCTTCCCCCTCTAACTCTCTAAACATTACGACACAAACTCAGCTATATATCTACAAAGACCTCTACAAAGGTACAACATCCTCAAGGTTATGTGCATCTTCTTCACCCCTGGATGGGTTGAAAAAGGTGTGCGTTGAGCCTCTGCTAAGATATCTTGTATCAAACCTCCATCCCTAGGTACATAGATCTAGCCTCTGTTTCTGAGAATTCCATTTGACTCTAATGTAAATCCCTCAAACTTCCCCTCAAGGGGTCTCTGAGACTCAATATCTTCTCTAGCTGCAAGGTAGAAGCTGTCATGTGGAAGTTGTCACAAAATCCTACTCCACAAGTCTGTACCCACTGAAGTAGCCATAACAAAATGTATTTTTCTACTCAAAGCATCAGCAACCACATTCTCCTTCCCCTTCACATGATCTATCTCCATGTTGTACTCAAAAATTAACTTTATCTAACGCCACTGATGAACATTGAGATTGGGCTGCGTGAAGAGGTGATGAAAACTTAAGTGATCAGTCTTAAGAATGAACCTCCTACCTAAAAGGAAATGTCTCCACCAAACCAAAGCATGAACAAATTCTGCAAGCTTAAGATCATGAGTCAGATAATTGAGCTCATAATCCTTGAGTTTGTGAGACTCAAAGGTGACTACACGGCCCGCCTTTATCAAAACACCTCCTAAACCTTCCAATGAAGCATGTGTGCAAATGAAGAACTCTCCATGTGGATCTGGTAGTAAAATAATTGATGTTGTAGTAAGGCATTCCTTTAGTGTCCTAAATTCCTACTCACATCTATCTCGATTGAATGAATTTATTCCCTTTCCTCCGAATGGAAGTGATGGGGTGCACAATCTGAGAAAGTCTTGAAAAAATCTTCAGTATTAACCTACCATTCAAATGAAATAGCACACCTTGGTCACACTAGTAGGTGTTAGGAAATCCATAATAGCTCTAATCTTGGAAGGATTGACTGTGATACCTTCCCTAGAAATGATGTCACCCAAATACTACACCTTTAATGGAATAATGCACACTTCTCTAGGTTCTAGTAAAGATACCATTCACAAAGACACTGTAGAACCTGTCAAAGGTGCCCCTCGTGTTCCTCACACATACGTGAGTATATCAGCATGTCATCAAGAAACAATATCACGAATTGATCCAAAAATTTCCTGAACACCCCATACATAAAACTCATGAATACTTCAGGGGAATTTTTTATACCAAAAGGTACCACCGTGAACTCATAGTGGTCGTATCTAGTGCAGAAAGATCTCTTATGGATATTTTCCTCCACAATCCTCAGCTGATGGTATCCTGACTTAAGATCTATCTTAGAAAATACCGTGGTCCCCTTAATTTGATAAAATAAATCATTGATGTGAGGAAGGGGTAATGATTCATAATCATTACTTTGTTTAGTTGTCTGTAGTCCAAACATAACCATAATAATCCTTCCTTCTTCACAAAACTCACCGGTGCACCCCAGGGAGATACACTAGGATGGATTAGGAATTTCTTAAGAAGGCCCTCAAGCTACAACTTGAGCTCACATAGCTCAGGGGTGGTCATCCTATATGGAGCACATGAGATAGGCTCTGCTCCTAGAACCAAATCAATGTGAAAGTCTATCTCACGTGGGGGAGGAAACCCTAACAGATCACTAGGAAATACATCAAAAAACTCCTGTAAAATGGGGTGATCATCAAACAAAGGTCCACTAGCCCCATCCTCTAACCTATCACTAACTATAATAGCATACAACTAACACCCATGCCACACACACCGCTTAAGCTGCATAGTGGAAATAGTGTGAATAAAGATGGGTCTCCTAACTCCAGCTATCACTGACTCCAATCCTAAATCATCTACACAAGATATGACCTTCTTACTGTAACATCCAACCACGGCTCGTGTGTAGATAGCCAATCCATGCCTAAGATAAATCCATAAGATCCCAAAAGAAGGATATGAAGGTCCAAGGTAGTTTTCAAGGGTCCTAGGTCCACTACACACTCCTTGATTAAGGATACTACTATTACCTTGGATCTAGAAGCCATTTCGACAACCCAACTAAGGTCATCCCTATATACCACAAACTGCATCTCTCTACAAAATATGGTGCAATAAAAGAATCAAACAAGCCAAAATCAAATAGAATAGAGATAGGGATACCACCAATGCTACCTGTAGTCTCAATAATTATGCCCTGATGCTCTACTTATAAGTTCTCGATCACTTTGCATAAATATAATGGCTATGTCTTGTGTTTCCAACTATAGGCTCAAATCGGTGTCTTACCATTATTATTAGGGTTATAAGGGAACTCTCTCCAAGGATTTCGGGTACACCACATCCATAACAACTACCGGTCCCCTCTAATGAGACACATCTCTAGTAGGTACTATAGTGGTTTGTGTCATGGATCCTAATGATCCTGCTATGGAATTTTGTGGTCGCTACTGACAATCTCATGCTGATTGACCTATATACACTCCATGTGTCCTGATGGGACCCCTAGGGGGAGGCCCCACACACCATCTCCTCTCGATTGTTAAATACCTATGGGGGTCTAAATTGTGGATGATTCTAATGCTGAGGTGGCTGTTGTGGTGGCCTAAATGAAGAATGTGCAAAACCATGTCTCCGCCACAAGGAGGAGGAGTTGACCCCCTTGACTGTTATCCTTCATCTACATGATTTGGCTCTACACTCTATCCCTAGCGTGCTTTATCTTCCCCCTCATCTCCTCTGTAATGTAGGCCTTCTCAATGGCCTCAGTTAAGGTATGTGGAAAATCAATGCGTAATGCACCTCCCAAATCAAAGTTCAAACCCTTAATGAACTTGTGGATCCTAACCTTCTCATTTTACATGTATTCGACATACTAAAGAAAGTCCATAAATTACTTCTCATACTCTACTACTATCATGGATGCCTACCATAGGTAGAGAAACTCATCTATCCTATGTTGTATAAATCTCTTAGATAAGTATCTACTCCTAAACCACTCCTCGAATATCTACTAAGTGGCTATATTTGAGTCTACGTGAGAGCTTCGCACCTCGGTCCTCCACCAAACACCTACTCCATTCATCGAATATGAATTGCAACATGAGCCTTCATGTTGCTTTGGTAGATGGTAAAATCTTGAACACTCGCTCAAGCTCACTAACCAAGCCTGTTCTTGAAAACCTTTTGTATTGCCAGAATAATGAGATGGGCATAGCTTCAGGATCTCCCTGATATGATATGTGGCTAATGACTATCAACCCCTAGGTCTCTCTGCAGGCTCATCCCTTAGTCTAGGGATCCTAGATATTTCTCTGTGTCCTCAAACCCTATCTCCATACCACCTCTAAGGTGAATCTTCTCTAGCTAACTCCACATGGGATTTTTCTTCCCTATGCTCATTGTTTTGCCTCAAAGAGCATTGGGCCTCATGTGATGGTTCCTATCACACCTTGAATAGGTCATGCCCCAATTGCTCCACCCTATATAGCTGCATTGACATCTTGTAATGTCTGTAGTATCTGTGGTAGTATAGCAGTCACTTCCTACTTTGGAGATTGCATATCTAACTCCACACGAGAAAACCCCTCATCTTATTTGTGCCTCTAGCACAAATAAAAGATGGGAGTTAGTTTACCATTCTAGGTTTTGTTTCAGTTTTCTAGGTTTTCTACGTTTTAAAATGTCATGCAAAGTTGTGTGATCTAGTTATAGGTTGTACTAGGTTAACTATTTGAGTTTTCAAGTGTGCCTAAGGGTCCAAGCATTGAACCCATGGATTTGATACCAAGTGTAACACCCACAAAATTCTTGCACAAAACCCAAAACAACAGAATAGTTAGATTGGAAAAATTTATGGAATGATATTTTTGTCTAAACCAGAGTTATAATTGGAATACCTTTAACTAGGTTTAATTTAATTCACGATTAATATTTTATTTATTTTGATTAACATTTAATTAATATTATTTAATTTCCTAGATCAACATAAAAATCCCCTTGAACAATCTTTATCTAGTTTAGTAACATAGTTCTAATGTCATTTATTAATTTATTACTCTAGGGCTGAGTCTAAACTTACCCTCCCATTAAGTTAAATACAATTAAATTTAATCCCTAAATTAAGTGTTGTCTAGTTACCCTTGAGTAATTTTTATTTAATTAATTACAAGAGTCAAGGGCTCTTTAATTTTAAAAGTCACCAACTAAACATTAATGTTTCAATTTAAGTTTATATTCAAGCACTCCTCAAAAGGCCCCATTCACAAGCTACACATACATTTCACTTAAAACATATTTCCACCTAATTCTCACCTAACATTTTTAGGGATGAATCACAACCCTTATATGGATTCAATGAGGGCCCTAGGATCTTAGGGATTTCAAACTAACCCTAATCATCTCTATGGAGTGTTCTTATTCATTCCCTTGACTTATTTTCTCATTTTTGTTTTGCAAGTTTTTGGGAGAGGAGAAAGAGGAAAAGCCATAAAACCAAGAAGAGAAAAAATGTAAAAATTTCATGGATTTAATTGTAAATTTTTCTCTATTTTAATATTTTACATTTGATTAATGTAGAGATGATACAATGGATCTATTTTGTACGTGAATAAAACCATTTCTTGTTTTGAGTTCAAAAATTGGGAAACAAAAACCCATTTTCTTTAGTCTAAGAATCTTACACATTTGGGTGCCAAAAAAAAAAAAGATTTAGGAGCTTTAACACTTGATTTCGACTCATTTTTAGTTGCTTTAGAAGTTACCGTTTTGTTGTTTTAGGCTTAAATTTTATTAAATTTCAAAATTGGGTTTTTAAGAGACGGATTTTATTTTTCCATTGAAAGTGCCAAAACTGCCACCCTACGCAAGACAACGGTCAAGTTACCACTTCGCTATGTGTTGGGTATATCTTCGAAATAGTTGCTCTACATAGGGTGGCGGTTATGATATCCAAAACTAGAACCTTCCAAACATGCATTTTTTAAAATCAAATTTCATCTTAAAATGGGTTTTAAATAAATAATAGATTAAACTAAGGTGTTTTCCATTCATTGGTTACTAGATTGATAACATTTCTTATTTTCATTCTCAATTTATATACATCAACTCATTCTCTATTATTTCCTTACATACAACAAGAATGTAATTATAACTTAAATACTTCCATATGCTTTCTTTTAATAAAAATAAGACACTATTTCCATTCTTGCACAATAACTAAATGACCACCCATTTTAATTAACAAGTGTATTTTAACAAGATAATCAATATTTTTGAAATGATAAAAATCCCTCTTTGGAGATAGTAAAACAACTTAGGTTGAAAAAAACTTCATTTCCATTTCAAGTCCACTTCTAAGTTTCTACTTCATCTAAACAATGCAAATCTTTCTCAAGAACTTGGTTCATTATTACAATATAATAGTCTCTCTTTTCAAAAATACAAGGGAATAAATTTCAATCTCTCCACTTTCATTTACAACAAAGACTAACATTACAGATTTTATAAAAAAATAAACAAGAGCTTAACTTTTCAAATGCAAGTTTACAAGCTTTCCACTTTAAGTGGAAATAATATGATCACAAATTTATGAAGAGAAATATCGTCTCCATTTCTTCAAGGTGCTACAAATACCAAATCTTCATTTGATCTCCACCATCTTACCAAAGTCCAAACACAACAACCAAAATAGGGGAATAGGAAACACTCTGCTCCCAACCAATAATCTAATGAGGAAGAGAGGCCTTCTTCCTCGACCCCCGAGCCCTAAAAATGAAGGAATGAGGGATACAAGACAAGCATTAGAAACTTAACAAGGATTCAACATTCAAATTCAAACCAAACATTCAAAACAACAAGAACAACAAAAATCACATCAACACACACAAGTTTCCCAACAAAAGGCTCTAAAACAAATCCAGAAAGAGAAAGGAACATGGGAATCTACTTATGCCTCCAAATGGTTTGGTTACCCACCTAAAAACATCCAAGAACTCAATCACAACCCACAAAACTCTTATGTCTCCCTCAAAGAACAATAAATCTTATGTCTCCCACAATAAGACAACAAGATAAGCACAAAGTTAACTTATCACAAGGTGGGGGCATCTAATCCCAAATCTCTCCTAAAATACCCTATAAAATCTTATTCCTCCCTCCGAAATACCCCCATTTCCATTTTCTCCTACACAACCTAAGGCCATTCTACTTCCCAAAATCACACATGCAACAACAATTCATTCATAAACATATGTACTACAAATTAGAAAAAAACATGGGTGAAGACCCTAGCTTACTATTGTAATAGTTTCCAATTCACAATCAAGTTCTAAGTATTTTTCTAATTCCAAGAAAGAACAATCCAACTCCAATCTGCAAAACAACACTCTCTAAAAATCTCGTCCAAAAGCAAAAGTCTCCAAATAAAAACAAGTAACCCCCAAATCCTCAAACAAATTAGAATAAATAGAAAAGATAGCAGAGAGAGAGGTGATGTGGCTCCTTGTAGGATGCCACATCATTTATCCTCCATTCCACATTACAAGTTAAAATCCAATCTCCAAAGCCCAATAAATTGGTGGTTGAGGGAATGACAAACCTCTTACACAGTCAAACCCAAACCCACACCCCTAAAGGACAAAATTAAAGACTCTTGTAAGAAAGGTGAAATTAATTGGTCTTTTTCTCCATTAAACACACACAAAAAGGCCTAAAATAATCCCCTCATATCATAGGTATATATGGTGTGTGACTTTAAGAGGTATGGACAAGCATAACTTGTCCCACAAGCCTCCAAAATGGGCTACAAAGTCAATTCAAAATTTTCATGCAAGGTTGAGTGTAAAACACTCCAAAGTAATTAAATTCTCTCAAATACAACACAAACCAAGACTACCAACTCACATTATTTACCACCTTTTTGTCACATCCTAAAATACACTAATTAATCAAGGTTAATTAACTTAAAATGAGTAATTAACAACAATAATAAAAGTGACTCACAATAGTAACAAAAATTGAATTAATCCCAAATAAATAAAACCAAAAAGGAAAACCACAATTACCCAAGGTCACATTTGTGGTCACCCCCAATGGGAACCTTTTAACAAACTAACAACAATAACATCATACATTTACACTAGTTGCAATGGTGACTGTTTCCCCGATACCCCAAATTCCTTCTTCGTGGACTCCTATCCCCTTCAGTTTATTGTGTTGCAAATGATTGAAAAGATCAAAACAATACCATTTTGGCTACATGGCCATATTAACGACATCGAGATGATAAAATGCACACATATACATATCAATTCACATCATAAATATCATATGTAAACCGTCACTAAAATTAAGTAATTCAGCAATTGTTCACAATTGTAAATACTTCCATTTTATCAATTTATCAATTAGCAATAAAATCACAAGACTAACTAAATTATATAGAACCATCTATATATCAAATCCAATGTGTTAATATAGTAGTATCTCAAGGTCGTCAAATACTAATATGTCATTCCATGTATACAATCCATCCTATAAATCACATCTTGTCATAAATCTAAAACATCCATATTGTCTATCAAATAAGCTAATCAAATATAACAATGTCCATCTATCAAAGTCTAAAGATCAATATGATAATAATGTCTATGGCTCTAATCCAAAATAAGAAAAATAAGAGTAATATCAATGTCTAAGAGGAGTGGGCACTAAACTATTAACTACTCATGATCTATGTAAACATTATTATACTTTCCTAAATTCCATGTAAGAAGTAATGAAAAAGCAATGCTTTCTTTGACCTTAATAATCTAAAAATTAGATTTACAATAAAAAACAAATGACAAAGTGGTTGAAGAACATATCTTAATTAGGATCTTTAAGAAACAACATAGCTAATCATAATTAGTAATTAGAAATAAATATAACAATTGTAAATAGAATGAACCACTAAATTTTAATAAATAATATTTGAAATGAAAAAAAAATTTGCTTTCTGATTTAAAAAGACCAATCATAAATTTGGTATCATAATTGATACTAGTGGTTGCTCCTGGAGGAACATGTCTATGCTAGTAGTGGTGTGGGTAGGGGTGGTCTTGTGGTTTTTGGTTTATAGTTGTGTATGTTTCTGGTGGATATTTTTTATTTTATTTTTCTCACATGGTGCAAATCTCATCGGTTTGCGGGTTTTGATGCAAAGAGGGCTTGTATTTTTATCTAAGTGAAGTGTATGTCATAATTGGATTTAGAATAAATACTACCAGTTTTTTGTTATTATATATGTGTATAGTTTGTATGATGATTCTGCAAGTGTTGAGTGTAGATATGTGGTGCATAAAAGTAAAGTGTTATGGCGTTATAGAAATAGGTATTAGTTGATGGGGTGTATATATGTTTCTTTGTAAGGATTGTGAAATATTTATTTTCTAAGAATGTTGTATTGCAATGAATTCGATTCTTATCTTAGTATAAGGAAGTTACAACCCCTTCATGATTATAATCTGTTAGTGTGAGTAATTGAAACAAGCACGTTTGTTTACCACAGTCATAAGTTGTAAAAAAAATTATATACATTTTCTCTCTTAAACGTTTTTGGGCATGTACATGTGAAGGCTTGTAGGATTGTATATGGGTTGTTGTTGTTTTCGGGATGGGGTTATAGTATTATGAATTTATTTTTTCCCGAGGATTTGGATGGTATATTGTCTTCTGAATGGTTTCCTACAGTAGTTCCTATTATGATTGTTCTAATTTTTCATGTGTAATCAACATTATGTAGATTGTGTCTTCGTCTACATGTGGGCCTCCTTTGTAGTGTCCTTGTATGTATTGCTATAGTTTTGATTTTTTTTTCCATTTTTAGAGTGACTTTGGATGGGGATGGAAAGAGTTTATATAATAGAAGCATTCGGTGTTGGGAGAAAATATGATTGTTTGTTTTACTATATTGTATACTTCGAATATGGAATTATTATTTTAGTATGTAGAATTGTAAGTGTTCCAATCCACATACATTGTTTATGGTAATAATAATAATAATTAGGAGCATAGTTAAATGTACGTAATGATTATACAAGGTAATTTTTATCTCACTTGAATATATAGAGATTTATAAGGGTCGATTATAGACCGGTGCGGGGAAAACCTAATGTTTTTAAGTTGTTCTAAGCAATTTAAATAAAGACATTTTTTTACCATACCCATCAGTTGTAATGATCTATATATATTTTTTCTTTCTTACAAGTTTTTGATATGTACATGTGAAGGCTACGAGATTTAAACATTGGTTCTTGTTGGTTTTTTAGGTGGTGGGGTTATAGTAGTGTGTGTAGTATTATTCCCGAGGATCTTGATGGTATCTTCTCTTGCAATGGCTACCTCTTGTAGTACCTACTTTGTGCTTATTTGATTTTTGTATAACAAACATTACATAAATTATATCACCTTCTACAGTGTGTGTCTCCTTTTATTGGTCTTGTACGCATTTTGATAACAAATGTTGTATGCGGATACATTCATTGTTGATATGTACGGCTATAGTTTTGAAATTATTCACCATATTTTGGGTGCGTGCATGTAGATGGAAAATTTTTGTATATTAGAGGCATATGGGGTTGGGAGAAAAGATGATATTTTTAAAAATATTTTCTATGAGAACAAGGAAGAAAAGCTGAGATATAGGTAGATTTTGAGAGGGTAAACAAAGTATAGGAATATGAGTCGTGAAATTTAGAGCGAATAGTAGTGCAATGTTAGCAAAAATTTCAAATCCTCTATTAGTTATTTGTTTACGTGTATCTCAAGCTACATAGATAGTACATGCCCAAGCATGTAGAGTGTAGTAAAACTCATGCAACTAAAAGGAATATGTTTCCATCCATGCGTAAAAATAAGTACATACTATATGAATGAGAGGATAAGGATGTGAGAGTAAGAGATTAGATATGTTGTTTGCTACCGAAAATTAATCTCTGTGGTAAGTTTAGAAGTTATTTGATTCGTTACTTTTTTAATAAATGAAATTACAGTAGAAGGAAGAAGATCCCATAAGTTGTTTTCTCTAGGGCCTCGAGAAAACCAAAGAAATTTGAGATTATTTTTTCCTTAAAAAGGGGAAAAGTTATATATAGGCAACATTTAATGTGAGAAATTATTCTAGAATATTGGTGGGTCTATTTATTGTAACTTTTTGAATCTACTGTAATACATTACTTTAGGTTGTAAATGTATGCAACATTTCGTATGAGAGATGTAAAGAATTAGTGAAAACCATGAGTTCATTTTTGTATCCATCCGTGAGACTAAAATACTCTAGTTCTTGTTTAATTCCAATTTCCTATAAGTTAGTTATTTTATAAAAGAAAAAAGTTTACCTTTTTTAATTAGAAAGATTTATTGCATTTGTAAATTATAAGCTAAAACATAAGCCAAAAT
Organism: Taxus wallichiana var. yunnanensis; assembly: GCA_018340775.1. Classification (NCBI taxonomy): domain Eukaryota; kingdom Viridiplantae; phylum Streptophyta; class Pinopsida; order Cupressales; family Taxaceae; genus Taxus; species Taxus wallichiana. The sequence continues at coordinate 428,627,013 of CM031241.1, read as the reverse complement.
GTGTACAACTTACAGGTACTATTTAATATTATGTTGGCATACTAGGTTAGTCTAAAGTTTGGTGATGATTCAATACAAACTATTAGAGCATATTCCGGAATTCAATATGACATGACATGGGGAATATCTACTATGTACATGTTCCCTTCAAAATTTAGTCTCCCCCATCTGGACAACGATTACTTTTTTAGTGTCATTTTCATCAAATCTTGATTAGTGATCATGATTTCTAAAGTAACTGGCTTATTGTTACTAAATATTTTGCACTTAGTCTCGTTTGAATTGTCTATGATGTTCATCATATTTTCGAATACGGAGGCTGAGGCATTATTTTTAGCACAATTTGTGGGCATGTTCACTTTTGAGGAATTGGACCATCATTTTGTTTCTATCATTTTCTATTATAAGTTGATGAGTTGTTTCGTGAAATTTTTTTATTGGTAATTATTGTTGACCAAAATAAGATCACACTTATTTTTGGTCCACTAACATCATTTTTTCCCCTTTTTGCTTCAATCTGAATTTTTACATATTTCAATCACTTAATGTCCCCTGAAAGCATTTCCATCAGATAGAAAATTTATTCCCCTTTCCAAACATATAAAGAAGTCCTTCTAAATCCTCATATTTTGTAAGTTATGGGTCAGCGAGCCTTGGAAGGATTTTTTCCAAAAGTAGGCCTGTGGGCTTGGGGAAGATTTTTTGCCATAATAAATTTCAGGCCGGTGGGTCTGTGGGGAGTCTTGGAACTTTTCTGCTTTTTGCAAATAGGTCGCAAAGTGAATTTCGGTCCCACAAGCCCACCGTGGATCTTAAAGCCAAATGAATAAAAATGCCTAGGCCCCACAAAGGGACACGTGGCCATGTTGAAAAGTCAAAGCAAGAAGGTGGGTTGCTGGAGGTAATTTGAACTTTTTCCCTAAGAAGACGTAAAGTATAAAAATGAACCACACCCCCGTTGATTCCCAAGGAGCCACGAGTCAAGCCTCAATTGAATGCGGACCGTCGGGCCCGAAGATGGTTTTTTTCCCAAACAAAAATGTGGGCCGAGGCCCCGAAGATGGTTTTTACCCAAATGGAAAATGCAAGCTGGCGGGCCCGAATAGGAATTTTTGCCAAAAGTGAATGACGGGGATGTAGGGTAATTTTTGCATTTTTATTTTTGGTGCCAAAAGGCACAAAGTGCATTCGGGCCCATGAAACCCATTTTGCTAACTAGTTTTCGCCATTTTTGTACGGACCCGACTCAAATATTCACATGGAAAAATCTTTCAATCCAATGCTCTAATATCAACAAATTTGGCACCATTGGAAAGGTCTTGACCTCGTCTATGCCATGGGATCCTAAAACTTTAATTTTGACAAGGTTAGGTGGGTGAAAATGGGAAAATGTCTTTCAGGACATTAATATAGAATATGATTGCTTCAACTAATGAGATATAATTTGATTTGATCCATTCTTCCTTCTTGAACATGCTTTGAATAGACAGCAACTAGACTTGAAAAATTGTTGGAGGATTCACGGTGGGCATTGATGTTTAGTAGTTGTATTTTTAGAGCGAGTTGAGCTTCTCCTCTCTCCCTCTGATTTTCATCATCTATATATTGTAACACTTCTCATTTGAGAAGAGGGAGACATTCTATGTGTAGGGAAAATATTTCAAAGTCATTTCCCAAATCCATTTGAGCTGTAGGCCTTCTCCTACACACCGGAGAGCGTATTTTCACCTATTAGCACCACATGTAATATTATGTGCACCTTACGAGTAATAAAATCTTGTTTCATGGCATCTTTACACCCTTGGCATTGTTACGCGTTTCTTTGTGCCTCTTTATCTTGTGTTTTCTCTCTATCGATGTATTTCACGTTTGCAAGTGCGGGACATTGTGCTTCATTGATTTTCTATGGCATATTTAGATCTAGGTCTATGTCACTTTAGTATGACCTCCCTCGAGTCCCATTTTCCTGTTTCATTCTCCCTTAATAAAGCATCTTATACTTCCTTTCTGGTGTATCAACGCTTAGTGTAGGTTCTTTAACCCTCTCTCTTTCTCTTTGTCTCCTGAACGGTTATATTAGGATTAGTTTGATTATGCCTACACCGGAGTAGCTTGTCGTGGGTAGATTAGGAAGTAAGAACGGCTTTCTTCGAGAGTCCTGTCGACACTAAAATTTTCCTCCATTATTTCTATTTCATTAATGTATGTATTAGGAATAGGATGTTGTTAACTGTAATTAGTAGTAGTGTCCGATAGAAGATAATGGTGCTACTGATACAATGCCGCCAATAATGTATAGTACAAGAATAGTCAAAGGTACAATAGGAATGTTGTGGTAAAAAGTAAATATTTGTCGTAAGTGGTCTTGTAATGTTAAAATGTCAAAGTTGGGGTAAGTAGATAAGTAGGGTCTACATGATTAGGAAGTAGAAATATTATATTGATAATAAGGACAAGAAGTGAGGTCATAAATATTTTGTGTATTTTGTTTGTAAAAAGTTTAAAAATGTGGAGCCCATGTGAAATGATAAGGTTTATCTTATCTTAAAAGATAAGCTTACATGTATAGATAAGAGTTAAGGTATGGAATATGATTCATCAGAGTGGATTTCTTATCCTATCTTAGAGATAAGATGGATAAGCCTAGAAGTTCTATAAATAAAGAGGCCACCCTCCTCATTTATCATAGAAGGAAGTAGTGTGAGAAATATTGTATGAATAAGTGTGTAAAGGAAGCCATCATCTTGAAGGTGTGTTAAAGAAGCCATTAAGAGGTGTAATTGTGAAGTTTCTCCCATAGTTATTGTTGGAAGGAAAGTGAAGTCGGTAACACTTTAAGTACCTCATGGGTGAGATTGTAACAATTTCATGTTGATATAGTAATTTACACTGATATTTCATATTTATCATCATTCCTTCTTATCATAGTCTATGGTCTTCTTGTGTTATGTTTGTTGTTGTGTTTTCAGATTACATCCACCAAACTAAAAGTTGCGCATTAGTAAATAATCATAGCGAGGAGTTCCCAGGTGAATAATTATCATAGTGTCGATTGGTGTTGACATTTTGGTTCCGTTGCCGGGACCATTCCTCGTTGGTGGATTTTTTGGAGAAATATTCCCACTTAGTCAGAAAATATTTGGAGGGTAACCTTGTTTTTACTATGCATAGTAGTTACCATGGTAAAGTCACTTTTTGTCATGAATAGTATTTACCGCAGTAAAGTCACTTTTTACCGTGAATAGTATTTACCACAGTAACTTCACTTTTTACTGTGAATAGTGTTTACCATAGTAAAGTCAATTTTTACCACAGTAAGTCAAGTTTTACCATAGTTTACCGTGGTCATTTCTATTTTCTATTATAGTGATTCCAATTATTTGTGCACATAAGTCTTATTGATTGTACTTGTGGGTTGGTATTTCATTGTGGTTACTTTTGAAAATGGGGAAGATTCCTATTTTTTCAGCCCAATCTAATGAAAATGCTTCCTCTTTCATTCAAGAGTTTAAACAATCTTGCATTTGTAATGGCCTTATAAGAAGGGAACAATGGACTTAATTTTTTCCTACCTTTTTGGATGGTTCAACCCTTAGGTGGCTTAAAACACCTGGTGATAATGTGAAAAACTCATGGGATTTATTAACTAAAAGTTTTCTTGAAGAATTTGGTGAACAACAGAAATATGTAGATCTCATGATCGATATCACAAAGCTATCCCAAGGAGAGAAGGAGAAGATAAGAGATTATCATGCTCATGTTCTAGAGCTAAGGAGGAAGCTCGATGCCCAGATCCGGAAGGAAGGATTAGCGGATGGGTTGATGAATGGCGTGGATAATCTCCTCTGTAAGCACTTCATTCTTGGGATGAAGCTAGAGATCAGAAAACGAGTGAAGTATGACCACCTAGCTACCATTGAACAAGTAAAGGAGATTGCAAGAAGGCAAGAAGAAAGCATGGAAGAGGATCCCAAAGAAATTGTTGCTAAAGTAGAGCCTACACCAGCACCTTTGGTCTAGAATCCACAACCACTCTCGGTGAGCACAAATCTTTCTCCTAGTACATCTACTGAGTATGAAGATCTGCTCAGGAAGATGGGCCAGTTAACTATTAATCTTCTTCAAGGAAAGGAATTTAGTTCTCAGGGAGGAGATAGAGGTCCAAAAAGAAATATTTCTAAAGTTGTATGTTATGGTTATTATAAAAAGGGTCATTATAAGTATAATTATCCGAGATAGAGCTTATACATCCGGTACAAGAGATAATGATAACGGAAAATCACCTCGTGAATTCTTTTTATGTAGTAGATAAGAGCATAAATAATGAATTATATGTGTTTGTAATAAAAGGAAAGAAAGAAAAAGATAACCAAGATGGAAATGATCCTAAGAAGATGAAAGGAGAAACTAGTAAGAAACATAGGAGAAGAAAGTTGGGTGTGTAGGATTTTCTGATTTCATAGGGACAAGGACCATACTCCATCTTAGAAGATCTGTCCAAAAGGCCTACAAATATTACATATGGTCAACTCTTGGCTATGTCTTATGAGAAGAGGCGAGAGCTACGAAGTGGACTCAATGCTCAACGAAGGAAGGAGGTTGAGGTCCCTATTTTAGAGGCAGAGGTGGATCCCTATGCTCCACAAGATGAGGTATTATGTAATGGTATTTCAATTCATGATGTCTTAGTTGATGGAGGTGCTGCAGTTAATGTAATGACCGAGTCTGTAATGAATATGTTGGGTTTAAAAATTGATTTCCCCTCAACACTTATGTTAAGGTCATTAAATAAGGGAAAAACTAAACCAGAAGGTGTAGTTTCAAATGTGGCAATATCTGTTATGGGTGTTGTATGTGTGGTAGACTTTCAGGTGATGAAAAATGGTATTGTTGCATACCCAATGTTGTTGGGAAGACCATGGCTAAGGAGAGTTCATGAAAGAAACTATTGGAATGAAGGCTTCATGACACTTAGATGTGGTAGAGAGAGGGTGAAGATAAACATGATCCTCGGCATCATAAGGTAGAACCTGTGGATTCAAGTGATGAAACTGGTGATTGGACATCCTCTAATTACTCTAGTACCAGTGAAGTGGACACCAAAGATGAAGAAAGTGAGGTTGATGTTTCGTTTATGGATATCCTTGTAGTCACACTTTGAATCATGACCCCATAAAATTATCTCGAAGAAGAAATTGAGGATCGTCTCCAACAAATAAAGATTAGTGATCTTTGTGATGGAGAGTGAGAAGGAATCCTACCTCCGGCTCTTTCGAAGGTACATACACATCTTCACTTTTGATTACAAGGAACTCCATCAAGTAAGTGGGTAGAACATTCTATTGAGATGGTAGATGGTGCTAAGCCCATAAAGAAAATTCCATATAGAATGAATCCTAATTTTTCCAAGACTGTAAAAGAAGAAATAGATAAATTACATGATGCAGGATTCATATTTACTTGTGGAGAATTCATAATGGGTTTCTTCCATTGTGATATCAATAAAAAAATGGGAAGCTACGCATTTTTGTTGATTATAGGAAGCTCAATAAGGAAAAAAAGAAGGATCATTACCCTCTTCCATTCTCGGATCAGATTTTGGGCCAATTAGTGGGGCCAGAGTGCTATTGTTTTGCTGATGGATATAGCGGATACAACCAAGTTTATATAGCAGAGAAAGATCAGCTAAAGACCACGTTCACCACTCCTTAGGGAATGTTTTCTTATAGATTTATGCCTTTTGGGTTGTGTAATGCTCCGGCAACGTTCCAATTTTTGATGAATAGGGTGTTCGAACCCTACATTGGGAACTTCATCAGAGTATTTCTGGATGATTTTTACATCTATGGGAGCAAGATGGACCACCTGCACCAGATGAAGACAACATTTCAAAGGTTAGATGAAGCACAAGCCTCACTAAACCCTACAAAGTGTGTCTTTGGATGTTCTAAAGGTGTTTTGTTAGGGCATGTTGTATCCAGAGATGGTATTGGTACTGATCTTGATAAAGTTTCAAAAATAAAAGAGTTACCATTTCCTATGAATAGAAGTAAGTTGAGATTATTTTTAGGTCATGTGGGTTACTATAGAAGGTTCATCAAGAATTTCTCAAATATTGCATAGCCACTAACCCAGATTATTGAAGAAGGATGTTACTTATGAACCAGGAAATAAGGCACATGAAGCTTTTGAACAACTGAAGGAAGCCCTGGTGTCTTCACTTGTTTTAAAGAATCCAGATTAGTGCAAGCCATTCATTGTGTACACTGATGCTTCGTGATGTAGCACTAGGAAGTACTCGAGCCAAAAGGATGAAAATGGGAATGAACATCCAGATTTATTTTGGGAGCGCATAAATGAGCAAAGCATAAGGTAAATTATACTGTAACTAAAAAAGAGGCTCTAGCTATCATTTTTGTTGTAAAGAACTTTAGAAATTACTTGCTAGGGAAAAAAATTATAGTTGTAACAGATCATCAGGCCCTAAAATATATTGTAAATAAGCCTAACCCATCAGGGAGGATAGTAAGATGGATAATCTTGCTACAAGAATTTGAATTTTGTATTATAGATAGGCCAGAAAGAAGCATGTCAATGCAAATGCACTCTCTCGAGCCTATGATGGTTTAGGTTCATCTTGTGATGATGATGATTTCCCGATGCCACATTGTTATCCCTTGACACAATCCTTTGTGAATACATAGATATTTGGAATTATCTCGAATGAATTCAAGTTTCTGATGGAGCTAATGCAAACACTAAGCGAAGATTACTCAAGCCAGTCATCCATATTCTATTTTGCATGGAGTATTATTTCGAATAGGACCTGATGGATAGTACAAGAGGGTAGTTGGACATGATCAAGGGAAGGAGATGATAGAAGAATTCCACAATGGTACATGTGGAGGGCACTTCTCTAGACAACTTATAGTAAGAAGGATCTTGGATGTAGGTTATCACTGGCCCACTCTTTTTAAAGATTGTTATAATTATTGTAAGACATGTGATATTTGTCAAACACATGGTAACCATAAGACTTCATCAACTCCATTATGCCCTATTCTTCCACTTGGTCCCTTTGAAAAGTGGGGAATAGACATTGTAGGTCCACTTCCAACTACCCCACACCAAAATAAGTATATTGTAGTTGCCACAGATTATTTAACCAAGTGGGTTGAAGCTAGGCCATTAAAAACAACTTCCATGGATGAAGTGGCAAGGTTCATATATAAATGCATTGTCACCAGATTTGGTTTTCCATTAGAAATTGTAACAGATCAAGGAAGCCACTTCATTAATGAGGTGGTAGAAGCCCTAGTCAATAATTTTTCTATTAAGCACAGGAAGGTAACAACATACAAGCCAAGCACAAATGGACAGGTGGAACGAATAAATTTTGTGTTGTGTCAAATTCTAGCAAAAGATGCAGCCTTGTAGATACATAAGTGGGATAAAAGGATTCATGCAACATTGTGGGCATATTGGGCAACATGAAAGTTAGCAACAAGATACTCCCCATTTTAGTTGGCTTATGGCATTGATCTAGTCCTTCCTATTGAGTTTGATATTACCACTGTGAGAGTTATGAAAAATGAAAGGATGGATGAAAGTGATTCAGTAAAAGAAAGGTTGGTACATCCTCATTTGCTAGAGGAAATGAGGGAAATAGTGAAGGTACAAGCTATAAGAAGAAAATGAAGCAGAAGGAATACTTTGATCAAAAGATCCGTTGGTCTCCATTTCATGTGAATGACTTGGTCCTAGTATATGATTCGAGATACAAAAAAAGAAGACAGAGAAAATTTGTTCCAAAATGGATAGGGCCCTACAAAATAGTAGTTGTGCATGAAAATGGTACATACCGACTGGAAGAATTAGATGGCACTCCCATTACGAAATGCGTCAACCATGACAAGATAAATATTTTCCAAGCGCTGTAAATAGTCTACTCCAAGGATGGAGTAGAAGCTAGGAAGGGGTAAGATGTCGACACTAAAATTTTCCTCCATAATTTGTATTTCATTAATGTATGTATTAGGAAAAGGCTGTTGTTAAGTGTAATTAGTAGTAGCGTCGATAGAAGATAACAACGCTATCGACAATGCCACCAATAATGTATAGTACGGTAATAGTCAAAAGTGCAATAGGAATGTTGTGGTAAAAAGTAAATATTTGTCGTAAGTGGTCCCGTAATGTTAAAATGTCAAAGATGGGGTAAGTAGAGAAGTAGGGTCTACATGATTAGGATCTAGAAATATTATATTAGTAATAAGGATAAGGAGAGAGTTCATAAATATTTTGTGTATTTTATTTGTAAAAAGTCTAAAAATGTGGAACCCATGTGAAATGATAAGGTTTATCTTATCTTAAAAGATAAGCTTACATGTGTACGAGATAAGAGTTAAGGTATGGAATATGATTCGTCAAAGTGGATTTCTTATCCTATCTTAGAGATAAGATGGATAAGCCTGGAAGTTCTATAAATAAAGATCCCACCCCCTCATTAGCATAGAAGGAAGTAGTGAGAAATATCGTATGAGTAAGTGTGTAAAGGAAGCCATCATCTTGAAGGTGTGTTAAAGAAGCCGTTAAGAGGTATAATTGTGAAGTTTCTTCCATAGTTATCGTTGGAAGGAAAGTGAAGTCAGTAACACTTGAAGTACCTCATGGGTGAGATTGTAACAATTTCATGTTGATATGGTAATTTACACTAATATTTCAGATTTATCATCATTCCTTCTTATCATAGTCTATGGTATTCTTGTGTTATGTTTGTTGTTGTGTTTCCAGATTACATCCACCAAACTAAAAGTTGTGCATTAGTAAATAATCATAGCATGAGGAGTTCTCGGTGAAGAATTATCATAGTGCTGGATTGGTGTTAACAGTCCATCCCAAGTTTTGCAAGTCCCACAACTTGAGAGATGGTCCCATGATTTGCAATCACACCGAATGCCCCACTCACAACAAGGCCATTCGAGGGTGCTGTGATTTTGCACTAACATTTTTGGCACACCCGGTGGGAGAGGTTTGAAGCACCTTACCACTTAATTTCATCAAGTTTACATGGTCTTGGTGAGATTCACCCTTTAGAGGAACATAAAAATCACATCTGGCGACTCCATATGATAAACAACCCAATCTCTAAAGTTGCAGACCTTTTTCCATCCATTTTCATTCATTTTCTTCCACATCTTTCATTTTCTTCCATTCCATGAGGTTTTGCAATCATGACTTCATTTCCATCTTGGAATTCACACTTGCAGTAGCAGTGCTATTCAGATCCATCTCTAGGTTACTTCAATACACCTCTAGAAAGGTTTCACAATGAAAATCAGCACTATGGATATCTAGGTGACCTAGATTCAAATCAGTTTGGTCATTTTCCAAACTATACAGCTATTACAAAGCATGGATATATAGATTTTGGAGGTAGTTCCACACCTGAAGAAGTTAATCTGCTAGAGAAGATTCAAAAAATGGAGGCTGGCATGGTTCAGTCAAGGGCTACAATACAAATGAAGGCATTTAGAATTGGTTGCAAGGAACCTTGTCCATGGGGAGGCCCTATGCCAAGACATTTTAGCCCTTAGGAGAAGCTTGACTTCATGGTTGAAATGTTGCCCCAACTTACAAAATGGGCTGAGGAGATTGAGGCTTATGAGTTGGATACAAGAAAACTTTGTTAATGGGTAAGTCCACCACCTTATATCTTTTATTTTCCTCTTTCTTAATCAATATTATTTCAAAAGTAGTGTCAAGAGTCTAGCCCCTCAAGTTTTGTCCAAAGTTTTTATTTCCCTTCTCCATCTCCTAATCTTCCATCTGATCTTAATTCTTCTTTCCTTTCCCTTCCAATCAGCCATTCCCTCCAAAAAAATAAGAAGTTCCACTTCCCTCTCCACCACAAACAATATCAAAGCTAGTTGAAACCCATCCACCCTTCCTCTTGCCTTCCCAATTCCATGTGGGGAAGAGATTCCAGAATCCAGTCAAGGAGAACAACAAGAAGAGGAACCCAACATAGAAGAAATGATAGAAGATCTAAAGCATTGGGTTTCCAGGTTTGGGTTTACAAATATCCCCTTGATGGTTAAGCCAAAAGAGGAGGTCAAGGTTGAAGAGCGGTTGTTCTTGACACCCGAGTTTGCAATGAAGAGGAACAAAAAAAAGAAGAAGATCAAAATTTTGTTTTCTCTAAATGTAGTGTACCTAATGGCACTTTGTCTGAAGAGAATGCTGATCTAATCCAAGCTGCACAACCAGTTAAAGATGAGGAACAATTAGCTCCAATCCCCATTGAAGAGGAGTAGCTGGGAGAGATAAAATCAGAGTTGAAATCACTTTGGATGTAGGAAGCATCATTGAATATTTTTTCCTTCATTTCAATGGCCTAATTTGACTAATGAACCCATGATGGAGGAGGATCATACAATTTTAAAGGCTTCAAGTGTGGAGCGGGCCATATAAGAACCTTCGGTTTATCCTCCTACTTCATCCCCCTCAATCTCTAATGTTGAATAGGAGTTTGTGCTTTCAAACTCCATGTTTAAAGAGGAGGGGAACCATGGTGATCAAGTGCAGATCAAGAGGATGCCATGGAGGAGGTTGAACCCATGCAATAAGAAAATAAGGACGTAGATTATCTATTTGACTTGGAGGATTTCTTTGATGTAGAAGAGCCCATGGAGATCACATCATTTTCTCCTCCATTATACACCTCCCAAACACATGAGCTTTCGCATAAAGGAGAGGTATCAAGAAGACCTTGTTGTCCCAAATGGTCCTCTAGAGAAGTAAATTGAAGATTTTGATTTGAAAAACTTCATGCTAGAGGAAGAGGCTACTCGAGAGCAAGTTGGTCTTCAAGAAACAACAGAGGAACAATAAGGACAAGAATGTGTTACGAAAATTATAATGATGCAAAGGAAACTTTAATGGATGTTGCAATCAATAACAATGAGTTGTAGATTGTAGAGGAGTTCCATACTGTTATAGAGGAAGGAAAAGAGCAAGAGGATGTCATCATCTCTTCCACACCATCCATCTAGGAATATCTGCAAGAAGACTCCATTCTTGGAGTTAAATATCGAGTAGTCGAGAAAATTCAAATGATCATACCTTTCCCAATCAGGTATTTGGCCGCATTGGAGCCAAGGAGAAGATAAAACAAGTCATGCTTACTTTTGAGCATAAGGATGAGTTTCAAAGTACCAAGGATCAGCTACAATGATTTTTCAATCCAAATATAGAGAAACTAAAAGAGGTATTTTTCTTGTTTCCAGTTGACACCTTGATGATTTGGGTGGAGGATTAGCTTATAGTAATTTTTTCACTCATGTAAGCAGCCATACTCGTGTCATATCATTTTCATGGCTGCCCCTTTTTAGAAAGGGAAGCTACTTCTCCTCGCCGAGTTATAGGATTTGTTTAAGCTCTCTTTCTCTCTCATTAAGATAGATTCATGAGGTTTCCTTTAAGCGTAAGAAGTGCTTATACACACTCTTCATATCCCACTTGGGGTGTGTATGATTTACAATTTTGTACATAGTTTGTTGTGGTGTTTTGTTTCTCTTGCAAAATACATTGAAAATGGCATTTGGGAAGATCAGTCCCCATTTCTATGGTTTCCAAGTGGCTCAGGGATTAGATTTTAAATGTTTAGATAAGTTTTGTGTTTAACATGTAGACTCCATTCCCAATGGATGCTTCAAGACCACCGATATTTTCATCTTACATGTAGATGTCCCCATGAGTCACCAAATTATTGACCAAAATATGCTCACACTTACTTTTGGTCCACTAACATCATTTTTCCCCCTCTTTGTTCTTTAATCTAAATTTTTACATATTTCAAGCACTTAATATCCCCTGAAAGCATTTCCATCAGATAGAAAATTTCTTCCCCTTTCCAAAATATAAATAAGTCCTTCTAACTCCTCATATTTTGCAAGTTATAGGACGGTGGGCCTTGGAAGGATTTTTTTGCCAAAAGTGGGCTTGGGAAGATTTTTGCCAAAGTAAATTTCAAGTCAGCGGGTCTACAGAAGTTTTGAAATTTTATGTTTTTTTGCAAATAGGGCGTAAAGCAAATGTTTGAGTTTGCAAGCCCATAGGGGATCTTAAATCCAAATGAAGAAAAATGCCTAAACCCTGCAAAGGGACATGTGGCCATGTTGAAAAGTCAAAGTGGGAAGGCAGGCCGCTGGAGGCAATTTGAAATTTTTGCCGTGAGAACGCATAAATTATAAAAATGAACCACACCCCCGCAATTTCGAAAGGAGCCACGTGTCAAGCCTCAACTGAATGCGGGATGGAAGGCCCAAAGATGGATTTTTACCCAAATGGAAAATGTAGGCCGACGGGTCCGAAGATGGTTTTTTCCCAAATGGAAAATATGGGCTGATGGGGCTAAAGATGAATTTTTTCCAAAAGTGAATTACGAGGACGTAGGGAAATTTTTGCATTTTGTATTTTTGTGCCAAAAGGCAAAAAGTGAGTTTCGGGCCCATAGACCCATTCTGCTAACTAGTTTTCGCCATTTTTGTACGGACCCGACTCAAATATTCAAATGGAGATATCTTTTGATCCAATGCGATAAATTCATCAAATTTGGCACCGTTGGAAAGGTCTCGACATCCTCTACACCTTGGGAGCCTAAAAATGTAATTATGATGAGGTTAGGTGGGTGAAAAAATGGAAAACATATTGTTATCCATATTTCACCCCGTGGGAAAAATATTGGATAATCCATGACCCCGCATAGAAAGAACTCCGATAAATCTCATTCAAATCTTATGAGAAAGTCACAAAGGGACTCAATGATGAAGTGGTGGGGTTGAGAAAGATTAAACAACCTTGTGCAAGAAGAAATGACTTTATCAATCCGTTTCATGTCTTAAATTCATCCTGCAAGTTATGAGTAGACTCAAAAATTGAATTGCAAGGTCAAAGAAGAAGGGCGAGTGCCATCGAAAGGCCGGGAGAAAGAAGGGGAAAAATAGCAAGGATTCAAAGTTTTCGAGATTGAAAATAGTTCAGAAATGTCCAAAATGACTACATATGGAGGAGGAAGCGGAAGGAGCAACATGTCTTAACGATGCTTCTCCAAAGGTGAATCCGAAAAGGGGGATGTTAGGAAATAAGAGATAAAATATGCAGAATAATCCCTTACAGAATCGCAACAATAGAAACTAATATGTAGAAAATATTACAGATCTCAAATAAAAGTGCAAAATAAATAACACAACACAAAGAGATAAGATTTAACGTGGTTCACCCAATTTGGGCTACGTCCACCAAGAATCACTTTCTCATATTCTATTACAAGCCTCCACTCTCTCAATACAATATCCAAATCCATTTAGAGCTATGCTCAACAAACTCTCAGAAATTCACACCCGAATTCAAAACACATCTATGCAATACATTTTCTTATCTATCTATCATATGCATAAGACCATATAAATAGATGACTGCTTAAGCAGTTTTACAAAATTATGGGTATCAAACAATGGACAAAAACTAAAATTGTCCCATAAACCTACGGGTAGCTGAAGAGGTAGTTTACAAAACCATGGGCCCAAAAACAACCCATAACGGTTACCCATTACCCATGGGTTAATAAACCACACATGAAAATTTTCTTTGGGGATTCACCCCTGAAACCTCTTCGATTGAGGGGATTCACACCCTCAAACCCCCGACCCACTCACCGGCAAGCAGGGATCGCCATAAAAATACCTGAGTGTAACACATAGAAGGTGCACCACACTCTAACATGAAAATAGGCTCCACAAACATAACAATCTCCCACTTGGAGACTAATTTCCACCGAGAAAGCTTCTCAACCCTTCATTTTCATCCACAAAGGCCATCCAAAGATGAACATAGATTTAGTTCATCCCTTGTGACCACCTTGGTCATCATGTCTGCAGGATTCGACTAGTATGAATCTTCTCCAACTTCAACCGATTTTCCTCCAAAGTTGTCATAATGAAGTGATATCTCATTTGTATATGCTTTGTTTTGGAGTGGAAAGCGAGTTCTTAACTAGGTGTATATCACTCTAACTATCACTATGCAGCTTACATTCCTCCTACTTATGCCCTAACTCCTCAAGAAATTTTTGTAACCAAATCATCTCTTTGCTTGCCTCTTTGGTAGCAACATACTCAGCCTCCGTGGTTAACAAAGCCACCAACTTCTATAGTCGTGAAATCCAACTCACTTTGCCATTGCACTCTACAGTGTAAATATAACCTGTCATGCTCCTCCTGTTGTCTACATCTCTAGCCATGTATGAATCTACATAACCACGTAAAGTGGTTTCTGATCCACTATAGCACAAAACTATCCCCATGGTCCCTCTCAAATACCGAAGGATCCACTTTACTACTTGCCAATGCTCTTTACTTGGATCACTCATAAATCTACTCACATCTCCCACTGCATGGGCAATATCAGACCTAGTGCACACCATAGCATACATCAAACTACCAACTGCTGATGAGTAAGGTACCTTGGACATCTGGTTTCTTTCCTACTCTATCTTGGGACATTGCTCCTTTGATAACTTGAAGTGGCTTGCCAAAGGAGTCCCAACCGATTTAGCATCCTACATATTAAACCTCTCCAAGACCTTCTTAATGTACTCTTCTTGAGATAAAGTTAGCTTCCGTTCCTTCCTATCCCGAGATATCCTCATACCAAGGATTTGTTTGGTTGCACCCAAATCCTTCATAGCAAAGGATTCACTTAGTTGCTTCTTGAGTACTTTTATTTCCTACATTTTTTTCTGCAACCAAAGATGTTATCAACATACAAACACAGGATAATATAACTTCCATCCTCAAATTTCTTTGTATACACACAATGGTTAGAATGACATCTGATATAACCTTGCTCCATCATGAAGCTATCAAACTTCTTATACCATTGACGTGGAGCTTGTTTCAGGCCATACAAGATCTTCTTCAATTTGCACACCATCTCCTCTTTACCGTTGACCTCATAGCCTTGGTTGCTACATAGATAGTTCCTCCTCCAAATCACCATGGAGAAATGCAGTCTTTACATCAAGTTGTTCTAAGTGCAATTATTTTGCTGTAACTATTCCTAGAATAGTTTTAATAGAAGTCATTTTTACTATAGGAGAAAAAATCTCATCAAAATCTATACCTTGTTTCTGTGCAAACCCCTTGACCACCAACCAGGTCTTATATATTTTATTTCCTCCTTCGTATTTAACTCTGTACACCCACTTGTTATGTAATTCTCTTTTTGCTTCTGGTAGCTTCACCAAATCCCAAGTCTAGTTCTCCATGAGAGACTTATGCTCCTCATCCATGGCTTTCTCCCACTTCTTACTGGCATCTACCTACTTTTCTTCATCAAAGCTCTTTGGCTCTCCACTATCAGTGAGTAATAAATATGAAAGAGAAGGAGAAAAATTTTCAGGTTCTTTTCTTACCCTAGAAGACCTCCTCACTGTAGGAGTTTGGGGTTCCTGTTGAGTCGGTTCCTGAACTGATTCATGGGTCACTGTCCCATCCGGAAGATCCTCTACCACTACATATTCTTTCTTGGATTCTTCCCTATTTTCCTGCAACTGTTTCTTATACATGACTTTCTCATTAAAGACCACATCCCTAGACCAAATGATTTTCTTGTCCTTAATACTCCAACATTTAAATCCAAAGTCATCACCACCATAACCAATGAAAGTACATTTTTCTGATTTACCCTCTAGCTTGGTCCTATCATCCTTGTTTATAAGAACAAACACCTCACATCCAAAGACTCTAAGAAATGAATAATCAAATTTTATAATTACCAAATTTTGAGGCTCACCTTGTCTTCCTTGTTCACCTTTTGACTTTGTTTTGACCATTTGCTACGTGGAGGGCTGGCACAAGTTTGAGTCTCCACCCTGGATTTCCCTCCTAGTTTTGCACCAAGCTGACACCTAGCACATACCGTTTTAGTTGAATACTTTTCAATGCCCCACAATTTCTTGGGGTCTTGGATGTATGGAAGCCTGGAACCAAATGGCCTTGCCTTAGAAAAGTAGATCCATAACTCATTTAGGGGTGTTGTAATTTTTCACTAACAATTTTGGCATGCCTAGTGGGACCAAGAAGTCTCCATATTAATACAGTAGGAATTGATGTACACTTGTCATGATTTTTGGCTTTTAAGAAACCTTAAAATTGTATATCTCGTGACTCCAAAAGAAACAAGTCTATTGGTTTCAACAGCCCAAGCAAGTTCATGAGAAGAATACAAACACGCTCAAGAACTAGAGAATAGGGATTGTTTATCTATCTAGACTTATCCCTAGATAGAGGGAGGAGAGGAAGAAGAACCTAGAGGTCTCTATCTCAACCAAGTAGGACTTTATCAACACCTCCTTGGCCGATTGCTCATTCAATCAAGAGGGTGCTCAAACCGATTAGGATGGCTCAACTAAATCCTTATGTTAACTTCACCACAAGAAATCAACTCACCTTGAATCCACAAAATCCAGGTCCGATTGTAGCATTAAAAAGCATCGCATATTTCACTGGGGAAAACCAAACTTCTCCTAATGATAATGTCCAAGATATTGTAAATGTCATCCAGACAATCCACGAAATCCATGAGATGGACATTATATTCAAGTTTCTCACCTCTTCAATGAAAGGGAAAGCTTCACAATGGTTTAAAATCCTTGAAGTAGGCTCTATCTAGAATTGGAATCGGCTATGCACAACTCTCCATAACTAGTTTGGAGAGAAAGGTGATCACCTATCCTTGTTAGAAAAAATGACAACAATCAAAAGGGCTCCTAAAGAGAAATTGACAGATTTCAACCTTGTTCATCCAAAAGTTGTCGATTAGGTAGATTGTGGGGACACGGGCCAACAGCAGTGGGGGCATAGAACCTCTTTGAGACAAAAAGTGAAACCGGTTTATTGCTAATCTATCAAGTAGGAATCATGGCAAATCTACACTATTCTAAATTCAAGGGTTTTGGGATCTTATCCCAATAGAGGTAGTTCCAACAAAGAACATAAAGGTAGTAGGGAAGTAACGGAGAAGGGTGGATCTAAAGGAAGAAAATAAATGAATTCCAAGATGGAAAGGTCAGAAGTTTTATTCTTTGAGCCGGTAGTAAACAAAGCCAAACTTACATACATAAATGATTAAAGCAATACTTGATAAACAGATGACAATAGTAGGAATGAATCTAATGTAATAAAAACATAGATCTAACTTAAGAAAAATATGATGAAACTAACACACCCGTTGAGCACAAAGTCTAAATATGTGTATTAATATTTCTTTTGTTGCAAGAAAACAAAGTCTTTCTCTCATCACTTCACTTTTCATACAAAAATGTTCACCTGCAGAATACAACAAGTATTCTAGTATTTATAGAAGGAGAGGAGGAAAGAAGACAAAAGAAAACCCACTAATTACAAAATATCTTACAAGATATTTACAAAAGATCTAGAAAATATCTAAAAAGTCAACAGTTGACATGGGCAAGTTTTTGGATGGCAACATCCCATGGTGTAACATGGATGAGGTCATCATCTATGCCAACAATTTTTTTTAACTATTTTACGAAAACGATCAATGCATCCCAAAGGTGCATCCCACAAATTTCTCCACTTTGTAAAGTGGTGTAATTTTTCTCATGTCGACACACAAATTTCTCCCCTTTGTAAAGTGGTGCAGCTTTTCTCATGTTGACACACATATTTCTCCCCTTTGTAAAGTGGTGCAACTTTTCTCATGTTGACAAGCAAATTTCTCCCCTTTGTAAAGTGGCGCAACTTTTCTCATGTCGACACAAAAATTTCTTCCCTTTGTAAAGTGGCACAATTTTTCTCATGTTGACACATAAATTTCTCCCCTTTGTAAAATGGCGTAACTTTTCTCATGTTGACACATAAATTTCTCCCCTTTGTAAAGTGGCACAACTTTTCTTATGTCGACACACAAATGTCTCCGCCCTTTGTAAAGTGGTGCAAATTTTCTCATGTTGATACAAAAATTTCTCCACTTTGTAAAGTGGCACAACTTTTCTCATGTCGACACATGAATTTCTCCCCTTTGTAAAGTGGCACAAATTTTCTCATGTCAACACAAAAATTTCTCCCCTTTGTAAAGTGGCACAACTTTTCTCATGTCAACACACAAATTTATCCGCTTTGTAAAGTGGTGCAAATTTTCTTATGTCGACATACAAATTTCTCCCCTTTGTAAAATGGTGCAACTTTTCTCATGTCGACACACAAATTTCTTCCCTTTGTAAAGTGGTGCAAATTTTCTCATGTCGACACAAATTTCTCCCTTTTGTAAAGTGGCCAAATTTTCTCATGTCGACACATAAATTTCTCGCCTTTATAAAGTGGCGCAACTTTTCTCATGTCGACACATAAATTTCTCCCCTTTGTAAAGTGGCACAACTTTTCTCATGTCGACACACAAATTTCTGCCCTTTGTAAAGTGGTGCAACTATTCTCATGTCGACACACAAATTTCTCCCCTTTGTAAAGTGGCATAAATTTTCTCATGTCGACACACCTAATTTCTCCCCTTCATAAAGTGGTGTAATTTTTCTTATGTCGACACACAAATTTATCCCCTTTGTAAAGTGGCATAACTTTTCTCATGTCGACACACAAATTCCTCCCCTTTGTAAAGTGGCACAACTTTTCTCATGTCAACACACAAATTTCTCCCCTTAAGTATAAGAAAAAAGTGGCTAAGTTCGGAAACAACTTAATTTTTTGAAAGGGAGTTTTGGGCTATTTCAAACATTGAAAAACTTCCTTGGGACCAAAATAGAATTTTTTTGGTATATTTACTTGCAAATTGCCATTATCAATTTTCCAAGATAACAAATTGGCTCTTTCTAGGTACTATCTTTGAGTGAAAATTAAGGGTAGAGAATCCTAGAATTTTCATGTGTCTATCGATTAGGTTACGAGAGTCAAAAACAAGGGTGACCAGGGGAGAAGAAAAAGGAAAAGAAAGGGTACACATAGAAAACAGATAGCAAACACACAATGAACAAGAAAACTGTACAAAGAAGAGAGCAAGCTCTACTTCCTGAAGATCTTCAGGTGCTGCCCGCTATAGGGAAGTGGGAGTTTGGTTCCATCTAGATATGAGAGATAGAAACTATTCCCTCCATTGAGTTGCTTGATCTTGTATGGCCCTCTCTAAAGAGAGTCAAACTTCCTATGCATCCCTTTCGGTTCTCTTCATTTGTCCCATAGAAGAACAAGATCTCCTACTTGGAAATCTCTTTGCTTAGCTTTCTTGTCGAACAACCTCTTAACTTGATTATGATGTTTAGTGATCTTTTCGACCAATTTCACTCACTTTTCTTCAAGTTCCATTAGGTACATAATCCTCTTTTCAAGAGAATTCTGAAAAGTTTCATCTTCAATTGCTCAATCAAAGCACAGATCAGGAAGTTCTGCGGAGATAGGGATTTTAGCATCGATCCCATACAACACCTGGAAAGGTGACATTCCGAGAGATGTATTTGGAGTGATACGATCCACCCACAAAGCATCGTATAATGATTTGTGCCAGGACAACTGGTTTTCATCAAATAGCTTCTGTATGATAGTTACCAAGTTCTTGTTGTTGGATTCTACCTAACCATTTCTTTGAGGGTAATAATCAGATGCATGAGCCAATGTTATTCTGTATCCATAAACAAAACCAATTACTTCCTATGAAGATAAGTTAGAAGTGTTATTAGTAATGATTTTGTGTGGAATGCCAAATCTCACAATAATATTATCTTTGATGAAGTTACAAACAACTTCAGAAGTGGCATGCTTGACAGGTATGGCCTCCACCCATTTCATGAAGTAATATGTTGCTGTTAGGATGTAACTATGTCCAGCACTCAATTGAGGATTAAGTGCTCCAATGAAATCAATTCCCCATTGCACTTCGAAAGTTTCATCAATGATGATGGTCCTATGGGGGAATGCAGCTAGCTTTGGTTTGCCAACGAACTGTTGGCAATGTTCACATTTTTCTACCCAAGGGTAGCACACTGACTAGCGTTGACCAGATAGTACCTGGCCTAAATGATTTTATGTGTTGTGATGGATGAGGAGAAGTAACCACCATAGGCTGAGTCATGAAAAATTTCCAACAATTTTACCTATTGCGGCTTGTCAACACATCGTAAAAAACACCGTTAATTCTGTGTTTGTACAATCCATCATCCCATCGACGATATCTTGTGGCTCGAGCTTCACTGTACACTTTTTATTTATTTTTAGGTGAGTTAGATACTCACCATAGGTGAGAAAGAACTCAATGTCAAAATACCATTCGTCATTGGTGGTGACAAATAGGACCATGGGCAAAGAATCCACTTTCTCTAGTTCACTTTGTTTTCCATCAATGTGATCAACTTTCTCTTGTGTACTTCGAGTCTTTATTTTCAGCCATTAGCTAACACATTCCTTTACCTCTTACCAACTTGGTTGGTTTGATGTCTAGATCATATTCTTGGACCTCTATGATCTAATTCCGTCAGTAAGCTCCCTAACTCTTGTTGAGTCGGGATAGACTTAAAAGCCATGTCGGGGAACCAACACTACTGTATGAGAATTCAGAATATAGTGGCGGAAGTTCTTGAATGCTATTACCATGGAAAAGGAATGCTTTTCCAATTGTGACATCCTCAGTTCATTAGGCTTAAGAGGAGAGCTCATGAAAGAAATTGGGGATTTAATATCTTTGGAGTTCTTTTGCATCAAGATAGGCTGATACGGTATGTGCAGAGGCATAGCTATACATGATGAAGTATTTGCTGAAGTTAGGACACACTAGAATAGGAGCATGGGTGATGGAGGTTTTAACATTTTTGAATGATGTATTGCCTTTGTCACTCCATTGAAATTTTTGTCATCCTTTCATCATATTTGATATATGACGAGTCTTCTCAAAGCAAAATTAGGAACAAAACATCTAAGAAAATTTACCTTTCCAAAGAAAGGGTGAATGCCGATCTTGCTTTAGGAAAAGTAAGGCTTTGAATATGCCTTAACCCTTTCGACCTCTATCTTAGTTCATTCTCTGCTTTGACGACATGTTCTAAGCAGCTTTCCTTCATGACCCTAAAAATTAACTTCTTGGGATTTTGCAAAAAAATTTCTCTCAAAGATTTGATCAAGACTTGTTCCAAATGATTACAAGATCACTTCGTATTTTGGAGGACACGGTCAGGTCATCTAGGTAAACTATGATGAAGTTTCCCATCATACCTTTGAATGCAAAGTCTATTGCTCATTGGAAGGTACCCAAAGGCATTCTGTTGTAGGTGAAGGTACCCCAAGGAGTGGTGAACGTTGTTTTGAACTGATCTTCAGGCATGACTTGAATTTGATTGTAACCTAAAAACTGTCAAGCATAGACAACATTTCTGAACCAGTTACTACTTGTAGCACTTGATCCATTATTGGCAGTGGATAGTTATCTTTTAAGGATGATTGGTTCAAGTTGTGAAAGTCCACGCATATGCGTATCTCACCATTCTTCTTCTACACAGCACAATATTTGTAACCTAGGTACTGTGATGAATTGGAAAAATAATTCTTACATCCAGCATCTTCTAAATTTCAGCCTGGATGGTACCAGAGATTTTGGGGTTGTGGTGCCTTTACTTTTGATGGAAAATCTTGATGTCGTCCTTGAGCGGAATTTCATGCCAAATGTCCTTTGACTTGAAAGGCTTTAGATCAACATAAGACCATGCTAACACATCCATGTACTTTTTCAGCAACTTAACGAATTTTCACTTTTCTTCGGCATACAACACTTCCCGATATTCATGGAACGAGGATGTTCCGCAATACCTAGATTGACGGATTCATTTTCTCGGAGAAGAGCAAGGATCATCTTGACGCTTTTTCTTGAAAAAATGGTCATGATTATCAAATAATCATTCTAAGGAAACCAAACCTTTAGGAATTTTATTTCCTTTGAGTGTATCACTTTGTATATATTTTTAGATTCATGTGTTTGACGGTGAGAGACTCATGACATGAAGAATTTGATCCATCAAAATGAAGTTCTTTGAAATTGTCCGCTTTCTCCAAAAAGGTGATAAGTTGGTTATCATCATTGAACACTTGCTAGTGTTGTGAATTATCTGGCACACTTGGGTGAAAAACCACTTCAATGGTATATGTATCCATTTTTAACCCTGGGTGAGGGAGCATGAGAGAGGCTGAGATGGCCAATGAATCAGCCATGTCATTTTCAGCTCGCAGAATTGTTTTGATTAAGAAAGTGTCAAAATCTTTGATGTTATCCCATAGTGTATTGCGGTAGTGTCTGAGCCAGTCATTCTTTACTTGATATATCCCTTTTACCTTATTGACAATTAGCTCAACATCACCTTGCACTCTTAGATTCTTGATTCCTTTCTCTTTTGTAGCTTGCATACCAAGTAACAAGGATTCTTACTCGGTAGTGTTATTCATATTGAAGAACTGTAACTTGAAAGAAAAAGGGAAAATATCCTCTTCAGGAGATATTAGAAATGCCATAAAAATACAATGTCCATACTTTGTTGAGATCCTCTATTTTGATGGGAATGTCTATTCTATCTCGAGTCGAGTGGACATGAAGTAGTTCACAATCCCGACAATTCGAAAAGAATCGAGCCTTAGGGTCATCGATTTGGGGACTAGATATTTCTTTTGTGACTCGGTTCCAATGTCTGTATCACCCCTTTGATAGGAATCTTGGATTTGGACCACTCCATATAAATTTCCCCACCAAATTCTTTACAAAAGCTCCTCCTAGCGATATCTGTATGTTGTTGGAATATCGCTTATGAGAATAGTCATTTGTACCCTTTTCTCAAGAAATGTTTCCAATGTAAACTCTGCATCCTTGATCGACCAATCAATGGTACTTGTTTGGTTTTCCATCAAGTAACATCTACCAAAAGGTTTAGTAAGTGTGAGGCCCAAAGCATGGGTGACCTTTGCTGGCATAACATTGTCAGAAGCTCTAGAATCAATTATACAATTGCTTAGTTTATGACCATTGATCAGGAGAGATAGGTAAAAAGGTTTAATTTTCCCCGATGCGGAATTCGAGGCAATGTTTATGAGAGACACAGGAGGAATGGGAAGAATTCCTTTTGAGGAAATGGGAGGAAGGGTGGTAGCACAAGGCTTTGCATATGCTTAGTTAATCTTATAAGATGCTTTGGGTTGGACTAAAGGTACTCTTTCTGGCAGGATCCGGATCTTGGTATTTTTGGCATGATCAACTATATCGAATGAGATCAAGGGTTGCGCTAACAAATGAATGAGTCCTTTACAAAAGGTTTAACAGGAGGTTGAGTAGGAATGGGATTACCTCTTGTAACTATCATTGGAGGAGTTACCACACCTTTTCCTTTTGTTTTTCAAGAGTATGAACCTTTTCTTCTTTTCATTGCGGCGAGTGAAAATCTCATATGATTGTCTGCCGCATACCCTTGGGTACCCTCTTCTTCATCAGATTCCTCGTCTTCAAATTCCATATACCCAATAGTAGAGTCACTAGTCGGTTCACTGAAATCTTGGTCATCTTCACCTTGCGACGAAGGTTCTTCATAATTTGGATCATCTTCTTCGATTTCAATCAAAGAATTAACCGGAGGGGCTTCAATTGCTAACCTTGTAGAAGCAGCAAGAAAATTCGGCCTTTGGGGGTGTTGTTGGGAGTGAAGTTCCTCCGTGGGATATCTTGGTATGGAGTAGTAGATGATGTTTGAGCCAATTTCTTCTTTAATGAGAGCAAGTCATTCACCATCTTCTGGAATGTTGGATCTGATGAGGAAGCCTAAGAAGAAGTTGAAGCCTTTGATATTGACGGCTCTCATCTTAACTCACCAAATATAAGAAGGTTATATTCTATCTGAATGGCCATAGCTTGAGTAAGGGCCAAGGGGGGTATTTTTTTCTGTAAAAGTAAGATACTTACTTTTGAACTCATGGAGTTCAAGAAGAAACACTTTTTATTCTCTAATGTCAGCATCATGGCAAGCAGCGCACAGTTGATCAGTTAATCGAATCAAGTGATAAAATCGTGCATGGTTTCATTGGTCTCCTTCTTCATGTGAGTGATTTGTGACAATAACGTAAATGCATCTTCTGAAGGTTTGTGTCTGTCTTTAAACGCGATCAGTAATGTGGCCCAAATGTGATGGATCCAATTGGTAAATGATGTAACCATTCTGCTGCAGGACCTTACAAGGTCTCCGTAGAAGAGATGTACTGATACATCCTCATGAGTCACATCTAGAATGCTACATGACATAATAAATGAAGCTATATGCATGTCCATGGTTAGATTTCCACTCCCATCAAATTTTAGAAAAAAATTCGATTTTTGTGAGGGAGGGGGTTGACTAGATGCGGAATTGCTAGAGGACCCATGGAGTTTCCCCATGGTACAGAAGATTTGCTGCCATTTTAAAAGAAGGAAAAAGAAAACGAGTAGGGAGTTTTGTTCCAGTAAGAAAAAGGGCACCGCAAATTGATGTCGAGGCATCCCGTGAAATCGGCTCTTTTGTGGAGGTGAGGCACTTCTTATTGATCGATCCACCGAGCTCGGTGATGTGAATCACGCTGGAGTGATATTGAAATTGTGCCTTCGAAGTAGATAAAAAATTGGATCAACTTCTCCATGAGCTCTTCTGCTACGAATAAATGGTTCACCCGCCAGCGTACCCATTTAGATCTGTAATAATTAGGAGCAGATTCACAACAATATTTTTAATTATACTTGCTGATTTTCTGATTTTTGGCAAAAATCAGCAGCATGTACCTTTTCAATAATTAATTTTACCCTCTTAAATAAAAACCGATTGTGGTTTTCTGAAAAATATTAATAAGGATAAAAGTGGGTCAATTTAGTAGGCTGATTTTCGATCTTTGACCTAAATTTTGCAATGTTTGAAAATGACATAAAATGTCGATCTATCAAATATACAAGTTTTCATAAAACTCAAGAAACTAAAAGTTTCTATCTGGTCCAAATCTATGAATTTTCCTAAGGAAATTTTCATTTTTGATCACTTATGCAAAATTTTTGATTTTCAACAAAGGGTTAAAATTTGCAATCTAGTAGTGATTTTTACAGCTTTTTAGTTATTTTCTTTGTTTGATCCCAAGAGAGTCACCAAAACTGTTGGTATGAAAAACTATTGGTTAGGCAGGTCGTGGGGAAACATGCCAACAAAGCAGTGTGCGGGCATAGCCCTCTTTGACACAAAGAAAGCAAAATTGGTTTATTGCTAATCTATCAAGCAGGAATATGTGAATATCTACACTATTCTAACTTCGGGTTTGGGATCTCATCCCAGTAGAGGTAGTTCAAAAAATGAACGAGAAGGTAGGAGGGAAGGAATGGAGAAGGGTGGATCTAAATGAAGAAAAGAAAAGAATTCCAAGATGGAAAGGTCGAATATTTATCCTTTGAGCCAAAGAGTAAACAGAGCCAAACTTACTTCCATAAACGATTAAAGCAATACTGATGAACAAATGAAAATAGTAGGAATGAATCTAATAGAATAAAAACATAGATCTAACTTAAGAAATATCTAATGCAAATAACACACACGTTGAGCACAACGTCTAAATATGTGTATTAATATTTCTTCAGTTGCAAGAAAACACAAATTCTTTCTCTCCTCACTTATCTATTCATACAAAAATGTTCACCTGAATACAACAAGTATCCTAGAATTTATAGGAGAGGAGGAAAGAAGACAAAAGCAAACCCACTACTTACAAAATATCTTATAATATATTTACAAAAGATCTAAAAAATATCTAAAAAGTCAAAGAACTCGACTTGGGCAACTTTTTGGATTGCAACATCCCATGGTGCAACATGGATGAGGTCATTGTATTTGCCAACAAAACTTGTTAAATATTTGACAAAAACGATCAACCCATCCCAATGTAAAAGTGGCACAAATTTTCTCATGTCGACACACAAATTTCTCCCCTTTGTAAAGTGGCGCAACTTTTCTCATGTCGACACACAAATTTCTCCCCTTTGTAAAGTGGCGTAACTTTTCTCATGTCAACACACAAATTTCTCCCCTTTGTAAAGTGGCGCAATTTTTCTCATGTCGACACACAAATTTCTCCCCTTTGTAAAGTGGCACAAATTTTCTTATGTCAACACACAAATTTCTCCCCTTTGTAAAGTGGCACAACTTTTCTTATGTGAACACACAAATGTCTCCCCTGTTTAAAGTGGCACAACTTTTTTCATGTCGACAAACAAATTTCTCCCCTTTGTAAAGTGGCGTAAGTTTTCTCATGTCAACACAAAATTTATCCCCTTTGTAAAGTGGCGCAACTTTTCTCATGCCGACACACAAATTCCTCCCCTTTGTAAAGTGGTGCAACTTTTCTCATGCCGACACACAAATTTCTCCCCTTTGTAAAGTTGTGCAACTTTTATCATGTCAACAAACAAATTTCTCCCGTTTGTAAAGTGGCGCAACTTTTCTCATGTCGAAACACAAATTTTTGCCCTTTGTAAAGTGGCACAACTTTTCTCATGTCGACACACAAATTTCTCCCCTTTGTAAAGTGGCACAACTTTTCTCATGTCAAGACACAAATTTCTCCCCTTTGTAAAGTGGCGCAACTTTTCTCATGTCGACACACAAATTTCTCCCCTTTGTAAAGTGGCACAAATTTTCTCATGTCGACACACAAATTTCTCCCCTTTGTAAAGTGGCACAACTTTTCTCATGTCGACACACAAATTTCTCCCCTTAAGGATAAGCAAAAAGTGGCTAAGTTCTGAAACAACTTGATTTTTTGAAAGGGATTTTTGGGCTATTTCAGATGTTGACAAACTTCCTTGGGGCCAAAACATTTTTTTTTGGTATAGTTACCTACAAATTTCCCTTGTCAATTTTGTAGGATAATAAACCTTAGGTTTCAAAGGGCATGGGAGAGGATTCTAATAGCAATGAAATCCCACTAATGAAGGTTCCTTCTTAAACATTCTTAGGGTTTTACATTTGGATATTTCTTTGATGATTTAGTTAATGGGGTACACCTTACCTGCACCTTATAGCCTTTCTATAAGGGTTGAGAACCATTTGATTCAGGATGGTAAAATAGCTCCTAGGCCATCCATGCCTCTATACCATGAGCTAGGAATCCCATATCCTAGCCAAATCCCTACATTAGCTCCTATACCGACCTCCAGGAGTCGAATTCAGCTAAATCTTCCACTTCATCATCTAACACATCTATGGAACTCCAAGAAGTCATGAAACAACTTCATAACCTAGGGAATGAGCTAGTAATCATTAAAACACAACAAGCTTAGAGTACTGTGCCATATCAATCTTAGGGTCATTACTAAGATAAACCCTAGTATCAACACAATAGGACACCATCTTAGACTGAAAATTAGAGCGTAACCAAGGACAACCCCATGTTGCTAGAAATTTCAGGTCATATGATCCAAACACATCTTCAACATCAACAACATTGGTTCTACAGCACGAACAATATGGCACAAGAATATGATCGGTGTTTTCCATGAAATAAAGCACATAACCAATCAATGTGCTTTAATGGTGCTCTAAATTGGGCCTTGATGGTGCAAACTAGCATGGTGCCACAAGAACCTAGCCTAGAGGGGGATCAACAACAATAAACTCTTCAAGGTGGACCTCTAGGAGAGACTATGTTTGTCAATTGGTA
Source organism: Taxus wallichiana var. yunnanensis (assembly GCA_018340775.1). NCBI lineage: Eukaryota > Viridiplantae > Streptophyta > Pinopsida > Cupressales > Taxaceae > Taxus > Taxus wallichiana. The sequence continues at coordinate 428,599,240 of CM031241.1, read as the reverse complement.
GGCTGAAGACTTCTGTGGAATGAATCACTTCCCTTCTCAACGTTTAGATACCAATACCCGGTCCAAAAAGAGGAATATTGGAGAGGGCCAACCACTTAACTTAGGTGATACTCAATCTTCCATCACTCCATAATGTCTTGGTGCTCCAAGTACAACTCCTAATATGTAAAACCAATCCAAGCCACCTCTTAAGACTAGTCAGGCACTCGGTTGTGACAACCCATGTGTAAGAGAGAAATGTGTTTGGGAAGGGGCAAAAAAAGGATATCTCATTCAATATTATTGAGAAAATGAAAAGGAAAAGTGTGAATATTTCACTATGGGAGTCACTAGCCATTCCATGGTAGAGGGATCTTTGCAAACTACCATGTAGAATTGGTCAAGTTCAAATCACCCCCTAACCAACAAGAGAGAGTGCTTACCAATACAACTCAACCAGGGAGGAACCATGGAGAACACCAAGGTAACAACCTAAGACCTCCTCCTTTCTATGTTTCATTAATTATTGGGGACAAGTTGGTGCACACTTGTATCATTGCTTACAGGGCAAGTAGTTACGTAATGCCCAAGAAAATAGCCGATTAACCTGGGTCTCCAATATGAAGTCATCTCTAGCAGAGTAGTACAATTAGATGGGGTGGAAGTGACAACTGTTGGAATCATCAAATATCGAGCTTCACTATGCATGCCTGCTAATGTGATCAGATTGCAAAATGTGTTAGTCATAGACTTGCCACCACATTTTTCTTTGTATTTTTCCGGTGACTTCATAGCCAAAATTAGAGGCTATCTGTTTTTGCGATTAGTCACATATGCTCTTTATAACAAGGTATGGGGTGAAGGAAACAATCATATCTGAGCCCATTGTTGATTACCATATTGAATCTTATGTTCCTAGCCCAATAAATGCCAATGCTCACTCTTCGATCGGGAAGACCTCGTAAACACCGGTGAAATAGATACCAAGATAGGATGCATTCTAGACTTGACACTAGATGAATGGGTCAAAAAGAGACATGATTTTGACCCTTATAAGGAGATAGAAGAATATGAGCTAGGTTTCTACTATCTACATGAAGAGAATCATCCTCTCCCTTCCCTAATTAAGCCAGAGCATAAAGATGACAATGAGGTATGGAAATTATTATTTGATTGGTCAAGGAGTAGACAAGGAGCTAAAGGAGGAGCTATGATTTTGTCCCCCATAGGTATGAAATATTATTCATCTTTCAAATTTTAGTTTTCCTACTCAAACAACATTGCTGAATATGAGGCTTTAGTCCATGGTCTTCATTGGGAAAGGAAGCTAGGAATCAAGAATTTGCAAGTGTTTGGTGATAGTGAGCTGGTTGCCAATCAAGTCAGAGGACTTAATGTTGTCAAGAATGACCTACTCAAGAACTATAAGAGTAGAGTATGGGATCTCATGGAGGATTTTGAAGCCTTCAACATTGTGTCTATACCTAGGAAAGAGAATGAAGCTGCTGATAGACTTGTAGTAGTTGGAGCAGCATTTGATGTGGTGGACAACATCAAGAGAGACAAAGGATAGCCACATATCCATGTGGTTGTGAGACTAGTAGTGCAAGACAACAAAAATGTTGGAAAGTGTTCAATAATTTTCAATAGATAATTAATTTTCTATAAGAAGAATCTTAATTCTTAGCTAATAATCAGAGCATACTAGGACAACAAGATGGGAATTAGATAGTATAGTTGCATGCAAAGAAGGTTCCCAAAGGTTTAGTGACACTTTGGAATCTATCTTCAATCCTAATTATCAGTTTAGAAAAGAGAAGGCTAACATATGGACCAGAGGAGAAGATTCGAGTCAATCCTAGTTAGAGAAGGCAAAGCACTCCAAATTGGCAAAGTGGATAATCTACAAGAAAGGTATAAATTCATAGAACTTTTCCAATAATTTCCTAATGTGTTTACTTAGAATTATGAAGACCTAATAGGGTTCAATCCAAAGCTAGCACAACACACAATTGAACTAGATCCAGCTACTCAGCCCATCAGGTAGAATCAGAGACAAGTCAACCCACATATTGAGCCTCTCATGAAGAAAGAGTTGAACAACCTGATAGAGACAAGTATAATATTTTCAATCAAACATTCAAGTTGGGTTGCTAATCTGGTCCCAGTTAGGAAAAAGAATGGGGAAATTAGATTGTGTGTAGACTTTCAAGATTTGAATAGAGCTTCTCTCAAAGACCATTAACCACTCCCTTCAATGGAGAAAATCTTGCAAGTGGTGTCTGGATCAGAGAGATTCTCTCTCTTAGATGGATACTCAGGATACAATGATATCATGGTGAAAGAAGATGATCAGTTCAAAACTACTTTCACCACCAAATGGTGCACCTATGCCTACAGAAAAATTCCATTTCGATTGTATAATGTTGGTGCTACTTTTCAAAGGGCATGGATATGGAATTCAAAGGGGTAATCAATAAAATAATGCTGATCTATCTAGATGACATTACTTTGTTCTCAAAAATGCAGCAGACCACCTTTTCACCTAAGGAAAGTGTTTCAAAGATGTAGGATATTTGAGGTATCATTGAAACCTAAAAATGCATATTCTTGGCTCATGAGGGTAGGATTTTAGGCCATATTGTGTCTAAGGAGGGTCTGTCAATTGACCCAAAGAGAGTTGAAGCAATAAGAGCATTACCATTGCTAAGTCACAAAAAGCTCTTCAAAGCCTCTTAGGGAAGATCAATTTTTTTCGAAGGTTTGTCCCGAACTCTACTGCCCTTGTTAAGCCAATAACATTAATGTTGAAGAAATTAACATTCGGATAGATAGTCAAGGAAAGGAAAGCTTTGAAGCTATCAAAGAAGCTATATCACAAGCCCCCACTCTTGTGAATCTAGATTTCTCCAAGGATTTCATATTGTATGCCTTTGGTGGTAGTGACACTATCTCTGTAATCTTAGTTCAATAGAACAAAGAAGACACAAAACAACCAATTGCCTTTTTTAGTCAAGCTCTTGAAGACTATGAAGTAAGATATTCTATCATTGAAAAGCAAGTCTTGGCAGTGATCAGAGGACTAGAAAAGTTCAAGCATCTGGTTTCAAACAATAAGATCCAATTATTAGTCTCCCATGCAGGAGTTAAAGATTTCCTTCTCAGTAAGGATTTGAATGAAAAAAGAGTAGGATGGATCACTCATGTCATGGAGTATGACATTGAGATCAAGGTCACTAAGATGGTCCATGGTAAAGGGTTGTGTGAACAACTAGCCTCAAGTCAGCAAGAAGGAGAAAATAGTGAAAAGAGGTTGTTTTTGTCCTACAGAATAGTCAAGAAGAAGAAGATGTTGATGTACCTACCCCTTGTTGGACTCAAGACATGGTGCACTTCCTTTGAATGAGCATGTGTCCTCATTGGATGAGTAAAGCAAAAAGAAGGCATTTCAGACTCCAGGCCATCCCATATGTTTTCATTGATGGTGTTCTATTTAAAAGGGACATCAATGGTGTTATGAAAAGATGCATTGGGACAAATTAGGTGGAAAGAGTGTTACAAGAATTCCATGTTGAAGCAGCCAGAGGCCATTTTTCTCCAAGGGTTACATCACTCAAAATCATGAAGGTAGGATATTATTGTCCCAGGACTATTTATTTATTGCTACACATGGATCAAAAGATGCAAGAATTGTGCTTTCTTCAAAGGAAAAGAAAAGCTAGCGAACTTCCATTACACCCAATTTCAATTGATCAACCTTTCATGCAATGGAGATTGCAATTCATTGGAGTCATCAATCCAAATTCAAGCCAAGGCCAAAAATGGATTTTTACAACAGAATCGATTATATCACCAAGTGGACCGAAGCAGTGGAACTCAAAGAGGCAAATGAATCTAGCATACTAGATTTCTATGAAGGATTAGTGACTAGATTTGGGGTACCAACTACAATCATATCAGATAATGCATTGGCCTTCATAGGTTCTAAGGTCACAGAATGGGAAGTCAAGAATGAGATTTACCTAAGAACCTCATCAAACTATTATTGTCAAGGTAATGGTCAGGATGAGTCTACAAAGAAGAACCTATTAAGGATCATCAGGAGAAATCTTGATGAAAACAAGAGGACCTGGCATACGAAGCTTAAATCAGCCTTATGGGTTGATAGGACAACTCTCAAAATATCTACATGCAGCTCCCCATTCAATCTTGTCAATGGGAAAGAGTCATTGTTGCCTATATCATTAGAGTTGTCGGCATTAGAACTCTGAGATAGTGGAGATGTCAAATTTGAACCAATTGAGGTTAGGTTTGCGAGTTGATGGAATTAGAAGAAACTAGAGAGTACACACTTCAAATAATGGAGAAGGATCACGCCTCAATTAAAAGATGCTTTGACAACAAGGCTAGAGTAAGGACCTTCCAGGAAGGACACTTGGTGTTGAAATGGGATGCGAGTCAAGCGAAAATGGGGAGACACTCCAAGTTCTATCCCATTTGGAGTGGCCATTAGTGCCCATATTTGTTTCACCACATTTTCCATTATTTTCCTCCTCGATCTGCATGTTTTGAAACTTTTTTCTCTTGATATGGGTGTTCTGAAAGTTTCTACCTCCATTTGAAATGCTTCAATTTTTTTGTAGAATCCATTTCCATGTCCCTCCTTGAAGGAGTCTACGAGTTTGCCATGTTCTTTCCCTAATTTCTTCAAAATCCATGGGCTTTGTCATTTTCCCTATCTTTCCCTGACCATGGAAGCTCAAGAATGATCAATTTACATTTTTATGCCTTTGAAAATCCAAACCCATGGTCGAAAGATGCTCAAAACCATGATTCACTTGGTTTTGTTTCAAAAATTTCATCCTTAGCGAAAAAATCGGGTTCTAGGCATGAATGATGAATTTCTATGTTTTTGATGGTCTGGCAGCGGGTGTCCTTTTCCTATCAAAATTATTCCTCAGCATTCAGCAATCACGTGGCTTCTTTTGGATTGGTTAGGGGATGGCGGAAAATTCTTTAACTTATCACTTTTTACTTTTTTGGCAAAAGGGAAAATTTGGTCTCGTGGCTCTACTCATTTCTGATTGGTTCTTTTGGTGCTTACGTGGCTTCTTCTAATTGGATGGGGCATGGTGGGTTTGTTTTTGAAATTTTTCCTTTTGGATACTTACAAAAAGGTTTGAAATTACCCGTGGCCCCGCCAGGCTCTGATTAAAGCAAATTTTAAGTGGTAGGGAAAAATTCTTACTTTGACCTGCAGGAGGACACGTGGTAAAGCTAATGGTGGAGATGCGGGCCTTCGGAGGTAAGTTAGATGTTTTTCCCTTTTAGAAAAATGGAGTAAAATTCTAAAATGGAAGTGCACCCTCACCAAATCATTTTGAAGCCATACGATTTTGAGGTTGTGCCATAATGACACGTGGTGAGGACACTCTCATTAAAGGTCTCAACTGTTGGGATCATCTCAAGATGTGTCATTGTGACACATGGTAGTTTGAAAAGTCAAATGGGTGAGGAATTGGACCATCGGAGGAAAATTGAATTTTTTTCCTCTTGTCATCAAAAAGGCTTAAAATCTCAAAAAGGACTGCAAGTGAAACAAGAAGGACATCAAGGTTAGCTTTGAAAATGTTAAAAGGTGGGAGGCGGGCCATTGGGGGCAACTTCGATTTTTTCCCCTTGATGTTCAAATGAATAAAATCATCAAAATGACCTGTGGGCCCGATAGAGAAAAGTCAAAACTTGTTCCAATCAACGAAGAAGGTGTGGACCCTTGGGGGAAATTTGGAAAATTTTACTTTAGGAGAAAGGAACTAAAAGCATAAAAGGAAGCGTGGTTCTAGTGGGACCCACATCAGAAGCATTTCTTAAGGGAAGAACTACGAGGAAAACTTGGAAAATTTTCCCTTTTCCAAAAAAGAGGTCAAATAGCAGAATTTGGCCATGGTTCCTTTAGGGCCCACCTTAGGGCACATGTCAGGATTATTTCTCAAGGCGGAGGTGCAAAGAAAATGGAATTTTTTTCCATTTTTTCAAAAGGTTGTAAAAAGTCAAAAAGAAACCCCAAGGCTCATTTTAAATTTAATATTCCATATGGACGGGCCAAATTCAAAGTGAAGATCAACAATAGTTGTGTGTCTGAATATTATTTTCCCCCATTTTACTTAAAATTTCCTCGAAGTGTGATTCTTCATGATTTCTTAGTATTTCCTACACACCAAATAGAGAGGTGAGTTAATTTCGATATCTTTTGCCATTAAAATGATCTAGCTATTGGGCTCGATATGATCTTCAATTTTTCTTCTCCAGAACGCAAAGAACTAGATTTGACAAATTAGGGGTGGAAGTGGTTGGTGAGTTGAAGAAAAGGTGATCTACCAGAAGGAGGAGTTGAATGCGGGAGATATTCGAAGAGATCTTTCCCCTTGAGCACTTGATTGATTTTAACAAATCTAATCCCGAGAATTGCATTTGAGACCATGGTGAACACTAATGCGCTCAATTTTTAATTTTTTGGTGGGGGAAACTCTGTGGAAAATGTTATAAATTTCATGAGTTTATCATGCAAATGGTTGGAGTGTTAGAGGTCGAAGAAAATTCCCAAGAGGAAAATTTGACAAAGCTTGTCTTTTTGAGAAGCCATCTAAGGAACCTGGTTATCTCTTTTGTATTAAGTTTGATCATGTTAAGGTGGTTGTGAGTGTACATCCATTGACAAGCTCTGATATTGTTCTAGAAACTTTCCCTTGCTGATAAATTTAATCAAACTCGAGTTATTCCGTGTTGATCTTGAGAAAAATGTGTCTATTTCATTTTTGAATGTCTACAAATAGTTTTTCTTGTTCCTATCACAATATTGTATTAAAATATTTCTAAATCACACAGGTCTCAATCCTTATGATAGTTTAGTGGCATCTGCAATTTCATGTCTCAGAAGAGCTTTCATCTGGGAATGAAATAAACGATTTAAAATCACTTTTCTTTCATCTATTGATAGAGATTGTTTGTAAGCCTCGAGTGTACCTCAGGCATGATTGATCTTATATTTTTATGCTTTTTTGGGTTCTTTAACTCAAGCCTTCATGTTAGAATCTCATAGATTGTGTGAAAAAGTTCTAACCATTAAAAAACATATTCTGGTTAAAGAAACATTTTAGTTGTTATGTGGCATTCTGTTGGTTTAGCCTTCCATTTTGTTGAAGCTCTCAAAGATCTAGCAAATCAAGTCCATCCTACCTCACCTCCCACCAAAAATTCATTAAAAACATCCAATCCTACCTATACTACCCCTGTTTTTCTTGTGTGTGTACAAATGCACAATTTCTGTTACCAAAACATGCAAAAACAATCAGGATTTCAAATGTCTTTAGTGGCCTGAACTTTGTCTAGAAAATATCTCCACTATCTAGAGTGACAACTCATGAGAGTTATATTTTGTTGCATTGATCATATTTTCTTCAAGGTCTCTTTAATAACTTCACAAGGAAGGATATCTCCATCTCCTCCATAAACAATAGGCTACAAAAGGGTTCTCTTACCTTGGTTGAAAGGCACAACCTAAAATAGTGAGGATAGATCAAATCCTCTTGTGGGTGTTATCCATTTCTCCACATCTAAGTGACAAAGGGCCAGTTAGATCCCATCCCTAGCTACAAAATGAATCATTATGATCTATTTGTCTCTAAGCTTCCTGTCAATACTTGTGATGTTGCTCAGACATTGAGGGAGAATCAATTTGGGTATGAAAACTTTACTAGCGCCATTGCATAGGACTATTTTTAAATTGCTTTGGGAATTGATTTGTGTTGCTGAGACTAATTTTTTGATTCACTGCCAATTAATATCTATTTAGCCCATCAACAACACCATCACGGCACCGTTATTGGGAAATGTTTTTAAATTGTTGGGAATTGATTTGCATAAAACTGAGACTAATTTTCTCGATTCATTACTAGTTCATATCTATTTAGCCTTATCAACAACACATTATTGGCATTGTTGCAGGGGACCATTTTTTTAAATTGTTGGGAAATTGGGGAATTGATTTACATTTCGAGACTAATTTGTTAATTCACTACCAGTTCATATCTACTTAGCCCGTCAACAATACCTTACTTGTGTTGTTTCTAGGGACATTGTGATTGCAATTCATATCCAAACCTTGGTAAAACAATTCTTATATGCTCCAAGTGTTGTGTGAAATTATTTCAGTTTTCACACCTAGTGCACTAGCTTTCATTGATAAATCTGGGTAAAGAAAGGTCAAAATCTTTCTATTTCAAGTTTCTAGTGTTGACAAACATTTGACAGATCATATTTAGTGCATTTTCACAACTAAGGTGGAAATCCTTAGTGGCGACTCCTAATTGATCTGATTCTTAATGAATACCAGTGTCTTAACCTCTGTCAAGTGAGATTTGTTACTAACCTTTGCAAAGCTGGAAGGAAGAAGGTCTTTCTTTGCTAGGGATCCTACTAGGACATTATTTCTAGAGCTAGGAAAAACAAAATCAAAAGGAAGAAAAGCCTGGAGAGTTTTTGGAGATCAACAGACAAGAAAAGGGATCTCCATTGATGAAAGTGATTGGCCTATCATTGAAGACTGCCATTCAAGTGATTTTGAATTAGGTAGCCTCTTTGTGGAATTGAATTCTCCAACTGGAGAGGGGCCTTCATTTTATTTTGAAAAGTTTGCTTCTCATTCTACACCTGTCTTTTCAAAATTTGATAGGGATTTCAAGAAACAAGGCCTTTAGGGGATATCCATTTTGAAAGTTATACTCTTGTGTTTCAAAGACCCTCTTGCCCCTCATCAATTTGTCTCCCCTCTAGGGTCACCTCCTCAAAACAACATGGCCCTTCCCCCACCTAGACCTCCATTTGTTGTAAATACCTTTGGACCTATAAATTTTGTAGGTATGGTTGGTTATCCAAATGCAGTTCCCCAGGATGTAAGGAATACACTACCAAAGTTCTAAGGAAACAACATTATAACTAGTGATCAAAATCTAAAGATTTTTATCAATATGATGGAAGAATTTGATATTGAACATGAAGATGTATATATCAAGTTATTTATCCATACTATGGAAGAAGATACAAGGGACTCAAAGTATAAATCTTTATCCAGATAATTCAATTGATTCTTGGACAGAGATGAGAAATGCATTTAGATTGTAGTATGGTGATAGAACTGACCCTAGGTTTCTTTTGACAGAATTTGAAAACATCAAAAAGAATCCTAATGAGTCAGTACATGATTTCAACACAAGGTTTAATAAGACCTTGAGGAGATTTCCTGTTAGGATAAGGCCATGTGATGAATCATGTTTGATCAAATATTTAGATGCATTTGATAAAAAGGCTACTTACTACTTGAGGGACAAAACCCTACTAATTTGAGGCAGGCATTCACCATGGCTCTGTAAATTGAGAATAACATCAAGGCAATTGGAAAGCCTCCAAAAAGGGAGGGTGTAAAACTAATTAACCTAGAAAAACCTCAGACAAGCAAGGCTACTGATTTGGAGGAAGTTGTGAAAACTTTGGCAGGGGTGTCAAAGAAATATCATAAAAGTTAGTCCGGCTAGAAAAGGAATTGGGCAGAGTTCACAAGGTCAACACAAGAAAAAGGCTAAGACAGGTTCACAAATCACTAAAGATCTGATAATAGAGGCAAGGGACCTGTTGGATTTGGAAATAGACATTCCCAAGCCAGGAAAAATAGAATTGTACTTGATCCTTTGGCTATCGGGGTTGTTGTTGAGGAGGAGACAAATGTCATTTGTTGGTGTGACAGATGGTTCATGCCCCATGCTCCATGTAAGGAAGATCAACAAGAAGAAGAAGAAGCTTATGATGATAATGATGATGATGTCTACATGGTGGGTTGCTCCACAAGCTTACAACAAGGGGAACTTCAACTGAAGTGATAAGTGCTAGAACTGCTACTGATTTTTGGGATTGCATTCACTAGGTACCTTTTCTCCCTCCCTCTCATACATTATAAGTAGATATTGTACAAGCTTTTGAATTACCCAATAATGAATTTGAATATTTAAGGGCTTTAATGATAAAGAAGTATGATGGAGGCATCCCATCTGAGGAGGACATGTAGTTGTTGATGAATGTTGTTGTTTCTCAAGACAAGGAACAAAACACAAGAAGTAGGGTTTTCAAAGGGACAAGGCCTCAGGCCAAGCCAAAAACTCCATTTCTTTCAAATGTTCCTAAAGAGACTCCTAAGAAAGATGCATCTGCCAAGGGCCTTGCTATCCCAAACAAAAATCATACCCCACCTCATGCCCAAGTTGTCAAAAATCTTGTGCCATCTAATGAGTGTGTCAACCTTCCTTTCAATGCTACCTTGCCAAATTCTGTCCCTTATGATATTGCCCAAGTCTTGAGTTAGATCAAGATCTCAGTTCCAATTGTTGAATTTCTTAGGATTCTTGAGCACAAGAAGAGGGATCTTGAGTATTTGGGGTTGAAAGAGGAGAAGACTACCCTAAGAAAAAATATAAACATTGTGGAGACTCCACCAGTCATTGAAGAATTAGAGGCACCACCAGCATCAGAAGAGTTAGATGAACCACCTGAGGTTTATTTGGGAACATCCTTAGTAGATTCTCAACTAAACATGGATCCATTCTTCACTACATTGATCATTAAGGATAGATTACTGCACAATTGTATGTTTGATTTAGGGGAATCATGCAATGTTATGCCTCTGGAAGTTAGGAATGAAATGAATATCAAAGTACCAAATGCATATGGGAAATGCACTACTATGGATTCCAGAGAGGTACCAGTGGTGGGGTGTGTGAAGGTTCTAGTGGTACAACTTGCAGCCTATCCAGGAAGGGACATAAATCTTGATGTAGTTATTGTTGATTGCCCAACCAAGTGGGGTATGTTGTTATCTAGAAAATGGGCTACAATTTTTGGTGGGAGTGTTCAAATGGATATGTCCTATGCCACTATAACAATTGAGGGAAACCTTGTCAATTTTATGGTGAAAATAAGATGATGCACCTTATCAAGGACCCAACATTGCATCCTATGAGGTATTGTATAGAAGTGTTGATGTCGATAACTTCATAGGATATGCTAATGGAAAAGAGCACAATATTGAAGAGTTCAAGTATCTTGAAAAGGCAGGCTCTCTTTGGAATTTATTGTTTGATGGAGTTTTCTCCAAGTTTGGTAGTGGTATTGGTGTTGTTCTGCTTTCTCTAGGTCGGGATTTTTTTTTTTCAAACTCAACTTTGAGTTCACTAAAAACAACTATTGAGTATGAGAGATTTTTCTTGGGTTTAAGAATTGCTTGGAAATATGGTGTCAAAGACATCATTGTCAAAGGAGACTCAGAACTAATTGTAAAACAAGTTAGAAAATTGTATGCCACAAAGAATTAGTGAATGAAACAATACAAGCATGCAATTTGGGATTTCATTGAGATGTTTGATTCATTCAACATTGTGCATCATGATAAGAAGTTCAATGACTTGGTAGAAAAACTTGCAGTGTTGGAGTCTTGTTTTGATAATTGTGTAGTGTCCCCATATTGTGAATATGATGTTGAGGTGCTAACAAGGCCATTTGTCCCTAACAAACATTAAGCATTGGCAGGTTTTTGATGATGATGCTCAGGTCAAAGATTTTTGCAAAATAAAGGAGAGTTTATCGATCAATGCATTGATTGGGAACCAATGGTGTGTGCAACAGAGGAAAGGAAACCTTTTTCGGTAAAGGCATCATTCAGCTAAAGACTAATACCATTCCTAGAGGGCTGGTTGCTCTTGAATAAAATTTTGATAATGCTTGATTGAATTATTAATAGGCATATGGAATCTTTGAGGGATGTTGAGGAGCGTGATCTTGGTACAGAGGAAAAACAAAGGAATATTTGGTTACAAAGTAATCTCAACAAATAGGAGAAGTGGCCATACATCCAATTTTTGAAAAATACCAAGATTGCATGGCTTGGACCTATTCTGAATTAAAAGCATACAGAGAGGATCTGTTTCAACATGATATTCCCTTGGAGTCTAATGAAAATCCATTCAAGAAGAAACAGAGGCCAATAAATCCACTCTTATCCCTTAAAATGCAAGAAGAATTGAAGAAACTGAGAGATGTAGGGATTATTCAGCCCACAAGGTATTCTTCTTGGGTTGCAAACCTAGTACCAATAAGAAAGAAAATGGTGATATCAGGCTGTGTGTAGATTTCAGGAATCTAAACAGAGCATCAATGAAGGATAATTATCCTTTACCAAATATAGAAAACATGATGCAGTTAGTGACTAATTCTGAGTTGCTTTCCCCCTTAGATGGTTTCTCTGGTTATAACGAAGTTGTGGTCAAGGAATCAGAAAGGATCAAGACGTCCTTTACTACTCCTTTGGGGACATATGTATATATCGGGATGCCCTTTGGTCTGATGAATGCTGGAGCTACCTTTCAAAGAGCAATGGATGTTTCTTTTGTTGGCTACATCAATGTGTTTATTGTTGGTTATCAAGATAATGTAACTGTGTTTTCTAGGAAGAGAAGTGATCACTTGCTACACTTGGAGAAGATGTTGATAATATGTAGAGAATATGACATCTCACTCAATCCAAATAAATGACACATTGGATTATAGAAGGAAAATTTGCTTCGTCACATTGTGTCACAAGAGGGGGTGATGATTTTTCTAGAAAGAGTAGAGTCCATCAACAAGGTCTCAATTCTAAGAACCAAGAAAGGAATTCAATCCTTCTTTTGGCGATAAAATTCATTAGGAGATTCATATAAAACTTTGTTGAGTTGACCATTCCATTCACTTACATGCTAAAAAGGACCAGGTCATCAAATGGGAGGAGGCTGACATCCAAGCTTTCAATGGGATCAAGGAAGTATTAAAGCATGCCCTTGTTTTAACAGCTCCAGACTATAAGAAGCCTTTCCAACTATTTTCTTTTTCTTCTGAGAACACTATTGCATCTATCCTGTTGTAGAAATATGATGAAGGGGCTAAAAGGCCAATTTCCTTTTTCAGTAAGGCCTTACAGGGGGCTAAGTTGAAATACACTATTATGGAGAAACAAGCATTTTCCTTGGTAAAAGCAACAAAGGTTTTCAGGCCTTACATTTTGAGTTCTAAGATTGTATCTTATTTTCACCACACCATGGTGAAAGAAATCTTATAAGAGACGGAAGTCTCAAGAGAAAGATCTAGATGGGTGAATTAGTTGCAAGAATATGAAATGGATATCCAAACCACAAAGATGGTGAGAGGTTTGGGCTTGGCTAAGCTTATGGCTGAGAGAAATGTTAGGAAATAAGAGATAAAATATGTGGAATAATCCCTTACAGAATCACAATAGTAGAAACTAATATGCGAAAAAATATTACTGAGATCTCAAATAAAAGTGCGAATAAATAACACAACACGAGAGACAAGATTTAACATGGTTCACCCAATTTGGGCTACATCCACCAAGAATCACTTGCTTAGAGTTTATTACAAGTCTCCACTCTCTCAATATAATATCCAGATCCATTTAGATCTATGCTCAACAAACTCTATAGAATTCACACCCGAATTCAAAACACATCTGCAATACATTTACTTGTCTATCTATCATATGCATAAGACCATATAAATAGACAACTGCTTAAGCAGTTTTATGAAACCATGGGTATCAAACAATGGGAAAAAATAAAACCGTCCCACAAACCTATGGGTATCCGAAGAGGTAGTTTTACAAAACAATGGGTACCGAAAAACCATGGGCCCAAAATCAGCCCATAACAGTTACCCATTACCCTTGGGTTAATAAACCACCCATGAAGGTGTAAAAATACCCGAGTGTAACACATAGAAGGTGTACCACACTCTAACATGAAAATAGGCTCCACAAACATAACAAGGAACTTACAAACTATTAAGGTAAATGAATTAGAAGAAGGTAGGATAGATGTTTTTGAAAATTTGATGAGTTCTGAGTGGTAAAAAGATGTAATTTTTTATCTTAGACATCTGAATTTCCCTGAGTATTTAAGTAAGAACCATAAAAGATCCCTTAAGTTGAATTCCTAGAAATATGTCATTACTGATTATGGGGTAGCTTGGAATAACCCTAAGGGAGTTCTCTTAAGGTGCACTATTGAAGACGAAGCCCCCAAGATAATTGTTGATCTTCATGGAGGAGTTTTTGAGGGGTACTTTGCTGGAAGAGTCACAACACACAAGATCTTGAGAGTTGGTTATTGGTGGCCAACCCTCTTCAATTTTACAACTATTTTGGTTATAAGATGTGAGAGTTGTCAACCCTTCTCTAGAAGAATGAAAGCTTCAGGCTCCCTTCCTTTATATCCTATATCAATTGATGTCCCATTCAAGCAACGGGGGATGGATTTCATTGGTGAAATTTCAGACCCTTCAAGTGTTGGCCATAAGTGGATTCTTGTAGCCACTAATTACTTCACCAAATGGGTGGAGGTAATCCCCACCAAAAGAGCAACACACCAAATTATCATGGATTTTCTATTGAACCATATCATCTGTAGGTTTAGGGTGCCAGTCAAGATTGTTGCTGAAAATGCCATGAGATTTAGAGCCAAACCTTTGGTGGTGATGTGCAAAGAATACATGATCAACTTGACATATGCATCTAATTACAATCCCCAAGGAAATGGACAAGCTAAGTCCAGTAATAAAAATTTGTTGAAGATTATCAGAAGAACCTTGGAGCTAAACAAGAGAAAATGGGGTGAGCAGTTGAAGTTTGTTGTCTAGGAAGACCGAATTACTGTTAAAAGAGCCACTGGAAAGAGCCCATTTGAGTTGGTGTATGGAACTCAGGCCCTATTGCCCCTGCATATGCAATTATCCTCATATCAGTTCATTCAACAACTGGAAGATCAAGAAGTAAGTCCATATGATGCTCACATTAACCAAATTGTTGAACTTGATGAAGAAAGGAGGGCATCCCACCAAAGGCATGTAAAGTTCAGAGAGAAGATGAAGAAGTTGTTCGATAAGAAGGTCACCCCAAGAGATTTCAATGTTGGAGATCTTGTGTTGTTATGGGATAACATGCATGAAGATAAGGGCAAGCATGGTAAATTTGATGCACTGTGGATGGGCCCTTACTCCATAGATATTTGGATTGGTGAGCATACCTTCTTCTTGAAGGATTTGGATGGAGAATTGCTCGAATTTCCTATTAATGGTAGGCATTTGAATCATTTCTTAGATTGATTCCCCATAACCAAGGTGAACATCATCTGTATAGTGTATAGTTTGTTGGTTTGTTTTCTGTCTTTCATGTTCTTGTTCATTCTGGCCCCCGGTGGCCTATTTTTGCTGGTTTCTCTATTCATTTTTGGGGGACGGTCTTGGTTTTTTGCTCTGTAAGCTAACTCCTTTTCCCAATGGATATTTTGGCACTTGTTCTACCTTTGTTCTTATGGCACTCGCAAGGAGTGCCCATCCCCGAGTCGGAGCCGATGTTGGTGCTCAGATTTGTTTCGCCCCATTTTCCATTATTTTCCTCTAATATGCGTGTTAAAACATTTTGTCTCTCGATGTGGGTGTTCTGAAAGCTTCTACCTCCATTTAAAATGCTTCGAATTGTTTGCAGAATCCATTGTCATGTCCCTCCTTGAAGGAGTCTCCAATTTTCCCTGTTCTTGCCCTAATTTCTTCAAAATCCATGGGCTTTGTTGTTTTTCCTATTTTTCCCTGACCATGGAAGCTCGAGAATGATAAATTTACATTTTTATGCCTTTGAAAATTAAAATACATGGTCCAATAATGCTCAAAACCATGATTCACTTGGTTTTGTTTCAAAAATATCATCGTTAGCGAAAAAATCAGGTTCTAGGCATGAATGATGAATTTCTATGTTTTTGATGGTCTGGCGGGTTTCCTTTTCCTATAAAAATTATTGCTCAGCATTCAGCTATCACGTGGCTTCTTTTGGATTGGTCAGGGGATGGCAGGAAAATTCTTTAACTTATTACTTTTTACTTTTTTGGCAAAAGGGAAAATTTGGTCCTGTCACTCTGCTCATTTCTGATTGGTTGTTTTGATGCCTATGTGGCTTCTTCTAATTGGATGGGGTGCGAAGGGTTTGTTTTAGAACTTTTTACTTTTGGATACTTTGGAAAAAAATTGAACTCATCCCGCGGTCCCGCTTGAGCTCTAATTAAATCATATTTTAAGTGGCAAGGAAAAAGTGTTACTTTGACCCCACAGGAGGATGTGGAAAAGTTAATGGCAGAGATGTAGGCCTTTAGAGGTAAGTTGGATGTTACGCCCTTTTGGAAAAATGGAATAAGATTTTAAAATGGAAGTGTGCCCCACCAAATCATTTTGAAGCCTTAAGGTTTTTGAAGTTGCGCCACAACGACACGTAGTGAGCCCGCACTCATTCAAGGTCTCAACTTTTGGGATAATCTCAAGATGTACTATTGGGACACGTGGCAGTTTGAAAAGTCAAAGGGGTGGGGAAGCAGACCATCGAAGGAAAATTGGACTTTTTTCCCGTTGTCATCAAAAGGATTTAAATCTCAAAATGTTAAAAGGCGGGAGGTGGGCCATCGGGGGAAACTTGGATTTTTGCCCCTTGATGTTCAAATGACTAAAATTATCAAAATGACCCATGGGCCTAATAGAGAAAATTCAAAACTTGTTCCAAGAACGATGAAGGTGCGCAGACCCTCGTGGGAAATTTGGAAAATTTTCCTTTTAGGAAAAAGGAGCTAAAATCATAAAAGGAAGCATGGTTCCACTGGGACCCACATCAGAAGCATTTCTCAAGGGTGGAACTGTAGGGAAAACTTGAAAAATTTTCCCTTTTCCAAAAAGGATGTCAAATAACATAATTTGGCAGCAGTTCCTTTGGGGTCCACCTTGGGGCACGTGCAAGGCTTATTTCTCAAGGGTGGAGGTGCTGAGAAAAATAGAATTTTTTTCCATTTTTTTAAAAGGTTGTAAAAATTCAGTAGGAAAACCCCAGGCCCCTTTTAAATAGAATCCTCCATGTTAAGGACCCAAATTTAAAGTGAATATCAATGAAAATTGTGTGTCCGAATCGATTTTCCCCCATTTTACTTGAAAAGCTCCTAGAAGTTCAAGTCTTCAAGATTTCTTTGTATTTCCTACATGCCAAATAGAGAGGGGAGTTAATTTTGATATCTAAGTTTGGTGGGCGAGATCTGGAGACGTATTTCACCATTAAAATGATCTAGATATTGGGATCGATCTGATATTCCATTTTTCTTCCCCGAGCATGCAAAGAACCAAATTTGATAGATTAGGGGTGGAAGTGGTTGGTGAGTTGAAGAAAAGGTGATCTACCAGAAGGAGGAGTTGAATGCGGGAGATATTCGAAGAGATCTTCCCCCTTGAGCACCTGATAGCTTTTTACAGATCTGATTCTAGGAATCATGATCGAGATCATGGCGAACACTGGTGCACTCAATGTTTAGGTTTTGGGGGAGAAAATATATGGAAAATGTTATAAATTGCATGAGTTTATCGTGTAAATGGTTGGAGTGTTAGAGGTCGAAGAAAATTCCCAAGAGGAAAATTTGACAAAGCCTATCTTTTTGAGAAGCCATCTGAGGAACCTGGTTATCTCTTTTGTATTAAGTTTGATCGTGTCAAGGTGGTTGCAGAGTGTACAACCATTGAAAAGCTTTGAGATTTTTCTAGAAACTTTCCCCTACTGATAAATTTAATCAAACTCGAGTTATTCTGTGTTGATCTTGAACAAAATGTGTCTGTTTCATTTTTGAATGTCTACAAATAGTTTTTCTTGTTCCTATCGTAATCTTGTATTAAAATATTTTTAAATCACATAGGGCTCAATACTTATGACAATTTAGTGGCATCTACAATTTTGTATCTCAGAAGAGATTTCATCTAGGAATGAAATAAACGATCTAAAATCACTTTTCTTTCATCTGTTGATAGAGATTGTCTGTAAGCCTCTGGGTGTACCTTAGGCATGATTGATATTAGATTTGGATGTTTTTTTTGTTTCTTTAACTTGATCGTTCGTGTTAGAATCTTATAGATTTTGTGAAAAAGTGCTAATCTGGATCTCCATTAAAACACATATTCTGGTTAAAGAAACATTTTAGTTGTTCTATGGCATTATGTTGGTTTAGCCTTCCATTTTGTTGAATCTCTCAAATATCTGGCGAATCAAGTCCATCCTGCCTCACCTCCCACCAAAAATTCATTAAAAACATCCAATCCTACCTGTACTACCCCTGTTTGTCCTGTGTGTGTACAAATGCATAATTTTTGTTACCAAAACATGTAGAAACAATCAGGATTTTAAATGTCTTTAGTGGCCTAAACTTTGTCTATAAAATATCTCCACTATCTAGAGTGACAACTCGTGAGAGTTAGATTTTGTTGCATTGATCATATTTTCTTCAAGGTATCTTTAATAACTTCACAAGGATATCTCCATAAACAATAGGCTACAAAATGGTTCTCTTACCTTGGTTGAAAGGCACAACCTAAAATAGTGAGGATAGATCAAATCCTCTTGAGGGTGCTATCCATTTCTCCACATCTGAGTGACAAAGGGCCAGTTAGATCCCATCCCCAGCTACAAAATGAATCATTATGATCTATCTATCTCTAAGCTTCCTGTCAATACTTGTGATACTACTCAAACATTGAGGGAGAATCAATTTGGGTACCAACACGGCCCTTACATGGTCATAAAATGTAAAAGTAACAATGCTTTCCAATTATCTACATTGGATGGTGAGGAGTTGCAGATTCTAGTGAATGGGATCTATCTTAAGCACTGATACTAATAGGAAGGCTCCCACCTTGTACATATTAGCTTATTTCCTTTTCCTCCAAGTGCTTGTGCACATTTTCTTTCTATAGTCTAGGTTTCTTTTGTCCTAAGTGCTTTGCACGCTCTGCATGTTCTACTTGGAGCATGTATGATTTTCAATTTTGTATATAGTATGGTGTTGTTTTGTGGCTCTTATGCAGTCCATTCAGTGAGAGACGGATGAAGCCTCAAGTAGGAAAATTTTTCTAATCTCAAAAACCCTTGTTTTAAGATTTCTTATGAAGATCGAGAGCGCAATTCGGGATCATAGATCAGAGGCGTAATCAACATCGACCGATGTTCTAGACTCCATGTCCAATGGATATGACAAGGCAATTGGTATTTTCATCTAGTAATAAGATATCCCTATGAGTCACCAAATTATTATCCATATTTCACCCCCAGGAAAAATATTGGATCATCCATGACCCCACATAGAAAGAACTTGAGAAATCTCATTCAGATCTTGTGAAAAAGTCACAGAGGGACTCAATGATGAAGTGGTGGGGTTGAGAAAGATTAAACGGCCCTGTGCAAGAAGAAACAACTTTGTCAAGCCGTTTCATGTCTTAAATTCATTTTGCAAGTTACAGGTAGACTCAACAATGGAATTGCAGGGTCAGAGAAGAATGGGTGGTGCTGCCAAGACGCCGGAGAGCAAGAAGGAAAAAAT
Organism: Taxus wallichiana var. yunnanensis; assembly: GCA_018340775.1. Classification (NCBI taxonomy): domain Eukaryota; kingdom Viridiplantae; phylum Streptophyta; class Pinopsida; order Cupressales; family Taxaceae; genus Taxus; species Taxus wallichiana. The sequence goes on along the minus strand of CM031241.1, from coordinate 428,579,726 downwards.
AGTGAGGATTCAAAGTTTTCGGGCTTGAAAACAATTCGGGAAAGGTCCAAAAATGACTAAGTATGGAGGAGGCTGTGGAAGGAGCCACATGTCTTAATGACGCTTCTCCAAAGGTGAATCCAAAAATGGGGACCCCAAACTTGCACCAGGCTTCCACGTGTCTAAGACCCCAAGAAATTGTGGGGCATTGAAAAGTATTCAACTAAAAGAAAGTTTCTGTGTCGGCTTGGTGTAAAAAAGGGGGAAATCCAGGTGGAGACTCAAACTTGCACCAGACCTCCACGTAGCTAATTATCAAAACAGATTCAAAAGGTAGATAAGGCGGGCCTTAAAATTGGCTAAGTATAAAAGTGTAAGTGGAGAATGCCAAGTGTCTTAATGGCGCATCTCTAAGAGTTGGTCTCAAGGCGCAAACCCAAATGAGCATGAGCTCGCCACGTAGCTCGAGCCCAAAAGGATAAGAGGGACCGTTGAAAGGTCCATAGACCTACAGAGGCCGAAAAGTGTCAACTCAATGCTCCTCCAAAGGAAAACTTTGGGTTGGATTCTCAAGCAAGCGCATTGCCTCCACATGTTATTCCAACAGGGGCGAGTTAGTTGAATAGTCAATGCATAAATAGGCCGGCGAAGGCTGCCAAGTGTCTTAATGGTGTTGATTCAAAGATTGAATAGATAAAGGGTTTTTCAAATGAGCGCTAGTCTTCCACGTGTCCCAATCCAAAGTGGGCCATCGGGAGGAAAATTAGATTTCGCCCCTTATTATTCTAAAAGGAGTAAAAGTTGCAAAATGGCCCGAACTCCCATAAGAGGAAAAAATCAGCGTTTGAGCCCAAGTCAAACCAAAGTGGGGAGTCGGAGGAAAAATTGAAAATTTTCCCCTTGATAAAAAGGCACAACAGAAAAGATTAGAGCATGCCTCCTCGGCCAACGAAAGGGTGCCACATGTCTAAGTGGAGTAATGGGGTCGCGAGGAATTTTCTGGATTTTGTGATTTTTGCGAAAAGGGGAAAAGATAAATTCTGAGCCCGCAAACCTGATTTTCCCCTAATCTGGCTGCCACGTGTCCCATATTAAAGAAGGGGCCAATTTTCAAACCGGTTTTCCTACCCATCTATCTGAGACTCGATACAAAATTCGAAGGGGTGTATCTTTTGACTCAAGGCTCAAAATATTGTGAATCGACACTTTGTTAGAAAGATCTCGGCCTCGCACACACCATGGAGGCTTGAAACTTTAATTTTAGAGAGATTAGGTGAAGGAAAATGGAGGAAATGTATTCGGTCTTTCAATGCAAGATATTTTTTCCGCAACAACTAGATCAGATTTGATCTGCTTTCTTATTTCCTCTTCCTTGAAGGCACCGATCGAAGGATTGATGTAGTAAAGACGAATCTGGGGTAGATTTCATCAAAATCCTTAACAAAAGTGTTGAGCTTCGACCTAATTTTACCATTTATCTCTCTTTTTATTGTCTTTGATCGAATCTACAAATATTCAGGAAAGATTCATTATAAATGGTTGGACATTCTTTGTTTTGCAGGCTCCCTTTCACTTCTATCAAGGGATTTGTGGGTTTCAAGCCTTCATTAAAATCGTGATACATTTTTCATTTTGGCTATCTTGTAATGAATCGTATGCCGATCCACGAGTAATAAAACATGTCTGTGATTGATCTTAGATCCTCTCTTGTCTCTTTTTCATTCATTTGGTCTCCCATTACGGATCTGGCTATCTTTTCTTTATTTATTGTATGTATTTTAATTGGTTTGTGTCTATTAGAAAAATAAGTGTTCATCATTCCTTTTGTGCACCACACTCGTAGTTTAGTTATCTCTTATTCCTTATACTCTTTTACCCTTGTCTCCTTGGCAAGTTTTAGATTAGGTATAGAGATAGATCCTCTCACGAATCCTCACATGTGCACCTGAACAGAGGAATAAGGAACCAACCTTTAATCTGGAGAGCTTTCCCACTTTTGCAAGGTCCCACACCTTAGGGAAAGTTCAATGTTATGCAATCACACCAAATGACCCTTCCTTAGAAAATTAGATCCATAACTCATTCGGGGGTGTTGTGATTTTGCACTAACACATATTTTAGGCCATTAATGCAGAATCCAATTGCTTCAACTACCAAATTTGATTCGATTTGATCCACCGTTCTTCTTTCTTCAACATGTTGAACAAACATAGGGAACCGGAGTTGAACGATTATGGGCGGATTCGTGGCGGGCATTGATGGTTGGTAGTTGGATTTTTAGAGCAGAGTTGAGCTTCTCCTCTCTCTCTCCAATTTTCATCGTCTATATATTGTAACACTTCTCATTTGAGAAGGGGGAGACATTATGGGTGTATGGAAACTCTGTCAAAGTCATTTCCGACTCCATTTGAGCTGTAGGCCTTCTCCTATGCCTGGAGAGCGTATTTGTGCCTCTGAGCACCGCATGTAATAGTCTGTGCACCTTACAGAGCAATAAAATCTTGTTTCATGGCGTCTTTCAACCCTTGGCATTTGTTCTGTTGTTTCTCTGTGCCTCTCTATCTCGTGTTTTCTCCCTGTGCATGTATTTCACGTTTGCAGTGCAGGACGTTGTGCTTCATGGAGTTTCTATGGCAGATCTAGATCTGGGTCTGTGTCACTTTAGTCTTAACTCCCTCAGTCCCCTTTTCCCTTTTTCATTCTCCCTGAATAGAGTATCTCGCACTTCCTTTCTTGGTGTATCACCGCTTAGTGTAGGCCCTTTCACCCTCTCTTTTTCTCTCTATCTCCTTGGAACGGTTAGATTAGGATTAGCTAGATTCTACCTGCACTAGAGTATCTTGTGGCAGGTAGATCAGGAAGCAAGAACCGGCTTTCTCCAGAGGTCCATCTCAAGTTTTGCAAGTCCCACAACTTGAGAGATGGTCCGATGTTGTGCAATCACACCGAATGCCCCAATCACAAAGCAAGGCCATTCGGGGGTGCTGTGATTTTGCACCAACAATTATCTCATTTGTCATATTTTTTGTGAGTTATCAAAAGTCTTGCCTGTATGGTCATTTTTATGGTCCTTACCATTGTAAGGTTTGATCTTTGTCATTTATTTCTAAAAGTTTCTATGCAATTATCCACTATGATTCCATGTTTGTAATAGGATTTTTAAAAATTCATTACTTTATTGGAACGATTATATTTGCACCATATAATCTTGTCTATATATTTTGAAGATTTTGTCAACAATATTAACATGTTTACATCTATAATCGTTGTGACGAGGAAATGGGTAGTGGTACTCAGAGAAGGGAAAATTTGACATGGGAACCAGAAGGTGTTTAAATAAATGTGATAACTATTTGCGGCTTTACTCATAAATTTATAGCGAGAAGTATATTTAAATTCGAAGCTCGCTGAGGGCGGAATTTGTCAATGAGAAAAAATTCTTAATATACAAAGAGAGAGGGGTTTTGTAATCTAGCGTCTTATAATCTAAGCTAGAAGTGGTATATAGATAGAGAGAGGTCTTTTCTACAATGTTTGAGAAATGATAAGGAGATGATTTTGTTGAGAATTTACAACTGCAGGTAAGTAAGTGATAGTAAGAACCATAGTACGGTAAAATGAGTGATAAATTTCTACGGTGTGAACCAGTCATGAAGGCTCGGAGAGTATAACAGGAACATAATCTGGTTTGTTTAAGTAATTTATGAAATCAAGCTTCTCATTTCTGATAAATCTCTTACTTTCGGCTGATTATTATGTTTTTGTATTAAAATTGTATATAACCTGGTGTTTTCAACATCTTGTTCTCTATTTTTTTAATGACGGTTTAGTTTTTTGAGAAAGGAAATTTTTTTAACGTTCCTTGGATTTTAAAGTATTAAATATAGAAACGAATGTATCAAGCGTGCAGCCTTTTGTGGAACAGTTATAAATTTCTGTAAGAGAAGCAACATTGATTGAGAATACTAAAAGTACCTGGATTTTAAAGTATTAAATATAGAAACGAATGTATCAAGCGTGCAGCCTTTTGTGGAACAGTTATAAATTTCTGTAAGAGAAGCAACATTGATTGAGAATACTAAAAGTACCTGCAAAGTTGCACTTAATTACATAGACTACATTCTTGTCCTGACTTGGCTTGATTTGCAAGGCATTAGGGGAAAACAAGTCCAACTTAACAACAACATTCACATGTTTATGAAGCTAATTTACCGTTGCAGCGTACCATACCCGTACCGAAACATTCTATCCAAAGAGGTATCGAAAAGACTCGAGTTATGACAATCCACCAAATAAAAAATTTCTAAAACGGGAGAAAGTCGATAATCATATTCATATTCTGCAATTATCATAGTCTATGCATGTGTTCGTTTGCTTAAATATAAGTGTTTAATTTATCATTACTTCTTAGTATCCAACAAAATAAAGACTCTTCCATGAGCTGTAAAAATCATATTCCTTGAGAAGTCATCTATTTGTGTTGTTGAAAACAATAACATGTATACATATAAAAATATATATGTCTCTGTACGTGTGTATAAACATATATGTGTGTATATAAGTATGTACATCAATATGTATATTTATTTGACCGTTGTTGCTTGTCATTTTCCAAAACAAGAACTCCCCGTACTGACAAATCTTGATAGTAGTTTTGATAATTTTGTAAGGGTTGTAGCCACATTTCCAGTATTATCGAGACTTCAATATTGGATAAAAATTGCTAGGGCTTTAAGAGTTTAAATAGTATGTGTGCTTCTTCAAAATTAAACAGACTATTGACATAGATAGTTAAAATTTGAAGGTTTTGAAGTTTTGGACAAACATGCCGGTTAAAAATTGTTTGTCAAGTAATGACAGAGTGAATTTGTTTACATTTTCTGAAATGAAAAGGCATATGGAAAAGGAAATTCTTTGAACAGTCTCAAGACTTACGATTTTTCATACATTTCCACGACAACTACAACATTTGATAAATTTCCATTTCCATTATATTTTGATGGATGTAGACTCTGTTTGAAAGCTCTTACTTTGGGATAGATGGGAGTTGTAGAAATTAGGCACATAAAATAACAATTAACAGAAATAAAATAAAGAATTGCAAATAAAACATATTATTGCAAACTTAGATCAACACTTCTGTGCATATATTTCTTCTTCTAGTTCTAGAGCTTTGGCTCAATAAAATCTCTCTGAATGTGTTTGATATGTCAAAACACTTACAATTGCCTCTAATAAATAGATGGCTTCATCTAACAATAAAACACTCAACTCATAAAATAGAGCTAAAAAGAACATGCTTTTGTGCAATACAAAGATTTTGATTTATTTGCTTTATTAGTTTTTCCTAAAAGTAGGAATCTAAAAACAAACTACCTAAAAATTAAAAGCATGTAAAAAAAAACTTATTTTTGTTTTTCTTGGGGAAAAATTAAACTGTTTTTTCTAACAGACCCCATTAATTTTGACCTTTTGTTAGCATATGGATTTGCACGTATGCAAGTGACATGCAACAATGTGGGAATGAAGTCCCTCCTCAATGAAGGTGAGGTTGTCTTTATTGAAAACCAAAAGCGTATTTACATCTCGTACATTCAAAATTGTATGTGGGGGTGTTTTGGAACATCAATGGAAAGAAAAGTGAATGAGGGAGATGGAATAGAATGAAGGAAAGGAGTGGAATGGATTGAATGAAAGAACATGCAACAGTTAGGTAAAAACAGAGCCTAATATTGCATGAAGAGGAAAGATTAATAACCAACACAAATAAAATGGAGTTTGAGTTAGCCAAACAAGAACATGTAAAAGGTAACACACATGAGCAAGTAGATAATCAGAGCTTGATCACTGTGAACTAGAACAACCAATTAATAGCGTTGACAATAAGATCAAAGATAACTTTTGCATGCAAGATTCAAACACCTAACATATATGAACATATGAACATCAAATATGGAAAGAGACAATGAATGAGACACAAATTTTGTATTTCATTAACTCCAAAATTTTTTTCACAAAAGAACACAGCTTTCTTCTTGAAACAAAGCTTGCACAAAAGTATTTTCTTCTCCTCTCTCAAAGTCACCCTTAACAAATGAGCCCCTCCTTCCTTTTATTACCCAAAAGTTGGTTACAAAGTAGTTAGGGTTTTACATGATCATTAAATAAGGCACTTAAGTGACCTTTGAATTTTTCAACAACTTTATGAAAGATAACCCAAAAATAGAAATTACTTAAAATATCCATTGTTTCCCAAAAACAAATAACAACACCTTTTAAAATATACAATAATAATCAATGCCTTATCCATTGAAATGGGGTCTGCCTATCTCAAGCATATGAGAAATGGACTCTCCCACTTCGTTAGATACCAAGAAAATCAACTCCCTACACCGTCGGTAAAATTAGGATCAGCCGCTTTTCCTAGTTGAAAGGATCTAAACCTTCCTAAATTTTCAAACATCTTTTCTTCTTACGAGGTTCACTTAGTCGAAGAATAGCCTCACAAAATACCTGCCATTTCAAGAATTCTACTTGGCATATCATTTAAATCAACAATTTTGGATTGAGCATTCTTAAATAAGTTCTTTAATTTGATGCACCGCTCCATTGAAACTAACGAGAAATTTTTGGCAGGAGTGTACATGTCATTAAACAATTGTGAAAATTGTTGTTCCACCTGCTCTGATGAACACCTTTGATTATGCTCATTTACGAGGTTATAAGGAATCTCACCATGAATTCTGGATCAAGGAGAGTGAACTGAAGGAATCATTGCACATGCTTTCATAATGGATCATAGAATCCTCGAGAAGCATTTTTATTGATTTGAGATGCAGACACCAAAGAAAACGTGTCCCTCGATGTTCAAATTTGAGAATTCCTTCAATAGCTAAAACTAAAGATTCCATACTTGTCATCTCCTGTAAACTAGGAAATATCTCATCCAAATTTGATATAGTAGAAACAAAAGTTTCTTTGAAAGAAAGAATTGGATCAAGATACGCATTGACATCTTCATGAAGCTTAACTGCGGTCTTGATCATCCCCTGGCCTAAACAAGAATCTCTAAAAGCCATGTTTTAGTGACATGGCCCAATGTGTTTATTTTCTTTGAAAAATTGAGAGTGTCTTCATTTGGGGCAGCCAACTTTGCATCAAGTCTTTGGGAAGGTGGATGATATGGGATTTATCAAATGTTGAACATATTCCACCAATTGATTCTTTTCGGCCTTGAGATGAGAGTTTTGATATTTTTATTTCTCAAGTCTCTTTATCATGATATCAATTGAATCTCGAGCCATCAACATGTCACTTTCTAATGTCGATGTTTCAAATCCCGGTTTGGATACTTCATAGTCAACCGGCATCATAGCATCGTGCTCCTTATCCAATTATGGAATGGCGAGGTCTGCAAATTTTTTTCCATCATCATCCACCATTATTAGAGAAAGAACCTTAGGCTTCTTAGGAATGGTTTCATTTGAAAGTTTGAAAAGGGCATCAAAATCAATGTCAATTGGCTTGACAACTCTCTTCCTTTTCTTTACTTTAGAATCAACCCAAGAAGGAGTATCATTCATTATTTTAGCATACAAAATCCTAGAGCTCGAATCAATATTATCATTATTTCGACATCTTTCGATCCTTCTTGAATCCTATCTAAGACTTATATTTGAGGAGACACAACCTCAATATCCACTTCCCGATTATTAAGGAGATTTTTGGAAATCCCTTCATGAACTACATGCTCTAAAGTGTTTGATATTTGAATTACCCGTAACTAAGTGGATTCTTGTTTGAATCATGGTTGGGGATCAATTTCTACCAACTTTTGAGCACTATTAAAGATGTGGGTAGAAGAATCTCTAGTCGAGGTAGAAAATCTAGACACATGCTCTCTTCCTTCTTCGGGTTAGGATCTTTAGATCTTCCTCCTTGTGACACGTTACTTGGTGAAGTGGATTTTGGCAACCACTCTTTTCTTGCCTATTGTGTATGATTGGATGGTAATGAGGTTGACCGTGAGAAGAGACCTTGGTCGAATGGAGACCCCCTCGTATAGGCTATTTTTGTGATCCTTAAATGTGATCTGGAATTGATTGCAATTTGGCGGTTCATTTGTCATACCAAGATATGCTTCTTTCAATAATTGGTTGGTTTTTTCCATCAAGAGAAAATTCATATCTCTTGGTCTAGTCGATTCGAGGCAATGGGGTAAAGGAAACAACATCACATGAGGGATCAATGACATCCTCATCATCATTTATGAATGAATTGGCAGGACTCTTGATGTGGAAGGCCTTAGTCCGAGAAAGTTTTAAGTGAGAGTACTCCCGTCTTCTTAGCACATGGTCATCCGAACAAGAAGCCCATAAATATTCTATGGTAGGATTATGTTGGTACTTTACTCCCAGAATCTTTTGCATATATCCATTGATATCAAACTAGGCTCTCTTCACATATGGATGGATGGTTATGAGAGCGAACTCTTTTTCCATGAGTTGTGCACTAAAAATATTTGGACATTGGTATTCCCCGATCTGAATTGGGAAATGAATTCCTGAATGATTCTTTTCACTAAGAAGGCAATGAACTTGGAATAATTGTCATGCCAGCTCCATTAATGTCCATCTTTCACTGACGTACTTAGGAAGTTTCCATGGGGTCCCAAAGAAAGCCACTCACGTGAATGTAGGAAAAAGATGAAAATTGAATAAACCAGGTTCCCCATTGGTAAATGACACTCATGGATTCTTTAGAAAACCTTTCCTTGGTATTCCGATTTAGGTTCCGAGATCACGTGGAAGGTGAATGCATCGTTGAATCTTCTAAAATGGTGAGAACTATTTTTGAAGCCGAGTTGGGGTAATAATGAAAAACATTGTTGGACGGCCCTATGACCCCTCTCGTTTCAAGTCCCGAAAATAGCTTTCTTATTGCTACCACATAAGTCGAGATATGATGTCATGTAGAAGAAATCAATCATCTTAACTTCTATCAATTTTTTTTGAAGGGTGTTATGATGATGGTGGCCCAATCCACAAACTTTTTCTTGGCTAGGATGATACGTATAAACCGGTACATCCATGGGTGGAAAATCCTAGCGAAAGGTAGATCGAAAACCTAACTTAGGAGAGTAATCATGTCTCGATTTCTTCCACGAACTCAATGTTGTACATTTCTTTTGGAAGATTGTCAATTTGAGGTCTCTTGGTTACTAACAAATTGTTGTTAACCATCTTGCTCCATCTCAAGGGTTCTTCATCCTAGAATTCTTGTGCTGATTGGCAAGTGCTATCTATGCCGATAAATTCATCAATGTGTTTTGGTGTGACTAAGAGGAAAGGCTCACGATTACCTTTAAAAATTCCTCATCTCTTAGGGTCATAATGCTCCACGCAAGCAATAACCAATTCCAGACACTGCACCGAGACAGGAAATGTTGTTGCTTGGGGTAGGCCACTATGGTAAAGTCTATCTGAGAAAATGGTTTTGCCTTCAATTTTCACCCACTCGTAGAACTGTTGCACATTGATGTGACTTAGATTTCTATCGGTGTTGTTGTCATATGCCGACTTAATAAAAATAGGAGGGATAATTCCTTAGAATTCATATTTTAGGACAGATTTGTTAGATTTCTCCACTGGCTTCCTCGGTCTCCCTACAGATTTGGAGTTTTCGGCCATTATGAATTTTACAAAAGAACGACTCAGGCACGCAAGACAACGCAAACGGGGCCGGGTCTTAGTCTTGAAACACCGTCGATGCAAGAAAAATATTTTCTGTTATAATATTATTATTATCATCATTTTAAAAATAATAATAATAATAGTCCAAATTACAATTTCTTTTTAAAATATCAATACAAACATATCGATATTGAGCTCAAATTCCAAATCAAGCGATAACAATGATATATTTTTAAAATGAAAATCTTTCGATTTTAATATTTGGCGTGAATCTTTTTTTTTAATTCACCTTGGCTGCATGAACTACTGATTTTTTGCATTGGAAGTCTCCTGATTTTGTGAATGCATGGAAGATATTTTGTTCTGCAAATGCATGGAAATGATTTGTATTTCTTGGGATGTTTGTCTTATTTTTGTAAATGCATGGGAAATAACCACAAACTGGTTTTGCTATTCCTATGCTGACGTTGGATTACACTTGGGTTTGTGTTTGGACTAGTCTTTCTTTGAATGCATAGGTAGATGCTTTTGACTCCTTATCAATGCGTAGCCTCTACCATTTTTACCAGATGACATTGGGTGTTTCACCTTTCCTTAGTGCGTGCAGCTAGATTTTCATAAATTCTCCTTCTTTGGCTTGGTTGGGCATGAAATATTGTTTGATGGCATGTGGGATTGGAGACAGCTAATTATCCCTCTCTTTGGCATGTGGAAAATGTTTTTCTTTGCGCGACCTCTTTATTTTTTTGATTTGCTAAAGTGTTGTTTGATTTTGGCTATGCGTGGAAAGAAGTTTTTTTCTTTTATCTTCTTATTGTCCTTTAATACTGCTCTCTCTATCCCGACACGTGGACTTCTTTTAATTTTTGAAAACTATTCTTCTTTCGCCCAAGGCATGGTCTTTTCTTTCTTTGGCGCATCTTCTCCTTTCTCTCCCCGTGTGGATTCTCCTTCAGTTGGGCGCGACTTCTTTCTTTCCTCCGCCCAATGCGTAAAGGGTTTTTTTGTCTTCTTCTATCTCTTTCCAAAACGCGAATTCCTCCTGGTCACCTCATCCAAAAAGAATGCGTGGAAAGATTCTTTCGTTGGGTGTGTGAAATTCTTTTTGTTTTTATATATTTCTTTTCCTTTTCACCTTTTGATGTGGATTCTTCCCTCAGTTGCTTGATGCGTGGTTTCTCCTGGAGAATGCGTGGAGAAAGATTTGGGTAACAAATAATTTAAAGCTTCCCCTGCCAATGCGTGGAAACTTGTAACCTGTCTTTTAATGCTGCTCTTTCCTGACAAGGCGTGGAAACTGACTGTTCTCTATGGCTTTCTCTTTCTCTCTCTTCCTGTTCTAAAACTACTACTTGGTGCGTGGAGAATTTTTTTAAATGATTTAAAATTGTCCCTTCTCAATGCATGGAAAGGAATTTTTTATCTTCTCATCCTTTGCATGCATGGAAAGCTTCTGGTGTTCTCCTCCTTCATAATGGAGACAGATGATGGATATTCCTCCTTCTTGGCTTGAATTTGTCTTGTATTATGGGATGTGACAAAATATTATGTCCTTCAGAAGAAATAAGAAGCAATCGAGAAAGCTTTGCGTGAATTTTTCCAATGATTTTGTGAGAGGGAGTTATGAGGACTAATCCAAATTTCTCTCTTCTGGGTAGTGGACTTAAGTGCTAGGGGGAAATGGGTAAAGCAAGGACCAATTGCCAATGGGAATGAAAAAGTGGGTTGGAAATCCTTGTTCAATTTCCCCATGTGGGAAATTGGGGAATTTCTTTCCTGTTAGCCAATCCATGATTTGGCAATTGGTGGAGAAAATCCCACATGCAGGAAATTTTAAGAAGATTGCCAGGAAAGGGGAAATCCGGGTTTGGAAGCCAAATTGGCATTCCTGAAATTTGGAAGCATAAGCTTACTTCCCTGGCAATAAAAATTTATCAAATGAACTTTTAATTAATATATATTTAATTAAATACTCTCAATTTATTTAAAAGTTAATTTGATCAAACAAGGAGCGATTAATTAATTAAATATTAATTAATTAATTTTAATGTATTTTAACACGATTTAAATCCTAAGCGGAAGAGTTCTCACCCAAAAAGGATGAGACGAAGACCGAAACGATCACAAAAATGAGATGATCGCGATGAGGGAAATGAACCACACAAAGTAACACTTTTGAAAATTTTCAAGTTTTTTCATTTTTTTTATTATTTTATAATTTTGCAAAGTTAAAATTAGTTGATAACAAATTGGCTCTAATTGGGGACAAGGACTTCATGGATGCAAAGCAACAAACCCACTACCAATATATTCATGAATATGATCTTAAAATTATGGGGCACAAAAATGGGGTTACACAAAAGGTCAGACCGAAAAATTGGGAAACAAACAAAACAAAATCCTAATTACCTATGTACATACGGGGAACAACCCGTTTTCAATTTTGATAGTGCTTGAGATAGTGCCCACTATAGGGGAAATGCAAATGAGTTCCACCAGGATATAACAAGTAATGGGTACTATCTCCATAGAAATGCCTTATTTTGAATGGGCCTAGCCATAGCGAGTCAAACATCCCATGCTTTCCTTTTGGCTAACGCTCTTTTGTCCTAGAGAAGAACTAAGTCATTGATTTGAAACTATCTCTCCCGCTTTTCTTGACAAACAATTTCTTTACCTTGGATTGGTGTTCCTCAATCCTGTTTTCCACTTGAATTCTATGTTCCTCAAGCTTGCTTAGGAACATGATTCTTTATCTAATGCAATGGAGAAGCATTCATCATCAACTTCCCGAGCTAATTTTAATGTTAGTAACTTTAGTGTGATGGAAATTTGAGCATCGCCCCATACAAAAGTTGAAATGGAGACATTTTGTTGCCCTTTTGGGAGTAATGCGATGAGCCCACAATGCATCATATAACCTTTTGTGCCAAGTTCTTTGATTTTCTTTGACTAACTTGTGCATAATAGTACGAGGTTTTTGTTCTTTGGATTCACCTAACCATTTCCTGAAGGTAGTAATTTGATGAATGATACAAAGATATCCCATATCCATAACAAAAACCTATCATCTTTGCGAGAAGATAAAATTGAGGAATTGTCCGTCACAATCTTGTGTGTAATTCCATAATGAACCAATATATTTTCTTTGATGAAATCATAGATTACCGCAGAGATGTTTGTTTCACCGGTATAGCTTCTACCCACTTTGTAAAGTAGTCGGTGGCTATGAGCACGTGAGTATGAATAGTGCTAGAATTAGGATTCAAAACCTCGATGAAATCTAAACCCCATTGTTGAAAGGGTTCGTCAATGACAACCGGCTTCAAAGGCAAAGCTTCCATCTCTCGGTCTTCCAACAAATTGTTGACAGGCTTCACATTTTGTCACCCATTTACGAGCATCGAAAATATAGTGGGCCAAGTAATAATGTGCTCTCATTATTTTATGGGTTGTTACTAGACCGGAGAAATGACCACCGCAAGTATGATTGTGGAAAGCTTCCAACAACCTAGGTTGTTGCTCTTTATCAACACATCTAAGGAACATTTTGTCAATCCATTTCTTGAACAATGTGTTATCCTAGATGACATACCTGGAAGCTCTTAGTTTGATAGCTCGTTTCTCCTTAGCTATCAAATTCTCTAGACACTTGCCATATGTGAGAAAGTAGGAAATATCAAAATACCATTCATCCGTGGTACTGACAAAAACTACCAATGGTAAATTTTCTTCAACTGCTTCTTCCTACGAGTTATCTCATGGTTCATTCTCTGCAATGATTTGGCAAATTCCTCTTCCTCTAACCAAATTGGGAGGCTTGATGTCCAGATCATATTCTTAGATCTTGAAAACCCAATTACCTCTCTTAGATCCTGGTTCATGTTGTGTCAACAATTATTTCACCGAGGTGTCCTGGAACTAAGACTTTGGTGTGAGATTTCAACACGTAATACCCGAAGTGTTTGGGGATCTTACCACTGCGTATGCATGTCTCTCAAGAGGAGTGTAATTAAGTTCATGGTTCTTGAATCCCGAACTCATGAATGTAATAGGAGATTTGATCCCCTATTGATTGTGTTGAGTTAGGATGGCAAAGATTGTGTGTGGCGAAGCATAGTAATAGATTATAAAATCATTTTTAAAATCAAAACATACCAATGTAGGAGCTTTTGTAATAACACCCTTGATTTTCTCAAATGCCTCTTTTCCTTTCATCATATCAGCAATTTCTTTAGTTAGCTCGGAAAAATCTGGCATGAACCTTCTCAAAAATTTCACCTTCTCGAAGAATTATTGGACTCCAGGCTTACTTGTAGGCAAGGAAAGATTTTTTATAGCTTGAACACGTTTAGGATCGATCTTTGTTCCTTCCTTAGAAATAATATGACCTAGTAGTTTCCCTTCAGTAACCTTGAACACGGACTTCTCTGGATTTAGAGAAATATTATGAAGTCTACTCCTTTGCAATATTTTCTCCAAATCCCTTAGGTGATTTTATTGTTTCTTGGAGAACACTGTCAAGTCATCTAGGTATATCACAATGATCTTGTCTTTATAATCTAGAAATTCCATATCCATGGCCCTTTGAAAAGTTTCACCCGCATTGATCAAACCGAAGGGCATTCTTCTATACGCAAATGTTCCCCAGGGAGTAGTGAACGTGGTTTTATGTTGATCTTCTCTAGCCACTTCAATCTGATTATAGCCAGAGAAACCATCTAGTATAGATAGCATTTCTAATCCAGTTACTACCTACAAAATATGGTCCATGACCGGCAGTGGGTAGTTATCCTTCAAGGAAGCCTAATTAAGATTGTGGAAATCCATGCAAATCCTAATTTCTCCATTTTTCTTGCAAACCGGTACAATATTAGCTATCCAGGTGGAATGTCGAATAGGAAACACTATTCGTGCATCTAACATCTTTTGAACTTCATGAAATATTTTCCTTGCAATCTTAGGATTATATTTTCTTTGCTTCTGCCTAAATGGAACTGCACCAAGCTTCAAGGGTACAACATGCTCTATTTCCCTGGTTGGAAAGACTTCAAGTCTTTGTATGAATAAGCCAAAACTTCATAGTATTTGGTAAGGAGACTTATGCATTTATTGTGCTCCTCACATGAGAAAAACTTACCAATATTGATTAGATGAGGTTTATCCTTGGTACTGATATTAAATTGCTCATAGTCAGCAAAATTCGCAGGTCTTGCCTGCTCTTTCTCTTTAAAAAAACCTGTCATGTTTGCCAAAAATTTCTTCAAGTGAAACTAATCCTTTGGAAATTTTATTTCCTTTGAGTTTAATGATGCCATCACGAGGAGATTCATTCTCAACTCCTTCCTGAATAGGTGAGGTAGTTGATTCACAAAATGCAGAATCACTTCCTTCAAATTACAATTGTTCAAAATTTTCTCTCTTTTCCAAGAAGGCAATAATTTGTAGATCATCATTAAATACTTGCCAATTTTTTGCATTGTTAGGAACACTCGGCCTAAAAACCATTTCAATTGTGTATTTGACTTGATCAAATTCTGAATGAGAAATCATTAATGAAGTTGATACTACTAGAGAATCTACTTTGTCAATCTTTTCTTGAGGGACTCATCACCAATCCGGCACTATGATAATTCTCCATCGGGAACTCCTCGTGCTATGATTATTTACTAATGCACAACCTTTAGTTTGGTGGATGTAATTTGGAAACAAAACAACAAACATAACACAAGAATACCATAGAATATGATATGAAGGAATGATGAAAAATATGAAATATAAGTGTAAATTATAATATCAACATGAAATTGTTACAATCTCACCCATGAGGTACTTCAAGTGTTACTGACTTCACTTGCCTTCCAACAATAACTATGGGAGAAACTTCACAATGGATTCTTTAACATGCCTTCTAATTGATGGTTTCCTTTACACACTTACTCATACAATATTTCTCACTACTTCCCTCTATGCTAAATGAGGGGGGTGGCCTATTGATTTATAGGAATTTAGGCTTATCCACCCTATCTCTAAGATAGGATAGGAAATATCTTCTGGCATATCATATTCCATGCCTAAACTCTTGCCTTTACATGTAGGCTTATCTTTTAGATAAGTTAAACCTTATCATCTCACATGGGCTCCACCATTTTAGAATTTTCCACAAATAAAATACACAAAATATTTATGACATCACTCTTTTTCCTTATTACAAATATAATATTTCTAATTCCTAATCATGTAGACCCTACTTCTCTACTTACCCACACTTTGACATTTTAACATTACCATACCACTTACGACAAATATTTACTTTTTACCACAACATTCCTATTGTACTTTTCTTGTTACCATACTCTACTTTATTAGCGATAGCGCAATGATGGCACCAATATCTTCTATCGGACGCCACTACTAATCGTACTTAACAACATCCTATTCCTAATACATACATAATAAAATAGAAATTACAGAGGAAAATTTTAATGTCGACATTTTCCCCCTTCCTATTTTCTACTCGTCCTTGGAGTAGACTATTCTCGTGCTTGGAAAATCTTTAACTTATCGTGCTTGACCCATTTCACAATGGGAGTGCCATTCAATTCCTCCAGTTGATATGTACCATTTTCATGCACAGCTTCTATTTTCTAGTGCCCCATCCATTTGGAAAGAAATTTTCTCTCTTTCTTTTTTGTATACGGAATCATATCTCGGAACCAAGTCATTCACATGAAATGGATACCAATGGATCTTTTGATCAAAGTATTCCTTCTGCTTCATTTTCTTCTTATAGCTTGTATCCTTCGTTATTTCCCTCATTTCCTCTAGCAAATGAAGATGCATAAACCTTTCTTTTACTAAATAACTTTCATCCATCCTTTCCTTTTTCATCACTCTCATAGTGGGAATATCAAACTCAATAGGAAGAAGCTGGATCAATGCCATAAGCCGCCTGAAATGGGGATTATCCTGTTGCTGACTTTGATGTTGCCCTATTGCCCATAAAGTTACATGAATCCTTTTATCCCACTTATGTACCTGCAAGGCTGCATCTTTTGCTAGAATTTTACACAACACAAAATTTGTTCGTTCCACCACCATTTGTGCTTGACTTGTATGTTGTTACCATTATGTACTTAATAGAAAATTTGTTGACTAGGGCTTCTACCACCTCATTAATGAAGTGGCTTCCTTGATCTCATTACTAATTTATAATGGGAAACCAAATCTAGTGACAATGCGCGTTCATATATGAACCTTGCCACTTCATCCATGGAAGTTGTTTTCAATGGCCTAGCTTCAACCCACTTGGTTAAATATTCTATGGAAACTACAATATATATATTTTGGCATGGGGTAGTTGGAAGTGGACCTACAATATCTATTCCCCACTTTTCAAAGGAACCAAGTGGAAGAATAGGGCATAATGGAGCTGATGAAGTCTTACGGTTACCATGTGTTTGAAAAATATCACATGTCTTACAATAATTATAAAAATCTCTAAAAAGAGTGGGCCAATGATAACCTACATCCAAGATTGCTATAAGTTTTCTAGAGAAGTGTCCTCCACATGTACCATTGTGGAATTATTCTATTAGCTCCTTCCCTTGATCACATCCAACTACCCTCTTGTACTGTCCATCAGGTCCTATTCAAAATAATACTCCATGTAGAATAGAATATGGATGACTGGCTTGAGTAATCTTTCTCTTAGTCTTTGCATTGGCACCATCAAGAAACTTGAATTCATTAAGATAATTGTAAATATCTATGTATTCAATAGGGATTGTGTCAAGGGATAAAAATGTTGCATCGGGAAATCGTCATCATCACAAGATGATCCTAAACCATCATAGGATCGAGAGAGTGCTTCGCATTGACATGCTTCTTTCCTGGCCTATCTATAATATCAAATTCAAATTCTTGTAGCAAAATTATGCATCTTGCTATCCTCCCTAATGGGTTAGGATTATTTACAATATATTTTAGAGCCTGATGATCTGTTACAACTATAAATTTCTACCCTAGCAAGTAATTTCTAAACTTCTTTACAAAAAAATGATAGCTAGAGCCTCTTTTTTCAGTTATAGTATAATTTACCTCAACACTGCTCATTTGTCTGCTCCCAAAGTAAACTGGATGATCATTCCCATTTTCATCTTTTTGGCTCAGAGTACTTCCTAGTGCTGCATCTAGGGCATTAGTATAAATAATGAATGGCTTGCTCCAATCTGGATTCTTTAAAATAGGTGAAGACACCAAATCTTCCTTTAGTTGTTCAAAAGCTTCATGCACCTTATTTCCTGGTTCATAAGTAACATCCTTCTTCAAGAACTAGGTTAGTGGTTGTGTAATCTTTTAGAAATTCTTAATGAACCTTCTATAGTAACCCACATGGCCTAAAAATGATCTCAACATACTTCTATTAATAGGAAATGGTAACTCTTTGATTTTTGAAACTTTATCAGGATCAGTACCAATACCATCTCTGGATACAACATGCCCTAACAAAACGCCTTTAGAACATCCAAAGACACACTTTGTATGGTTTAGTGAGGCTTGTGCTTCATCTAACCTTTGAAATGTTGTCTCCATCTCAGTGCAGTGGTCCATCTTACACCCATATATGCAAAAATAATCCGTAAAATACTATGATGAATTTCCCAATGTAGGGTTCAAACACCCTATTCATCAAGCGTTGGAATGTTTCCTGAGCATTACACAACCCAAAAGACATAACTCTATAAGAAAACGTTCCCATGGAGTGATGAACGTGGTCTTCACCGATCTTTCTCCACTATTCCTTCCAAGTGTCTTTCTATTTCTATGAGAGTGCGTTATATGCTACTGCATTTATGGGATTTGTGTACCCATTCTCTATGATTTCCCACATATCTTGGGATATGAATAGTGTCTTCATGGTTAATGAACAATACTCATAATTCTTTCATATAAATTGTGGTGTCTGTAGACCGGATATATAGAGGCCATAACCTATAGTTAATTAGAAACATATGGAAAAATCCCATGCTCGATATAAATTTGTAGAAATTAGGCACATAAAATAGAAACTAATAGAAATTAAATAAAGAATTATAAATAAAACATATTATTTTAATCTCGATCAACACTTCGTGCATATATTTATTCTTCTAGGTCTAGAGCTTGGCTCAATAAAATCTATTTGAATGTGTTTAATATGTCAAAACACTTACAATTTCCTCTAATAAATAGATGGCTTTATCTAACAATAAAACACTCAACTCATAAAAATAGAGCTAAAAAGCACACATGTTTTTGTGCAATAGAAATCTTTTGATTTATTTACTTTATTAGCTTTTTGTAAAAGTAGGAATCTAAAATTGAATTACCTAAAAATTAAAAGCATTTTAAAAAAACTAATTTTTGCTTTTCTTGAGGAAAAATTAAACTATTTTTTAATAGGCATATGTTAAAATACGTGAGTTTATCGGATGGACGAGATGTTCATTACATTTTGTGAAACAAGACTAATGTTTGTTAAGAACCCGATTTAGAAAAAGCAATCCAAATACCACTACTCCTATAACTCTATTACAATTTTATTAATATAATAGGAAATTTCAATATTAAATTCCTTTGAATTCTAAATGTTTGTGTGACTTGCAATCTTCAACCACCAATTTAGGTTACAAATGGATTTGTTAAAAAAACCAAGTTGGGAAAATGCCCTTAATAGGAATATAGGTTTGGAAATTGATAGGTTGTCACTATTTTTTTGCGATTTTAACCATATATTACAGTGGAAAAATTAAGAAATTGTACATAATGACATAATGAAATTTTTAAAAATGAAAAAAATTTATATAATTCTATATCTATATATATAGTCAAAATATAAAACTTATTTATCTTAGATAAACAAATCTTATTAAAAATTGGAAGTTATGGCCATGAGAAAGAGCTAAGCCATCAACAATTTTTGATTTGATAGCCATTGATAATTTGAAATTCGAGGCCTTATTTGTTTCAATGTATAAGCCATGCATAAATGAAAACCTCAACAACAAAGAAGACAAGAATTTCGTAAAACATTCGTAGCACCAAACACATTTTTCTCTCATTAGCTCCACAAAAAGGTCATGATAAAATATAAAGTTTCTTAATTCTTAGGGTTTTATATATTTACTTGTAAAATGGGGTATATCGTAAGTAACTAAGTATGTGTTTGTTCTCACCAATTTTTAAAAATATATATATCACAATCAAATATAAATTTATTTTTTACTTAGATTTTATACAAGTATTGGATAAATGCTCCAAGAATGTTCACAGTGTAGAATGAATTTGTTTGAGCATTGGGAAACATATATTATTGGAAAAGGTCTACAAAGTTTGGGTGAAATTTTTATTTCCAGTTAAGAATAAAATAAAATTTAGCAACATATTGCAGTCATGTTCCATATATATTCTATAGGAAAGTAGCTAAAGTTCTATTGCAAAAAGAACAAATAAAGGCCAAGCTTAGATGGGAGGTTTGCATCAAAATTAGAAGAGGTTATTATTATATTCCATAGCCTATGGTTTTTTTATGGTAGGTAGTGAACGCCTTTTTAATAAGGTTTTTAGGGCATTAGTGTAGGTTTTTTCTTTCATTTGGTTGTCTATAGCTTCGGTAGCAACGATGGTTTGGTGTAGCATATGTTCCGCCTCTTATATTTTTTTTGTGTTGAGTACATGGAAAAAATGCTATTTGCATCCACTTGTGTATGTGTTCAGTACTGGTCCTCTACGTACTCACATAATATTTGCTCCATGTAGTTGGCATCATCATTAGTTTGAGCATCTAGAGTATAGAAGGTATTTTCCATTGTTAGTAGTCCTGTATAGAGAGCATGAGAGGTTTGTTTATAAGGAGAGTAAGTTTTAAACATGGGGTGCATTTTTGTATGGAAAAATTGATTTTGTTACTATGCAAGATGGAATTCATCTACAGAAAGCTTACAGGAAAGTGTACGGTACAGTGTAGGTGCTTAGTTATGTTGCATACAGTTTTGGACCATGTTGCAGGAACGATTCTACTTGTAGTTGATGAGTTGTATTCCTTTCTTCATGGAGGTGCTTGTAGTGAACAAACGATAATACTAGCGAAATGCAAAGGTCAGAAAGTGTTCGTACTTAGGACATAGTTGTGAAAGTAATTCATTGGCATTCGGTGTGCCTATGTCAACAATTTCTTTAGAAAGTGTGATCCCTTGTGATTTATGAATGGCTAATGCCCATGTCATTTTCAGAGTTACCTGTCAGTGGTTACTTGTTGTTATTGGTTAGAATGACAGATATGTAGTGTGGGTAGGGTCCCATGTTGGGCCATTATAGGCTTGGAAATTGACAACAACATATATTGGTAAGATTGGGTGTTTGGTGACTAGCTAATATAGTATAACAATGATTTTCCCTTGTGCACCATTGACAAGGATGGATTTTACCTACGGGTTTACAACTAGCATTGGTTGGTCAGCTTTGTAGAGTAGTAGTGTGCTTTCTACTTATGTCCCGTTGTTTTTATCTACGTTATTCTTCTGAGTTCTCTTAGCTTTGGTAAGTGCAAATGGCATGTTTATGGCCCACTTCCCGTGTTTGTTATTCAAAGTGGAAAAGGAATTTGTAGCGTAAATGTGTGTTGTGGTATGGGTAAGTGCACCAAGATGGTGGACAATTAAGTGGACATAAAAACCTGAAATTTAGGTACCACGAGCATGGTTTATAAACCACATTTGTGCAATTGTTTTTATAGGCTCGGTGATTTCCAAACCTACTACTCGTGATCACGGTTTGCAAACCATGAGCATGGTTTTAAAATGTGATCGTGGTCCTCTGAGACAAAAAAATAGACCCACGACTCCTCATTTTCCCTCATTTTTCCTTTCCAACCGTGATTTCTCCTAGACCTTTGGCACTCACACTTTGAATACCCCCTAAAAATTACTCTTCAGACTTGTGGATCATGATAGTTTCAACCATGCCATTAAGACAAAGAGGTAAGTGCTTGATTTTGATCAATTTGTTTGCATTTTAGGTTATTTTTTGTTTATGTATACAATTTTTTTGTTTTGTCAGTTGCTCAGCAAGCTCATAATCCTACAAACCATCAAAATATTCCTCAAAATCCTCCAAACAATCCTCAAAACCCTTCAAACAATCCTCAAAACCCTCCAAACATTCCTCAAAACCCTCCTCCAAACATAGATCCGCCTCTTGTGGCTCCTTTTATCCCCACGGAACCAACAAGAACACAAGCTGATATCATTGGAAAAATATGACAAAATAAAATTGCCATTGAGAATATTATTCATAATATAACACAAAATCATGCCATAAATTTGTCCCACATGACTTTATCCAACACATTGCAAACATTGATTGGTGAAGTTGACTCTACAACCAACCAAATAGATAGATGGATTACCTTTAGAGGTGATTGTAGGTAGTGGTATGTAAATAAATTATCCCATGCGGCCGTGAAATATAGAAAAAATCGAAAAGAGTGCATTTTTGCATTATTTACTCACCTAAGAACTAATGCCCCGGGTTACTTACAAACGATTCCCAATGCATTGGTGTCACAATGACCGAATCAAGAACAATTTTTGGGACTGATGGTGGATGGTTTTTTATTATCCACCATGCAACAACAATGAGGTTCCCCTCTATTTTTTGAAGAAATTATATTGCAAGTTCGTGCTTAATGAGGTCCCAAATTATTTTGACTTTTCTGATTTTTATGGACGAGGTGGTGGCTCTACACAGAGTAGACTTGGTGCACGCGTAGGTCAACCAAGGATCTCCCATGCCCCAAAACCCCACTTCCTTCAATTATCCCTCCTATAGTGAAGGAGGTTGTGGAGATTGACACAATACATGCATTGAGGGAGCTCACCGACACTCGACCCAAGATAATGAGTAGATTGCATCTGGTGATGTTGGTGGAGGCACCAGTTCTAGCATACCACACCACTGTGGATCATGTGATGTCATATACACTGCGGGTGAGACATTATTTGCTGGATCACATGATTTCTTTTCTCTAGATGAGATGATGGTGGATGTTTTTGGAACTAGTGCAAAGGATCTTGGTATTTCACAGGTAAATGTCAAATAAATATTTAATATATATACAATAGTTTAATTCATGTTTGAGATTTTAATATATATGTATTTCATTGTACGTTATGTACATACATGTAAAAACTAATTTTTATTTTATTTTAAATAGCAAGAGCCAATGAAGGAAACATTTGGCCACAACATGCTAGCTACTGCAGCTGGGCATGTTACAAACATAATTTTCAAGTTATACTTAAATTTAAAATTTCATTTGATTGTGCACTTTTATTATTATAATGTTTCACTGTACATGTACATATTAATATATGTTTTTATTTTATACATGCAGGAGCACAGCGATTCATCATCTCTCTTGGGCCGAGGCTATTAGCAAACCTCACGTGACTTTTACGTAGGTTAGTTTCTCTTTAAACTTTGTTTCTAATTGTGGAAGTTCACGTGGATTATGCTTTGGCTCTGTTATGTGGTAGTCATGTAGATTAATATTGATTTGTACATATTTTTTTTATAGATTATGACTACCACAGAGACTCCTCCATATATGCAAACTATGGAGGTTGTTGTAGATACTACCATAGCATATGCAGATCCACTAACTGAGGTATAATTTTTCAAATTTGTTAAATTTATTTAGGAATTATTTCTTATTACTTAAATCCACAATATCAAATTTTGTACATGAAATATTTAATTTGAAATTTAATTATTTGTATGTAGCTTACCTCTCATGAGTCTATTGTTTTCCCTGTCATGCGTCAATGACAAATTGATAGGGATCATGAAATTGTGGTAAGATTTCACATGCATTTTAACTAAATTTTAAGTTTCTAAATTTTGAATGTATTTTAAAAATATGGGTGTTAAAAACATTTTGTTTATGAATGTGTAGTTTACGTTGCGGGCCTCGCTTAGAGACACCTAATACCACACGATGAAATCTGTTGTGGAATCTCCCTCCACTACATCCCCAAATCATGGACATGCTACTTATAACATGGAAAAGAGAGGGAAGATGTTTCATGATTAGATTCATAGGACGTGGATGTATATATATATATATATATATATCTGTGTGTGTGCTAGCTGGTCCTAGTTCATGATTCTTCATAGGATATTGTATATATAGCCTTATGTGACTGCATGTGGTCCTATATGTATGACACACATGGTTCGAGATGTACGAGATGTTATGAACTTATATTTTTAAAGACACGCGTTCAACACGCTTAGTTTGATACATTATATAAACATGTGTTGGTTTTCATAATGATATTACTTCTATGTTTGATTTGAATTCATTACGCATGATATCCTTCTATGTATGTATATTATATGTATATTAATTCTATATGAATGTTTGATTTAAAATTAAATAAACTATGATCCAACATATATGAATATAATGTTCCTATGGTGCAACATTGCATGGTACAATTGTTAAGAAATTAAGGGAAGCATGTGTATTCCTCCATCAACATGGGAAACTTATCATTTTCCTCTTAAGTCATGAAAAATTATTTCATACCTTGAATGTTGAAATAAGATGTCTTCCCTTAGGTCATTTGGTTTTTGAACTGTGTATTTAATTTAATTTATCGAAGGTTATTATTCATTTTACCATTGATGAGTATGGTGGTGTATGACCAATCCATATTTATATCCCCACCAATATTGTGATAGAAACTTTGGCTCAACAATATACCATATGTAGGTAGCATGTTTTCCAAAAGTATTTCCATCTTGATTTTCTTGTCGGGAAGTCTACAAATTCTCGCTTGAGAATCTTTCGGTTAAGCGAAAAAGAGATAAATTTTTTTCATGTAGTAACAATAGCCAATAGCAAGGTGAGAGTAATACCAATAGAGTTAGCAAATTTTATAAGCATGACATTGTCAGAGGCACCAGAGACAATAATGCAATTATTCAATTTATAGGTCCATTGACCAACAAGGAAAGATAGAAATGTTCTTATTTCCTAGAAGATGAGGATTTTAAGGAAAGAAGGTTCTAGGAATGAGTGGTTCTAGGAGTGGGAAGTGATTCTTTAGTGTTGGTAGGATTCTTAGAACATGTATTTTTACTACTTGCTCTGATAAACTAGATGAGGATTAAAGTGTTTTTCTTGGGAAGTAGAAGAAGAGGATTATTTATTTTTTTATGAGTGGATGAACACTAAACAAGAGTAACTATTCAGATTATTCAGGATATTTGTTGGGTGAGTATTCACAATAACCAATAATTGCATGACCATCTTCTTCTTCTCTTTCAATTTCTGATTTAATAATTTATTGAAAAAGTTGTAATTGTTGAATTTTTTTAAAATGGTGGATCATGGCACCAAATTGATGGCGCGAGAAACATCCAAGTGGCCAAGCGAATGCTAGAGGAGGCATTGTTTCAATGCGTGATAATGTTGTTTCTTTTGGCTACCTCATTCGGGCAAATTCCCTTAAGAGCCATGAGACAAAAAATTGTTCAACTTCGATGTGTGACTACAAAGACTCTATGACACCTAAGGATGTCTTGTTTGATCCTAAACCTCAAAGCATAGGCACCCTATACAAAATCCTATCTTAGTTTTTCTCTTCTCTAATTGGTGCTCTTGTTGCCCTATTGTTCGCAAACACGTAGAATAGTGTAGTTTCGAATAGTGTAAGGATGTCAAATGGTATATTTTGTAAACGGTCGGTTATGGCACAAAAATGACTTGTGCAATGAAATGTCTAGGTGGCCGGTGAATGCTTGAAGGAGGTGTCATTTTGGTGCACAAAAATGTCATTTCTTCCAGGATACCTCGTTCGGGCGTAGTCCCGTAAGAGCCCCGAGACCAAAAAAATATTCAACTTCGACGAGTGAATACACGTGACTCCATGGCACCTAAGGATGTCTCATTTGATCCTACACATTGGTGTAGGGACCCTCTACAATAGCATATCTCAATTTTTCCCTTATAAAATCGGTGCTCTCGCTGCCCTATTGTTTGCAAACGCGCTTGTGAATAGTGTAGTTTAAGATAGTGTAAGGCTATCAAATGGTATATTTTGTAAACAAGTGGGTTGTGGAACCAAACCAAATGTGCGGATGCATCTAGGTGGCCAAGTGAACACTAGAAGAGGCCTCGTTTTGGTGTGTGACCATGTCTTTTCTTTCAAGCTATCTTGTTCGGGCATAGTCCCTTAAGAGCCTTAAGACCAAAAAATCATTCAACTTTGATGAGTGACTACACGCAATCTGTGGCACCTAAGGACATCTCGTTTCATCCTACACGTCTCTGTGGGGACCCTCTACAATATTCTATCTTAGTTTTTTCCAACTGCAATCGGTGCTCTTGTTTTCCTGTTGTTTTCAAATGCCCCGAATAGTGTAGTTTAAGCAAGTGTAAGGTTTGTCAAATGGTATAATTTGCAAGCAGTGTGTCATGGCAATTTGAAGTGACTACGTGGACACATCTGGGTGGCTAGGTGAACAATATAAGAGGCATCATTTTGGTGTGTAAAAACGTCATTGCTTTTGGGCTACCTCATTCATGCGTAGTCCCTTATGATCCCCGAGACAAAAAAATCATTCAACTTTGACAGGTGGCTATGCAGACTCAAGTGGCACCTAGAGACATCTCGTCTAATCCAAAACCTTAGCATAGGAACCCTCTACAATAGTTTGTCTCGGTTTTTTCCTTCTCCAATTGGTGCTCTCCCTACCCTATTGTTTTTTGCAAACGCACCGAGTAGTTTTAGTTTGAGCCAGTGTAAAGGTCATCAAAAGTATATTTTGTAAATGGTTGGTCATGGCACCAATCCTATTACACCAAAAATCTACGTGGCTAGGTGAATGCTAGAGGAGGCATTGTTTTGGTGCGCGAAAACGCGTTGCTTCCGGCTACCTTGTTTGAGCGTAGTTCCTTAAGAGCCCTGAGACCAAAAAATTGTTCAACTTTGACAGTGACTACTTGCGATCAAGTTACACCTAAGGACATCTCGTTTGATCCTAAACCTTAGCATAGGGACCCTATACAATATCCTGTCTCGGTGTTTTCCTTCTCCAATTAGTCCTCTCACTGCCCTATTGTTTGCAAACGCGTCGAATAGTGTAGTTTGAGCCAGTCTAAGGTTGTCAAATGGTATATTTTGCAAATGGTGGGTCATGGCACCAAACCGACTACACAGACATGTCTGGGTGGCTAGGTGAATGCTAGAGGACGCATCCTTTTTTTACACAACAACGTCATTGCTTCCAGGATACCTCATTCGGGCGTAGTCCCTTAAGAGCCCTGAGACAAAAAAATTGTTCAACTTTGACGGGTGGCTACGTAGACTCCATGACACCTAGAGATGTCTTGTCTAATCCTACACCTCGGTGTAGGGACCCTCTACAATATCCTATCTTAGTTTTTTCCTTCTCCAATCGGTGCTCTCGCTTCCCTATTGTTTGCAAATGCATTGAATAGTGTAGTTTGAGCCAATGTAAGGTTGTCAAATGATATATTTTGCAAACGGTGGGTTGTGGCACCAAACCAAATGTGCAAACATGTCCTGGTGGCAGTGAATGCTAAATGAGGTTTCATTTCGTGTGTGACAATGTCGTTGCTTCCGTGCTACCTCGTTCGAGTGTAGCTTCCAAAAATCGTTTAACTTTGGCAGTGTGGCTACGTAGACTCGTGGTACCTATAGATTTCTTGTTTGATCCTACACCTTGGCGTACGGACCCTTTACAATAGCCTCGTCTTGATTTTTTCCTTCTCCAATCGGTGCTCTCACTACCATATTGTGTCAAACGTGCCGAATAGTGTAGTTTGAGCCGGTGTAAGGTCATGTCAAATGGTATGTTTTGCAAATGCTTTGGTCGTGGCACCAAACCGGGTTGCGTGGACACATCCAAGTTTTCAGGTGAATGCTATATTAAGGATGTGTCGATTCAATTGCACAACAACATCGTTACTTCCGAGCTACCTTGTTCGGTGTAGTCCCTTAAGAGACCCGAGACCAAAACATCATTCAACTTCGACAGTGGCTATGCAGACTCAAGTGGCACCTAGAGACATCTTGTCTCGATCCAAAACTTAGCATAGGACCCCTCTACAATAGTTTGTCTCGGTTTTTCCTTCTCCACTGGTGCTCTCCTGCCTTTATTGTTTGCAAACGCACCGAATAGTTTAGTTTGAGCCGGTCTGAAGGTTGTCAAATAGTATATTTTGTAAATGGTTGGTCATGGCACCAATCCTATTACACCAAAAAATCTACGTGGCTAGGTGAATGCTAGAGGATGCATTGTTTTGGTGCGCGAAAACATCGTTGCTTCCAGGCTACCTTGTTTGAGCGTAGTCCCTTAAGAGCCCTGAGACCAAAAAATTGTTCAACTTTGACGGGTGACTACGTGCACTCCATTACACCTAGAGACATCTCATATGATCCTAAACATCAGCATGGGGACCCTATACAATATCATGTCTCGGTGTTTTCCTTCTCCAATTACTCCTCTCACTTTGCCTATTGTTTGCAAAGGCGTCGAATAGTGTAGTTTGAGCCAGTCTAAGGTCATCGAATGGTATATTTTGCAAATGGTGGGTCGTGGCAAAAACCGACTACACGACATATGTCAGGGTGGCCGGTGAATGCTAGAGGAGGCATCATTTTTTACACAACAACATCATTACTTCCAGGATACCTCATTCGAGCGTAGTCCCTTAAGAGCCCTCGACACAAAAAAATCGTTCAACTTTGACGGGTGGGTACGTAGACTTCATGACACCTAGAGATGTCTTTTCTAATCCTACACCTCAGGTGTAGGGACCCTCTAAAATATCCTTTCTAAGTTATTTCCTTCTCCAATCGGTGCTCTCGCTTCCTATTGTTTGCAAATGCACTTGAATAGTATAGTTTGAGCCAGTGTAAGGTTGTCAAATGATATATTTTGCAAACGGTGGGTTGTGGCACCAAACCGAATGTGCAAACATGTCCCGTGGCTGTGAATGCTAAATGAGGTTTCATTTCAGTGTGTGACAATGTCATTGCTTCCAGGCTAAATCGTTTAACTTTGGCAGTGGCTACGTAGACTCTGTGGTACCTATAGATGTCTCATTTGATCCTACACCTTGGCATAAAGACCCTTTACAATATCCTATCTTGATTTTTTCCTTCTCCAATCGGTGCTCTCACTACCATATTGTGTCAAAATGTGTCGAATAGTGTAGTTTGAGCTGGTGTAAGGTCATCAAATGGTATGTTTTGCAAACGGTGGGTCGTGGCACCAAACCAATTACGCGACACGTCTGTGTTTCCGGTGAATGCTATATAAAGGATGTGTCGTTTCGGTGCACAACAACGTCGTTACTTCCAGGCTACCTTGTTCAGTGTAGTCCCTTAAGAAACCTGAGACCAAAACATCATTCAACTTCGACGGGTGGCTACGCAGACTCTGTGGCACCTAGAGACATCTCACCTTATCCTACACCTTGGCATAGGGACCCTCTACAATAGTACATTTTTTTTTTTCCTTCTCCAATTGGTGCTCTCGCTGCCCTTTTGTTTGTAAATGTGCCAAATAATATAGTTTGAGCTGGTGTAAGGCTATCAAATGATATATTTTGCAAACGGTGTGGTGTGGCACCTAGATGACAAAGGCACATGCATAGGGATGGTCTTTTAAACACTTGGGAGGCATCATTTCATTTCTCTAAGATCCATGTCCTTCTCGGGATACCTCCTCTGGCCAAGAACCCCCTCCACAGTACATAAATCATAGTTAATTTCTTGTCTTTTCTTATAAAACAATGAAAGCTTCTCTTCGCTTTTAGATTTTATAATTATCTACTAACAAAGATGCCAACCACGTGAAGGTGTAAGCTTTTCTAGCACCACTAACCTGCATATAAAAGTGTTAGTCAAAGAAATTTAAGTTTCAAATCAAAACCATACTAGATATATACAAAATATGCAAATTTAATAAAATATATGAACTTAAATTTATCTATCTAAAAATTTATATATACCAAAGAAATTATATATAACAAACATGAATATTGTAAATTCATTCCAATAAACCATCAAGATTCGGATCTACTCAATAGCAGACATGATTGCTTCATTATTTGACTCTCGAACCTTCCAAAAATCTTGTTACTATGCCTTCCTAGATATCTATCTAGCTGAATATTTTTCGCTAGAACTAGTTGTGAATATAAGAGTATTTTCCTATGTGTCTCAAAGTATTCAAACACCCAAATATAGGAATTTTTTATGGATCTTTGTTGAATCCAAGTTCCAAGAACTACCATTGACCACGTAGGGTACTCAATATCTTTTTCGTCTATAACGGAGAGAATTCAAGTTCTTTCTTTCCTCAATGCAACGACATAAGAAATAGTCTAATCCTTCTTCATTATATTCTATCGCACTAACTACGGACACATGTCCTACAAAAAAAGAGGTTTCAACTAAAATTTAAATTGTATATATATTAAAATTTCAATGGAGATAACTCAATACAAAAATTATAAATAACCATAAATACATTGTCGCACCGAAATCAAAATTTCCTCAAAGTCCTTGGATGTTGCAACTTCATCTATAAAAACTCGTAATGCTTGTGGAGGTTGATAACTAGGAAGTGGAGTTAGAGGCCTACAAATTCATCCATCCACCCATTCCTCTAAATCACACTCAAAGTGAAACAAATTCGATACAAGATGTAAAAAAAATTGTCAAATTTCTTATCCATGTCACCCACAGTAGCATCTGAGCTAAAAATGAGTACATATCACTAGACCCATTGAGTTTCATACAATCCTCGTAGTTATCACTTTGTTTTTCCTCTATCACCCAAAAATATTTGTAAACCATGAAAATTTCTTGAGAACCTCGGGCCATGTTGTCAATACACCATTCCACTATGCTCTTTGCATCTTTCAATTTAGCACCATATTTGTACTTCAGCTCTTCTCTTGTAAGAGCTCTTTTCACACATGCCCCCGCATCGTCATGCTATCATTTTCCATTTCCATCCTCGGTGAAACTCTAAATATGTTGCACACCCATTTTGACATGCATCCTGCTAACCCAATAAAAACTTCATGCTAACCTAAACCGAGACATGTAATTATCTCACCATATATAATGTTGTTTGAAGTGGATGTCCCTATCGACAAGTTTCCATAAAATAATTGGAAACACAACAGATTGCACAAATTCGAT
Source organism: Taxus wallichiana var. yunnanensis (assembly GCA_018340775.1). Classification (NCBI taxonomy): domain Eukaryota; kingdom Viridiplantae; phylum Streptophyta; class Pinopsida; order Cupressales; family Taxaceae; genus Taxus; species Taxus wallichiana. The sequence goes on along the minus strand of CM031241.1, from coordinate 428,548,762 downwards.
AGAATGAGTATGATAATCAACGATATAAAAGTGGTACTCTCTTTAAAAAATTTGATCATTCTTTGTATTGTGAGGAGAATGTATAAATGCTATATGCATAAAAAGGCAACTTTTACTAATTTTTAATATTGTGATTGAACCTCCATTTGTGGTTGATGTGTAATTCTATGCAAAATCGACCACCGAAACAATAGTACCAATAGAAAATGTGTCTTTGCATATACTTTGAACTGTTCATCCAACCATCAAGCTCTATGTGTATTCCTAGCATACTCATAAACAATTTCATCCTCAAAATTTCTCATAAATTAAAAAACAACATATGTTTTGTAACTAGCTCACACCGTTTAGACTCTTTTCCATATTTCAACCGGTATACAACCGATTTATATTTATCAAACTCAACTAAATTATTTCCTATTACACCTTCAATTTACTCATCGATGCAACTTTCAAATTTAGGTAATCCACCACATGTACCACAACTTCCATCTAAACAACCCCACTATAAAAAAATTCCAACTTCTTTTCACAAAATATCGTAGGAATGAAATCCTGGAAGATATTAGTGGAACTTGAACACCACATTCGATAACATAGTTTCGAATACAAAATAGAATGAATACATAAAAATTTAGCATAATGCATAATAAATTCAACATGTTGCCTACAACAACAAGTGGTGCGAGCGTGGTTGATTTTCACATAGAATGGTTTTAACATTTTAAAAAACGTTGAGTAATTTTAATTTCCAAATGCTCTTGTTATCATGCCAAAATTGAATAACAACTTCTCTTATAGCATAAATATTATATTTTTCCTTACGCAGTGGTGCTCTAGCAAAAATGCTCAAAAATTTGTGTTATTGAGTGATTGAAGGATATTACATCTTTCAATTGCTTTCATTAGATTTTTTCGATTAACTTGCAACATTCGACTTAATTGCGTAAACAAACATTGTTTTTTTATTGATTCACTTACAACACTAGTAGAAAGTACACAATGTACAATATTACTATCCCTAGCACATCTCTTGACACCAACAAAGGTGTGATATGCATCATGAAGGTTTTTAACAATTGTAGAGGTTTGACCATGTATATTAGATGTTATAAATTCTAAGGTGTTTAATGTAGGTCTCATTTTATTCAATTTCATCAAACTAACCAACAAATGACATCTTTGGGAATCATTTAAAATTTCAAAATCATTATCCCAAATTTCAGTGGCATTTCTTCTGATTTTCCATTCAAAACATTTTTCACACATTGGTTTCAAAATGTTTTCATCAATTTCAATAAAATAATTAGGTTTCTTATGAAAAATCCTAGGAGGTGTTTTTGTCAAATTTTGATTGTCTATAGTTTCAACCTGAATTTCTTTATTCACATTTTCATTGTCTCCTTCAATTTCAAAATTTTCTACATCACGAGTATTTAATTATTCTTCAACATTGACAGTAAAAAAATCTTCATCACAAGTATTTAATTCAACTTCAACATTGACAGTAGAAACATTACCTAGTTCCTCATTACTTACAATAATAGGGGTTGAAGATGAAACTCTTCTCGATTCACGAAGATTTCACATTTGCTCAACATTTTCAATTTTTTTTGCCTCTAATTCGTTTGGTGTTTTTTACTTAATGACTTCCTTTTTGACTTTTTTTCTTGTCTCCCATGATGTTTTACTTCTAGTGATAAGAAAAATGTGTAGAAAATGATAGAATTTCATAGTAATTCATACGGTAAAGTCAAACAGTAAAAATCACATGGTAATTAGAACATTGGGATGTGTATAAATATGATTTATGAACCATGATTACGCTTTATAAATTATGCTTATGGTTTATAAAGCACAATCACGGTTCTTGTTTAAAAACCCATGATCGTAGTCCAGAACTGTGATCACGGTTCTACCTTTATCATCAAATCTGACCCTAAGGGTCAGAAAATCTTTGTTTTTCCCCAACCAAAGCTATGGAAGGTCATTATGAAGTTTAAAGGGTCAAAAAACTTCAAATTTTATCTTCCACATATTTGAACCATGCTAAAAAAGTGAAAACATTTCACAAAAATGGTGCCATCGCGTAGGGAAGATTGTTAGCTTCATAGAAATATTGATTTTAAAGTGAATAAAATAAGATAAATATAATTTTATAAATTTTTACTAACAATAGGTCATTAAGACATTTTTTCTCGTGAATGTTCATGTCTACGTTTAAGACTACCACTTTTGTTTCACTTATCAAGATGTGATAAAACTTACACCATCCCAAGAATGGAGAAATTCTATACACGATAAAAAATAAATATATTTGATTTCGATATTTTTGATATAGTTATGGCAGCCAAATGGAAAGCGATCTGTTTTCTAAATCTTTTTAGACCACTTTCACGGAAAAAATCATAAAAAAAAATATTGCTCAAAAAAGTACAAAATAAAATCCATCCCAAGATAGACAACTACATCTAACTTTTCACGAAAGGAAAAAAAATAACAAGATTTGGTCAACTAAATCGTGGGCAAACAAACTACAATTTTATACGTTTTTTCAAAAACAAAAACCAAGTCATATAATTTTAAGTGTTTAATATAGCTAAAATTTTCCTTTTTTTTTACAATAGTATTTTAGAAACTAGATTCTCGGATGCTACGATTCATATTTATATAAATTTTTCTAATTTTGAGTGCGTGTATTGCTAATAATCCCTACAAGTTGAGATTTCACTATTTTTTGCAATATGATGTCCACTTATGACCCCTTTTTTGTCCACCAACTTGGTGCACTTACCCATTTAGAAAATCCCTTTCTTTGTAGGGTTGATACATGAAGTCATGTGTGACACTAGAAGCTTCTAGTATTGTTCTATGGAAACTGTATTTCTGATGTTTAGGAGTTGGTTTCAGAAAGTGTGTTGCTTGGTATCACTTCCTTACTAGTGGAATTTTGTGGTTAGAGTGACAGTATTTGTGTATTGTACCCATAACATGTGTTCGTAAGTTGCGGTAGTGTACAAGGATATATATCCGATTGGAGGTAGCTGGGCTAGTTACCAACAAGGATGAATGTGTGGCCCCCAAACAACATGCATTTGTAACTAGGAATGTTTCATGTAGGTGAGTGTTTATATGGCTTAGCAAGTTTGGGTCGATGAAGCTCATTTCATCGATTACAATGTATTCCACATGTTACATGTTCTGCTTGAAAGTAGCTAGGATTTATCCTCAAAGAGGGGTGAATTATGATATTTGAATTTGTAGGGCAGGATGTATTATGGTGCCGATTATGTTTAATGTTGCGAGACCTATTGAGGCTAGGCTATTTAGTAATAACAAGACGCATGTGTGTAGATTGGTGTATGATTGGAGTGCTTTGGTATTTTTCTGGATCAAATGTGATATTTTAGTGTCACTTGTTCCTTGGATTATTATGTAGAGTGGCTTAATGACTTGCATTGTAGCTGTATAGGTTGTGAGTCTTCGAGAGTGCTTCGCTTTTCTCTGTCGATTAGTTTTATGCATCTGTTGTGTTAGGGAGTATGGGTGTATCAATTTTGGTGATTGCGTGTCAAGCTTCATAAATGGAGCCCCTATTTCATGTAGATGGTTTCTAGGTGTAGCTTGTGGCCGAGGCATGGTTGAGGTCAAAGTCACACTTACCAAGTAGGTCTAACAACCTAATTTTTAAATTCCCTATAGGATGTAGGTGAGAGAAGGCCTCTTTCCCTTTCAGTTGTGCTACTTCTACTTTAGGTATGACTTCATTGGAGCTAGTGGCTTCGATTCTTTTGCATTTCTTACAAGTGCATGTGGAATATGTCATGGTTGACATATTGGTGACAATGCAATGCGGTGATTGTGGAGTGTTTCTATACATATGCGTATGGTGTCTTAAATGTTATGGAAGGCCTTGTATAATAAGATTTCCGTGAAGCAAAAAGTGTCGTAGGATGGTGATCCAACAGAAGGGGTGATGGAGATGTAGGGAAACACTCGACAATGGCCTTCTTTATTATTTCTTTCCACGGATAGAGTTTTCATCACTTATCATAGGACCACAACCGTGAAAAATGTATTAAAAAATGGGTATCCAAGTGGGAGTCAAGCTATGTATGTTTCAATAGATGTTGGTGTTCCTTCTTGTAGGGGTGTTGCTATGGGATGTGTTTATAAATTGTTTTTCCCATGGAAAGGGTTACAAAACTTTGGCTACATATGGTCAACAATAGTTTCAGTATCATGTGGCATGTTTCTAGTGCATCGATGTCTCGAGTCAAAAATCTATTCGATAGTAACTTTTTGTACATTATGCTTACAAGGATTTAAAGTATTTTTCTCTCTACAATCCTCACTAACATGTGGTGGTATGTTTTTGATTTATGCTCGGCCTTAGATGCATACTTTGCTATGTATTTGAGGATGAAATGGCACAAAACTAATGGCTTACAATTGATATTGGCACACCAAGTTGTTAGCGTGGCTCGGTTCTCCTAATATTTGTCTTGTCATCATTTTATTCTCGAGTACAAACTAGGTGCCCATGTATGTCTCGGTACAATGTGGGGGTGGTCTAAATTGGCTTGTGTACTTTTATTTACATAGTAGTTGGGTTTCTTTCCTTTGGAAGAATGAATATGTAGTGCATTTACTATTTCGTTGCATTTGATTAACCAAGGATGTATATTTGAAGTCATTTTTGGCGGTGACTATAGGCTATAAATTGGGAAAACATTAAACATGGATTATCATTTATTACGCGTGCCATATGGGAAGCAACAAAGAATTCTATGGTGGGGTTATATACATGAATGGAGGGTTGTTTTTCCAATCTAATGTGCCCATGTTGCGTGTGTTGTCCAACCATATGAAACCATTAATGTGGGCGAGCGTCGATGTTTCCATTCAAATATGGTACATTACAAAAACTTAGGGAACAAGAGATATAAAGGGGATGATTTTTAGGAAAAATTATTAAGGATCTCAATAGTGCATAACTTTACCTATACAAGAATTCTTTAGTGTGTAGTTGATTTTCCATGATTTCTTTGAGGAAGATTACAAATCTAGTTACTATATATGTTGTTGTCAAATTTAGATATGTTATTTTGTTATGAATTCTTTTTTTATATATATCAAAAGGGTGGGGGAAAGTAGTCAAGCCTGAGGTGATGCAATTCGGGCCATTTAGTATCAACAACACTCAGGGTGAAAAATAAGGTAAGGGTGCTTAACTGGATAATCATGTCTGAGAGTTCATTTTTGTATTGTGTCCAGATCAATAGGGTACCTATAAGGTGCGAGCCAAAGGGCATGATATGATTTTCTATTTGTTCATCTGGTAGGGTTTCTAACAGTGTGTAGAGGTGTTGAATGGTTATACGTGAGGTATTTTTGATATTTTTAAAGAAAAAAAAAGGATATGGCTTGGATCATAGGTCTCATCATAAGGTTTAGTTAAAAGTAATGAAACCGGGGTGGATACCAAAGTTGTTTTCATGGTAGGGAATCAGGTGGAGAGCATATTCATGCATTTGAATTTAGGTCGGTAATGGCTGAAAAACATATCCACACCCTCTTAGAAAAGATTTTGAAAAGACATAGAAAATTAGCCCTCCATTGAATATTAATTAAAATGGTTTGAAATTATGTGGGTCAATCAACTACGAATGGGTTGGCATGTGGTCTATTATGTGCATACAACCTAATTTGGTCAAGCTCTATGTAAGTAGGTGACAAGCATGTAAAAATGACGATGACAATAGTAGCTCCAATGTTGCGGAGACAGTTCATTTATTTCAAAGGATGGTGTGATTGAGTTAGGTATTTGTTCAACTATAAATAGTTATTTAGTAAATATATATGTTGTAGCTATGGGTAAGATTGTAAGGGCAGGCTCATCTATAATGACATCACTATATTAGCGGTCATGTTGGATTGTATAGGTAAGTACATTTCGGGCGTGGTTTCTACTTACTAAGTGACTAACTAAAGTTAACTAAAATGGGGAAATGTAATAATAGTTAATCTAATCTAGGAGGACATAAACATTGTAAATAAATGCACTAAAGTAATATGAAGTGACTAAAAATGATTAAAATGATTGAAATAGTAGAAATAAAACCCTAATATGTAAGAGGAAGGTAAGGAATGAAATCAACTAATTATAGATGACTATTGTGGGTCTAATAGGAAAATACATAAGCTAGAACAGCTACACAGAGAGTCTTGAAAAGAATGGATATGCTAGATTTGACCAGGTGGAGAGCCTAAGAGGCTACTTAGAGCACCTTGGGCACCACCGGTATGGCGTAAAAAGGTGTCATGGTCTCTGAAAAATCTCATAAAATGGTTCTTTCTAGGTTGGAAGATGCTATTTAACCTTCGCTTCCTATTACACTTTGGATTCGCTGATCTACGTCGAATGTGCTGAATATAACTAGATAAAGTTGAAGACCTGCAATAAAGAAGAGAAGTATCAAAAACCCTAAAATAATAAAATATGGTAATGAATGGGTTAGATGACCTCAATTGTCACAACAGTGGGCTTACTAAACTGAATGCCGCACTACATTTGAGACCCAAATGTAGTTCTAGTGTGTGCATGTCATGCCGTAGGTGCTCTTGTGTTAGTCACACTTTGTGAAGTAGAAAATAATAAATAAATGTAGAAAATGTAATAGTATGTGTCCATTAAATAGAATAAAATCCCTCCCTCTATTAAATGTGTGTTGATGTAGATCTCCTTTACTTGATGCATGGAAGTATGTGGATGCAAGTGATGCAATGGATGTAACTCTAGATTGAGTGATAGTAGTGAGTGATGTTAAGACCTGAATAAGATATCATAACTTTATATTTATCAAGTTATATTTCTCTAATTTTGTAATGAATCCCGATATGGCCAACTAGGAAAAATATAAGGATGAAAAATGGCTAGAAAGATACCAAAAATAAGTGGGGAAGTAAAATAAATATCGGGGTACCCCAATACAGGTTTAATGACAACTCGGTTTAGGCTAAAATGATGGGAAAGTGCCGAAACAGCTGAGCATGTATATAAAAATGTGTGGGAATGAAGAAACAAAAGATAAAACATGAATTCCGTAGAAGGTGGGATAAATTATTAATTTCTCCACTTAAAAACCTTCTAAATAATAGTATGAGACCAGGCTAAATAACTCCTAAAGTGCATGATTTTGTGACTAAATTTTGTCCCCACATAAAGTAGATAGATATGATTATTGGATATCCATGTATAGTGTAGTATAAAATGTACCAAAGGACTAGACAAAAGTGTGGAATTATAAAAGAAGAAGCATAGAAACTATAGATGTATTGTCTCTCAAAAAATACTCTATGTTTTCATAGCCAAATTAATTTTTTTGAGCTCGTGTCCTTCGTTGGTGTTTAAGACAAGTTCAAGATTCAAGAAATTAGCAAAAATTGTGCTCTGAAGCTATTTAAACCTCTATTTTTCTTGTTTTTAGAAATCCTCCATTTTTTTAGTCTCATGCACATAATATCTTGTTCGCAACCTCCATTTTGATCAAAATCATTCACTTGTTCTATGGCACAGGTTGTCAAATCATTATTTTGCCTCCATTCCTCTGGTTCATGAAGGAAATTCGAAATTTGGACTCAAAATGATGAAGTTTTCTTCCTTTGCATATTTTCCACAGTCGGGATGACGGGCGTCTTTTCCCCGTCAAATTTTGACCCCAATGAATGCAAGTACATGGTTAGATCCTATTGGATGGGGAGGAACGTGATTTTTGGTGAACTTAACACTTTTGGTCACTTTTGGAAAAAATGGCAAATTTTCCCCACGGCCCCAATCAGGCTATAAAGGTAAAAGTCAAGTTTTGAGTCCACAGATAAAAGTCAAAGTTGAAGCCCACAGGGAAAAAGTCAAAGTTGAAGCCCGCAAGGAAAAATCAAAGGTGGAGCCTAGTGTTGAAAATTCAAAGCGGATGAGTGGGCCATCAGGGCACTATTTACAATTTAACCAAATTCCCAAAAGTGAAGTAAAAGTTCTAGAATGCTCTGCGGCTCCGCTTGGTCTTGGGCCCGCTATTGAAAATTCAAAGTGGAGGAGCGTAACGGAAGAAAAATTTGTGGTTTTTAGACTTTTTCCAAAAGGTTAAAATGTTGAGAAAAGGGCCATGAACCCATTTCCAATCAGAGGATGTAATGTGTCTAGGGTTCTATCGAAGCGGTGAACCGAGTGGAGGAAATAGAGTTTTTGAGTCTTTTTCCGAAAAGGTTAAAATGTTTAGAAAAGATTGGCGACCCCATCTCCAACCGAACGTGCCATGTGTCCCGGTCAAATAAGAGAAGTGGGCCGAAGAGGAAATTAATTTTTTATCCTTTTTCCAAAAAAAGGTTAAAATGAATAGAAAAGATTCGTGACCCCATATTTAACTAAAACATGTTACGTGTCTAAGTTGAAAATTTAAAGCGGGCTACGGGCCAATTTGTTCAAAATTCCCAAATCTCATGAAAAATCAAAAATGTGAAATACTTCCCTGAATCTTGCTCTAATCCCTTCCTACCACATTGACAACCCAATTTCAAAGTTAGAGGAACAAATCAAATGGTCTATATTTAAACTGGAAAATCGAATGTAATGGTTGCTTTGCAAGATCTTGTTTTTAACCCGCCATGAGTGTTTTCTTCACAACAGAGGAATTTGAAAAGGCATTAAGGATTTATTAAGTTGTAATGGAATCTTGTGAAGAATATAATTATTTCTCAATGTCATTCCAAGGGCTGGAGATTGATTTCAAAAATACCAGAGTTCTCTATACTTGGAAAAGATAGAAAACACCACACTTCTTCTATTTTCTCTTCTTCCTTGAATTTCTTCCATTCTCAAGCTCTGTACAAACTCTTCTTTAGCTTCAATAATAAACGAATGAATTTTCACCTTTTTGATTAAGGGATTGATTGGTACCTTGTGACCAATGAATTTCATTAGGTCTTGTAGCTTATCCAGTGGATTTATTTTTCTTCTAACTATAAATGCATGTAAACAAAATTTGTAACTAATGTGTGTGGTCATCGATATTTTACTCACAACATTAGTTTTCTTCTACTTCCATTTCCACTCCCTCCCCTTTTGCAAGACAAAGTTTTTTCCTCTAGTGAGACATTGCTAGCTTTGCCATAGCTTCAGTGGAGTGCCCCTATTGGATCTCTGGTCAAAAGGCCACCATTGAAATCCACTTTTTCACACATGCACATACGGAAGCTGCACCATTCAAGTAGAGGGACTTATATTCCCATAGCGTTGGCTTGAAACCCACCAAATTTTTCCACAAGACAAATTTTCTTGCCAACAGGTTTTGACACCCATCGTGGGGCATATTTTGCAACATCTGCACCTAAAAACGACCTCGGGGTCATAAAATACAAAAAAATATTCTAGAAGAAAAGTTTCCTGAGATTCAATAATCACACAAACTACATGGATGTAAATCATGGATATTCTAGGAAGTCCTCCTGTTAAGAGACTTGATTTACTCTTTCAAATCCAAGAAGACATTGCTTCTGATCTGAGAGAAGCTATTTGGCATTATAGATGAAGTGTCAATCATTACTTCATTTCCATAAGGATTCTAGACTTGGAAGAGGAATATGTTGTCGAATTGGAAAGGCAGAGACAAATTCCAACACCCCAAAGAAGAGCATAAACTTTCAAGCTGGATGATAGAAGATACACTTGGAAACTGAGGCAAGGAGGACAAGTTGATCCCACATTTGAAGAGCTTGAAAGAGAGGTAAGATCTAAAGAGGAGATAAGGGCTCAACTTGAAGAAATAGAAAGACTCCAAATTGAAGCAGAAGAAAGAGCAAGCAACAAAAGCAACCTTAGCAAGACCGGAGGCTAGAAACATGAATAGAATGGGTGATCATGAGCATGAAGTACACAGGACTAACGTACCATGGGGAAGAAATAATGGTCCACTTGCTCTTCCACAACCACTTCATGAGCTCCCAAGAGGCTTAAGAAATAACTTCCCAAAATTCAAAGGGGATGGTTCTCATCTCCCAAGAAGAACATGTAGCAACATTCATCACTACTTATGGAGTGTTGGGAGTTAAAGATGAAGATGTTTCAGTTAGGCTCTTTGTGGAGTCACTCCAAGAATTTTTTTTTGAATGGTTCTACATGTTTCCCCCAAGATCTGTCACATGTTGGGAAGATATAAGAAGTGCATTTGAACATAGGTACAAGACCACGTAAGATTTTCAGGATTTTCTTGTCCAATTCGTTCGAGATGAAGAATGAGACCTCTGAATCAATGAGAGATTTTGTAGAAAGGTATGATAGGTTGACGGGAAGGATCCCGAGAAGATGTGGTACCCTCTGAAAACAACTTAAAAAGGATCTTCATCGCTGCTTTGCCATCAGAAGTTGGTTTCTTCCTCAGAAGAGCCCAACCAAGAACATTGAGGGAAGCTAAAGACTTTGCAATTGATATTGATGATGATCTAATTATTTCTTACAAAGTGAAAGGACAAAATGGGAAGCAAAAGGTCAAAAATCAAATTCAGGTCACAACTAATCCATTGTTCCAAAAATGGCAAATGACCTAGTTGCTTTGAAGAAACAACTCTCACAAATCACAATGAGGAATGCTCCAAGGAGACCAAATCTTCCTGATAGACCAAGAATTTCTCCACCTCCTCATATGATTTCTCTTGAAGCACCACTAGTCAGTGCCATCTATGACACTAGGGAATCAAGAAGGAGAAGACATTGAGGAAACCGAAGAACAAAGCATGGATAACAATGAAAACTATCTTTAAATTGAAGAGGTTGGCATGCAAAATGGACTGATTGAATACGTTATTGATGAGGAGGAAGGTGATGAAGAGGCTCCAAGTTTTCATGTCCTATTTTCACTCATGCACAATCCAAGAATGGTGTTTCAGCCTCAACAGATTCTGACTAAGGGTAGGAAGAACAAAGAAGATAGCTCTCAAAGCCTCCACTAAACAAGATAATCAACAGGGGATCATTATTACCACCTTCCATGGAGTCATCTTGAGAGAAATCAGATTCACCGCTTTTCAGGATCACACTTTGTTGTGTCGAGTAAGTTATCCGATTCTTCTCCCAACTCAAAATTTGTTAAGAGAAATTCTATTCTAAATACTTGTTCTCAAGAACATCTAAATTTCAATCAAAGGCTACTACCCCATGTCCTTTCTAAGCCAATTGCTACATTTGAAAAGGAGAAACCAACACCAAATGTAACGACAAATCTACCATTTAATTCATCAGCTATTACTGGAACCTCTTCCTCATCTACCATGACTTTTTTGACTTTGTAGAGCATGCTAGCAAAACCAAAGTCCGGCTCTCTAATATTGAATATCTATAAACACATCCTACCCAATTTGACAGAATCATCAAGGTAGTCCAGGGTGGTAACTTGACATACCCAATCTCTAATTCTAAAGGCTTACTTACCACACCATCCACACCATCTTCTCAAAATATGCTAGCCCTCATTACCTCCACCACCAGGAAAGTTGAGCCTTTTTACCTGTCACTTCTCATCAAAGGTTTCCATCTAAAAATTTGCATTATATATTCTGGAGCCTCAGATAATGTGATGCTAAATTTTTTTGTAAGTGCTCTTTGCCTCACTTTGACCTGGATAAATGGTGCATGCTACTCAATGGAATCAAAAAAAGTTCCATTGGTAGGAATGATTAAGGATGCTTAGGTTGCACTAAGTAATTACCCCGACAAGAAGATTCTCCTAAAGATTTTGGTGGAAGACATCCCAACAACTTTTGGTATGCTGTTGAGTAGAAGTTTTTGTAGAGATCTAGGTGGGGAAATAAAAATGGATTGGTCATTTGCAACTATCCCAGTGAAAGGAGAAATGAAGAAGTTGCTACTAGTCAGAAAAATGAAGTTCACAGTAAGGAAGTATGATGATCCAAGAGCTGATATACTTTTTCAAGATTTTGGGCTTGAAAATTACCTCCTTAGATCACAGAAGGAAGAGTATTTTCCACTTCTCATGGAAGAAGAAGAAGACTGAATCTAGATAATGGATTTTGATGGAAGTCATTCCAGAGTAGGTTCAAGAGCTAGTGTAGTATTATACTCTCCCTCCAATGAGGTATATCCTTTTTCCTACAAGCTACAATTTTTACAATACAAATAATACACAAGAGTATGAAGCATTACTCTTAGGCATGAATGCAGAGAGGACATGGGAATTAAGAGTTTGAGATGCAAAGGTGATGCGAGAGGTTGTAGTAAAGAAGGTCCGCCAACTATATCGGGTGAAGAACCCTAGACTTAGGCACTATAGAAACCGAGTGTGGGACTGCATTGAATCCTTTAATGCATTCTCCATTTAAACTATCCCTAGGGAACAAAATGAAAAGGTTGATTCTCTAGTAGTGTCGATTACTTAGTGACACCTCATCCTTCTTTTAGCAAGGATAAAATGACCATTGAGATGTTGTTAAAACCCGGTGTATCGGATAATGCAAATCACCGACAGTCTTCAATGATGATAATCATATCCTATCCTTCTTAGAACAAATGGATAACTTCAATAATATTTTCTTTGAATGAAGTGAAAACACACACCTTGTATCAATCCCCAAGAAGAGAAGGAAGGAATTAAGGGAATTGTTGAAGAGGATTAATCAAACCGAAAGTAAACAAAATCCCCAAAGGCCTAGTTTCATTAGAAGACATCTTTGACAAGCATGACAGGTTCATCCAAGAGAAATAAAAATATTCTTCTCAGTGTCCATCTTATTTTGATCAAGAAAACATTAGAACTTTAGAGAATGCAAGGATGGTTAACATTGGTAAATGTTGATAACCGATGAGAAGAGAAAGTTTGTTGCTTTCTTTGAAAAGTACTCAGATGTCCTGGCCTATTCCTATGATGAATTCAAATATTTTCAGCCAAATGAAATGCATCACTCCATTCCTTTGAAGAAAGGAGCTAAGCCCTTTAGGAAAAAACAAAGGCCCTATAATCCAAATATTGCCAATATTATCAAAGAAGAGGTGAAAAAGATGCTCAATGCTAGAATCATCTTCCCCATTCACCATTGAATATGGGTGGATAACATTGTGCCGTAAGGAAGAAGAATATGGAAATAAGGATTTGTGTAGACTTCTAAAATCTGAATCAGGCATCTCTCAAGGACAATTACCCTCTTCCAATCATGGATCACTTTACAAGCAGTCCTTTGGATCTGAAATGCTCTATTTTCTTGATGGATTCTCAAGGTACAACCAAATCAAGGTGGTAGAAGAAGATTGGAACTAAAAATCCTTCACAACACCTTGGGAACTTTTTCCTATAACAGAATGCATTTTTCTTGATCGATGCTAGAGACACTTTCTAGAGAGCAATGGACTTAGCCTTCAAAGATTTGAAACATTGCATTGTCGCTTAACTTTGATGACCTCACGGATTTTTCAAAGAGGAGGGAGATCATATCTGTCATTTGGAGCAAGTCCTTACAAGGTGTAGGAAACATGGCATTTCTCTAAATCCAAAGAAGAGAATTTTTTGAGTCACGAAGGTAAGTTGCTGGGACACATTGTGAACAAACACAGAGCACACATTGATCCTAAGAAGATCAAAGCTATCCAAGCACTAGCCTTACCAACTAGCAAGAATGGATTTCATTCATTCTTTGGAAAGGTAAAATTCCTTCGTTGTTTTGTGCCCAATTTTTTTGAATTGACTAAGCATATAACTTCCATGATGAAGCCTCAAGCAAGTTTCAAGTGGAATAAGGAAGGAAAAACAACATTTGAGGAGATCAAGAAATCCATTTTCAAAGCTCTAACTCTTGTATCTACAAATTTTCTACAAGGAGTTCATCATGTAGTGCTATGCATTAGAACATACAATCTCTGTTGTCCTTGTTCAGAAAAATGATGAAGGTTTGGAAGCACCCATTACTTTCATGAGTTGTCCTTTGAAAAATCATGAGCTAAAGTACATCCAATTTGAGAAACATGCCTACGCAGTGGTCAAAGCTGTTAAAAGTTTCAAATTCTACATTCTCAATTACCATATAGTGATGATGGTCCCTGGAAGTGTAATCAAGTCCATTTTGACTCAACAAGATCCTAGGGCTAAGAGAGGAATTTGGATTGCAAAGACCCAAGAGTATGACTTGGAGATTAGACCCTTGAATCTAGTAAGAGGAAATGGTTTGTGCAAACTAATTGCTAAAGATGAAGCTCTCAAGGCTTAACAAGGAGAAAAAGATGGTGTTTTCTCAACTGTTCAAGTGACATTCCACAAACACTTTTTGTCGCCCTCTTTGATGAGTGGTATGTTGAAATTTCTTATAACCTCACTTATGGAGAATGCCCTCCTCATCTTGAATACAAACAAAGAAGGACACTCAAGCGAAAGGAAGCCAAGTTTGTGATCTATAATCATGCAATTTACAAGAGACACCTATATGGTTATTTTCTTAAGTGTGTAGATAAGCGCAACATGATAAGTTTCTCGAGCATATCATGATCGGGCTTGTCATGGAAATTTCTCCGCAATGGTCACCACACATAAGATCCTTAGAGGGAGATATTATTGTCCCTCTATCTTTGTAAACACTCAAGATTGGGTTTCCAAATGTAAAGCATCCCAACAATTTGTTAGAAAGCCACAACTAGTTGCATCGCCACTTAGGCCTGTGGTGATTGAAAACCATTTCAGCAATGGGGGATAGATTTATTGGTGTTCAATCATTATTCTCATGTACGGCATACTTATGTACTCACTTTAATTGATTACTTCACTAAATGGGTGGAAGCCATTCAAACCAAGCAACCCGGCTCAAACAGTCTTCAACTTCATCAAGGAGAATATCATTGTGTGTTTTGGAGTACCACGAGATATTTTTGTAGATAATGCCACCTATTTCTCTTCAAAGGATCTCACAAAGTTTTGTTATGGTTTTCAAATCTCATTATCTCACTCTTCTTACTACTATCCACAAGGAAATGGGCAAGCCGAGTTAAGAAACAAGAACATTGTGACCATTGTTCACAAAGTGGTAGATGAGAATCAAAGGAACTGTCATAAGAAGTTATATGATGCATTGTGAGCCGATAGGATCACTCCTAAGAAGGAAATAAGGTATGTCACCTTTCCAAATATTGTATGGAGTTGAGGTAGAGATTCCCCTCACAATTTAGATGCCAACTCTCAAGTTGCTACAAGAAATATAAGATGGTCAATACAAAAACTCCATTGACAAGAGAATCGGATGGCAAGTGGTCGATAGAATTAAACAACACTAATTCAAAGTGAAGAATATCTTTGACAAGAGGGCAAAGGCAAGATAATTCAATGTTGGAGATTTTTTCCTAATTTGGGACAAGAGAAGAGAACCAAAGGGTAACCATGGAAAGTTTGATTCATTATGGCTCGGCCCATTCCAAATTCATGGATCTTGTGGTGAGAATGTTTTTCTCCTCTCATACTTGGATGGAATGCCATTGGAATTTCCTTAAAGTCGAAATAATTGAAATTGTATCATTAGTGAAAGAGGTTTGTCCCGCACCTTGTACAAGTAGGTGAATTTTTAGGTGTGTTTTTCCCTTTTCTGTTGTGTGGTCTTGGTTTAGTTTTGTTTGGTTTTTGTTGTGTGTGGTTTGGCTTGTGTGTTTCCTCATTCTTCCTTTATTTCTCAAAACTGTACATGACTCGTGAGGCCCAATGGATAAGGCATTGGTCAATGTAATTTGTTTTGAAAATTGAGATTCTAGATCCTCATGTCGTGCCCTAGCCATGCCTAGTTCAGGCCATGTGTCCAAGCTAGAGCCAATTGTTGTCTCTCAAAAACTACTCCACGTTTTCATAGCCAAATTCAAACTTTTTAAATTCATGCCCTTTTTGGTGTTTAAGCCAAGTTAGAGATTGAATAAATTTGCAAAATTCATGCTCTAGAGCTATTTAAAACTCTATTTTGATTGTTTTTAGAAGTCCTCAATTTTCTAGTCTATGCATGTAATATCATCTTTATAACCTCCATTTTGGTCAAAATTTTTCACTTGTTCTATGGCATGGGTCGTCAGTCATTGTTTTGCCTCCATGCCTCTGATTCATGAAGGAAATTCAAAAATTAGACTCAAAACAATAATTTTTCTTCTTTTGCATATTTTCCACAATCGGGATGATAGACATCTTTTCCCCGTCAAATTTTGACCCCAATGAATGTAGGTACATGGTCAGATCCTATTGGATGGGGAGGAATGGGATTTTTGGTGAACTTAACACTTTTGGTAAAAATGGTAAATTTGCCTCGTGGCCTACTGCTCAGCTATAAAGGTAAAAGTCAAATTTTGAGGCGCAGAGAAAATTCAAAGTTGAAGCCCACAGGAAAAATTCAAAGTTGAAGCCCACGGAGAAAACGTCAAAGTGAAGCCCACTGTTGAAAATTCAAAGTGGATGAGCGGGCCATCGGGGCACTTTTGGAAATTTAACCAAATTCCCAAAAGTGAAGTAAAAGTTCTAGAATGCTACAGCTCTGCCAAGGTCTCGGGCCCATCGTTGAAAAGTCAAAGCGGAGGAGCGGAATGACGGAGAACTTTCAGTTTTTGAGCCTTTTTTGAAAAAGGTTAAAATGTTGAGAAAAGGGCCACGACCCCATTTCCAATCAAAGGATGCCATGTGTGAAGAGTTCAATTGGAGCGGTGGACCAATGGAGGAAATTGATTTTTGAGTCTTTTTCCAGAAAAGGTTAAAATGTTTAGAAAAGAGTGCGACCCCATCTCCAACCATAACATGCCACGTGTCCTAGTCAAATCGAGTAGTAGGCTAGTAGAGGAAAATGATTTTGTGGGGATTTTTTTAAAAAAGGTTAAAATATTTTGAAAAGAGCCGCGACCGCATCTCCAACGAGCGTGCCACGTGTCTAAGTTGAAGCTGTCAAAGCAGGGCTACGGGCCAATTTGTTCCAAATTGCCAAATCTCATGAAAAATCACAAAATGCAAAAGGCTTCCCTCATAACCGCTCCAATCCATTCCTACCACGTGAATGGCCCAATTTCAAAGTTAGAGGAGAAAATCAAATGGTCTATATTGAAACTGGTAAATTAAATGTAATGGTTGCTTTGCAACATCTGGTTTTAAACCCGCCATGAGCATTTTCTTCATAGCAGAGAATTTGAAAAGGAGTTAAGGATTTGTGAATTTGCAATGGTTTCTTGTGAATAATATAATGGCTTCTTCACTTCATTCTAAGGTATGGCGATTGATTTAAAAAAAGACTAGAGTGCTCTCAGTACTGGAAAACACGAAAAATGCCACACTTCTATTTTCTCTTCTTCCTTTAATTTCTTCCATTCTCAAGCTCTGTAAAAAATCTGCTTTAGCTTCAATAAGAATTGAAGGAATTTTTTCCTTTTTGATTGCGGGATTCATTGGTATCTTGCGACCAATGAAAATTCATTCAGTCTTGTAGCTTCTCCTACAAATTTTGTTTCTTCTAACTATAAATGCATGAAAACGAAATTTCTAACTAATGTGTGTGGGCATATGATAGTCTACTCACAACATTACTTTTATCCTACTTCCATTTCCACTATCCTCCCCCTTTCCAAGACAAAGTTTCTTCTCTCTAGTGAGACAATGCTAGCTTTTCCACAAGGTTAGTGGAGTTTCCTGTTGGATCTCTCGGTTGAAAGGCAACCATTGAAATCCACTTTATCATGCATGCACATACAAAATCTACACCGTTCAAGTACATGGACTTAGATTCCCATAGTGTTGGCTTGAAACCCACCAAATTTAACCACAAGATAAACTTTCTCGCCAACAAGATGAAAAATGCACATAGAAAAAGTGATGAAAGTGAACCTAGGGTGAAACACATATATAGTTGTTATGGTGTGTAATGTACCTTCATGGTTAGTAAGGCATGTGTCATCGTAGAATGTTGTTATTTTTGTTTTTATTGGTGTTGGCCCCAATTTGAATGCTTGTTTCTCATATGGTTGGACATGCGGAGGAGAAAATGAACTCGTAGTCAAATATGTATGTGTGTAGAAATATTATGTAAAATACGCATGTGTATAGAAATGTGTAAAATATGAAAATGTAAAATGCATAATAAGGAAAGTGTAAATGAAAGATGTGCACCTGATCCATGTCGAGAAAAATGGTGTAGGAGGTTATATTGTATTGTTGTGTGATTTTTGGTGATATCACACCACCTGTTGAATAAGTGTAGGGGGAAATGTTTTGTGTCCTCCAACATTTGACCACTTCTACTAAAATGTATGTGAAGAGATATTTCTATTGTCCAAGTTTTTGGGTGATATGATGCCACTGGATAAAGTAGTGTACAAAGGCCCACCCACTTGTAACCTCCATGCATGTAAGTGCTTCCTAGAAATTCTAAGGACACCGTGCCATGTAAAAATTTTGTGTATGGGGTTCGTAGACTGATCCGAACACACTCATTGTAGATAAACCCATAATTCCATGAGAAAAAAATTACATTGTATTGAACTAGCGTAAATAGGTTGTGTTATTATGTAAACCATTAATGATGCTTCCCTCTTTAAGGGCACATGCAACGTCGTTGATAGGAGAATGCATCCCCAAAATAGGACCTAACACACCCGGAACTCTATAAATATTCCCTGTAGGGAGAAAGGGTGTGCTCTATAGAAACCAAGGTGCACAAAAAAAAGGATAGCTAGCCAAAACAAGTGTTAGTCTAAAAACACATGCATGCAATAAGAAAAGTATAAAAGACGTAGACAATGTAATAACTACCAAACACAATAGTGTAAACATGCAAGAAACAAGTTAGTCACACAAAGTGGGTTACAAACATGGGAAATCAGTCATGATGTCACAATACATGCAAGGTCATCATGGCCATAAACAAAAAACAAGTGTGCACACAAGAAAGGGCATGCACACATATAATAGAAAACAATAGCGAGAAAAGTAAAAACAAACAAACAAACAAGTAGTCATTGAAACATGTAATCCTGTAAAAAAAGTGTTACACATGGGACACCCATTAGCATGTTAGAAAAATAAGCAATATGTCAAAGTGTGTATGATCAAATAATATAATATTCTAAGTATAAAATGAAACAATAGCACTTGTATAAGATGAATGTGGATTCCCAGGTGACCAAGTATAGGAAGGGAAGAAAGTGAGCATCTCTGTGCCACATGTAAGAGTTGTGTATCTGCGATCAAACTAAATAAAGGCATGAACATGCATGTGTGTATGATATATATAATGAAATCTAAGAAATCAATATAACATGTGTAGTAAAGTGGTCATGCAAAATAGTAGTAAATAATACTAAATGTCCCTAAGATAATGCAACATGTTGTGGATGGATGGAATGGAATGCAAGATGAAATGATAGGATAAATGTGCCCTCAGAGTGTATGGAAGTGTATGAAATGAGGTTCATTTTTTCCCCAAAATAGTCAAAAATGAATCTTAAACAAGAGTGCGTCATCGGGAAATGGTCGAGTAGTGTTTTGTTGTGTCTAGTGCATTGTGATGAGTGTGTATATGTAATGGTGATGAGATATAGAATGTGGAGAGATGTGCATGAACCCTATAGCCAAAGCATACATCACAATTTGATGAATAGGTGAATGATAATTTATACTAAACATATACCACTATAAGATGAATGGATGAGTGATGATTTAGCACTAAGCGTATATCACTATAAGATGAATGGATGAGTGATGATTTATCACTAAGCGTATATCACTACATGATGAATAGAAATAGGTGAAAATTTAGCCTAAAGCATATGTCACTACAAGATGAAAGGAGGGAGTGGTGATTTAACCTAAGATGTATAAAACTACCAAATGATAAAATAGATGATGATTTATCCTAAAGCATATGTCACTAGGTCATAATTGTCTCATGTTGAAATATCTCATGGTGAGTGTAAAGTCCATTTGATTATCAAACACTCAAAAGTTGAGTATGGACCAAGGAACTAAAATTAATCATAGGGTAGTGAGTGCAGTGCGTAGATGAAAATGTAGCATGTATGACCATGTGATGAGTAGGATTTGTAAATGTGTGGTGTGGGAAATGCAATATAGGATGTGTAGGGTGTGTACAATGTATACTACATGATGTGTAAACTACGATGTAATAGGTGTAGATTGAAATGTAATATGTAATGATTATATGTAAATATTGATTCCTATATAATGTAACCTAGTGTAGTATGTCAAATATATGTAGAAATGTGTAGTGTATGATGTGACAAAGTGTGTATATACCCTAATGGATGTAATACGTAGATGATAGCTAGTATAATGTATAATAAGTGTATAACGAAGATTGTATGCCATGTAATGTATGATGAAATGCAAAGTGTAATGCCTAAGGTGTGGTATGTGGGGTTGAATGTAATGGTAATCCCAAAATATTCAAGTATGAACTGAAGAACAAGAGTGCATCATTGGGTAATGACGATGCTATGACAAGTGATATGATATACCTATAGGAAAGGATGATAGATAATAAGTACGAAAGGTGTGAAGTGATACTATGTGACTAAGCTAAAACATAGGGGGTGTGTAATTTGTGATGCCTCCCCTTGAGCATGTATGAGAGAATTGTAGCTAAGATACATTATCAAGGATGTCATCGTTGTAACGATTAAAACGTGATAAGCAATATAATGGGGAGGGTCATATAGGGACCCATTATGGTGAAGTGTGTAGACATCATTGCGTATTTATTCATCAAGAAAGGTAATTAGTAGATAACCAAGGGCATGCCAACGATATATGTTTGGAGCACGAGTAGGGGAAAAATCATCGAAATAGAGATAGTACTTGAAGGGCATAGGAAACGTGAGTGACGGGTGTAGGGGATCTATTGTCTCGCTTAATATAGTTGAGCCAAGACTTTCCTAGTGTTATTGGGGAAGCACGAGGGGTATGTGAAACACATATTATTAAGTGAAACAATTGCAAGCCACAAATTGTTGTAATGTAAAAATAGTTGTGATAAAGATGTGGTGAATGAAGAAGAGGTAAGATGTCATTAAGTGTCATGCCAAACCTAGAAAAATTGTCATGTGTACAAATAGTATCTAAACAAGTGGAATCAATAGGGATGTGTTTCCAAAAGGACTTGTTGATAAATAATGTGCATGTAAAAGGAGGTCGTGGAGTTGCTAGAGGAGTAGATGAAATAACATCAACATTGTGGACTGATTCTTTATACAATACCATGGCATTAGTTGAAGGAGGAGTTTTAAACTGATATTCTCCTAGACTGTCAACCACAAATGTTTCTTCAAAATAAGTATCATCAATAGAAGAGGATAAAAATAAAGTTTTTTTAATGATTCATTTGTGAATTTGATAATATCAACCTCATCGTCGAGTATTTGGAAGTATCAATGTGAGCATCGATGTGAGCATCGATCATTATGTGGCACTATCAAGTATGTTAGTAAGTGGTTCTATAGTTGGCGAGTAGAAGGCACCACAACTGGTGGAGAGGAGACACTAGTAGGGACAAATATTGTAGGTGAAATAATAGTTGTAGTGTGAGTAGAAATAACAGGAGCGTTGATTGTTGTAGTAGGTGATTGTGAGACACTAGATTGCTTGATGTCATATGTGTCAAGACTAGCATATGGAATACGTTGTGAAGGTGGTATGGGCATAGCAGTGATAGTGTCTATATGATATGATAGTACTTGGCTAGCTCGGGATTAATAGTAATAGTGTGTTCATATCCCTCATGTAAAAATTTGACACAGTGGTGGATAGTAGAAGGAATTATTTACATTGCATTAATCCATTGCATACCTAAAAAGATATTGAATTTAAAGGAGGTATCATGATATAAAATTCAGCAAGAACAATTTTAGGTCAAACCCGAACATGCAATAAAATTATTCCTAAGCATGTGCGGATGGTATAAACGTACCCAAAAATGAGAGTAGAATTATGGGAAATAAAGGTATCGCTTATACCTAATTGTTTTAAGATTGAATGAGAACAAAGATTAACATCAGATCCATTATCATTTCAAACTTGTTTGATGCAAGTAATGCTAATGATGACAAAGTAATGAGAAAAGAAGCATGTGGATTTCTTTTAGCAAAGGGCGACATTTCCTCATTAGTGTAAGAGATAGCATGGGGTAGATTATGATGAAATTGGATGATGTGTGGAAAATCATTAGTAGATTTATTTCGTTTGACATTAATAACACAAAGGGTAGCTTCTAATGTGTTAAGATATTTAGGTGCATTACATAATAAAATAGAAATATATCTTAGTGGGAATATTTTAAAGTTGTTCAACAATGTCATATCCCTTAGAGGTGGTAATAGGAGTAGATGGTGAAATGGTTGGTGGAATAGAGGTAGTTGGATCCATTGGTGGATTTACATGAGTGTGACGAGTGGCAAAAACATTAATGGTGTTATCATCCTTAGGTGTGATAAAGTGAGGAGGATGTTAGGTGTGTACACATATGAAATTAGAGAAAATGGTAACTATACTTGAACCTTAGTGGGTGCGTAAGTAGAATAAGAAGATTGATCCATTAATTGGTAAGAGGATGACATGAGTGAAAAGGAGGCATTAAAGCGTGGGGTTCACAAAAATGATTAACTAAAATTAACTAAAATGGGGAAATGTAATAATAGTTAATCTAATCTAGGAGGACATAAACGTTGTAAATAAATGCACTATATTAATATGAAGCGACTAAAAAATTATTAAAATGAACGAAATAGTAGAAATAAAACCTAATATTTAAGAGCAAGGTAAGGAATAAATTCATCCGATTATGGATTATTTTCATAGGGTGTCACAGTTTAGACAGGAAAATGCAAAATTTTGAATGGCTACATTGAGGTCTGAAAAGAGTGGATCTCGAGGATCTAATCATACTAGAGTGTCAAGGATGGTATTGGGGCACCCTTGTATGATAGAATAGGTTCCCTAGTCTCTAAAAAATCTTAGAACCTGGTTCTTTCTAGGTCCAAATATGTTCAGTAACCTTCGCTTCTGTCACACTAGATTTGCTGAACTATGATGAATGTGTCAAATATAGAAAAATAAATTTGAATACTTGTCATAGACAAAAGAACTATCAAAAACCTAAAAAAAAAAGATGCAAATGAATTGGTTGGAATTACCTTAGTTTCCCTAATAGCAGGCTTACTAAACTCGGTGTTACACTACATTTAAGACCCAAATGTAGTTCTAGTGTGTGTTTTGTGTGTGTGTGTGTGTGTGTGTGTGTGTGTGTGTGTGTGTGTGTGTGTGTGTGTGTGTGTGTGTGTGTGTGTGTGTGCATAGAATGTCCTAGGTGCTCTTGTGTTAGTCACACTTTTTGGAGTAGTGAGAAATAACAAAATTTACAAAATGTAATAGTATGTGTGCATGGAATAGAATATAATCTCTCCCCGTATTAAGTGTGTGTTGATGAAAATCTCGTCACCTTGATGTATGGAAGTATGTGGATGAAAGTGATGCAATGGATGAAACTCTAGATGGAGTGATAGTAGTAAGTGATGTTAGGACCCTCATTATGGTATCATAAATTTATATTTATAGGGTTCTCTTGCTCTAATTTCATAATTAATCCCGACATGGCCGACTAGGAAAAAGATAAGGATGAAAAATGGCTAGAAATATCCCGAAAGAGCTAAGAAAGTAAAACAAAGACTCGGGGCACCATGGGTGAGATTAGGGTGCCCAAGGAGCCTCGATATAGGTCCAGGTGCCCTGGTTTAGGATAAAATGATGGGAAAGTTCTGAAATAGCTGGGCATGTATATAAAAATGTGTGGGAATGATGAAACAAAAGATAAAACAAGATGGCCGGTGGTGGGATTAATTAGTAATTTTTTCACTTACGAACCTTATAAATAGTAGTGTGACACCGAGACTAAATAATTCCTAAAGTGCATTATTTTTTTACTACACTAACCACTCATATGATTTTCCTTCTTCTCTAATTCTTTTGAAGTATTAGGATATCTAGAATTTCTAGCAGCGGTGGTGTAAGAAGCACAATATGGATCTAATGTCTTGGTGGAAGCTTATGGTATATCCACTATACATGTATTGTCCTCCATGATCATGTGTGGCCGGAAAAAGTGGGGAAACTCTAGCAATTAGCATTGCCTTCACTTAGGTTAAAATAACCAGTTCTTCAGGTTGTGCCCTAGGTTCCATGTTGTTCTAGGTAGAGAAGTGGTGCCCCTTTATTTCATAGGATCATATGTAATAGATGGTTCCAATAGGGGTGGGATTGGTTTACATTCCTAGGTGTGATTCATTATAGATACAAAAACTATAGTACGAATCGGGATTTTAGGTGGGCATGTAAGTTGAGTTGCAGTTACGAAAAATCGGGTGGTGGATTACTTTGGGGTAGGGGAATATCCTGTGGGAGTGGAACAACATTTTCTTATTTCCTAGTGTGATGGGATACATTGATAGTGTTTTTGCATTCAACATAAAGTTGGCATCATTTTTCATTTAATGAGTTTTTGTTTTGGCTATAGAACAACCAGCGTTGCACGTTTATCATTTTGTCCCACTAATTTTGTACTTGCAATATCAAGTGGAGCGATTAGATTCTAGGGGTATTGTTGACAGCCATGCAAATATTTTTGCACATGTTTCATAAAATAAAATACAAAAAAAATGTATTTTACTATCCACTTAAGATACTTATAAAATTATACATGTATATAAAAGAGCATTAACATAAACGTAAAAAAAATCACTTTTATTCCCTAGGTAACACGTACGTTACAATTGAAAAAATGTTCAAAATATGTAAATCATATTATAAGGAAATGTAGCATGATTGGGCATGTGTACATTGTATTATAATGGGCCTCCCTTTAACATATACATATACGTCATAATTACAATGTTTATTTCTATTCAAAGGATTCTAGAAAAGATGCAACGAAATCCGCATGGTTTGAATCTTGTTGGGCAGCTGATGTGTTGTGTACGGTACAAGATATTTATTCCTTTGTTAGAACTTTCTCATCGTCATATATGTTGTAATTGATGTCGCTTTATTTTAATTAATGTCAAGTTTCATTCATGGAAAAAGGAGTCAATTTGGTAAAGTGAGCAAGCAAGAAAGATGAAGGTTGATTGGTAGTTGTTATCCAAAATTTACCCCCTAGGTTAATTTGGATAAATCATCATAAATGGACTTATCCATTAATATTATTGGATGTGCAGATGACCGTCAAAGTTCAACCCTCGTTAAAAGAGAAAGTATTCTTGTGTTTTGGCAAACCATGGTGAATGTTAGAGTTGTTGGTCGGGCACATTGTGAAATCAGAAAATTTTAATAGGCTGGTTGGACGGAGGTTAGTCGAGACAAGTTGGTCACCATGGTTGGCCGTACGGTTGGTCAACTAGGTTAGTAAGACAGGTGGTCGGTTGGGTTAGTTAGACAGGTTGGTTGGCTGGGTTGGTGGAGTCGGGTTGGATGGATGCGTCAGATGGGGAAGCATCGTATGAATGAAGGTTTGTCACCAGGTTGGGCCATTGAGATGGTTAGTTGGGTTTGGCGTGTAACGAAGCATACAACCAACACATATGGTTGTACAGGTCATCAGGTTGGATGAGCGACACATCAGTTTGGTCGGTTGGGTTTGTTAACTAGGCTAGCCAACCAGGTTGGTTAGTTGACATGGTCAGTTGGGTTGGTCAGCTTGGTTGGTCAGGTGACATGTTGGCTGCCTCGGTTGGTCGAGTGATAGGATGGTCGGTTGGGTTAGTCAGTTGGGTTGGATGGATGGGTCACATAGGGAAGCACCATACAAATGAAGGATGGACGGCCAAGTTAATCAGTCAGGTTGAGTCGATTGAGATGGTCACTAGGTTGGTCAGTCATCTTATTAGAAAAGTAATAAAGCATACAAGTGACATATCAAAGTTAGACACGTCACCATGGTTGGTCGGCCTAGCAGATAGATGACCATCAGGTTGGTGGGTAGCTCATTGTATGGACAGAAATAGATGATTGTACAAACCCTCTCAGGTTGGATGACACATGATGAAGAAATGGCTACTAGGGTTGGTTGGTGATCACAATAATGTATAGCCCACATAGCTAGATGATGCCGAACCACCCAAGGTTGGACGGTTGAAGTCAAGAAACACATGGTGAGACAGGTCATGAAGTTGGATGTCAGTGGGCACTTGTATGGTGAGGATGGATGGGTCATATGGTTGGGTGGCCTTACGAGTTATAAGCCAAATGAGGGTAGGTGAGTGAATGACAACTCAGGAACCGGTATAAATGCACTATGATGCCCATGTATTTTCCGACAGAAGTACCCTCGGGAAGAGAAATTGCATGGGTGCACATACCTCTTTAATAAGGGTGGGTGGAAATTGGCTATATAATACAATCAAACCCCTCATTTTTAGAGGAGACATTCTGGGAGCTCGGGAAACTCTTCCAAATTTTTCCCTCAACTTTATTTGATTTGTAAGCCTACTATTGCACATGGCAAGCATATTTATGCCTCTGAGAAACAATGTAATGATTTGTGCACCTTATAGAGCAATAAAATCACATTTTGTGGTGTTTTCAACCCTTTCTCATGATTTGTTGTTTCTTTGTGCCTCTCCATTTTGTATTTGATTTCTATGTATGTATTTTACATTTGTAGGTGTAAGATGTTGTGTTTCATGGAGTGCAGATGGTAGATGGAGCTTGGGTCTATGTCACTACTATTCTGACCTTTCCCAGCTCTATTTTTCCTCTTCTTCCTCCCTCAACAGAGTATCCCACCCCCTCTTTCTATGGTGATATCACCCCATTAGTGTAGGATTTCCCATTTCATGCACTTTTTCTCTCTCTCTCTCCTTGGCATTGTTAGGATAGGTGTAGTTAGGCGTATTTTATGCATTAGGAGTAGTTTAGCATTGGGATTGGGTAGAGTAATTTGGCCTTCTCCATAGGGGGTTATCTCAAGTTCGTAAGTCTCATAAACAGAGGTATAACCCCATGTTAGGAGAATTAAACTGATTTCCCCATACACAAAGAGAAAATTGGGGGGTGTTGTAATTTTGACATAACCATTTTGGCACACCTGTTGGGAAAAGTAGGTGAAAACTTTACATTTCAAAATTTTTCCACTGTAGATATTTGTCAGAATATATTTTTAGGTGTGTAGTTCAACATCTAGAGCAGACTTCATTTTTGCAAGTCGGTGTGTTCTTGTTAAAATTTCAGCCTTTAGACACGCATGTTTAAACACATCCGACAACTCCATCTAGTCAACAACCCCTTCTCTAAGTTACAGACATTCCTCCTTTCCATCCATTTCCATTTTTTCCATCCCTCTCATTTTCTTCCATTCCATGAAGTTGTGCAATCATGACTTCATTCCCTTGTGGAATTCTATATTACGATTGCAGGTAATGTCATTCGGACATCCCTCCACATTTGTAATGAATATTCGTAGGGTACAATATCAACCAAATCAAAATCCATACAATAATTAAGATCAATAGTATGCACACTCCTATGAGAAATATGTGGATTAGTTTTGTTATATGTTTGACCATGCGGCTATTGAAGAGCAAGGGTATGGGGATTATGGAGGCTACTATCCTACACTTGAAGAGATTGAACTGTAGAACAGAGTCCAAGAATTGGAGGCAAAAATGGTGCATAAAAGGGTTGTGACTTAGTTACAAGCATGCAAGATTGGTTTTAGGACCCCTTTTCCATGGGTGGGCCTGTTCCAAGCTATTACAACTAGAAGGAGAAGCTCAACTTTATTGTTCATATGTTTCCAAGGCTCACAAAGTGGATCTAGGAGATGGGATATTTTGTGGACAATTCCAGTCAATCATGTCAATGGGAGACCCCAACATCATCATCCTACAACTCTCCCCATAATCCTCAAGTTGTACCATCTCAATGGGAGCCACAGTTCCTAATTTTCCCACCTACTTCCACCATTGTGGAACCCATTTCTCCATCTCCTAGTCTTCCATCCCATCTCAATAGCTCTTCCCTTTTTCTTTCCAATTCCAATTCCCTCCACAAGAGACAAAATCAATACCTTCCCCTCCACCACAAATAAAGAAATAACTAGTGGAGACCCCACCCACCACTCCTCCCACTTTCTCGAGTCCATGTCGAAGAGACTCAAAAATCCAGTCAAGGAGAGCAATGTAAGAAGAAGAGCCAAGAAAAGAAGAAATGATTAGAATCTTGGTGAGCTTGGATCTTAGATTTAGGATTGATAAAATCCCCTTGATGGAGAAACCCTCGGAGGAGGATGAGGTCAAGCCATAGGTGGTGGAAGCTTCGGTTATAGCAGAAGTAGAGCGAGAGTGAGAAGAAGATGATCAAAAATCGGTATGTTCCGAGTGCAATTTCCATGACGGTGTCCTATTTCCAAAGGTTGTTGACTCATCACAAGAAGCAACACCAGGTGAGGTGAGAAGAAGCTACTCCAAATCCAAAAGAGGAGTGCATTCCAGCTACAGAGGAAATCCTAGTAGTTTCACAGAACCAAACATAGAACAAGACATACAAGAACCTTTAGTCCTTCCTCCCACTTCATTACCTTCAAGCTTTAATGTTGAAGAAGAGTTTAAGATTTCAAACTTCAAGTTTGAAGACGAGGTGAACCATTGTAAAAAAATCACGAGATCTAGAGAACACCATGGAGGAGGTTAAACTAATTCAAGAAGACATTGAGGAGGAAGACTATATGTCTAATTTAGAGAATCGCTTGAATGAAGAGGATCTCAGTAGATATTACCACCTTCATTGCCTCATAATTCATTTTCCAACATCAATATTTTTCTGCCGTGGATGATATCAATCAAGGAAAACAACCTTCATCTCATGGTAGCCATTTGAAGCCAAGATCAAAGGATTTACATATTCCAAACTTCACACTAGACAAGGAGGAGGAAGGAAACAATGATGACACCATTTCCACACCAGTCATCAAGGTAGAGGATAAACTACTTCTAAAATCAATGCAAAGAGAATTTAGCATGCAATCAACCTCTTTGTTCAAGAGGGTCCACATGAAGACTCCATTTTTGGAGTTGAATTTCATAGCAATGGGAACACCCATCAGATCAGACCATGCCCAATTAGGTACTTGGCTTCATTGGAGCCAAGAGAGAAGCCAAAACTGATCATGTCCATTTCAGGGCATGAGGATGATATAAAAATAACCAAGGGTCACCATCAACACCTCCAGGAGTCTAATGCCAATTAGCTTGAATGAGGTATTTTTGATTGATGTTAGTACTCTGGTGATTTGGGTGGAGGATCGGCCTCTTATCAGTTTTTCACTAATAATAACAACCATGTTTAGTGCCTAATCATATACATGGCTACCTATTTTGAGAAAGGTAAGTTACTCCTCCCTTCAAGTTATAGGATTTTTTTAAGTTCCATTGCTTCCCATTGGTGTAGAGTATTAAGTTTTCTTTGAGCAAAAGAAATGCTTTCACACACTCTACATATCCCACTTGGGGTGTGTATGATTTTTAAGTTTTGTACATAGTGTGTGTTTTGGTGTGTGGTTGCTCATGCACAATCCATTCATTGGAAGCAATAGTGCTCATGGCAGAAATCAGATTTTGGGGTGGTTTTCAAAGTAAATCTTTCAGCCCCAATAGATTAGTTATGGGTCTAGAGTTCTCCATGCCTTGCCTTGGTCAAATTTTCAATTTTGGGGTAGTTTACAGGATTTATCCAAAATCCCAAAATCAACTTTAGGAGTAGGCCAAGGCAATTTCATCCCAAGTGCTAAGTTCATGTGAATTCTAGGGAAAATTTCAAAAGGATCAGTTTTTCAAGGTTAGGCTTGACTCCATGCCCAATGGATACTTCAAGGAAATGGTCACACATCTAGCTAGAAGATGTCCCCAAGAGATCATCATTTTTATCCCAAATTTACCCCCTTGGGTTAATTTGGATAAATCATCATAAATGGACTTATCCATTCATATTCTTGGATGTGTAGATGACCGTCAAAGTTCAACCCCATTAGAAGAGAAAGGCATCTTATGTTTTGGCTTGACAATTTGGGCAACTCGCCATGGTGAATGTTCAAGTTGTTGTTACGCACATTGTGAAATCAAAAAAATTTAATAGGTTGGTGGAGACATGTTGGTCGATGGGTTTGTCGAGACGGGTTGGTCAATTTGGATTGGTCGAGACAGGTTGGTCATCTAGGTTGGTTGAATTGGTTGGTCGAATGGGTTGGTCAAACAGGTTGGTCGGCTAGTTTAATCATCTGTGTTGGATGGATGGGTCGACGGGAAATCATCGACAGATGAAGGTTTTTAGATCGGGTTGGTTGGTTGAGATGGTTACCTAGGTTGGTTGAGTGACCCGAGTTGGATGTGTAATGAAGTGTACTAGTGAAAGATAAGGTTGAATAGGTGACACATCGGGTTGGTTAGTTGGGTTTGTCGGCCGGATGGTCGGCATGGTTAGTTAGCTCGGTTGGTCGGGTGATAGGTTGGTTGGCTTGGTTGGTTGGGTGATAGGTTGGTCGACTCGGTTGGTCGGGTGATAGGTTGGTCGGCTAGGTTGGTCACGAGGTTAGATGGGTGGGTCGATGGGGAAGTGCTTATATGGATGAAGGATGGATGGCAAGGTTGGTCACCAGGTAGGTCGATCGTGTTGGTTGGGCCGGGTTGGTCGGGTCACCTGGTTAAACGTGTAACGAAGTGTATGGGTAACACATCGGTTGCATGGGTCACCACAATTTTTTAGATCACTAGGTGTGTCGGTTTAGCGAGATGGATAACGATCAAATTTTTCGGGTAGCTAATTGTATGGACAGAAATAGATGTTCATCCAACACCCCTTGGGTTGGAGGACCCACGATGAAGAGATGGAGATTGGTCAGCAACCACATAGTTAGATGGTCAAATTTAGGTGATGCATGGTTAAAATGCTCGTGAAGTTGGATACCTAGTTGGTGAATACGGTGAGGATGGACAGTCACAAGAGTTGTCTAACCGGCAAGCTACATG
Organism: Taxus wallichiana var. yunnanensis; assembly: GCA_018340775.1. NCBI lineage: Eukaryota > Viridiplantae > Streptophyta > Pinopsida > Cupressales > Taxaceae > Taxus > Taxus wallichiana. The sequence continues at coordinate 428,517,687 of CM031241.1, read as the reverse complement.
CCGATGAGGTTAGGTAAGTGAATGAAAAATCAACAACTGGTATTAATGTAGTATGGTTCCCATGTCTTTTCTGATATAAGTACCCTTAGGAAGTGAAATTGTATGGGTTCCCATAGCTCATTGATGAGGGTTGGTTAAAATTGGCTATATAATGCAAACAAACCCTCATTTTTAAGGAGACATTCCAGAGCTCAAGAAACTCTTGCAAAATTTTCCCTCAACTTTATTTGATTTGTAAGCCTTCTCTTGCACCTAGAAAGTGTATTTATGCCTTTGAGCATTAATGTAATGGTTTGTGTACCTTATAGAGCAATAAAATTGTGTTTTATGGTGTAGCACTTCTCATGATTTGTTGTTTCTTTTTGCCTCTCCATTTTGTATTTTTTTTATGTGCATGTATTTTACATTTGCATGTGTAAGATGTTGTGTTTCATTGAGTGGAGAAGGCGGATGGAGCTTGTATATATGTCACTATTGTTCTGACGTCGCCCAACTTTATTTTTCCTCTTCTTCCTCCCTTAGAAAATTATCTCACCCCCTATTTTCCGGTGTTATTTGATATGAGAATGGTACTAAATTTTTCTTAAGTACTTAGAACATTCTCGGATGATTAAACTTATCGAATCAACATTGATCATGAGTTCAATTTTCTCAATTGGTGTCTTGGAAACCCTTTTTGTTTTAACTATTCCAATATGATCAATTAATTTTATTTTTCTACCTTAAATGAATATACGGAATCCATTTAAAATCCATTAAAAATAATCACAAGTTGAATTAAAATATGCATTCAATCTGAATTCTATATTCTAAAATTTGTAAGTGCATTCACTATATGATTGTGGGTTATGGATATTGAAAACAATTCCAATCCAATTACTCCAGTTTTGTACTTATTTTATGAATTAGTAAAATTAATCAAATCATGAATTTTATCTCGATCAAAATCTTCGAAAATTGAATAAAAACACCACAACTTGGAAATTGATAACAAAGTTCACCCGAAGGCTACATCTTCGATTCACAGAAAGTGAATCGATCTATTCAACATCTAATGAAGTACAATATACCTTCAATAATGACTAAAAAATATTTATACCTACACATGAGCTAATAAATGTTTCAAGTAACTATAAGAAATAGTAGAAACTATCCCAAGAACAATGTGGCTCCTACAAAGTGTTTCCACAAAGGTGTGATCCCCTTGCAAATGGAACTCAAAAATTCATACAACTTGACATTTATAAAAATACATGAAGTAAAATTATATATCTTTAAATATTATGAAAATTTGAACCACTTTCCTTTTTACTCCATGCCCTGGTTTGGACCAAAAGTGCTTGGAAAATTCAAATCTCTGTTGGTTCCTCGTGCTTGTTCTATGCAATCGTGATGGAAAAATGCCTAGAAATGAAAATATAATACACTTTATGCATAAAAATTTAAATTTATGGAAACCTTATAAAATTATTAGTATTTTTTCTTTATACACCAAATCCTGCAAATGACCTAAGGTGCCTTAAAATTGATTTTTTCTCCAAATATACATGACCCCTGTACTTAAGCTCTATAAATATACATGATCTCATAGTTTCCTCTATCAAGCCAGCTAGGTGACGCAGTTGGTGGATTGATCTTAGCGGAACGAGTTCTCGGGTCAATTTACAACGGCCTCCTTTTGTGCCAATCACTTTGTGCATTAGAAGTGGGATATTCCCACATTGAGTGGGGATTCATTAGTTTAAGCCTTAAAAATGTGAGGCATTGAATTTGATTGACGTGAAAAAGCCACACCTGCCATTGTTTTTTTGGACACCACTTATATCGGCCGAGAATTTTTTAAACCTTCCCGAGCTATGTGGAAGGGACTTGGTCGAACTTTGACTGATGTACATGTCAAGCTATTAAAACGTGGCAAGATATATGGAATCCCAAGCTAAATGGATATAAACCCGTGCGATATAATAAACTTGGTCCCTGAAATGATAATATTGAATATTGGGAGACAATTGCAATCTTGGTAAACACTAAATTATATCTATAACTTGGTCGATTAGAAAAAATATGGTAAAAATAAACAATGTAGTAAAATGTGATCAACTCGGTGGGGAGTTAATCACCCCTCCGAGCTAATAATATAGCTCCTCGAGCTGATTATAAACCTGCAATGAAAAAATCAAATCATAGTGTAAAATTAAACTCAAAATAAAAATTGATCTCAAAATGCAACGCTGACATCCACGTGGTGGTTTGAGATCCCACCACATCGGAAAACAATAATATAGCTCTCATGGTAGGCGTGACTCCTTTCCGTTACAAAAGTTGAGGCTCTTGTTCTTTTACTCATTATAACGTGAGTCAAATACCGAAGGCCCAAAACCATCTCAAACAACCTTAATTTTTCCTTTTTATCACTTGCCACTTTTTGCCACATGTCATGTCTAGACTGGAATGTTTACTAGGGTTGACCCGTTTAAGACCTCAACTATGACCGGTGATAGATTTTGCATACGTACTCTATTTCTGAAGTTCAACATACCATTGGAAAGGTATTGATAATACCTTCAACATGGTCTAGATTTATGGAAGTTTAGGGAAGATCTACATAGTGAAAAATCCTCTGGATCACTCCTCCCTAGTAAGACCATTTTGACCTCAAAATGGAAATTCTACCCAATTGAACTGTACACACATTCTCTGCATATCAAAAACATCGAACCCAATTTATAATATGGTAATTTTTCCATAATTTTCATTAATTAAAAACCAATAAAATTAATTTCACCCATGGCTTATAGTACAACTGATATGACACTGCAACTACCATATTCCTCTGTACAATCTGAATCTACACTCACCACTGTCAACAATGTAAAATTTAAACTTGCATTGACAACTTTTCAAAGAAGAACTTATGCATACTATTTGCAACTATATCTGATAGTTGTAAATATTCAAGCCATTCAAATAAGACTTACAAATGTACAAATATCATGCATAATAAACAAAGAGTTTGTATAAGTTATACACTTACAAACAATTCCTACATGAGATAACTTGCATTATAACAACATACTCAATACAACTTATAAAAATAGACATCTTACCATAGATCATGCCCACTGAAATTGTACACGTTTTTTAAAGATGAAATTTGTAAAAACATCGAAAACGAAAAAATCACACCATGTATTTTAAACCTATTAAATGACTATTTTCTCTTCAGGTTACTTCACTAACACAAAAGTAGATAAATAAATTTGGAATTTATCCTTTTCATAATTCAATAGGATTTTCAAAACTACCAAGTTAGTTTGCATACCATTGAATAAAACAACTCGCAAACATAAAACCGATAAATTGTTTTCTTACATTTTTCAACACATTTTCCTGTTTAGGTGGTTCTTTCAACTCAATTTTTACCTTTTCCACTGAAGGGGTAATATTTTTTGGTTTATTACTGTTATCATTCTTAACAAACTTTAACTTTTGTTCTGGATGATGCTTCCAACATTTATCAATTACATGACCTGGTTTCTTATAGTGATCACAAAACCTTTGATCCACTTTTTTAGGATCCACATTTTTAGGAACCTTACCTTGACTTCTTTTAGTCAAGCCAGGTTTAGGAGAATGCATTTTCTCAATCTATTCCAATATGGATTTTCTTTTCCTACACTTGGCCACACAATGATTAGACAACCCACAAAATGTGCAAGGGTAAATATTCAACATTACTTGAAAATCATAGCCAAATGTTTCTAGTGTAGATGATGGATCAATTTGTTTATGTTTCATTTTAAAACCATGGTAAACAAAAGGTGGATGGATTTCAATACCTCTCTGTGGTGAATTATTACTAGATCCTCCTATTGAGGATGAATCACCTGAAGCTAGCGGGGATGACACTTGGCTGTCAAAAGCTTGTCTTCTTCCAGCTGACTTGGAACTCTCTCCAATCACCATTTCCCCTACACTAGCATATCCCATTCCTACATAACGAGGTCTTTCCTCAACCAAGATTGGGTTAGTTATACCTTGATTATTCTTACCAAGGTTAATTCCATTAAAACCCATGCTATTTAAAATCTTAGATCCTATACCTTTAGTGTGATTTTCAAATTCACCTAGCACTACAGTAGAATAGAAACTAGCATGGGAAGAGGAATTATATGTTGCCATACTTATTGTGCACTCATCATCAATAGTGTATGTTTTAACAAAGTAATATGTACCTTCTTAGGTCCATCAATTTGCAACACCATCAAGAGCTCATCCTTAGATTCTAGCTCTCTTTTCAATATGTCAATTTTCTCCTCTAGAGTCAATAGTTGACATCTCAGGAAGGAATTTTCTCCCTGTATCTGCTGATTACATGCTTCAAGTTCCTCAAGTTTCTCCTTGTTGGATAACTTGCCCATGGTTTTCCTGCACACCTGTACTTCCAAAAATTGCACACTACAACTGAAAGATCAAGCCAAAATGTAAAAACCAAAACTGAACCCAAAAATACTGAAGCAAAATCAAGAGCTAAACCAGATCTGATACCAAACTTGATCTGAAAATGGTACTAAAATTTTTTTTCAATACTTAGAAAATTCTAAAATGATTAAACTTATCAGACTCAACATTGATCATGAGTTCAATTTTCTCAATTTTGGGTGTCTTGGAAACCCATTTTTTTAACTCTTCCAATATGATCAATTAATCTGATTTTTCCAACTTTAGTGAATATATTGAATCTATTTCAAATCCATTAAAAATAATCACAAGTTGAATTAAAATATACTCTCAATCTAAATTCTGGATTCTAAAATTTGCAAGTGCGTTCACTATATGATTGTGGGTTATGGATACTGAAACAATTCCAATCCAATTACTCCATTTTTGTGCTTATTTTATCAATTAATAAAATTAATCAAATGATGAATTTTATCTGATCAAAAGCTTCTAAAAACTGAATAAAAACACCACAACTCAGAAATTGATAACGGATTTCACCCGAAGGCTACGTCTCTAGATTCATAGAAAGTGAATCGATCTATTCAACATCCAATGAAGTACAATATCCCTTCAATAATGACTAACAAATATTTATACCTACAAATGAGATGATAAATGTTTCAAGGAACTCTGAGAAATTGCAGAAACTGCCCCAAGAACAATATGTGGCTCCTACAGTGTTTCCACAGTGTGATCCCCTTGCAAATGCAACTAAAAACTTCCTATAACTTTAGATTAATAAACACTACATGAAAAGTATTTATATATCTGGAATTATTAAGAAAATATGAACAACATTCCATTTTACTTGCATGCCCTAGTTTGGACAAGAAGTGCTTGGAAAATTTAGGTCTTTATTGGTTCCTCATGCTTGTTCTTTACAAATGCGATGGAAAAATGCCTACATAGGAAAATATACAACACTTCATGCAACAAAAGTTACATTTATGGAAAGCTTATAAAATTTTGAGCATTTTTTATTTTTAAACCAAGTCCTAAAAAATTACCTTAGGTACTTCACAAATGATCTTTTCTCCAAACTACCATGGTTGCTCCTTCGGCAGACCACGCACTTGAGCTCATTGTTTACTCCATTGAGCCACCAAGGTGTCTTGGTTAGCTGATTGAACTTATCGGAATGAGGACTCATGGTCAAGTCATGGTGACATCCTTTTGCATCGATCACTTTGTGCATTAGAAATGGGATATTCCCACATTGAGTGGGGAGTCATCGATTTAAGCCTTAAAAGGCTAGGCATCGTAATTAATTAGCATGGCAATAGCCACACCCACCATTTTTGTTCGCCAATGCTTGTATCGACCCAATTTTTGTGAACTGTCCTCGAGCTATATGGAAGGAACTCGGTCAAACTTTGACTGATTTACATTCCTGAGTTATTTAAACCTAGCAAGATATATGGAATCCCGAGATAAATGGATATAAATCCGGTCATACGGTAAACTTGGTCCCTACAATGATAATCCTGAATATTACCAAACAATTTCAATATTGGTAAACACCAAGTTATATGGATAAGTTGGTCAATTCCAAACAATATGGTAAAACTCGATAATATAGTAAAATGTGATCAACTCGGTGGGGAGTTGATCACCCCATCGAGCTAATAATATAGCTCGTCGAGCTAATTATAAACCTGCAATGAAAAAATCAACTCATAGTGCAACATTGAATGTGAAATACAAAATCGAGCTTGAAATGCAATGCTAACATCCACATGGTGGTTTGAGAGCCCACCACATCTGGAAAACAAGAATATAGCTCTCACGGCGGTCGAGCTCCTCTCCGTTACAAAAGTTAATACTCTTGTTCTTTTAAAAATAACGTGAGTCGAAGAATGGAGGCCCAAAACCATATCAAAAAAAATTCAATTTTCATTCTCATCACTTGCCACTTTTTGCCATGTGCCACGTTCGGATTGGACTGTTGACTAGGGTTCACCCATTTAAGACCTCAACTTTGACCGGTGATAGAATTTGCATATGGACTCTATTTCTGAAGTTCAACATACCATCAGAAAGGTCTTGATAATCCCTTCAACTTGGTTTAGATTAAAGGATTCTTAGGTAATATATGTATAGTGAAAAATCCTCCAGATCACTATCACCCCATTAGTGTAGGATTTCCCATTTCATGCACTTTCTCTCTCTGTCTCCTTGGCATTGTTACGATAGGTGTAGTTAGGCCTATTTTATACATTAGGATTAGTTTAGAATTAGGTTTGGGTAGAGGAACTCATCCTTCTCTAGAGGATTATATCAAGTTCGCAAGTCCCACAGCTTGAGGGATAACACCATGTTAGCATAATTATACCCATTGCCCCATACACGGAGAGAAAATTGGGGGCTGCTATAATTTTGACATAACAAGAGTGTCAACTCACAAAAGCTTCACAATAATCAAGGATAAGTTCAAAGGGACATAGTAAGTTTTTGTGTGGGCTGCGAATATGAGGATATAGCCACCAAATACTTGGACAATTCGTGGAACTATAGATGGATCCGTAAAATCTTATTGAAGGTTGATGGTAAAGGGATGAAGCTGCAAAGTAAAAAGGAGCCAAAGGATGACCCACCAATGATATTGGGGAGGGCGCACATGTGAAGGAAAATCCATGAGAGTAAGTAAAGATTTAATTCAAAGTCATGGAACAAAGGTAATTAGGAGAAAATCCGTGGATAAAGATGAAAATATGTGAAGGACTGGAGATAGATGTGGAAAACTATGGAAGCCGCACTTTGCACGGTAAAGGGATGGAGTCGCGAGACATGGAAAAGATCCTCGTGAAGGCACCAAACAAAGAGAAAAGCTGCAAAGAACTGAAAAACCTCTAGAAGAAGAATAAAGTTGTGTATAATTAAAAAGCTACCAACAATGGAGAAAAGCCAAAGATTAAAGGAATCTTCTATGATACACGGAAAATGTCAAAATAGAAAAAGGAAGTTGTGGATCGAAAAAATAAGAACTAGACAGGGCTCAAGGATAATAAATTGAGATATACATGGATAATAAAGATATTTTTCTCCAAAATTGATGGTGATTCTAATTGTTAGATGATTGCGGCTAAGTATATGAATTGAACTCCATAAGGATCGATGAAATCTACTATTCCAGATTGCCAACATTTAATGTTTTTGACCTAGTTACATTCTCTATGTGTTTTCTTAATTTCAAGGTGAAATTAATGCCAAAGGAGAAAGTCACTAGATCATGGAAATTCTAGAAGTATGAGAAATTTATTTTTAAAGATGTTAGCTCACAATATTTTTGAATTGATGCATAGAAAAATGTGAAATCAAGTTGTTAATGAAAAGAAAAAATATGGACTTAGCCGACTACATTTAATGAACCAGATTCTCAGGTGAAAAAGGAGGAGAGGATGCACGACACATTAATCGAAGTAGTGGAATGGGTTGATAGTGTATATAGAGAAAAACTTCAAGTCATTTTCATAGAAGAGAGTTTCTATGAAATGAAATGAGATTACTTGAGATGAGACAAAGTGATAGAAATCAAGATACTCAAGGAAAAGACGATGCAATCAAGCTTCGAGAAAGAGAGACAGAAAGAAAAGAAATAGAAAAGAGGAGAATAGAGATGAAGAAATGAAGAAACAAATGAAAAGAGCATTAGTGCGGTAGATGTGTTGAGAAAAATAGATCAAATCAGATAAACGAAGAGAGTGAAAGAAAGAACATAGACAGGATATAGAAAGGTGGTCATAATCTATTATTCAAGCAATATTGTATCTAGATGATCAAAATTGTACGTAAATATAATTTTATGTTGTATCTTAGAGTTTTAGGGGTTGTAGTCTCCTTGTGGGTAGGTGCTTGCAAAATATTAGTTCTAGCTGATTAAATTGTGGGTTGGTTCTACTTGCGAGAGGGTACTTACTAAATTCACTATGTGGGTGCTCGAGAAAAATATTTGAGTGGGTTACTTCCGGAAGTTGTGGAGTGGGTGCTCAACCGAAACCATTGTAAAATTTTGAAATTTTTCTCCTAAATAAAGTCGTAGTTTCAAGTGGGTTTTTCTCCTGAAAGGGTTTCCCACTATAATATTTGTGTTCTATGTTATATTTCATGGTATCTGCTTGATTAAATTATCATAGTTTAAAGGTTTACATCATTGAAGGTTTAACATTGGCATTAAGATAAAAAAATTAATCTACACCGATTCATCCCCCTCTAAGTGATTTTTATCTCTACCACCTTTCATTTATAGGTATCCCGTGAAATGGAGAAGACAAACTTGTATGTGTGGAAAAGCACTTGCTTGATGGGTAAGTATAGTAAGTTGGTGGACAAAAAAGTGGACATAAAAACCTTAAATTCACATACCACAATTGCTAGACTATTTTTTACAGGTTTGGAAATTTCTTAACCTAAAACCGTGATCTTGGTTTAAAAACCTTTATTGCGGTCCTATGAGACAAAAAAACATACCCGCAACCCCTCATTTTCCCTATTTTCCCCTTTAAACCGTGATTTCTCCTCGATCATTGTTGCACTCAAGATTTGAAAACCCCTACAAATTGTTCTTTGGACTTTTAAATCATGAAATTTTCAACGAGGCCACCAAGACTAAGAGGTAGGCCCTCAATTTTGACCAAATTTCTTGCATTTTAGGTTAATTTTTGTGATTTTCATGGGGTTTTCAATTTTTGTTTTTTTAGTTATTCGAAATATCATAATCCTAAAAACGTCCAAATATTCCTCAAAACCCTCCAAACATTCCTCAAAACCCTCCTCCAAAGGTAGATCCACCTCGAGTGGCTCCTTCATCCCACGAAACTAAAGCAGAACAAAAGCTAATATTGTTGGAAGAATCTGAAAAATAAAGTTTCCATTAAGAACCTTATTCGGATAATAAGACAAAATCTTGCCACAAATCTGTCCCACATGAATTTACCCAACACATTGCAAACATTGATTGGTGAAGTTGACTTGAAAAACAACCAAATAAATAGATGGAATACCTTCAAACGTGAATCTAGGCAGTGGTATGCAGATAAATCATCCCATACGGCCATAAAAGACAAAAAAATGCAAATGACTACATTTGTGCATTATTTACTTGACACGAGAACCAATGCCCCCCGCAACTACTTACAAAGGGTTCCCGATCAATTGGTGCCATAATGACCGAATCAAGATCAATTTTTGGTACCGATGGTGGATGGTTTTTTATTATCCACCATGTAAACAAATTATATTACTCTCTAATTTTTAAATAAATTATAGTGCGAGTTCATGCATAATGAGGTCCCAAATTGTTTTGACTTTTATTTTTTTAATGGGCGAGGAGGTATCTTTGCACAAAGATAGACTGTGCACGCATTGGTCAACCAAGGATCCCCAATGCCCCAAAAACCGCATTGCCTTAAGTTATCCCTCCTATAGTGAAGGAGGTTTTTGATATTGACACATGACATGCATTAAGGGATCTCACTGACACTCTGACCCAACATAGTGACTCGATTTTACATGGTGATGTTGGTGGAGGTGTCAGTTCTAGTGCACCACATCACTATGGATCATGTGGTGCCGTATGGAGTATGGATGAGAAATCATTTACTAGATCACATGAATTTTCATATATATATATATATATATATATATATACACACACACACACACAATAGTTTAATTCATTTGAGACTTTAATAAATATATTTTATTATGTCATGTACATACGTGTAAAAACTAATATTTTTTATTTTAAACATCAAGAGTCGATGAAGGACATGTCGGGCATCAACTTGCTAGCTCTGCACCTTGGCATGTTAAAGACGTAAGTTTCAAGTTACTTACATTTAAAATTATAGTTGATTGCACTTTTATTATTAAATACACTTTTTAATGTTCATCTCTAATGTTTCACGTGTACATGTACATATTAATATGTTTGTATTTGTTACGTAGGAGCCTAGCAGGTCATCATCTACTCCGGCACCGAGGCTACTTGGTATGCCTCACGTGACTTTTACGCATGTTAGTTTCTCTTTACACATTGTTTCCAATTGTGGAAGTTTAGTTGTGTATCTACTCTTCTAAAAATTTTGGAGACTCGAGTAACATCAAAGATTTCCTAGGATAATTAAACCTAGATTCCTACTCTTCTAGGAGGTCATATGACAATCAACAGTATTATTAAGAGCATTGGTTGGTTTCTATTAGTAAACAAATACATTGGTTTGTTACGTGTCTATTATGCTTTGGGTTAGTTATGTAGCAACTTCATGTAGATTAATATTGATTTGTACATATTTTTTTTGTAGCTTATGAATGATAGAGAGACTCCTCCCTATATGCAGACTACGGAGGATGTTGTAAATGCTCCCATAACATCTATAGATCCACTAACTTAGGTACAATTTTTCAAATTTGTTAAATTTTGGAGGAATTATTTCTTATTACTTATCTATAATATCAAATTTTATAAATGAAATATTTAATTTGAACTATTTATTTGTATGTAGCCTACCCATTGTGAGTCTACCGAAGACCCTGCAACAAGTCGATGTCAAATTGATTATGATCATAAGATTGTGGTAAGATTTCACATGCATTATAAATTCTAAGTTTCTAAAATTTTAATGTATTTTAAAAATTTGGGTGTTAGAAACTTGTTATTTATGAATGTGCGGGATATGTAGAAACCTTCTTAGATACGGTTAGGACCACACGAATGAAATCAGTAGTGGCATCTTTGTCCACTACATCCATAGTTCATTGACACGCTTCTTCTAGCAGGGTGAAGAGAGGGAATATGTTTCATGATTAGATTCTTGTGACCTGCATTTATAGATATATATGTCATCTGGTCCTAGTTCATGATTCTTCATATAGTCCATATATAGCCTTATGTGACCGCATGTGGTCCTATATGTATGAAACACTTAGTTCGATACATTATGAATTTATATTTTTAGATACACGTGGCACACTTAGTTTGATACGGTATATCCATGTTGGTTTTCATAACGATATTACTTCTATGTTTGATTTGATTTCATTGCACATGATATCCTTCTACATGTATGTTTTCATAACCATATTAGTTCTATGTTTGATTTGATTTGATGGCCTCGATTATGTGACCATTATCCACATGATATAAAATATATATGATGTTATGTTATTGTTAAATTATATTTGATGTCATGTTATATTATGATTTTGAAGGTTATTTGGTGCAAGATCATTTTTTTCAAGATATTCAAGTGTGGACTTACATGAATTTTCTTATTTTAAACACGTGGTTAATGCGCTGCAAAGTTTGAAAAAATTACACAATTACAAATGGTCTTGAACAATTTAAATTACAAGTCATTTTATATGTTTTAAAAAAACTTACAATTTATTTGTTAAGTATTAGTCCAAATTAAGTGTTATTGATGTGTGTAACAATAAGGTCCTAATTTGAATTCACTTGTTTAAAAAAATATAAAAAAATTATAGTTTAGTTGGCACAAGATATGAAAAAATATTCTTAACACTCTATTATGTATTAACATGATTTAAAAAGAGATCAAACAATCATTACAATATTTACATGGTAATGTGTTAACCTTGTTTCAATCTCATTGATGCAAGCCAAGTAGTAAGAAGTCATGCCCTAGGACATCGTGGGAGAAAATTTTCACTACCAATATGTCCAATTGGGGTTTATATGCCTTTGGGTGCTATGGTGGGCTCTAGGAGGCCCGGTTTGGAGTCAGACCACCCAATCTGGAGCTAAGAACCCCTTCCCTATTAATCCCAATTCAAGTTTTTAGTGGAAACTTATAATGATCACAACTTAACACTTGGTCATCCAAACCAAGAACCATTTAAGCCAAAACTTGAGCGAAGTATTTCTCTAATCACACCCAAGAATTCAGGGTCGTCAAAATCCTTGAGCCTTTGTGGCATAATTGTTTACAAAATGCCTTTTCTTGGCGATCTAGGTAATGAACGGACGCGAGTAGTGAGAATTCATGCCTCCGGATGCCATGGCACCAAACCTATTATGCTAACAAATTCGAGTGGCCATGTAAATATTAGAGGAGGTGTCATTTTGGTGTGCGACAAGGTCGTTTCCGGGGCTACTTTGTTCGAGCGTAGTCCTTAGGAGCCCTAAGACACAAAAAATCGGTCAACTTCAATGGGTGATTACTTAGACTACATGGCACCTATATATGTATCACTAAACCCTACACCTCGGTTTAGGGACCCTCTACAATAGCTTCTCTATTTTTTCTTCTCCGATTGGTACTCTCCTGTCATGTTGTTGCAAACACGAAAAATAGTGTGGTTTGAGCCGGTGTAAAGGTGTCAAATGCTACATTTTGTCAACGATGGGTTGTGGCATCAAACCAACTTCACCAAAACATCCAAATTTCTAAGTAAACACTAAATGAGGTGTCATTTCGTGTTCAACAAGGTCGTTCCTTCTAGGCTACTTCATTCGGGCATAGTCCCTTAAGAGCTCGAGACCAAAACAATATTCAACTTCGATGGGTAATTAATCGGACTCTGTGCACCTATAGATGTATTTTTGATCCTAAACCTCGGTGTACAAACCCTCTAAAATAGCATATCTCTATTTTTTTCTTCTCAAACAAATATCGGTTGTGGTAATCAATCGACTATTCCAACTCATCCGGGTGACTAGTTAAATGCTATAGAAGGAATATTTTTGGTTCATGATAAGTTTTTTGCTTGCGTGCTATTTCATTGGGGCATAGTCCCTTAAGATCCTTAAGACCAAAAACTTGTTCAACTTCAACGGGTGATTATTCGGACTCCATTTTACTTAGAGATGTCTCATTAGATCCTAAAATCTTGTGTAGGAACCCTCTACAATAGCCGGTCTCAGTTTTTTCCATCTCCGATTGATGCTCTCGTGGCCTTGTTGTTTGAAAATGTGCAAAATAGTGTAGTTTAAGCCGGTGTAAGAATGTCAAATGCTATATTTTGTAAACGCTACATCATGCCACCAAACCAACTATGCCAAGCATGTCTAAGTGTAAAGGTAAAAATTAAAGGAGGCATCATTTTGGTGTGTGATAATGTCATTGCTTCCGGCTATTTCATTCGGGCGTAGTCCCTTAAGAGCCCTAAGACCAAAAAATCATTCAAATTTGATGGGAGATTACTTAGAATCTGTGGAACCTACGAGATGTCTTGTTAGATCCTACATCTCAAAGCATAAAGACCCTCTACAATATCCTATCTTAGTTTTTTTCTCTCCGATCGGTGCTTCTTGCTACTTGTTGTTTGCAAATGTGTGAAATAATGCGGTTTAAGCCAATGTCAAGGTCAAAACACTTGTATTTTACAAATGATGGGTCATGGCATTGAATCAATTGTGCCAAAATGTCTCAGTGGAAAGGTAAATGCTAGAGGAGGTGTATTTTTAGGTGTGACAAGGTCATTTGTTCCGGGCTATTTCATTCTGGGAATAGTCCTTTAAGAGCCCTGAGACCAAAACTCGTTCAACTTCGACAGTGATTACTCGGACTCCGTGGAACCTAGAGATGTCTCATCAGATCCTACACCTCAGCATAGGGACCCTCTACAATATTTTTTCTTATATTTTTCTGTCTCCAATCGGTGCTCTCGTTGCCTGTTATTTGCAAATGTATGAAATAGTGTAGTTAGAGCCGTGGCAAGGATGTCAAATGCTATATTTTGCAAATGGTGGGTCGTGGCATTGAACTGAATGTACAAAAATATTTAATTGGCCAGTAAATGCTAGAGGAGGTATTTTTTTGTGTGTGATAAGGTCATTACTTCTTGGCTACTTCGTTTGGGCATAATCCCTTAAGATCCCTAAGACAAAAAAATGTTCAACTTCGACAGGTGATTACTCGGAATCTATGGAACCTAGACATGTCTCGTTAGATCCTACCCCTTTGTGTAAGGACCCTATACAATAGTATGTTTTGGTTTTTTCTATCTCTAATTGGTGCTCTCATTGCTATGTTGTTTTTAAATGCACGAAATAGTGCGGTTTAAGCAAGTCTGCAAGACCTGCCAAATGCTATACTTTGCAAACGGTGGGTCATGGCACCAAACCAAATATACCAACACATCTGGGTGGATAGGTTAATTCTATAGGATGTTCTCTTTCAGTGTAAGATAATTCCATTACGTCCTGGGGTACTTCGTTCGGGCGTATTCCTTTAAGAGCCCTTAGACAAAAAATTTGTTCACTCCGAAAGGTGATTACTCGCACTTCGTGGCACCTAGACAGATCTATTCATATCCAACACCTCGGTGTAGGGACCCTATATAATATTCTATCTTGTTTATTTCTATCTCCGATTGGTTCTCTCACTTTGCCCTACTTTTTGGAAACATGCAAAATAGTGCGATTTGAGCTAGTGTAAGTCTGGAAAATGCTATCTTTGTAAATGGTGGGTCGTGGCACCAAAATGACTCGCACCAACACATCCAGTGGCCAATTAAATGCTATAAGAGGTATCATTTTTATGTGTAACAAGGTCATTTCTTCCAAGCTACTTTGTTCGAGGCATAGTCCCTTAAGATCCCTAACACCAAAAACCCGTTCAAATTAGATGGATGATTACTCGAATCCGTGGCACCTAAATATGTCTCATGGGATCATACACCTCGGTGTAGGAACCCTCTACAATATCTTATATTAGTTTTTTTCATCTCCAAATGGGTTCTCTCGCTATGTTACTTTTTAAAAATGTGTAAAATAGTGTAGTTTGAGCTAGTGTAACATTGTCAAATGGTATACTTTGCAAATGGTGGGTTGTGGCACCTAACCGACTATATTCACATGTAGGGATGAGCTTTCAAACACTTGGAGAGGTTTTTTTTTGGTTCCCTATGCTCCCGGTGCCGAGAGATACCTCCTTCGAGGCAAGAACCTCCTCTGTAGGTACATAAACCTTTGTTAGTTGCCTCTCTTTTATTCTAAAATAATGAAAGATTCTCTTAGCTTCGAGAATATAAAATTCTCGACTAAAAGTTCCAACCACGTGAAGGTGGAAGATTTTCTAGAATCACTAACCTGCATAAAAGTGTTAGTCGAAGAAATTTAAGTTGAATCAAAACCATACAAGATATATACTAAATACGAAATTTAATAAAATATATGAACTTGAATGCTGGAACTAACAAATGTAAAAACTTCAAAGAAATTATACATACCAGATGAACTCATGTAAATTTATTCCAATGTTCACCATCAGGATGTGAAAGTGCAAGCTTTTATGACACCACAAACCTGTATAAAAGTGTTAGTCAAAGAAATTTAAGTTGAATCAAAACCATATACTAGATATATGCAAAATATAGAAATTTAATAAAATATATGAACTTGAATAATCTGGTTGAAAAATTTAAACACTTCAAAGAAATGATATATACCAGATGTAAGCATGTAAATTCATTTTAATGAGCGATCAAGATCGGATCTACTCGAATAGCGAGATAGGATTGCTTCATGATATTTCTCTCAAACCTTCTAAAGAATCTTGTTATTAAGCCTTCCTCGATATCTATATAGCTGAATATTTTTCACTAGAACTAGATGTAAATATAATAGTATTTTCCTTTGTGTCTCAAATTCTTTAAACACCCAAACATAGGAATTTTTTAATGGATACCATCAAAGCCATGTTCTAGTAACTACCATTGACGTTGTAGGGTACTCAATATATTCACCATCTATAACGGAGAAGTCAAATTATTTCTTTCCTCGATGCAATGGCATAACAAATAGTTTGTTCCTTCTTCATTGTCTTCTCTCACAATAACTACAAACACATGTCGTACCAAAAAAAAAAATTTCAACTCAAATTTAAATTACATATTAATTTCAATGGACATAACTCAATACAAAAATTTTAAATAACTATTTACTTTGTCGCACCAAAAGATAAATTTATTCAAATTCCTTGGATGTTGTAAATTCATCTAGAGAAACAAGTCATAATTCATGTGGAGGATAATTACTAGGAAGTGGAGTTAGAGGCTTACAAATCCATCCATCCACCCATTCTTGTGAATCACACTCGGTAGTGACAAATTTTATATAATATTCACAAAAAAATGCCAAATTTCTTGTCCATGTGGTCCACGAAGTAATGTCTCGAGCTAAAAATTGAGTGCATATCATTGGACCCCGTGAGTGTCATATAATCCTCGTTTTACTCGTAATTTTGTGTTCCTCTATCAACCAAAAATATCTTGAACTATGGAATTTTCTTGACAAGCCCAAGCCATTTTTTTAATATACCATTCCACTATGCTCTTTGCATATTTCAATTTAGCACAACTTTTTACTTCAACTCTTCTCTTGCAAGAGCTCTTTTCACAAATTCTCTTGCACCGTCATGCTCTCATTTTTCATGTACAACCTCAATGAAACTCTAATTATGTTTCACACCCATCTTGACGTGCATCGTGCTCATCCAATAAAATATTCATGCATTATTAAACCGAGACATGTAATTATCTAACCATATATAATGTTGATTGAAGCAGATGTCCCTATCACATAATTTTCCATAAAATAACAGAAACACCCTTTCAAAAATTTAGTAGAATGAGTACGATCATCAACGATATAAAATTCATAATCTCTTTAAAAAAATCAATCATTCTTTGTACTGTTAGGAGAATGCATAAATGTTATATGTATAGAAATTGCTATATGTACTTGAGTTATAATATTGGGATTGAACCTCCATTTGTGGTTGTAATGTGTAATTCTCTACAAAATCAACCACTCAAACAATAGTACAGATAGGAAATGTTTCCTTGGATATATTTAACTATTCATCCAACCATCGAGCTGTGTGTATGCCTAGCATAGTCAAAAACAATTTCATCCTTAAATTTTCTCATAAATTGAAAAACAAGCATATGTTGTGTAACTAGCTCACACCGTTTAGACTCGTTTCCATATTTCAACCGGTATGGTATTGATTTATATTAATCAAATCCAACTAAATTATGTCTTATTACACCTCCAATTTTCTCATGGATATAAATTTCTAATTTAGGTAATCCGCCACATGTATCACAACTTCCATCTAAATAATCCTAACTATACAAAAATCGTCCAACTTCTCTATCACAAAATATCATAAAAATGAAATCCTTGGAAGATATTGCTGAAACTTGAACACCACATTCCAATAACATAGTTTCGAATGAAAATCGAATGAATATGTAAAAATTTAGCATAATGCATCACAAATTCAACATGTTGCCTATAAAAACAAGTTGTTTAAGCATGGTTGATTTTCACATAGAATAGTTTCAACATTTCAAAAAAATGTTGACTAATTTTAATTTCTAGATGCTCCTGTTCAAACTTACGAAAAATTCGAGTTTGAGTCATATCTAATAAATGCTTTGGATGTGGTTCACAATTCATAGAACTAACTCTTTGTTTTCAAACATCTCTTGTATTAGGTGAAACTCTAGTGTTATCATGCCAAAATTGAATTACAACTTCTCTTATAGCATGTGATATATATTTTTCATTACGCGGTGCTCTCACGAGAAAATGCCCAAAATTGATTTTATTGAGTGATTAAAGGATATTACGTCTTTCAATTGCTTTCATTAGAATTTTTCAATTAAATTTCAACATTCGACTTGTTTATGTAATCAAGTGTTGTTCTTTTGTTGATTCACTTACAACACTAGTAGCAAGTACATGACGCACAATATTACCATCCCTTGTGCATCTCTTGACACCAATAGTGTGACATGCATCATGAAGGTTTTCATGAATTATTTTGTTTTCACCATGTATATTAGATTTTGTCAATCCTAAGGTGTTTAATGTAGGTCTCATTTTAATAAATTTCATTAAACTAACCAACAACTAACTTCTTTAGGAATCATTTAAAATTTCAAAATGATTATCCCAAATTTCAATGGTTTTTCTTCTCGATTTTCCATTTAGAAAGTTTGTCAAAAATTGGTTTCAAAATTTTCTCATCAATTTCAATAAAATAATTAGGTTTCTTACGTAAAATCCTAGGATTTTTGTCAAATTTTGTTTCTCTACATCTTCAATGTGAATTTCTTGATTCACATTTTCATTGTCTCATTCAATTTCAACATCGACTACATCAAATGTATTTAATTATTCTTCAACTTTGATAGTAAAAACATCTTCATCACATGTATTTAACTCATCTTCAACATTAACAGTAGAAACATTACCTAGTTCCTCATTTCTTACAATAGTAAAGGTCGAAGATGAACCTCTTTTTGATTCACAAAGATTCCACATTCACTCAAAATTTTGAAATCTTGTATCCTATAATTTTTCTGGTTTTTTTACTTATTGACATCCTTTTTTGACTTTGTTTCTTGTCTCCCATGTTGTTTTTCTTCCGGTGATAAGAAAAATGTGTAGAAAGTGACAAAATTTCATAATAATTCGTATAGTAAAGTCAAATAGTAAAACTCACATGGTAATTCAAACATTGGGATGTGTGTAAATATGATTTACTAACCACAATCATGCTTTACAAACTTTGTGATCATAGTTTACAAATCATGATCGCGGTTCTCGTATTGAGAACATTGATCGTGGTTTATAAACGATGGTCATAGTTCTATCTGTATCATTAAATTTGACCCTCAAGGATCGGGAAATATTTTTTTCCCCAACCAAAGCTATGTGAGGTCATTATGGCATGTAAAAGGTCAAAAAATTCAAATTTTCTCTTCCATGGACTTGAACCATGCTGAAAATTTGAAAAAGTCTCACAAAAATGGTCCCATCATATACGGGAGACTATTAGCTTCATAAAATATTAATTTTAAAGTGAAATGAATAAGATAAATATAATTTTATAATTTTTTACTAATAGTAGGTCTTTAAGACATTTTTTCTCACGAATGTTCATGTCTACATTTAAGATGGTAACTTTTGTTTCTCTTATCAAAATGTGATAAAACCTATACCATCCAAAGCATGGATAAATTATAGACACACACACACACACACACACACACACACACACACACACACACACACACACACATATTTGATTTTGATGTTTTTGATATAGTTATTGTGGAAATGGAAAGTGCTCCAGTTTCTAAAAAAACTCGAACCACTTTCGTGATAAAAATCATTAAAAAAAATTTCTCAAAAAAATACAACATAAAATCCATCCCAAGATAAATAACGACATATAAATTTTTACCAAAGGAAAAAAATAACAAGATTTTGTCATCCAAATCGTGGGCAAACAGACTACAATCTTATAGGGTTTTTAAAAATAAAAACCAATTCATATAATTATGAGTGTTTAAAATAGTTAAACTTGTTTGTTTTTTAAAACATTAGTATTTTAGAAACTAGATTACGGATGCTACGATTCATATGTATATAAATTTTCCTAATTTTGAGTGCATGTATTGCTAATAATCCTTACAAGTTGAGATTTCACTATTTTTGCAATATGATGTCCACTTATGACCCCATTTTTGTCCTCCAACTTGCTGCACTTACCCCGATAATGGGACATAAATCATTAGTAGTTTTTGTTGTTATTTAAGGGCATCTATAGATAAACCGAGAAGATATTTCTCTACATTATCAAAATTTATCACCCATATAGTGTCGTACAATCTTCAACCACCATATGAAGTGTATATTTATATTTATAGGAAGTTAAATCCAAGCTGCATTTGATACAATGCTAGGCGATTCTACATTAGTACTTAGTCTTTTGCAACATTGTTTACCATTAATCATACGAGAGCAAGAAAGATAACAATAGTTACCCATGTTGAGGTGTATAATGGTAAAGCAATGATTCGAACTTTGGTGGGAAGGGTTAGGGGTACTACATGCATGGATATCAACAATGGACTTTTGCATCGTTACCTCTGCACTAAGTGAAGTCGGGATAGTTGTTTCCTATGGGATGGCTAAACAACACTTTGTAGTGCTTCCACCTATGGTACCGGGGGTAAGGAATAATTATGTATTAGGCTCTGTAGTTATTTCTTGCTCTCTAAATGGTGTTTCATTAAATGTCAAGATAGCTACAATTGGTATGTGTATAGCAATCATATCTTTCTACGTCTGTAGTAGATATATGGCTTCATAAAAAAATTCTCCCATAAGGTAATGGTTATAGACTATCATGTGTGGTCCTTTATGCTAATAATAGGCCATTGGGTAGCACTACCATCTTTCCAAGTAATCATAGAAATATCAGAAAAAAATTAGCCACACCAAAAACATCTACTATAGCCCGAAGAGGTACATGTTGTATTGTCTTTACATCGATGAAGTGAAAAGCGTAGGTTGGTACTAGGGGGTACGTTGTGTACATAGCTGAAAAATAGAATCCATGCTAAGAATCACCTCCCATGGGTTTGTATAGTCTCTATTTGTCAACTTCACATACTTTAGGGCACCCTTGGATATTAAATAAGTTCTAGTTATGTAAAATTTTCAAGGTAATAAGTACCAGGTGTTGCTTGAAACACATTATGTTCATGTCATCGCCAAGAGCGTCGATCACATTGAAATTGAAAACCAACCCCTCACCTTTTTCATTGATATAGCCATGTATTCTTCCTTTGAAAATGACCTTGCCCTCAAGCACCCATGACATATGGTATGGATACAATTTATTAATGCTTGTTGTTGGACCAAGTTGTAAGAGTTTAGCAACGTTTGGCATTTTTATGTACCGTGCCGAATTAAGACAAAGTGTGTGCACAATTATAAGGGAAACATAGAGTTGTTTAAAATTTAAGTCGAGAGTCGACAAAAATATAAGCAACAAGAAATATAGGCATTAAGATTCATGTTCAAATGTATGACCAATTCAAATACGAATGTAAACTACTTTTGAGGTTTTTTCCTATTGTAAGCAATGGGTTTAAAGCTACATGGATATGTAAATACTTTAATATTAATCACTAAATGTTATGAGAGTAGTCTAATAGTAGGATAAGAAACAAAAAAACCAATATGGTGGGAGGATTAGGTAAGTGCAACAAGTAGGGGGAGAAGAGAGGGGCCATAAGTTGATGCCATATTGCAAATAATAGTGAAATCTCAACTTTTATGGATTATTAGCAATACATGCAATAAAAATTAGAAAACATTTATATGAATATGAATCGTATCATCTGAAATCTAATTTGTAAAGTACTAAATTTTATAAAAAAGGAAAAATTTAGCTATATTAAATACTCAAATTTGAATGACTTGGAATTTTTTTTTGAAAAAGCCTATAATATTGTAGTCCATTTTCCCATAATTTGGATGAACAAAACTTTATATTTTTTTCCTTTGGTGAAAATTTGTATGCCATTGTCTATCTTGGGATACAATTTATTTTTTTATATTTTTATGATTTTTCCATGAAAGTGGTGTAAAAACATAAAAAATGGAGCACTTTCCATTTGCATGTCATAACTTCATTAAAAAACATCCCTTTATCTATAAAAAGGTCAAATATTTCCAACGAATATTCAATTTTGACAACAACCCATCACATTAGTATATGAATAGAAGACTTAACGCTATCAAACATTAATATTCATAATAAAAAAATTAACATTTTCAAGAAATTGACAAAACTAACATATAGAATGATGAAAAAGTAAGCTTTCAAAATGAAAATATGGAGAAATCTTGAAATTTTCTTACCAAGAAATAATTTTGGCAGCAACCCACCACATTAATATGTAAATAAAATACTCAACAATATCAAACACTAATCTACATCCTCAAGAATTTAATATTTTCAATAAATTGACAAAACTAACATGTAGAATGTTGGAAAATGAAGCTCCAAACTTGAAAACATGGAGAAATCTTGAAAATTTCCTATCAAGATCTAATTTTGACAGAACCTCACCTCCTTTATACCTATAAGGAAGACTCAACACATGCAAAGTCAACAAAACAAGTTAATAAAAAAGTTAGATTAACATGTGCAAAAGAAGGCTAGTAATCAAAATTGAAAAATAACAACAAAAACTTGAAATTAAGTGTAAAGTAAAATGAAGTCCCACTGGGCATGCCAAATGTGTATATGAATTAGTTAAAAATGTAAAAGAAATCAAAGATAACACCTAATAGCTTCAATACAATGCTAACTAAATCAATATACTATCATGCTTAGAGCTTAAGCAAAGAAAATATACTAACATATGTACATTAGAAAATGAAATGAAGATTCAAAGTAAAAACCTAAATAAATTAACCTCTATCTATAATTTAATGCTAATGAAGTGAACCTATTTATATCCTTAGAAATCAAAAGGGTTGATTGTATGTTTGAATCCCAAAGTCTTTAAGAATGAAGGTTTGTCAATCCATGGCCACAAGACCATTTGACATATCTCCATATGACTTTAGAACTTGGATGGATGAATGCAAGAAATGAATATAGCTAGCTCATCTAATGGAATAATTCTATAAGATGATAAAATGGCTATAGTATAGGCTATATGGTCATTTAGGTGTAAGTAACAAGGTTAAAGGAGGGTTCCTTTTATAACTCAATAGTTTGAAGAATCTTTGAATCCTATCAGATGTGGTATTATAACAAACCTAGGTTAGTTATGGATAAACATGGTTTAGAAGTGGTCGATTTTACTTTAGGAGAGTTTAATTTGTTCTCTAGTGACTCATGGGGATTAAGGGAGTTTATTAATTAACTAAAGTGATTAATTAATAGGTGTGCAAGCTTATAGAAGCTTTTTAGAGGAATAGTTAGTATGATTTATGTTATGAGAGGATTTTAATCAAATAAATGACAATTTATTGATTAAATAGAAGAGAAAATTAATTAATTAAGAATAATTAATTAATCGAGATAGAAAGGGTTATTAAATAATTAGAAATAATTAATTAATCTAGATAGAGAGGGGATCTTAATTAATTATAATTAATTAATTAATCTAGATAGAACGGGGAGCTAATTAATGGACGGTCATTAATTGGCATCATTGTTGGATAGAATAGTTAATTAGCTAATGTAATATAATTAATTAATGATGATAGCAGAGAAAATGTGCGATATTGACGATATGTCATCAATTTACATGAAAGGGTATAATTAGTGTAATTTAAGTATTTAAATTGCTTGAGCTAAATCATAGGTGTCTACATTACAAAAAAATAGTTGCAAAACCTCATTTTTCCCCACAATTTTCCGCGATCACGCTTTTTTACTAATAGCTCAATTTAGAACTGTGAGTGCACTCATGACTTTATCATCAAATCCAACCCTCAAGGCTTTGGAAAACACTATTTTTCCTAAACTTGAGCTTTGGGAGGTCATTATGGCATGTGAAAGGCCAAAAAAATCAAATTTTCACTTCAGTAAACTTTAACCATGACGAAAAATAGAGAACATGTCACAAAAGTGGTACCATCATGTAGGGGAGACTATTAACTTCATAGAAATATTGATTTTAAAGCGAATAGAATATGATAAATATTATTTTATAATTTTAAACTAATTTTAGGTCTTTAATAAACTTTCTCCCATGAATGTTCATGTCTACAATTAAGACCGCAAATTTTGTTTCATTTGTCGAATGTGATAAAACCTATACCATCCCAACCGTGGTGAAATTCTATACACGTTAAAAATAATAATTTCAATATTTCTTATAGATTTATATTTTGAAATAAATTATCATGTCATATGAGGTCAAGATAAAGGTTGTATTACTTATTGTTCATGAAATGAAAGAATCTAAATTCAATCGATTTTATTTTGAGTTAGAGAAACACAATGGCATTATGTTGCATTGAGAATAATTGAATGTGTTGTTAATGTCATGTTAACAAGTTTTGTATTTATCATTATTAATGCATGTCATAGCTAGAGGAATGGTTCAAGTAATATAAGGCTAAGATGTATAAGAATCTGAAATTTCTAAGACTATTTTATTAAATAGTGTCAAATTTTTTGGTTAATGAATTATTATTATCCTTAACAAAAAGATGTCTCTTAAAGTATAGAATTAATTATGTGGATGTAATGGTAAAGTATGAAATAGGAAACATTAGATTGTTGCATTATCTTTGTTTATTAATCTCAGTGTGTTGTTTCTGAAATTCATTCATTTGGGTATTATATCAAATTAAACCTTAAAGATTGTGAGGATAACCACTCATGTTAGTTCAATTTGAACTGATTGCTTTTACCATTTTTATCTTTCTTATAGATGGCATAAATAAATTTATCTTAGGTGGATGTCTAAATAGATACTACACATGAATTATGATTAACTCAATTAGTTATATTAAGTACAACATGATTATAAATAAAAGTAATACTTCGCTCTCCTATTTAAAAATAAAAGGAAGTAAAACATTATGTAAAATTTGTGTTGTTATTAGATGATCCATTTGTACTTGTATTTAAAATTGTGTTAATACTTACGAAGATGATGATTACTTGTATTATGTAATATGTCATTTATGTTATGGATTGCAACAATATATTATGATTTAAAAGTGAATTGTAAATATTACTTATGTTTGGGAGCAATATATTTAAGTCAATTATTATTTATTCAAGTTCGAAAAGAATGTTAAATAAAAGTATTTGTGATACAATTTTATAATGTGGGATATTTAATTATGTTAAAATTTATTAACATACAAAAATAAGTACATTAAGTAATAATGTGACAAAGTTGTCGTAAATTATAATAATAAGTCTCACGATGACTTAGTAAGTTATCTTAAATCATAATAAACATAACAATGAGTTATATTCTAATTACTCATTAATAATATCATAACTTGTTATGATATTATACTAAGAAACATATGAATACATAATAATATGCAATAAACTTATCGTCTCAACCAAAAACATATCCATCATAAATTGATTTATTTGAAGTTCCTTAACCTTAGGGATAAGATGTTCTTATTGAAAAAATCTTGACAGAAAACTTCAAATGGTTATTATATGTCACTATTCATTTAATGATGCAAGTCATTAAGTGAATACTACCTTATAGTAGGTATCTAAAGCGGTCCTTTAAGGTCCAATATTTATGATTATTGTAACTAACTATTAAACTATATTCGTTGAGTTACAAGAATTTTTCAAACTGATTTGTAAGAACCACTAGGTACCAAATTAAGTTAGCTATGTAGAAGAAAGTGATTATGTAATGAAAAAATGCATCACATAAGAATTTTATTTCTTATAGGAAACCTAAGTTGGCACATATATGTTCCTTTACAGATGTTGGACAAGTCTTGTGCCTGGTTTGCAACATGTAAATTAAATGAATTAACTAACTGATTCAAATCCAGATAACTAAATAAAGTAATATGGTGGAAAGAAAAGTTTAGAACGATGAATGTGTTGTCTTGAAATAGATCATGCAAGCATGTCTCTTAAAATTTGGACGAAGTAGTGTAATATTTTGATTACGTTGTTAAATTCACTAGGTTCTAATTAAGGTGTATGATGTCAGATGGGTTTCAATTGATTTATTTCCTAGTAGACAACTAGAAAAAAACACTTGATTATCAATTCTGGGAAAGCTAAGCTAATGTATACTTTGTATACACAATCGTAAAGAGTACACTATAAGGGATCTAGTAGATCTAAATGACCCATAAATATACACTTGGTTTTTATTTTTATCGAGATGGATTTAATTTAAATTGATGCTAGATTTAAATTCTTTGTAATTAAATCGGTGAAGGTATAGAATTAGTCTTGGATATATATATAAAAATTCCCTTAATTGAAGCATTGAACTAGTATGTGTTACATTTTGGAATGTGATCTAAAGGTTACAACTCTTGCACATATTGAGACCCTAAAATAACTTAAACTTAAATTATTTTCTAACATATAAAATGGTTAGGACAATAGGCATGCTTTGTTAATCACAAATTTTTAGGTTGTGAAGCAGCCAAAACAAAAATGTTGGATGAAATATTCGTTATCCTTCAAGACAAGCAAAATTGTATCACTTTTCTTGATCAAAAAGTGATGGGTAATGACAATGGTAATGACAATGATGGTATTGAATAACATCGGGACAAACTTAATGCAGGCACTAATGTAGATTAATGTAAACTTGGTCTTTGGTAGTTTAATATTATCACCCTACCCTCCTAATGACACACTCATATTATTATGGTTCTTATATGAATGGTGAGGGGTCTGTTACAATAAATAAAGTCGTTTCATCTTACATTCTTACATACATCTACAACCATGTATCATGTGTCACACATACTATACAAACTCTCATTATTGAATCATCTTACAAGGTCTATGATACTTCATTTCCGTACACATTACCACACACTTAGGGGGATAAAAATTACACATTTTCACACCACCTCATCAT
Organism: Taxus wallichiana var. yunnanensis; assembly: GCA_018340775.1. NCBI lineage: Eukaryota > Viridiplantae > Streptophyta > Pinopsida > Cupressales > Taxaceae > Taxus > Taxus wallichiana. The sequence goes on along the minus strand of CM031241.1, from coordinate 428,490,789 downwards.
CAACACACCTCTCATCTTCTCATTGTTGTACATCAATATTATAACATATGCATGTTAATCTAAAAATTTAGGGTCATCATTACCCGATGATATACTCTTGTGCTTTACTTCACACTTGATTGTTGAGGGCTTACTACACATGAACCCCACACACACATAATGCGTCATACACATTTCTTCTATTCACACATCTCGCATCATACATACTATATTTAGTCTCGCATCATTTTTACCTTTCTGAATTTTATACATGTTACATCATGCATTCTGCATTTAGACTACATCATTATGATTATTTTCACATTTACATATCATACATACACATCATACTACTCTTCATCATACATGTCTCTATCATCTACAAGTGTAACATTACACATTACTCATCATACATACTACATAACACGTATATTCACATAACTAGTCTATCCACATACATTGTTTTCCATATTATTCATCATTTATTACACATATTACACATCATATGGTCATCTATTATCATCACACACACTACATCATCTTCTACATGTCGCACTACCCTATGATGCAATTTAGTTCCTTGGTGCCGTTAGTTTACAAATCAAATGGACCTTATCATACTTACACACTCATCATTCGGCCTTTCATCATGTGAAATTCCTAGGTTAGTGACATTCACTATAGGATAAATGGTCAACTATGCTATTATCTTGTAGTGTTATACACTTTAGGCTACATCACTACTCCCTCTACTCATCTTGTAGTAATATACGCTTTAGGCTACATCATCACTCTCTTGTTCACCTTGTCGTGATATACGATTCACCTATAAGGTTCACACACATACGATTTCTAAGTCGTTTCTTGTCAATACATACATACATACATACTCATCACAAGTGTGTTATACACACAACACACACTTCACCATTTCCCGATGATGCACTCTTGTTTATGATTCATTCTTGACTATTGAGGGGGAAACAAAATAAACCTCATTTCTTACATTTCCATTCTCTCAAAGGGCACATGACTTCTTTCATCCATTTTGCATTTCATTCCATCCATCCACAACATAGTGCATATCATGGTTACTTTTACTCTTTCTCACATTTTCTTGTTCATGGTTTCTTTGTTACACATATTAGTTATACCTATTGTATGTCATTTATCTATACCATCAACACATTCACATTCACATATTTTTCTAGTTGTGATCATAGATACAAATCCTTCACATGCAACAAGGATGCTCACCTTCTACCCTTCCTACACTACTTGTTGGAGGAATCCCCATTCATCTCTTCTAGGTCATATTTCTTCATTTTGTACTTAACACTTTATATTATTTGGTTATAGAGGATTTTGAAATACTAGTTTTCTTTTTAACATACTAACGGGTGCTTCATGTGTAACATTTGTTATGCAGGGATATTTTCTTCCATACTTGTTATTTACATTTTTTGTTATAGCTTATTTTTATATGTAGGTCTTTATCTTTCTTTGGTGTACAAACTTGTTTGTTGTATGTGGCCATGATGGCATTTCACGTCTGTGACATCATGTGTGATGTCCCATGTTTTTATTCCACTTTGTGCGGCTTACTTTGTCTTCTTGCATGTTTACATTACTATGTTTCTTAGTAGCTTATACACTATCTACATAGACTACACACATCTTATACATGCATGATTTTTTCTACTAACAATTGTTTGTTTCCTAGCCACTTGTTTTTGCACACCTTGGTTTATACCAAGATATTTTCCTTCCACCTATAGGGAAGAATTATATATTTCATATGGTTGGTCCTCTTTTAGGGCCACATTATCCTATCAGTAGCATTGCATGCACCCCTAAAGAGGGTGGGCATTATTTTTTGTTTTACATTCTACACCTCACTTTTAAGTGGTTTAGTTCAAGATAGTTTTCTCCCTTGGCATTGTGGGTTCGCACCATTCTACGAACCCCATAGACAATGGATTTTACATTATATGGTTGTCCTTAACATCTCGGGAGTAGTTAAAGGTTTGAGGATACAGTAGAATTCCTCCCTATACTTGTTCAACCAAAGGCATAAGATCGTCCAAAAACTAGGTAGTACAGAGATCTCTTCATACCCTATCGAAAGAGATTAAAGGTTTGAGGATACAATAGAATTCCTCCCTATAATTATTCATCCTATGGTGTCAAATAATCCAAAAACCTAGGATAGGATATCGTCTTTCTACACCCTTTCTCTCATCACGGATCAGGTGCACATGTTTCTTTTACACTTTTCATACTTTCATTTTAGTCTTTTTATTACTATTTACATTTTTCTTTTGCATGAATTTTTACACATATACATTTGTATTTAACTTCTTGATCATCTTCTCCTTGTAGGTCCAACCATATGAGAAGAAAGCAATAAAAGCAACAACAACAAAAAATAGTGTCAACAACAGGTTTGTAGTAGCAAACATTAGACTAACCATGCAAGTACATCACGTAAAACATCAACTACATACTCATTTTCAGCCTAGGTTCACTCTCACCAATTGTTTCTTCTTTTACATCTTTAGCTTCCATGCTTCATCATCCTTTTGTCACTCCATGCTTTCTCTAGTCCTTTGACACACTTTCTACATAACTCTACATTGAGATCAGGTACACATCTCTATTTACTTTATGTCATTGAGATTTCCACTCACCAACATAAAGTGGGGAAAAATGTAGACACTAAATAACAAACTTCGGGTATTATTTAGTCCCGGTCTTACTACTATTCATATGGTCTTTGAGTGAGTGAATTACTAATCAAACCCCATCTTTTGGAAAATTTTATTTACTTTCTTTCATCATTCCCGACCTCCACCTCATACATGCCCAGTTGTATTTTCTCATTTTTTCATTTTATTCTTTACTTTGGGGATCCTGTGCTAGTACTCGAGCCGACAGTACCACTGGTCCCATTCGGGTTACCTTGATCCTTTTTACACTTTCCTACAACTTTTAAAGAACTTTCTAGCCATTTGAGCTTCCTATCTTTTTAGTGGTTGTATTCTTTGGTGTTAATTAAAAAATTATATTAAGATAACCATATAAATTAAAAGTTATGATACCATAATGAGGGAAAAAGACCTAGATAATACTAACATCATCTAATGTTACATCCATCTAGAGCTCGTTTGCATCCATCTAGCTCCATCACAAGGGACAAGGCATGTTAATCTACATCACACAAGCATAGGAGGGAAGTTTATTCTATTTCATCCATGATTCTATTATAATTTTGTACATATAGTTATTACTCGCTACTTTCACAAAGTGCGACTAGAACAAGAGAAACCTAGGGCATGATCACAGCCACACACATAGAACTACATCAAGTCTCGAGATGAAGTGCAATGCCCAGGTTAGTAATTACACCATTGTGGCCACCGAGGACACTCTACCCATTCATTTTCATCTTTATTTCTTAGAGTTTTTTTCTTGTTTTGGGGTCTTGCAGTCTATTCTTCATCATTGATCATTGGTGACATGCAACACAACTTGGTGAATTACACATGACATAAAAAAGGGTTTTACATCCTTATCTCGACCACGAAAATATGGTTTTGGGCCTCCTCTAAAGACCATGGTGCCTAAAACTTAAACTAGGGTGCCCGAAGGCACCATGATCCTCTCCCATGCACTCTAGTCCCTCCAAACAACTTATACCTATCCTTTTTAGGACCTCTACATGTGGTTTTATTCTTCCGAATATCCATTTTATTTTATGACTTAGTCCGATTAGCCTCCTAATCACTAAGCTTATTCCAACCCTACTTATCAATTAGGGTTTCAAATTTTCATTAGTTTAGTTGCTTGGGTCACTTTCTATATTTTTTCATTACATTTATTTATTGTTATTCCTAGTTAGATTAACTTCGTAAAATCCACATTTTATTTAATAATTTTGGTGAACCTAACCACTTTCACGCTTAGGATTCTCATTTTTCCTCTATCATGGCTCAATTTTCTTTATCTTATTTACTTAAGATATATCCCAATTTCTAGGATGTTTTACAAAATTCCCTACAAACAAAGTATTCGATGACAATAAACCACCATATGAAATAAGTCCTATTCTCTCTTGTTTATTTAATGACCCTAGTGATCCTACATCTAATCAACCCCTCTTGAACTCAATTCAAGATCTCCATGCTTTATTTCGAGAAAAAATTAAAGCTATGGAATCCATGATTACATCTCTCAAATCTGAAATTCAACATCTTAAGCACTCTTCTCGGCTCATGTTTGTTCTCCTTCTCCATATCATTTTCAATATATGTCCACTCCATATCGTAGATAGCTCAACCTAAGGTTATGCTATTAACCGAGCCTCTCATATTTGAGCATAATACTATGCCTTATAACATTCTTACTAAAATCCTTAGTCACCGACTGATCACTTTTCCACCTACGCATTGCTATCCTCCTTATTAGCTTGCAAAATATCAAGGTCTTCCATATTTCAATTATCATCGAATCAATAGACATAAATGAAATTGAATGTTATGATAAATAATGTAGAATTAAATATCTTTAGCGTCATGGATTTATATCATTCACTACAAAAACTATATTGCACTCCCATCTACAAATGCTACATACACATGGGATCCTAAATCTTCTCCTTCGGCTAGTCACGCATTGCCTAAACAACCACTTACGACATCACTAAGTCAACATACTCAACCACCTATAACAATTAGCTCACAATCTCCTCCTATTGAGCCATCTATTACCAAGTCAACATAAGCAACCTTATTTTTAAAAAATTGTAACTTGGCCTCCTCTCAAGTATAAGCTCCAACCAATTAATTTTGTCAAAGCAACTAATATTCCTACGATTGGTCATGACAAGTTGCAAATTCCACCACAATCACATGGTCCCTCATTACTTTTTTTCCCGACCATGATTTAATTGCTAAACGAAAAATTGGTCTTTGATAGATGACAATCTTCCCTATGACACACTCTTGTGCTTCAGTTCACACTTTACCATTGATTGAATACTACACATGAACTCCACACACTACACTATAAGTACCACACATTGCATCTATTCACACATTTCACCTCTTACATCATATGTTCTATTTTTAGTCTTCATCATTTTTACTTGTACACATCTACACATCATAAATTATACAATTATTCATCTTACATGTTTCACACTACTATTTTCCTTACATCTAACATTACATATTAATCAACCTACATACTACATAATATGTACCACCCATCTCTACATTATTATTCTACCGACACACATTATATTATACACTAGTCATCATGTATTACACATTTCTACACATCATATAGTCATCTATTATCATCACACATACTACATCTACTTCTATGTACTAAACTCACTACCCTATGTGGAACTTTAGTTTCTTAATATATACTCAGCTTCCGAGGGTTTAAAAATCAAATGAACCTTATATTCATCAAGTGTTCATCATGCACCCTTATATCATGTGACATTCCTAGGTTACTGACATACATTATAGGATAAATGATCACCTACTCTATCATATTGCAGTGATATATGCTTTAGGATACATCATCACTTCTATACTCATCTTATCGTGATATAGACTTTGGATATAAGGTTCACACACATATCATTTCTACATCACTATTTCACCAATAATTTTTACACTTTCTAAGATGAAACAGATAGAAGGTAAAATGGTTAAGGAGGAATACCTGTGAGGAAAAGGTGGAAAGTAGAATGCATGCATTGTAGACTTTTGATTGAAGTTGATTGTGTGAGCTTCCCTTTGGCTATGAGGAACGCCCTATATAAGAAACATAACAAAACCACCAAATCGTATTAAATAGAGATAGGCAGAGAACTACCTAGAAAGGATAGATCCGGGAAGGATGATGCTTTCTCGTATGGTTGTTAATCCTATCTTTAATAAAAATTTAATCTGAAAAATAAAATGAAGCAAATATGTCCTTTTGCAATGTAATGTATTAGGCTTCTCATACACACAATAAACTATATTCAATGCTAAATAAAAATGAAAAATTAAATATAATTAGAACCAAGGTTTGTTTAGGTCAGGAAGGTCTTTCAAAGATCTGGTAAGGGTCTGAGACTCATTAATTAAGGTCTAGGTTGGTTTTGGGTGAGTGGGAAGCTTGTTGGTCTGAGAATATGAATTGACACAGAGACCAATATTGGTTTCGTGACCAATACTTGATATGGGGAATAATCCAATGACGGTCAATGAACTAATGTTAGTAGGGGCAACAAGTGATAAACTATTAAAAATGGTTTCTTAAGCTCTCTGTGAATGCACAGAGAGTGAGGATAGTTTGGTTTGGGTCATAATATGGATGAGAAGATTTGGGAATACTAAGAAGGAGGTTTAAAAGGGAGTATATTCTTAGGGTGTTTGAATAGTGGGTTGGTGGGAAGAAGGTGATGTACTAGTAATGAAAGAAATAAAATATTGAACAAATAAAAAGATCTACAATGGGATAAGCCCGAATTATTAAAATCACAAGATACTTAGTTGGTGTTTTGTAGACCTTGTTAGCCGAGATGGTTGATGGTTGATTGCAAGAGAGGTGATTGAGTCAGTTTCATACCAATAAAACTTGTGTCTTCCCATTAGTATTTCAATGCTCTAGAGGAGAATAGGATGTTTTTCTTGAACTTTGATTGTGTGTGCTCATCATCTAGATGTAGGAAGGCTTGAAGATTCATACTTTAATGCAAGTAAGGCCCCATGAACTGAATTTAAAAACTTTGTAAATATTTATGAAATTGTATATAAGGTGATCGATGGTAATTAGGTAACCATCACTGACCAAGGAAAAACTGAAGTCGGTTAGGGTCAATTAGTCCTTTTACCAAAAATAGGAAGATCGTCCCAGATTTGGAGTGTTTTCCAAATTGATTCAACTTAAAGGCAGTAGATTTATCATTAGAAAAGGTAGGAAGGTCATAGAAGTCCAATTAGTTTTAAGAAGAATTATTAGTTAATTAGGTCAAGTTTTGACTTGGCACCGAGAGTGATGGCTAAGTGTTGAGAGTGATGACTTGGTCACTATGAGTTAAATACCCCTAGAATGGGTCCAAGGTGAGGTATAATGATGAAGTGGAGGTGTGAGGATGAAATTAACTTAATTAAAATAATTAAATCCATTAATAATGTGAGGATGAATATTAATATGGGATGAAGGGGTCATGATTAGTTAAATGTGTTATGTTAATTAATTAAAGGGGGCCAAGGGGCATGTAACCCGAATTTGGTGTCTACATTTAGCCCTTTTTTCATGTATCTTGTATTAATAAGAAACACTAAAAAAAAAAGGAATTCCCCACCCCAGGTATGAGTGAAGATTAGGTTGCTCCAAGTGTGTGTGGAGGTGATCCCCCTTAAACCCATAATTAATGAGGTGTGAGAAAGAGTTGATGAGTCGTTTAATAAATAGGTAAGTGATGAAAATGAGGGTAGGTTGGTCATAGGTAAGGGTGATTTTTGTCACGTAATAGATCAAGGAATTCTAATGCATGCACACGTATAGATTACGATAAAGTACCAGGCTGAAGAGCTTGGAAATTCTACGTCGTCAAAGGTTGATAGGTTTATCCAAACAAGGTTGAAGTGGTTCAGGTATCAAAGGTATAGGATATGGTCCTAAAACAAAACTAGGCTAGGTGTAGGAATGGGTAATAGGTTGTGTTCCAAGGTACCAAAGGTATGGTCGGGATAAACATCACGGAATTAGGCAAGGTAAGGTCATTGGGCTGAACAACATAGGTAGCATCATCATAAGTACACAACTTCGAATATAAAAAGGAAAGTGTCAGCTTAGGTGAGGTAGGCAAGGTCATAGGTAAGGCCATGTTAGGGGTGAAAATATGCCCTAACTGATGGTGAGGTTGGGTGGGAGGTTATAAGGCCATTAGGGTAATGGGTAAGGGTAGGGTCAATTATGGTGTGTGCAGAAAAGGTGGTGGGAAAGAAAATTTAGTGCAGGATTGGAAATGGGGTAAAAGGATAACTGATATCAGTGATGTAAAATTGACGGTGGATAAAGGTAACCAATTTTTGTTATATATACCGCCTTCATTTCGAAGATGTGATATTATATATGAGAGTTATGAGATACTAATACTTATTTATATTTGTGTATATATGTATTGATAAAATAAACTCCCATTATATAATTGATGATGTTTTTGTATGGATGTTATACTTGTTGTAATTTTCATTACTATTGTTTATTATGGAGACTACTTCTATTATGCATGATTGAGCTGAGGTGATGTAGGCATGATGGAGTCATGTATAGGCATGATTGAGTTAGGTGCGGGCATGGTGGATTTAGGTGTAGGCATGGTGTAGGCATGAATGAGTCGTGTGTAGGCATGGTTGAGTCGGGTATATGCATGGTGCGATCAGGTATAGGCATGGTTTGGTCATGTATAGGAATGGTTTGGTCATGCATAGGCATGGTGGAGTCAGTTATAGGCATGATTGAGTTAGGTATAGGCATGATGGAGTCAAGTATAGGCATGGTAGAATCTAAGTAATTTCCAAGTTACTGATCTTATGCAAATAATGTATTCTATGTATGTTGTGGTTAAATTTCCAAGTAATTAATATCAGAAAATATGAAATGATTTAAGTATAGTATGGTTTTGGTGATAAAATGGTAGGTATGTATGTTTGTATGATATTTATTTCCAAGTTTTTTTGTAAATGGAAACTAACAAGGGTAGAATATGAATGTAAAGGGGGAAATTGGTTAGGGTAAAAAGTTGTCGAGCTAACCTCCAAGGGCCGCATTCCCTCGTAGTGCTTCCTACATAGCCCAGTGAAAAAGGGTCTCGGGTTGATTAGTTCTCCCATAGGCTAGGGAATAATATGATAGGGGAGATAAATGGGGTGGTAGGTTTTAGGCATGATTAAGTCTAGGTCATTTAGCAATGGTTGAGTATAGGTTTAATAGGAATGGTTGTTGTCTATGTTGAATAGATATGGGTGATTTTGGTGGAAGAGGAATTTTTAGAATGCAGGTGTTGAAGGTTTGGTCCTGTGAAGGAGGATTAATAAGAAAGAAAAGAGGTGAATGGTAAGTGGGTACAAAAATATACCTGATTTCTAAAAACCATTATGAGTCTATCATATCAAAGATTGGCCTATGAACATAAGACCCTACAAGTGTTGCATGATTAACTATTTTAATGATGAAGAAGGTCACATGATCACAAAATGTCACATTTGTGGCACATCCCTTGAGTAGGTACAATATTAGAGAGGATATACAAAGTGAGGTAAAAAGGTTGTTTTATCGTAACCTATATTTGAGATAACATGCCTCTACTTTAAGATGCCCAAGATAAAAATAGAAAAGTCCATGAAGAAAAAGTTAGGTTTTTCTTTTTGCTTTTTTTTTATAGATTGATCAATGTGGGAAGTCTAAATGGGATGAATAGAATATCTCCTTGAGGTCTTCATGAATCTAATCGATGAGGGAAGGTTAAGAATTTATTTATTTTATTTTTGCATAAATAGTCTTCTTTTTGGCCGATTACATACAATATGGCTAGCTTTGTATAACTATCCTTCGAGGGACCACTCTATTTATAGCACTAAGATGGAAAGATAGATGTGATTTTCTAGGGATTCATATTTTTCCTAGAAGTTTGACTCAAGGATTTTGAATTTGAAAATCCCATATAGTACTTTTGAATTGTTTTTTGGACTTTTAGGTCATGGACAAGACTATAGATAAGTATAGGCTTCTTTTATGAAGAAACAATGATAGTACACAAGTGTTAGCTATGAAAGATAGGTTTTAAGTGATGAACGAACATGGGATTCCATCTTGAAAAGGATGAAAATAATCCATGGGAATCATGCCATGAGTAGTGTTGTGGTACTCATATTGAAGATAAGGTGAAAGGTGACGGGTAATCACACGATTCTTGTTTAGTCATTGATCCTTAAAATAGGTAAGTGGAAGGTGAATGTTTCTCAAGTGAAAAGTGTTTAACAGGACATAAGATGATATAGGAATTCATTCAACAATAGTATGGTTGAATATTCAAGACATTGAGGGGCTAAAGTTTAGGTTTACCTTCAAGTGACAATAAGCGGTAAGCACCCGATCCATACTCATGAGTAACGATATAGGGTCTAAGCCAATTAGTATCAAAATTTTCCCATTTAGTTTTCTCCACTTTTGTTACATGTTTATTTTCCTTCAGAGGAGGTCACCGACCTGGAAGGTTCTTTCTTGTACACATTTGATAAATTTTTGGTAGATTTGGAGGCGATTGAGAGAATTTAGATGGCATTCATCTAATATCTCGAGTTGTGCCAAATGATCCTTGTAAAAACATCATCATTGAGCATAATACTTGAGTAAGATACGAAAATATAGAATTTGGACTTTGAGAGGAAAGACAACCTTTGTACCGTAGACCAAAGAGAAAGGTGTTGCAGCGGTTGAGGTGTGAATACTAGTGCGATAAATTGATAAGGAAAAAGGAATGTGCATGTTTCAATCCTTACCACTATCATCAACCACTTTCATAAGAATTTTATTGAGATTTTTTTAGTCAATTCAGCATGGCCATTTGTTTGAGGATAATAAGGTGAAGAAAAACTAAGTTTAATGTTGAAGACATCATAGAGTTTCCTTAGGGTTTTGTTTTTGAATTGTTTTCCATTATCAATGATGAGGTGGTGATGAACACCAAAGAGACAAATGATGTGATGGTTTATGAGTTCATTGATTTTATCAGATTTTATAGAACTATAAGTTACAAATTACACTCATTTAGTGTAATATTTAGTAGTGGTAATAATCCATTGATGACATTGGGAAGAAGGAGGGTTGATCTCTCAAAAAATATCCAAACCCCATTGAGAGAAAACAAAGATATTTTGCGACCTATAAGGCGTGACTAGGGGTTTGATGAAGATTAACATGTTGCTGACACTACACACAATTCTTGACATAGTCACAACAATCACGGTTTAGGGTTGGCCATAATAGCCAAGGAAAAGGATGCGCCAATGACAATGCTAAGCCACCAAGTGACCCCAAAAATCTTGTCGTGAACTTATTTTACTATGTACGGAAATTCAGAACTTGTCACACATCATAAGAGAATACCATAAAAGACACATTTATAGAGAAGACCACCCATGATGAAAATATAGAGAACCACTTTGGAGAAAGGCTTGTTGTCTATTATGACTAAGATCCGAAGGAAGAATTGAAAGGGAAAGGTAGTCGAAAACTACTTATACAAAAGGTCACAAGGGTTAGTTTCAATGTTTACTACAAGGTTAACATCTTTGATTAGATAGGAAGTTGATTACAACCTTTATCTGTGACAAATATTCTTGATTCGGAGGGTAAAGCGAGGATTTTAGAAGCAAGACTAACTATGGTGTCAACAAATTTATTAGTGGAATGCGGGGTGGTTTGAAGTTCATAATGGTCAAAGGTAGTCAAAATCATGTCAACATGATGCTTATACTTTTGAAGTATCTCATTACGACACTGGTATATACCATTAACTTGGTTCACAACCAATTAAGAGTCGTGAAAGATATTAATTGATTTAACATCTAAGGCAATGACAGTTTGAAGACCTAACATGAGTGCTTCATATTCAAAGATATTATTAGTACAATCAAAATATAGTTTCAAAGATAGTGGAATAGGATCACCATCAAGAGGAGTGAGGATAACTCCGACACCACCCCCATGCTGAAATTTGGAACCATCAAAGAATAAGGTCATCTGGTAAATGGTATTGTCCAGGGAGAGGGTAGCGATGGATTCATTAGGGAAATAAAAGTTAGAATATTGGTTTCCGGAGAGAGGTGCGTCTGCGAATTGGTTAGCAATGGTTTGTCCTTTAACATATTTTTTATGGATGAATTTGAGATCTAAGTCTGTAAGAAGCGTGAGCCATAATGCAACACATTGATGTTGGTAGGGCTTAGCGTACATGTAATTTAAGGGGTCTGTATTGGTGACAACAAAGGTTTTTTGGTTGAGAAGGTAATGGAAAAGTTTAGTATCGATGAAAAATAAGGCTAAGAAGAGTTTTTAGCGTGATTATATCTAGTTTCATAGTCTAAAAGCATGTCTTATATAATAAACTACTTGCTCTCTCTCCGTGTTTCTCATCACGATGAGTGAGCATGACACCCAGGAATGATCGATGAGCGAAACGTAAAATTAAAATGATTGTAATCCTTATGGGAACGACCACATGTGATTGGAAGAGATATTTTTTTAATTCATCGAAGGATTTGTGGCATTCATCATCCCATTTGAAGGAGACATCCTTTTTGAGAAGATGAAATGGATGGGAATGGTCGAAAGCTAAGAAATAAAGTGACGAATAGATTATGACTTTCCTTTTAAACTATAAAGTTGATGAAGGTTAGTATGTGGATGAAATTCGAGAATATATTTTATTTTAGTAGGATTAAATTTAATGCCACGCAAAGAAATGATAAACCAAGGAGATTTCCAGAGAGAAAAATAAAGAAACACTTCTTAGGTTGAAGGCAAATGCAATATTTGATGAGATGGTCAAAGAAAAATTTAAGGATAACAAGGTGCTCAGCCCAATGTTTATATTTGGCAATAATATCATCAATGTAATCTTCCAATATGCTATGCATGATGTCATGTAAAATATAATTCATAGGCCGCTGATATGTAACACTAGCATTTTGAAGGGTAAAGGGCATGACACGATTGTAGAAGGTCCCAAGGAGTGATCAAGGAAATTATGTGTTGATTTTCTAGGGTGAGTAATATTTGGTTATGAGCCAAGAAACCTTCCATGAGTGATAACATCTCAAGGTTGGCAGTGAGATCAACTAGTTGGTCAATACTAGGTAGAAGAAAGTCATCTTTGGGGCAAGCTAAGTTACGATAGCTAAAATCCATGTAAATACAGAATCCTCCTACCACTTTTGTGATAGGAATGATGTTAGAGATCCATAATTGATAATCAATGGGTAGGATGAAGGAAACCGAAAGAAGGCACCGAAGTTCTTCTTTGACAAGAAGGGAAATGTGAGGATGCATTTTTCATAGCTTATTTTTTATGGGTTTGGCATCAGGAATGGTTACGATATTGTGGACCATAATGTTTGGGTCAATATCAGACATATCAGCATAAGACCAAGAAAAAGCATTGTCATGATCCCAAAGGAAAGAAGTGAAAGCTTCCTATTTTAGGAACATCTAAAGATTGGCCTATTTCTAGAATGTGTGGGTCATACTGAGTGTGAATATTGATCTCGATGGTCGATTCATTCAACATGGTTTGTGTCTCAGAAGGTAATGACTAATGAATATAAGAATATTCCACACCAAGGTAAGTGAGAATAGACTCATCTTCTAGACATGGATTGATGTTAATAGAAGGGGTATCATCATCGATCATGTCAAGATATAGGAAGGGAAGAGAATAGGAGTCTCACCGTCATGCCGATAAGTCAAAAGTCCTAGGAAATAGTGTTCATGAAAAGAAATGTTAGGAGGAATGAATTCTGGGTCCATAGACTCTATAGGTGAAGGTGGTGTAGTTGGTAAATGGGGTGGGGAATGTTTATCATCCTCAATGAGTTTGACTTGGGCCTTCCTAGAAGGTGGTTCGGAAAATAAAATACCACTATGATCTTATGCGTATGAGTGGTGACAGGGAATGAAAATATGGCAACCTTGTTCATAGAAACAAAATCCAACTACCTTCTTAGCATAGTGATGGAGGAATGTGTGGGTGAAGTGACGGTTGGTGATATATTGAAGGCCGAGAGGAATATGGTCAAGTTTAGGAAGGTGGCTCGGATGAGTAGATAGAAACATCAAGTCCCCCATATGTTAAGTTGGTGCCAAGGTGGGGAGAACGATAGGGGAAAAACTCACCAATGCAGGTGATCATAGCAGGGATTTTGGTGAAGGTTACCATACTCTTGAGGAGTAAAAATGTTTCAATGTTATAAAGGTGGTACTCCTAGCGTGAGGTGTTGAAAAAACCTTCTAAGGGATTAGTAGTTGATATGTGGGTAGCGGGAATGGATGAATCACTAGGCATTTAAGAAGAAGAAGAATTATTTGTTTGAGGATTAGATGGGTTAGCCATTGGGTCAGCTTCATAATTTGTGGTAGCAATGGGAATATAGGAGTTATTTGTGGAAGATGTAGCGGAAGAAGTGGTAGCGGAGGTAGATTGTTTGATGAGTATAAGGACATCATTGGGTCGATACAACATGTTATAGGTCTTGAATGGTGAAGGTTCGGTTAGAATGGTATAGTTTTTCCCTTCATATTCGAATTCTAAATAGTAGTGTAAGGTTGAAGGAACATAACCCATGGCACAAATCAAGGGTCGGCTCACTAGCACATTATTCTAGAATTCCTCCTCTAAGACAAAGAATAATTTAGGAATAGAATGGGGGCCTACACAAATGTGGAGGATGATGTTTCCAAGGGTGGAATTCAAGGCATCATTGAATGAACACATGGGAGGAAATGATGTTAATAATGGCACCACCATCAATCATAACACATCAAATGCATATATTATCAACGTAGATGGAAATAAATAAGGAGCATTCAGGATCATCTGATTGGAGAGGTATAATTTCATCATCATAGAAACTAAGAGTGGCTACTTGATGAGTGGTAGCAGGAGAATATAAAGGGGGAAAGTGGTGAGAGAGACCGCATGGTAAGGAGTGATAATGCACGAGAATAGGGATAGGGTCATTAGGTAGAACCTCAATAGATTACAAGACCTCAATGAGGGCATGAATACTAGACATACATGTTTGGACAAGGTCATACAAGGACGTGTTGAGAGGAGACTGGTGCAATTTTTAAAGCATTAAATGATGGGCAACCCCGTCGGAAATAGGGTATGTGGGTCCATGGATGGTGATTTTTAGTGCAGGTGCAGATGGAATATTGGGTAAAAGAGTAATAGATGAGTTGGTTATTTTCTCCTTTCCTTTTTCCTTCTAGGGTCAAGTGTAAATTTGAACCACATTAATTTTTGGTAAAGGAGAAAGTGATTCATGATAAGTGTAATGACATGATGAGAAAAATATGGTGAGGGCATATACGGGTTTTGTGAAAACAATGCAACACATTCACATTTTCGAGGAGGTTTGGCTAACTCTCATATGCAAACCATATTGATCTCAAATGTTTGAGGGGGATAAAAGGGTTGTGGAGGTGGAGATTAAGGTTGTTTAATAGGTAATAGAAAATGATGTGTGGTGATAGGTGAAGGTGGAATAGGGTCCTCATAAATAATATCATCATCGTAAAAATTTCCTCGAGAGGACATAGTCGAGAAAATAATAGTCTTAAGAGCCTTACATATTTCCACATCATGCCCTGGTACATGATGGTAAGCACAAATTTTGGTATCGTCAAACCCTTTTGGTTTATGTTTTAGAGGGTTGTAATGTCTAAGCGGTGGCAATGTGATGACAAATTTTTCCAAAAGGCTAGCTAAGATGTTGGCATAAGACCATGCCAATGGATCACAATGTGAAGTAAGTGTAGGTCTAGATGGAAGTGTGGGTGAATTTAGTGGGAGAGGCATAACAATAGGTTTAATCAAAATTTGAGTAACTTTGACCACCGTTTGGTAAATAGTACAATTTAGGTTTGGATTACACCTTATCGGGAAAAGATATAGTAGCTGAACTAGATGTTGAAGGTGGTTTAGGTTTAACTACATCTTTGGAGGGTAGTGGGTTCTTGGTATTGGTTACACCTTCTT
Organism: Taxus wallichiana var. yunnanensis; assembly: GCA_018340775.1. Taxonomy (NCBI): domain Eukaryota; kingdom Viridiplantae; phylum Streptophyta; class Pinopsida; order Cupressales; family Taxaceae; genus Taxus; species Taxus wallichiana. The sequence continues at coordinate 428,474,975 of CM031241.1, read as the reverse complement.
AAGTAAAGGTGAATAATAAGTCTGTGATGTAGCAGAAAGGCATATGGCATAAAAGGATGAATTATCCAAGGAGATAATGGTGGTGTGGTTAAGGTTGTAGTAAGAGGAAATGTTTAAGGTATTGGTTGAAGAGAAGGGAATATCATAGGTACCGATGAGGATACTTGAAGTGGTGTACGTATAGGAGGTAGAAAGGATGTAGGTGACGATGAAGACATGAGGGATCATTATGAGGTAGGATGCTATGATTTTGGTTTACTCGCTTAAGAGGTTATTTGGCCAAGGTTTATGGAAGTGGTGAAGATGATAGAGGGGTAGTAGTGAAGCCGGTTTATGTAGCCTAAGAGGTTGGGTTTTCTTCTTAAGTGGGTGAATAGAATTTGCGATGGCTTATGAGAACATGGCTAAATCTAGTTTAATAGGAGGATGAACTACACTTGATGTTGATATGACTCCTAATGTGGTAATGGGTCTGCATGCGGAGGAAGATATAGGTGTAAGTAAGGTCTTAGGCATAGGAAAAAGTTCATTTGATGGTAAAGGTTTAGGTGTGGGAAAGGGTGATAAAGAATGGGTCACTACAAATAACATGGGCATGGTGGGTTTGGTTGTCTAAAACACCTTTGGATAGATCATGGAAGTATTAACAGACAACATTTGCATTTGAGTTGACACATGCACCAAGATGTCCCCAAAGCATGCAATTATCAACATAATCGAAATAGTCGGCCAAACATGAGAATGTAACCAATGTAGGGGGGGATGATGTTGATTTAGTAGTAATCCCTATAAATAATGTTTATGAGATAGGTAAATGGTTGACTTCAAACTCTGTGGGTAAAAGACACGAGATTAAATCAACAAGATCCTTGAAATTCAATGGTGAATTGAGACCAATGGGAAGGGACGCTGCTAATGGATCCCCTATGGAGTGGGTAGATGGAAAATTTGATGAGGTAAGTTCTTATTTTGGAAATTTTGATGGGTAGAAGAGTAAGTACTATGATTTTTTTCACGTTGAGATGTGACCAAGGAAACTGCAGCCAAAGATATGGTAGACTTCTCCATGGGTGAAGGACAAGATAAGGGAGTGTAGTAATTTTTATGTACCCTTAGTACAACTTTCTCACCCCATGTGCATCGGCATATCACCGGTGGGGATGGGGCTCACCCAAGGCATGAGCGAGCATCGAGCCCCACCTTTATGTGAGATTTGTTAGAAGTGCTGCCATTAATGGGGTTGGTTGGTAGAATGAAAATACATTTACTTAGTTTAAAGAAACATGGAAGGACAATAAGATCCACATATTAATGTATTAAATGAGCTAAGCATCTATGTAATAAGCATGATGAATCAGATATAAGTCATGACAGTCACACAAAAAGAGGGTTTACACCCTTAAACATGATATATAGAACAAACCCTTAGATATATATTCATTTAGAGTGATTTTGGTAGCCACATTACAATAAAAAAGGTCATCACAGACCATACATATCAAAAGACTAGGACTCATCTCTTACAGATCTCCCCTGGTATGATATTCTAACTATGCCTTCCCAGTTCATCCCTTATTACAGACTCTAATGCCATATAGAGGATTATTACATCCTTCAGAACCCTTAGCACTAAGTTCTCTAAATCCTAACACTACTGCAACATTCAACTACTCAACATCTTACTTTCTATGCATCTAATGTTATACTCATGTCTATCACTTGATGTCTTTCTTTACTTCTGAGGATCTCTCTTTATAGGTTCATCATCCACTGCCATGCCTTCTCTTCTGAACATCTCACATGCTAAGTGTCAATGTGGTACTCCAATGGTGAATGCTTATCCCCTTACAAACCCTCCACTCTATGTAATGATGTCTTTTGAGAATATTCCCTGTGTGGAATATCCTTTTCTTGACTTCCAACATTCCATACTAGAACATGCCTAGTAAGGTCATGTTTTTCCTCAAGTTCCTTCAGAATACTAAATATGGCTAAGTCCTATTAACCCCATGTTCTACCTTCTGATACGCACCCTGGTTTCTCCAAAACCCTTCTTAAACCTTTTTCATGTATGTTTCTCCCCGCGCACCCTTCTCTTTATTGGTATTACACGTGCATGATCCTTTCGATATATAGCTAATGCACATGCTCCTTTCAATATGTAGCCAATATTCAAGGCCCAAAATCACCCCACAAGTTAAGCTTATTATCCATCCTCAAAAACATCGACCTTCTTGAAAGAATAAAGAATGGTGGGATCTGGACAAACTGAATGAAGAATGAAAGAATGAAAGAATGAAGAATGGAAGAACTTGCTGACTGCTGCAAGAGGAGTGGGAACTCCTTCCTTACTATCCCCTCAGTATTATCCCAAGCATCCACTTTTCCCTATGGATGTTAAAGTAGGTCACCTACTAGAGCGCTCACCTCCTCAAAGCTCAATTCGTCACCCTTAGCATCTAGCATATCTATAATTCCTTCCAAATTCTTCCTAAGATCGTCTAGTGCATCCATTCTTTGGGTGATCTAGGGATATAACTCTTTAAGCTGGTTCTTAACCAAAAATCCACAAGGATTCGATCACTTCCATATTCTTCTCAAATTCGGCTAGGATTTTATCCCACTATGCAATGTTTCCCTTATTCTTTTCCTTGAATTATTTCAGATATGCCTCATGTATAACAACCAGTATACTCATTCCCCTTTCTCTGTCGGTGTAATTATCTACATGACCTCAGCTATTTGCACGGTAGTCTACATAGAGGAAATGAGCTCTGAATACCGTGTAATTTTCTCCCCAATATTCTTCTTATCTTCCTCCTTCTCGGTGTTCCAATGCCTCTTATGATGATTCCAATGCAATCAGCCGCCTCTCTGTGGTAAGTATGTGGGTTAAGTCTTCCAAGCATTGCAATTTTGACTCGTATTTCTACTCAAGCGGGCCAAGTCTGGGTGTTTCAAGATGATGGCTTCTCTATCATCTTTATCTTGTTGTACACCTCACACACCTCACCTTCTCGTCCCTTAGTCCGAGCCTTAGTTGTGTGTTGATAACCTCTTCCTACTTCAAATCCTTACTCTTCTCAATGGTTTATTCATTATTCTTCTCTAATTCCTCCTTCAAAACTCTGCTATCCAAATAAGCTCATGCTTAATTTTGGTCAACTAACACCATTTTCCCCTCTTTTAGTGCTTCGATCTAATTTTTACATATTTTAAAATCTTTTGTCTCCCGAAAACCACTTTTTTTTCCAAGTTAAATTCAAAATTTTGATCGCTCCCTCTTCTAAAGTATTTAAGCCAAGTTGAAAGTTCGTAGAAATAGAAAAAAATCCATGCCCTAGTCCTGTTTAAATATTTGTTTTTCTCATTTTGAGAAATTCACCATCTCTTGATCTCGTGCATATAATATCCTCTTTACAATCTCCTATTTTTTATCAAAATTATTCCCTTGTTCTATGACCTGGTCATTAAATCATTGTTTTTCCTCCATGCCTCGACACATGAAGGAAATTCAAAAATTGGACTCAAAATGATGAATTTGTCTTCCTCTATGTATTTTTCCCATAGCGAGGAATGATGGAAATTTTCTTCCCCATCAAATTTTGGCCCCATTATCCATAGGTATGTGGACATACCTAATTAGAAGTTGGTCAGCAGAAAATTTTGTCTTTTCGAGCTTATTTGTAAAAAATCAAAAAGTTAAAAAGTGACCCGCAGCCCCAATCAGGCTATAAAGGTAAAAGTCAAATTTTGAGCCTGCAAAGAAAAAGTCAAAGTTGAAGCCCATAGGGAAAAATTCAAAGTTGAAGCCCACAAGGAAAAATTCAAAGGTGAAGCCTACCATTGAAAAGTCAAAGTGGACAAGCAGGCCATCGGGGCACTTTTGGAAATTTAACCAAATTCCCAAAAGTGAAGTAAAAGTTCTAGAATGCTCTGCGGCTCCACCAAGGTCTCGGGCCTGCTGTTAAAAAGTCAAAGTGGGAAATGATGAAGAACTTTTAGTTTTTGAACCTTTTCTAAAAAAGGTTAAAATGTTGAGAAAAGGGCCACGAACCCATTTTTAATTAGAGGATGCCATGTGTCAAGAGTTCAATCGGAGTAGTGGGTCAAAGAAAGGAATTTCGAGTTTTGAGCCTTTTTCCAAAAAAGGTTAAAATGTTGAGAAAAGGGTTGTGACCCCATTTCCAATGAAAACGTGCCACGTGCCTAAGTTGAAAATTCAAAGTGGGGGTGCGGGCCAATTTGTTCCAAATTGCCAAATCTCTAAAAAATTACAAAACACAAAGGGCTTTCCCCCGTACCCACTCCAATCTCTTTCTACCACGTGGACAACCCAATTTCAAAGTTATAAGAGAAAATCAAATGGTCTGTATTCAAACTAGAAAATCAAATGTAACATTCATGTTGTAAGATCTGGTTTTTAACCCACTATGATAATTTTCTTAGCAATGGAGGAATTTGAAGAGGCGTGAATGATTTGTAAAGTTGTAACCATTTTCACAAAGGAGATAATGCCTCCTTAGATCCATTCTAAAAGGTTGGCGATTGATTTCAAAAAATACCAAAGTGTTCTATACCTAGAAAAGACAAAATGCCATACTTCTTCTATTTTCCCTTCTCCTTAGAATTTCCTCTATTCTCAAATCTCTATACAAACTCTTCTTTAGCTTCAATAATAAAAGAAGGAATTTTTTTCCTTTTGATTGAGGGATTGATTGGTACCTTGCGACCAATGAATTTTATTCGTCTTGTAGCTTCTCCTGTGGATTTTTTTCTTCTAACTATAAATGCATGTAAATGAAATTTCTAATTAATGTGTGTGGGCATCTGATATTCTACTCACAACATTAGTTTTCTCCTACCTCCATTTCCACTCCCCTTCCCCTTTCCAAGACAAATTTTCTTCTCTAGTGAGACATTGCTAGCTTTGTCACGGGTCGGTGGAGTGCCCCCGTTGGATCTTTGGTTGAAAGGCCATCATTGAAATGCACCTTTGTGTATGCACCTAGGAAGCTACACCGTTCAAGTAAAAGGACTTAGATTCCTATAGCATTGGCTTAAAACCCACCACCTTTTCCACAAGACAAATTTTCTTGCCAAAAATTTTGGAACCCACCGTGGGGAAAATTTTGTAGCATATGCACCTAAAAACGACCTCGTGTACATAAAAAAATTATAGAAGAAACATTTCGGAGATTAAATAATCACATAAACTACATAGATGTAAATCGTGGCTATTAGGAAATCCTCCTATCGAGAGACCCAATTTATTCGCTCACATCCAAGAAGACATTGCTTCGATCCGAGAGAAGTTATTTGGCATAATACACAAGGTATAAATCAATACTTCATTGACATAAGGATTCGGACTGGAAGAGGAACGTGATACTTGAATTGGAAAGGTAGAGACAAATTCCAATACCCAATAGAAGAGCATAAACTTTCAAGGCTGGAAGATAGAAGATACACCTTAAACTAAGGAAAGGAGGACAAATTGATCCCACACTTAAAGAGATTTAAAGAGAGGAAAGAGCTGAAGAGGAGATAAGGGATCAACTTAAAGAAATAGAAAGACTCTAAATTGAATCGAAGAAAGAGAAACAATAGAATAAGCCTTAGCAAGATTGGAGGCTAGAAACAAGAATATAATGGGTGATCATGTGTATGAAGTACGCAGGCCTAACGTGCCATGGGGAAGAAATACTGGTCCACTTGCTCTTCCACAACCACTTCATGAGCTCCCAAGAGGCCCAAGAAATAACTTCCCAAAATTCAAAGGGGATGGTTCTCAACTCCCCTGAAAAACATTTAGAAACATTCATCATATCTTGTGGAGTGTTGGGAGTTTAAAATTAAGATGTTTCAGTTAGGCTCTTTGTGGAGTCACTCCAAGAAAAATGTAATGAATGGTTCTACATGCTGCCCCAAGATCTCACACATCTTTGGAAGATATAAGAAGTGCATTTGAACATAGGTTCAAGAGCATGGACTATTTTCAAGATCTTCTAGTCTAATTGGTTCAAATGAAGGAGACCTCCAAATCAATGAGATATTTTGTAGAAAGGTACAATAGGTTGATAAGAAGGATTCCAGAAGATGTGGTACCTTCTGAAAACAACTTGAAAAGGTTCTTCATCAGTGCTTTTCCATCAGAAGTTGGTTTCTTCCTTAGAAGAGCCCAACCAAGAACATTGAGGGAAGCTCAATACTTTGCAATTGAGACTCATGATTATCTAGTTCTTTCTGGAAAAGTGGAAGGACCAAATGGGAAGCAAAAAGGTCATAGTTCAAATTCAAATCACCACCGATCCAATGTTCCAAAAAATGGCAAATGACCTAGTTTCCTTAAAGAAACAACTGTCACAAATCATAATAAGGAATTCTCCAAGGAGAAAAAATCCTCCTGATAGACCAAGAATTTCTCCACCTCCTCATAGGTTTTCCTTGAAGCACCACCATTCGATTCCATCCGTGACACTAGGGAATCAAGAAGGAGAAGACATTAAGGAAACTAAAGAAGAAAGCATGAATGACGATGAAAACTATTTGGAAATTGAAGAGGTTGTCATGCACAATGGCCTAATTGAATACATTGATAATGAGGAGGAAGGTGATGAAGAAGCTCCAAGTTTTTCATGTGTTTTTTTCACTCGTGTATAATCTAAGAATGGTGTTTTAGCCTCAAGAGGTTGAAACTTAGAGTAGGAAGAACAAAGAAGATAGCTCTTGAAAGCCTCCAAAACAAGATCATTAGCAAGGGATCACCATTACCACCTTCCATGGAATCAGCTAAATAGAAATAAGATTCACCTATTTTCAAGGATCACACTTCTATTCCAAGTAAGTTATCCGATTATTCTCCCAACTCAAAAGTGTTAAGAAATATTCTCTTCTAAATGTTGGTTCTGCAAGAACATCTAAATTGCAATCAAAGGCTACACCCCCATCTTCTTCTAAGCCAATTGCTACATTTGAAAAGTATAACCCAACACCAAAAGTAATGATCCATCTTCCATTTAATTCCTTGTCTACCATAACTTCATTTGAATTTGTAGAGCATGTTAGCAAAACCAAATTCTAGCTCTCTAAAATTGAATACCTACAAACACATCCTACCCAATTTGATGATTCCTCAAGGTAGTCCGAGGTGGTAACCATACATCCCCAATCTATAATTCTAAAGGCTTACTTCCCACACCATCCACGCCATCTTCTCAAAACATGCTAGCCCTCAGTGCCTCCACCACTACCAGAGTTGAGCCTTTTAACCTATCACTTCTCATCAAAGGTTTCCAGCTAAACAATTGCATTATAGATACTGGAGCCTTAGATAATGTGATGCAAGAAAAATTTTCAAATGCTCTTCGCCTCACTTTGACCTTGGTGAATGGCACATAATACTCAATGGAATCCAAAAAAGTTCCATTGGTAGGAAGGATTAAGGATGCTCAGGTTGTACTAGCTTATTACCCTAACAAGAAGATACTCCTAACCATTTTGGTGGAAGACATCCCAACATATTTTGGTATGCTATTGAGTATAATTTTTTACAAATATATATGTGGAGAAATAAAAATGGATTGGTCATCTATAACAATCCCAAAGTGAAAGGAGAAATGAAGAAGTCTGCTACACAAATCAGAAAAATGAAGTTCACAAAGCAAGGAAGTATGATGATCTAAGAGTTGATATCCTTTTTCAAGATTGTGGGCTTGGAAATTACCTCCTTACATCACAGAAGGAAGAGGACTTGCCACTTCTCATGGAAAAAGAATAAGACCGAATCTGGATAATGGAGTTTGATGGTAGTCATTCTAGAGGAGGTTTAGGAACTAGTGTGGTATTATACTCTCCCTTCAATGAGGTATATCCTTTTTCCTACAAGCTACAATTTGACAATACAAATAATACAACAAAGTATGAAGCATTACTCTTAGGCATGAATACAACTAAGGAAATGGGAATCAATAATTTTATATGTAAAGGTGATGTAGAGGTTGTGGTAAAGTAGGTCCGCACAAGAATATCGGTGAAAAATCCTAGATTACATTGAATCCTTTGATGTATTCTCCATTAAAGCTATCCCTAGGGAGAAGAATGAAAAGGTTGATTCTCTAGTAGTGTCAGCTTCAATAGTGACACCTCATCCTTCTTTGGGAAAACATAAAGTGACCATTAATATGGTGTTCGGACCGGTGTACTAGACAATGGAAATCAATCGTAGGTATTCAATTATGAAAATCAGATCCTAGCCTTCTTAGAACAAAGGGATAACTTCAATAATCTTTTCTTTGAAGGAAGTGAAAATCCACAACATGAATCACTCTCCAAAAAAGAGAAGGAAGGCATTGAGGGAATTTATGAAGAGGAGTAATCAAACCGAAAGGAGAAAAAATCCCCAAAGGCCTAGTTTCTTTGGAAGACCTCTTTGACAAGCATGATAGTTTCATCCAAGAGAAAGAAAAATATTCTTCTCGGTGTCCATCTGATTTTGATCAAGAAAAAATTAGCACCTCAGAGAATCCAAGGATGATTAACATTGGTAAATCCTACTCACCATAAGAGAAGAGAAAGTTTGTTGCTCTGCTAAAAAATTACTCATATGTCCTAGCCTATTCCTACGATTAACTCAAATATTTTCATCTAAAGGATATGCATCATTCCATTCCTTTGAAGCAAGGAGCTAAGCCCTTCGAAAAAAAAAAAAAAGGCCCTACAATCCAAATATTTCCAATGTTATCAAAGAAGAGGTGACAAAGATGCTCAATGCTAGAATCATCTTCCCCATCCACTAGTCAACATGGGTGGCTAACATTATTCTAGTAAGGAAGAAGAATGGGGAAATAAGGATTTGTGTATACTTCCAAAATTTGAATCAAACATCTCTCAAGGACGACTACCCTCTTCCAATCGGGGATCACATTTTTGATGTAGTCACTAGATCTGAAATTCTCTCTTTGCTTGATGGATTCTCGTGGTACAACCATATCAAGGTGGAAAAAGAGGATCGCAACAAAACATCCTTCACAACACCTTGGGCCACTTTTTCCTATAGAAGAATGCCTTTTCCTTTTTCCTTTTCATTTACCTTGAATACCTAATGATTTTTTCAAAGAGGAGGGAGTTCATATCTATCATTTGGATCAAGTCATTGCAAGGTGTAGGAAACATGGCATTTCTCTAAATCCAAAGAAGTGCATTTTTGAAGTCACGAGTAAGGTAATTTTCTCGTGACACATTGTGAACAAACATGGAGCACACATTCATCCCGAGAGGATCGAGAGCTATCCAAGCACTAGCCTTACCAACCAATAAGAAGGGAGTTCATTAATTATTTGGAAAGGTAATCTTCCTTCGTCGTTTTGTGCCTCGAGCTTTCGAATGACTAAGCATATAACTTCCATGATGAAGACTCAAGTAGGTTTCAAGTGGAATAAGGAAGGAAAAGAAACATTTGAGGAGATCAAGAAATCCATTTCCAAAGTTCTAACTATTGTATCTCCATATTTAAACGAGTTCATAATGTATTGTTATTAAAACATACACTCTTTGTTGTCCTTATTCAGAAAAATGATGAAGTTTTGGACGCAACCATTACTTTCATGATATGTCCTTTGAAAAATCATGAGATAAAGTATAGGAAATTGGAGAAACATTCCTACGCAGTGGTCAAAGCTGTTAAAATTTTCATATTCTACATTCTCAATTCCCATATAGTGGTGATGGTCCCTAGAAGTACAATCAAGTCCATTTTAACTCAACAAGATCCTGGGGCTAAGAGAGGAAGTTGGATTGCAAAGACCCAAGAGTATGACTTGGATATTAGACCCTTTAATTTGGTAAGAGGAAATGGTTTGTGCCAAATGATTACTGAAGATGAGGCTCTCAGGGCTTAGCAAAGAGAAAAAGATGGTGTTTGCTCAACCTGTTCAGGAGACAGTCCACAGGCGCTCTTTGTCACCACTACTGATGAGTGGTATCCTGAAAGTACTTACTACCTCACTTATGGAGAATTTCCTCCTCATATTGATTACAAGAAAATAAGGAAACTAAAGCTAAAGACAACCAACACTTTACAAGAGAGGCCTAGATGGTTGTTTCCTCAGGTGTGTAGATAAGGAGCAGCAAGAAAAGTTGCTCAGGGCATATCATGATCAAGCTTGTGGTGGACATTTCTTAGCAATGGTCACCACACATAAGATCATTTGAGCGAGATATTATTGACCCTCCATATTTTCAGACACTCAGGATTGGGTTTCCAAATGAAAATCACGCCAACAATTTGTTGGAAAGCCACAACTAGCTCCATTACCACTCAGGCCTGTGTTGATTGAAGAACCATTTCAGAAATGGGGGCTAGATTTTATTGGTGTTCTAAATCCTAATTCTAGTATAGGGTATAATTTTATACTCACTACAAGTGATTACTTCACTGAATGGGTGGAAGCCATCCCAATCAAGCAAGTCACTCAAACAGTCTGCAACTTCATCAATGAGAATATAATTGTTTGTTTTGGAATACCACATAATTTTTTTGTATAAAGTGCCACCTATTTCTATTTCAAGAAGCTCACGAGTTTTATTATGGATTTGGAATCTCCATATCTCACTCTTTTGACTACGACCCACGGGAAATAGGAAAGCCGAGTCAAGAAACAAGAACATTATTACCATTGTTATCGCAGCTAGTAGATGAGAATCAAAGGAACTGGCACAAGAAGTTATATGATGCATTGTGGGCTGATAGGATCACTCCTAAGAAGGCAATAGGTATGTCATCTTTCCAAATTTTTATGGAGTTGAGGCAGACATTCCCCTCACAATTGAGATGCCATCTCTCAAAATACTGCAAGAAATAGAAAATGGTCAACACAAAGACTCCATAGACAAGAGGATCCTCTTCTTGGAGAAGTTGGAAGAAAGAAGATGCCAAGTGGTGGATAGAATTAAGGAGCATCAGTTGAAAGTGAAGAAAGTTTTTGACAAGAAGACCAAAGCAAGGAATTTCAAATTTGGAGATTTTTTCCTGCTATGGGACAAGAGAAGAGAACTAGAGGGCAGCCATGGAAAGTTTAAATTATTGTGGTTGGGCCCATTCCAAATTCGTGGAGCTTGTGGTGAGAATTTTTTTCTCCTCTTATACTTGGATGGAACGCCATTGGAATTGACTCAAATCAAGAAATAATTCAAAGCGTATCATCGGTGAAATCAGGTTTTCCCCTTATACCATAGGTGATTTTGTAGGTGTGTTTTTCCCTTTTCATTGTGTGGTTTTGGTTTTGTTTTGTTTGGTTTTTGTTGTGTGTGGTTTGGCTTGTGTGTTTCCTCCTTCTATTATTTCTCAAAATTGTACATGACTCTACATGGCCCAATGGATAAGGCACTAGTCAAGTTATACGGTTTAAAATTTGAGATTTTGGATCCTCGGACCATATCTTCATCAAGCTCGACCATGCCATGTCCCAAAGCTAGAGCCAGTTGTTGTCTCCCAAAAACTGCTTTTCATTTTCCAAGTTAAAATCAAAATTTTGAGATCTCACCCTCCTAAAGTATTTAAGCCAAGTTGAAAGTTTGAATAAATAGAAAAATTCATGCCCTAGTGTTGTTTAAATCTCTATTTTGCTCGTTTTTAGAAATTCTTCATCTCCGATGCACGTACACGTAATATCCTCTTCACAATCTCCTTTTTTTATCGTAATTGTTCACTTGTTCTATGTCCTGGGTCGTCAAATCATTATTTTTCCCATGCCTCTGGCTTGTGAAGGAAATTCAAAAATTGGACTCAAAATGATGAAGTTCTCTTCCTCTGTGTATTTTTCCCATAGTCGAGAATGATGGGTGTTTTCTTCCTGGTCAAATTTTGGCCCCATCATCCATGGGTACGTGGAACTACCTAATTGGAAGTGTTTCGGCAGAGAAATTTGTGTTTTTGAGCCTATTTGTAAAAAAATTGAAAAGATAAAAGTGACCTACCGCACCGATCAGGCTATAAAGGTAAAATTCAAATTTTGAGCCCATGGAGAAAAATTCAAAGTTGTAGCCCGCAGGGAAAAAGTAAAATTTGAAGCCCACTGCGAAAAATTCAAAGGTGAAGCCTGCCGTTGAAAATTCAAATCAGGCCAGCGGGCCATCGGGCACTTTTGGAAATTTAACCAAATTCCCAAAAGTGAAGTAAAAGTTCTAGAATGCTCCGCAGCTCCACCAAGGTCTCGGGCCCACCGTTGAAAAGTCAAAGCGGGAGAGTGGAATGATAGAGAACTTTGAGTTTTGAGCCTTTTTCCAAAAATGGTTAAAATGTTGAGAAAAGGGCCGTGACCCCATTTCCAATCAAAGGATGCCACGTGTCAAGAGTTCAATCGAGCAACGGGTTGGCAGAGGAAATTGAGTTTTTGAGCCTTTTTCCAAAAAAGGTTAACATGTTGAGAAAATGGTTGTGACCCCATTTCCAATGAAAATTCGAAGCGGGGGTGCGGGCCAATTGGTTCCAAATTGCCAAATCTCTAAAAACTCACAAAACGTAAAGGGATTTCCCCCTTACCCACTCCAATCTCTTCCTACCACATGGACAGACCAATTTCAAAGTTATAAGAGAAAATCAAACAGTCTATATTCAAATTGGCAAATTAAATGTAACGTTTGTGTTGCAAGATCTGGTTTTTAACCCGCCATGATCATTTTATTTGCAATGGATGAATTTGAAGAGGCATAAAAGATTTGTAAAGTTGTAACCATTTTGATAAATGATATAATGGCTCCTCATAGCCATTCCAAAGGTCTAGCGATTGATTTCAATAAATACCGAGTGCTCTATAATTGGAAAAGATAAAATTCCATACTTTTTCTATTTTACCTTCTCCTTAGAATTTCCTCTATTCTCAAATCTTTGTGAAAACTTTTCTTTAACTTTAATAATAAAAGAAGGAATTTTCTCCTTTTTGATTGAGGGATTGATTGGTACCTTGCGACCAATGAATTTTATTTGGTCTTGTAGCTTCTCCTATGGATTTGTTTTTCTTCTAACTATAAATGGCTGGAAATGAAATTCATAATTAATGTGTGTGGGCATTTGATATTCTACTCAAAACATTAGTTTTCTCCTACCTCCATTTATAGTCCCCATCCCCTTCCCAAGACAAATTTTCTTCTCTAGTGAGACATTGCTAGCTTTGCCACAGGGTCAATGGAGTGCCCCTATTGGATCTCTAGTCGAAAGGCCACCATTGAAATCCACCTTTTATGCATGCACCTATGGAAGCTGCACCATTCAAGTAGAGGGACTTAGATTCCCATAGCATTGGCTTGAAACCCACCAATTTTTCCACAAGACAAATTTTCTTGCCAACAAGTACTTAAGGTTTCCCAAAAGCACCTTCATCGGATAGAAAATTTCTTGCCCTTTCCAAAAATATAAAGAAGACCTTCTAACTCTTCATTTTTGCAAGTTTCGAGCACAGGGGGTTTTTGCAAATTTTTCCAATTTTAGTCTTTTGGGCTTGGGGGAATTTTTGAGAATTTTTACAAATTTTCATTTTCACCATTTCTTGTGCGGATTAATGCAAATTTTCAAATGGGCATAACTTTTGACCCGGTGCTCAAAATTTAATAAATTTTATATCGTTGGAAATCTCTCGACATCCTCTACACCATGAAAACCTAAAATATTAATTTTTTTGAGGATAGGTGGGTTAAATGGAAGGAAACGTATCCAATTCCAAAATTTAAATATTCAGTCCCATAAAAGGCAAGAAATCCCTAGCAAACTCAAAATAGTTACATGCACTCAGAAGGCCATAACTTTTGCAATTCTCGGAAAAAAGGCACAAAATTGGTATTGTTGGAATCGTGGCTCCAATCCTAACACACAAAAATCAAGATATTCATAATTTTATTAAGGATCAATAGATATTTTATAGAAAATGTGATCAGGTTCAGAACAGTTATTTCAGTGGTGGTTGGGATGCATTCAATGAAGCATGGGCTAACATATTTCACTGTTGCAAGTCATGGGACAATATGGGGAACCTTTTGCAAGAAAAAAACCATCATATCAATCCATTTATGACCTCTTACAAGTGGTGAGAAGATAGGTCTCGATATTTTCATTTTTCTCTTTCCCTCTCTCTTCTCAAAGATCTATAAATTGGAGTGTTAAGCTCATTGTAAAAGGGAGGTAGTTTTTGTGTAGAAAAAATATATCAAATTTGTTTTGTGAATCCAATGTATTACAGGCCCTTCTAGTGGACTCCTTACATAGTGATCTAGGCCCTTATTTTGTAAAGGATGTAATTTTGCATATCAATGAAGCACTAGATGCAAGTTGTGGATATATCTTCCTTGTATCTGTTTGCATTCTCTTTTCCCCTTCAATCTCATTACATATATATTGTGTCTATCTTATGCTATTACAGGGATTCATTCTCATTGTGTATGCTTGAAACATTATTGTGAATGCATTTTCTAGATTGTGGAGAATTGTTATCACCCCCTCTAGTATGCACCTTGCTTCTATTTTTACACATTGGAAGACTATTCTCACACTCTCCTCTTCTGGTGTATCACCACTTTAGTGTAGGATTTGTTTTCATGCATTTTCTCTCCTTGGTCCCTTGGAAAGTTAGATTAGGAAAGATAGTTTTTCCTGCATTAGAGTAGATTGTGGCAAGTAGTTTAGGAGCAAGAACTAGCTTTCTCTGGAGGTCTATCTCAAGTAGCAAGTCCCACAACTTGGAGATAGTACCCATGTTATCTAATCACACTGTGAGTTCAAGCATACACACTTGTGCAAACAAAGGGTGTTGTGAATCGGAGTTAATAGTTCTAGAATGCCCGGAGGACCAAGAGGTCTTCATTTTAATTGTAGCAAGACTAATGTGCACTTGTTGTAAGTATTCAGCTTGTGAGAAGCTTTGAATTACACATCTGGCGAATCCAAAAGAAGTAAAATCCACTGGTTTCAGCAATCTAGACTTCACAGATTTATGAGAAGAATTCAGACAAGATCAAGAACTAGAGAAGAAGGAATCTTCATCTATCTACACTTATCCCTAGACAGAACAAGAAGAGGAAGAAGATCTCAAAGGTCACCATCTCCACCAAATAGAACCTTGTCAACACCTCCACCTGGAAGGCCTTTCATTCAATCAACTAGAGTTCTCTAACCAATCAGGATGGCACAGCCAAATCCTTATGTCAATTTCACTGGCAAAGATCCCACTTTCTCTCAATGCACAAAATCCAGTTCTAGTTGTAGCATTGAAGAACATCCCATATTTCACTGGAGAGAACTAGAAAACTCTGATTGACCACATCCAAGATATTGCAAATGTCTGTGTAATTCATGAAATTACAGAAATGGACATTGCTATTAAATTGTTGGCATCTTCATTTAAAGGTAAAGCTCTGCAATGGTTCAAAAGTCTAACAAAGAGGGTCTATCTAGAATTGGGACCATTTTTGCATAGCTCTTCATAATCAATTTGGAGAAAAAGGGGATAATCTGTCTTTATTGGAACAATTGACAACAATCAAGAGGGCTCCTAATGAGTAGTTGACCGACTTCAACTTCAGATTTTAGAGGACGTGGGATAGGATTCCATTGGCCATGAGACCAATAGCTGAAGGTGCTTTCCTATACTTTCTTAAAGCTTTAAATTCTGATATTGCTATGATGATTCAATCCATGGGAGGTATAACTTTACCCACAGCCTATAACATTTCTATTAGAGCTGAAAATTGCTTGATCCAAGCTGGTAAACTTGCACCTAGGCCACCTATGCCTCTATATCCAGAACTAGGAACTCTAAGCACTAGTTAAGCACCCACATTAGCTCCCATTCCTGCTCCAAGAAATCAGAATTCAACTGAAGCTTATACTTCATCTTCCAATACCTCAAATGAGCTCCAAAAAGTCATGAAGTAACTAAAAATTTGGGTAATGAATTAGTGACACTTAAGAGGAAGCAAGCTCCAAATTTTAGAGCTTCGCATCAGCCTCAAACTCAACCCAATAGACCTCCATATCAGCCTAACAGGCCACCCATTCAAAACACAAATCGAACTAGGTTAGGCCTCTTGCTAATAGACCATTCCATCCTTACAATCCTAATGTTACATCCACATCTAGAGCTTTGGTACAAGTGCAAAATAACATGGTTCAGGAATATAACTAGTGTTTCCCATGCAATCAACCTCATAACCAGTCAATGTGTTTTAATGGTGCTTTGAATCAAGATCTGATGGTGAAAAAAACTGGTGTAGAACAAGAGATAGGCCAGAAGGAAATCAGTAGTAGGGAACATCTCAGCAAGAGACACCTCTAAATGAGACTACACTTGTGAATTTCCAGGGATGAATATTTCGTGGTATAAACCAAGCACCTTCTCAAAGTGTAGCAGCTAATACACGGTCCAAGAAAAGGAATATTGGAGAAGGACAATCATCCAATTCAAGTGACCCATAGCCCTCTATCACTCAACAAGGTATGGGAAATCAAGGTGCAGCTCCCAATGTGTAGGACCAATCCAAACTGCCTTCTAGAATACCTCAAATGTCAATTGTAATATCCCCGGTGCAAGAGAAAACTATTTAAAGAAGGCGACAACAAAGATATAGCTCATCTCCATTCAAAATCATTGAGAAGATGAAGAAAACAAATGTAAACATCTCAATGTGGGAATCATTGGCTATCCTGGGACAAAGAGACCTATTGCAAGCTGCTATGGCTAATTGGTCAGCATCAAATCATTCGTCTAAAGAACAAGAAAAGGTTCTTACCAATGCAACTCAACAAAGAAAGAAAATCAAGGAAGCCACCAAGGTAAAAATTTGAAGCCCCCACCATTCTATATCTCATTGATCATTAGAGATAAGTTAGTACATAATTACATGATTGATTTGGGAGCAAGTAGCTTATTCATGCCAAAACAGATAGCTGATCAACTTTGGGTCTTCAATATGAAGTCATCTCCAAAGGTGTGGTGCAATTAGATGGGACAACAGTAACAACAATTGGAGTAATCAAATATTTGAGCCTCACATTGCAAGCATGTCCCAATGTGACCATCTTACAAGATGTATTAGTCATAGAATTGCCACCACTCTTTGCATTTTTCTTGTCAAGAGACTTCACTACCAAAATTGGAGGCTATTTGTCTACTGATTGGTCACACATGTTGTTTAGAACAAGGTATGGAGATAAGGCTACAATCAGATCTGAGCCCATTGCAAAATTCCACATAGAGCCTCATACACCAAGTACAATCAGTTTAAACTATTAAATTTTTGATTAGTAAGATCTCCCAAGCACTTATGAAGGAGATACAAAATTCAAATGCATACCACACTTGACTGTTGATGAATGGGAAAACCAAATACATGATTTTGATCCTAAGAGGAATCTGAGCTAGGAGTTTATTATTTGTATGAAGAGAATCATCCTCTCCCTAGCATCACTAAGACATACCACAAGGATGATAATGAGGTATGGCAGTTATTCTTTGATGGCTCAAGAAGTAGAAAAGGTGCAGGAGGAGGAGCTATGCTTGTTTCACCTCAAGGCGAAAGTATTACTCATGTTTCCATTCCTAGTTTTCTTGTTGAAACAACACAACTGAGTATGAAGCCTTAATTTGTGGATTATATTGGGAAAGAAAGAGAGGTATAAATAACTTGCAAGTATTTGGTGATAGTGAGCTGATTGTGAATCAAGTCAAAGGAAAAAATGTTACTAAGAATGATCTGTTGAAGAACTACAAAAATAGGGTATGGGATCTCATTGAATATTTTGAAGCTTTTAACATCAATTCCATCCCAAGGAAGAAGAATGAAGCAACAGATGACAATTTGGGTGCATAATTGGGGCAGCATTTGATGTTGTAGAAAGTATCAAAAGTGATAAATCTCAGCCTCATATCAAGGTGGTTGTAAGACCATCTATTCCAGATAATAATACAAGTTGGCAAGTCTTTGAGAACGATCAACAAATTGTTAATTTTTACAAGAAGAAGTTGAGTTCTTCGCTAGAAACCAAGACAAGTTGGAACAACAATATGGTGACCAAGTGGTGCAGCTGAGAACCAACAAATTACCAAAGGGCCTTGTAACCTTGGAGTCAATCTTCAACCCAAATGACCAATTCCGAAAGGAGAAAGCAAACATTCAGGTAAAGGGCAAAGATTCATATCCCATTTTAGTAGATGAAGGCAAGACATTGTAAATTGGAAAAGTAAGTACCCCATAAGAGAAACCTGAAATTGTTCAACTTTGTCAAGAATTCCTAGATGACCTTGCTTGGAATTATAAATATTTAATAGGTTTCAACCCAAATTTGGCACAACATACTATTGAGCTGGGTCTAGAATCCATGCCTATTAGACAAAAGCAAAGGCCGATAAACCCTCACATTGAACCTCTCATGAGAAAAGAGTTGAACAAGCTTATTGAAGCTAGCATCATCTTTCCTATCAAACATTCAAGTTGGGTTGCAAACTTGGTGCTTTGGTGAGAATGAGAAATGGTGAAATAAGATTATGCGTACAATTTCGTGATTTAAATAGAGCATCACTCAAGGATCACTATCCACTTCCTTCAATGGAACAAATCCTCGTAGGTTGAGGATGGTTTTGAAAGGTTTTCATTGTTAGATGGCTACTCGCTATAATCGATAATGGTAAAATATGAAGATCCTTTCAGTTAACCTTCACTATGAAACGGGTACATATGCTTACAAGAAGATGCCATTCAGACTATCAAATGTTGGAACAAAATTTCAGCGAGCTATGGATATGGCATTTAAAGGCTTAATCAACAAGATAGTGCTTGTGTATCTAAATGATATCACCATCTTCTCAAATAATGTAGAGACAACCTCTATCACCTTAGCTAAGTATTTCAAAGATGTAGAAGATTTTGAGTGTCATTGAATCCAAGGAAGTGTGTATTATTGGTACACGAGGGAAAATTGTTGGCCCACATTGTCTCAAGAGAAGGGTTAACAATTGATCCTGAAAGATTTGAAGCCATCCGAACACTTCCATTATCATACCATAAGAAATCTCTCCAAATCTTCTTGGGAAGGATAAATTTTGTCCACAAATTTTTGCCTGATTTTTCCACTCTTTTGAAGCCTTTAACGATGATGTTGAAGAATATTCCTACATTTAAATGGATATTAGAAGGTAAAGAGAGTTTTGAGTCTATCAAATATGCAATATCATAGGCTCTAACTCTTATCAACCCAGACTTCTCAAAGGACTTCATGTTGTATGATTTTGGAGGATCAAACACAATCTCAGCTATCTTGGTACAACTGAATAGAGAAGGATCAAAACATCCCATAGCATTCTTCAATCATAACCTAGAATATTACAAAGTAAGGTATTATTTTATTGAAAATAATTTCCTTGTTGTCATTAGGAGTTTGAAGAATTTCAGACACTTGGTATCGAATAACAAGATTCAACTGCTAGTGTCTCATGTTGGTGTTAAGTAATTTCTCCTAAACAAGGACTTGAATGAGAAGAGAGTAGGTTGTATAACCCGTGTAATGGAGTATGATATTTAAATGAAGGTGACCAATCTAGTTTGTGGCAAAGGTTTGTGTGAGCAGCTCGCTTCCAAACAACATGATGAATCAAAAGGAGAAGAAGAGTTTGTCTTACTACTGTAGAATGATCATAAACAACCAACTAATGATGCACCCATACCATGTTGGACTCAATACTTAGTGTATTATCTCAAAATAGGTTTGTGCCCTCTAGAAATAAGCAAAGCAAAGAGAAGATACTTCAGATTGCAGGCCATTCCCTATGCGCTTATTGATGGTGTCTTGTTCAAGAAAGACATCAATAGTTTTTTGTTGAGTTCCATTCAAACATGTCAAGTTGGGAAGTTATTGTTATCCAAAATTCACCCCTCAAGGTAATTTTTAAAACATGCACGAAATTCTTCATCTGAGAAAGTAGAATTGATTCAGGCCCAAAATCATGTTTTTCGGTCCCCTTGGCTTCTCCCTAACTTCCCATCCAAGAAAATACCCAAGAAGTTAGAGAAAATTTGAAAAAATCAATAAAATGGGCTCATTTTGGTGTTTCACAGAAAAATTAGACATTTTTGTCCCAAAGTGTCCATGGGATAGTTGGGATATAGTTACGCGGGACGCAGAAAGCCGAAATGACCGGAGGCGGTGAAAATCAGCAAAAGCGTAAGTTTTTGTCTGCGTGGTCCATGGGAAATCTAGAACATAGGTATGCACGGGACATGAAAAATCCAATTTTTTTCTAGTCATTATATTACATGTGGTGTAGAGAAATGTTCCCGGATAGTCGGGACAAAAGTACACACGGGACGCATAAAGGAAAAAAAAAGTCGCAAAAGGAACCATACACTGTGGTGAATGTGGAAGTCAATGGCATTCATGGCCCACCAATGACATATGTGCAGGACAAGGAAGCCTAAATTGGGTGATGTGGAAGAATGTGTTTGGGACAGCTGGGACACGCAAACCCGATTTTTCCGAAATAGCCGCAAAAAGAGAAAAGTCAATGTTTGACCTCCCGAACTTCAAACGACCCTAAATTTTGACTCGAGCTCTGATTTTCATAAAATTAGACTTTCTAGAATGAGAACGATGTCCTTTGCATCACATATATCAAAATAAAAGAAACATATTCAGCTCTTGTCAATTAATTCTCATTCCCGTTAAATGACATAAAATGCTTGAAAACCCAAAATAGCTGCTCGCACTCAGAAGGCCATAACTTTTGTATTTCTTAACGAAATCGCATAAAATTTATACCGTTAGAATCATGGGTTCAAGAACAAAGCATAGAAATAAATAAATTCTAGATTTAATGAAGGATAGATATAAATTTTGTAGAAAACCTGGCCAAGTTCATAATAGTGTTTTATTTGGTAGTTAGACACATTCAATGAAGCATGGGTTGCCATAATTCACTGCTGCAAGTTATGGGATAGTGTGGGGAGCCTTTTTGCAAGAAAAATACCATCATTTCAATCCATTTATGATCCCTTGATAGTGGTTGAAGGACAGATTGTGGGATTTCCATTTTCCCTCTCTGTCTCTCTTCTTAATTTTCTATAAATTCAAGTGTTGGGCTCATTGTAAGAGGAGGAGGTTTTTTTTTTGTAGCAAAGCTCAGTCAAAATTGATTTATGAAGCCAATGTGCTACAGGCCCTTGTAGTGGACTCCTTGCATGGCGATCTAGGCCCTTATCTTGTAATAGATTGAACTGTGCATATCATGAAGCAATAAAATACAAGTTTGTGGATGCATCTTCCCTTATTGTGTTTGTTTACACTCTTCTTGCCCTTTCAACCTTCATTACAAGAATATTATGTCTATCTTTATGCTCTTGCAAGGACTCATTATTATTGTGCATGTATGAAATATTTTTGTAAATGCATTTACCAAATTTTGGATAACTATTATCACCCCTTCTAGTATGCATTTTACTTCTATTTTTCACACATTGGAAGACTAATGTCACACCCTCCTTTTTGGTGTATCACCGCTTTACTTGTAGGATTTCATTTTTATGCATTCTCTCTCCTTGGTCCCTTGGAAAGTTAGATTAGGATAGTTAGTTTTCCTTGTGTTAGAGTAGATTGTTACAAATAGTTTAGGAGCAAGAACCAACTTTATTTGGAGGTCTATCTCAAGTAGCAAGTCCCACAACTTGGAGATAGTACCCATGTTATCCAATAACACCGTGAACTCAAGTAGATGGACTTGTGTAAACATAAGGGTGATGTGATTTGGTGATAACATATATTGCATGAGTTCCATGATGGAGAAGAAGGAGGCCACTTTGCTCCATGAGTAATAGCTCTCAAAATCATGAAGGATGGTTACTATTGGCCTACGGTGTTTAGTGATTGCTACTCATGGATCAAGAAATGCAAGAAGTGTGCATTATTCATAAGGAAAGAAATGTTAGTAGCTCTGTTCCTTCATCCAATTTCAGTCTATCATCCATTCATGCAATGGGGATTAGACTTCATTAGAGTGATCAACCCAAATTCAAGTCAAGGCCACAAGTGGATACTTATGGCAACAGACTATTTCACCAAGTGGACTGAAGTAGTGGCACTTAAGGAGGAAAATGAATCTAATATCTTGGATTTATATGAAGGGATAGTCACTAGGTTTGGATTCCCTACCACTATCATATCAGATAATGTATTGGCATTTCTTAGTACAAAGATCACCGAATGGGTTGTCAAGAATGGTGTATACCTTAGCACTTCATTAAAATATTACCCTCAAGGTAATGGCCAAGCAGAGTCTGTAAAAAAACTTACTAAGAATCATCGAAAAAATATTGATGAGAATTAGAGAACTTGGCACATAAAGCTCAAATCAGCTCTATGGGCTGATAGGATCACACCAAAGATGTCTACATGCAGCTCTCCATTCAAGCTTGTATATAGAAAAGAAGTAGTTTTACCTATAGCAATTGAGTTTCTAGAATTGGAACTCATGAAATAGTTGGAACTAGCTGAATTTGAACCCATGGAAATCAGGTATGCAGTGTTAATGGAACTACAAGATCAAGAGAACATGTAGTACAAATTATGCGAAGGATCAAGCATCGATCAAGAAGAGATTTGAAAAGAAAGCTAAGGCCAAGACATTCCAAGTTGGATACTTGGTATTGAAGTGGGATTTTTATCGTGTAATGCTAGGAAATCATTCAAATTTTGATTGCATATGGAGTGGCCCATACATGATCACCAAATGCAAAGGTAGCAATGCCTTCTGGCTGGTTAAATTGGATGGTGAAGAATTGTAGATTCTAGTGAATGGGATCTATCTCAAACATTGCTACTAAAAGGAGAATTTCTCACCTTTATACATATTAGTCTAGGATTTCCAATTTCTCCAAGTGCTTGTGCACATTTTTTTTGTTGTTAGAATAGGTTTCATTTCCCTAAGTGTTGGTGCACATGCTCTATTGCTCTGGTGTATGCTTGTATACAGTTCATCTCACTCCTAGAAGACACTTGTAACCATAAGAGAATTAAATCAGTAGAGTATCCATGTTGGAGTAGGTTTGGATGTTTTCATTGCACTCCAACAGATCAGATTTGTAGAAAATAAAATGAGGGAAAAACTTCCAAGTTTTAGGCAATTTTCTACTCTCACAAACCTTGACTACAAGGTTCTCTTACAAAAGATGAGAGTGTAAGCATCGGAAGACAGTTCAAGAAAAGATATGAGTTTACCGTAGAATCCATGCCAAATAGATGTTGTTGTATATATCTTTCCCCCCGAGTAGATATAGACAAGCAAAAGAATATGGAAAATCAAAGGGCGCATGAAAATGGATGTCGACATGTAAATGGATGTGCCAAGGTGTAGGTTAAGGGTGCATGAAAATGGATGTCGACATGTAAATGGATGCGCCAAGGCGCAGTTAAGGGTGCATGAAAATGGATGTCGACATGTAAATGGATGCGCCAAGGCGCAGGTAAGGCGCATGAAAATGGATGTCGACATGTAAATGGATGCGCCAAGGCGCAGGTTAAGGGTGCATGAAAATGGATGTTGACATGTAAATGGATGCACCAAGGCGTAGGTTAAGCATGCATGAAAATGGATGTCGACATGTAAATGGATGCGCCAAGGCGTAGGTTAAGGGCGCATGAAAATGGATGTCGACATGTAAATGGATGCGCCAAGGCGCAGGTTAAGGGCGCATGAAAATGGATGTCGACATGTAAATGGATGCGCCTTTGGCATAGGTAAGAGAGTGTTGACACAAATATGGATGTGCTATGGCATGCACACTTCAGAGGCACAACATTCGAGCTTGAGTGGAAGCAAACCTCGCCAGAGATATTCAGATGGCCATAACTTTTCACAGGGAGCTCGATTCATGCAAGGTTGGACTTTTCGGAAAGCTTACGAGGTCCTCTATCCAACTAAAACAACATATCTTTAATTGGGTGAGAAAAATTCTTAAAAATGCAAAATATAGTTCGCCACTTTTTGGGTTTGCTAGGGTTCTCACCTACCACCATAATGAGATGAATTAAATGCAATCCTGGGGTGGTTGGGGTAGGTTTGGAATTCCTCTCTCTTCCCTCTCTCATTCTTCCTATAAATTGTAAGGAGGGGCTTCTTTCTAAAGGTTGGAAATTCTTGTTTTTCCCTCCCTTCTTCTCTTTGGCAGGTGAATTTGTGGAGTTCAAACCTCCCATTTAAAACTGTAATGCAACTTTGCCTCTTGGCATTTTGTAGTGTATTGTATCAATCTTTGGAGAAAATAATGCATGTCTGTGGATGATTCTCAACCCTCTCTGTGTTCATTTACATCCTCTTGATCTTTCACTGTGAATCTGGTTATCTGTGCATGATCTTGCATTGCATTTTTATGGTTTGTGTTTATTGGCAAGACAGGTGTTCTTCATTCCTCGGTGCATCACCTTTGTTAGTTTAGGTTTTATTTTTATGCATCTTCTACCCTTGTCTCCTTGGCAAGTTAGATTAGGTTTTGAGTAAACCCTCTGCATTTTTATGTGTGCATCTGAATAGAGGAATAGGAACCAGCCTTCATCCGGAGAGCTTTTTCGATTTCGCAAGGTCCCACACTTGGGAAAAGCTCCATGTTATGCAATCGCACTGAGAGTCTCAACCCATCGAGTTGCAGACATTCAGGGGTGTTGTGATTCACCATCAATAGTTTTGGCACACCCGGTGGGACCAAGAGGTCATTCCACAAGATTTGAAGGAATTTTCAAGAAATTCGACTAAAAATTACAGTTTTACAATTTCAGATTTTTCACCTTCCAGGCTGAACTTTGAAATCGATTTTCAAGGACTTAACTTGCTCGAAACAAGTCAAAATTTCACCAGTTGATAGATCGGGATAATCTTCAAAAGGGTATTCTTATATTTTTGATATTTTGACTTTCAAAATTTCATGGTTTTTAGTATTTCGGTTTTCCCAGTTGCCTTGCATGACCTGAGTTTTACCCGTACCTTTTGGGGATTAGTAGCTGCACAACAAGACCCGATAACCGAATTGAAGAACTATATCTTTGGATCCTTCAAGGTTTTAAATTCTATTTTTAATATTGTCAAGTTTGGTGTGTAACTTGGTAAAATCTAGCCTTTTGAGGCTCATTATCTAACACATCTGGCGACTCCAAGGGAGATAGAATTTAGTGGTATAGTAGCACAGGTTTCCTAGGTACATGAGAATAATTCGAACCAGGTCTGATACTCGAGAAGAGGGGCTATTTGTTCACTTGCAGCTATCACCAGGCAGAGGAAGGAGAGGAAGAAGACCACAAAGGTCACCATCTCCACCTAACCGGACTTTGTCTACACCTCCACCTGGTAGACCTTTTCTCGCATCAACCAGAGTTCTTAGGCCAATCATAATGGCACATCTACCACCGAATCCCTTTGTCAATTTCACTGGCAGTAGCCCACTTGCCCTCAATGCACAGAATCCAGTTCCAATTGCAGCATTGAAGAACATTCCATTTTTCACTAGAGAAAATCATACCACTCCTGGTGATCATGTCAAAGACATTGCTAATGTTTGTGCAATCCATGAGATAAATGAAATGGATGTTTCTATCAAATTGCTGGCATCTTCATTTAAAGGAAGGCATTGCAATGGTTTAGGAGCCTTGCAGTTGGTTCTATCCAAAATTGGAATCAGTTATGCATAGTTCTCCATGAGTAGTTTGGGGAAAAGGGAGACAATTTGTCTCTACTAGAACAATTGATGACTATCAAGAGAGCTCCCCATGAGCAGCTGACTGACTTCAACTTCAGATTTCAAAGGTCTTGGGATAGGATTCCAGTGGCCGTTAGGCCAACAGCTGAAGGTGCTTTTCTATACTATCTTAAGGCTTTGAATTCTGATATTTCTATGTTAATTCAATCTATGGGAGGCACAACCTTACCTGCTGCTTATAGCATTGCCATTAGGGCTGAAAATTGTCTTATTCAAGCTGGTAAGTTGGCTCCTAGGCCTCCCATGCCCTTGTATCCAAACTTAGAAAATCCAAGTACTAGTCAAGCACCCACTTTGGCTCCTATTCCCACTCCTAGAAATCAAAGTTCAAATGAAACTTCTACTTCATCCTCTAGTGCTTCAAATGAACTCCAGGAGGTTATGAAACAATTACAGAACCTTGGAAATGAGCTGGTGACTATCAAAAGATAGCAAGCTCAAAGTGCTAGACCATATCAGCCTCAAGCGCAGTACCAGGCTAGGCCACCATACCAACCCAATAGGCCACCCAATCCAACTACAAATCAAAGCCAAGTAAGGCCTCCCGCCAATAGACCATTTCAGCCCTATAACCCCAATGTTGCATCTACTTCTAAAGCATTAGTGCCAGTGCAAAACAACATAGCTCAAGAGTATGATTGGTGTTTCCCATGCAATGAACCTCACAACCAATCTATGTGCTTCAATGGTGCTTTGAACCAAGCCTTGATGGTGACAACTACTGGCGTAGAGGGTGAAGTGAGTCAAGAAACAAATCAGCAACAAGGGACATCTCAACAAAACACAACTCCAAATGATACCGCACTTGTGAATTGGCAAGCTGAGGATTTTTGTGGCATGAATCAAACAACTTCTCAAAGTGTAGCAGCTAACACAAGATCAAAGAAGAGGAATATTGGTGAAGGGCAGTCATTGGCTCCAAGTGATCTACAACCTTCCATCACTCCACAAGGTGTTGGTAAGCAAAATACAGCTCCAAACATGCAAGGACAGCCCAAACCACCTTCTAAACCAACTCAAATGCCAACTGTTTCTACCCATGTGCAAGAAAGGAATGTGTAGCCTAAAGGATAACAAAGAGATATTTCATCCCCATTTAACATCATCGACCAAATGAAGAAGACAAATGTGAATATATCAATGTGGGAATCTTTATCCATCCCAGGACAAAGAGATCTTCTACAAGCTGCCATGAAGAATTGGTCAACTTTGAACCAGCAGGTCCATATGCAAGAGAAGGTCCTCACAAATGTTACTCATCCTGAAGGGAATCATGGAGGACAACAAGGTAAAGTTTTGAAACCCCCTCCATTCTACATTTCATTAATCATTGGGGATAAACTAGTACACAATTGCATGATTGATTCTGGGGCAAGTAGTTCAGTCATGCCCAAGCAAATAGCTGATCAGCTGGGTCTCCAATATGAAGTCATATCAAAGGGGGTAGTGCAATTGGATGGGATAGCAGTAGCAATGGTGGGAGTGATTAAAGGTTTGAATCTTACCTTGCATGCATGCCCCAACGTTACCATTTTGCAAGATGTGTCAGTGATAGATTTGCCACCACTCTTTGCCCTATGCTTATCAAGGGATTTCACAGCTAAAATTGGAGGCTACTTATCTTGACGATTGGTCACACATGTTGTTCAGAACCAGATATGGTACTAAGGTCACAATCAGATCCGAACCAATTGCAAACTTTCATATTGAGCCTCATACTCCAAGCCAAATCAATGCCAACTGTTCAGCATTTGATCAAGAAGATTATCCAAGCACAGATGAAGCTGACACCAAAGTTGGAAGCATCCCAGATTTGACTCTTGACGAATGGGCAAGCAAGGTACATGCTTTTGATCCCTACCAAGAAGTAGAAGAATCTGAGCTAGGAGTCTATTGCATACATGAAGAAAACCAACCTATTCCTAGCATCACCAAATCAGACCATAAGGATGACAATGAGGTATGGAAGTTATTTTTCGATGGATCAAGGAGTAGGCAAGGTGCAGGAGGAGGAGTTATGCTTGTTTCACCTCAAGGCATCAAATATTATTCAGCTTTCCATTTCCAGTTTTCCTGTTCAAACAACACAGCTGAATATGAGGCCTTGATTCATGAACTTCATTGGGCTAGGAAAAAGGGCATAAAGAACTTGCAGGTGTTCGGGGATAGTGAGCTAGTCGTCAATCAAGTCAAGGGACAACATGCTACAAAGAATGACATGCTGAAGAACTACAAGAATAGGGTATGGGACCTCATTGAGGATTTCGAAGCTTTCAACATCGTGTCCATACCTAGGAAGAAAAATGAAGCCGCGGATAGGCTCGTAGTAGTTGGAGCAACATTTTATGTGGTTGATAACATCAGAAAGGAAAAAACACAGCCACATATCCATGTGATTGTGAGGCCAGCAGTGCCAGATAATAACACAAGTGGCAAGGTGTTTGAGAATGATCAACAGATAGTCAATTTTTTACAGGAAGAGGCTGAATTCTCAACTAGAAATCAGGACAGACTAGAGCAGCAGTACGAGGATCAAGTAGTGCAGCTGCAGACGGACAAACAAGCTTCCCAAAGGTTTAGTAACATTGGAGTCTATCTTCAACCCTAACGACTAGTTCTGTAAGGAAAAGGCTAACATACAGGTCAAGAGAGAAGATTCAGAGCCAATTCCGGTTGGGGAAGGCAAAACACTTCAAATTGGTAAAGTGGCCACTAAGCAGGAGAAATCAGATTTCATACAACTTTGCCAAGATTTTCCAGATGTCTTCGCTTGGAGATATGAAGACTTGAGAGGATTCAATCTGAAGTTGGCACAACATACCATAGAATTGGATCCAGATGCTAAGCCCATCAGGAAAAGCAGAGACCAGTCAACCCTCACATTGAGCCTCTAATGAAGAAAGAGCTAAACAAGCTAATAGAGGCAAGCATTATATTCCCGATCAAGCACTCAAGCTGGGTTGCAAACTTGGTTCTAGTCAGGAAGAAGAGTGGAGAAATTAGGTTGTGTGTGGACTTCTGAGACCTCAACAGGGCATCTCTCAAAGACCATTACCCACTTCCTTCAATGGAACAAATATTGCAAGTGGTATCCGGTTCGGAGAGATTCTCTCTCCTAGATGGCTACTCAGGGTATAATCAGGTAATGGTGAAAGAAGATGACCAGTTCAAGATGGCTTTCACCACCAAATGGGGCACCTATGCCTACAAGAAGATGCCATTTGGGCTATCAAATGCTGGAGCCACTTTCCAAAGGGCAATGGATATGGCATTCAAGGGGTTGATAAATAAATTAGTTTTGATATATCTTGATGACATCACTGTATTCTCCAAAATGCAGCGATCACCTCTTTCATCTGAGGCAGGTATTTCAGAGGTGTAGAAGATTTGGGGTATCATTGAATCCCAAAAAATGCATATTCTTGGCTCACGAAGGAAAACTTCTAGGCCATATTGTTTCAAAGGAGGGATTGACGATCGACCCAGAAAGAGTTGAAGCAATTCGAGCGTTGCCATTACCAAGTCATAAGAAGGCTCTTCAAAGCTTCTTGGGAAGGATCAATTTTGTCCACAGGTTTATTCCAAACTTTGCAGCTCTCGTAAAGCCAATAACACTGATGTTGAAAAAGAGCATGACATTTAAGTGGACATCTGAAGGCAAGGAAAGTTTTGAGGCAATAAAAGATGCTATATCTCAAGCTCCAACTCTCGTCAATCCAGACTTCTCCAAGGACTTCATGCTATATGCCTTCGGCGGTGGAGACACAATTTCTACAATCTTGGTACAACAAAACAAAGAGGGATTAGAACAACCAGTTGCTTTCTTCAGTCAAGGCTTAGAGGAATACGAAACAAGGTACTCTTTCATTGAAAAGCATGTCCTTGCAGTGATCAGAAGCTTAAAGAAATTCAAGCACCTAGTCTCAAACAATAAGATCCAATTATTGGTCTCTCATGCGGGAGTCAAGGACTTCCTTCTAAACAAGGATCTGAATGAGAAACGTGTAGGATGGATCACTCATGTCATGGAATATGACATCGAAATTAAGGTCACTAAGCTAGTACGTGGAAAAGGACTATGTGAACAACTAGCTTTGAGTCGGAAAGTTGAAGCAGGTGATGCAAAAGGGACTGTCTTGGTACTACAGGATGGTCAAGAATAGGGAAATGATGATGTACCTACTCCTTGTTGGACCCAGAATATGATACACTTCCTACAGACAGGCCTATGCCCTCCAGAAATGAGCAAAGCAAAGAGGAGATACTTCAGATTACAAGCCATTCCATATGTGTTTGTTGATAGTGTTTTGTTTAAAAAAGACATCAATGGAGTTCTATTGAGGTGCATTGAGACAGGTCAAATTGAGAGGGTGTTACAAGAATTTCATGATGGAGATTTTGGAGGAAATTTCTCCCCACGAGTAACAGCTCTCAAGATAATGAAGGCAGGGTATTATTGGCTGAAAGTGTTCAGTGACTGTTATACATGGATAAGAAAGTGCAAGAAATGTGCACTCTTCACGGGAAAAGAAAGACTGGCAGCGCTTCCATTGCACCCAATTTTGGTTGACCAACCATTTATGCAATGGGGATTGGACTTCGTCGGGTCATCAACCCAAACTCAAGCCAAGGCCACAAGTGGATTCTCACGGCAATGACTATTTCACCAAGTGGACCGAAGCAATAGCGCTCAAAGAAGCAAATGAGTCTAACATACTAGACTTTTATGAAGGAATAGTGACCAGGTTCGGTGTGCCAGCCACTATCATATCAGATAATGCATTGGCATTCATAGGTTCCAAGATTACAGAATGGGCTGTCAAGAATGGAATCTATTTGAGCACCTCTTCAAATTATTACCCGCAGGGTAATGGATAGGCAGAGTCCACAAACAAGAATTTTCTAAGAATCATCAGAAGGACTCTAGATGAAAACCAAAGGACATGGCATACCAAGCTAAAATCAGCATTATGGGCTGACAGGATAACGCCAAAGAGATCTATAGGTAATTCTCCCTACAAGTTGGTCTATGGGAAAGAGGTAGTATTGCCTATATCATTAGAATTGCCAGCATTGGAGCTCATGAAGCAGTTGGAGTTGGCTGAGTTCGAACCAATGGAAGCCAGGTATGTGGAGTTGATGGAATTGGAGGAAATAAGAGAACATGCAGTTCTGATGATTGAAAAGGATCAGGCCTTAGTAAAAATATGGTTTGACAAGAAGGCAAGAGCAAGGACCTTCCAGGAGGGGGACCTAGTTCTGAAATGGGATGCAGATCGGGAAAAACCTGGAAGGCATTCCAAGTTTGATGCCATTTGGAGTGGCCCCTACATGGTCACGAGATGTAAAAGTGGTAATGCCTTCCAATTTTCTACATTGGATGGAGAAGAACTCCCGATTCCGGTTAATGGAATCTATCTTAAACATTGCTACTAAAAGGAAAAGGTTTACCCTTGTAAATATTAGCCTAGATTTCAATTCCTCTAAGTGCGTATGCACATTGTCTTGTTGTAGTTAGGTTTCAATTTCCCTAAGTGCTCCGGCATAGGTTTTGTTGCTCTCAGGTTGAATTTCTACAGTTCAGCATGCTCTCGAAGAAGGAGTTGTGGTATCAGGCTCAAGATCAGATATCAGGTTGGTTTCAAGTTATTGCTTATGACTCCATGCCCAATGGATTGCTAAAAGGCCACTGATCTTCTACCTAGCAGGCAGGTGATCCCATTGAGTCACCAAATTGTTGTATATATCTTTCCCCCTAGGTAGATATAGACAAGAAAAATAATATGGAAAATCAAAGGGCGCATGAAAATGGATGTCGACATGTAAATGGATGCGCCAAGGCGCAGGTTAAGGGCGCATGAAAATGGATGTCGACATGTAAATGGATGCGCCAAGGCGCAGGTTAAGGGTGCATGAAAATGGATGTCGACATGTAAATGGATGCGCCAAGGCGTAGGTTAAGGGCGCATGAAAATGGATGTCGACATGTAAATGGATGCGATGGCGATGAAAATGGAGTTAAGGATGCGCATGAAAATGGATGTCGACATGTAAATGGATGCGCTAAGGTGCGCGAGGTTAAGGCGCATGAAAATGGATGTCGACATGTAAATGGATGCACCAAGGCGTAGGCTAAGGGCACATGAAAATAGATGTCGACATGTAAATGGATGCGCCATGGCGTAGGTTAAGGGCGCATGAAAATGGATGTCGGGAGGCGCAACATTCTCGAAAGCGCCGACAGAAGAAAACCTGGCCGAGATGTTCGGATGGCCATAAATTTTCACAAGGAGCTCGGATTCATGCAAGGTTGGACTTTTTGGAAAGCTTACGAGGTCCTCTCATCCCAACTATAGCTGCATATCTTTAATTGCATGAGAAAAATTCTTAAAAATGCAAAATATAGTTCGCCACTTTTTGGGTTTGCTAGGGTTTTCACCTACCGTCATAATGAGATGAATTAAATGCAATCTGGAGGTGGTTGGGGTAGGTTTGGAATTCCTCTCTCTTTTCCCTCTCTCATTCTTCCTATAAATTGTAAGGAGGGGCTTCTTTCTAAAGGTTGGACTTTTTGTTTTGCCTCTCCCTTCTTCTCTTTGGCAGTGAACTTTGTGGAGTTCAAACCTCCCATAAACTCGTAATGTAACTTTGCCTCTTGGCATTTTGCGTGTGTTGTATCAATCTTTGGAGAAAATTAATGCATGTCTGTGGATGGTTCTCAACCCTCTCTATGTCATTTGCATCCTCCCGATCTTTCACTTGAATCTGTTATCTCATGCATGATCTTGCATTGCATTTTTATGGTTTTTGTTTATTGGCAAGACAGTTTTCTTCTTTCCTCGGTGCATCACCTTCGTAGTTTAGGTTTTATTTTTATGCATCTTCTACCCTATCTCCTTGGCAAGTTAGTTTAGGTTTTGAGTAAACCCTCTGCATTTTTATGTGTGCATTTGAACAAAGGAATAGGAACCGGCCTTCATCCGGAGAGCTTTTCCGATTTCGCAAGGTCCCACACTTGGGAAAAGCTCCATGTTATGCAATCGCACTGAGAGTCTCAACCCATTGGGTTACAGACATTCAGGGGTGCTATGATTCACCATCAATAGATGATCCAAGGCCAATGATCATCTCATCTACCAGGAAAATGTCAACTATGAGTCACCAAATTGTTGTCCAAAATAAGCTCATGCTTAATTTTGGTCAACTAACACCATTTCCCCCCCTTTTAGTGCTTCAATCTATTTTTGTTACATAATTTAAGTACTTAATAATTCTTGAAAGCATCTTCATCACATAGGAAATTTCTTCCCCTTTCCGAAATTATAAAGAAGTCCTTCTAATTCTTCATATTTTGCAAGTTTCGAGCCTGGGGGGATTTTTTGCATAATTTGCCAATTTCAGGCTTTCGGGGGAATTTTTTTGAGAATTTTGCCAATTTCAGGCTTTCGGGCCTAGAGGAATTTTTGATATTTTTCTAATTTTGAGATTTTGGGCACAGGGAATTTTTTTGAATTTTACCAATTTCGGGCTTTCGGGCCTAGGGGAATTTTTGAGAATTTTTCCAATTTTGGGATTTTGGGCCTAAGGGAATTTTTGAGAATTTTGCCAATTTCAGGCTTTTTGGACCGGGGAATTTATGAGAAATTTACAAATTTGCATTTTTGCCATTTCTTGTGTGGATTAATGTAAATTTTCAAATGGGCATAACTTTTGACTGTTGCTCGAAATTTAATAAATTTTATATCGTTGGAAAGCTCTCGACATCCTCTATACCATGGAAACCTGAAATATTAATTTTGGTGAGGGTATGTGTGTAAAAAGGAAGGAAATGTATCCAGTTCCAAAATTTAAATATTCAGTCCCGTAAAAGGCAAGAAATCCCTGGCAAACTCAAAATAGTTGCATACACTCAGAAGGCCATAACTTTTGCAATTATCAGAAAAAAAGCACAAAATTGGTACCGTTGGAATTGTGGTTCCAAGCCTGATACAAAACAATCAATATATTCATAATTTGATGAAGGATCAATAGATATTTTATAGAAAACGTGATCAGGTTCAGAATAATTATTTTAGTGGTGGTTGGGATGCATTCAATGAAGCATGGGCTAACATATTTCACTATTGCGAGTCATGGGACGGTATGGGGAAACCTTTTTCAAGAAAAAAACCATCATATCAATCCTTTTATGACCTATTACAAGTGGTGAGAAGATAGGTCTCAAGATTTTTATTTTTCTCTTTCCCTCTCTCTTCTCAAAGATTTATAAATTGGAGTGTTAATCTCATTATAAAAGGGAGGTAGTTTTTGTGTAGCAAAACTCTATCAAAATTGTTTCTTGATTCCAATGTGTTATAGGCCCTTGTAGTGGACTCCTTGCATGGTGATCTAGGCCCTTATTTTATAAAGGATTGAACTGTGCATATCAATGAAGCACTAGATGCAAGTTGTGGATATATCTTCCCCTGTTGTATCTGTTTGCATTATCTTTTCCCCTTCAATATCATTGCATATATATTTTTTCTATCTTTCAGGGATTCATTCTCATTTTGTATGCTTGAAACATTGTTGTGAATGCATTTTCTAGATTGTGGAGAACTAGTATCACCCCCTCTAGTATGCACCTTCATTCTATTTTTACACATTGGAAGACAATTCTCACTCTCTCCTCTTCTAGTGTATCACTGCTTTAGTGTAGGCTTTGTTTTCATGCATTTTCTCTACCTGGTCTCTTGGAAAGTTATATTAGGAAAGATAAATTTTCCTTCATTAGAGTAGATTATGGCAGGTAGTTTAGGAGTAAGAACCAACTTTACGTGGAGGTCTATCTCAAGCAAAGAAGTCCTGCAACTTGGAGATAGTACCCATGTTATCTAATCACACTGTGAGTTCAAGCATACACACTTATGAAAATAGAAGGGTACCGTGAATCGGAGATAATAAAACATTTACTTTTTCATTCCTCCGAAAGAGTCTCACCTAAACTTCCACTGACACCTTGTTGATTGTGTTGCATAATTTCTCATCGATAGTTGTTGAGCATTCACTAGAGGGTTTACTCCCTTGGAATCTGGTATTTTCATCAATTCCCCTTGGTTGACCTTAAATTTTGTCTCATCAACATGGGACTCAAAATCCCAAGATAGCATATTTCTCATACAAGGGTATGCACCTTCTTCTTTGAATGAAGACCATGAAAGGATTTGGTTAGAAGACACGGTACTTTGGAAACACTCGTGCGGTACCTTAGTAGGATCATTGATATAACTCATTCCTTTCTCCAACACCACTACCACACCCTTTCCTCCCATGTGTGTTTCCTTAGTAAAACTTACCGCAAGACTTGGATCTCCACCCATGCTTCCATATTACTCCTCGATGCTTTCACTCTCTATTTCCTTGAGAACTTCATCGGAATTGCGCTGTACCTACTACTCCACCAAGTTATTTACTACGCCACTACCTCCCTTTCTATGGAATCCTCTATTTTCTCCTTAGTGAGGCTTGGGGTCCTTTGATCATTGGTGTTTTCCTCCTCACTCTACCCCTTTCCTTGAGAACCCTCTTTTCCCCATCTTTCTCCTCATTCCCTTCTCCCTCTGAGTTTCATACATCGTACATGAGATGGTCCTAAGCCTCTTCATGCTCTTCGTCATCCTTGTTTCCATTGTAATCCTCCAAGATCTTTTTTTCTTCTGCGTCTTCCTTTTCTACTATCTTCTTCTTGTTCTTAATAAGTGATTCCAGTCTAGGAAATTCTTCTTTCTCTTCTTCTTCAGTGACTCCTTCTTTGTTGGTGACTGTTTTTTTTTAGGGGGCACCTCTTTCTCTCACACCTCCTCTTCATGTTACTTCTCCTTTTATTTTGTAGGGGCATTCTTGCTCTGTGCATATCTTCTTAGCCTTACACCTGAATCCTGCGTGCCTATAGATTGCATTGTTTGTGCACTTGGTGCCTTTTTCTCAAGTGCCTCCTCTCTCTCCCTCTTCCTTGGTGTGGCCTTCTTCCTTATTGTAGGGTCCTCAAGGATAGAGACATAATTTTCCACATAGGTACCCTTCTCATATTTCAGCCTTATGCGCAGATATACTCTTGTTGCGGTTCTTCCAAAGAACATGCAAGGTTACTATTTTATCATATGCAATCATGAATTCATTCCCCTCATGGAATTCACACTTAAAGTAGCATCATTACAGTACACCTCCAATGTTTCTCTCAACTCCTCTAGATAAGTATTATGAACAAATCATTAATCACTATGCCCCGCCCTATGAGCACCGGCAAGACTAGTTTGGTTGTGGAGCTTATAAGGAGAAAGGTTATGCATATAATGAAAAAAATCAAATAGAGAATGCTAATTTGTTGGAGAATATTCAAAGGATGGAGGATGGCATGGTTTAGTCAAGGGCAACAACCAAAATGAAATCTTTAAAAATTGGTTGCAGGGCATCTTGTCCATGTGAAGGCCCTTTTCCAAGACATTATAATCCAAATTAGAAGCTTGAATTCATGGTTGAAATGATGTCCCAACTTACACAGTGGACTGAGGAGATAAAGGCATATGAGAAAATTGCAAGACAACCTTGTCAATTAGTAAGTCACTCACCAACTCCTTATGCTCCTTTTTCTCCATCCCAAGCTTTATCATTTCAACAGTGTCAAGATTCAAGCCCATTGTTTACTACCCCAAGTGTTGAATTCCCTTCTCCATCCCCTAGTCTTCCATCTCATCTCAATTATTTTTCCATTTTCCCTCCCAAGCAGTCATTCCCTCTAAAGAAATGAGAAATTCCACTTCCCTCACCACCACAAACAATTGCAAAATCAGTTGAAACCCCATCCACTCCTCTTGCCTTCCTAATTCCATGTCGGGAAGAAATTTCAAAAACCAGTCAAGGAGAGTAGTAGGAAGAAGAACCAAATAGAGAAGAAAGGATCAAAATATTGGTAATATTGGTTCTCATATTTAAGATTGGCTCTCACATTTAAAAGCTTGGATCAAAAGCATCGGAAGGAGAACAAGAAGAAGAAGATCAACAATATGTTTTCTCACGAATGCGTGTCCATAATGTAACCTTGTCTGCAAGATGATACTTGATCTAATACAAGATGCATAACCAATCAAGAGGGAGGAAGAATAAATAGCTCCAAGTCCTATTAAAGAGGAGCAGATGGAAGAGATCAAATCACAGTTTAAGCCACTTGATGAAGAAATCATTATTGAAGATTTTTTGCTTTCATTTAAAAGGCCTAATTTGATTGATGAATCCATGATGGAGGAGAGCTATCAAGAAGACCTTTCTGCCCCAAATAGTCCTCTAGAGTAGTGAATTGAAGATTTTGATTTAAAAAAATTCATGCTAGAGGAAGAGGTTACCCAAGAGAAACTTAGTCTTCAAGAAATAACGGAGGAACTCAAGAGTCAACAATGTGTTGCAGAAAATTATAATGATGCAAAAGTGACTTCATTGGATGTTACAATCATTAACAATGAGTTGTAGATTGTAGAGGAGTTCCATACTACCACGGAGGAAGGAAAAGAGTATGAAGATCCCATCTCTTCCACACCATCCACCCAAGAAGGTCTATAGGAAGACTCCATTTTTGGAGTTGAATTTTAGAGAAAAGAGTCATGCTTGTTATTGAGCATGAGGATGAGTTTCAGAGTACCAAGGATCAGCTGTAATGCCTCTTCAATCCAAATGCGAACCAAAAAAAGAGGTATTTGTCTTGTTTCTAGTTGATACCTTGATAATTTTGGTGGAGGATCAACCTCTTGTTGGGTTTTCACTCATAATAATAGCCATGTTAAGAGCTAAAACACATACATGGCTGCTTATTTTGAGAAAGGGAAGCTACTTATCCTTGTCAGTTGCAGGATTTGTTTGAGTTCTCTTTCCCTATGGTTAACATAATGTACGTAGGTTTTCTTTCAAAGAAGAATTACTTGTACACACTCTACGTACTCCACTTGGGGTATGTATGATTTTAAGTTTTGTAAATAGTGTGTGTTGTGGTGTGTGGTTTCTATTGCACTATCCATTCTTTGGAAGAAACGGTGCTCATGGAAGGAATCAGATTTTGGGATGGTTTTCAGACTACAATTT
This sequence comes from Taxus wallichiana var. yunnanensis, assembly GCA_018340775.1. Lineage (NCBI taxonomy): Eukaryota > Viridiplantae > Streptophyta > Pinopsida > Cupressales > Taxaceae > Taxus > Taxus wallichiana. The sequence continues at coordinate 428,437,091 of CM031241.1, read as the reverse complement.
TCATCCCTAATAGATCAGTTACGGGTCTACAATCCTCTGTGCCTTGCCTTGGAAAAATTTCAAATTTTTGGGACATTCTGAGGATATATCAAAAATCCCAAATCAATCATGCAGGAGCATGCCAAGGAAATTTCAGCCCAAGTGCTAAGTTCATGTGAAGACTAGGGACAGGTTCAAAAGGATCAATTTTTCAAGGTTAGGCTTGACTCCATGCCTAATGGATACTTCAAGGCAACGATCACACATCTAGTAGGAAGATGTCCCCGAGAGGTCACCATTGTTATCCCAAATTTACCCCCTAGGTTAATTTGGATAAATCATCATAAATGGACTTAGCCATTCATAATTCTTGGATGTGCGGATGACCATCAAAGTTCAACCCCATTAGAAGAGAAAGGAAGGTTGTGTTTTGGCTCAATCAATTTTGTCTTTACTCTTGACAAGCTAGTAAGCCATGGTGAATGTCATGGTTAGATGGGTCAACTGGTTAGTTGGTACATAAAGGTTGGTTCGCTCTAGGTTAGTAGGCTAAGGGTTGAGCGGTATGGCTAGGTTGTCACCGCAGTTGGTCGGCTATAGATTTGAAGGCTATAGGTTGGATGGTTGTTGGTTGGTTCACCGCAAGTTGGATGGCGGGGTTTTGATGGTTATACATTGGTCGGCCATGTTAGATGGTCATGGGTTAGATAAATGTGGGTTGGATGGATCATAATGGTTGGATAATATGTCCAGGTTGTACGGGTCAAAAGGGTTGGACGATATGGATAGGTGTGTCGGGTCAAGGTTGGTTGGTAGGTTAGATATTTTTTGGTTCGATGCCTAGTGATTAGAAGGTTAGGGGTTAGATGCCTGGAGATTGGATGGGTCACCAAGTTAGACAGGTCATATGGTGGGTGGCTCACGAGTCCCAAGCCAGATGAGGGTAGGTGGGTGAAAGACAACTCAACAACTAGATTTAATGTGGTATGGTGCCCATGTCTTCATCTGACAGAAGTACCCTCGGGAAGAGAATTTGTATGGGTTCCCATACCTCTTTAATGAGGGTTGGTGAGACATTGCTTATATATTGTAAAATCTACCTCATTTTTAGGGGAGACATTCTAGGAGCTGGGGAAACTCTTGTAAAATTTTCCCTCGACTCCATTTGAGTTGTAAGCCTTCTCATGCTCCTGGAAAGTGTATTTATGCCTCTGAGCATCAATGTAATGGTCTGTGCATACCTTGAAGCAATAAAATTGTGTTTTTTGGTGTTTCTTCAACCCTAGCTCATTTTTATTGTATTTTCTTGCCTCTCCATTTCATGTTTGTTTTCTGTGCATGTTCTTTCACTTGCAGGTTCATGATGTTGTGTTTCATGGAGTTTTGATGGTGGATTAGGATCTAGGTCTGTGTCACATCTGTCTGACCTCCCTCACCCCCTTTTTCCCTATTTCATCCTCCCTCAACAAAGTATCTTGCCCCTTTTCTTGGTGTTATCACCTCGTTAGTGTAGGATTTCCCTTTTCATGTAAATTCTCTCTCCTTATTTCATTGGCATTGTTAGGATATCTATAGTTAGGCATATTTTTTGTAGTAGGGGTAGTTTAAAATTAGGATTAGCTAGAGGAATTCATCCTTCTCTAGAGGACCATCTCAAGTTTGCAAGTCCCAAAGCTTATCGATGCCCCATTCAAACTCGGGCTATTCGGGGGTGTTGTAACTTTGCATCAACATTACCATGACCCCTTCTTATAATCATAGTCCTCCACGCTTTTTATTTATGGCCTCCTTGTCCTCCAAATCATCATCAATGTATCTCCCTCACAGGTAAGACCACTAAATTTGGATATCACTTGGGAGTTATCCTCATCCTTTGCCCCGGAAGTAGAAATGGTCTTCATGTATGCGTGACATAAACCATTAGTACAACTACTCGAAACGCATATAGTTGCAATAATCCAGCCTTCTCTATTTTCACCTTAACTTCATCATCATAGATGGGCACTCTGTTAGGTGTCCTCTTGTCTGTAGGTATAACCATTTATAACGTCATATCTTTCTTTGTGGTGCTTGTTCAATGGTTGTAGTCACTTACAACCATTTTTCTCACGTGAGACACCCACTCTTTTCCCAACAATACACCATCTAGGTATTACATTTTTGTCGTACCATTCCTCATTGAAGCTAGTGGAAACAACTTGTTTCCCTTTTCCCTTTCCCTTCTTTGGTGAAACGGTGGTTACTTTCCTTGGTGCCATCTCTCATGTTGGGTTATTAAAAATCCTTTCTTCCTTTTGATCCCGACTCTTCTCAACTCTATGGATTTACCCTTACACAAAAATCCTTTCAATGCCCTAGCTCTGAAACCCTAACCTAGAAAAACATTCCTTCCACAAGATGACGTATTCACTTACAGGTTTCTAAAACTCCAATAACCCTCTCCTTTCACGCCCGTGTATTATTTTCCACACCAGTTTGCTTCTCAAACTGGCTATGCACTCAAATATTTGCAACCTCCTTTCACGTAATTTTTCTCAAGGATGCCCTAGTTCGCAAGAGCTCTTCAATATCACAAATTCAAGGTAATAAAAATGTATCTTGACCTTCTACTTATAGCTTTTTCTTCTTTTCCCATAATAAATGTAATTCCACCTACCATCGTACCTTTACAATAAAGGTAACTTTTTCTACTAAAGCTAGCCTTAAGTGCTTTTACCCCCGCACTCAAGCCTATGAGAAAACCCTTACAACCTTCTAGCATGAAAATATGCTTAATCGACCAAATATCCTCACGTGCGTCCATGCTACGCCAAAGGAACTTCTTTTTCCTTACCACGATTGTTTCCCTCATCATGTTGTTCATGCGCTTCTCATCCTTGTTCATGGTATTTGTAAAGCTCTCCTGACACCAAAATCCTTATGTACACCTTTTCCATGTGTGTTATTCCAAACTTCATGCTTTTGATTCTTTAATCTAGTCCATCAAAACATATCTTTCACTACCGACTTCTAGTACTTGTCACACTACTCCATTCCACACTAAAATGGATGCATAGTCCTCTACCCATAGAAAACTTTACAAAATAAAAGTGGGTACCAGCCTGATGACAATGCACACACAACAAAAAAAATGGAATAAGAAATGAGAAGTGGAAACACACATAAAGGAAAATGAATTAAAGGAAACCATAGGATAAATGGCAATACTACCTTATTTATAATTACATAGAAGCCTTATTTATAGTAGGTCTTCAACTTACTCCCATTTAAATGGCCTGGTAATCTCATCTCGTCCGGTGCTTGTAACTTGCATGTGCCTGAATCAATGATGCATGAGATGATATATGGCCCTAACCAATGGAATTTCAGTTTCACAGGATGGTGTAGAAATTTGGAGTCATAAAGAAAGACCATTTGTCCCACCTCAACTTTTTTTTTTTAATATGGTGATCTTGCTATGATTTTTGTCACGAATTTTCAACCTTTTGACACCTCCTCGCAAGTGATCACCATTCTTTGACTGTATTAATTTATTCATATGCTTATGTATTCCCAATCTTGTATTCCCACATCACAAATTTTAGTTAACATGTGACTCAGAATTTTGTTAAATGCCTCAGTAGTTCCATTAGCTTGTGGGTGGTATGTGGTAGTCTTATGATGGGCTACCATGAATTCTTCCAAAAAGATCCTAATTGTCTCATTTAAGAAATGAGTACCCCTATCACTCGTTAAGCTTAGTGGACATCCATATTTGTTGATTATATTTTCCCACAAGAACCTAGCTATTGTTTCTACTATGCAATCCCTTATAGGAATTGAATTTTCCCATCTTTTTAAGTAATTAGTGCAAGTGATGATAAAGTGTCAACCAGTCCTTCGTGCGGTAGGTGAAATTGGTCCTACAAAATAGATGGCCCATTTTTCAAATGGTTATATGATAGCTATCGGCCTCAAGGGCATTTCATCCCTTCTTCCTAGCTTTCCAAGGCACTGGCAATGATCACATGACTTGTAAAAATCAATGCAATCCTAGTAGATGCTTTCCCACCAAAGCCCCACAAGTCGTAGGATTTTTCATGTGGTGGCATTTCCTATATAGTATCCTCCTACAATCCAACCATTTTCTTCCTCTGTGATTGCAACACGCTTATGCTCCAAAGACACCGGTGTAAAACCTCATTGTGACCTAGTTTGTATAAATCTCCATTGATTAGCATGTAGGGTGTGGAGCGTACGGCTAACTATTTTCTTTCCAAAGTATTCATTCCTTCCAATGCCACACCCGTTTTGAGAAACACAACAATATCTTCTAAGCCAGAGGGTGCACATCAAAACTTAAATAGTTGTGCATTTGGAATAGCATCCTAAATTCTCTACGTGTCTTCCCTTGAGTCAATCCTTGAAAAATGGTTAGGTCCGTAGTTACTCTTTCTTAGTTTCACAAAGAATCACAACTCAAATTCATGAAACAACATGATCCACCGACATATGTGCATTGTAAAATGAGCTTGTTAACAAAGTACCTCAATTCCATATGGTCTGTAGAATATGAAAGGTGTTGCCAAAAGATATTACCTAAATTTTTGTAGCATGTAGATCATTGATAGTACTTTATGCTCAGTAGTAGTGTAGTTATGTTTTGCTGGTGTTAACTTCCTGCTAGAAAAATACAAGGGGTGGTCAACAATCCCTTCTCTAGGATGTGTTAAGACTGCCCCAATCGCCATCCCTGAAGCATCAACATGTACATGGAATGGCTTATCCCAAGAGGGAAAATGTAATATGGGTGCAATGATAAGCCTATTCTTCAATGTATCAAACATTGTCTATTGCTCCTATCCTTAGTGAGATGCACTAATGTGTTTTAGTAAATTTTTTGATAGCATGATGATCTTGGCATACCCCTTAATAAATTTTTGGTAGTACCATGAATTCCAAAGGAATCTGCACATGCGATCCGCATTGTAGGCTCCCCAATCCCACAATAACGAAAAATTGGCGAGATCCACCAAAGAAGCCTTCCTTACATATGATGTGCCCCAATAGGGTTCCAAATGGAGTAGCGAAGAGACACTTCTTGATGTTGAGGGATATGCACAACTACTGACATATTTCAAACATCAACCACAAATTGTCATAATGGTCTTTCACTAGTCCATACATTGTCCAATCATCAAGGTAGACCTGAAGGAATTTATGGATAAAATCCTGAAATGCCTGGACCACTATACACGAAAACACAATATGCACGTTCTTCAGTCCAAAAGACATGAATACATAGTAAAAAAATTCTCCATTTATCGGCAAAAGTTGTCTTTTATTGGTCTTCTTTAGTAATTCTAACTTGATGGTATCCTAAGAATCCAGCCGTGAAGGAATAGATTTCACACCACTCTTTCCAAGATCTCCTCGGTAAAAGTGGTTGGAAAAAGATCAATTACACATACCACATTTAAGTCCATGTAGTCAACACATATCCTTATCCTTCCTTTTTTATTTTGATGATCATGGCACTTACCAATTCTAATTCCTCCATACCTTCAATGATGCCTAAAGTGATCATTATGTCTATCTCCTCCTTGACTTTGACGTGAAAATTTAGATTCATTCAATATGGCCTTTTCCGAATCGGGCGCGTACCATCCTTTAACTTGATTTTTAGTTCTCCCAAGGAGTGGTGAATGCCTTTAAGCTCATGGTGTCCATGTGGAAATAATTCCTGAAACTCACATAGTAGATCAATGATCTTCAAAACCTCCTTCTCTGACCAATAGTCTCCAATAGTGGCCTCTTTAGGTTCCATTTATGAACTAATATTAACCTTATTTGTTTTGAGGAAATCATAGTAGGTGCATGCTTTCGCATCAACATTATGAATAAATTTACACATACCTTCATTATGGTTAACATCAAAACTCTCCATTTATTCACCATTTATCACATAGACCATCTTTCCCTTCTCTTTCTCCATGAAATTGTGCTCAAGCTGCATCTCTTATGACTCTTCCTCATCAAAGCATCATTCCAAACCAGCTTCACTTAATAACTCCAATATTCTATCCTCCACCATGGCACTATGTCCCATCGTAAGGAACTTAACAACATGCAACACCCTTTACACCAATGGTTTAGTAATCCGATATTCGAAAGCTCGAAGGAGGTCAGGTCGTCAAATCTTGCAAATTTCTTGTGTGATGGCACATCTCGGATTGAATATACCATGCACGTGCATAGACTTGTAAAGTGGAGTACAACCTATCCACCCATAAAGAAGGTGACAAGTCTTTTGTGCCTTCCATCCAGGATTCCTCACATGCTTGGACGTGGAATGAGGCAGGTTTATTCCCATGATAGTCTTGAATAATAGTGGGTGCATTTCTTTAGGAAAACCAAACAGAGAATGTTATTCTCACTTTAAGCCATTCTATAAGGCTATCACGATTTGTTTCCCACTAATTTGTTATAGTCCCAAGAAAGTTATAGTTGAGCATCCCTCTTCTCTCGATCTCATTTTTCCATTTGGTCTCCATCTCTTGTAATAAAACATCAGTGTTTTCCCCTCTAGAATAACTTGGAAACTTATTTCCTCTTATGTGATTGATTTAGTGTGCCTTTTTCACTATCATGATACTGACCTCTTAATTGTCACCCAATTAACTCATGAGTCCCATGTGCCAAATTTTCACATGTCATGCTAGTTTTATCACTCATGGACTTAGCATATTCAAACTGAATAACTCCTTCGAAGGTTGAATCACCTCGTGTTCATGATAGAGCACACATAAATCATGTCAAGAAATTTTTCTCCCAAGGGCTCAGCTTAGGGTGATGACTTTCCATCTCGTCAAGGGGATGATAACTCGTCTGTCGTTGTTCTCAAAGATTATGCATCCCTTGTTGAACCATAGTTCAGCATTGTTCTTATAGCACCAAGGGCACCCAAGTAATGCTAGAAATAATTCCACCTCAGCTAGGGCCAAGACTTTGAAATCCCTAGTGAAAATTTCCCCTTAGATAGTGATAACAACATCGTTCAAGACACCAATGGGAATTTACTTTGTCTTTTTAGCCATATATAAAACATTCCAGGATGGTTGTAATGGTGGTCTTCCCATTTGATTCCATGCATCTAGATGAGGAAATTCAACTCTGCTCTTGTGTCAATCATAATATAGCTCGAATCCACCCATCCATAATAGAATTCAATGTAATCTCCTTATCATAGTCAAGGTTGTGGGGAGGAAGGTTAGCATGTAGAGCCTACGTTTCGTGCTCTACTCCAGTGCATGTTACATTTTCCTTTAACCATTCTCCTAGAAAAGGAATGATATTCTCTTTCCTTAACATCTTGCATACTTCCCTAACCTCATCTAGATCCTTATGTGGAGCCTCAACACTCTTCCTCTTCTCTAACTACCTTGATTTCTCCTTTAGGAACTAGATCTCTCCTTGTAGGCTTCAAATTACATCCATGGTCTCTTGATATACCTCCTTATGATGAGTAGGGTATAGATACTTTCTATGTACCACCTCTTCTCTAATAACCAACAGTATCTCCCTCAGTACTTCCCTTGCATGTGCAACATCAGCTGATGTCGTAACTAGTACAAACTCTAGTTCTGAATTACATGCCACCCTTGGCATTCATTGTGAGTCAAAATTCTTTATGCTTACCATTCCATCACCCTTTTCCTTTCAGTATTGCTATCTCATATGTTTAAATATCTCTAGGAACTCTTCGACTTGTGCTTCTTTCCACACCAAGATAATTGTAACAAATCTGGGCATTCACACTTATAGTGCTCCATTGACCCACAATTGTAGTAGGTTCTAGGAACTCACTTCTTCCTCATCCGCATTACCATGACCACAAAATCATCCTCGTAAACCTCTTCTACGCATCCCTCCATCTGTAAGGCCTTCATAGTGATTGCAATCATCCTTGGAATTGTTTTCAAGGCTGGTTTAACACACACCCATATCAATGACATCATATATCTGGTCACTCAAACTACAATCCTTGGTGTCATGAGTAGTTGAGGTATAAATATTGCAATAGCAAGATAAATTTTTACGGATCACTTTTTTAGTAGTGCACACCGACTTGGATCTGTCAACACCAATTCGGCACTATGATAATTCTTCATCGGGAACTCCTCGTGCTATGATTATTTACTAATGCACAGCTTTTAGTTTGGTGGATGTAATCTAGAAACACAACAACAAACATAACACAAGAATACCATAGACTATGATAAGAAGGAATGATGATAAATCTGAAATATTAGTGTAAATTACCATATCAACATGAAATTGTTACAATCTCACCCATGAGGTACTTCAAGTGTTACTGACTTCACTTGCCTTTCAACAATAACTATGGGAGAAACTTCACAATTACACCTCTTAATGGCTTCTTTAACACACCTTCAAAATGATGGCTTCCTTTACACACTTACTCATATAATATTTCTCATTACTTCATTCTATGCTAAATGAGGGGGTGGCCTCTTTATTTATAGAACTTCCAGGTCTATTCATCTTATCTCTAAGATAGGATAAGAAATCCACTCTAATAAATCATATTCCATACCTTAACTCTTATCTATACATGTAAGCTTATATTTTAAGATAAGATAAACCTTATCATTTCACATGGGTTCCACATTTTTAGACTTTTTACAAATAAAATACACAAAATATTTATGACCTCACTCCTTGTTCTTATTACCAATATAATATTTCTAATTCCTAATCATGTAGACCCTCCTTCTCTACTTACCCCAACTTTGACATTTTAACATTATAGGACCACTTACAACAAATATTTACTTTTTACCACAACATTCCTATTGTACTTTTGACTATTACCATACTATACATTATTGGCGGCACTGCATCTTGATAGCGCCATTATCTTCTATTGGACGCCACTACTAATTATACTTGACAACATCCTATTCCTAATACATACATTAATGAAATAGAAATTATGGAGGAAAATTTTAGTGTTGGCATCTTCTCCCTTCCTAGCTTCTACTCCATCCTCGAGTAGACTATACCGGTGCTTGGAAAATCTTTAGCTTGTCATGGTTGACCCATTTCGTAATGGGAGTGCCATCCAATTCCTCCAGTCGGTATGTACCATTTTCATATACAACTGCTATTTTGTAGGGCCCCATCCATTTTGGAAGAAATTTTCTCTGTCTTATTTTTTTGTATCTCAAATCATATACTAGGACCAAGTCATTCACATGAAATGGAGACCAACAGATATTTTGATCAAAGTATTCCTTCGCTTCATTTTCTTTTACAGCTTGTATCCTTCACTATTTCCCTCATTTCCTCTAGCAAATGAAGATGTACCACCCTTTCTTTTATCAATCACTTTCATCCATCCTTTCATTTTTCATAACTCTCATAGTGGGAATATCAAACTCAATAGAAAGAACTGGATTAATTTCATAAGCCAACCGAAATGGGGAGTATCTTGTTGCTTTTTTTGATGTTGCCCGATATGCCCACAATGCTGCATGAATCCTTTTATCCCACTTATGTGCCCAATGCTGCATCTTTTGCTAGAATTTGACACAACACAAAATTTGTTCATTCCACCTATCCATTTGTGCTTGGCTTGTATGTTGTTGCCTTCTTGTGCTTAATAGAAAACTTATTGACTAGGGATTCTAACACCTCATTAATAAAGTGGCTTCCTTGATCTGTTACAATTTCTAATGGACAACCAAATCTGGTGATAATGTGTTCATATATGAACCTTGTCACTTCATCCATGGAAGTTATTTTCAATGGACTAGCTTCAACCCACTTTGTTAAATAATCTGTGGAAACTACAATATACTTGTTTTGGCATGGGGTGGTTGGAAGTGGACCTACAATGTCTATTCCCCACTTTTCAAAGGGACCAAGTGGAATAATAGGGCATAATGGAGCTGATGAAGTCTTATGGTTGCCATGTGTTTGAAAAATATCACATGTCTTACAATAATTATAACAATCTTTAAAAAGAGTGGGCCAAAGTGATAACTCGCATCCAAGATCCTTCTTGCTATAAGTTGTCTAGAGAAGTTCCCTCCACATGTACCATTGTGGAATTCTTCTATCAACTCCTTCCCTTGATTTTTGAAACTTTATCGGATCAGCACCAATACCATCTCTGGATACAACATGCGCTAACAAAATGCCTTTAGAACATCCAAAGAAACACTTTGTAGTATTTAGTGAGGCTTGTGCTTCATCTAACCTTTGAAATCTTGTCTCCATCTGGTGTAGGCAGTCCATCTTGCTCCCATAGATGCAAAATCATCCAAAAATACTCGATGAAGGTCCCAATGTAGGGTTTGAACACCCTATTCATCAAATCTTTGAACGTTGCGAGCATTATATAACCCAAAAGGCATAACTCTATAAGCAAACATTCCCCAAAGAATGGTGAATGTGGTCTTCGATTGATCTTTCTCTGGTATACGAACTTGGTTGTATCATGTATATTCATCAACAAAACTATAGCACTCTGCTAGCTACTTCGTCCAAAATCTGATCTGCGAATGGAAGAGGGTAATGATCCTTCTTTGTTGCCTTATTGAGCTTCCTATAATCAACACAAATGCGTAGTTTCCCATTTTTTTTATTGAGATAACAATGGGAGAAACCTATTCTAAATTCTCCACAACAAATATGAATCCTACATCAAGCAACTTATCTATTTCTTCTTTTACAGTCTCGGAAAAATTAGGATTCATTCTATATGGCATTTGTTTTATGGTCTTAGCACCACTACGAGTTCAATAGAATGTTCTACCCAACTTACTTGATGGATTTCCTTGTAATCAAAAGTGAAGATGTGTATGTACCTTTGAAAGAGATGGAGGTAGGATTCCTTCTCACTCTCCATCACGGCATCACCAATCTTTATTTGTTGGAGACAATCATCAATTTCTTCTTCGGATAATTTTATGGGGTCATGAGTCAGTGTGACTGGAAGGATATCCATAACCAAAACATCAACCTCACTTTCTTCATCTTCGGTGTCCACTTCACTGGTACTAGAGTAATCAGAGGATGTCTAATCATCAGTTTCATCACTTGAATCCATAGGTTCCACCTTATGATGTCGAGGGATCACATTTATCTTCACCCTCTCTCTACCATGTCCAAGTGTCATGAAGCCTTCATTCCAGTAGTTTCTTGCATGAACCCCCTTAGCCATGGTTTTCCCAAAACATTCGATACGCAATAGCATACCATTTTTCATCACCCGAAAGTCTACCACACATACAACACCCATAACAGAGATATTTCGCATTTGAAACTACACCTTCGGTTTCCTTTTTCCCTTATTTAATTACATTAACATAAGTGTTGAGGGGCGATCAATTTTAAACCCAACATATTCATTATAGACTCGGTCATTACATTAATGCAGCACCTTCATCAACTAAGCCATCATGAATTGAAATACCATTACATAATACTTTAGCTTGTGGAGTGTAGGGATCTTCCTCTACCTCCAAAACAGGGACCTCAACATCCTTCCTTTGTCGAGCATTAAGTCCACTTCACAGCTCCCGCCTCTTCTCAGAAGACATAGCCAAGAGTTGACCATATATAATATTTTTAGGCCTTTTGGATAGATCTTCTAAGATGAAGTATGGTCCTTGTCCCTGTGAAATCAAAAAATCTTGCACACCCAACTTTCTTCTCCTATGTTTCTTACTAGTTTCTCCTTTCATATTCTTAGGATCATTTCCATCTTGGTTATCTTTTTCTTTCTTTCTTTTTATTAAAAACACATCTACTTCATTATTTATGCTCTTATCTACTACATTAAAAGAATTCACAGGTGCTTTTCCTTTATCATTATCTCTTGTACCAGATGTAGAAGCTCTATCTAGAAAATTATACTTATAATGACCCTTTTTATAACAACCATAACATAAAACTTCAGAAATATTTCTTTTTGGACCTCTATCTCCTCCCTGAGAACTAAATTCCTTTCCTTGAAGAAGATTAATAGTTAACTGGCCCATCTTCCTAAGCAGATCTTCATACTCAGTAGATGTACTAGGAGAAATATTTGTGCTCACCGAGAGTGGTTGTGGATTTTGGACCAAAGGTGCTAGTGTAGGCTCTACTTTAGCAACAATTTCTTTGGGATCGTCTTCCATTCTTTCTTCTTACCTTCTTATAATATCTTTTACTTATTCAATGGTAGCTGGGTGGTCATACTTCACTCATTGTCTGATCTCTGGCTTCATCCCAAGAATGAAGTGCTTACAGAGGAGATTATCCACGCCATTCATCAACCCATCTGCTAATCCTTCCTTCCAGATCTGGGCATCGAGCTTCCTCCTTAGCTCTAGAACATGAGCATGATAATCTCTTATCTTCTCCTTCTCTCCTTGGGATAACTTTGTGATATCGATCATGAGATCTGCATATTTTTTTGTTCACCGAATTCTTCAAGAAAACTTTCAATTAATAAATCCCATGAGTTTTTCACATTATCACCTAGTGTTTCAAACCACCTAAGGGCTGAACCATCTAAAAGGTAGGAAAAATTCAGTCCATTGTTCCCTTCTTACAAGGCCATTACAAATGCAAGATCATTAAAACCCTTCAATGAAAGAGGAAGCATCTTCATTAGATTGGGCTGAAAAAAATAGGAATCTTCCCCATGAAATACCAACTCATAAGTACAATCAACAAGACTTATGTGCACAAATAATTGGAATCACTATAATAGAAAATAGAAATGACCATGGTAAACTATGGTAAAACTTGACTTACTGCGGTAAAAACTGACTTTACTATGGTAAACACTATTCACAGTAAAAAGTGAAGTTATCATGTAAATACTATTCATGGTAAAAAGTGACTTTACTATGGTAAATACTATTCATGGCAAAAAGTGACTTTACCATGGTAACTACTATGCACAGTAAAAACAAGGTTACCCTCCAAATGTTTTCTGACTAAGTGGGAATATTTCTCCAAAAAATCCACCAATGAGGAATGGTCCCGACAACGGAACCAAAATGTCAACACCAATCGGCACTATGATAATTCTTCATCGAGAAATCCTCGTGCTATGATTATTTACTAATGCACAACTTTTAGTTTCGTGGATGTAATCTAGAAACACAACAATAAACATAACACAAGAATACCATAGACTATGATAAGAAGGAATGATGATAATTCTGAAATATTAGTGTAAATTACCATATCAACATGAAATTGTTACAATCTCACCCATGAGGTACTTCAAGTGTTACTAACTTCACTTGCCTTTCAACAATAACTATGGGAGAAATTTCACAATTACACCTCTTAATGGCTTCTTTAACACACCTTCAAGATGATGGCTTCCTTTACACACTTACTCATACAATATTTCTCACTACTTCCTTCTATGCTAAATGAGGGGGATGGCCTCTTTATTTATAGAACTTCCAGATTATCCATCTTATCTCTAAGATAGGATAAGAAATCCACTCGAGACAAATCATATTCCATACCTTAACTCTTATCTCAGTACATGTAAGCTTATCTTTTAAGATAAGATAAACCTATCATTTCACATGGGTTCCACATTTTTAGAATTTTTACAAATAAAATACACAAAATATTTATGACCTCACTCCTTGTCCTTATTACCAATATAGTATTTCTAATTCCTAATCATGTAGACGCTCCTTCTCTACTTACCCCAACTTTGACTTTTTACCACAACATTCCTATTGTACTTTTGACTATTACCGTACTATACATTATTGGTGAAGTCGCACTCAGTAGCACCGTTATCTTCTATCGACGCTACTACTAATTACACTTAACAACATCCTATTCCTAATACATATATTAATGAAATAGAAATTATGGAGGAAAATTTTAGTGTCGACAGATCATGATCTCCATGGAAAATCTCGAGTCAACCATCATGGCACATATCGGTCTCTATGGGTAACTTTCCTTTGTATGCCCTTGTACCCTACAACTGCATGTACCATCGGTCACTACGAGTCTCATGTGCTCGGTTCATAGAAAGTTTCTCCAGTGCTTCTCCATTGCAACAATCTAAGCTTCAAGAAAAGGGATAATGTAGGTATCCATGCTTCTAACAGACCTCAAAGTGTGTAGGGGTAGCCTCTAAGGCCTTGTGCAGGTCTTTGAAAGTTCTGTGTGAAAATGCTCTCCTAAAAGGTGTTATCAACCCTCAAAAAACCATTGAGCATACTTGAGAAGAATGAATATCATAAGGTAGTTTTGATAAAAGAGTCTTAAAACATGCGTCATACTCACACACACTCTATGCCATACCTTGTTGAATCTATTTTAGTGTACTAATGTTCTTCTCTGTTTCAAACTCGTGGATATGAAATTCAACAAGGAAGGAATTTTACATCATGGTCTAATCCACCACTATTTGATGGGGTTATAATTTCAGTTCTAACTATGCATGTGTCCTTGCAATGCCATTGCAAAATGACTTAGATTCCACTCCGGGGTAGTGATACCCTTTACGTGCCATAGGATCTCACACTTGTGTACATGCTTTAGAGCTGTAACATCCTCAACACCTTTGTAGTCCGGTAGATGAAAAGAAATTTTTAAAAACACTTTCTGAGTTGGTTGAGGGCCTTGACCGCATGATCTAGAACCTTCATTTCCTCTCGGTGTTACCTCCACCACTAGATTCACTAGGTCCCTTTCCCTCCTGACCCACCACATCCACCAGTCCACCATATCCTCTAGCTCCTAGAACACCATATCCACCTCCTCTAGCTAATAATGAGCCTAAAGTGGTCACACCTAGTGTCCCAAACGTCCCACCGAACTACGTACAAATGGTTTTCGATATTGAACCACTACCAAATGTTTCTCCCATACCACTTTTAGATGTGCTACCTAAGATTTGTGTACCTATACTTTTCCCGAATGTTATTCTAGAAAATATTCTTCTAAACACAAGAAATGATTATGCATCCATGGACGTGCTAAATGAAAAGTTATACCTTCTTTATTTTTGATTGGTCACATCCACCAATTCCAATCAAGGGTTAGTAATACTTATCTCTCGGATTTGGAAAACTAAGCACTGTGGGTTGGTCACCAGGCACATTTAGATGTACACCGATGGCTCTCCTTTCTCTAAACAAAGAACTCTAATCATAATGTAAAGGGGTCTCTCTCCCTCATTTGCTAAGATGGGGTAGCATAGATCTGTGCAGATCCATGTCCACTTTGTGAACTTCAATTCCTTCCCACAACATCTACCTCCTTAGATCCATCACTCTTACAACCTAACATTATCTAACCAACTCCCTTTCCCGTGCTTCACTATACTTGAGTCATCTCTCTTCCCTCTCCTTTTCCATCGCAAGGTCTGCCATCTTCCTCCACCCTAGCTTCCTCACCCAGTGCTCGAAAGAAGCTTATCCAACCATAAGAAATGCTGCCAAACGTAATGTAATGATCAAGATCTTTATGGCTAAGGGGATATCACGCAAAAACAATCCTCTAGGCTCCATTTGGAATTCAAACTCAACAACCTCTGGACAATAATATGTACAAATAATGTATTCCAAGGTATAACTGGTTAGCACTCTTCTCCACCAATGATCAACAACAAATGTTCAAGTCAAATCAACATCTTGCAACCTCTGATATTCATCTTGGGTTCACACGTGAGATCTATAATACCACCTTGATCTAGATGTGTACATGAAAATACATTAATACAAATCTATTGGAAAGAAAAACAATGAGGTTCCATACAACTCATGATACATGTGCTCTTCTACCCATCTATGTGCATCAAACTCGGTATAATACTAAATATCTAACAAAAATCATCCTCCATGCTTTAAACCATGATTCGACACTGTCCAAGGTCAAATTCTCTGTCATCACACATCATTCTCATAATATATTTGAAAATTGGTCTTGAAAATGGAACAAAGATGTATTCATTTATATGTACCCTCAGTACAAATTTCTAACCCCATGCACGTCAGAATATCACCCAGCAGGTGTTGGGCGCTCACTCGAGGAATGCGCGGGCACCGAGCCCCTCCTTTATGTGAGCATTATGAGAAGGTTCTTCCATTGATGGGGGATGGTTTGTAGAATGAGAATACATTTACTTAGTTAAAATAAAAGTGGAAGGGAAACTTACAGATCCACATATTAACGTATTAAATGAGCTAAGAATTTATGGTATAAGCATGATGAATCAGATCTAAGTCATGATAGTCACACAAAAAGAGGGTTTACACCCTTAAACATGATATACAGAACAAACCCTTAGATATATATTCATTTAGAGTGATTTTGGTAGCCACATTACAATCAAAAAAGGTCATCACAGACCATACATATCAAAATACTAGGACTCATCTCTTACAGATTTAACTAGTATGATATTCTAACAATTCCTTCCCATTTCATCCCTTATTACAGACTCTAATGGCATACAGAGGGTTATTACATCCTTCAGAACCTTTAGCACTAAGTTCTCTAAATCCTAGCACTACTACAACATTCGGTTATTCAACATCTTACTTTCTATGCATCCTCTGTTCTACTCTCGTCTATCACTCGATGTCTTTCTTTTCTTCCGAGCATCTCTCTTTATAGGTTCATCATCCACCACCATGCCTTCTCTCCTAAATAGATTACATGCCAAGTGTCAATGTGGTCCTCTAATGGTGAATGATTATCCCCTTACAAACCCTCCACTCTCTGTAATGATGTCTTTTGGGAATATTCCCTACGTGGAATATCCTTTTCTTGACCTCCAAGGTTCCAGGTTGGCACCTTATCCACTCAACATACCTAATCGGGTCACGCTTTTCCTCAAGTGACTTCAGAATCCCGAATATGGCTAAGTCCTATAAACCCCATGTTCAGTCTTTTGGGTGCACCTTGTTTTCTCTAAAACCCTTCTTAAACCTCTATCCTTTGTGGTTTCCCCCACGCACCCTTCTCTTTATTGATTTCACGTGCACATGGGCCTTTTGGAACTTCATCAATATTCAAGGATCAATAGGGAGACTCTTCTATGAGTAAAGGAACAAATGAAACAAGTCCCTTAGTGGATGAATGAGCTTGTTCAAGAATCTCCTTGATAGATGGAGTAGGAGGAAATTGAGTAGGAAGATCTAGTATGGTGTCGAAAACAACATGAACCTCACGAAAATTATCATGTCATTGGTTGATGTTTCACCGGTTTGGTTAGACGATAGGGTGTGACTTGGGAATGACTACTTAAAGATGTGAAGGTTCGATCAGCCACCATTAGCATTATCCAAGACAAGATATCCATTATCTAACATTTCTTGGATGATTTTTTTAAAGTTATAAAATTACCGTTGTTATGTCCTTTAACGTGATGATATTTTTAGCAATCATTTTCTTTATACCATGCAAGCACATGACGAGAGGGCTCAAAACTAGTATGTGGTTTCATGGGTGGAAGAGTGATTGCTCTGGATTTTATAATTTTTTCTAAAACTGAAGAGTAGGGTTCTCCTAGGGGACTATATTTTCCTTCCTCCTGCTTGAACTAGAAATCTTGAACAAGAGAAATATTGGAAGAAGGATTCGATTGGTTGGATGGATGAGATGATCCTAATTTCAAAACTTCTACGTTGGAAGATCCCTTTGCTTTAAAATGATTATTTTACAGTTTAGAATAATAAGAGGTATCATTTTTTTCAAACGCACCATTCTTGTTACATAATTATATATTATTCTCTTCAATGGCATTAATTTCAAGTTTCGGGCCATGGTGAATGCCTCATCAAACATGCGAAGGTTTAAACATGAGATTTGGTGAGATGTTTCTAATACAATCTCTAGTGAACAACTCTATTAACTCAATTTGAGGCAGTTAGAATGTGATATCATTTATCAGGATCCACCAATGAGTGAAAAAATCCATGATAGATTCATTTTCATATTGGTGTGTCACGTACACGTTGGTCATGGTGACCTTCGACAATGTTGATAGAAAAATTATCTAGAAAATCCTAAGCTACCGTGAGATTGTTGGCAAGAAAATTTGTCTTGTGGATAAATTTGTGGATTTCGTGCCAACGTTATGGGAATCTAAGTCCCTCTACATTTGAATGGTGCAGCTACCATTGTTTAGCATGTAAAACCGAAGTGGATTTATGGTGGTTTTTCAACCGAGATCCATAGAACACTCCACCGTCCTTATGGAAATAATAGTAACTCCTTGTTGTAGCAAAAATCAATCGAGAAAGGGGAGGGAGTGAGAATGAAGGAGGGGGAATCAATGTTGCGGGTAGAGTGTCGATGCCCACACACATCAACTGGAAGTTTCATTACATGTATTCATTAATAGAACAAAGACAAATTTGCAATTTCTTAGCAAAGATAGAATAAAACACACTTTGTCACGAAGCACCTATCAATTTTTCCATCAGGGGGACATAAAATTCCTTCCTTTTTATTGATCTCAAAGTTTAAACTTGTAAAACGAGTGGGAATAGAAGAAATATGTAGAGGAGGAGAATAGAAGAATACTAATAATCATTTTTTTCTTTGGTTCACAAAAACATGCTTCCAATTTCCAAATTTGATTACCATCCCCGGTAAATGACATTGAAGGGTCATTATATTCCCAAATTCAAATGGTTACAAACCTGAAAATTATCCATGCCTCTTTGAATTCCATCCTTGTGAAGAAAATGCCCATGTCGTGTCAAAAACCAGATCCTGCGAGCAAACGTTACACCTGATTTTCCAGTTTGAATATAATCCTTTTGATTTGCTCCATGCATTTGGATCTTGGGCCGTCCATGTGCCGGAGGGAATGGAGTGGGCGGTGAAAAGACAATTGCATTTTTAGAATTTTGTGAGATTTGGAAATTTGGAACAAAATGGTCTACAACCCTACCTTGACTTTTCGGCTTGGACACATGGCGCATTCTCATTAGAAATGGGATCACGGCTCCTTCCTAATCATTTTGAAAAAATTTGAAAAATGGCTCAAAATATCACTTTCCTCCACTGGCCCATTGCTCTGATCTAGCTTTAGACATGTGGAAATCTTCACTTTTTATAGGCCTCGGGAAATAGCTAACCGTTAAGCCTTTTTTTTTTACCTCAAGAGCTAAAAACTTGAAGTCCCATAGCAGCTTCTGCCTCCCGCTTTGAATTTTAAACCATGACCATGTGCTTGCACTGATTGGTTGCAGAGGCCTTAGACCTTGTTCTTTACAAAGCTCTGCTTCGGGCTTGTGGGTCCACAGGGAAAGTCTTCCTTTTACCAAAAATGACAAAAATTGTAAGTTCACCACAAAGCCCATTCTTCCTCGTCCAATGAGATCCGTCCATGTATCTATTTTCATTTGGGCCTCGAAATTTGATGGGAAGGATGCTAGTCATCCCAACTGCAAAAAATACATCTAGGAGAACTTCCATGTTTTGAGAAAAATAAATATTTTTCTTTGCGAACTGCATAAAAATGGGAAATATAATAACTTAACGACACAAGCCAAAGAGAAAATGAGCCGATTTGATCCAAAATGGAGGTTGTAAAACAAGTTTTCACGCACAGGTCGGGAGATGGAGCATTTCCAAAAAATGAGAAAAATAGGGATCAAAAACAGCTCCAGGGCACGGATTTTTCTATCTCCCTAATCCACAAACTTGGCTTGGGCACTTACAAAGGGCATGAGCACAAAAAATTTAAATTTGGTTGTGAAAACGCAGAGCAGTTTTTGGGAGACAACAGCTGGCTCTAGCTCGGGGACATGGCATGGATTGAGCAAGGTGAAGACATGGCATGAGGATCCAAAATCACAGGTTTCAAAGCATATAATGTTGACCAGTGCCTTATCCATTGGGCCTTGCAGAGTCATTGTACAATTCTAGAGGAAAGAAAGAAGGAAGGAAACACACCAACCAAAACCACACCAAGACAGAAAGGGGAAAACTTGAACACACAACAAAAAAGGGGAAACAAAAAAACTATGGTACAAGGTGAGGGACAACTCACTTTCACTGAAGCACTTTCCATTTTTCAAAAGTTACCCGTGAGTAGGCAACACTAAGTGATGTTGTTCTGTGAAGCCATTGAATGGTTCAAGAAAATACCCTCCCCTCCTCAGTTGCTTATGGAAGCCAGGTGTTCCCATGATTGCCATTTTAGTTTGCAATACTGAGTCCATGTGAGTTTCTTGATGTTCATGTCTTTGCTTGAAACTTCCACTACCTTTATGCTCTTTAGAATTAGTTTCATCATACCAGTTGCCTTCCATGTTTATCCATATAGTTGACTCTCCATAGTGAGTTGTTTGAGTACTGGTGGTAGGATCAGAAGTAGGATCACTCTTTCCTTGTATGTCCATGACATGAGTGAAGAGGTCAAGAATTAGCTCAGGCTCTTCCACAATTTCTATTGTTTCCAAGATTTCTTGCATGGATTTATGCTTCATTGTTTCCTCAATGTCTTGAGAATCATTGCACTCTACCGATCCTTCCTCAAAAGGAGCCTTACCTTCAGAGGTCTCAAATATCATTGCTTCAATTTGTTCACCATGGACAGATTCTTCCTCTCCGAATGAGAAAGAAAATACCTCAACTTTGTTATTGCATCCATCAACCATTAGCTTATAAGTGGCATCATAATTGTCAATGTGGCCAACCTTCACATTGGTTAAGGCTTCCAAATCAGCTTCACACTTGTCTTGCAGATTTGTGGCTCATCAGGAGCTCAAGACTAATCTTAGGGTCTTCAGTTTCTTCTGCCTCTCTCAGTAGTTCTTGTATGGATATTTCTTTCAAACCTTTCATGGGTTCATCAGAAACTGATTTTGATTCTCCATAGATGGCTTGACTGAGATCATCTTCATCCCCAAATGGGAATGAGAATAATTCCTCATCTTTGATAAACATACGAGCCAATTTTTCTTCATGAAAATTGTCGAGAAACATCTCCTCTTCCTCTTGGTCTGCATCATCTGGTAATTCTAAGTTGTCTTCTTGGAACTTGAATCTCCTCAATGCTTCTTAAAATTCCAAATCTCTCGGAGGAGGAATATTTGGTGCTATCAAGATGGATACATCTTCTCTTCCTTAGTCACCACAAATTGATACATCTACCTACCGCCTGGTGTAAAATGTTGGCATCTCGGGCTTCTAAGCTTTTGCACAACAGTGTAACTCATTTTCTCTTCAGAAGCAATTTCTCCATATCTCCCTTCACCGGTATGGTTATAGATAACCAATTCATCTTAAATTTACCTCCCAAGTCCTGGAAGAAACTTCTACTCAACAACATATTGAATGAGATTGGGACATCGGCAACCAAAATCTTCATTGAAACTTTCTTGTCTAGTAGTCTAGTGAGAGCCACCTGTGCATTTTTGATCTTCCCTAAAAGTGGGACCTCCTTTGATTCCAAAGATTAACAAGAGCCACTTGGTGGGGTCATGGTAATTTTTAGAGCTTTAGCAAACTTCAAAGGCATCATGTTATCTGAGGCACCGAAATCTATTATGCAATTGTTCAGTACATATTCCCAAACAAGTAGGGAGACGTAGAAAGGTTCAAATTTATCAGTATTTTATGCGCTCAGAGAGAGAATGTTCTGTGAGGGAGATGTAGGGGGTTTGGTAGTATGCCTTTTGAACTAGAAGCTACAATAATTGGTGTTAGGCTACCATTTTTGATTTATCGGACAAACCTCTCAAACTGTTCAGGATGAGTCCTCAAATATTCGGTTTTAGTAATTTGGATTTTGGCTTTGTTTGCATATTCTATGAAGTAAAAAGGAGCGTATGTAGACAATGGAGGTGAAGGGACTGATTTCAGAGTCAGGGTATGTTTAGGAGAAATATTTGATGTTTGAGGAATGGAGGGTACTTTGGATGGCACACTAGGAGCTTTCGAGGTACTATATTCTATAGGAGAACATTTAGATTTATAAATGGAAGAGGGATTAGAAGACTTACTCATAATTGTGGGAGCCTTCATTCTTGCTCTGGGATCAGGATCCAAAAATGTAGACTTTATGGAAGGTGAAAGTGGAGATCCTCGACTAATTATTTTAGTTTGTGGAGTTGCCACGCCACAGAGGATCATCAACCTTCTTTTTATTAGTATTATTGGAGGAAGATGTTCCTTTCTCATATTGAGAACGAGTGAATACCGCACATGAGAAACTTAGAAATTCTTCATTACCTTCCTCTTTTTCATCAAAATATTCAATCAGACCATTGTGTGTACCAACCTCTTCAATTTCTAGAAATTTTTCATAGTCATCCATGCTTTCCTCTTCATTTTCCTCAAATTTTTCTCCTTCCTCAGTTCTCTAGTGTCATGAATGACATTAATTGGTGGTGCTTCAAGAGAAATTATAGGCGTAGGTGGAGCAATTCTTGGTCTATCGGAGGGTTTAGTATTCTTATAGAATTCCTTACTTTGATCTCACATGTGACACTACTTCTTCAAGGCAACTAATTCAATTTCCATTTTTTGGAGCATAGGATCAATGATGGCTGAATTTGAATTCTGACCCTTTTTCTTCCCATTTGGTCCTTTCACTTCACCAGAAAGAATTAGATCATCATCAGTTTCAATTGTAAATTATTGAGCTTCTCTCAAAGTGGTTGGTTGGGCTCTTTTGAGGAAGAAACCAACTTCTGATGGCAAGGCATTGATGAAGAATCTCTTTAGGTTGTTCTCAGGTGACACCACATCATCAGGGATTCTTCTTGTCAATATGTCAAACCTTACTACAAAATCCCTCATAGATTTAGAAATCTCCTTTTTCATTTGGACTAATTGAACCAAAGACATCTTGGCATGTCTTGATGCTTTTGAATCTATTTTCGAATGATCTTCTAATGTCATCCCAACCAGTAATGGATCTTGGAGGAAGCATGTAAAACCATTCAGCAACTTTCTCCTGAAGTGACTCCATAAAAGTATAACCGACACATCTTCATTTTCAACTCCCAACACACCACAAGTGGTGATGAATGTTCAACGTGTTCTTTAGTTATTTGAGAGCCATCTCCTTTGAATTTGGGGAAGTTTTTCTAGAGCCACTTTACGAGATCATGGAGAGGTTACTGGAGAGAAATTGGACTGTATTTTTCCCCATGGCACATTGGGTCTACGCGATTCACATTCACGATCACCCAGCCTGATTCTATGTATGGCTTCTTGATCAACTAAGGCTGTTTATCTTTCAATTTCCTCTTCTTGGAGTCTTTCAATCTCTTCTAGTTGAGCTCTGATCACTTCCTCTCTTTCAAATTGAACTCTTACCTCTCCTTCTTCTATCTCTAACTCTTAAAAAGGAGGATCACCACTCCTTGTCTCTGCAATCGAGTATACCTTCTATCAGCCAGCTTGAAGGCTTATTATCTTCTCTAAGGTGATGGAGTCTATTTTTTCTCTTCTAACTCAAAACCAGTTCTTCCCCGTCACCCAAAATATTTGTAGCAACAGAGTAATGTTTTACACTCTGCTTACTATTCAAAAAAGCCTCCTTCAAGTCTGAAATGATATCTTCTTTGATATGAAAGAATGAAGAGGTCTCTAGGAGGATTTGCAATAATAGTCATACTCATATTCATTTTGATCACAAGGAATTTCATACTTCAAAAACATAAAAATACTTTAAAACCTTGTGGTCATTTTAGGGCGCAGAAGCTGCAAACTCTACCCCACGATGGGTGCCAAAACTATTGGTGAGAAAATTTGTCTTGTGGACACATTTTTAGATTTCAGGCCAACACTATGGGAATCTAAGTCTCTCTACATTTTAATGGTGTAGCTACCATTGTTTAGCATGTAAAACCGAAGTGGATTTATGGTGGTTTTTCAACCAGAGATCCATAGGAACACTCCACTGTCCCTATGGCAATAATAAGCAACTCCTTGCTATTACAAAAATAAATCTGAGAAAGGGGAGGGAGTGAAAATGAAGGAGGGGGAAATCAATGTTGTGGGTAGAGTGTCGATGCACACACACATCAATATGAAGTTTCATTACATGTATTCATTAATAGAAGAAAGACAAATTTGCAATTTCGAGCACATGACAAAATAAAACACGCTGGTCACAAAGGAACAATCAATTTTTCCATTGGGGGACATAAAATTCCTTCCTTTTTATTGATCTTAGAGTTGAGACTTGTACAACGAGTGGGAATAGAAGAAATATACAGAGAGGAGGAGAATAGAAGAATACTAACAATTGTTTTTGTCTTTTGTTCATAGAAACATTCTTCCAGCTTCAAAATTTGATTACCGGCCCCAGCAAATGACATTGAAGGGTCATTATATTTCCAAATTAAAATGGTTATAAACTTGTAAATTATGCATGCCTCTTCGAATTCCATCCTTGCGAAGAAAAATGCCAATGTCATGTCAAAAACCAGATCCTGTGAGAAAATGTTACACCCGATTTTCTAGTTTGAATATAAGTCGTTTCGATTTTCTCCATGCATTTGGATCTTGGGCCATCCACGAGGGAGGAGGGAATTAGAGTGGGCACGGGGAAATACCTTAGCATTTTTAGATTTTTCCAAGATTTGGCAATTTGGAACAAAATGGTTTGCAGCCCCACCTTGACTTTTCGGCTTGGACATGTGGCACGTTCTCATTGGAAATGGGATCGTGGATCCTTCCTGATCATTTTGACCAAATTTGGAAAATGGCTCAAAATCTCACTTTCCTCCACCGGCACAATGCTTCGATCTAGTTTTAGACACGTGGGACTCTCTGATTTGTTGCGGGCCTTGGGGAAACAGCTAACCCTTAAATATTTTTTTGACCTCGAGAGCTAAAAACTTGAAGTCCCACCGAAGGTCCGCCTCCCGCTTTGAATTTTTAACTGTGACCATGTGCCCACGCCTAATTGGTTGTGGGCCTTAGACCTCATTATTTACACCGCTTTGCTTTGGGCTCATGGGTCTGCAGGGGAAAGTCACCCTTTTTGCCAAAAATGAAAAAAATGCTAAGTTCGCCACAAATCCCATTCTTCCCCGTCCAATGAGATCCGTCCACGTATTTGTCTTCATTTGGGCCTGAAATTTTATGGGAAGGATGCCAGTCATCCCGAATACAAAAAATAAAGAGGAGGAGAACTTCCATGTTTTGAGTCCGTTTTTAAATTTTTCTTCGCAAACCAAGAAGCAAATAGGTAGAATAATAACTTGATGACCTAGGCCAAAGAGAAAATGAGCCGATTTGATCCAAAATGTAGGTTGCAGAACAATTTTTCGCGCAAAGCCAAGAGATGGAGCATTTCCAAAAACAAGAAAAATAGGGATCAAAAACAACTCCAGTGGCACGAATTTTTCTATCTCCTAATCCACAAACTTGGCTTGGGCACTTATAAAGGGCATGAGCACTAAAAAATGATTTTGTTGTTAAAACGCAGAGTAATTTTTGGGAGACAAGATAGATTTAATGAAAGGATGGAATGCCTAAGTAGATCACTATACCAATCTAAAGTTGGTCCTTTTAAGGTTATTGGGAATGTTCGCAAGAGCAAAGAGTCATCATGAGCTATCGATAACATATATGTTAAAAATACCGCAAGTTTTGTTGCAAGTCTTCTTTGTTGTTAAATCAGTTGAATTTAGGCATTTCCTAATGGGGAGGGTATGGATGAATCAGAATGGATGGGTGAATGGGCTCATTGCAAATCTCATCGTATGTTAGAGAGTTACATGAGCCGAGAGACAAATTCTTCTAATGTATACATCTTGTCCATCATCATTTTGATAAGATCATCGGTATGTTGTGATGAATGGGTACCCCATTAGTTTAAGGGGGTAGCTAAGGAGGGTATAATGTGGGTGGCATCCTAGTATGTGTTGCTACTGAGTATAAAAATTGTGATGAAGGAATGTAGGTTGGAATATATGTAGATGGAAAATATCCCGAATAAGTGATAGATGAAATAGGGGGTTGTTGGTGATAAGTGTAGGTAGGTGGAGTGGACGCAAAGACTCTTGTTTCAATTGGAGGAAAATACTACGGGATCGATAGCACAATATTTTTGAAGGGATTATGGGATTCCGTCACCATTGGTGGCTGAGATGCAATATCTATATGAGAGGTGGTGGATGTAGATAGACCTACACTTAAGGTGGTTGATAAAGGCATGGTTGACATTGTAGGATCGACAAACCCGAAAGGATTCTCACCTATCAAAATAATGAATAAATATAGTCCGCCATTTTTGAATGTGTCAGGCTTCTCACCTACCAAAATAATGAAGTTATGGGCTTCCTTTTTTCCCAAAAAGGAAGAGTACATGGAGGTATGGTTTTTTCATGGAACCCATCATTTTTGTAGGTGAATTCAATGCATTTTGGGGTGGTTGAAGCAAGAATTTGAATTCTTCTCATCTCCTTCTCTCATTCTTCCTATATATTGTAAGGAGGGGAATTTTTAAAAAGGTTGGATAACTTGGCTTTGCACCCTCCCTTATTCTCTTGTCTGTAATTGATCTTGTGGAGTTCAAACCTCCCATCTAAACTGTAAATGCAATCTTTCTTGTTGGCCATTGTAGTGTACTGTATCAATTTGTGGAGCAATAATACATGTCTTTTGTGTTCATTACATCTATCTCATCTCTCATTTCAATTTTTGTTATCTCATGCATGGTGGTTGTATTAAATTTTTAATGTTTTGTGTGTAATGGTAAAGTAGGTGTTTAACATTCCTTTGGTGCATCACCTCTTTAGTTTAGGTTTAGTTTATTGTAATCTCCTTAACCTTGTCTCATTGGCAAGTTAGAATAAGATTTTATAGTAGATCCTCTACAATTTGAATGTGTGCATCGTAACAGAGGAATAAGAACTAGCCTTCATCCGGAGAGATTTCACGATTTCAAAGTCCCACACTATGGGAAAATCTTCATGTTATTCAATCACAATGATATTTTCAACCCATCAAGTTTTAGACATTCAAGGATGTTGTTATTACGCATCAACACGTAGTTGTTTGAAATGTCTTGAAAGGAAGAAGTAGAGTGAATCACATAGGAGTGGAGTTAGTTGTAAAGAGGTGTTGAACAATTGTAAGGAAGAGTGTGAAAATAAATCCTTAGAGAATACGTCAAAATTTGTAATTGTTAGGAGTTGGTGGTCAGACCATTTTAGGAATGTAACAATCCTAGTAAGTGCTTTGCTTTTGAAGTGTTACAAAATCTTGGTAATAAGGGGGAATAAAGCATGAGAAAACATTAGATGAATGTTCATTAATGAAGAGAAAAATGCTTAAGTTAGAACTCATAGCCAAAGAACACACTTACATTTACAAATATTAGGTTTTGTTTGTGTTTTCTCTATTTTGCAACACATTTAAAAGTTTTTTTTTCAATGTGTTGTAAAACACACATTTAAATGATAGGAATAGTTTCCACAACCAATATCACCTGTTCGAAAAAATTTCATACCCATATTTAATAATATATTATGTATAAGGAATGGTTTGTAAATACCATGTATCTATAATGCTCACTCCTCTTCAATACATTTTGATCCATGTTTTTAATTTTGATTTATTATAATCTTGAACCTTGCTACCGTATTCTAGTTAGCATACTCGTAAGTTGTGTAGGACATCATGATTAGTGTTGTGCTTTGATTTTTATTGACTATGGTTGTAATATGGACTTCAATGTACATTATTGTATATGATTTTATTAACCTACTTGATAGACAATATGGAGGTGTTATACTCTTGACATGATGTGACTTATGCGATGGATTTTATATGTTCGATTTACATATCGTATTGATGGTCTAAGTGCTTCTAATGTACTGAAACATTTGATTTGATAGATGTATGTTGTCATATTATTTAGTTGATTTCGTGATCCGTTTGCTAGTTGATAAATTGATAAAATTGAAATAATTGAAATCGTGAACAATGGGTGAATTACTTGTTTAGGGATGGTTTAGTTATGATAATTGATGATA
This sequence comes from Taxus wallichiana var. yunnanensis, assembly GCA_018340775.1. Taxonomy (NCBI): domain Eukaryota; kingdom Viridiplantae; phylum Streptophyta; class Pinopsida; order Cupressales; family Taxaceae; genus Taxus; species Taxus wallichiana. The sequence continues at coordinate 428,409,105 of CM031241.1, read as the reverse complement.
TGTATATGCATGTGTTTTACTATTTTAATGTCATTAATATGGCCATGAGGCCAGAAAGGTATGGTTTTTACTTTTGCAGGTATTCACAACACAACAAACCAAAGGGGGATAGGAAACCAACAGTGAAGGAATTTGGGGTATTGGCAACAGGTCACCTTGGAAACTAGTGTGTATGGTTGTTTTTTTGTTGTTAGGATGTTAGGAGGTCCCCATTGGGGTGACCTCAAATGTGACCTTGGGTAAGTTGTGATTTTGTCTTGTTGATTTTATTTATTTGTGAGTAATTGTATTTTTATTAGTATGTGGAGTCACTTTATTAGTATTTTTATCACTCTTAAGTTAATTAATTTTTTTAACTTAGTACTAATTAGGATGTGACAAAAGAGGGGAAATAAATGTGAGTTGGTAGTCTTGGTTTGTGTTGGATTGGAAAGAATTTAATTTTATTTTAGAGTAGTGTGTACTCAATCTCTCAAGTGAATTTCGGATTTTGACTTTCTAGGCCATTTTGGAGACTTATGGGACAAGTTAAGCTTGTCCCACACCTCTTAAAGTCACCCACCCACTAGGCCTATGATGTGAGGGGATTATTTTAGGCCCTATTTTGTGTTTTAATGGAGAAAAAGAGAAATTAATTACACTTTTCTTACAAGGGTATTTATTTGTGTCCTTTAGGGGTGTGGGTTTGGGTTGAGTGTGTAAGAGGGTGGTCATTTCCTCAACCACCAATTTATTATGCTTTGGGGTTTGGGTTTGACCTTGGTGATTTGGAATGGAGGAGAAATGATGTGGCATCCTACATGGAGCCACATCATCTCTCTCTCCTCTTTTCTATTTATTCCTATTTATGTGGGGATTTGGGGGTTACTTGTTCAATTTTGGGGGATGTAATTTTGGAGAGCTTGTTTGAGAATGGTGATTTTAGCTTGGAGTGGATGGTGCTTGCTTAGGATTTTGGAAGGCTTAGAACCGTGTGTTTTTTTATCATCTTCATTTGAAAGGTAGATCTTCACCCTTGTTTTTACCTTGTTATTTTGTTGTGTTCATATGTGTGGATGATGATTGATTTATTGCTTATGATTGTGGGAAATAGATTTGATCCCTAGGTTGTGGGAGAAATGGAAATGGGGGTAAAATTTGTGGGAGGCATAAGAGTAATGTTATTGGGTATTTTAGAGGGAGTTGGGTTGGGATGTCCACCTTGTTAATAAGTAAGATTGTGTTTATCTTGTTATTTTCTTGAGGGAGGCATAAGAGTGGTTTATTTCTTGAGGGAGGCATAAGAGTTGTTTATCTTCTTGGAGGGAGGCATAAGAGTTGTTGTGGGTATTGTGATGGAGTTCTTGGAGGCTAAAGGTGAACACCCAAACCCTTGGGAGACATAAGAAGAACCCCCATGTTCCTTTCTCCTCCTTGGCTTTAGTATGAAGCCTTTGTGTTTGGAAACTTGTTGGTTTTGTGGTAATTTTTGAAATGTGTCATTGTGTTGAGTGTCTTGATTAAATGTGATTGTGGAATCCATTTAAATTTTTCAATGGTTGTTTTATACCCCTCATTTCTTCTTTGTTGGGGCTCGAGGGCCAATGAGGAAGAAAGATTATCTCCCTCATTGGATATTTGGTTGGGTGGAGAGTGTTTCCTACTCCCCCATTTTTTTGTGTGCATTTCCTTCATGAAGATGGTGGAACTCATTGGATGAAGTGCTCTTGTTGGAGAAAGACATGTGAAGTTTTAGCTTGCACTATTAATACTCCTCAACTAGTAAATTGTACCAATAGTAAATTGGATGTAACCTTATTCATTGGTTAGATTCTTGTAAATGGTTTATTATGACTTGCATTACTTCATATCAAATGTGAACCTTGTAATGGTTTTGTAATAAAAAGAATTAGATTTCTCAAATCTAAGGTTGCTTGGGAAGTTGTAAGATTTTCTTGGGAAGTTGCATGGTAAATCTATTTTGAAATGATTAATTTTATTTGGTGAAACTGAATGTTGCTCCACTTGCATGATTGGCAAGTTTTCTTAATAGAAAATGGATAAATTTCATTTAATTGTGTCTTATTTTCTCCTATTCAAATGATCATGAAAGAAGAAATATTGGGAATATTTTATATCCAATTGTACTTGGTTGTAGAAACGATTTTTTAAATACCTACATATTTGTTTTGAAATGAAATTATTAAATTTCCGCCATCATTATAGTCACTATACAAAATATTGTGAAAGAGATGATTTACCTAAAAGCTATCTAAGCACAAATTTGTGGAAATACATTATGTATCTAAGTGTGTGTGAACTAATATCCTTATAAATTATAATTGCCAAAATGTAGTCTTCTACACTAGTTGTAATCTCTTCTTTTAAACAAAAGAAAAGGAATATATATATATATATATATATATATATATATATATATATATATATATATATATATATATATATATATATATATATATATATATATATATTATACAATTAGATAATTATATATATATATAATTATCTAATTGTATAATATTTAAATATAATTATTACTACTAAATATTAATATATATACATCCTAATTTAATAATAAAAATTTTCTTTATTAACCGTGACTCATTTTTTAATATCTTTTTATTTACTTTGACCCATAGTTGGGTGGATGCATTTATAAGCTTTAAATAAAGGAAAGTGGGTATTATTGGGTGGTTGGCCATTATGGGCCGTGACCTCTGTGGGAGTGTTTGTGAGAAGGGAGGGGAGTGGGCGTTGCAACCACCTCCATTTTGTTTCTTTAATATTCAGCCAACGATTTTAACTGTTCAGTTTTCTATTTAATCACAACCTGTGTATAGTTGTAAACCACAACTTGTATGAATATGTGTGTGTGTGTGTATGTACATACGTATGTATGTATGTATGTATTTACATATACATATCCACATCCAAATGATAAACATAAAATGTTCATATATGCAGATTTATAACAAAAATCTCAAAAATAAATAAAAGGAAATTGGAAAAATACCCACAACCTGATTTGGGAAATCCTTTGCAAATGAGATGCAAAAAATAAATAAAATGACATTTAAATGATAAGCAAACCCTAGGAGAGATATTTCTAAAACTATCTACTCTTCTTGTGAGTATTCATCCAATAGTTTGAGCTTCCTTCCATGGCTTCATCCTCTTGCCTTCTTCCTCAACCTGCAAAAAAAACGAGAAAATGAGAAGATAGGTTAAGAAATGAGTATAAGAGAACCCATAAGGATATTTATGGTTTCTTTAGTCTACCCTAAATCTAAGGGCTACAATAGAATCAATCCAATGGCCAAAATTTGACCCGTGATAGGGTATCTAGGTGGGAATGAAATAAATAAAAGGATGGGTGTGTAATGTTAAATGGGGCCTAAGGGGTTTGAGTAAGTTGTCCATCTTGTCCTTTTGGGAATAATGTGTATGTCTTTAACATTGAAGGATTATTATGCCTGTCTAATTTTAATAAAAAATTGATTATGGTCCTCAAATAAATTAATTTAAAAGGGATTCATGGAGTTCAGTATTAAAAATCTAATGAAGATTATTTAAATAAATTATTGGATCCTTGTAAAAATAAATAATAATAATAAAATAAAATAAAACTGAATCGTAATATCATTTGATAGAAAAATAAATAAATAAATAATAATTCTCTTTCAAATAAAAAGAATGCATGATGGATTGTCGAGGGAGTGGGTGGAAGCAGTGACCAACTCCACGTGAAGGCACATGGTATTTCTAACAAAAGGCATGGGCCTCCATATGTTTTCCATGGAGAAAACCAAACTTTAGTTATAAATTTTTGCAGTAATTAGGTGGAGGCAGCAAGTGTTGGGCGCACTATCTAAATTAAATAATCAAACTTTTGGGGAGTCATGTCAAATAGTGATCCCTCTTCCAGCCATCCCAAATCATTCCCATATGGTTAATTCTTTCCTACGCTTGGAGGAAAACATGTATCCAAATATATCCTCATATGGCTTTATACAAATCGTTGATCTGGCATGTACCTACATTAAGCGGTTCCAAATTTCTTTTAGGGGAAAATAATTCTACATACGCACTCTTGGCCTATGCCAAATGCGAGTTCTAGGATAGGGATGAACTTCCAACAAATCATAAAAGATTGAGGAATTTTTTCAGATGTTGTATTTGCAAATGCTCTGGTATACGTGAATGCAAAATGTGGAAGCATGCACTTGGCATGTGAACTATTCAAAAAATGCCTAAAAACAATGCGGCCTTGTGAACTGGATTGACTGTAGGATATGCACAATAAGGATCCATTGAAATGGCCTTGGGGTCATTTTTCTTGTGACTATTACAAGAGAAATGGTCATTGTTTTTTTGTAAAATTCATGGCTCATCCATGGAGAGAAGTAGACCTGAGATAGAAAGGGCTCGTGGGGATGTTTTTTTCTTCCTAAAACAACACAGTCCAGTCTCATTCCAAATAACAATAGTGTTTTGGGAAATCACCTCACCAAATCTCACAAACAAATGCCCCTTTAGAACTAATGTTTGTGCTCCTGCAACATCTTTGTACTTTCCATCGGCAATAGTTTCATTTGAATACCTCCTGTAATGTTTATTAGGATCTTGCTTTAGCAGTAGACTATGGATAGTGTTAAAGAAAAATGGAAGGAAAAATAATCCATGGACTTTTTTGTGCAGTGGGTTTGAGATGGATGTTATACAGGACTGCACTCTTAGAGATGTACAAAATATGGGTGTATAGAGTTTGCATGCCAAGTGTTTGATTAAATTTATGAAGGAACTGTGGTTTCATGGGGGGCCATGATTGCGGGTTTGTCTAAAAGACAATATAGGGATTTAAGAAAATATCATTAGCAGATCTAGATGAAAATTTGAGACCTTTGAGCCTCTTTCGCACCTATACAAATTTGGGGCTTCAGTATAGGGGGCAAGAATCCACAAGCGTAGCAGAGAGTAGAAAATTGTAAACCTATGGTCGTGTGGTGGACATATTGCATGTGTGTATTCTATTTAGCTTAAGGTTGCATGCAAACTATTTGGAAGAATGTTAAGAGGGGGTTAGAGATTTGTTGAATGCGGGAAACCCACCCGGAGCTCCTCCTGCCCTGCAGATAGACATTAGTATTTCCAGGCATGGTTCATCTCTCCTAACCTCTCATAATTTATGTTCTTTAGTTTTTCTTTTGCAATGGAATAAAATTTTAAACCGAAGGATTTTCGTATAATTGATTGTATTAAATAAATTTGTTTTAAACCAATAAAAACGTTAGATCTTAACTTACAAAATCCAATATTCCTTGTTAGACAATGAACTTAAACCCTCACTTCGTGATGATGTAGTAAATGTCCCAACCAAACTAGATTTCTACAGTAATCTCCTTTCTATTTAAAAGATGAAGTTGACTTCCCTGTAATTATGTTGACCATTTCCTAGTTTAAATTGATAAATTGTGTTTTTTTAGACTCACAAAATAACCTTCGTAACTCTGAAAAGGAGTCATTAAGCTTCCTTCATTTACCTTTTTATGTGAGGTGTCACTTTATTCTTTGATTGACCTAAATGAACATTTGTGACCTTTTTGGATGTGCTTCTAGGAGCCCTTTTACACCATTTTGCAGTTGTAGGAAGCTACTTACATTGAAAAGTTGGGTTTTATATCAATTCGTCATTTAATCCGGGTCAATGAAATACTTATCCACCTTTGCAAACCCCTAGTACTTTTACTATAAAATTACCTAAGAACTTTGGTTCGAAAAATCACATTCCAGTTAGTTTGGCAAAGGAATTTTGCAGCCCTCCGGTCACAGTTGACGAGGTCAAATTGGACCAGTTATGATTTATCGCTCTAGAAAACTTGTCGCCATTTGAAAACTATTTTCTAGTTCTCATCCCATGTCGACTCTGATGAATACTCCTTATATAGGGGAACTTGTAGGAAGTTCCTCATTGCACATTCATCCATCGATCATCAATTTTGGACGTGGTTTTCTGAGCCCTCGAGCTCACTTTTGATCATTAACAACTAGCTCATTTATGACCGATGGCCCCAAAAACTAGCCATCAATCATAAACGTTCGCTAGTTCCGAAATTTTTCAGTTCTATGAACTCTTGGTATATAAGTGGACACATAGAAATTTAACCATGGTGTGTTTTCTCATCAAAGACAATGTTTGAAAGTGGTTTCTTAGCCTTTGAGCCTAAATTGAACATTTTTGTAACTAGGAGGAAAATGTAAAAAGAAAGTTGTAGGACCCTTTCGGGTTTCCAAACCACCGTGGAAACTTTTGACACATGTAAATAATTTTTTAAAACTCTATATTGTAACTGTGAAATAGAACTTTTGACAAAATGGTTTCTTCTCTCTTTCCTTTCTCTTTCTCTCTCCTTGGTTACGAAATGAAGTGAAATGAAATGAAATGAATACATGTTTCTAAACCTTTTCTTTCGAATGCAAATTATAATTATTATTACATGTAAATGGGAAACTAAAGACATTAATTATGTTAGATTAGGGTGGATTCCATGCCAGCGATTTATCGCTGATTTCATGCTCACATGGTTTTGCAGGATGCAAGAATGATGGTGAAAAGGTGATGTGTAATTCATTATTTATTATTGTAATTTATATAGGTCATTGTAAAATGAATGTATGTATAATGTAGTCTCATGCATACAAAAATCTTATATTTGAAATTTGCTAATATGTATGGGATGCTAGTTTTAGGGACATCTAGAAAATGTGTATATAATCATAGGTTCAATTTGATTCATAGTTACGTATGGTAAATGAATTTGAAGTTAATATCTTGTAGTGCATTTTCAGTGTTCAATAAACAATTAATTAATTAGTTTGTTGTATTCTTACCTTGTAAATGTAATAAAGATATTTAATCGAAACACTCAACCCTAGTATAAGATTTGTGCATAACATGTCTTCATGTGTGATCCTTCTTACCATAGAATAAATTGAAACCATAGAATGAACTTAAACTTTTCACTCGATGGAACCTCCTAGTTTAGGTAAATAAAACCCCTAGTTGAGTTTCTTGTCATAGTCATTATGTTTAGCGGCATCATCTCGTGAAACCATCAGTTAAGAATGACTTGATCAAACATTATCTATAGTAAGTGGTTCCCTTCCAGGATTGGTTATCATGTGTGTAGTAAGAAGAATATATTCTCTTCAAGTCCAACTTACGTGTTAGGTGACAAAGATCACCAACTACTCTTGAAATTAACCTTTAGCAGATGGGATTATCTAACGAAGTTAATGTTTAATATTTTTGTACCCTCCTCTCTTTCTAGCCTCATTAGTTTGCAAAGCGCTATCATCTTAAAAGATATTTAATCTTCACAACTAAAATTTATGGTACTACACCTAAGAAATATATTCATTAGTTCATTTCTATAACTTAAGAGCCATTGTTCAAAGCAACAACTATGTTGTGTAACCCTGCATGATATGGAGTAAGTAGAGCTAACACCTCCTTAGTATCCTAGTCGACTACCAAGTTAGATCTAGAAATTCTCTTCATCATCGAATGAATTCCTTGTGGGTAGAAAATGGTAAGTAACTCCTTGCAAATGAAATTGATTTGAAAGATGTTGACTTAAGAGAAACTAGGAAACTAAAAACTTGGTTCCATAATCCCTTGTTATGCTTTTATGACATTAGGAATGAAAGAAATTTCTCTTGCAGAATCGTGAAATGTGAAAACATGGGATCTTACTTTGAAAACAAATCTTGTGGTTCATGTGTAGTTCTAAAGCTTCCAATCATGTACTTCTTCAAGATGTTAGAAAATACTTCCGTAACTCCTATTTCAAAACAATGCTAATAATGAGACCATAATGTGATGTAAAAGTAAAGCATATAAGAGAAAAAATGAGATTTGAGGTTAGGAATAATGCCACTCTTGGAGTCCTTATAACTCAATTAAACATTTTCATGTGTTACAAAGAATATGAGTTTCCCTTGGTGAGATCAAATTCAAGAAAAAAACAAATATATATATATATATATATATATATATATATATTATATATATATATATATAATCTAAATACAATTTCTTGTTGTGGGAATGTTGAATCGGAAATAAAGATACCATGATCGAAGAATGTTTATGGGAAAAAGGTATCTTGAATCTAAACCACCCCCCCTTAAATCCTAATATTTCTTTCTGGACATCAAGTCAGATTCACTTGAGTTGCAAGGGTAAAATGTAGACATTGAATAAATGTTTGAGAAGCATATTCTTAACATAAGAACAAGATAATTAAGTACTTTATATGCAATTTGAATTATGCCAAATAAGTATGTAAGTTATGGAATTTTTCAGTAAAGGATAAAAATCCAACTTAAATGGTTAAACTATAAATTAAATGTGGAATGAACTTAAGAATTTGTAGGTGGAAAAAGGAGAAAATTATCCTTGCACAATAATTTTCTTGGAATGTTAATCATAACTAAGATGCAATTAAAGAAATGATGTGTTGTGGTTTCCAATCCTTGAGTCCTTTTCTTGTGGTTGGTCATGCTAGTATTCATTCATTGGGAAAAGTGTGGCATCGACATGTCTATGGTGTTGTCATGTGTCTATGTGAGTTGATGACTTGTAAGTGTCATATGCATCTTTGAGTTTTCTTTACATGGAGCCCTTGTGGCATTGTGAAGTGAGAATGTAAGTCAAAAAAATTATCTGTTATTTTTACTGTTATTTTTTGTGTGTGTAAAATGGGGGTTACATTTGGTATCAGAGCGGAGGTTCATACTCTCAAACCTCTGGGGAAGATTGGAGTTGTGATGGTGTTGCATGATGGTGGTGGATACTGAAGAGTAATGTGATATAAGCATGATGTGAAACTATGTCGTAATTGTGAAATTGTGAATGCACATGTTGTGTATGTCACTTAGTGCATATTTTTTTATCATGTTGATGTGCTTGTGATGAGAGTATTCTCTCTCCTTTTCATGGATTCTATGAAGAGTTCACGTGTGATGTACCACCTTATTGTGTGTGAAAAAGAATGTTATTGTGGATTGCGAGTGTTGGAGCATTATGGCATTATGTGATATGAAGGTGTATTGATGTTTTGCATGAAAAAACTAGTTTAAAAGTGAATTGATTGTATCATGATGTCATCACCATGTTGTGATGAATCATGTGTGTCACCATGTTGTAATTGGAATTGACTATATGTTGTAATGTTAGACATTGTGTTCATCATATGTATAATTTGTGTAATATGTGATGGTTTATGTCATGATTTAGGGGCATATGGTGAGCGTATGATCCCTATTGTACAGTGATTGCACTTTGGGTGCAGAATGTGGTAATGTGATGTATCATAACCCATAAAAGTAATGATTGTGTTTACCATGTATATGCCATGCGTAAGATGCTATGGTTAATTTGTGTGAATCACCATTGTGTTAGTGATGTAGTTATATGTTATGTTGTGGACCCTACACTAACCGAACCTAAGGGAAATCGGTAAAATGTGTATGTTTGGAGTGAGGAAATGTGTACCATTGACTAGTCACTTAAGCCAAGTACGAGATAGGAAGTGGAGCCTCACATAGGTTGAAACCCACTTTTGTTCATTTGGTATGTGTGGCACTTTCTCAACGGGTGTCATGCATATTTTTTTCACGACACCTTAGGCTCAGTAGATGGTGACTTGTACTCCTTTCTCTCTCCCGATATGGTTATCGTATGGATTCAACCTATGTGATTTTGACTATGTTGAGCCTTGTCGAAGTGGTGGTGGGATGATTCAGATAGAGATGATGACAATTGTATTATTTGATATGTTATTTTATGAGTTGAGGCTCGATGTTCTGAGTGCCAGCAACTCGTTGAGTACCCCTCCTAGTGGCCATATAAGGCCACATAGTTATTGTAATGTGTTATTCCTATACACGTATTTTATTCGTAAATTGAAAACTTTCCCTTTTCTTGCTAGAACCAACAATTTTCTTGATTGACATGTTCTTATATTTTGGGCATTTATTTGGTTGATGCACTAACATGCAAATTTTTGCACTAACTATGGTTATTTGGCCATTTGTTTTTCTTAGATTTAAATTTTCTTTTTAAGTTTAAAATTTTTATAGCCTAGCCCAAGGCTTTAGATCTTTCCACTTGGCATTTGAATGGTTTTTATGTTGGTTCTAATGTCAGTAATGTATTGGAATAGGGTCATGGGATTCACCATGGAGTGGTGGAACCTATGGACCCGCTTCGTTGTATGGGGTACACCCCAAGGAGTTACAGAATAACTAGTGGGTTGTTGAACCATGAGTTATTATGTCACTTGGGTTAGAGGTGTTTGGACCTTATGTGCCCAGGGCCATAGGGTGACCAACCTCTTTTGTGGAGCTAAAAGGAAAATTTATCTTTATTTTATTTTTCTTGAGGGAGGCATAAGAGACACTTGAGGGAGGCATAAGAGACTTGAGGGAGGCATAAGAGACTTGAGGGAGGCATAAGAGACTTGAGGGAGGCATAAGAGACACTTGAGGGAGGCATAAGAGACTTGAGGGAGGCATAAGAGACTTGAGGGAGGCATAAGAGATTTGTGGGGGTGATTGATGCTTTGGGAGGTATATGCATTGTTTTATGATACTTTGGGAGGTATATGGAGTTGTTTTGTGCTGCTTTGGGAGATACATGGAGTTGTTTTGTGATGCCTTGGGAGGTATATGGAGTATTTTTGTGATGTTTTGGGAGGTGGATGAAGTTGGTATTTTTATTTATGTGTACTCTTGTGAGTCTTGTTACACATTGTTATGATTGAGGCTTGACTCTCCCCTTGGTTGTTTTAGACTATTGGATATTGTCTTAGCACTATGTTGGTACAGTCATGGATTTTTGGGTCATGTGATACCCATTGTATATGTATCAACGATGATGATTTTGTTTTTCAGTCACATGTGTGTACTGGATCTATGTCTATGACATAATTGTTGGAAATTATTTTCTATGTGGACTACTTGTTTTCATTCCATGGTGGAATTAAAAGCCTTGTGATGTGATACACTCATGAAAGTATGTAAATTGATGCCTCGTGGGTTGTTTGTGTTGTGTTAAGTTTTGTGTAACAACTTAATGTTAGTTACTGTTGGGTACCCATGAACATAAGACAATTGAAAATTCTAAACAAACAATATTAAGAGCTTGAGATTAAGAAATATTGTAAAAGAAAATACTAATTGAGTAGTAAAGTAAAATATAACTAACTACCAATCTTCACATAACATTATAATTTAAGATATTGCCAAAATTAGTTTTCTTCCTTGTGGTCACTTTATACCGACAAGTTGTTTTATTTATTTAAAAAATACATGTGTCATTATTGACCTCCTTTCCTTCTTACCATTCGAGATTCTGCGTTGTGTCGCATCAAGGACGATGATGCTCTTATAAGGGGAGGGAAATGTAGTGCCCAAACATTCTCTTTCAAATAAAAAGAATAGAATAATAGAATAAATAAATAATAATAATTTTGAGAAGTGCATGATGGATTGTCAGGGAGTGGGTGGAAGCAATGACCAACTCCATGTGAAGGCACATGGTATTTCTGACAAAAGGCATGGGCCTCCATCTGTTTTCCACGAGAAAACCAAACTTTAGTTATAAATTTTTGCAGTAATTAGGTGGAGGCAACAAGTGTTGGGTGCACTATCTAAATTAAATAATCAAACTTTTGGGGAGTCATGTCAAATAGAGATCCCTCTTCCAGCCATCCCAAATCATTCCCATATGGTTAATTATTTCCTACACTTGGAGGAAAACATGTATCCAAATATATCCTCATATGGATTTATACAAATCATTGATCTGGGCATGTACCTACATTGAAATGGTTCCAAATTTCTTTTAGGGGAAAATAATTCTACGCCTACGCACTCTTATCCTATGCCAAATGCGAGTTCTAGGACAGGGATGAACTTCCAACAAATAATAAAAGATTGAGGAATTTTTTCAGATGTTGTATTTGTAAATGCTCTAGTATATGTGAATGAAAAATGTGGAAGCATGCGCTTGGCATGTGAACTGTTCAAAAAATGCCTAAAAACAATGCGGACTTGTGAACTGGATTAACTGTAGGATATGCACAATAAGGATCCATTGAAATGCCTTGGGGTCGTTTTTCTTGTGACTGTTACAAGAGAAATGGTCATTGTTTTTTTTGTAAAAGCTGGCTCATCCATGGAGAGAAGAAGACCTGAGATAGAAAGGGATCATGGGGATGTTTTTTTTCTTCCAAAACAACACAGTCTAGTCTCATTCCATTCGAATAGTGTTTTGGGAAATCACCTCACCAAATCTCACAAACAAATGCCCTTTAGAACTGATGTTTGTGCTCCTGCAACATCTCTATACTTTCCATCGAAATAGTTTCATTCAAATACCTCCTGTAATGTTTATTAGGATCTTTCTTTAGCACAGACTATGGATAGCTATCAAAGAAAAATGGAAGGAAAAATGATCCATGGACTTTTTTTGTGTAGTGGGTTTGAGATGGATGTTATACAGGACTGCACTCTTAGAGATGTACAAAATATGGGTGTATAGAGTTTTCATGCCAAGTGTTTGATTAAATTTATGAAGGAACTAGGGTTTCATGGGGTAACATGATTGCAGGTTTGTCTAAAAGACAATATAGGGATTTAAGAAAATATCATTAGTAGATCTAGATGAAAATTTGAGACCTTTGTGAGCCTCTTTCATACCTATACAAATTTGGGGCTTTAGTATAGGGGGAAAGAATCCACAAGCGTAGCAGAGAGTAGAAAATTGTAAACCTATGGTCGTGTGGTGGACATATTGCATGTGTGTATTCTATTTAGCTTAAGGTTGCATGCAAACTATTTGGAAGAATGTTAAGAGAGGGTTAGAGCTTTGTTGAATGCAGGTGAACCCACCCGGAGCTCCTCCTACCCTGCAGATGTTAGTATTTCACAGGCATGGTTCATCTCTCCTAACCTCTCATAATTTATGTTCTTTAGTTTTTCTTTTGCAATGGAATAAAATTTTAAACCAAAGATTTTCGTATAATTGATTGTATTAAATAAATTTGTTTTAAACCAATAAAAATGTTAGATCTTAACTTACAAAATCCAATATTCCTTGTTAGACAATGAACTTAAACCCTCACTTCATGATGATGTAGTAAACATCCCAACCAAACTAGATTTCTACAATACTCCTTTCTATTTAAAAGATGAAGTTGACTTCCCTATAATTATATTGACCATTTCCTAGTTTAAATTGATAAATTGTGTTTTTTTTGGAGACTCACAAAATAACCTTCATAACTCTGAAAAGGAGTGGTTAAGCTTCCTTCATTTACCTTGTTGTGTGAGGTGTCACTTTATTCTTTGGATTGACCCCAATGAACATTTGTGACCTTTTTCGACATGCTTCTAGGAGCCCTTTTACACTATTTTATAGCTGTAGGAAGCTACTTACATTGAAAAGTTGGGTTTCGTATCAGCTCATCATTTAATCCGGGTCAATGAAATACTTATCCACCTTTGCAAACCCCTAGTACTTTTACTAGACAATTACCTGAGAACTTTGGTTCAAAAAAATCACATTCCAAGTTAGTTTGGCAAAGGCATTTTGTAGGCCTCCGATCGGAGTTTGACGAGGTCAAACTAGACCAATTATGACTTGTCGCTCCAAAAACTTATCGCCGTTTGAAAACTATTTTCTAGTTCTCAGTCTTGTCGAATCTAATGAATACTCCTTATATAGGGGAACTTGTAGGAAGTTCCTCATTGCGTTTTCATCCATTGATCACCGACATGGTTTTTTCTAGCCCTCGAGCTCACTTTTGATCATTAACAACTAGCTCAATTACGACCATGGCCCTAGAAAACTAGCCATCAATCGTAAACCATTCGCTAGTTTCGAAATCCATTATTTTCTATGAACTCTTGGTATATAAGTGGACACGTATAAATTTAACTATGGTGTGTTTGCTCATCGAAAGACAACTTTTGAAAGTGGTTTCTTAGCCTTCAAGTCTAAATTGAGCATTTTTGTAACTAGGAGGAAAATGTAAAAAGAAAGTGGTAGGACCCCTATTGGGTTGCCAAACCACTATGGAAACTTTTGAAACATGTAAATAAATTTTTGAAACTCTCTAGTGTGACTTGTGTGAAATGTAACTTTTGACAAAATTGTTTTTTCTCTTCTTCTTTTATCTCTCTCTCCTTGGTTACGAAATGAAGTGAAATGAAATGAAATGAATACATGTTTCTAAACCTTTTCTTTCAAATAAAATTATAATTATTATTATATGTAAATGGGAAACTAAAGACATTAATTATGTTAGATTAGGGTGGATTCCATGCTAGCGATTTATCATTGATTTCATGCTCACATGGTTTTACAGGATGCAAGAATGATGGTGAAAAGGTGATGTGTAATTCATTATTTATTATTGTAATTTATATAGGTCATTGTAAAATGAATATATGTATAATGTAGTCTCATGTTACAAAAATGTTATATTTGAAATTTGCTAATATGTATGAGATGCTAGTTTTAGGGACATATTAGGAAATGTGCATTTAATCATAGGTTCAATTTGATTCATAGTTACATATGGTAAAAAGGTTTGATATATATATGGTAAATGAATTTGAAGTTAATATCTTGTAGTGTATTTTTAGTGTTCAATAAACAATTAATTAATTAGTGTGTTGTATTCTTACCTTGTAAATGTAATAAAGAGATTTAATCGAAACACTCAACCCTAGTATAAGATTTGTGCATAACATGTCTTCATGTGTGATCCTTCTTACCATAGAAGAGATTGAAACCATAAAATGAACTTAAAATTTTCTCTCGATGGAACCTCCTAGTTTAGATAAATAAAACCCCTAGTTGAGTTTCATGTCATAGTCATTATGTTTAGCGACATCATCTCAAACCATCAATTAAAAACAACTTTATGAAATGTTATCTATAGTAAGTGGTTCCCTTCAAGGATTGGTTATCATGTGTGTAGTAAGAAGAATACATTCTCTTCAAGTCAAACTTACGTTAGGTGACAAAGATCACCAACTACTCTTGAAATTAACCTTTAGCAGATGGGATTATCTAATGAAGTTAATGTT
This sequence comes from Taxus wallichiana var. yunnanensis, assembly GCA_018340775.1. NCBI lineage: Eukaryota > Viridiplantae > Streptophyta > Pinopsida > Cupressales > Taxaceae > Taxus > Taxus wallichiana. The sequence goes on along the minus strand of CM031241.1, from coordinate 428,393,943 downwards.
TAAACTTTTTGTACCCTCCCTCTCATTCTAGCCACATTAGTTTGCAAAGTGCTATCGTCTTAAAAGATATTTAATCTTCGCAACTAAAATCTATGGTACTACACCTAATAAATATATTCATTAGTTTATTTCTATAACTTAAGAGCCATTGTTTGAAGCAACAAATATGTTGTGTAACCATGCATGCTATGCAAGATAAGTAGAGCTAACACCTCCTTAGTATCCCGAGTCCACTACCAAGTTAGATCTAAAATTATCTTCATCATCAAATGAATTCCTTGTGGGTAGAAAATGGTAAGTAACTCCTTGCAAATGAAATTTATTTGAAAGATGTTGACTTAAGAGAAACAAGGAAACTGAAAACTTCATTCCATAATTCCTTGTTATGCCTTTTATGACATTAGGAATGAAACAAATTTCTCTTGTAGAATCGTGAAATGTGAAAACATGGGATCTTACTTTGAAAACAAATCTTTTGGTTCGTGTGTAGTTCTAAAGTTTCCAATCATATACATCTTCAAGATATTAGACAAATACTTTTGTAACTCCTATTTCAAAACAACGCTAATAATGAGACCATAATTAGATGTAAAAATAAAGAATATAAGAGAGAAAAAAATGAGATTTGAGGTTAGGAATAATTCCACTCTTGGAGTCCTTATGACTCAATTAAACATTTTCATGTGTTACAAAGAATATGAGTTTCCCTTGGTGAGATCAAACTTTGAGAAAAACAAAAGATATATATATATATAATCTAAATACAATTTCTTGTTGTGGGAATGTTGAATCGGGAAATAAAGATACCGTGATCGAAGAATGTTTATGAAAAAGTATCTTGAATCTAAACCACCCCCCTTAAATCCTAATATTGCTTTTTGGACATCAAGTCAAATTCACTTGAGTTACAAGGGTAAAATGTAGACATTGAATAAACGTTTGAGAATCATATTCTTAACATAAGAACAAGATAATTAAGTACTTTATATGTAATTTGAATTATGCCAAATAAGTATGTAAGTTATGGAATTTTTCCGTAAAGAATAAAAAACCAACTTAAAATGGTCAAACTGTAAATTAAATGTGGAATGAACTTAAGAATCTGTAGGTGGAAAAAGGAGAAAATTATCCTTGCAAAATAATGTTCTTGGAATGTTAATCGTAACTAAGATGCAATTAAAGAAATGATGTGTTGTGGGTTTTCCAATCCTTGAGTCCTTTTCTTTGTGGTTGGGTCATTGCTAGTATTCATTCATTGGGAAAAGTGTGGCATCGACATGTCTATGTTTTTTCATGTGTCTATGTGATTCGATGACTTGTAAGTGTTGTATGCATCTTTGAGTTTTCTTTACATGGAGCCCTTGTGGTGTTGTGAAGTGAGAAATGTAAGTCAAATAAAATTATCCTCATATTTTTACTGTTGTTTTTATGTGTGTGTAAAATGGGGCATTACACGAAGTTCAAGAGAATAGAAAACATGTGAACTATTTTCGAAATGATCCTATAAAACATAGTCATAAAATAGAGCTTGTAGTTATGATCATATATATAGTATGTTTATTGTTTGATTGTATCGTGTTTGAATCATGTCATAGGAAAATGTAGGAGACATGAAAAAGGTGTTATCTAAAATGAATATTTCATTCTTAGTACACTTGTATATGATATGCATGAAAAGATTGGGCCTAAATTTTATGTTTTGTAATAGGTGATGACAAAAAAAACAAAAATGGAATTAACAAGTGATTCGCTAATGATCGATAGCATATGGAGTGTAAGACAAGAGATCCAAAAACAAAAAATCATTCTCCATACAAGACTATTAAAAATACAACAGAAATAGGTTTGTTGCTATGAAACTTAATGTGCTCTCGGTCTCGCGGGTGTATCCTATTGGCATCAACTTCCTCCCCTATCTATATGCCAAAATGACCTTCGTCGCATGACTCAGTGATTCATATCACTTTTGATAGTCAATCTTGGTAATGCTTGAATATCTCGCCCAAGATTTTGAAAAAATTGGTGTGGTCATCTACTCCTACAAGTTCCTCCCAAATCCTTATTTTTTTAATTGGTTGTGACTTTATCAACGGGGGCATGATTTGGGCATAAACACATTAGAAAACAATGAAGGAAATTCAAACCGGGCCTCTCTCCTTTCGATGAAGGCTGCATTATCCTATCAATGACGTTTTCCATCCTCGCGACATCAATAATCGAGTGAATGGTATGTTTGTATGGTGTTATGGTATGTTGTTATTAGTGTGACGTTAGGCATTGCATTCTATGCTTAGAATAGTCACTACCTTGGGAAGCCACATTTAGGTTGTTTGCAACTCGTCGTGAGCCAAAGTTCTTATCGTCGACATTTTAGACGACCTTGGCTTAAAATTGGTCTAATAAATCATATTCCATAATGTACTAGTCCCTTTCATAGTACTACATAGTTTTCATTTTGCTTCCACACTTATAGAGCATATTATTTAGTGCTCATTTATCCACATTCTAACATGCATATGTTACCTAAACTATACAATATTTCAAAACTCTTACAATGCACACTACGGTTTATATAATGGTTGTGCAATCTAGCCATAAGATGATAGTGATTACACATTCAGACCATTATACAATAATCCTTATACAAGTCCATCAAAATTTGAAACATTTGAAATAATTATTTCCCATCTAATACATTTTAAATTAACACCCAGTCTACAAAGATAACTTGTTTATTTGAAAATATCGCTATTACAAATACAAGGGATCTTTATATACCATGTGAACAAGATCATTAGATGAAGCTACATTAAGCTTATTTACCTATCAAAGATAAGGTTGGAATCATAAATGAGACATGATGTATTCTATAGATTGTTTATAGATGTGTCCAATAAAATGTGAATTGATTTTGAAGTGTTAATCTGAGAAGTAGTTGTGAATTAGTTTATTAAATGAATCGGATAGAGTTAGGGCCTTTAACTTGATGAATAAATTTAGCAAAATGATAAATTGTCTAAAAAATTCCAAAGTGATATTTCCAAGTTCCATATGACAAACTTTTATGTAGAACATTCTTGTTAGAAATTTCAAGCATATATACTCGAGTCTTCGGTCTTCCATTGTTTGTGCTTTTGCTTGTGATGAAAATTTATGAAACAATGTTATCTCGAGGTCTAAAGTACCATAAGTACTACACAAATTTTCCCATTCTCTTTTTGAAAATTGCACTCTATATTGAAAAGTGATTGTAAATAATTTAATAGGGATTGGGTGTGATAGATGGTTGTTTACTCTTTAGAATCTACAGTGCCCACTTCCCTTCAACACCTTTTGCTTTGATTTTGATACAGTCGACTACACTTATGGAAACTATTGTAGCCTTTTGATTCAGCATGATACTAGATGTTAGAGATACTTGGACTTTGTTTATTTCGATTCATAGATGATGCATGTGGATTATTAGAGATATATTATATTGATGATTGATATGATGTGGACATGGTTATTTAAATAAATTTCTGACATACGATTTACTTTCGTACGCCATGAGTAGGTTTTGATAATTAAATTAATGTTGTAATCATTTTAACATGGATGAAACGTTGGATAGAAATGTTGCTAGAAATTTGTAAACAATTCATAATTGCACTAATGATATTTATTCATATATAGATGATTTTAGATTATATTGCATTTTTTGGCATGGATGTTTTAATGCAACCACGAGGCCGAAGAAGGTATTCTATGTTTTGCAAGTATATATATTCACAACAACATTGGGGGATTGGAGACCAACCACATTGGAATTCTTGATGAATTCAACTAGGGTCACCATGGCAATATGTAGTTGTGTGTGTGTTAGAATTATTTGGTTAGGGGAAAATTGTGACCAAGGGGTCATGTGTTATTTTTGTTTTAGTTTCCCTTTTATTAATGTTAGTATGTGTTCCTTTGAGTGATGTAATTTACTTGTTTTAATTATTTAGTTTTCGATATATGTGTTTTCACCTTTTATCTTAGTGGGTCCACGTGTCTTATTAAAGTAATTAAATATTGTCCTAAACTAATTAAAGATGTGAGAAAAATGAGTTTATTTATTAGATTTTATTTACTCTTGCATTTTGTGTTGTGTGTTGAATGCTTTGAGATTTTGAGTGTTATACACTCTACCTTTCATGGGAAACTCAAATTTGCCATTAAGGGCCAATTTTGAAGACTTGTGGGAAATGTTAAACTTGTCCCACACCTCTTAAATTTTCATAGAACCCTACCTATCAGTTGGGGGTAAAAATTAGACCCCATTAGGTGATTTGGGAAGATAAAAAGGTGAAATGTTTATTTCTCTTTCTTTCAAGTAATCAATTTTTTCCTTAGAGGGGTGTGGGTTAAGTTTGTGTGTGTGAGTATCTTTTCATTCTTCCCACCCACCAATTTATGGTGCATTGGGGTTGAGGTTTGACTTCTTAGGTGGAGTTGAGGATGAGTGATGTGGCATCCTACATGGAGCCACCTCATCCTCCTCTCTCCCTTTTCTATTTATAGAAGCTCTTTTGCTTGTTTGGGGGTTACTTGATCATTTTGTGCTCTTGTATTTTGGAGAGTTAGAGGATTTTTGGGAGTGCTTGTGGATTGTTGGAGCTTGTGGATGCTTTCTTGGTTTTGAGGAGCTTGGGGACTTACTCTTGGGAACAAGCTCTACTATGGAAAGGTAGGAGCTTCACCTTGTTTATGTTATGCTTTATTTTGTGTTTATGTGTTTGTGTTGAATGTTGTTTTCTTTGGAATGCTTGTTGGGTGTGGGTAGATTTCCTAAGTTTGGAGTAGGAGGAGACTATGGGGAGTTTTCTTGTAGGGAGGCATAAGAGTTTACTTTCTTTCTTGGAGGGAGTTTGGGTTGGGTGCCCCACCTAGGATAAGGAATGCTTGCATTTCTTACTTTTTCTTTTATGAGGGAGGCATAAGAGTATGTGGGAGGTATAAGGGGTACTTGAGGGAGGCATAAGAGTATGTAGGGATTTGAGATATGCATTGGAGGCTTTAAGGTGGGCACCCATTCCCATTAGGAGGCATAAGTGGCCTCCCATAGGTCTTGCTCTTTTGGCTTTCATTTTAAGCCTTGTTTTGTTATTTGTTCTTCTTCTTCTTGTGTTTTTGTTGTTTCAAATGTGGTTGAAATGTAGTGAAACATTTTGCGAGTATTTTGGAAAGCTTTTTGTTGCCATGTGTTGAAAACATCTCCCATTATGATGTGGTTGTGGCTTGGGGGCCAATGAGGTGGATGGTTTCTCCTCTTCATTGATTGCCTTGGTTGGGTGGAGAGCATTGCTTCTCCCCCATTTTTTGTGAATCAAACAAATCTTGGAGAAGCTATCTTGTGGAATTATGGAGCTTGGATTTTTTTGGAGACCTTCTGAAACTTCCTTTGTGTTTGTCCACTTAGAGTGGAGAAACTTGTGATATTGTATTCTATCATTTGCTTACATTCTTGTATTATTTCCCACCTTGAGTGGAAGACTTTGTAATAATTTCATGGAGAAAGATTGCATTCCAATATTGGTATATTGTGTAAGAGAAAGAATCAAAATGGATATATTGTGTAAAAGTTTAGTTGGAAGTTGCATTGTGAAAAAAAAAGTTACTTTCATTGTGAAGTTGTAATGTTGTAAATGAGAAAGAAGAAATATAGAAGTTGTAGATGTTGCCATTGTATACATAGTAAATTTGAATGGAAAATAAAGTTGTTATAGTTGTTTTGAACATATATATGTTGTAGTAAAAATGGGAACAAGAGAACAAATTTGAAGTATGTTGTTATTTGGAAATGTTGATTTTGTAGTAAGAAAACAATAATGTATAAGTAGATTTAGATTTATTTTTCTCATGGAAATAGAAAGACAATCTAGTTGAACAAAATGGAATAGATCTAGTAGTTATTATTAGATTTCGATTCTTTAAAGGAGTAATTTTAACTAAGAGATGATCAAATGGAAGGAAATATCAAAACTGGAAACCTTAGGTGCGTAAAATCTCATCTAGAATATGTTTTGGAACATTGTAGAAAATTTTAGTTTTTGAAAAATATCGGATTAAGGTTCTGTTTTTAGAAACATGACCGCCTCCTCTCTGCAGAGCAAGCGGTCCCCTGTAACCACCATTCAGCTATGGAAATGGTCTCAAAACTACTTCTCGGTAGGGCATTGGTCCGTGGTTTATCACCCAAGTACGGCGGTGGTCCCAATACCGTCGGTTTTCTTTGGGTGGTGGTTTTTTCACTTACGAAAAACTCCACGGATCCATGCCTGTACAGAATTTTCACCTGATTTATGCCAAATTTTTGGTTGTAAATTTAGTAAGAAAACTACCAATAATCATATAATGCTCAAATTTTGATGTATAAATCAATAAAATATACAAATGGTGGATCTAAAACATTTCTTCTCATTTTATTCATGGGGATAGGGTTTGCCCCAAATTTAAATTCCCATATACAAAAAAATGAAACAAAACCAAATTGGTAAGAGGAATAATCCTCCCAATCCTTGAATGGAAGTTATAACAACAATAAAACTACAACTAAACTAATCTAGACTAGATCTCCTTGTAGAATCCTCCATAGTTCTTCCTCCTTGCTCCCATGTCTTCCTCTTCTCCAACCTACATTGTTTTCAATAAAACAAATAAGCCAAATGAGGGAAATGAACAAAGGAAAGGTTTTAATAAAAACTCATAAGGAAATTTAGGGCTAGATGGGAACCCTAGGATCTAGTGGCCAAGAATGACTTGATCTAAGGGTGGAGGTTTCACCCTACTTTTGTTAGGTGAGAATGATTTTTATAAATGTTGTTTTAAAACTTTAGTATGTGTAAATGGGGAATGGGGCCATTTCATTTCCTTAGGAATGTAAAGTCCTTATTAGCCCTTAGTATGTTTTAGTAAATTAATAAAAGGACTTTATACTATTAGGATAATGAAACTAAATTATTTAATCATGAGGTTAGTCAATTTTGGATTGAACATTAACTTAAGTGAAGAAAACATTTAATTAAGTAAATTAATCTAGGGTACCTTCCTAATGCATAATTGATTAATGGACTCTAGAGATTAATTTGAGAATATGTTAACCTTCGTTCTAGACTAGGTTCTTCAATCGAAAAGTTGAGTTAGTGGTGTTAGTTAGTTGTTGTACCCTAGGGGATTAACATCCTTGTAACCTGTTTTATCCTTCTACCTTGTTCTTGCAAAAAAAAATAGTCACAAATTTCGGTTAAGTGTTGGGAGTTAGCGTGTTTTTAGAACGTCATTTTTATGGGCGTTACATTTGGTATCAGAGCCGTGGGTTAAAATCTTGGACCCTTGGGCACACTAGAAAATATGAAGACATGAACTTTTTAACCTAGTAAAAAATTGTTCCTTTTAAATCTAGAAAACCACACTATCTGATAAATTGCAAAATTTTAGAAAACTTAGAAAACTGAAACAAAACTAAAATGATGAACTAACTCTTGCCTTGGTCTATGTAGGAGGCGTAGACCAAACGAGGGGTCTTTTCATATAGACCTAGGTATACCACCGCCAAATCAGGCAGTAGCGGCCATTCTTCCTTAGATTTTACAGATACGCTTCAGGATGTCAATGCCATTATACGTGGAGGGTCCCTAGGAGGAAGAATTGCTAGACAAGATATGGAGCCATTAGTTGAGGCTAGGGCATCTCCTTGATACAACGAGGAACATGGGGCAGAGAACTTTTGTGTGGACTGGCCTAGGGTAGAGTCACCATAGAGAGGGCATGGAGACAGGATTTCAAGACATAGAGACAGATCTCGGAGCCCTGGGGCAGAGGGAGGAGCACGCAAAAATACCTAGGTCCCATTAGTCATTAGTTGCAGACCATATTAGGGAGATATTGAAGCTACAACCATCACATTATTATGGTGATACATGAGGTTTTCAGGTAGAGGCATGGTTGGTGAGCTTGAGCGGATGCTTCAAGCTCGCCCTTATCTAGCAACACAAAAGCTCGTGTTATGATCCATCTTCTCGGGGATGGAACAAGAGTCTCAGTGGAGGACCAAGGAGTAGAAGCTCCATGTTGACTCAGAGACAATTACCTAGGAGCTTTTTGAGGAGCATTTCAAGAGTAGGTATTTTCTTGAGAGGTTTATTTAGTAGTGGATAGATGAATTCCATGACCTTCGCCAGGCATCTATGACTGTAGCTAAGTATGAGATTCAAGTTTTGGATCTACTCCAATATGTCGATTATACGCAAGATGAGTAGAGTGCAGATTCACAGGTTCATCCAGGGCCTGAATTTTGATTTGGGTCATGCGGTATGCATTCACTATCCACAGACATTAACAAAGGCCATGGAGAAGGCCTATATTGTAAAGGAGACATGGGGGAAGATGCATTAGGATAGAGATATAGGTCGGAGCCGCATCCAAGTAGATTCACGATTGTAGATCGAGGGGTCGATCCTTCTCCTCATGGCGGAGACGAGTTCAAGACAGTATTCCTTCAAGCCACCTTAGTAGATACCTCAACAGTAGTAGACCTACCCACCTTACATACCTCCTCAGAGATTTGACGTCAAAGGGTGGGAGTATGGTACCTCCTCCTATGGGTCCCATCAAGACACATGGTGCATAGAGAGCTCATCTAGCAGGAGCTTGTTAATAGAGACCTCATCAATCCATAACCGGGTCATCAGGATCCACACCACAGACATCTAGAGTACCGGCTAGGGCCGCATCCCACTAGAGAGGACAAGGAAGCTGTTATGGTTATGGTGTTGCTGGACACCATTGGAGAGAGTTCCCACATAACCCTAGCAATAAGGGTAATACGTAGATCTCAAATCCTAATGTTACGAGATATTGAACGGAGTCATCGGATCTACTCAACGGTCAAGAACCGTCGGGCTTAGCACCAGAGTACCATGATAGAGACGATAGGTAGTATTGGTGTCGTTTTCACCTCTATATTATTTGATTTTGGTTCCTCTTATTCTTTTATTATACCATCCTTAGGGAGCGTTATAGCTCAGTGGTAGTTAGGAAGGGTCGTAGTTGGGATGTTGAGATAGATTCTGGAGAAAATTTTTTTGTAGACCCTTAGTTAAGGAGTGTGTAGTGGATTTGGGACCCTTCACCACTACTTCGGATCTTTGAATCCTTCTATTCGGTTCTTATGGTGTCATCTTAGGCATGGATCTTATGGTGTCATCTTAGGCATGGACTGGTTGTCTCCACACGAGCTAGAGTGGAATGTTGCCATAATATTATTTTTATACCTATGATCTAGGAGTGTAGTCAGTGATAGTATCGGTTAGGAGGCCTATTTCCATTCACACCATCTCCACTATGCAGCTTAAGTGGTGTGTGCGATGGGGTTATCAGATGTATGTTATTACAATTAGTGATAGATCTAAGGATGAGTCTAGTGGACCATCCCTTGATGACCATCCCATCTTGAGAGATTTTTTTGATGTGTTTCTAGGGGAGCTATCGGGGTTACCTCCCCCATGTGAGATAGATTTTCATAAAGATTTGGTTCCAGTGCAGAGCCTATTTCACAAGCACCTTAACAATGATGACTAGCCCTAAGTTCTATGAGCTCAAGTTGCATCTTAAGGGCCTTTTGGAGAAAGGCCTAATCCATCCTAGTGTATCCCCTTGGGGTGTACTAGTGATCTTCGTGAAGAAGAAGGATGGTTCTCTACGGTTGTGTATTGATTACCACCAGATGAACAAAGTAATGATCAAGAATCGTTATCCCCTTCTGCGCAGTGATGACTTATTTGACCGTGATGAAGGGTGGCACATTTTTCTTCAAGATATATCTTAATTCAGGGTATCATCAGCTGAGGATTATGGAGGAAGATATTCATAAGACCACCTTCCATACAAGATATGGCCACTATGGGTTCACAAAGTGGTACCTTTTGTCCGACGAATGCCCCGTAGTGTTCATGAGAGTTTGATGAATTGGGTATTCGGGATTTTTATAGATTACTTCATGCTCATCTTCCTTGATGACATTCTGATTTACTCACGAATGCGTGAGGAGCACGAGGAGCACCTTCGTCAGTTCTTGATCTCTTCGGGAGTAGCATCTTTACAAGAACTTGGAGAAGTGTGTGTTCATTCGAAAGAGGTGCAACATTTGGGCCACATCATTTCGGGGTGGTATCACAATCAATGCTACCAAGATTTGAGCTATCATGGATTGGCTAGTACCCACTAGTGTGATCGAGGTGTGTAGCTTCATGGGTTTGGTAGGATATTACAGAGATTTGTTCATAACTTTTCTAGGATTACACACCCCATTACTTCCCTTTAGTGGAAAGCAAATAAGTTTTTTTGGTCGATATATGTGAGCAGGACTTCATGACACTAAAATAACACCTCATAACAACACCTATTCTTGTAGTACCATATCCTCAGGGTGATTTCTACGTTTGCACATATGCTTCTTTGGGAGGAATTAGAGGTGTGTTGATGTTGGAGGGTAGAGTACTTGCTTTTGAGTCTCAAAAAATAAAATATTATGAGCTCAATTATGTGACTCGTGATCTTGAGCTTACAGTATTTTTCCACACCTTAGTGTGGTGGAGACATTTCCTCCTTGCCCGAAGATTTACACTCAGGACTGATCACTTGAGTCTTTGCCACCTCTTCACACAACCCAATCTCAATGCTTGTTAGCAGCATTAGATGGAGTTGATTTGTGAGTACGACATGGAGATAGATCATGTAAAGGGGAAGGAGAATGTGGTTGTAGAATCTTTGAGCAGATGGAGACATGTGGATATGGCTACTTCAGTAAATTCTGATTTACTGGGCGGGATTTTACAACATCTTCCTCATGAAATCTTCTACGTTGTAGCTAGAGAAAATATTGAGTCTTAGAGGCCCCTTGAGGGGATATTTGATGGATTTTCATTAGAGGTAGATGGTCTTCTCGATACAAAGGTCGGACATACATTCCTAGAGATGAATACTTGATACAAAACATTTTGATAGAGGCTCATAGTGCACCTTATTCAACCTATCCCGGGTGAAGAAGATGCACACCACTTTGAAATAGCATGTACCATTTAAGAGGGAATTTAGTGAGACATGGATCATTTTTGTCTCATTGTTTAGAGTGTTAGAGGGTGACGTTCGAGCATCAAAGCATCCAGCCTAGCCTTCTCTTTCCTTACGCCATACCCAAGTGGAAGTGGGACACCATTTCCATGGAATTCATTATGGGGTTACCGACGTCAAGATACCACCACGATGCCATCATGGTCACAGTGGATAAATTGATGAAGGTGGCTCATTTTCTTCGATGAAGACCACTGCATGCAAATAGTGCGCAAAGTGACACGGGTATATCTTGACGAGATTTTTAGATTACATGGGATTCCACAGAAGATAATTTGCAATTGTTATCCTTTTGTACACTTCCCATTTCTGGACCATCTTGCAGCATTCTCTTGGGATGAGGATCAATTTCAACATAACATATCACCCTAAGACAGATGGAAAGACTGAGCGGGTGAATCAAATCCTGGAGGACATGCTTAGGATGTACATTATGGATCACTAGTCAAGATGGGAGGAGTATATGTACTTGGTGGATTTTGCATACAATAATAGTTTCCAGAATTTGATAGGCATGGCTCTTTTTCAGGCTTTATATGGAAGAGAGTGCAGGATTCCTCTTAGTTGGGATAGGTTAGAGGACAAGGTTTCTCTTCGGACAACCTTATTACAAGAAATGGAGTAGTAGGTTGTTTTGATCGAGATAGACATTACATGAGGTGCAGTCGTAGAAGAATTATGTAGCCCAACATAGGACATATCGTAGTTATGACGTGGGCACAAAGGTGTTTCTTCATGTCGAACGCATAATAGCCTTATCTCATTACGAAAAATGTTCTAAGCTTTCTCCTAGGTATATGGGTCCATTTGAGATCTTGGATTGCATCAATCCCTTGGCCTATCATCTAGCATTGCCACCTAGCTTGTCTCGCATCCATGATGTGTTTCATATTTTTGTGCTTAGGAGATATATTTATGATCCTTCTCACGTGCTAGATTGGACCGCATTGCAAGTGTAGGATCAGGGGCAGGTGATGGTGGAGCCCATCTGCATTATAGAGCACAAGACCCTCACCCTTCATGGTAGATAAATTGACCAAGTTCGGGTCCAAAGTGGGAAAGATATAATGATACTACAACTACATGCAAACATGCTACATTATTACGAGTGTAGTTCCCACACCTGTTCCAATGACTTCTAGGAGGATGTCAACTCTAAGGAGAATGGGATGTAGTGCCCACTTCCCTTCGACACCTTTTGATCTGATTTTGATATTGTTTACTACACTGTGAACATTGTTGTAGCCTTTCGATTTAGCTTGGTACTAGATGTTAGAGATATTGACTTTGTTGTTGACTTTTATTCATAGATTTTGCATGTGGATTATTAGAGACATATTATATTGATGATTGATATGTTTTGAACATGGTTATTTAAATATATTTCTGACATGTGATTTACTTTCGTCACCATGAGTAGGATTTAATAATTGAATTAATGTTGCGATCATTTTGACATGGATGAAACGTTGGATAGAAATGTTGCTAGAAATTTGTAAATGATTCGTAATTGCCTAGATGATATTTATTCGTATATAGATTATTTTAGATTATATTGCATATTTTGGAATGGATGTTTTAATGTGGCCATGAGGCCGAAGGAGGTATTATGTGTTTTGCAGGTATATATATTTATAAAAACATCGGGGGGATTGGAGACCAACCACATTGGAATTCTAGATGAATTCAACTAGGGTCACCATGGAAACATGTAATTGTGTGTGTTAGAATTATTTGGTTAGGGGAAAATTGTGACCAAGGGGTCATGTGTTGTTTTTGTTTTAGTTTCCTTTTATTAATGTTAGTATGTGTTCCTTTGAGTGATGTAATTTACTTGTTTTAATTATTTAGTTTTTGATGTATGTGTTTTCCCCTTTTATCTTAGTGGGTCTAAGTGTCTTATTAAAGTAATTAAATCTTGTCCTAAACTAATTAAAGATGTGACCAAAAGGATTTCATTTATTAGACTTGATTTACTCTTGGATTTTGTGTTGTGTGTTGAATGCTTGAGATTTTGAGTGTTGTACACTCTACCCTTCATGGAAAACTCGAATTTGGCCTTAAGGGCCAATTTTGAAGGCTTGTGGGAAAAGTTAAACTTGTCCCACACCTTTTAAATTGTCATACCAACCCTACCTATGGGTTGGCGGGTAAAAATTAGACCCCATTAGGTGTTTTGGGAAGATAAAAAAGGTGAAATATTTATTTCTCTTTCTTTCAAGTAATTAATTTTTTCCTTAGAGGGGTGTGGGCTTAGTTTGTGTGTGTAAGTATCTTGTCATTCCTCTCACCCACCAATTTATGGTGCATTGGGGTTGAGGTTTGAATTCTTAGGTGGAGTTGAGGATGAGTGATGTGGCATCCTACATAGAGCCAACTCATCCTCCTCTCTCCCTTTTCTATTTATAGAAGCTCTTTTGCTTGTGTGGGGATTACTTGATCATTTTGTGCTCTTTTATTTTTGAGAGTTAGAGGATTATTGGGAGTGCTTGTGAATTGTTGGAGCTTGTGGATGTTTTCTTGGTTTTGAGGAGCTTGGGGACTTACTCTTAGGAACAAGATCTACTATGGAAAGGTAGGAGGTTCACCTTGTTTATGTTATGTTTTATTTTGTGTTTATGTGTTTGTATTGAATGTTGTTTTCTTTGGAATGCTTGTTAGATGTGGGTAGATTTCATAAGTTTGGAGTAGGAGGAGACCGCGTGGGGAGTTTTCTTGTAAGGAGGCATAATAGTTTACTTTCTTTCTTGGAGGGAGTTTGGGTTAGGTGCCCCACTTAGGATAAGGAATGCTTGCATTTCTTACTTTTCTTTTATGTGGGAGGCATAAGAGTATGTAGGGATTTTAGATATGCATTGGAGGCTTTAAGGTGGGCACCCATTCCCATTGGGAGGCATAAGTGGCCTCCCCATAGGTCTTGCTCTTTTGGCTTTCATTTTAAGCCTTGTTTTGTTGTTTGTTGTTCTTCTTCTTGTGTTGTTGTTTTGAATGTGGTTGAAATGTTGTGAAACATTTTGTTAGTATTGTGGAATCTTGTTGTTGCCATGTGTTGAAATCATCTCCCATTGTGATGTGGTTGGGGCTCGGGGGCCAATGAAGAGGATGGCTTCTCCTCTTCATTGGATATCTTGGTTGGGTGGAGAGCATTGCCTCTCCCCCCATTTTGTTGTGAATCAAAAAAATCTTGGAGGAGCTATCTTGTGGAGTTGTGGAGCTTGGATTTTTGTTGGAGACCTTGTGAAACTTCCTTTGTGTTGTTCCCACTTAGAGTGGAGAAACTTGTGATATTGTATTCTATCATTTTCTTACATTCTTGTATTATTTCCCACCTTGAGTGGAAGACTTTGTAATAATTTCATGGAGAAATATTGCATTCCAATATTGGTATATTGTGTAAGAGAAAGAATCAAAATGAATATATTGTGTAAAAGTTTAGTTGGAAGTTGCATTGTGAAGGTTTAATGTGGTAAATGAGAAAGAAGCAATATAGAAGTTGTAGATGTTGCCATTATATGCATAATAAACTTGAATGGAAAATGAAGTTGTTATAGTTGTTTGAACATACATATATTTTAGTAAAAATGGGAACAAGAGAACAAATTTGAAGTATGTTGTTATTTGGAAGTGTTTTTTTTTGTAGTAAGAAAGCAATAATGTATAAGTAGATTTAGATTTATTTTTCTCCTAGAAATAGAAAGAAAACCTAGTCGAACAAAATGGAATAGATCTAGTAGTTATTATTAGATTTCAAATGCTTTAAATGAGTAATTTTAACTAAGAAATGATCAAATGGAATGAAATATCAAAACTGGAAACCTTAGGTGCATAAAATCCCATCCAGAATGTGTTTTGGAACATTGTAGCAACTTTTAGTTTTTGAGAAAATATCGGATTAAGGTTTTTTTCACAAAAGGACCTCCGCCCTATCAAAGCGATGGTCCCATAACCGTCGCTCATCTTCAAGGCAAAGCAGATCTCAAAACCACCGCTTAGTAGGGTGGTAGTCCATGGTTTGTCACCCAGGAAGGGCGGATGTCTCGGGATCGTCGGTCTTCTGCAGGGTGGTGGTTCGTCACTTATGACATAACTCCGCGAATCTCATGCACTGTAAAATATTTACTTATTTATGCCAAATTTTAGGCTGTAAATTTAGCAAAAAAACTAACTATAATCATATAATGTTCAAAGCTTGATGTATAAAGCAATAAAATATACAAATGGTGGATCTAAAACATTTCTTCTCATTTTATTCATGGGGGTAGGGTTTCTTTAAAAATTTAAAAACCCAAATACAAAAACTTGAAACAAAACCAGATTGGTAAAAGGAATAACCCTCCCAATCCTTGAATGGAAGTTATAACAACAATAAAACTACAACTAAACTAATCTAAACTAGATCTCCTTGTAGAATCCTCCATAGTTCTTCCTCCTTGCTCCCATGTCTTCCTCTTCTCCAACCTGCATTTTTTTCAACAAAACAAATAGACCAAATGAGGGAAATGAACAAAGGAAAGGTTTTAATAAAAACTCATAAGGAAATTTAGGGCTAGATGGGAACCCTAGGATCTAGTGGCCAAGATTGACTTGATCTAAGGGTGGAGGTTTCACCCTACTTTTGTTAGGTGAGAATGATTTTTATAAATGTTGTTTTAAAACTTTAGTAGTATGTGCAAATGGGGAATGGGGCCTTTTCATTGCCTTAGGAATGTAAAGTCCTTATTAGCCCTTAGTATGTTTTAGTAAATTAATAAAAGGACTTTATACTATTAGGATAATGAAACTAAATTATTTAATCATGAGGTTAGTCAATTTTGGATTAAACATTAACTTAAGTAAAGATAACATTTAATTAAGTAAATTAATCTAGGTACTTTCCTAATGCATAATTGATTAATGAACTTTAGAGATTAATTTGAGAATATTTTAACCTTGATTCTAGACCGGGTTCTTCAATCAAAAAGTTGAGTTAGTGGTGTTAGTTAGTTGTTGTACCCTGGAGGATTAACATCCTTACAACCTATTTTATCCTTCTACCTTGTTCTTGTAAACAAAAAATAGTCATAAATTTCGGGTTAAGTGTTGGGAGTTAGCGTGTTTTTAGAACATCATTTTTATGGGTGTTAAAGAGTCACTACTTTAAATATATATTCTCCATATTAGATTATTTTGAATTCTTTCTTATGATCATTTGGTTAATAATGGTAATATGTTAGTCATGTATTCTCACATCTCTATTTAAATAAGGGACCCCAATTACTAATGGTAACGATAGAGGTGAGAGGGATAAGAAATTTTCTTCATATGTTTATATAAGTGCCCTAAGTACATATTATGTGTATGGAATCCCAACCGAATAATGGATATGTATCTCTCACAACAATTGAAATCCAATGTTTTTGTTTACTTTTAGAATATCCCGACAAATATCCATCTCTTTCATTCACATCTCACATTGAACCTCTTACATGGCACTAATGTTTAAAAACCATACCTTCATGTTGATGACCAAAGAAGAATAAAAACATTGGCTATGAAAATAGTTTCCATGAAACATATTCATGGAAAGAAATTAATGCATAAACAAGTCATCCTTACATAAGTTTTTAGAATTTTTCCCATTTGTTATGTGATATTTTAGGTGGCAATAATGATGCACATAACTAGATATTTTAGTATCTCATAGAATTTTTGTGTTAGGATCCATACCTTACATTTACATCCCATAAGGAATAGTAAAATTTTGTGGGATATTTATCTGGGTATACAAGAGCATATTCATTTATTTTCTTCATTTACATTACTATTTTAAGGCCTCCTATGCATAACCTTATGTTCTTGACCTCTCTAAGAGAGATAATTAATGTCATCGGTAATGATAATTAGAGATCCTACCTTGAGTGAACATGGTCTCGACCCAAAATTCAATTTCCTTAAAAATTCAAGACTAGTCGACTGTGTATATCTCAATTTCACTAAGGTGTTCATATCTAAGCCCCACTATACAAAACCCCATAGGTATCTTATAGTGATTGTTCTCGTTTCTTAGGTCATAATTTTCTCTCATAACATTTTAAATGAGACAAGCCACTATATCCCTCGAGAGCATTCTTTCACATATATTTTCCCTTTAAATTCAAAGACCTAGCACCATTTTAAAATTCAAATTTTTTACTTATTACGAGATAAGGGAATGATTCTTTTTCATCTCTAGAGATTCTCTTATATCTCTCTCCACATTCATTTATTTTGAAGACCAAATTTAATTATCCTTCCTCCTTATAGAGATAATCAACCTTTCTTACAAAAAAATTAGATATAAGTCCCCAAGGAGCTAAACAAAGTGAGTTACATTATACTTCCAATTGTCTCACAAAAAAAAAAGGAAAAATTCCCTTTTTCATTGTGAACAATTTTATAGTAAATCAATGAGATATTGAACACTATATAACTTTCATGGCCCATTAGAAATCCATTACTATTTTAATATAAGCATTAGAATTGTTTGTTTAGAGAAACAACTTTCATCTTATGATGCAAGACTATCAATTTTTGACCACCTACTCTTTAAATGTGCTAATGAGCTTCAATGTATGTTCTTGACATTATATATTTAGGAATTCCATTAGTTATCCTTAAAGGTGTGTTGTAGTATATTACTAGCAATAAATGCGCAGAGTGTATAATGAAAATGTCGAAGGTATGTATGGAAGAATTCAAAGTGATGGGAGATAAATAAAGGGAGAGGAAGGGAGGAGGAGAAGATGAGGTTTCGGGTGGGATAAGTGCAAGAGCTAGGAAAGTGGAATGGGGAAGCTAAAAGGAATGATAACCAGATCGTACCAAGCCAAGAACATAGATGCTAATCAAACACCACGATCAATAAGATGAAAGTAATTCGCCAAAACAAATTTACATAAACCTTTGTTAAAAAATGAGCATCAATATCATATATTTTTATGGAACTCAATGAAATACAATGAGAACGGGCCTTTCTTATATAGGAAAGGAATAACAATCTAATAACCAGTCAAGGTCGTAGATCAAGCAATCAATCAAGGAAAGAACTAGTCATACAAGAACTAGTTAAGTCCATAGATTTAGGAGAGAACTAGACATCAAGGATCTAGTCAATACCATAGATCAAGGAAAGAACTATACCTAACAACTAGATAATATCCCCCTAGTATCTAAATAAATAAAAATAAATATCCACACACACAAGTGGGCGAGGATAAATACAATAAAGGTAAATAAATTACCTAGGTGAACATGAGCTGAGGTAAATACCTACTCTAACATAAGCGGTTTGAAAGTGAACCCTCCGAGAACGACATGGACCAATATTTGCTTCATGTAGAACTTTATAGGCCTCCTTTGTTAGTGTTAAGATTGAGTAATTATAGGGAAGAAAGATATGAATGAATGATCATTGTATATTAAGCTTGCCCAACAAATGGTGGTTCATGAAAAATTATTTGCCACTCAATTTTTCTTCCAGCTTAAAGCTTGGAAATTGAACAACATTTAATTTAGTAGTTAAGACAAAGATATGAATGGAATGGTGGAAATCAAATGATGGAGATTACATATTTGCATGCCCCGAATCTATTCAAAAGCTCAAATTCTTCTAGTGCAAAGAGTATCTATTATCTGCACTCCACTTCATAGTTTTGATCTTATTCGCAGAGTCACTTGAGTACAAATAACTACACACATAACCCACACCTACTCCTTAGATTAGATTGTTCCTACCAAAATAATATATGTTATTCATGCTCGACTTCATCTTCTAAATCTTGCTTGCATTATTTACAGGAACGTGTTTGGTGCTTTAAGGGACCTAAAAAGAAGAAAATTCAAAAGATCGAAGGTACGAGACCTAACCACATTGCTTGCTTATTTCAAAACTTGGAAGGCCCCTTTTTAGTTTTAAGATAGAGTATTTGCAAGGAAGAAGGAGATGAGTGAATGATCATTGATAATTCAGCCTACCTAAGAGATGGTCATACGAGAGAGATAATTTTCCAATCATAGTTTTGTATTCACTTTAAGGTTGTATATTGCATAAAATTCAATTTGGTAATTAAGTTGAAGATATGAATGGGATGTTGGAAATTAAATGATGGATATTGCATACTTACAGGGGCCTATACATATTTAAGAGCTCAAACTCTTCCTGCACAAAGAATATCTATTATATGTAGTCCACTTCATAATTTTGATCTTGTTTGCACTAGTCATGAGAGTGCAATCGACTTGTAAGATTTATCTTCATATCAAGTTTTTTTATTCTTTTATTCATGGCATCAAGATTTTCAATTTGAGATTTGTTATTTCAATAAATAAGACACATACAAGAGCGGAATGTTAGAAATCAAAAGGTTTGAATTAAATGCCTACATGTCCCACACCCATTCCATGGATCAAATTGTTCCTACCCAAATAATGTCTACTATTTATGCTCCATTTAAGCATTTCAATTTCACAAAAAGGAAAAAATAAATAATCAAAAACTTGAAAAGGTTAAGGCTTCGAAACCCAACGAGAGTGATTGTCTTGTAGCAATCTGTAGCCTCCTTTACCAGTTGTAGGCTCAAAAAATTATATAAACTATCAATAAATGAGGCCCTCGAGTGAGTAGATATACCAACAAAATGAAGATTGTATTCTTCAATTTGAATGTAATATTTATCTTTTTCATGCCAACAAGACTTTTGATTAAAAAAATACAAACTATTAAACTACACACACACACATATGTATATGTATATGTATATATATAGATACATACATACATATATAGATATGTATATATGTATATGTATATATATATATGTGTGTATATATATATATATATATATATATATATATATACACACATATATATATATATATATATATATATATATATATATACATATACATATATATATATATATATATATATATATATATATATATATATATATATATATATATATATATATATATATATAGTTGATGACGGTGAAACATATTAACAAGTTGTCGTTTCTAGATTATATCAGCAATTGTACCTATGTGTTGCAGTATGTAGGAAGGATGTGAATTTCAAAAGCTAAACGTTAATTATGTCGAAGGTGTTTTCCAAGTTAAAATCAAGGGGGTTTCGACATCGTATCGTCATGCGTCAATATAAGTCGTCCACTTTATCATCGATCTTAAAATAATCTCGATTGTCCATGTATATCTATACAATCGATGTTTGCGTATGCATCTGGCGTGGGTGGAGTGGTCTAAAACCTACAGTGCATGTGGCGATACAAATAGTAGGATTGTGGTTACATGCTCATATTCGGTATTAGATATTATTGCTTCTCCAAAAGCCACCCATACACTTTTTAGACATTTACACGTGGAGGAAAATAAGGCATAAAAATATTGTTTGTAAGTGGCGAAAATCTATGGACTAGAGTCACATATTCTCATTCTTGAGGTGTTCTCCTCCTTTCAATATATATGCATATTTTAACATTCACCACACTTTAAAAGACAGAAACACCATTTAAATTCTCCACCTTAGAAGCACTTTTCACACACCAAAATATTAAATATATTATATTAATGTAATATTATATATTGTATAATATATATTTTTTTATTAGCTATATTGTTTACTTTTTCTAATTATTTATTTTTCATATATAAATAAAACAAACAATTCTATCCTATACTAAAACAAACAATTCTATAAGTTTGAATTTCAACTTGCGGTGTCTGTGCGTGCAAAGTTTTTAAACTTGAACGTAAAGTATGTGTAAAGTTTTTTTCCTTGAATGTAAAGTATATTTCTTTGTAAGGGATTAGGTCTTTATAATTTGACCTACAATCCCTTTGTCAAGTATTAAATTCATTAAAATCGTAAACATGCCCATGTAAAATGATGTAAACAATCTTAATTTATATTAATTTACCTTTTGTGAACACATGCAAAGGAACCAACATCGCGGGTGGCAGCGAACAAACGTTTCATGGTAAAAGATGCAATAGAGAGAGGAGTCGAAATAATAAAAGCGTGCCTTCATGATTCCAAGAATCACAGCCATCGTGGATTCCAACAAAGCCACAATGTCTGACAAAACAAATATGTTCAAGGCAAACATTTTTGCTCACTCCTTGGTGTTTTCCGTGATCCTTGAGGTCTGCTTGTAGCGTTAATATGGCAGAGACGGCCATTCCGACGATACCCAAGGGTAATGATTCAAGTCTTTGAAAGTCGTCTTTACCCGGCAATTGTTCAGCTTGAAGTAGCTCCAATTGTCGTTCTTCCTCACCCTCGCCCGCATTGTCTACAAAATTATCACCCATCAAAATATTACATTTAAACTCTAATCCCACGAATCTAAATATAAATGAGAACAGCAAGTAAAAATGAGATCTAATACTACCTGTGCCACTACCGCCTCGGGTAAACTTAATACGTCTACCGAAGCCACGGTAGTAGCGGATTGATCGGGAGACTCCGAAACCCTTGGAGTAGCTGAATGATCGGTGGGTGCCAATTCAAACTCCGATGCCTCATAAGCTGAACGCATTGAATATTTGATTATGATCTCGCTTCTAAGTTCTCCCAAAAACAAGGCAAACACATACAAATTGTTTTATTTATTTACATGTTTCGAATTTTTATTTGCTTCACGGCATACACCAAGGTTGCTCTACAGCAGAACCCGACGGTCAAATGTCTTTTAATGAAGCTTCGACCATTAAATACTCTGATTCACAACGGAAGAGCGTATAGCGTATAGCATCCTCTGTCGTTACTCGTTCCGCCACTGGATGCCGCCTCCGTTTATTAGCTCTCTAAAAGTACACATCCGTCGTGCCACGTATTTCGGCACCTCTCTTTTCGCATCTTGTGCGCCCGGTGACTCCCAACCACCTTCACTTCACCTCGAATGCCATACAGGAAAACAACACACCTGTATAAATCAATGTGGACGATCTAGATTATTCAGAGGTCGAAGATACGGCAAAAGAAGCGGATTGTTTAGATGAACTTGTACTGTACGAAGTGTCAAATACCGCCCTTGTTTGTAGAAGAGAAACTCCTTCGGCCTAAGAAATAGTCTTGATTTCATCATAGGCAACAAAAAAATTACGGATTAATTTGCCGGTAGGCATTCTCCTTTCAAAATGTTCCTGTTCGAAAGTATCAAATTCCAACGGATTTAATGTTTACATGTTGCTGAATTTTAGATATTTGTTCTTTGGGGATTTTGGATATTTATAGTTGCAACAATATTCACAATTAATATATTTGGTGAAATAGTGTGAGTTGTCTTGCATATCTATTTGCTAAAGCAATTTTTTTGCTGAACAGTGTTTGGAATTAATTAATTTGGTGAAACAACATGAATGCAGAAGTAAATATCAAATACATTGTCACACTCAATTCCCTCCATAATAAATTTACAATCTAACCTCACCGGCGTTGATTGCAACTCATGTGCAATTGCTAGTTATTTAGTTAGGCCGTCACCAAACATAGTAATTTTATGTGTTGGTGGTCGCCAATTGCCGTATGTCATGACAAATTGCCACTTACCCCCACATACCTACCAAATAACACATTGGATTAAAACGTGAACTAAGCATATATTATTGATGGGAAATCAAATTGTCACTTTGCAGATTTTGAATCCATTAATGGTTGCATGCCACGTGATTTGACAATGGACACGACAATACAACCTTAAATTCATTTCTTGTTTTAGGAAAATAATGAAGTGTACAAGAATACATTGCATGATTGATTGATTGACAGCAGAATTTTAGATCTCGACCATTGATTTGAGCTAGTGTGTCGAGTTAGAGGTTAAATTTGATGCCCGTTTAGACGTTTTTCAGGTTTTTAGCCGTAAAAAACAATTGAAATATATTTTAGAACGTGGCAAGGGATGGGCAAATTTTATTACAACCTGTCAATATGACGTTCAAAGTAAAAAATCAACCGTTTTTAATTTTAAATACATGGGAAATTTATGGGTGTTTCAAGTTATTATTAACTTTTCACTGACTGTGACATATGGCAGCGACTTCAATTCTTTCTTGTCAAATCGTCACTACCAATTTTTCACTTGCAGTTTGCCATTTAAGAACTCAACGGTTGTCACTTCAATCTTATAGTATTATATACTCTAGTAACTAGTTTGCTGGCAGAAAGTATATTTTATAATACTTTATACACATCTATAATAAATGTTTGGCATTTTCCAATAAATTTGTTAGACGCAAAAGATATGAAAAGATTGTCCTCAAATTTCGTTATCTCATATTATCTGCATACTCATGGAGATGGGACTCGAATGTCTTTGCAAATTCAATGCCCACCGAATAGGAGACACTGTGAAATATGATAAGTATATGTATGTATTTCCAGTGAGCATTTGCAAATTTCCATTCAAACTTGGATGCAGATTTCTCGTAGATCATTCAAGTAAAATTACAATGTGTAGGTTTTAAGGTTGCGGTTTCACTGAGAACCATGACTGTATAAGACTGAAGAACACGATGATTCAAGGAAACAACTCCAAAGGTAGGAAATTTAATCTCTTAAACAGATTGGGGGTTTTGAATTCATTTCAAATTAATTATAATTCGAGTGACTTCTTATAAATAAAACCACTCCTTTAAATTAAAGAAGTATGTGTTTTCTTATGAATCAAATTTGTTATTTAAATTATATGTGCACCTCCCATCACTAATGATAAGAGTTTGGATATAAGGTTTGATATTTGTATAGTTAACCACACGAACATTGAATTTTAATGAGTTGCCCAAGTTTTTAGTTTGTGTTTCAACTCAAAATCTCCATTAAAACATATGGTGCAAGGCAACATTCATTTTTTCGTTTGTGGAATAGATCATCTTCGCCAATCTAGTTAACCATATCATCTAGAAACAAATAATAAACTGCTTAAACCTTTAGATCAAAGTGTAGTGTAAAATAGTAACTAGTGGTCGATAGATATATATATATATATATATATATATATATATATATAGTAACACCCAATTGTGGTCAATTGATATATATTATTATAATAAATGTAGCAAAGACTCCTTGCAAAAGAAAGTACCAAACGATAATGCTAATAATTCAGTTAACAATAAAATATGCAAATAACTTGGATGCCATTGTTTGTTTATTCTGGGTTTGTCCTCTATTATTATGTAAGACAATACGTTTCACCTATTAAGGGAAACGTCGACTAGTCCGGATACTGTAAGGCCGAGGCTCTCTAAAGCTTTGTTCTATTGCTTTGCATTTTATATCTCGATAAAAATGTCTAAGATAGAGGTTGCAGCTGCTATATTTGCAAGGTAATTATTATTTTTGGTTTCAATAATGGGATCTCAAAATCAAATAAATTTTGAATTACAATTTACACTTTATATTTTGGTTTTGGAGTTTAATGAAGAACAATTTGAAGATTATGAAATGCAGACTGCAAGGAAAGGTTGAATTAATCACGGGCGGATCAGGAGGCATTGGGGAAGACGTGGTTAGGCTGTTTGCAAATCATGGAGCCAAAGTCGTTATCTCCGACATTGCAGACGATGCAGGCATAAAATTGGCTCAATCTATTCCTCCTGGGGCAACATACATCCACTGCGATGTCACCAATGAGAAAGATGTTAGCACAGCGGTGGATTTGGCTGTGGGAAAGCACGGAAACTTGGATATCATGTATAATAATGCTGGAATCATTCATACCCAAAGAGCGAGCGCGGCTGAGTATGAGATGGAGGAATTCCTACGAGTGATGAATGTAAATGTGAAAGGAGTAATGCAAGGGATCAAACACGCAGCAAGAGTTATGATTCCCAACAAAAAGGGCTCCATTATTTCTACAGCCAGCATTGCAGGGGTATTAGGAGGAGTTATTAGTTACTCATACACAGCATCCAAACATGCCGTGATCGGGCTTACTAAAAACGGTGCGGCAGAGTTGGGGAAATATGGTATCAGAGTGAATTGTGTTTCTCCTTATGGTGTCGCAACAGAGCTTTTAACTGATTACGCTAAAAAGATAAGGCCGAGTTGTAGGCCTTCGTAAACAGCACAGCCAACTTGAAGGGAGTCACACTGAAAGCAGAGGACATTACAGAGGCTGCACTGTATCTCGCGTGTGAGGACTCGAAGTATGTGAGTGGCCATAATATTGTAGTGGATGGAGGATTGACAGTTGTAAGCCATGCCTGGGGGCTGTACAGGCCATACGCCGACATAGTTAGAAAAATGGAATATCAGAAGGGGAGTAGTTATATTGGTCAGGATAAATAAAGTATTTTTTAAGGGTTGTACTTCAGTAAGGGCCAGGATGAATAGTTTGTACGGAATAAACTTCCTTGTTTATGTATACTTATATTTATATAACTGAGCTCTACTGGTATACATAAATCAATTATCAAAAATTTGTTTGGGTTTACAATCTCATTTTTGGGTTTATAATTCAGCTCTCAATTAAAGAGTCAGTGTGTTGGCTGAACAGAACTACAATGTAAATAAGGAAAATACACATCTAGTAAATAAAATTTGATGACTTTAAATTTAACGTTCATTTATCGCAGTCAAATAAATAATTAGTGGCAATATATTTTTGATAATATTACAAATACAATTGATAATTTATTTATTTTAGTTTTTTTTTTTGATCGTATACAATATTATTTAATGATAACTATATTATAAATCTATAAATTGCAAGAGAGGGTCTGCCAAAAATTTATATTTATAAATGTATTTTAGGGAGGAAAAAAAATAAAGGTGTAAACAGATCACAAATTTAATCCCTTAATAAGAACATTAAGAGAGTCGAGGCTAAATTTGTCAACTATGTAAGTTATTGCACTCTCACCATGCATCAACCTTTTAAGTGCAGTTACATATTTTTATTGTTGTAATCTATACGCGAGTCCAAATTTGTATATGCCTATAATTATTAGCATCTAAGTTGTTTCTGTACTCTTATTGTTAACTGTAATTATTAGCTTGTGATTTTATATATATGTGTGCACGCGCGCACAAATAATTAAAGATTCGTTTAAGGAATATTTGTAGTCTATATCTTATTATTGGAACATATTAATTAATATCTTAATTATCCTGAAAGGTGTTCCAATAGTGGTGGCCAGCGTTATAATGGTGTGAGTGGTTATTTTTTCGGTTGACATAAAAAAATAGTTAAAAATTATGAACCATTCATTTTTGAGAAGCAAATCAAATTTTCTTAAAGTTCTTAAAAAAACATACCCAATCCATAAAATATCAACGGAGATAAAATCACCATGAATTCCTGGTAGTCATATCCTTTGGGGATGCAAAGAACGTGCAGATACATCCCTTGCAGATTTTGAACAGAATGAGCCGTTTCAACGAAGCTAATATCAACACCATGAACGGACCTCAGAGCCAAGACAAGGAAAACAACTGAACTCCATAATTTCAATCATAGTTACCAAATACGGCCGTTTTTAAAAAAATCCTGTATTTTTGCATTCTGCCCAGTCCACCGTATGGAACTCCGAAACTTTCGGGCTTTGATTGTTAAAAAATCAGAAAAAGCTAAAATCTCAGCTGTGAATAATTATAAATTTATCAAATCTATTTACCAAACCGTAAAAGCCAAAAATTGCGGAATTACCTAGAATCGAGGGCATCTGTTTGGAATTTTCTATTTTTATAATAGCTCATACCATATTAATTAAAGGCAGTTAGAGACTGAAAGTGTAATAATTATTATTTTGTTGTATAGTTGTGTTTAATTATTAAAATTACCATATTTTTTATATATACAAATTACCGTATTTTTTTCCGTATTTATCGTATTTTTTCTATGGACCGTTTTTTTCCATATTTTGTGTCCACCGTTTAATACTCTCCGTACGAAAGTTGCTACTATGATTTCAATATTGTCATTTTGACAAAAAAATACGGCTGTGATCTACACAGACTTGAGACTCGGGAGCATTTTCCAGCGAAAGACACTAATATAAACGTTTAACTGTGTTAACTTGTTAAGGTTCAGAGGTGCTACCAACCTATGGCGAGTAACATTTAGTGTAGAGGTTGTGTACAGTACATATTCAGCTATTTTTTTCCAAAGCCATAGAAAAGGATGAATGGAAAATGACTGATATCGTCTACAATTAAATAAACTCGTTGAGAAATGATAGACTGACGGTGCTTTAATGGCGATAGACAACTGTGTGATGGACACATAATTTGCACCTCACCCAACCAACGGCACTTTTCACATGGATTTGTATGCTTCCATTTTATGAGATGTTAACACCCAACTACTTACACGGCTTTCTAATTTAAACCCAAAATCTGATCATATTTGTAATTGTTGCAATGAAATGGAATTACAGATATGGTCTACCCAAAAACTGAAATTATCTCAGTAAACTTGTATTTATAAATTCTAAATTCACGACATTTAAATGTTCAAGATGTATCTATTTATGATTTGTTTTTAAATTTGGGAATGTTAGGAATGATTATTACGCCGATAGATGTGCCTTTTAAGTTAGATGAACCCACTGAAGTCTGACACACGCCACAGATTTAAACGGTCGTAATTTACGTTGGGTACGTGGACGTTAATCAAATAGATCTTGGTTGTTTATTTCTCTGACATGCCTTCCGGTCATCCATGACAGATTCTTGATCTTTTAAATCAGCTTATATTTGTTTAACTGCACTTGTGATCATGGAGAAATTAATGGCTGTGCCTATTGTCAGACTCTGCAGGTTGAGAGCTCAAATAACCCACAATTCGTATTGCCTCCAAAACGTGCTTCTGATATTTCTGCCGACGCAACTCTTCTGCTTAAAATTCAGCCAATTCAGCCGAGGACACCCGTTTATTAGAGCTTACAGTGTTGCTTTTAGTCGGGCGCCCTGCATTATTATGTTGCCGAGTAGATCTATTCTTTAGTCCGTCGCTTAAACTTCCATTCTTGCGATACATCACATTTTGTTAATCAGAGTTTCTGCCGCTTCTTTCTGCCATTATTTTTGGGTATAATTACATGTGTAAAAGTTTCCGAGAGGAGAAGAAAGTGGTATCGAAGCTTGGCATTGCCATACGGGCTCACTGGAAATGGCTATTGAATTCTGTTATTCGGCTGCTATTTTATCCATATGATAGATGTTTACGCGGATAACGCCGATAGATTCAGGCGAGCCATGTCTGACACTTGCTAGCAATATTAACAGCTAATATTTAGCTGTGTTGTGCACTAAGTACGTTGATTGAATGTATCACATTCTTTCAAATATTTTGACTTGTCATTTCTCATTTCCCTGTTGCAGCGATCCCTTTGTAACAGCCTATGTCATGCAATACGTGCCTCGAAATGGAGTTAATAACGTCTGCTACAGTGGAAAAAAATAGAAATCAAATTTATATGGATATTTTATGCTGATAAAGTTGCGTAAAGCTTGCATTATTGGCCGATAGGCTTTAGAGCCAACTTTCTTTGTAACTGTTTTTTTTGGGTAGTCGTCTTTGAAACTGTCATCTTCGTCATCTACAATTTTATTTTTTTGTCTGTACTTTTAATATTTGGTGCCACAAAACACGTCCCCTCACCTGGAGCATTTAATATCATTTTAATTGATTGTGATTGGGTTTCTAGCGTCTGCAATGTTTTGAAGAATTCGAAGAGCTTGGACACACGTTACAGATCATTTGAAGTTCAAGGAGGGAAATATGGTCGCTAAACAGGGGCTTCATTAGAATGAAGAAGGCTTTACACATTTTACTTACCACATGCAATCTCCTAATATACTCTTCTGTGTATCATCAACCACTGCACACCTGCATTTTCAAGAATGTGCTTTCACAAGGTAAACAAATCACTCGCAGGGGATTTGCGTTTGCTAAACACACATTTTTACAATGATTGTAGGGTATGCTCAAAATGGTGTTCTTGACAAGGCTGTATTGCTTTTTAGAGAGATGCCTGAAAGAAATGTGGTCTCATAGAATGCGATGGTTGCAGGATATTCACAAAATGGAATTGTTGAAAAGGCCATGGAGGCATTTAAGCAAATGCAATTTTTCATGTTTAAAGCCAAACTCCACAACCTTTGTCAGCATACTCCCAGGTTGTGCCAAAGTGATCCATCAATGCATAATTGAATTAGCATTTCTGCAGGATGTCGTAGTCATGAATGCCTTGATAGATATGTATGCAAAATGTGGAAACATACTCGAGGCACGTGAGTTGTTTGACAAAATGCCTCAAAGAGATGTGGTCTCATGGACTGCAATAATTGCAGGATATGCTCAAACTGGTGTTCTTCGTGAGGCCCTAAGACTTTTCAAAGAAATTCCTCAACCAGATGCCATTTCATGGAATGCCATGGTTGCAGGATATGCACAAGATGGTTTTGTTGAAAAGGCTCTGATGGCATTTAAGCAAATGCAATTAGTAGGAATAAATCCAAATTCCTCAACCTTTACCACCATCCTCCTAGCCTATGCCAAAATGGGAGCTTTAGAGTTCTGGGTATAGATATACATCAAAGCATAATCGAATATGGTTTTTTCTTAGATGTCATATTTTTGAATAAATTGATAGATATGTGTGCAAAATGTGAAGCATACACAATGCACGCAAAGTGTTTGACAAAATGCCTCAAAAAAATGTGATCTTGTGGACTGTAATGATTGCAGGATATGCACAAAATGGATTTTGCAAAGATGCTCTCAAGTTCTTTGAATTAATGAAGCACTCACGGAACACAACTCGATCATGCAAGCTTCACTTGTGTCTTATTAGCATGCAGCTATGCGGGTTTAGTGGACGAGGGTTGTAAATACTTCCATAGCATGGGTAGCCCTTTTTGCATTACAGACACCTACAATTGATCATTATGTGTGCATGGTTGACCTTCTTGGCCGTACTGGATATCTGGAGGAAACTTTAAATTTAATCATTAAAATTCCAAATGAACCTCTGGTGGTTGTGTGGACATGTTTTCTTGCTGCATGCAGATCACATAGAAATATAGGATTACGGGTATTTTTGGTAGCTTTTCTTTTTGAGCTAGATCCAAAAATGTTGCAACATATGTTCTTCTATCAAACATTTATGCAAAAGCGGGCAGGTGGGGTGAGGTTCAAATTGTAAGGAGATTGATGAAAGAAAGAGGAATTAAAAGATACTTGGATGATGTTGGATTGAAGGCCATCAAATAGCACATGCTTTATTATGTATGATATAGAACACACCTAAGGAAATCTATGTGAAGTTGGAGAATTTGTTTTGGGAGATGAAGACAACAGAGTAATTTTCAATTTCAAGGCATGTATTGAATGATGTGGAGGAGGAGATAAAAGAAAAATTCCTTGCCACTATAGTGAGTGGTAGTTGATTGCATCTTGACCTGGAATAACTATTAGTCATTAAAAAACCACGAGTATGTATTGACTGCCATGTTGCAACCACATTTATCTCCAAGATTGTAGCAATACAAATTGTTGTGAGACACGCAAATCAGCTCCATCATTTCAAATAAGGACAATGTTCTTGCAGAGATTATTGGTGATGCTAAGTGAAGCAATCTGAAACATAGACTCGCACTATAGCGAGGTGCATGATGTCAAACCTTTTTTGGTTTCTAAAAAAATGTTTTTCATGAGTTTTAAGAGAGCCAAACCATGTTGTTGATTTTATATTTGTTAAAGCCATATTTTTTTATGCCATGAACGTGTTATGACATTGAACTATTTTCAGAAACCTGTGAATGAAAAGCTGGAAGAAGAGGTGAAGGTGGGAAAGGAGGGGATTGTGAAAGGAAATGAAAAGATGCTTGAATATGAAAGAAGGGATTACAGTTAAGCCAACAGAAAATGTGAGAGAAGGGATTACAGTCAAGCCAATGCTTGAAGATGAAAGAAATGGAAACTTGTTTTGCCAACAGAAAATGTGAGAGAAGGGTTTACAATCGAAGGAAATGGAAAGAACACAAAATATGAGTGATTGGATTACAATCAATCTAGTGTTTGGAGATGAAGGAAATGGAAACAAGTTTTGCCTACAAAAATTTGAGAGAAGTACCATCCTATTACCCCATGCCATATTATATTCATATTTATATTTATGTATGTGGGTTTTTCCTGTTTATTGAATTATATATAGTGATATTAAATTTTTTTGGAATGAAATTTATTGATGTCACAAGAAATATACCCATTCAAAAAATTCCTATCGGCCTTCCACAAAAACCTATGGATGCTTTTGCTAGTTTAGTTATACTGAGAAAATTTGAAAATATTGTACAATGACATTAATGACGATTGCAATTGTCATAATTTGGAAAGCATCAGAGGAGTCAAATCTATCTACCACCCAATCCTAGTATGGTCAGTAATGTCAAAGTACAAATTTCTCCTTTATCTCTTGATAGGATATTTTGCATTATACCTAAAGCACAATGTTGTGTCCCACTTCATGTCCCAAAAACGCGAGTAAGAAGTTGGGCGGGATCGGAAATCGAGGGTGTTCGCGCGAACATCCCTTTCGCGTGAACCCCCTTCACCTGAACTGCCACGTAGGACGAAGAAACTAGTTCGCGCGAATGGGGGTTCGCGCGAACACCCCTTCGCGCGAACCCCTCGAATTCAAATATTTTTGGCGGCAAAGAGTTATATATAGATATTTATATAGTTTTGGGCGGCGGATTTAAGGTTTGGGGGTTCGGGCGAAGGGGGGGTTCACGCGAACCCCTTCACGCGAACCCCTTCACGCGAACCCCCCTTCGCGCGAACCCCCTATGTGGCACCTATGTGGCACCTATGTGGCACATTTTGGCGCCAAATCCATTTGGAGGATAATTTTATGCCAAAATGTGCCACTTAGGTGCCACGTAATTAGGGTTAACGAATGAATAAAATTACAAAATTTTAACACAAAATATAGAATTTTATTAGCTTTCTAAAAATATAATTTTTATTTTTTAAAAATATGTTTTACTATTTATTTTTTATATTTTTCTAACATATGGTATTTTAGGACAATCGATCGTACACAATCAACCCAATTTGAAAAATAGCAAAAAATATCAAAAAATTTGAAAAAATTAAAATTATTATTTATTGAAGTCTTCTTCTTACCTGTGAAAAAAAAATCATTTTTGATATAAATCTTAAAATTTATTGGCATAAACATTTGTACGCCATTTATTTGAAAATATTTTTACAAAATAATTAATTAAAAAAATATATAAGTCCAAAAAATATGAAAATTTGACAGCACTTCAAAATTCAAATCTTGAACACATATCTAAAATTTCATGGTGAAAAAATAAATTTTCATTCAAAAGAACCACCCGGGGACAGTCATTCCTCTTTTATAACATAAGAAACAACGTATGAGTAAAATTAAGAAAAAGACCGTTTTTTTTGTAATTTTTTTTTTTTTTAAATTTACATGTATTCTACACTCTAAATACAACATTTCGTTAGTTTGTGGAATTTCATGAATATGTATGGTTTTATGGCTATTACCTTTAGAAAATCAATGAAACTGAAAATTCATGTTTATAATGGTACAAAACATACCAAAAAGTGGGACATTTTATTGTGCTTTTACCCTTTAAAAATTCTTTCTAGGAGATCTACTTTGTTCAATCTCTCTACATGAAAGAGCCTTTTGTTGTTTGATTGATCTAAACTACTATGGTGGTTGTAATTTGTTTTTGTTGCAATGAAATAGTAGTAATTTTTTTAGTTTACTCTTGTGGAGTGAGATCCATGGAAGGCGCAATTTACTCAGACTGTTGTTCTTTGCATTTGAAGTGAGTGAATGACTTTTGCCTTCACGCTGGAAACTTCATGTCCTCAACTTCAACACCTTTGGTAGAGAAGGCACAAAGAAATATTTGATATGTTTATAAATGCAAACTATTTGTTTCAACTCATTTCTTTTTTCTGAAGATTTCTTAAAATTTCTTGAACATGTATTTATAAAGGATATAGAGACCTACCCATTTGGTATACAATCCATTTTTTACTGTGTTTGTGGGTTTATTTTGAAAAATGTACGAATTAAAAGATAAAACTCAAGTGTTAGTGAACTGTTGTAAGATTTTTTTTATCCATCCAAAATCGATCTCAGTAGTTTATTTTGTTGTATATAATTGATTTATACTGACAAATATGCAAGATTCTAAACCATGGAAGTTCAATGGAGTTCTAGAAGATATAGTGATGAATCACTTTATTTAAATCATATAATAGAAGTGGAAGAAATGAGAAGATCCGAGCAAGACCGCTGCTAATACTATGGATGATGCAATATCAAAGGAAGTCAACATCTTCCGCCTAAATCATGTTAATATGGTATAGATGTTATTGCTATTGCTCACAATGTTTAGTAGATGTTTAAATTATTTTGTTTGCAAATTCTTTTGTGTCTTTCGATTTACTAGTATACTACTTGGTAAAATTTATGGCAAGAATTTTAGTAACGGGTGAATTTTTTGTGTTATATATGAAATTGTCTTTAGATAGAGAAACAAATGGGTGTCTCTTTCTCGCTAATAGGCCTTTCAAATTAAATAGGTAAACTAGTATTTACAAGAGTCTTAAATTGAAATAAATATGTCTACATATTTGTTAATATGTTTACATCGATAAGTTATTATTGTTTTTTTATCAAAGTTCCATCAAAATAAAGGTATGTAAGGTCATGCCTATGTCAATGTTTCAATATAAATTGTTAGATCTAATCTTTGAATTTCTTAAGTTATTTGTATTAGTAAGAGGACCACTTTTATTGTGGTGTCACCCTTATTTGCATAAGAACTATGATATATTGGAGTTTATATGTTATCATGCATGTAAGTCAACCAACAAATTTGGGATTTCTTTTTTTGATTAAATGGTGATTATTTGAAATGTGGAAGTAATTTCAAGATGCACTAAAGCGGCATATCCGACTAGGATAGTAACTCATGTATTTCAAACAAATTTAAAATATAGGATTTTTTTTTGGTTTTTGAAAATATAGGAATGATGTGGACTTTTTGAAGCCACGAAGAGGGGAAGTTCAAGAATGGAAACATACCAATATGATTTGCACCCTATTGGTATAAGGATCATTATATATCGGAGTTAATATGTTGCCACATACCAAGCCTACAAACCAATGTGAGACTAACCTTTTGATTAAATGGGCATATTTAGAGTCATATAAGAAAATCATAAGATGTACTAAAGAGCCATATTTGAATTGGATAGTGAAGTATGTATTTAGAGGAAATTTTAAATGATTTTTAGTATTTAGTGAAATGATTGGGGATGAGAGGGAAGGTCAAGTAAGAAAATGTAAGCATCCCGTTACTAATAAACCATCATGTCAATAAGAGGACTACTTCCATTTTGACATCACCATTATTGACATAAGGATCAATTATATTGAAGTTTATATGTTATAGCAGACCAAACATTTGGCCAACCAATGTGGAATTATTTTTATAGAATGATAAATTTTAAAGTCACAAAATTAATTCCAAGATGTATTGAAGAGACACATATGCGTTAGATATGATATTTTTGGGCTAGAGACATAAATGGATGTTTTCTATAGTGTCCACTCCTCTTCAACATTGATCTTACTATGATTTTCTTACTTACATTAGAGACATAGACTTTTTTGATCATATTTGATCAGTGGACATTGATAGATGGACATTACTATATTTGATTAGTATTTTGTTAGACATTATAGATATTTTGATTTTGGATATGTGGTGACTCATAGTGTGGATTATATGCATGGATTGACATTTCAATATTGATGATGATCTAGAGTTACCACTTTATATATACATGCTGACACATTGGATTTTGATGTATAGATTGTTGTTAGATGATTCAGCTAGTCTTGTGATCAAATTATTATTGATGAAATGATAGAATTGAAATGTTCTGGAATTATAAACAATTGATGAAATTGCTTGATTTTAGAGATGATCTAGTTATGTTATTTGATGATGTGTATTGATATGTGTATGTGCATTTTATTTTTCATGTTATTGATATGGCCACAAGGCCAAGAGAGGTATTTTTTGATTTTGCAGAAATTGTAACACAAAAAACAAAAGGGGATAGGAGACCAACAATGAAAGAATTTTTGGTATTGGCAACTGGTCACCTTGGCAACTTATGTTTTTATATGTTGTTGGTTGTTGATAAATTTGTTAGGAGGTCCCCATTGGGGGGTGGCCTCAAATGTGACCTTGGGTAGATGTGTTGGTTTCCCTTTTCATTTAATTATTTTGTGAGTATGTAATTTATTATTGTAATGTGATCTACTTTATTATTATTACATTAATGGAAAATGTGCTACTAGTATTTCAACCGTTCCAATTTTTTTTTCCTTAATCAATACCTCGGACTAGGATCCTGCTAATTAGCTTATGCAGGTGATTATGGTTATTAATGATATTAATTTTGGTATTCTTAATGTTTATATCATTAATGACGGCTACAAAAGAAAAACTTTATGGAAATGGTTAAGTGATAACTTACCTCTTCCTTATTGGATATTGTGTGGTGACTTTAAGATGCTAGAGCATCCGAATGATAAATGTGGTGCCCTCCCAATCCATTGGTGTGTCGATGAGTGTGTGGCTTTTTATTTATTTAAAATATGTTGGGTACTTTCTGATCCATGGCTCGACGGCGGCAAGAATTTAAAACCCAAGCTTAGTATACTTGGACCAATCTTCGAGAAGGATATGATCGGGTTTTAAAAAGAATTGATGGTGCAATTATTTCATAGCAAACATTTTTATTTTAACATTCAAGGATCGTCTTCTATTAAGATGTGATCTTATTTGCTTGTATCAGATCACCACCCAATCACATTTAAGGTTGTTTGGAAGCGGGGCCTTTCAAGGTTCCCATTAATAATTTCTAACCTAATGTATTTGTATGCGTACCCAAAATTGTAAGGTATTGATCTTGTTTTAACAAAGGTAACAAGTGCCCCAATGATGATACAGGTCTCCTTGTAAGGTGTTCGGGATCCGAAAAAGCCCTCAGAGTATGCATTAACATCCCACATGCCCCGCTTAGCCCCTGCGTCCTTTGTTTTCCCCTTTTTCCCTCTTTTCTTGGCCTTTTACCCTTGATTCTGAAACGCCGCCCGCCTAGGCGGCGGTCTCGTGACCACCACTCCCGATCGGGCGGCGATCCCGTAACCACCACCTTGATCGGAGCGGCGGTCCTACACGCGTTTTTCAGAAAGAGCTTTGACGCAACTCACGTAAAATATCAACATTTCACCAACTTTTCCTTGCCAACTTGGGCTTGCATTTATGTTTTTGGTCCCCTGGAATAGTGTTTGGCCATTGTTTATGGTTTTTAGAGTTCAGTTTGGTTTTGATCTTTGGGTGAATGAAAGCTATAAATAAATGGTTTGTGCACAAGCAAATGGTCTGCCCCTCATTCACTTTCATGCTCTGATTTTCATAGTTCAGTCTTTTATTCTGTTTAGAAGCCATAGTTTTAATTCCTTGCATGCTTAGTTAGCATTGTTCAACTGTTGGTAAGCCACATATCCAGCTTGTGCAAACGGTGTTGTTGTTTTATCCAATCCATTGGAGTAGAATAGCTTAGGAAGCCATTAAAGTTGTAGGTTTTGCTCTTCAAACAGGATAGTTTTAGGTTCTGGTCGCTTTATGTTGCATGACTCGCAGTAAAATCCCGCTAGGAATTGCATAAGCCAAGCTCTGTACTCTTGCACTATCCCTCTCGTACTCACATTTTCAGGCGCATTCTTAGCATGTCCTTGTCCCAATATCTATTTCTCGTCGATGCTAGCATTACACGATTTTCGGATCCACGTGAAAACGAAAGAATGAGGAGATCACACTGCTGAGGGGACAAGATCACATGCACAATTGGATTTGCCAACTGTTTTGCGGAATCCAGTTCTAGCTTTCAAAGTTTTATTTAGAATCATATCAAATAAAGTAGTTAAAATTGCTTCACTTTAGTAGATTCTATTCTCGATATTGCCAGGGAAGCTGTGGGGATTGATAGTTTCTGAGAAACTATGATTCACTCTTCACTTCTGAGGTAGGATCGAGAATCTCGCAAATAGATCAAGCAAGTTATTTCATTATTTAGAATAAGTCTACAAATCGCACAGGAAAATAACTACACTCGGTTATCTTGTTTGTTTTAAATTGTTATTTAGTTGTTATTCCTAGATACGTTTAAATAGCTGCTTTCCTTAAATTCTTAAAAAGTTTCTCAGAAAAATAGAAGTTATATATGTTTTAGATTTATTCCACGTAGTTAGAATTTGCTTTATTACAGTTAGATTTACATTTTATTTTGTATGACAATCACGGGACCTCGGGAGCCCAGGGAATACATATTTGAGCCAATCGTGCCTCAACCACACCTCGTCATAGCAATAGTTGACATAGATCAAAATCTCGAATACCCACGAAGCTAGAGAATTCTGGACTAGGCCGGAGAATCATCCGTAGAGTCAATTATATACAACATTTCACCATATGACCTTATCTCGGAGACATACACGAAACTATCCCGGTCATTTCCCATGTATTCCACAACCCATAGATCGAATCACGCTAGAGCTTAATATTGATCGAGTCATCCTTGCGATCGATCTATCACACCATTCAAAGTTAGAATGGCCTTCTTTTCCTTAGATTCCCAAATTCCATTAGTACGTATCGAAGACATTAGATTGCCTATCTAGTTTTCTACATCCCACGCATATTCCATCCCACCGGCAGTTGTCTCGGCATGACCTCGGGAGGTCGGGTACACGGAAGAGTTACTTGTAGATTCCCATGCTCGCTTGTCGCTTTTCCGGCGTACAAAATTGGTGAACCCGACGTGAAACAAACAAAATTAGTGAAGTGACATAAACCTCCTACTTTCTCATTCGGAGTCATAGTATCACGTCTTCTTTCACAAATCACCTTCGCTCCTTCCCATTATTACTGCGGGTATACATATACTCCCCAGAATATGTCGGGATTCGATGCATATGGCAGACCCTTCTTGGGTCTCGAGGCATACTATGCCCAATGAAATAGAAAATCATCACCCTCACTCTCGGTATGGGGTGACAACTATTCAACTAATCGATTGTCAACACAAACCCCAAGATATATATACAACTCATCTTTTCAAACGGGTGAGTTAGATCAACCCCAATCAAACGCAACAAATAGAGCCTTCGAGCTCGAACAATGTGGCGTTCTGGAGAATCTGTTCATCTCCTCGATGCTACTTAAACCACAAATTAGTAGACAATCGGACCCATACCTGGTCTTAGATAATGAGCAGTCAATACATTATCCTAGGAGTGAACAACATTCTCGGGGTATGTACCCACCTATAGGAGGTTTACAAATACAGCCTGAGATCTCTTTTCAAGAAAATACCTCTATGCCACTGCATATAGGAAATACTCTCGGAGAAAATTGGCAAGATAGCGATCAGTTTATAACAGGATATCACATACCTATACAACACCAGGGTATATAACAAACGCCGCTAAGGGAAAGCACCGTGACTTCACCAAATGAAGTCATTTCAACGTTAGTAGAAAAGTGAGAGGGTTAGAACTTGCTCAAGCAAGTCAAAATTCTCAACTCATGCAAGCGGAAGTTCCAATCCTCCATACCACCTGGCCGGGTAGATCTCCTCACAAAGCAGTAGGCACGTTAGGCATGCCTCCTCGCATCCACAACAAATGCCAACAAGGCCTGTCATCTCTAACATTATTTCTCCCGGTCTAGTATCAAACAACCCATTACTAGACAATATCTGTCATACTTAAACATGTACTCCAAATCACCACAAGGAGATATGTTCTCCTCTCCCAACCTTTTTGCTCAAACGCGGGGACTTCCTATGCCCCCTGCCCGCCAATGCATACGCTGCACCATATATACAACCCATCCCACCATCACTCCCTCAAAGACCACCATCAATGGTAAAAACTATGTGATAGGAACTTATTCGAATATCCGAAAGATCCCTTAGACTTCACCATACGAGCGTAATGCTTCCAAGACCTCTTCCCAATTTACCCAAGTACAAAGGTGAGGGAGATCCAAACGCGCATATCAAAGCTTACGCTATAGCCATACGTGAATTACTCCCTTGGGATGGGGTTGTTGCTAAAATATTCCCCAAAACCTTGGAAGGCATTGCTCTCGACTGGTATTATAGAATACCTGAAGCCTCCATCCATTCATTTAAACAACTCATATCAGAGTTCATTAAGGCGTTCGACATGAACAAACTGTTGAGAACAGGAATCAGGGAATTCTTGCACATCAAACAAGAACACAACGAATCTGTCACCCATTTCATCCAGAGGTGGCATACAGTTCTTTATTCTTTAGCAAGTGCTCCAAACATGGATCAGATGGAACTATGTGATTTATTCCTTCATTCTCTCAGCAGAGAGGTGAAGGAAGAAGTCCAGAAATTCCCGCTAAGAACTTACGATGAAGTACTTGAGAGTGCTCTTCGAATAGACCAAGCAGCAATAGATAGTGGCCGTAAAACATATGGAGCAAACGGGAGGTTAATCACCCCCAATCAGAACACTACAAATTATTCCACTACCACAAATGTCAACCAAGGACCCAAAATCCTTAACAAAAATCGGGGTGTAACAATGGATGGAGTAACCAACCAGCCCAAGAAGGTAAATGTTGTCAATACTCCATCACAAACAAACAACCAACGAAACAACAACTTTACCCCAACAATCAATACAGTGGATTTTAACCATCCACAACAACAACAACAATGGTGAAATCCTATACAAGGGCCAAGCCAAAACTCATTTGGTTATCAAAACCAAAATCAAAGCCGAAACAACAAATGCAAAATTTTAATCCTAATAGGCAACGATTTGATCGAAATTTTAGGCCACAATATACGTGCCAAACCAACAAAACAGAATTAAAATCCTAATTCTTATTGTGGTTTCCACAAAATTCGAGGTCATGATACTAGAATGTGCCGTGACTACAATAAATTCATGCAACGTTTGCTAGAAGAACAAAGATAGTTCTTCACAGATTTGTTTTTGGCAAATCCCATGTCATCACCACCAAATACGCTCGCAGTGGCAGTTTCCCCTCAGAATGCTCCCCTCAAGATCTTCAACGATCCACTCCCAAATCATGATAGCACAATTTGAATCCAACCTGGAACAAACAAAAGTGGAATGACAGAAACAATGATCATGAAGCCTCGACTTCACTAAATCCATCGATTGCGCCACGGTTAGGAAGTCAACCGAGACCCGGATAGTCGGTTTGGTAGAATTAGATGCTTTGAACTACCTATCGAAGCTATAACAAGAACACGAGAATATTTCTCTCAACCGAGCCTAAGTCATCTCGCGAAAGCAGATAAGAGTCAACAAATAGTAGAAAAACCCGTGGGTGCCTATGATTTAATTAGTGACCTAACAAAGACCTTCTTGCACATTTCATTTTTGGATTTACTAAAGAACTCTCCTCCTCACGAGTTGCTCTTTTAGAAGCATTAGGTCTAGGTCATCTAATTAACATCACTCCACCTCCTGAAACACAAGTAAATCACGTAGATTTTGATATCCACCCTCCGGGGCAGCCGGACAAGGATGTCGAATTCATATTTGAAATAAGTAAAATGCCTATAGATGCTGAAATTTCACACCAAGGTGATCCAGCCTTACACTTACAAGTATGGGTTTATAATAACTATGTAAAATGGGCAATGGTTGACAATGGGGCCACGATTAACATAGACCCTTTCTGCTTTTCCTCAAAAACTAGGATATGGGGAAACAAACTGCTCCACCACTTGAAATACATTGAGAGGCTATGATAGCCTTAAAGCCACTTCGATAAGAACTATAATATTGCCGGTCACCTTAGGACCCAAAACAATCATTGAGTTTTACATTATAGATCGGAAACTAATTATAATATGATACTTACGACCGGGATACACCGAATGAAGGCAATCCCTTCTACGTTATTTCAAGAAGTAAGATTCTTGCATCTAGGAAAGGTATTTGTAGCCAAAGGCGATCCAAAACCTTTCGATTTGCACCTAGCTGATTTAAAGAAAAGACCAGGTGTGCACTCAGAATTTGAACTTCCAACAAACCAACTTAATAAACCCACTGACCCAAAACCAGAGGAGAAGTTGGTACCTACAACGGATCTTGAAACTATCAGCATAGCCAAAACAACCCCAACCCCTAACGATAAAGCTAAAGAAACGGTATCATTAGGGACTACTGCAAAAATCATTGAGTTAATAGAACAAGATTTACCAATGTTCTTACCATTTGATTCAGTAGGCATAGGATATTCCCTAGGTGTTGGTTCCCTTCCAGCAGAGGACCTCTACATGGTAGAAGTAGAGTGCGCAAATGCAACAGATGCCCCAACATCTATACTCCCGGCTAAGTATTGGACCCTCCATTTTGACGGAGCTAAATGCCGTTATGGAGCGGGGGCACGTATAATTCTTACTTCGCCCAAAGAGGAAGTCCTCCCATTTTCCTTTAAGTTAAATTTTGAATGCACAAATAACGGCGCTGAGTATGAAGCCCTCTTCCTTGGCCTCACCTTAGCCAAAAGAATTGGTATTGATAACATCAAAGTCTTAGGAGACTCGCAATTAGTGACAAACCAGGTTTCTGAGGTATACGAAACCAAAGCCGAACACTTGCAGCTTTACAAAAAATCCATGTTAGATTTAAGCAAGGCGTTTAACTTCATATCCATGGAAGCAATCCCACGAGAGAAAAATATTCTCGCCAATTCAATAGCAACTTCAGCATCACGTTTTACTCCAAGCAATGAGTTAGAAGATACCCATTTCACGGTGTCCATTCGTGATGAACCATTGATAAAAACAATGACAAATCCCCTTGCAAGCGGAAGTGAATCTACCACCCCAGACCATGTCGATAATAATATGGCCACTTTGGAATACTTAAACGCCTATGCGGTATTACATCTCTCCTATCATATGCTAGATTTGTCTTTAACTCCACATTCGTCTTCCTATTTCGGAAATCCCATGATGGATCTCCCTCACAAATAAAACCTAGCATATACGCATGAAAATGGGGATGATTTGGATTTACCTCCAAAGCACCACACGATTTCGAAGAGGGTAATGTGTCTTTGACCGAAGAAACAATCGATGTCAACATCGGGACAGATGACAAACCAAAAATCTTGAAATTAGGATCATCCTTAACCCCAGAAGAAGTGGAAATACATACGCGGATCCTCAAAGAACATTAGAAGGCATTTGCATTTAATTATAAGGAAATGACAGGAGTTGCACCCCACATTGTGGTGCACAACCTCATCACTAAATCAGATGCAAAGCCAGTTAAGCAAAAATCAAGGCCTATGAAACCCAAAGTAGCTCTCATGGTAAAGGAAGAGGTAATAAAACTCCTTCAGGTAGGATTCATCAAGCCAGTCGACTACTCCCAATGGGTATCTAACATCGTTCCCGTTCTCAAGAAGAATGGAAAGATACACATCTGCATAGATTTTCGAGACATCAACAAAGCATGTCCTAAGGACGACTTCCCATTACCATCCATAGATGTCATTGTTGATGCAACAGCTGGATTTGAACTTTTGTCTCTCATGGATGGATTCTCGGGATACAATCAAATCAAAATATCTGAGCAAGATCAAGCTAAAACTACGTTTATAACTCCTTGGGGAACCTATTGCTACGTTGTTATGCCATTCGGTCTCAAGAACACCGATGCTACGTGCCCATCAAAGAAGCTATGACATATATATTCCACGAATTAATTCATAAAATCGTGGAATCCTACATTGATGATTTATTGGCTAAGGCCAAGAAGCGTTGTGACCATCCGGAAGTACTCCACGTCATTATTTCACGCCTAATAGAATACAGAGTCACGCTAAACCCAGAGAAATGCGTCTTTGGCATAACAGGAGGAAAGCTCCTAGGTTACATCATATCGTCACAGGGGAATAGATGTTGATCCAACCAAAATTTGGGTTGTCCTCGAAATGGTCCCACCTTCGAGTGAATCTGGAATCAGATCATTTCTCGGAAAGCTAGGTGCAATCTAGAGATTTATCCTGGACTTAAGCTTCGTCGTTCATCCAATCAACAATTTACTCAAGAAAAAGACTATAGCATTGATTGGACCAAAGACGTAATGAATCCTTTGAAAGCGATTAACCGCTTTCTATTATCACCACCTATGCTTATGCCACCCAAGTTAGATTTCCGTTAATTCTATATTCATGAGCTACCGATGTCTCGCTGGCCTGTATGTTGGCCCAAGAGGACAATGACAAGAAGGAATGCATGATTTATTTCATTAGCCGAACGCTGCTCGACTATGAAACACGTTATACACAGAGTAATGAGAATGCCTTGCCATAGTCTTTCTACTAAATGCCTAAGACATTATATGCTTTGAATCAAGAAATGAGGATCATGGTAAAAACGGACCATTTACTGGACTTTCCTCACACAAGGGTCATTGTCTAAAAAGGTTGGACATTTTATAACCTTAATGGGAGAATTCGAATTAACATTTGTAAATTAGAAGTCAGTAAAGGGACAAATCATCGTGGATTGGTTAGCTAACAATCCATTAGATGGAGGTGATTTAGTAGATCTAGATTTTCCGGATGAGTGTGTATACTACATCGAAGCCCGACCCTCTATCTCTGAGTGTCTTTGGTACACTGATATCATTAATTATATCATGGACCATACGTACCCAGAAGGATTTACACCGCAACAAAGAAGGTGGTTATGCATAATCGTAGCTAAA
This sequence comes from Taxus wallichiana var. yunnanensis, assembly GCA_018340775.1. Lineage (NCBI taxonomy): Eukaryota > Viridiplantae > Streptophyta > Pinopsida > Cupressales > Taxaceae > Taxus > Taxus wallichiana. The sequence continues at coordinate 428,349,861 of CM031241.1, read as the reverse complement.
TACGTCATTATAGAGCAGGTGCTCTATCAAAAAGCATTCGATGGAATGCTCCTAAGATGTGTCGACATGGAGGAATCCAAGAAGATTCTCCATGAATCTCACATGGAATATGTGGAGGCCACTTCGGTGGCCATGCCACCGCTTCGAAAAATACACCGAATGGGCTATTTACGCCCACTCTAGAACATGACATGATAGAATTTGTACGCAGTGTCATAAGTGCTAAGAATTCTCCCATGAGACTCATATGCCAACACAAGTTCTGCAACCAATCGCTACTCCATGGCCCTTTTCTACATGGGGTCCTGGACTTAATAGGGAATTTCTCTCCCTCATCCACAGATGGCCATAATTTCATAATCACGACCACTGAATATTTTACCAAATGGGTAGAGGTTTGCCTCTTACCACTATACCTGGTTCTGTAATCGCCAAGTTCATTTTGAACCAAATAATTTACTGTGCGGTATCCATAAATCATTATCTCTGATAATGGAACTTCTTTAAGAATGAAGAGCTTCGCGAACTATGCAATAAATTTAAGATAAGCCATCATACGGCTTTCTTGTATTATCCCCAAGCCAACGGACAAGTTGAAGTGACAAACAAGACACTGAAAGCCATTCTCCTTAAAATGGTAAAATAAAACAAACGAGATTGGCATTTGAAGTTATATCCGGCCTTGTGGGCCCACCGAACCTCAATAAGAACACCAACGGGAAAATCCTTTCTTCTCTGGTATTTGGGGTAGAAGCAGTTCTCCCGCTTGAGGTCGAAATACCCAGTCTCCGCATTTCACTACAAGGGATTCTGGATGAAGACACTTATAGAGAAGCACGTCTTTCCCAACTAGAAAGCCTAGATGAAACTAGGTTACATGCTTTGAATAGCGGCATAGAGCTTATGCTGACCGAATGTGCCGACAGTATAACAATAAGGTCTATGAACGCGACATATACGAAGGTGATCTAGTTCTAAGGCGAGACAAATTAGATTGACAAGAAGACCGGCGAAGGAAGGAAATTCCGGCCCAAATGGTTGGGCCCATATTGAGTCATGAAGGACTACGAAATGGTGCTTACCTCTTATGTACGCTACAAGGTGAGGAATTTGGCGAAACAGTCAATTCCCTGCACCTTAAGTGGTTCTACGCATAAGCAACTAGCACTACTTGTATAATTATCTACATTGCATCTTCATATAGATTAAGATCATTTTGTCCACTTGTTTCTTACATAAATTGTGATCAAGGAATCTATTCTCAAAGCAATTCATTACAAACTCATGATGTTGTTGGCATAAAACTCTTTAATCATACCTCTCCATCTTCATGTATCATCAAATCATCTCAGAATCTTTTATCAAATAAAGCTATATATGACAAAGTCTTAACGATAACCATACTAAGATCTACAAGTTTATTCTCGCTTTGATTTCTTCTTAGGATAGGTGTCTTGCCTATGGTCTATTCTAGAAGCTTCATGGTGTCACATCTATCCCATATGTATATCTCTTTGGAAATAAGCACATACTGACATTTTACTCAAGAAAACAAGTCAACAAGTGATTAAACAGAAAATTTTAATTTTACACATTTCCTTGCCCCACCAACCTTCGGTGATGAGCTTGTGTCTCTTACTAGTGACGTAGGGTTGGGAAAGGATGGAAATTCCCTTACTCGCCTATGCCTTGCCCATGGTGATAAACCCACGCTTCTTACTAGTAGCATGGGGCAAAGTGTAGGGGGTCCTCTTGACAAATAAATGCAAATAGTCATAAACAAACAATTCAAACTTTGAGTCAAAAACGAATGAATCAGATGTTCAAAATTCCAAGAGAGTTAAAATCCTAAAAACCTAGATTTTGTCTACTATGTGGCCATCTACGGATCTAAGTCTAGATAAACCGCAAAGTAAGTTGCATTCTAAACTATGAAGTCACTCAGGTGGAGTAAGCTTGTAGTTTCCTATTTGGTTCCACCAAATCTTTGTCTTTCTTTCTTCACTATCATTTTAACTACACCTCATAACTTTGTGCCCTTTCTAGCTCTCGGTGATGAGCCCTCGCATTTTACTAGTTGCATGGAGCTAGGAGTGGGGCAAGTTTATCTGTTCATCAATCTTGGTTGTATTCATCACTTTGCAAAACAAACATGAGGTATCCAAAATTGCTTACGGAAGCTAAGATTCAAAATCACATTACATCTACATATATCAAAGATCATGAAATACACAAAAGGAAACAAACATTTGCATCATCTGTTCTCCATTGCATACATTCTAAAAAAAAGCATACAAACATACATCGTAGTATACATATAAAAGCTTGAAATAGAAAGGAAACCATGAGTGCCAAGATTTTGATCTAAAACGAATGCATATATATAAATGATCAACGTTTATATACAACACCATCAAGCACTAAGCATGGTCAAAACACTCAAAGAGCCCGTGATATACAAAGAAATATATAATACAAAATATATGAGAGCCAGTGGCCTCTTAACCCCTACGCAACCCCTCCGAAGGTGAACACCCACGCTAGGACTCCGGCTACGCCGGCGCTCTGAATGTACGGAGGGCTCAGGGTCTCGAGGAGCAACTGTAGTCTCACCACGAGAATGGCTCCTCATAAGGCGCTCAGCCGTCCTATAGCCCGCTAGCTCGGTGCAAAGGGTCGACACCATCCTAGTCACGTGCCAAACAGGAGCAAAAGCATCGGTATGCCTACCGGTTTCGAAGGCTCCCAGCGTCCTGACAGATAGCTCCGCGCAGTCCTATCCATGGGGATCATTAGGGAATCGGTACATACCCTGCGGATCAAATCCCGCCACTCATCAACAGTCTCTGCAAACAAAGGAGAAAACAAATTAGAAACTAAGCAAGAAACTAAAAGATACAAAATAACAACTAAGGAGATCCTACAAATAAACATTAAAAGGGAGAAAGGGTAACTTACTTGGATCCCCAGGCATCCAAGATGAGTCACTTGGCCGGCACTTGCCACAGATGCCACTTTGTCGACCGAGGGGCTGCTCTGTGGCGGGCGACATGTCGCCCGCAACCCGACTCATCCTATCCACCATGGCCCCGAGAGAGTGGCTCCTCTGAAACTAGAGTGTCCTTCTCTACGCTCTGCTCAGCCCTCTCTACCTACATAATATCCTGAGTGTCATGCCACTCAGGATCGCTGTCCTCGGTCTCCTCCTCTGACCCTCCCTCTATGAACTCCTCGAACTCAGAGTCAATATCAATAGGGTCATCACTACTATGAGTAGGACCCGCGACTATCTGCAGCAAAGGTGCCCGAGGTGCACCGGCTCTCCTCTAGCATGAACTATCCTCCCGGCTGCAATAAGAATGCCGGGAGTAATCACCGTCCAACCTCAGCCTTTAGGGCCCCCTCGGCCTCGCGAACTGATCTCAAACCGGTACCCTTTGGGGAAGCATACCCACGTATGGAAGACCAAACTACCGAGGAACTTGGCCAAAGGGGTGTAACTCCACTCGTCCCACTCGATCGATAAGCTGCCTGTGGTGGAGCAGGAAATAAAGGTAAGGGCCTCCTCGCCCCATATACCGCCAAGGTCTTGTATGGTGTCACCTCCATATCAGCGGTAGTCAGAGAGGCAACTGGCTGATGAGGTGCTCTAAGCACTAACATGTCTGTCCATCTGGCTACCCTAACAGCTCCAGGATCTGCTACCTCCACACCCCTGCCATAAGGGATGAAGTGCTCATAAACCCAACTCATGACTAGAGTCGGGTGGCTCAACGACTGCCCCTGTAAATAGACCACCCTGTATAGATCATGGTAGGTGGTCCCAAGAATATCTGCTCCCCAAGTGTATATCCAGCCGTGGCCCTCTATCTGTGCAATAATGGGCCCCCAACAGTATAATAACGTGTCACCTCCCTTATCCCCGATTAATCTCGAGGCAAGGATCCCCATGATGGCCTTCCGAAGTAAGGGGATAGGCAAAGAAGGAATGGATCGAACTCTCACCCCCTTCTTTGACCCCGTCGAGATGACTGCATCTCCATATATGCTACCCACCGTGCAATACGTGCCCGTGAGCCTCGCTGTCTCTAATGTAAGTCACCTCCTGATGATCGAGACCCCCAGAATGCGGTAGACATCCTCTAATGTAATGGTCCACTAACCACATACCCCAGCAATCAGAAGGTGTTCCGATCTGCATCCCAGTAAGAGAATAAGTCACAAAAGATGTGACTAGATGGTGTAACATGGGGCACGCGCGCGATATGCATAATATGCCGCTCTGTAGTGTGTCCTCCTCATCATGTGAGAGGGCATCCAGTACCCCTGAGAGCCAATCACACTCTCTCTCTCTACTCCATCTGATGTACTCCTCTCTCACCTGCGTACACCCAAAAACACACAAAATAGAGCAAGTTAGAATCCGAGCAATGCTGAGAAAGTCATAAAAACACGTAGAAATGCTAAAAATACAAGCGCAATCTCAAATATAAGTTCCTTTTGAATTTTGTGCAAAACCGCCGCCCTGAGCAGGGAGGCGGTTTTGTAACCACCGCCTTAAAGGTGGTGGTCGTGTAACCGCCACCCTGAGCAGGGCGGCGGTTGTGGTCCGAAAACCCACGTAGGTTTTTAATCTAAAAACCCTAAAACATGCGAAAAAACGACTATTTAACCTAAAAATGGAGCCTACCCAATAGCGCCCCCTAGATGGACCTTTTAACACTGGTATTTTCAAGAATGACCCCCATTACAACAAATTTAGCATTTCAAATTTAAGGGGGAAAAACACAAAATTAAAGAAAACCAACTTTGTGATCTAATGCGGGCGTGTTCCGCATGTGTAGGCATGATCACTATCTTGCTGCAGATTTTTGACTATACTCACGCAAGAAACCGTCACCATGGGTCCCAGAGCTCAAAATCAATGAAATCAACTCGCGCAAATGAATAGGAAAATGGGCCCACTTTCATATATATAGCGCCCTGATTCATTTTAAATGACTTTTTCACAGGTTTGGAGCCCTAATGGAGGTAAGTTCCTATCCCCACACAAATGGTACGTTCTCATTTCCCTGTTATTCTTAGCGTTTATTTATCGAACTATTGTATCTATCTGCACCGAGTTCTCTTTTCATTTTGCGAGTAGCGGGAATTTTGGATGGTGTCACTTCAACACACGGACGTGTCAGGTATAACTTCTAACTTCCCATTTCGGGACTACCATACTCGGACCCACCATTTTACGCCTCTTCATGGCTAAAACGCTTCTCCGAGGAGGTAATATGTACGTACCCAAAATTGTAAGGTATTGTACTGTCGGAACAGTGTAACAAGTGCCCCAATGATGATACAGGTCTCCTCACAAGGTGTTCGGGATCCAGAAAAGCCCTTGGAGTATGTGTTAACATCCCGCATGCTCCGCTTAGCCCCCACATCCTTTGTTTTCCCCTTTTTCCCTCTTTTCTTGGCCTTTTCCCCTTTAGTTACGAAAATTCCGCCGTGCCTGGGCAGCGGTCTCGTGACCGCCGCCCTGATCGAGCGATGTGAGTCCCGCACGCATTTTCCGTAAAGCGCTCGATGTGACTCACATAAAATATCAATGTTTCACCAACTTTTCCTTGCCGACTTGGGCTTGCATTTATGTTTTTGGTCCCTTAGAATAGTGTTTGGCCATTGTTTATGGTTTTTAGAGTTCAGTGTGGTTTTGATCTTTGGGTGAATGAAAGCTATAAATAAATGGTTTGTGTACAAGAAAATGGTCTGCCCCTCATTCATTTTCATGCTCGATTTTCATAGTTTAGTCTTTTGTTTTGTTTAGAAGCCATAGTTTTAATTCCTTGCATGCTTAATTAGCATTGTTCAACCGTTGGTAAGCCACATATCCAGGTTGTGCAAATGGTGTTGTTGTTTTATCCAATCCATTATAGTAGAATAGCTTAGGAAGCCATTAAAGTTACAGGTTTTGCTCTTCAAACAGGATAGTTTCAGGTTCTGGTCACTTTATGTTGCATGACTCGCAGTAAAATCCCGCTAGGAATTGCATAAGCCAAGCTCTGTACTCTTGCACTATCCCTCTCCTACTCACATTTTCAGTCTACATTCTGATCTATCCTTGTCCCAATATCTATTTCTATCGATGCTAGCATTACACACTTTTCTGGATCCACGTGAACACGAAAGAACGAGGAGATCACACTGAGGGGACAAGATCACATACACCATCGGATTCGCCACTGTTCTGCGGAATCTAGGTTCTAGCTTTCAAAGTTTTAGTTAGAATCATATCAAATAAAGTAGTTAAAATTTCTTCACTTCAGTAGATTCTATTCTCGATATTGCCAGGGAAGCTGTGGGGATTGATAGTTTCTGAGAAACTATGATTTACTCTTCACTTCTAAGGTAGGATCGAGAATCTCGTAAATAGATCAAGCAAGTTATTTCACTATTTAGAATAAGTCTACAAATCACACAGGCAAATAACCACACTCGGTTATCTTGTTTGTTTTAAATTTTATTTAGTTGTCATTCCTATATACGTTTAAATAGCTACTTTCCTTAAATTCTTAAAAAGTTTCTCGAGAAAAATAGAAGTTATATATGTTTTAGTTTTATTCCACGTAGTTAGAATTTGCTTTATTACAGCTTATATTTACATTTTATTTTGTATGACAATCACGGGACCTCGAGAGCCCCGGAATACATATTTGAGCCAATCGTGCCTCAACCAAACCTCGTCACAAAGAATAGTGACATAGATCAAAATCTCGGAAATACCCACGAAGCTAGAGAATTCTTGACTAGGCCAGAGAATCGTCCGTAGAGTCAATTGTATACAAAATTTCACCATATGGCCTTATCTCGGAGACATACACGAAACTATCCCGTGTCATTTCCCACGTATTCCACAACCCATAGATCGAATCATGCCAGAGCTCGATATTGATTGAGCCTTCGAGAAGTCATCCTTGCGCGATCGATCTATCACACCACCAAGTTAGAAGGGCTTTCTTTGCCTTAGATTCACAAATTCCATTAGTACGTATCAAAGACATTAGATTGCCTAACTATTTTGTCTCGCATCCCACACATATTCCATCCCACCGGCTGTCTCAAGCACGACCTCGGGAGGTCGGGTACGCGGAAGAGTTACTTGTAGATTCCCACTCTCGCTTGTTGCTTTTCCGGCGTACAATATCTCTGTTATGTCAACCTGGGGTGGTCCCACTCATTTCCAAGGTTTGAAACATGGTGCCATATCAGTTGTTCATTGCTAGCTTTATCTCATTGTTGGAAGTAGTGATTCACTGCACCACTTGGTTTCTTTTCAATTTTGAAAACTAGGTGGTGCGAGTCTATAAGTGAGTCGATTCGACTATACACAAAGAATTTAGACAGATATCATTTTTATTGGAGGATAATAATTTTGATATTCCTCTCCAGAGTCATGAAAATGAAACCCGACACATTCTCAAGCTCGCCGAGTCTCATTCAGCCCATGATACTAAAATATGGTTAAGGCTACATTGTTTTAAGGTGGGAGATAAATCCTCTAAAATATTTTTCAAATCCCTCAGCGCCAAACATGCTCGTTAAAAGATAAAATGTATCTATAATTTACGTCGGTGGATCATGGAGTTACTAGAGATCACAAGTTCCTTTTTAGAGCACTAACATATAGGTTTTCAATCTCAAGAGGTTGCATGTAAGAAATTTTCTTCTTTGTAAAGATGTATTTTTGTGGTTCTTAATAAGCTTTCCCACAGAGAGTGGGTTATCTCGTAACTCTCTTCTCACCTTAGAGGAACTCCATGCTTCCTTTCTTCACTTACATGATGACAAATCACCGGGTCTAGATGGTTTCCCATGTGAATTTTACAAAGTGACTTGGTCTTTTGTGGGACCTGATCTGCTTCATGTCTATAATGAAGCTCTCCAAAGCAATTCTCTTGGGATTTTCATCAATCAAGGCAACATCAAGTTCATCCCTAAAGTTGGCGACCCTCAGATGAATAATTGGTGACCCATCACCCTGCTAAATGTTTCTTATAAAATTATAGAAAAACCATTAGACCTCACATAGTAGATTTGTTGCCCAAAATTATTCATCCCAAACAAAGAGGTTTGATTAAAGGTCGAAATATTCTTTATAATTTTCTCACTATGTGGAAATACATGGAATGCAAAATCATTTTACCGCAGAGGCATTTATTTCTTAAATTTTACTATGAGAAATCTTATAATCATACTTCATGGCCATTCATTTTGGCTATGCTCAAATCCCTTCGATTTGGTGAATTATTTCGATCGGCTTCCAACACTCTATTTTCAAATGCTTCGGCTCACCTTACCATCAATGGCCATTAGTCCACTACTATCGACCTCTTTCGTTCTATCGCTTAGAGGTGTCCTATTGCGCCAACCTTGATTATTCTTACTCGCTAACATTTTAGGGTATCTTATTACTCACCATGTAGCTTAAAGTCACATTAGGGGATTTTCCTTTTAATCATGTGATGTAACTCATCAATAAAAACTTTTTGATGATTCCTTCCTTACCATTGTTGAGTCAAAACAGAATGTTGCCAAGGTTTTTTACTTTTGCCTTTACACATTCTATCTTAGCTCTAGATCCAACATTCAAATGGCTAAGACTTTGGGTCACTTTGAAAATATTTCTTACCTATCCTGGATGGTTGCAAGCTTACCCATAAAGATTGGTTGGCCATGACAAGAAATTAAATCCTTTATGCATTCCCTTCACCTTTGATAGTGACTCAACCACACTATAGCAATATGTTATTAATAGAGTAGAGCATAAGGTTTTCTGGTGGTCTTCCAATCCACTATCCCTCAATGGTGAATTCCAAGTGTGTACTAACATTCTCACCGTCACCCATGTGTACTAATATCCGTGCTAGTGCCCTTCTCGCACCTTGTTCACCAAAATTTCCAATTTGTTGAGGGACTTTTTATGGTGTAATAGTTGTGGTTCAGTTTGATTTCATATAGTGGCATGGGATGTTTTTTTCCTCCTCACAATAAAGGTGGTATGGGAATCATCGATGTCTATTGGTGATTAACTACAATTGACTAAATGTAATGAAATATTATAACTAGTTAATCTAATTAGGAGGACTAAAACGTTGTGTAAATGTAGTAAAATTATATGAAATGGATCTAAATAATTAAATTAATCTAAAGGAAACCCTAATTTTACTAAAGAAAGAAGGTGGATGAATTAGTTGATTTTTAGAGACTATCACATAGTGTCATAAGTCTGAAACCATATGCCATAACCTAGAATGTACACTCGAGACCCCGTGAAGGATAAATCTTGAGGTTTTGAGCCGACGAGGTGCCCCGGAAGGTACTTGGGGTACCACGCTTTGCGCTTAAGGTGCCCTTCTTTTCTTATGCTTTGATGCTCAAAATATGAAATTTAGATGGTCACAAGTTCATCTCGAAAGCCTTTTTATTCTACCACACTTTGGATCTGTGAAGGTGTGTTGAATGTGGTTGATATTGGAGTGAAAACCTCACCACCAAACTTGTGGAATTATAACTAAGCACTCGCACTACATTTGGGACTCAAATGTATTTCGGGTGCGTGTGTGCATGTCTTCTTTGTAGGTTCTCTCTTGCTAGTCACACTTTGTGAAGTAGCGAGCAATAATAACTATAGAATAATGTAATAAAGTCTGTGCATGGAATAGAATAGAATCCCCCTATGATGTGATGTGTGATGCAGATCGCTAGCCTTCATTCATGACACTAATGGATACAAGTGATACAATGGATGAAACTCGAGATGGAGTGATAATAGTATGTGATGCTAGGACCCTCATTATGGTCTCATAACTTTATATTTATAGGGTTCTCAAGCTTTAATTTCATAATTAACCCCGACAAGGCTGACTAGGAAAAATATAAGTATGAAAAATGGTCACAAAGAGCCCAAAAAGTGGAGGGAAAGTTAAAAATAGACCGGGGTGCCCCTGGTGGGACTTGGGCACCGCAATATAGGCTAGGGAGCCCCATTTTAGGATAAAATGGTGAAAAATGATGAAACAAACTGGGCATGCATAAGTAAATATGTGGGAATGATGAAATAAAAGTAAAATAATGTGGCCAAAAAGGTGGGATTAATTAATACTTTAGTCACTTGAGAACCTTCTAAATAGTAGTATAAAACTAGGCTAAATAATGTCTAATGTGCAAGATTATGTGACTACATTTTCCCCTAGTTTATCTTGTTGAGAGAAAATCTCGATAACTTAAAGTAGATAAGAAGTGCATACCTGATATTCACGAAGAGTGTATAAGAGACGTGCCGATGGACTAGACTCAAGTGTGGAATGATAAAAAGAAAAGGATGGATGAGCATGAAGTTCTAAAAATGAAAAATTCACAAAGTGATGAGAGTGAACCTAGGGTGAAACACGTGCATAAACTGCTATGGTGTATAGTGTACCTACATGGTTAGTAAAAGAAAGCGTTATCATGGTGTGTTGTTGTCATGTTGTCATTGTCGCTATCATTGTCATCGTTGTTATTTTTGTTTTTTCCTAATTTGACCGCTTGTTTCTCATATGAATGGACTGTAAGGAGAAAACAATGAATTATTCAAATATGTATGTATGTAAAAATGCTATGTAAAATACGCATGTGTGTAGAAAATGTGTAAAATACGTAAATGTAATTATACGAAATAAAATTATAAATGGAACATGTGCACCGCTCCATGTTGATAGAAAGGGTGTAGAATGATATCCCGCACCTGCAATGATTTTTTGGGTGATCTCATGCCACCATGAATGAATAAGTATAAGAAGGAAATTATCTTTGTCCTCCAACCTTTAAGTACTTCTACTAAAATATGTGTGAAGAGATCTCTGTAGCATCCTAGTTTTTTGGGAAATCCAATTCCAACTAGATGAAAAAGTATAGGGAGGAATTTTATGTGTCCTCCAAACTTTAACTGATCCCCATAAATGTGAAGGACACCATGTCTTATAAATTTTTTTGTGTATGGATTTCGAAGACTAGTTTGAACTCACTCCTTGTGTGTAAACCCACAATGCCAAGGGTGGAAATATGTGTTGAACTAAACCCATAATACCAAGGGTGAAAAGTGCATTGTATCTTGAATTAGTGTAAATATGTTGTGTTAGTGTGACAAAATCCTCAATGATGCACCCCCTCTTTTGGGGGTGCATGCTAAGACCCTGAAAGGAGAATATCGCCCAAAAGTGGACCTACCGCACTTTGACCTAGAAAATGATTCCTTGCAGGGGGAAAGGGAAAGTGCTTGGTAGAAACCAAGAAACGTATAAAATGGGATGGATAGCCAAAATAAGTGTTATTCCGCAAACACATGCATGCAATAAGTGTAAAATAGGAAAACAATGTAAGAACTACCTAGCGTAGTAGTGTAAACACGCAAGAAGATAAATAATCCACATAGAGTGGGTTGTAAAAATGGGACATCACTCACAATGTCGCAAGACACACAAGCCCATCATGTCCACAAAAAATAAACAAGTGTGCACACAAGGAAAGGGAAAATCCCACATGTAATAGACAAAAAAGAAGACAAGTGTAAAGAAAAATAAAAAAGGAGGTAGTCATGGAAACATGTAATCCTGTAAGACAAGTGTTTCACATGAAACACCCATTAACATGTTAGAGTAATAACCAATATGTCAAAGCATGTATGATCAAGTAATAGAAGATAATAAGTACAAGATGAAATAATAGCACTTGTATGAGACAGAGGTGGATGCCCCTAGTGACCAATATAATAAGTGTAGAGGGCAAGCATCCATGAAGCATGTAAATGTCCTGTATCTGTGATAACACTACAAAAAGTCGGGAACGCACATGTGTGTATGCCCCGAGTGTATAAAAGTGTATGCAATGAGGTTCATTTGGTTTAGCCCCTCATCATTCAAGAATGAACCATAATTGAGAGTGCATCATCAGAAATGGTTGAGTGGTTGTTGGTTGTGTGTGTAGCTAGCGCGTTGTGATGAGAGTGTATGTGTAGTGGTGATGAGATGCGAGGGATTAATTTTTTTACCTAATGCCAATTTTAAACACTTTAATAATGTGCAACTTTAAACTATGAGTAGTCACTCAACCAAATGTCTTGTAAAATAGCACGTAACACAAAACCCAACAAAACCAAAGTGCTTTTATTACACAAAGAAAGGACTCATAAGAGTATAACACATCTTATAAGATTTGGTTAGTGAGGCACCAACCCCACAAGGAGCACCAGCTCCTACACCTCTATTCATATTATGCACAACAAAGGACTCAAGTGAATATTACACATCACAAGAGATTTCGTTTGCAGGAACCCACCTACAAGGAAGATACAAATCCTTGAATGTGTTAGGGTACAAATTATACTTGATTTATATACATTTTGATCATCTAGTTACAAAATTTATAATAAAATGAATTATGATCACTTTCCTAGATCTATCTCGTGTTCCTCTTTTCACTTCTTCTTCTCATCCGATGCAATCCTCGCTTTACTCAATCAATCTGCCGCTCTTGAATCTTTTTCATATGATAAATCAATGCATCATCAATCTTCTCTCATCTTTCCTCTCTCTTTTCATCTGTAGCTCTTGTTCAACTAGATTGCATCGTATTCATTCTTGTGTCGCTCTTCTTTAGCTCGATGGCTTCCTTCTCTTACTTGAGCAACTCAACAAATGGTTCCATGTTTTTCTTATATTCACAATCGACTCAATTCTTCACTTTAAACTATGTGTCATGCACCTTCCCGCTAGGTCACCTAAGAATCAGCCCGTTCAATGAATGCTAATAATCCCAGATTTTGTTTCTTCTATATTCAACTTGATTACATAATTTTCAAATGTACCATCGAAGCTATTTATTAGTCATTTTCCAAAAATATATTTTCCCATATTTTTACAATTTGCAACGTGATAGAGATGAGTGAGCCATTTCCTTCTTCAAATTTTATTTCACCCTAAAAATCGTGGTAACATAGAAAATGCTCGCAACTCAAACAAATTCAATGAGAATTAAATGCCCATAGCTAAAATAGTGGATTTCTTAGTTCTTCGTGAAGATCAAGTTGTGCACCTAACCACAATCTCCTAACAATCGATCGTGAATGATTTTGGAAAACCAAAATCTTACTTGTTCATGTTTGAATCAATTTCATTACCTTCAACCCTTTTTAGTCCATATTCTCTCATTTCATGGCTTTCCTTAGCTCCTCTGACTTTCTCCTTTGTATCGCGGCTCTTTTCTTTACTTGGTAGAATTTCCTCCTTTTCGGCAGCTATTTGGTTGTCTCGTGGCTTTTCTATACTTCACATAGCATTCATAATGTCTCATGGCTATCCTCTTTGTCTTTTACCTTTCTTCACTATGTCCCATGTGCAAAAGTCTATCTCTACTTTTTGTAACTATTATCACCGAATCACAAGCACCCCTATGTTTATACAAGTGCATAGACTTGAATTCACGGTGTGATTGGATAACATGGGTACTATCTCCAAGTTGTGGGACTTGCTACTTGAGATAGACCTCCAAAGAAAACTGGTTCTTGCTCCTAAACTACCTGCCACAATCTACTCTAATGCATGATAAGCTAACTGTTCTAATCTAAATTTCCAAGGGACCAGGGAGAGAGAATGCATAAATTGAAAGCCTACACTAAAGCGATGATACATCAGAAAAGGAGGGTGTGAGAGTAGTCTCCAAATGTGTGAAATACGTAGTAAAGTGCACACTAGAAGAGGTGATGACAGTTCTCCATAATCTAGCAAAATGCATTCACAACGATATTCCAAGCATACACAATGATAATGGATCCCTGCAAGAACATAATAATAGACACAATATTCTTGTAGAAATATTAAAGGGGAAAGAAGAATGCAAGAAAACACAGCAGGGGAAGATACATCCACAAACTGATATTTTATTGCTTCATGATATGCATAGTTTAGTCTATTACAAGATAAGGGCCTGGATCACCATGCAAGGAGTCAACAACAAGGGCCTGTAGCACATTAGCTTCACAAATAAATTTTGACAGAGATTTGCTATCTGAAAACTCTCCCCTTTACAATGAGCCCAACACTCCAATTTATAAAAAAAATGAGAAGAGAAAGAGAAGGGAAAAATGAAAATCCTAAATCTGTCCTTCAACTACTTGTAAGAGGCATTAAATGGAGTAAAATGATTATATATTACTTGCAAAAGGCTCCCCATACTGTCCCATGTGTTGTAGCAGAGAAAGAATGATGACCATGCCTCTTAATTGCACTCCCAACCACCAAATGAAACACTGTTATGAACTTGGCCACATTTAAAAAAATATCCACCAATTTATCATCAAATATGGAATTTATTGATTTATGTGCATCGGGCTTAGAGCCATGATTCCAATGGTACCAATTTTGTGTGATTTTGTTGAGAAATACAAAATTTATGGCCTTCTGAGTGTAGGCAGCTAGTTTGGGTCCAGCAGGGGTTTTCTCGTCATTTGACAGAATGAGCATTAACTGACTGGAGCCGAATATTTTTATCTTAATTACATATATATACCCTTGTTAAAAATAAGAAATCCAGTTTTTGTGGCATAGAGGACGTCGTGCTCATTCCAAAAAGTCCAATTTTATGAAATTCGGAGCTCGGAGTCAAAATTTATGGCCGTTTGAAGTTTTCGACCAAACGCGTTGACTTTTCTTCCTTGCTGTCAGCCGCTTCACCTTTTTGTGTCCCTCACGTCTCGTGCGTACTTTTGTCCCAACTGTCCCATGAAAATCTCCCCGCCTTGGCGATTCGGGTGGTTTGCATCCCGCGTGTACTTTTGTCCCAACTGTCCCAGACAAAAATCTCCTGCTTCGGCCGATTCAGGCTTCCTTGTCCCTCTTTTGCTGCCTTTTCACCTTTTCGGCCGGTTCGCGTCCCACGCGTACCTTTGGCCCGGATGTCCCAAACTGTTTCGGATGAAAGACTCCTGCTTCGGCCGAATCGGCTGGTTCACGTCCTCCACGTACTTTTGTCCCAACTGTCCCAAACCGCGATAACAAAACTTGGCAAATTTTCCCACTTTCGGCCGGTTCGCCTTTTCACGTCCCACGCGTCCTTTCATCCCAACTGCTCTGCGGACTGCCTGGCGGCTTTTCGGCCGATTCGTGCCCCGACGTTCCAACTGTCCCGGATTAGGACTTAGCCGATTTTCATGATTTTTTCTACCCCAAGCTTGTTTTTTGCATTTCTTCCATTTTCTCAACCTGTTGGGATTTCTTCTTGGATAGGAGAGTTAGAAGGAAGCGAGGGAACCCCTGAAACATGATTTTTTCCTTGAATCAATATACTTTCTTGGGATTGAATAATCTGATGCATGTTATCAAAATTACCTTGAGGGGGTGAATTTTGGATAACAATAACTTTTGTAGTCTTCCACGGCTTCCACAGTTCTTCGCGGCTTTTATCTTTATCGATAGATTTACTTTTAATTCCCTTAATTTCGTGGATTTTACTTCACCTTTGCGGTTCTTCCTTTTTTTCACATCTTCACTTGTCTCTTTTGTGGCTTGAACTTTGACTCCATGTAGCTTTGTGACTTTATCCTTTTATGCGCGAAGCCATTTACCTTATGCGGTGTTCATTAGCATTTTGAGACTTTATGTAGACTACAAGTGGCTACTCCAAGTATTTGGCGACTATGTATAGGCTTCAAGGGCTATATCCCCATCTCCATGGCTTGAAAAAATATTAACTAAGTCCCTTAGAACTTATCCTTTTTCATCTTGAAGCCTTTGTGAACAAACAATACCAATCAACCTTCATCTTCTTCACATGCTCACTTTACCAATTGACTCCTTTTTCCATCAATGCAACTTGATATCAACTCATCCATCTTGACATCAATGACAACACATATAACAATGAAAATATGCAACAATATCCCCTTTTTCATTGATGGAAACACTCCAACCTATAGAAACCTTATAACCTTTTGATGGAAAAATACTTGCATACATGTATCCACCTTTCTCCTATTCTTCTATATCCACGGACTAGTTTCTAGTTTCTTCATTTCTCCCCCTTTGACAACAATGAAAAAGGGCCATATATGTTGCATAAAGCTGAATATACTTGTAAGCTAGTTTCTTCATGTGCTTACCTTAAGAAGCCCCCCTAGGCTTATGCTTCTTATCCATCTGATTATGGTGTTTTTGCGGTAATGCTCCCCCTAAGTTGATGCATACTTTGATAAATTTGAGCTAATAGATTAGCTCCCCCTCACTTTGGCATTGTTTTTAGGAGTGGATAATACCTAAGAATGCTCCCTTCCTTCTCTACACACCCTCTAGTTGTTTGTGGGATCAGGAATGACCCCCAATTCATTCCTTAGGTGTTCAACTGTTGTTTTTGGTAGCAGCTTAGTCATGATGTCTACAATTTCTTCTTTAGTGTTCACATATTATAGAATGATATTCCTAGCATTTACTTATTCCCTTAATAAATTATATATTATAGGTATTTATCGTTCTTTGAGTGCAACATTGGATTCTTATAGAGACTTATCACACTTATACCACCACACAACAAAGGAATTAAATTTTCATATTTTACCTTGTAATCTTCCAATGTATGCTTCATCCATAGAACTTGAGTACAACACATTGTGGAAGCTATATACTTTGATTCACATGTTGAGAGAGCCACTGATGATTGTTTCTTTCTTAGCCAAGATACCAAGAAATTTCCAATAAATAATGCTCCTCCACTTGTGCTCTTTCTATCATCAACACTTCCTTCCCAATCTACATCTGTATATGCTTTCGTGTTGATGTCATTGCTTTTCCGGTACCATAGTCCATACTCAAGTGTTCCCATGATATATCTCAGAATTATATTGATCACCTTGAGGTGTGTTTCCATTGAATCTTCTTGAAATATTCCACTAAGGCCTACCTCATGTATAAGATCGGGTCTTGATGCAGTAGAATAGAGTAGACTGCCTATCATGGATCTATACAAAGTCTTATCTACCTTTAGTGAGTCATCATCTTTTCTTAACTTGCATCCAACTTCCATTGGTGTCCCAATGGGTCTGCATTCTTCCATTTTGAATCTTTTCAACATCTCCTTGATATATTTAGTCTGGGATATGAAAATTCCTTCATTAGTTTGACTGATCTCTAAACCTAGAAAGAATGAAATATCTCCAAGCATTGACATTTCAAACTCTTCTTTCATCATGTCAAAAACTCATATGTAATCTTATCATGGTCTCTACAAAATATAATATCATATACATACACAATGACAATTAACAAGTGGTCACTTTCTTCCTTGCTATAGAAATTGTTGTCTACAACACTTTTTTTGAATCCTTTCTCAATGAAGTATGAATCAAATATATTGTACAAAGCTCTGGGAGCCTGTTTTAATCCATAAAAATCATGTTTCAACCTACACACATAATATTTATATTATGTTAATGAAAATCCATCAGGTTGTTCAATGTATACCTCTTAATCTAAAAAATCATTAAGGATGATTTCACATCCATCTGGAATACTTATATCTTCTTGTATACCACGTAAGCCATGAACAACCGTATTGCTTCCATTCTTGCCACCGGTGTAAATTTCTCATCAAAATCTATTTCTTACATTTTCATTTATCCTTTACATAATAGCCTTTCCTTGTTCTACATCACTTCTCCTTTCTCATTCAATTTATTTCTTAAAATCTGCTTCATTCAAATTACATTCTTGTTCCGTGGTCCAGGTACCAGCTTCCCATGTTTCGTTATCCCAATTTTTGCGCTAGGAAAAATTGATCGAACACAAACCCGCACAAAATAAAATCGGAAGGGTCGGTTCAGTCATGGGAACCTACATTCCAAATCCAACAATGAAGGGGAAAGGTCAAAATATGGGGCCGAACAAAATTAAAGGAGATCGTGAGCGCGATGGGAGAAGATTGATGAAAGGGCTCAAGTTTCGTACTAAACATACGAGTTGACTCAAAGCCAAGTAGCAGGTCAACAAAATCCTCCATGTAGTCGTAACCCAACGAGGCGGTGTTCCCGAGGCCCCTGAATCGGCTAAGGATAGAGAAAATCTGTAGAAGGTGCCACGTGCCTCAACGGTGCAACTCCAAAGATCAAGCCCAAAAGGTGGTCTCCAAATGTGTATTAGCCGTCCACATGTCCAAGATATAATAAAGGATCTCATCGGTAGTTGAAAATTCGTAGACCCTCGGAAGGTTCCACATGCCTCAATGGCATAACTTTAGGGGTAGGACCTAAGGGGAAGTCTCCAAACAAGTGCAGGCTCACCACGTGGTCTCGAGTCAAAAGGGCGGAAAAATTGGCCATTGAATTGGCTAAGTAAAGAAGGGCCGACGGAAGCCTCCATGTGTCATCTCAGCGCATCTTCAAAGATAAAATCTGGAGGTAGGTCCCAAATATGCGCCAGCTCTCCACGTGTCCAATCGGCACACCTCTAAAGGTTAGGTTCAAACATAGTCTCCAAATGAGCGGGAAGCCTCCACATGTCTTGGGTCAGACATAAAGCCTTTGCCAAATAGAGGGACTTAGTCAAAACACAAAAATACAGAAAAGGCCAGTAGAAGGTTCCACATGCCTCATCGGTAAAAATTCATAAGGTGTGGCCTAAAGAGAGACCCCAAACTTTTGCCAGCCCTCCATGTGTCCCATGTCCAAAAGGTAACACCGGAATTTGAAAATTCCAAACTCGGGATAGGCCAAAGGAAGCCTCCACGCATCAGCTCGGTGCATCTTCAAGGTTAAAATCTAGAGGCGGTCCCAAACATGCGCCATGTCACCACATAGTTAGGGACCGAGAAAAGTAGCAGGATGAATCGTCTAAGTATGATAGGGTCAACAAAATCCTGCATGTGCCTCATCTGCGCATCTTCAAATGTAAAATTTGGGGGTAGTTTGCAAATGAGTGCAAATCGTCCATGTGTCTCAGGTTAGGCACATTGTCTTCACCACCAAAGAACAGGGGCTTAGGAGAAGAACAAAAGAAATAGAGTAGGCCCATAAATGATGCCACGTGTCTTTCTGACATAACTTCAAGAGTGTTGAGGAGGGGGTAAAACCTTGAGACCCGTGGGTTTGCCATGTGGATATGGGTGAGTAGAATCTAAATCCAAAGCACCTTCAAGTGGCCATATATTTCGACTAGGAATCTCGAGATCGAGCAAAAGGTGACATTTTGGAGAGCCCCCAACACCTGCTACCCACCTGTCACCATTAATTTTTCAACCCACCATTTTTGAGGTCATCAAGTCTCCCACCTACCACCATGATGAAGAACAAACCCCTTTCTTGCCCAAAGCAGGAACAACACATGGGGGCATGGGTTTTGTAGTGAAGCCCATCATTTTTGTAGGTGAATTTCAATGCTTTCTGGGGTGGTTGGAGTAGGTGAATTCAATGTAATCTTGGGGTGGTTGAAGCAGGATTCAAATTTTCCCTCTCTCCTTCTCTCATTCTTCTATATATTGTAAAGGAGGGGCATATTTCAAAAGGTTGGTCATCTTTTCTCTCCTGTCCCCCTCTCTCTTCCTTCCTTAGGGTAGGAAGTAGAGTTTAAACCTCATCTTATGTCTCTATAATGAATTTTTCTTGCCTCTTGCCCATTGATGATGTACTGATGTGAACTCATGGAGCAATAAAATATGTTTTGTGATGCATTTTATCCATCCTTCCTTTTTTTTGTCTCTTCTTACCTCTCATCATTATAGGGTATACTGTGCATATCTCTAATGTCTATTGTAGGTTTTGAGAGCTATGTTTAATGGGTTCAAAGTGGTGTTCTATGTGAACTTTATCTTTGGTCTATGATGCATATGTCCATCCTCTCCATTTCTCACCTCTCTCCACTTCAGCAT
This sequence comes from Taxus wallichiana var. yunnanensis, assembly GCA_018340775.1. Taxonomy (NCBI): domain Eukaryota; kingdom Viridiplantae; phylum Streptophyta; class Pinopsida; order Cupressales; family Taxaceae; genus Taxus; species Taxus wallichiana. Next base: position 428,329,926 of record CM031241.1, on the reverse strand, counting down.
CTGAGATTATGAACAATGAACCCCCTTTTCTTTGTCTTTGTTACCTCTGTAGTGTAGGATTTCCTTATTTTCATGCTCTCCCTCTCTCCTGTTTCCTTAGCATTGTTAGATTAGGAGTAGATAGTCACATTTCCTTCCTTAGAAGTAGTTTAGCATTAGGATTAGGAAGAAAAGCTGACTTCCTTTGGAGGGCCATCTCAAGTCTGCAAGTCCCACAACTTGAGAGATAGTCCCATGTTATGCAGTCACACCGGATGCCCCACTCGATGCAATTAAGGGGGTTCTTTGATTTTACATCAAAAGTTTTGGCATGCGTAGTGGGATAGGTCTGAAGAATCTTACCACTTCACTTCATCAGGTTCGATGTGCTCTTGGTGAAGATTGCAGCCTTTGGCGCACTTTCAAACACATCTGGTGACTCCATCTAGTTAATAACCCATTTATGAAGTTGAGAGCTTCTCCCATCCATTTTCATCCATTTTTATTTCCACATCTTCCATCTTCTTCCATCCCATGAAGTTGTGCAATCATGACTTCATTCCCAACTTAGAACTCACACTTGCAGCAACAATAGTGCATTCCACCTCCATTGTATTTCACGATTCCTCCAGATCAACATTATGACCAGAATCAAAACCATTATGCTTACCCATATGAGTAGTGTCAAAGCCAGTTTGGCTATAAAGCCTATCAAAAATAGGGGGACGTATACAATGGTAATCATTATATGGAAAATGTTGATCTTCTAGAGAAGATTCAAAGGATGGAGGCTGGCATGGTGCAGTCAAGGGCTACATCGCAAATATAAGCATTCAGGATTGGTTGTAGGACACCTTTTATATGGGAAGTTCCTTTTTAAAGACACTATAGTCCGTAGGAGAAGCTTGACTTCATGGTTGAAATGCTTCCTCAACTTACGCAATGGACTGAGGAGATAGAGGCCTACGAGCTTGGTGCCAGACAACCTTGTCAATGGGTAAGTCCACCATCTCATAGATTTTTATTTCCTCTTTCTCAATCATCACCATCTCAACAAGAGCTTTAATATCCAAGCTTCCCATCTACTGCCCCAGGTGTTGGTTTCTCTTCTCCATCCCCTAGCCTTCCATCTCACGTCAATTCTTCTACCCTTATCCCTTCACAATCCATGTGCCCTCCATGAGAGCCAAAAGTAGTGCCTTCCCCTTCACCATAGATAAAGAAACAACTAGTGGAGACCCCGCCCACCACTCCTCCTACTCTCCCGAGTCCATGTCGGAAGAGACTCAAAAAACCAACCAAGAGGAAGAGCCAACAAAAGAAGAAATGATCAAAAGCTTAGTGAGCTTGGCTCTTAAATTTAGAATTGAAAATATTCCCTTGTTGGTTAAGCCCATGGAGGAGGCTAGGGTCAGACCACAAGTGGTGGAAGCTTCAGCTATAACACAAGCAAGGGAAGAACAACCAGCTCCAAGTCCCATTGAAGAGGAGAAACTGGAGGAGATCAAATCAGAGTTGAGGCCACTTAATGAAGAAAAAATTATTGAAGATTTTTGCTTTCATTTGAAGGGCCTGATTTGATTGATGAACCCATGATGGAGGAGGACCATACAGTTCCAGAAGCTTCAAGTGCAGAGCAGGCCATAAAAGAACCTTTAGTTCTTCCTCCCACTTCATCCCCTTCAAGCTCTGATGTCAAAGAATAGTTTGAGCTTTCAAAATTCATGTTTGAGGATGAGGGGAACCATGGTGAGAAAATTACAGATCCGAAGGACACCATGGAGGAGGTCGAACACACACAATAGGAAAATGAGGAGGAAAATTATCTATTTGACTTGGAGGATTGTCTTGATGGAGAGGATCCCAAGGAGATCACATCATTTGCTCCTCCATCATTTGCCTTCCAAACACATGAGTCTACTGCCATGGAGGATAGAATTCAATGACATCAGCCAACATCTCATAACGGCCCTTTGGAACCAAGGTTGGAGGATCATAATATTCCATGTTCTTCTAAGGAGGAGGAAGGAAAAGAGCACGAGGATCCCATATCTTCCACACCATCCATCTAGGAAGGTCCACAAGAATAATCCATTCTTAGAGTTGAAATTTAGAGCAATGGGCACATCCATCAGATCAAACTATGCCTAATCAGGTACTTGGCTTCATTGGAGCCAAGGGAGAAGCCAAAACTAGTCATGCCCACTTCAGGGCATGAGGATGAGTATCAAAGCACCAAGGGTCACCATCAACACCTCCAAGAGTCCAATGCCAATCAGCTTGAGGAGGTATTTTTGATTGATGTTGATACCTTGATGATTTGGGTGGAAGATCGGCCTCTTGTCGGTTTCTCACTAACATTATAACTTCCATGTTTAGTGCCAAATCTTATACATGGCCGCATTTTTTGAGAAAGGGAAGCTATTTCTCCTGCATGTAGTAGGATTTGTTTAGCTTTTCTTTGTTAGGGTTAGTGTAGGAGTAGGAGTAGGTTTTCTTTTAGTAACACAAGTGCTTTTTCACACTCTGCATGTCTTATTTGAGGCATGTATGATTTAATCTTTGTATATAAGATTTTTCGTATTGCTCCAGAGGTACAATGCACTAGGCCCTTCAAGTATTTACAGTAGGGAGACCCATAGTTACCTATAACAGTTGTTGGTTTCAAAATGAAGCAAATACAGAGAAAATAAAATCTAGTTTCACAAAGCAGTCCATTTCTAGAACTGGTGAAAGCCCCACGTAAATACAATTTCCTACTCTCATAAATCTCATCTTCAAGATTTTCTTATGAAAATTGAGAGTGCCAACATCGGGGCAGGTTCAGGGTCACCAAGTGTAAGTGGCTGGGGGGGCTCGTGGTTTTAGGGAAAGATAAGTATCAAGCTATCATTCATGAATCCATGCCCAATGGATACTTCCAATGCTAGTGGTCTCTTCATCTAGCAGGCAAATTTCCTCATGAGTTTCCAAACTATTATCCCAATTTTTTCCACCTAGAATAATTGATCAAACATGACCCCACATAGAAGAAAATTGGAAGGGCCAACTCACATGTGAGCCCACATTCCAAATCTAACAATGAAGGGGAAAGGTCGGAAGATGGGGCGAACAACTTTAAATGAGATCAAAGCTCGACAGAGAATATTGAAGAAAGGGATCAAAGTTTCAAACTTCACATACGAGTCAACTCAGAGCTAGGTAACTTGGATAACGAAAGCCTCCATTTTGTCGTAACCTAATGAGGCGTTGTTCACTCGAGGCCTTGAATCAGCTAAGTATAGAACAAAGCCGTGGAAGGTGCCATGTGCCTCAATGGTGCAACTTTAAAGGTCTCCAAATGTGTGCCACCTCTCCATGTGTCCAGGATCTAAGAAAGGTTCTCATCGAAAGTTGAAAATTCACGAGACCCTCGAAGCTCCCACATCCCTCAATAATGCAACTTCAAGGGAAGGACCCAAGGGGTAGTCTCCAAACAAGGGCAGGCTCGCCACATGGTTAAAGTTAAAAAGGGGGGCAGGACTAGCCATTGAATTGGCTAAGTAAAGAAGGGTTGATGGAAGCCTCCACACGTCATATGAGCACATCATCAAAGGAAAATTTAGGAGGTAGGTCCAAAACATGTGTCATCTCTCCACATGTACATTTGGTGCACCTCCGAAGGTTAGGTCCAAACATAGTTTCTAAATGAGCGGGAAGCATCCACGTGTCCCAGTCGGACATAAAGTCTTATCCAAATAGAGGGACTTAGTCTAAACACAAAAATATAGAAACAATGCCCACGAAATGTGTCACGTGTGTCATGGGCACAAGTTCAAAAGGTGTGGCCCAAAGAGAGACCCCAATCTTGCTCCATCCCTCCATGTGTCCTAGGTTTGCAAAGGGGACACTTTGGCCGTTGAAATTTCTAAGCTCGAGACTTGCCAAATGAAACCTCCACGCGTTATCTTGGTGCATCTTCAAGGTTAAAATCTGGAGGTGGTCCCCAAACAGTGCCATCTCGCTATGTAGTTAGGGACCAAGAAAGGCAGCAGGAAAAATTGGCTAAGTGCGATAGGGTCTGCGAAGCCTCCACATGCCTCGTTTGTACAACTTCAAAGGTTAAATCTGGGGTATTTTCTAAATGAGTGTGAAGTCTCCACTGTCTCGGGTCAGGCACAATGTCTCTGCCAATAGAGGGGCTTAGGAAAAGATAAAAATAAAAAGAGAAAGCTCATGGACAATGCCACGTGTCGGTCCGATGTAACTTCAAGAGTGTGGAGGTGGCGTAAAACATTGAGATGCATGGGGCCTATACGTGGATATGGGCGAGTAGAATCTAAATCCAAAGCACCTTCAGGTGGCCATATCTTTCACCAAGAAGCTTAGGATTGAGCAAAAAGGAATGTTTGGGAGAGCCCCGCACTTTGCTACTACCACACTGTCACCATTAATGTATCGACCCACCATTTTTATCATGTCAAGTCTCGCACCGCCACCATGATGAAGAACAAACTTATTTCTTACCTAAAGAAGGAACAACACATGGGGGCATGGGTTTTGTAGTGAATCCCATCATTATTGTAGGTTAATTTTAATTCTTTCTAGGGTGGTTAGAGTAGGTGAATTCAATGTAATCTTGAGGTGGTTGAATTAGGATTCAAATTTTCCCTCTCTCCTTCTCTTATTCTTCTATATATTGTAAATGAGGGGCATATTTCAAAAGGTTGGTCATCTTTTCTCTCCTTCCCCCTCTCTTTCTTCCTTAGGGTAGAATGTAGAGTCTAAGCCTCCTCTCATGGCTCTGTAATGGCGTTTTCTTGTGTCTTTCTCATTGATGATGTAATTGTGTGAACTCGTGGAATAATGTAATTTTTTTATGATGCATTCTTTCCATCCTTCCTTATTTTGTTGTCTCTTCTTTCCTCTCATCATTGTAGGGTATATAGTGCATATCTCTAATGTCTATTACAGGTTCTAGGAGATGTGTTTAATGGGTTTGAAGTGGTGTTCTACGTGAACTCTATCTTTGGTCTATGATGCATTTGTACATCCTCTCCATTGCTCACTTCTGTCCACTTTAGGTAGATAATATTTTGAACAATAACCTCCTTCTCTCGGTGTATTACCATTTTAGTGTAGGCTTTATTTCTATGCACTTTCTCTCCTTGATCCTATCAGTACCAATCCGACACTATGATAATTCTTCACCCGAAATCCTCATGCTATGATTATTTACTAATGCACAACTTTTAGCTTGGGGGATGTAATCTGGAAACACAACAATAAACATAACACAAGAATACCATACACTATGATAAGAAGGAATGATGATAAATCTGAAATATCGGTGTAAATTACCATATCAACATGAAATTGTTACAATCTCACCCATGAGGTACTTCAAGTCTTACTGACTTCACTTGCCTTCCACCAATAACTATGGGAGAAACTTCACAATTACACCTCGTAATGGATTCTTTAACACACCATCAAAATGATGGCTTCTTTTACACACTAACTCATACAATATTTCTCACTACTTGCTTCTATGCTAAATGAGGGGATGGCCTCTTTATTTATAGGAATTCGTCTTATCCACCCTATCTATAAGATAGGATAGGAAATCTCTTCCGGTCAATCATATTCCATGCCTAAACTCTTGCGTTTACATGTAGGCTTATCTTCTAAGATAAGATAAACCTTATCATCTCACATGGGTTTCACCTTTTTAGACTTTTCTACAAATAAAATACACAAAATATTTATGACGTCACTCTTTGTCATTTTTACAAATATAATATTTCTAATTCCTAATCATGTAGACCCTACTTCTCTACTTACCAAAACTTTGACATTTTAACATTAACGGACCACTTACGAAAAATATTTACTTTTTACAACATTCCTATTGTACTTTGATTATTACCATACTCTACTTTATTGGCGGCACTGCATCGACGCACTATTATCTTCTATTGGAATCCACTACTAGTTATACTTAACAACATCCTATTCCTAATACATTCATTAATAAAATAGAAATTACGAAGGAAAATTTTAATGTCGACATTTTACCCCTTCCTAGCTTCTACTCCGTCCTCGTAGTAGACTATTCTAGTGCTTGGAAAATCTTTAACTTGTCATGGTTGACCCATTTGGTAGTGGGGGTGCCATTCATTCCTCCAATCAATATGTACAATTTTCATGCACAACTTCTATTTTTTTTTAGGGCCCCATCCATTTGGGAAGAAATTTTCTCTGCTTTCTTTTTGTATCGGAATCATATACTAGAACCAAGTCATTCACATGAAATGGAGACCAACATATCTTTTGAGCAAAGTATTCTTTCTACTTCATTTTATTCTTATAGCTTTTATCCTTTGTTATTTCCCTTATTTCCTCTAGCAAATGAAGATGCACTAACCTTTCTTTTCTTCAATCACTTTCATTCATCCTTTCATTTTTCATATCTCATCATAGTGGAAATATCAAACTCAATAGGAAGAACTGGATCAATGTCATAAGCCAACTGAAATGGGGAGTATCTTGTTGCTGACTTTGATGTTGCCATATATGCCCACAATGTTGCATGAATCGTTTTATCCCACTTATGTACCTTTAAGGCTACATCTTTTGCTAGAATTTGACATCACACAAAAAAATTTCATTCCACTGTCCATTTGTGCTTGGCTTGTATGTTGTTGTCTTCCCCGTGCTTAATAGAAAAATTATTGACTAGGGCTTCTACCACCTCATTAATGAAGTGGCTTCCTTGATCTATTACAATTTCTAATGGGCAACCAAATCTAGTGACAATGTGTTCATATATGAACATTGCCACTTCATCCATGGCGATTATTTTCAATGGCCTAGTTTCAACCCACTTGGTTTAATAATGTGGCAACTACAATATACTTATTATGGTATGGGGTAGTTGGAAGTGGACCTACAATTTCTACTCCCCACTTTTCAAAGGGACCAAGTGGAAGAATAGTGCATAATGGAGCTGATGAAGTCTTACGGTTACCATGTGTTTGACAAATATCACATGTCTTACAATAATTATAACAATCTCTAAAAAGAGTGGGCCGTGATAACTTGCATCCAAGATCCTTCTTGTTGTAAGTTGTCCAGAGAATTGTGATCCACATGTAGCATTGTGGAATTATTCTATCATCTCCTTCCCTTGATCACGTCCAACTTCTCTATTATACTGTCCATCAAGTCCTATCCAAAATAATACTTCATGCAAAATAGAATATGGACTGGCTTGAGTAATCTTCCTCTTAGTCTTTGCATTGGCACCATCAGGAAACTTGAATTCATTCAGATAATTCCAAATATTTATATATTCGGTAGGGATTGTGTCAAGGAATAACTTTGCTTTCAATTTGGGAAATCATCATCATCACAATATGAACCTAAACCATCATAGGCTCGAGATAGTGCATCTGCATTGACATGCTTCTTTCCTAGCCAATCTATAATATCAAATTCAAATTCTTGTAGCAAAATTATCCATCTTGTTATCCTCCTTGATGGGTTAGGCTTATTTACAATATATTTTAGAGCCTGATGATCTGTTACAACTATAAATTTCTGCCATAACAAGTAATTTCTAAACTTCTTTATAACAAAAATGATAGCTAGAGCCTCTTTTTTAGTTACAGTATAATTTACCTCAGCACTACTCATTTTTCTACTCCCAAAGTAAACTGGATGATCATTCCCATTTTCATCCTTTTGGCTCAAAGTACTTCCTAGTGCTACATTTGAGGCATCAAGTATACATAATGAATGGCTTACTCTAATCTGGATTCTTTAAAACATGTGAAGACACCAGGGGCTTCCTTCAATTGTTCAAAAATTCATGCACCTTATTTCTGGTTCATAAGTAACATCCTTCTTCAAGAACTCAAGTTAGTGGTTGTGCAATCTTTGATAAATTCTTGATGAACCTTCTATAGTAACCCACATGGCCTAAAAATGATCTTAACTTACTTCTATTCATAGGAAATGGTAACTCTTTGATTTTTGAAACTTTATCAAGATCAGTACCAATACCATCTATGGATACAACATGCCCTAACAAAATGCCTTTAGAATATCCAAAGATACACTTTTTAGGGTTTAGTGAGGCTTTTTCTTCATCTAACCTTTGAAATACTATCTCCATCTCAGTGCAGGGTCCATATTTCTCCCATAGATGTAAAAATTATCCAAAAATACTCTGATGAAGTTCCCAATGTAGGGTTCAAACACCCTATTCATCAAGCACTGGAACGTTTACGTAGTATTACACAACCCAAAAGGCATAAATCTATAAGAAAACGTTCCCAAGGAGTGGTGAACGTGGTCTTCACCGATCTTTCTCCGTTATATGAACTTGGTTGTATCGATATACCCATCAAAGAAAACTATAGCACTCTGGCTAGCTACTTTGTCCTAGATCTGATATGAGAATGGAAGAGGGTAATGATCCTTATTTGTTGCCTTATTGAGCTTCCTATAATCAACACAAATGTGTAGCTTCCCATTCTTTTTTATTGAGATCAAAATGGGAGAAACCCATTCTGAATTCTCCACAACAAATATGAATTGTGCATCAAGCAAATTATCTTGGAAAAATTAGGATTCATTCTAAATGGCATTTGCTTTATGGGCTTAACACCATCTACCAGTTCAATAGAATGTTCTACCTAACTTACTTGATGAAGTTCCTTGTAATGAAAATTTAATATGTGTATGTACCTTCGAAAGAGCTAGAGGTAGGATTCCTTCTCACTCTCCATCACAACATCACCAATCTTTATTTGTTGGAGACGATCATCAATTTCTTCTTCAAATAATTTTATGGGTTCATGAGTCGGTGTGACTGGAAGGATATCCATGACTGAAACATCAACCTCACTTTCTTCATCTTCTGTGTCCACTTCATTGCTGCTAGAGTAATCAGAGGATGTCCAATAATTAGTTTCTTCACTTGAATCCACAAGTTCTATTTTATGATGTCGAGGATCACGTTTATCTTCACCCTCTCTCTACCACGTCCAAGTTTCATGAAGCCTTCATTCCAAGTAGCTTATTTTATGAACTCTCCATAGCTATGGTCTTCCCAAAAACATTAGGTACGTAAAAATACCATTTTTCATCACATGAAAGTCTACCACACATACAACACCCATAACAGATATTGCCACATTTGAAACTAAACCTTCTGGTTTAGTTTTTCCCTTATTTAATGACCTTAACATAAGTGTTGAGGGGTGATCAATTTTAAACCAAACATATTCATTACGAGACTAAGTCATTACATTAACTCGCAACACCTCCATCAACTAAGACATAATGAATTAAAATACCATTACATAATACCTTATGTTGTGGAGAATAGGGATTTTCCTCTTCCTCCAAAACAGGGACCTCAACCTCCTTCCTTCATTAAGCATTGAGTCCACTTCACAGCTCCCGCCTCTTCTCAGAAGAAATAGCCAAGAGTTGACCATATTTAATATTTACAGCCTTTTGGAAAGATCTTCTAAGATGGAGTATGGTCCTTGTCCCTATGAAATCATAAAATCTTACACACCCAACTTTCTTCTCCTATGTTTCTTACTAGTTTCTCCTTTCATCTTCTTAGGATCATTTCCATCTTGGTTATCTTTTTCTTTCTTTCTTTTTGTTACAAACACATCTACTTCATTATTTATGCTCTTATCTACTACATCAAAATAATTCACAGGTGATTTTCCTTTATCATTATCTCTTGTACCAGATGTAGAAGCTCTATCTGGACAATTATACTTATAATGACCCTTTTTATAACAACCATAACATACAACTTCAAAAATATTTCTTTTTGGACCTCTATCTCCTCCCTGAGAACTAAATTCTTTTCCTTGAAGAAGATTAATAGTTAACTGGCCCATCTTCTTGAGAAGATCTTCATACTCAATAGATGTACTAGGAGAAATATTTGTGCTCACCGAGAGTGGTTGTGGATTCTGAACAAATGTGTTGGTGTAGGCTCTACCTTAGCAGCAATTTCTTTGGGCTCCTCTTCCATTATTTCTTCTTTCCTTCTTACAATCTCCTTTGCTTGTTCAATGGTAGTGGGCAGTCATACTTCGGTCATTGTCGATCTCTGGCTTCATCGCAAGAATGAAGTGCTTATAGAGGAGATTATCCTCGCCATTCATCAACCCATCCGCTAATCCTTCTTTCCGGATGTGGGCATTGAGCTTCCTCTTTAGCTCTAGAACACGAGCATGATAATACCTTATCTTCTCCTTCTCTCCTTGGGATAGCTTTGTGTTGTGATATTGACCATGAGATCTACATATTTTTGTTGTTCACCAAATTCTTCAAGAAAAATTTTAGTTAATAAATCCCATGAGTTTTTCACATTATCACCTAGTGTTTCAAACCACCTAAGGGCTGAACCATCCAAAAAGGTAGGAAAAAAATTAGTCCATTGTTCCCTTCTTATGAGGCCATTACAAATGCAAGATCATTTAAACTCTTGAATGAAAGAGGAAGCATCTTCATTAGATTGGGCTGAAAAAATAGGAATCTTCCCCATTTTTAAATGTAACCACAGTGAAATACCAACTCACAAGTACAATCAGTAAGACTTATGTACACAAATAATTGGACTCACTACAATAGAAAGTGACTTTACACCTTTCTACAATAAAATAGGAATGACCATGGTAATCTTGACTTACTATGGTAAAAACTGACTTTACTGTGGTAAACACTATTTACGGTAAAAATGAAGTTACTGGGGTAAACACTATTCATGGTAAAAATGAAGTTACTGTGGTAAATACTATTCATGGTAAAAAGTAAAGTTACTGTGGTAAATACTATGCATGGTAAAAAGTGACTTTACCATGCTAACTACTAGGCACAATATAAACAAGGTTACCCTCCTATTGATTTATGACTAAGTGGGAATATCTCTTGAAAATCCACGAAGGAATGGTCCCAAAGAACGGAACCAAAATGTCATCACCAATCCGGCACTATGATAATTCTTCACCGAGATCTCCTCATGCTATGATTATTTACTAATTCACAACTTTTAGTTTGGTGGATGTAATCTAGAAACACAATAACAAACATAACATAAGAATACCATACACTATGATAAGAAGGAATGATGATAAATCTGAAATATCGGTGTAAATTACCATATCAACATGAAATTGTTACAATCTCACCCATGAGGTACTTCAAGTCTTACCAACTTCACCTACCTTCCAACAATAACTATGGGAGAAATTTCACAATTACACCTCTTAATGGCTTTTTAACACACCATCAAAATGATGGCTTCTTTACACACTTACTCATACAATATTTTTCACTACTTGCTTCTATGCTAAATGAGGGGGTGAGCTCTTTATTTATAGAAATTCAGGCTTATCCACCCTATCTCTAAGATAGGATAGGAAATCTCTTCCGGCAATCATATTCCAAGCCTAAACTCTATCCTTTACATGTAGGCTTATCTTCTAAGATAAGATAAACCTTATCATCTCACATGGGTTTCACCTTTTTAGACTTTTCTACAAATAAAATACACAAAATATTTATGACGTCACTCTTTGTCATTTTTACAAATATAAAATTTCTCATTCCTAATCATGTAGACCCTACTTCTCTACTTACCCAAAATTTGACATTTTAACATTACCGGACCACTTATGAAAAATATTTGCTTTTTACAACATTCCTATTGTACTTTGATTGTTACCGTAGTCTAATTTTTGGCAGCACCATACTGACAGCTCCATTATCTTCTATTGGATATCACTACTAATTATACTTAACAACATCCTATTCCTAATACATACATTAATAAAATAGAAATTACGGAGGAAAATTTTAATGTCGATAGTCCTTGGAAGGTTAGATTAGGATTAGATAGCTTTCTTGCATTAGAATAGCTTGTGACACGTATTTTAGGAGTAGAAACCTACCCTCTCTTCAGGTCCATCTCAAGTTCACAAGTTCCAAACCTTGAGAGATGGTCTAATGTTATGCGAGATAACATCAAATGCCCCACTCAAGTTTGATCCCATTTGGGGGTGATGTGATTTCACATCAACAGCTTTCATTCTTTTCAATCTGATCCAACTCTTTAATCATGACATCTACCCAATGTTGATATTTTCTTACTTTTAAAACATTCTTGGGTTCTATCATTTTGTAGACGCCAAAAATTAGGTTGTACCACCCTTATAGCCCTATTAATTAAATAAACCATACCTTACATATTCATATCCCATAGTGCACATGATTAATTGAATTAATTACTTTAATTAATTTAATTAATGTCCTCACTTGACCACCTCACCTAGCCACATCACCTAGACACCTCATCATGGACCTATTCTTAACATGTTCATTTTCACTTGAACTCAATCTCTACTTATTATAACTAACTAAGACTTAGTATAACCCTTAAATTAGATGCATATCTTTTCTCTAACATCATTCCCACTTTCTTAAGTGGAAACTACCATTTTGGAACTTGACCAATGGGACGAATCGCCAAAAGATAGCCAGGATCTACTACTTTGGCAACCTAGAATTCCCCACCGTAATCGACATCGGTTAACCCTAAACCGACACCAATTAACCTAAACCATTTTCGATTACCATATATTGACTTTGAAAACCTTGGTCTATGGGTTGGAGGAATTATTCAACTTTGGAGAGATAGATATCTCGCATGTAAGCACGAACCAGAGCCCTCTCGTACATCCAAACACACCCTAGCCAACACCAAGACTGATATGAAGACATTGGAATTCACGGCAGCATTCCTAAAGTACTTTCATGGCATTGACCACTAGTTTCATAGATCAACCATCACCTTCATCAAACCATTAGGTTTGTAAATACAAGTAAGTTCATTTTGATATGCATCATTCCATACTTACTTAGATCATCATTTCTTTAGCTTTCTCTTTTAAATCCTATTCTCTTTTGCATCCTATCATCCTCACCTTCCTGCCAATCCACCCATTTGACCATCCATAACATTTTAGCTCCCCACATCCAACCTCAAGAATCTCTGAGCATTCTCACCTATTTGATAACTTAACCGTCATTCTTCCATTCCTTGTGCAATCACAGAATCTCCCAAAACTAAATTTTATTGATTTTTACCATTCCACCTCTACCAACACCAGTTAACCTAAACCGTCATTGATTTCCCTCTCAACTGGCATCGGTCATACCCGATCGACATCGGTCTTTGTATCTCAGTAACTCTTCCTGTAACAACAAACTTATAACCTCACCGAAATAACCCAAAACCATCCAAAACTTGATCCTAACCCATTTGATTCACTTTGGCTACCTACCCAACCTCCAGATCTGATCATAACCTTACCTATTAGATTAGATTTTTTTATTGTATTTGAATGAGATACCTAAATCATATCAACTACAATAGGATGTCATTTAATTACATTATGTATTGCATTAAATTGTATGAAATAATGGATTGACATCCATCTAGGGAGTATCACACTTCCTTGATCTATCATACACTAGGTAGTCCACTGACATATATTATTTAATATTCTTCTTGTGGTCTTGTTTTGCATTCACAGTGTAGTTCCTCCTATCAAAAGGAAGTTCTCGCAACAACACTGGATTGGGAAATAAGAACACACACACTCTACTTTCCACCTTCATTTTATAGGTATTCCTCCTCACCTTTATCTTAATTATTTTTCTCATACGTACGTAACTATTCGATGAAACATTTTGGCATGCCTAGTGGGACCCTCTCTTGTGTTCTTTGCATCTTCTTCATATAGGGAAATCTTGTGTGTTTCTTTCTCTTTTTGAAAAATATACATTTAATCTTCTCCCTTGGTAACATTCTTTTCTTCTAATTGTCTAAACGACATTTTTGATTTGGTGTTTTAAATGAATCATTTCTTTCTTTTGGCATTTGCATAATAGTGAAAGAGAATATTCCTGACCTATTCATCACTTGTTACATCTAATATAATTATAAATTTGGGTTATAAAATTTGCTACATTTCATCCTTATATGATGCATTCTTAGCTCACATTTAAAACTCGAGGGCAACCTATACACTTTGGAAGTCATGCCCTGATGGTTGACATACTTAAACAATAGAAAACACTTTCTCCTCTCTCTCTCTTTTCCAAAATGCACAAATAAAAATTCACACATTTTCTTAAACAAAACCTTACCTAGAAGAAGTTGTCAATGATCACACGATCATAGGATTGATAGTGGGTGCCTAACTGGTTTCTCTATCCAGTCATTATCTCAGAGATAGGACTACCCCCACCAAAGCATAACCTAAAACCTCTCGCTTTAGAATTTTCCTCTTCATAAGATGCCTTCCCAACCAAAAAAATCTATTCTAACTTCACAAATAAGTCTCAAATAGCATAAGATAAAGTAACATAAAATTCACACATAGGATTACATATTTTTCTTAGCTTTCTTCCTGAATTACGTTTTGAGTTGTGAGGATTACGTTGCTTTATTTTCTTATTCATTTCACACTCCACCATCATAGTTGGATCATTCTGATTGTTGCTAAGTGTGTCATCATGTCATATTATCATTATCAGATTTCTAGATTGTTTCTTCATCTGATTTAGTTTATAAAATCCATTTTCTTCACTTCTTCATATTTCATAAGAATCGGTCGGTCTAGAAACCATCATCACTTCCCATCTAACCATCATTGGTTTACCTAATTGGTGTCGGTTACCATCTCTTTTGGTTATTTTACCCAAAATAGATTTCATCACCTTTTCTTTTCTATTTGTAGTCCTCATGACATCATCATATTCCCAACATTCGATATCACTTTCAAGTATAGTTTCCTCATTTCATTTTCATCGGTTTGCTTCATTTTCTCAAACTCGTGTTTCCCACATTAACCAAGATTGGTTACATGAACCGTCATCGGTCCCCTTTCACCTTCATCAATCACCTTAACCGGTGTCACTTTCCCTATTTTGATTTTTAATTGAAACATTGACAAAGTCCTTCTACTAGTATATGTTCTTTTCCATTTCTATTCTCTCATGTCATTTACAAAATATAGTTCACATGATACACACTAATTCACATTGTGTTGACTTGCTGCAGCCAAACCAACACCCTTATATTTCTCGCTAGTCTTCACCACTTTCACCTAGCCCATCACTGTCTTCCATCCTATCACCTATGGATCCAACTCATCCCATCCCCATTACTACTGGTGATGAGGAGTTTGCAAGACTCCTTAACCAGAATCACATGGCCTTATAATACTATCTTTCCTAATCATCTACTTTAGACTCCTAAGGACAACTAGTATACAACATGCCCATATCTATTCCTCTTGCCCTCGCCCCCACTTCCATGTCAGCCACCACTAGCTCAGATTTCCTTCATCCACCTTACCCCCTATGGTATCTCAATTGGAAACCACATCTGGTGTAACTACTACACCAATGACATCTATTGCACCCATGGTGTTGACCATCTCTTCACCAACCATCTTAAGCATGGCACATAACCCCTGGTGTTGGAAACCCACACCGCATTTCAAAACCTATTACTTTCCATCCCTTAGTCTCTACCTTGGTTACCACGATATTCATTACCACTACTCCACTTGTTTACACGCATCATAGGCAACCCCAATCGCATCTATCACTTACTCGGGATACCCTCCACCCGCATCTATTCCCCTTCGTAATTTTCATATTTGGCACCCACATATGTGGGGATGCCATCCACATCATACACTCATCATCAACCTCCCTTTATTGCAGGAGGCGCCTATTCCTCACAACCTACCAATGAACTCATTAGGATGATGATGGAAAAGTTGCAGACATTAGAAGCATCATTTTTCAGCTCTTGAACTCCTTAACTTATGAAGAGATGTATAATGAACCTATTCATCCATCTATTTCTATTTTTCCATACCCCATACATTGGGAAATGCCCAATTGCAACCATTTCAACAATAAAGAATACCCATAACATCACTTGCAGTCATTCAAACATGGGTCATTCAACCATTTCAACAAGAAAGAAGAGCCATGATGATGCTTTACTCCTACATAAATTCCCCATGTCCACCGACAGACCTACCTTAGATTGGTACAACAATTTACCTAGACATTCCATCTACTCCTTTAACCAAGTGGCTCAAGAATTCCTTGACCACTTCTTAATCAATGTAGTCAAAAAATCACCATGACCGATATGTATTCGATATGACCGTATGATGAAAAATCTATCACGATTTCATTTCTCATTGGTAAAGTCTTATTCACCAATTAACGTTTCAGTTACCTCAAGCTGAACTTATAGTGTTGTTCACTAGAGCTTGTGCTAGACACATCTCACCAACTCTACAGGTATAAACCTTCCATACCTTAGATGAAGCATTTACCATGGTGAGAAAGAAGGAAATTCATTCCATCGAAGAAAATAAAATCCAATTATGAAACAAGAATGCAATGTTAAAATCAAATGATTCTTCTTCATCTTCAAAACCCCAAAAAATTATTCAAAATCCAAAGGATCTTCCAATGTGGTAGTTCTCAAATCTGGTCCATATCATCCATCTAATCAAGCCAAACCTTCCTCCAATATTTCTCTTGATTCATAATTTTCATTTCTGGTAGGAATAACGAAAGTACACTCCAATTGGAGAACCCTATTCTTTAGTCTTGGAAAATCTTCTTAAAGTTGGATCCATTGCAATTACCCCTATAAAACCTCATACTAGTTTTGATCCCGCTCGTCCTATGCCTGTATGGTATAACGAAGATGACTATTGTAATTATCATTACGTTAAAGGCCATAGTGATGGTAATTGCATAACTTTTAAGAAAATTGTATACAAAATGTTAGATAATGGAGATCTTATCCTAAACAACCCAAACGCACCAAAAATCAAAATTTATATATATTTAAGAATCCTTTCCCTAACCATACACCATAATCTAATAAAAATGGTGATCCTTCAACCAATGACAACAATGTCCTGTGAATTCCATGTTGTTTTTGATATCATACCAGTCGCTCCTCAATTTCCACGTATTTTGTCTATCTATGAAATTTTGGCAAAAGCTCTTCTACCCACGGAGGAGCATACCTCTTCCAATCCTTCACCCTCGCAGGAGTCCCCTTCATTTCTTACTTCACCCGTAAGGCAGGTCCACGATTTCGCTGATGTCGTTTCATCGTATACCTTGCAACCTACCTAATAATAAATGGTATTAACTATCCTACTCACATAAGAATCATCATCGCTTTATCCTCCACAAAAAGTGAATTCTATCTCAGCCCACCGACCATCTCTCCTACCCATGGGTGATTCTTTAGACATTCCACTACCTGTTGGGGATAATTATCCATCTACATTCTAGGATACCGTTTACCGGGTCTCACCTCTTTTACCCATAGAGTTTGAGGCTAACCAATTCCTATATTGCAGGACATATTTTATAGGGATTTCCAATAAACCAACTGCATCTCT
This sequence comes from Taxus wallichiana var. yunnanensis, assembly GCA_018340775.1. NCBI lineage: Eukaryota > Viridiplantae > Streptophyta > Pinopsida > Cupressales > Taxaceae > Taxus > Taxus wallichiana. Next base: position 428,312,410 of record CM031241.1, on the reverse strand, counting down.
TGTTATAGTAGTCTCATTTTCATGACTGGCCAATCACCTAGATTACGTTGATAATTCCACGCTTTAGGGACATAGTCATCTCCCCTTTTAGACTCAAATGTTGCCTACAGATACCTCCATGACCTATCTAAAGGTATTTCCAACAACTAGAGTGACCTTGACCATGTCTGCACAAAACGGATTCTTATTTGTCACCTTTACCTACGTCCAAACGCTTTACTCGCATCTAAAACCATTCCTGTTCTTAAGAACCTACCCACACCAACATCTTCATCCATATTTATACCCATCACTACATTGGGTGTCATGCCGATGTCGCCTTACCCATCAACCCATCAAATTTGATTTAACCACGTCCTCCCAAACTCAGAACCAAAATTTCTCCTCCATCTAAAAGAAAGACCCAATATTTTAGGCCACAATCACTAGTCTCACCTACCACTCCATTGTCACCTTTGCCCCTTCCATCTATCCTAGGACCTCACCCATCAACCTTTACCAAAGAACCCCTATCCAAGGCAAATCAAAAGCTAAGCAACCTATGTCATCATCAATATCCTTTGGTACATCCAATTTACTCCCCACAATAAATACTCATACATTTCATACCACCTATTCCTTTACCAACTACTATAACCCAAAATTTTCCTATGCAACTTCAACCCATACCTTCACCTAACATCTACCAACCAATTCCACCACAACTCTATTGTCACCATGGGAAACCCATCCTCTTCCACCATCTAATTTCCCTTATACATCACATAATCCCATCTCATCTTTACCCAAGGTGCAATCCAAAGAAAATAACCCACTACCCCAGTAACAATGTAGTTAAGCCAACAAAACTTACCATTTCTAGTTCTTCTACCACACATTTACCCAAGCGTATACCATCAAAACCTAAGACCGTACCACCTACCAAACTATTGGTCCAACCCATTCCCCCTCCTATAACACCTCTTCCCCCACAATCATCTCGCACCTTTACCCAAACCCACACTCACTTCCCACTATGATCCATTGGTAGGGTCCTATGCCAACATTCTAGCCAACCTCTTAAAGACCTCGGTCATCATCACATTACCACCACATCAACCTTACAACACCCTCAAACCCAAACCAAAAGGGTTTGATGAAACTAAAATTTACGTCTACCATCGTGTCCCAAGACCTGATGTAGAATGTTGTAATGCTCTCAAAACCGTTCTCCTCTAATTGTGTCCTCTTGAAGAAACTTTTAACGATGATGATCTCCTTGATGAGAGACATGTTCTACCTTTACCTCTCACCACACGCCCTCTTCCCTTACTTCTTTAGTGACTTGCATCACCACCTCCATAACACTTTTATCCACCTCTAGAATTTGAGATCAACATGGTCTCAGTATTAGAGAGTTGGCCAAACCACCACCTAAATGCCAATGTGCCCTAATATTTTCGCAAGGCTCTTACCCCACATTAGGTTTTTGTCCATCGTGTCGTTACACTACTCATAACATAACTTCCTATCTACCTCCTTCCCTCGATTAACATGATCCAAGTTGCCACTCGTGCAAAAAGGACAAAGGAAAAGAAAAATTAACTAGCCCATCAACCAACCACGTGCCCAATATACAATCCGCATCGACACCCAAATTCACCATTCGCAGACCATACCCTATTTATGATGAGCTCACCCATTGTATAAATGATAAAATAATTATATCAATCCCCTATAAATATTTCTTTGTAAAATCTCATCCAAACCTTTGAATCTCATCAAACAACCCTTATGGAGGTTTTGTAATCCATCAAGGTTTTACCTAATGACCCCACACCAATAGCCTCCATTTTCACCCCTCATCACGTGGCCTCTCTTACCAAATAATCTCCTCTTACACCCACACCAACTCATCAAGTATCTCCCTTAGTTTTTTTGATGAGGAGATCATACCTCTCCAATCGGATGATCTTGATCTTGTCCTTTTTATCTCCATCTATATCAATAATATATGTGTATAATGCACTATGATCGATGGAGGTAATATCATAAACATCATCTCCTCCCACACATACAATCAAATGTGTATTCCTTCAAATTAAATGCATAATAACCCAATTATGTTGTGCTCCTTCAATGACACCATCACTTCCACCCTTGGCACCATTAATCTTCACGTTCGTGGGGCCATTGCACTATCCCAAAGTTATTGTACATCTTAGAGGGGAGTTCCTATATAAACTATTGCTTATCCAAACTTGGATTCACGTCATGGGTTGTGTTCCTTCAACTTTACACTGCTATGTAAAATTTGAACATGGAGGGCATAGCTATACCATCCTAGATTACCTGTTACCATTCAAAACCTATAACATGTTGTACCAGCCTAACGATGTACTTGTACCGCTTAAGACATATACCACTACCCCCACTTATCCTTTACCCACAGCCCCATCCACCAATGTTACCTCCACCTCTCCTACACCTAAATCATCTATTTTTAATGATGTCGAGCCTCTACAAACTGGCCCATCTATTTCTCGAACCGACCAATACCCCGCTTCCCCATCACCTAGTAATAAATCTATCCCCACTACCGAAATATATACTACCAATCCCTTAGAAGGTGTTTTTGAATTTCTCACTAGGGGAATACCACCTCTACAATATCAACACATTCCTCACTCCGTAAGAGTATGAAAACCTACACCAACATCCTTGTTATGACTATCACATAGGAGAGGTTTTCCCTTATGGTCCTCCCCACCTTCGCACCAACTTAACATATGGGGGACTTGATACTACCACCTATTCACCCAAACTTCCATCCCAAACATGACAATTTTCATCTAACCTCCAATATCTCACTAACTACCACTTCGCCCACACTTTCCTTCATTGTTGTGCATGGAAAGGCTTTGGTTTTGATTTTTTAAACAAGGCCATCATACCATCATCTCGTGAACCAACCGAAAACACAAATATCACATCAGCATTGGATTTTCCATACCATATTCCAAGAAGGATCGCATCAACCTCATTGAGGACAAAAAACCTTCACCACCACCTTCACCCATAGATTCCATAGATCCCGAATCTATTCCTCTAAACTTTTTTTTCATGAACACAATTTCCCTGAACCTCTAACTTATCAATGTGATGGTGAAGCTCCCTCTTCTCTTCCCTTCTTGTATCCTAACATGATCGATGACGATACACCTATTAACATTGTTCAATGTCAATAAGATGAGTCTATCTTTAGCTACCTTGGTGCAGAATATTCTTATATTCACCGGTAGTTTCCTTCTAAGACACAAACCCTATTGAATGAATTAACTATTGAAATCACCATTCAAACTTGGGATGACCCTCACATTCTAAAGATAGGCAAATATTTAGATACTCGATAAATATTTACTTCTTTCCTCTGAGATCATAAAACACCTTTTCTTCGTCCCTATACTAATATTCCCGTATTGACCAAAACATTATGGTCCAAAGTATCGAAACAATTCTTGAATCTAAACTCATAAAAAGAAGCTACGTAAAATGCATCCTCACATTTCCCTTCTTGTCAAAGAGTAACTTCAACACCTTTTCTCGCTTCCTTTATCGTACCTATTGACTATCCCCAATGGATTTATAACATCATTCCTATCACAAAATCAAGAGGTGAACTTCATAGTTACATGGATTTCGTAACCTCAACTTAGCTTTCCCTAAAGATGAATTTCCTTTACTAGGTATTGACCAATTGGTTGATCTAACTACCGTCATGAGATGTTATCACTCATGGATGGTTTCTCAAGTTATAACCAAATATTACTCACCCTAGAAGATCAACACAAAACTACCTTCATCTCTCCTCGAGGGACATTCTACTATCGATTCATGCCTTTTTGCCTTAAAAACATTGGTGCTACATATCAGCGGGATATGACTTATAAATTCCATGACATAATGCATCACATATTAGAAGAATACGTAGATGATCTTATTTCCAAATCCAAAATCCGGATCAAAAATATCATAGTCTTGAAGGTCATCTTTGATCGTCTCATCAAGTATTATGTTTTCCTTCACCAAGAAGTGTGTCTTCATTATAATTTCAGGAAAAATACTTGGTTTTATAGTTTCTTTGCATGGCATAGAAGTAGATCTTGCTAAATTAAAGGATATTCTCAAAATGCCTCCACCTACTAATATCCACCAAGTTCAAAGTTTGTAAGGTAAGTTGCAATCTATTTGTCAGTTTATTTCACAACTTTTTGATCGCTACCAACCATCTCGTCATCTCCTCAAAAATGACATCTCCTTAAAATGGGATGATGAATGCCACAAATCCTTTAATGCCTTAAAACAATACCTTCTCCAACCACCAGTTCTCATTCCTCCTAAAGATGACCAACTCTTTTACCTATACATTTCTAATACTTGATCATTCCTTAGGTTCCATTATCACTCATTACTATGAGCAACATTGGGAGCAATTGGTTTATTACATAAGTCATACCCTTTTGGATTACGAAACTTGGTACACTCATGCCCAAAAAAAAATTAGCCTTATTTTTGTCACTACTAAAAACCATCTCAAGGTCATCATACCATCATCCTGTAAAGCTAACCAGTAAATAAAAAGATCACAAGGTGGCATTGGCTTTGTCACATCATCTTCTAAGAAGTCCCACATCAACCTCATTAAGGATGAAAAACCTTCTCCACACCATTCACCAATGTCACCACCTTCACCCACGGAGTCCATAGATCTCGAATATGTTCCTCCTAACTTTTTTTGTCAAAACGATTTCCTTGGGACCTTTGACTTATCAACATGATGGCGAGGTTCACTCTTCTCTTCACTTCCTATATCTTGACATGATTAATGACGATACACATTCTATTAACATTTTTCAATGTCATGATGATGAGTATATTCTCACTTACCTTGGTGCATAAGATTCTTATATTCACATGTCATTTTCATATGAGATGCAAACCATGTTGAATTAATCGACCATCAAAATCAATATTAACACTCAAGATGACCGCGCACATTCTAAAGATAGGCCAATCTTTAGATGCCACTTTGAACAAGAAGATTTTACTTCTTTTCTATGGGATCATATCAATGATTTTGCTTTTTTCTATGTTGATATGTCCGGTATTGACCAAACATTATAATCCACAATATCATAATCATTCTGAAGCCAAACCCATGAAATAGAAGCTGCGGAAAATGCATCCTCACATTGCCCTTTTTGTTAAAGAACAACTTCAGTGCCTTCTCTCGGTTTCCTTTATCCTATCCGTTGACAATCCCCAATGGATTTCTAATATCATTCTATCATCAAAAAGTGATAGGGGGACTTTACATTTGCATGTATTTCCACAACCTCAACTTAGCTTACCCCAAAGATAACTTTCCGCTACCAAGTATTGACCAACTAGTTGATTTCACCACTAGTCATGAGATGTTATCACTCATGGATGGTTTCTCTTAGGTTATAACACATTATTACTAGCTCAAGGATCAACACAAAACTACTTTTATCTCCTTGGGGAAATTATGCTATTGAGTCGTGCCTTTGGCCTTAAAAATGCTAGTGCTACATATCAGCCAGCTATGACTTATATCTTCAATGACATAATGCATCACATATTGGAATACTAGTTAGATTATCTTCTTCCCAAATCCAAACATCGGGATAAACACCTTACAGTCCTTAAGGTCATGTTTGACCGCCTCATCAAGTATTGTGTTCACCTTCAACCTAAGAAGTGTGCCTTCGTGGTTCTCTCAGGAAAGCTCCTTGGTTTCATCCTTTATTTGCATGACATAGAAGTCAGACCTGCTAAAGTTAAGGATATTATCAAAATTCCTTTGCCTACTAATCTCTGCCAACTTCAAAGTATTCAAGGTAGGTTGCAATCTATTCGTTGGTTTATTTAAAAACTTTATGAGCTCTACCAACCATTTCATCATCTCCTCAAAAAATATGTCTCTTTCAAATGGGATGATGAATGCCTCAAAGCCTTTGACACCTTACAAAAATACCTTCTCCAACAACTAGTTCTCATTCCTCCTAAGGATGACCAACCCTTTTACCTATACATTTCTGCTACTAGTCATTCCTTAGGAGCCATGCTCGCTCATCGGGATGAGAAACACTGGGAGAAAGTGGTTTATTACATAAGTAATATTACCCTTTTGGACTAAGAAACTAGGTACAATCATGCCAAAAAAAAATTCTTAGCCTTATTTTTTGTCGCCACTAAACTTTGTCATTACTTACTTAACCACAAACCTTTGTCATCACTAATACAAACCCCTACATTACATGTATGCCAAGCCCTACTAACATCAATGTGTTGCATATTGGATCATGCTTCTTGTAGACTTACACCTCAAATTCATCCATCAAAAATCTATCAAATGCCAAACTATCGCTAACCAACTTGCAGACACACCCCTCTACAAAGATCAGCCCTCTAACTTCGATTTCCCAAATGAATCCATTCTACCCTCTCTTTAGATGATATCATTTATAAAATGACCTTATTCTTTGAAGATTCCAAATGTTAGTGTGGGGGTGGTACAGGTGTTATCCTCATTCCTCTTGATGCGGAACCTATGTCGTTATCATTTAAAATAGATTTTGATTACACTAACAACATCACCGAATATGAAGAACTCATATTAGGCCTTGAACCATCATCTCCCTAGATGTCAAATAAATTAATATCTTTGGGCACTCTCAACTGGTTGTAAACCTATTCAATGGTATATACCAATTATGTCATAACAAAATAATTTAAAAGTAAAAAAACCATGTTAACATACTTCTAACTACCTTTGACTATTACGAACTTCAAACCACCCCATTTTCTACTAATAAAATTGTAGATACCATGGCCTTCCTAGCTTCTCAAATACCAACTTAACACATTCGACTCCAAAATATTTGTCATAATAAAAGGTTGCAAACACTCTCTTATTGATCTTGATATGTTGAATCTTTCAGAATTGTTACACTGACCCACATAATCTTTGGTATAAACAGCTTAATAGACTACCTTTCCCTTTCCATTCTACCTCTCGAGTTTTCTCATAATGGAAAACGCTCCTTTCTTGAAGGTGTCTCCCGATATTTTTCATGGGTGGTCTTCTTTGTAAATGTTGCTTCGATTATATTCTCTTATGATGCCTTACAAGTTTTGAAATTCCATATACAATCAAGGAAGTGCACGATGGAATTTGTAGAGGTCACTTTAGTGGCTTAGTTGTTGCTAAGAACATTATTCGACTAGGCTATTATTGGCCAACCCTAAACCGTGAATGTTTTGATTACGTCAATTATTACGTGAAATTCCAACAACATGCTAATCTTCGTCACACACCTAGTCATGCTTTATAGGTAGCATGATACCTTTGGCCTTTCTCTCAATGGGGTTTGGATCTTGTCGGATATATACATCCTCATTCCTCACAATGCCATCAATGGATTATAACCACTACTAAATACTACACTAAATGGGTAGAATCCATATCATTTCTACAAAATCTGAAAAAAATGTGAATTCATCAACCATCTCATTATTTGTCATGTGTCCGTCACCGCCTCATCACCGATAACGAAAATAAATTCAAAAAAAAACCCTACAAGAGCTTTATGAGGCTTTTGACATTCAACTCAATTTCTCTTCACCTTACTACCCACAAATAAATGTCCAAGAACAATAAATCAATAAAACCTTGAACAAAATTCTTATGAAAGTGGTTGATTATACTGGGAGGGTTTGACATACGCACATTCCTTTCACCTTGTGGGCTTACCGCACTAGTATTAACACTTTGAATTCTGCCACACCTTTCTCTCTTGTCTGCGATATCAAGGTTGTCATGCTTCTCGAAGTCTCGATTCCATCTCTTCACATCTCACTCCAAGACACGATCAATGATGGTGACTTTCACCAGGATCGTTTAACACAACTTGAGTTATTAGATGAGTTTCGTCTCAATGCTTTTGATCATCTCCAAATCTACCAAAAATGTATCAAATGTACCTATGAAAAATGTGTCCATAATCAAACCTTACGAGGTTGGCGAACTTGTCCTAAAGGAAAATCAACATGTAACCAAAGAAGAGAAAAGTAAATAGGGAAAATTTTCTCCTAATTGGCTTGGACCTTATATTGTTACTCATACCTATGGATCAGGTGCTTATCATTTGTCTTCACTCAAAGGTAAACCCAAACTCGAACCCCCTGAATGCCTTGCATCTTCGATCATTTTATTGTTGAATCAAATCTTCTATCACCTCATTTCTATTTTAAGACCGTCCCTTGAACACCCTTTACCTTTTTATATTACCTATTCCTGTTGTCAATGACTAAATAAAAATCATTTGATTACCCGTCACCTTTTAGCCTTATTTTCAATATGAGTACCACGACTCTACTCATGGCATTATTTTCATGGATACTTTTAGTATTTTTCAGATGGAATCCCATGTTCGTTCATCATTTGAAAACATATATTTCATAGTTAACCTCTGTGTGTTATGGTTTTGTTCTTCTAAGAAAGAGCCTAATCTCCCACTATAGTCTTTTCCGTGATGTAAAACGTCCAAAAATAAAAATGGGATTCAACTCCTTGAGTCAAACTTCTAACTAAGAGATAACTCCTAAAAGGGAAATCTCTTCTCTCTATCTCACCACTATAAATAGACTGCTCCCTTGAAGGATAGCTATACAAAGCTAGCCATACTACACATAGTCTATCATCAAAAGGGACTATCCTTGCAAAAATAAAATAAAATATTCAGAAGCTTCCCGCATTGATCATCTTCACGAATACCTTAAGGATATAATATAATCATCCCATGTAGACTTCCGATATCGATCAATCTATCAAAAAAAAGTAAAAATCTAAAATGATAACTTTTTTGTCATGGACTTGCCTTTTCTGATCATGGGTTTCTTGCCAAGTAACATGTCATCTCACACTAGAATATCCTCAAATCAAATTACCTTCACCTCATTGCCTTCTTGCCCTAATTTCTTACCCACTCAAGGGATGGGCCACAAACGTGACATTTTGTGATCAAGTGACTTTCTTCACCCTTAGAACAATCTATCATACATCACTTTTAGGTTCTTATGTTCATATGCCAATATTTGGTATGATTGACTCATATTTGTTCTAGTCAATTAGGTGGATCCTTTTTCACCTCTTACAATCTACATTCTTCATCACCTATTGATTCTCCTATACAAGACTAGATCATCGACATCTACATTTTAAATATTTCCTATGACCTAGACTCAACCATGTCTATGACCTAGAGTCAATCATGCTTGAAACCTACAAACCATTCCTCTACCTCATCATATTCTTCCCTATATTATGGGAGAACTACATCGGCTTGAGGCCCCTTTTAACTGGGGCTATGTAGGCAACACTTTGAGGGCATGGGGCCCTTGGAGGTTATCTCAGCCACTCTTTACCCTAACCCATTTTCCCACATGTTTTCTATTAACATTCACCCTTAATTAGTTTCCATTTTTCATAACATTTGGAAATTTATCATTCATACATATCTACCATTTTATCACACCATCAAAACATCCAATCAATCATTCCACATTTCTATAATATCAAAAAAATTGGAAATTTACACCATAACATACATATAAATCATCATTTATTTCCCATGTTACTAATAAGTTGGAAATTAAATCAAAACCAAAAACATGATCAAACCATGCCTATACCTAACTCAACCATGCCAATACCTGACTCAACTATGCCTAACTGACCTGACTCCACCATGCCTAATCCACCTAGTTTCCATCCACACAAAATAACAATAGAAATTTCAAAACACAAGTACATCATCCATACCATCAATCTCACCATCTATAAATGAAAGTATGTGTATCCATCAAATATACACTGATATAAAACAATAGAATTATTTCTTAGGTACAACCTCAAAATCTTTGGAATGCGCAGCCAATATAATAATCAACTTAGAAAAACTCCCATGTATAGCCTCACTATCATTGGGACGCAGTCGGTATATAAAAAAAAAAGTATAATGATCGTATATGGTGGCTAATCATCACAACACCTGTATCCATGTCATTCTCATTTGTATCCTCCTCCTCTCCTCCAGCCTGATGCCCTCCCAACATCTCTCCACCTTGCCTAGGTCTTGTCTCTGCTCGGCTTTCAGTAACCGAGTCTATCCTTTGTGAACTCGTGGCCTCACCCTAAACTCCGTCTCGGGCTCATCGTCCCTCGTTCTCTTTGAGCTATGTGTGTGATATCTTGTGCTCTCACTTTCTTCCTATTGTGCTCTTTACTCAATAGATAGAGAGGGGCATTTATCCTCGTAGTTGTCAACTAATCATGGTAATATCTAGCCTCATTCTGGGGCATACATGAATCTCACCATTGACATTATATGTGGTGGTACCATCGGTCTCATTGCCACTGTAAGCTTTTCCTTGCTAGGGTTGGTCTTGGAACCTATACCTATGTACCCTTTCCTCCTCCCCTCGTACTATACAACCCTATCCCACCGCTGCATGTGGAGGTGTTTGCGTTGTAACCTTGGCCTCAGTAGGGCCATAATATGAACCTTTGTAGTGGCGGACTAACTCTACAAACTTGTTATCTATGCATATAAGGTGGTTACTTGTCCCCATCACCATCACCACCCTATATGGGTACTTGTCCCTATGTAACCTGGGCCTACAAGGCTACCACCTGCGCTTGTAAAGTGGAAACATGTGCCTTTGATCCTATGAGCTGCCCCTTTAATACTCCAAGATGTGTCATTTCCACCTCTCTGTCATTTTCCCAAATAACAAAACGTTAAAATGAATCCATAAATTATGGATTTTTCTTTTTATTAACCCTAACCTAACATGACCAACGATGGTAATACCAAACCGACGTTGACTACTTTATAATCGGCGTCGGTCACCTGCCATTACCATTTCCACCATCTTTGTGCCATTTTGACCTCAACTCATTATTACTAGATACCCTTTGACCTTGCCCACACTTATTACAACCTACCTACAAGCCCAAACTACCCCTACATGTCCTTAGTTGGGTTTAGGGAGTTGTTATTTTACCTATACCTTGGCCTTGCCTATGCCATAACCTATTTACCTAGACATGACCTACTTTTTGTGACCATTCACATTATTTACTCACTATACCTTATGATGACAAGATCGATTTGGTTTGGCTTGATGACCTTATCTTACCTATTATCGTGATGTTTTTCTCGACCCAACGCTTTGATGTACGAACATACCTAAACATTCTTGTAGTTGACCTAAGTTGTGTTTCTAGACCATATCTTATGCCTTAGATACCTAAATCACTGTAACCTTGTTGGGATAAACCTATCAAACTTAGACAATGTAGATTTTTAATCTTGTCACCTAGTACCGTGTTGCAGTCCATATGTGTGCATGTATTTGATTTTCATTACCTATTACCTGCTTTGACCCTATTCCATTACCCATTTCACAATTTGACCTAGACTATTACCCATTACCCAAGTTGACCATTACCCTTTCCTAAAGAACCCATACTCTTCCCCACCTACCTTCACTTCCACACACTACACATTTATCAAACCACTCTCCAATCCCGTATAACACGTCATCTATTCCCGGTTTGAGGGGGATCACCTTCACCCATACCTGGGAAACCCTACTCTCACCCACAAATGGGGCAATCACTTTTTTTTTGGTTAGCATTTCTTACCAAGTAGTTTTATTTTATTCCTAACCCGCGAAATCTCCACGCAAGGGTAATTCATCAAATAGTTAATGGGTTTCTTCAAAATTCCTCAATTTCATATAAAGTCTCATTAGTGCCTTTACAACTATGACACCCGATAAGGATCCCATGTCCCCTATCATCTATGCATTTGATGGATTATCATACTATTCTTGGAAGCTCCCATCTTACCAAAGACTTGGGAGGATGTTGAAAACATTATTGAAGTCTATTTTAAACGTATTATACTACTTTTCATACGATTTATAAGGTTGTTTATCAAACCCAATTATTGTAAACCAACAAAACAACATATTCCATGAGGCCGCATTTTTTAACACCTTCCTCCAAACATTCATTGTTCCTTTGTATGTGCCCACATTCACTTATAAGACAAATTTTGATCCACATTCTTTACAAGGATTATCGCCAATGAATATATATGTTTTTGAAGGAAAACTATGCCTTGAAAATATGCTTTACTTAGGTACAACCAAGGAGGATGATGACAATGTGAACTGACCATTTTGGATGATCATTGGATACATTAATATGAGGGTTCCAAAATCCATTTAAACTCCTCCATCATGAACATATTGCAACCCTTTTTCAGTCAAAAGAAATTCCTAGAGGGCAAAGGAGTTACAGCAGAAATTTGGAGGCATCCTTGAACCCATCAAACTTAATTTCTTGAAGTTTCCTATGCTTTGATAGAATTCTAAACCCCTTCCAAAACTCATTTTCAACTTCCATATTTGTGTAGTAATGAAGGGGTTGATTAGTAAGGTAGTATAATTTGGATTTACATTAGTCAACTATGGTGCCTATAGGAAACTTAATATCGCTTTTGATAGTAGCTAGGAGGATTCTTCCCAATCCTTTCAAACTAAATTATTTGTGTAAACCTGTGTACAGAGCAATCCAAGAGACCACGTTTCTTTCCTCTATACTTGATGGATGTGTAGGTTGAGAAAAGTGTTGGAAAATTTTGGATGGATTTGTTTACAAACTACATATTACATGTAGGGAGAGGTGTTAATCTTACGTGAGGGAACCCATACTCATCCACATGCTACCTCTTGACAACACCTACCACACTCCACCCACTCCAATCCTCCAACATGCCACCTCCTTCACCAACCATATCCACCAACTCTCATGCCTCCATTAACACCCACAGACAATCCATTATTGACCACTTTAACCCATTTTCAAAACATAATATTCATTAAATTTTAAATTTGAACTTTCTTCTGAATTTCCATACGTTTTAGAGGTATTTTTATTTTATTTTATTTTTTCTATTGCTTTTACGTCTTTTAATTATTTTCATAGAATGAAGTATATACATGCAATAAACATTTAAGTATAAAATTAGTTTTATATATATGTCCTTTTATTTTTCTTAAATCTTAAGTAATTTTCTATGTATATACTTTCGGATGTTTGAGAATGGTCTTAGACATTGAGGAGATCATATGAAAAATCTACATAGTGGATGACTTCCCAAAATTTTAGACTCACCTATCTTTCAGATTAACCAAATAACTTGCAAAGAATAACCCCCTTAAATTTAATCTAAATTTCATATTTTCATTATCATTATTACTTTATAAGTAAATTACTAATTTTTATTATTATTATAACTTTTTGTTTATAATTCATGGTAAGATCGACACCAATATCAAAATTGAAATTACAAAAATACAACCTCGTCATAGCTTCGTATGAGATTTAACGACAACTCACATGGGATATGACACCTCGATCATCTAAGTAGTTGGTGAGAGTATTTCTCATACCAACTGGCCAAGTGCGAAGGTGGAACCCAACCCATCACCTAGACACCAAGAAGCCATTGAAGCACATTAACAAAGTATTGTAGGCTTACTAAGAAATAACGTTATAATTATGAAATAGTTGGTGTGATGGCTAAACATCAAATTAATAGCACCATGAACATCTAAGAAAAATAATAAAGGACCCTTTCTAGGATAAAACATTGTGACAATTAGAATTTTTATCCAATTTTGCCCCTTGGGAAGAATTGATTGAACAAAACCTTTCACAGGAGAAAGTGAGAGGTTGGTTAAGTCATGCAAGCTCACATTCATTCCCAAAAATCAAGTTACAGGAGGGCTCGACAATGGAGAAGCAAGGTCGGCAAATGAGTTGCCAAACAATGTTGAAAGAGATCAGAGCTCAAGAGAAAGGATGGAGAAAGTCTTGATTTTTTTAAGTTTTTTGCATTTTTGGCACTTCGGAAAAATAGGGCAAGAAATGGCTATGAAAATATCTGAAACCCAAAACCTTGAAAGTCCAATATTTTAGAATTTTAGGGTTTCCAAAATCTCGGCCGTGAAATTAGAAAATGGAGCAAAAAATTCTGAAACCTTGAAGTTTGAAAGTCTAAAATTTTAGACTTTCGGGTTTTTAGGAATTTTGGGAATCATGTCAAAAAAAATAGAGGCGAGCAAAAAGCCCGAAATCCTAAAAGTACAAAATTTTAGAATTTCAGATTTCATAATTTTAAGGTTTTAGACTTGAGTTTCGAAGTCTCGATCCTTAAAACACAAAAATCACAAGTTAATGTCTGAAATTCCGAATTAAAGAAAGTCTAAAATTTCAGACTTTTGGGTTTTTGGGTTTCAAAATTTTAGAACTCTAAGGTCATTTTGAGTGATGAATAGTGTTTCAATCTCCGAAACCAAAATTTCTGAAATTCTGAATTTCAGGATTTTAGAGGTTGCATGCATTTCAAAATTTTAAGAGTTTCGAACTCTCAACCCACCATTTTTGTAGGATGACAACTCCGACTTTCGAGGGGTCATAAAGTTTGACTGGAAGCTTGGATTTGAGTAAGAGAGGAAATTTTGGAAAGATTTTGACGTCTTAAACATGAAAAATATAGTTCTCCATGTTTAGGTGTCCCGGTTTCTCACCTATCACCATTAATGTAGTATGAGTTTCCTTTCTTGCCCAACAAGGAACAACATATGCAAACATGGGTTTTTTCGTAGAACCCATCATTGTTGTAGGAGAATTCAATGTATTTCTTGGGTGGTTAGAGTAGGATTTTGGATTTCCCCTATCTCCTTCTCTCATTCTTGCTATCTATTGTAAGGAGGGGCATTTTTTTAAAAGTTGGACAATTTTGCATTGCATCCTCCCTTCTTCCCTTCTCTGCGCAAGTGAATTTTTGGAGTTTAAAACCTTGCATTCAAGTTGTAATGCAATTTATTTTCCTCTTGGCTATTGTAATGCATTGTTTCAATTTTTGTAGCAATAAGATAGGTATGTGGATGATTTCAGCCCTCTCTTGTGTTTATTGCATCCCCCGATTTCTCATTACACTTTGGTTAGTCATGCATGCTTTGATTATATTACATTTTTATGGTTTGTGTTTAATTGTAAAGTAGGTTTTCAGAATTCCTTTGGTGCATGACCTCTATTAGTTAGGTTCATTTTCTTGCATCTTCTCAACCATGTCTCCTTGACAAGTTAGAGTAGGTCTTAGAGTAGATCCTCTCCAAATTGTATGTGTGCACCTAAAAAGAGGAATAAGAACCAATATTCATCCGAAGAGCTCTCCCGATTCACAAATTCCCACACTTTGGGGGAAGCTCCATGTTATGAAGTCACACTTAGAGTCTCAACCCATCAAGTTGCACACATTCGGTGGTGCTTTAATTACGCATCAACAAGAATCCCGGTAAGTTTGGTTTGAAAAAACAATAATCAATACATGTTTTGTGTTTGTTTTAAGAAAGGAAGCACTTTGATTTTTAAATTAGATAGAATTTAATAATAATAAATTAAATATATCTACAATACATCTGAGAGATGAAATTATCTATTATTTTTATAACAAAAAAAAATTGAAAAATGTATTACAATAAGATTAGTTTAAAAAATTTGCAGACATACAGTGTCATCAATTTCTACAAGAGTGAAGAACAAACAGTTAGTCAACTAAGAAAAACAATAAAAGACCCTTTCTACGATACAACATTGTGACAGTTAGAAACAACCAATCTAAACATCCAATCTATATGTCTGACCCCAATTGTAAAAACAAACAACATTCATATTGCAATGGACATCAAGATATAGAATATCCTTGAAGTAGAAGGGTGTCATTAGAATAATTTTTAGATATATTGGTTATTCGTCAAAAAAATATTTGGTGTTTTTCTATTGAGATAAGAATTTTTCCCTCATTTGTATATGTTAAATCAACCCCAATCCATATATAAAAATTGAGTTATAGAACATATGAATAGATTTCCAACACTATTTAAAACTTTCTAGAGCACCTAATTGAGAAATTCTCGAGAAAAATTGAATCGACGGTTCATCACATTCATGACAAACACCGACTAATTACATAATATTTAATTATAAGCATGTGTGCCCTAGAAGTCGTGAGAAACCCTACATAATCCTTGATCGGAAATATTTGAAATGAATCCTAATGGAGGATTTCCCTCCTTAGCATGCAATAAAATTCATGAACTTGTTTTGGGATTAAAATTATATGTGAATCCTTATGAATATAATTTCTACATACCATCTTTGAAATGGGGTAATTCAAGCTTGGCCACCAAAGAAACAAACTCAAATCGTGACTAAATATTAAGTTGGTCATCAAGAATCAAGCCTCGGCTATTATTTACTCAAAACAGATTTATGATGTCAATGTCATCAGGAATTGATTTGTGATCAATCAAAAAGGTGAAAGAAAATACGGTATGGGTATAGCCATAATAAATCTGGGTCATCCTTTGAACCCAAAATATATTTCATCTGTCAATCAATATGATTGCGTTTGGAACAATAAACAAGAAGAATAAGGTAGGAGCAATCATAAAATGCATACAACTACACAAAGAGGCTCGTGGATAGGTGATCTACATAAAAATAGCCATAGACCACTAACCCATTTAATTTCCTTCAAAACGGGTTAGAACCAAAAGAAAAATATCAAACATGCATGATCATGATGTGATACATATCAACAAAAAGAATAATGAATGCAATAACTTCATATAGAAAACTAGGAAAAAATCCACCGGTTAACTCAAAGTATTAGGGTTTGAATGGGGCGAGTGTTATTGGGTTGTTATCAATGTGTTTGCCAATTTGAAGCAAGGCTCACTTCACGAATTTTTCCACCATCTCTATGATCATCAAGGCTTCAAAGAATTAATTCCTATTACCAAATGTATTGAGCATAACAGAAAAAATATAATGACACAATAGGCAATTTTTTTCTTTAGCACAAAAGAGTAAGGAGGAAAAAGGGATGTCACCTTCACATAGACCTATGAGGGAAGATGCTATTTTTTAAATAGAAAAATAATTCTAGATCTCGAGAAACATATGATAATCGTCCATGATAAACCACGTAAATATGTGATTGGTTAAATTAAAATCTTAGCGTTGGACTTAGAAGGATCCAAAAGCTTACATTGATCATCGATTGTCAAATCCCTAAAAAATTTACCAAGCGAGTGATAAAAACTCATTTCGAGAAAATAACGAGTAGAAAAGGCCATTTGTATATCACAAACATTCAATGGCTGCCCTATATAAAGTCATTAATAACATGCAGCATCACCACCAACCATTAAGGCATCCATTGAACATTATATCCTCCTCCACTGCTCCGGGTTTTGCCATGCCATAGAAGTAAGGTTCGTGCAAAGAAGTCGATAACCAACACTTTAATTTAATTTGGCCAAGCATTTTGGTGACTGTCTCTGAAGCACAGTTTCCCAGACAAGGTACATCTCACACTGTAAAAAAATCGACGGCTACAGCAGTGTATCGATCTCATCAACATTTGGATTTATTCCTCACCAAGAACAATCTGTGTGCTTCATTGTTATTGGTCCACTTGCCCTCTAACATTGGATTTCAATGCATCTGCTAGCATCAATCCTGAACATCCATTCCACGACATTTGTCGGTCCTAGCAAGTCTTAACTCAATAGGAAATGCCTTATGACGTAAAACTAAAATTGACTAGGGAGAGGGGCCAATAGGTGAACAAGGTCCAATAGTTGATATGACTATTGATCACACAATACCCAATAGTTGTCATAGTACTATGTAGTAGTTTTTTTTTTTACATAATAATTATGTAGAGTAGCAAATCACATCATGACATGTAAGACCTCTCACCCATGTACAAGTACAAAAAAGTCAATGTTCAACCAATTTCACACATATTCAAGTATTGGTTTCCACCATGGTTGTAGTGTAACTCAAGTTTAGTATTTTAAATCAATTCAAAATATGGGTTTCCCTCCAATTGAACATTCCAAAGAAAAAATATAAGCTAATACAAATCTAAACTACAGATTAGTGAAAAAATTACAATCTCATATGATAAACAATTTATTTTATGGACCCCTTAACTTAGGGTGTACCACTACTAGCCCCTCTCCCTATACTAGAATTTAACGTAAATTTATTTATTTGTGAAGGTAAAATGTATGAGGATTTTTAATTTCCTGCATAACCTTCTAAATAATCTATATATTTATTTGATACAACTTAGACAAAAATAGGCAAACAATATTGTAAAAACTAGTCAAAGACAAAAGCAAGTGAGTCCGACTAAAATACTAGATGGATTAGCAAAAGGTAGCATGTCATCCAACACTCTCATCCAATAAAAATACATCTTGGAGTATCTATGTGTATATCTAGCAAACCCCTTTCACCTTAGTACTCCTTATTCTATTACTTTTCTTAACCATTCTCTTGGATTTGGTTTTTGTGCTTAACATGAGGTTGCATTTGTGATGATTTTTTCACCCTTGTTTGTCATTTTTCTAATCACTTGAAATATTCCTTATATATGAACCCCTCCATAAAATAAAGGATCCTTAGATTCATAACATCTATCTCATTTTTGAAGATTTGAGTTTTAGTTTGATTTCTAGGAATAGTAGGATCAATCTTATCCTCACCTTCCAACTAAGGATACCAAAGGTGATCCATGTCTCCAAACTCAGGCATCCTCAAGATCCTTTTACTCTTCCATCATCGGTAGTTCCATGATATCCCCATACTTGTCATAATGGTTCTAGGTACCATGGTCCTTATTTTCATCCTATTCCATTAGTAAAGTATCCCTAATCAATGCTTCGTCCTCTACGGACCATTTTAAACAATTTAGAATTATCGGTAGTTCGATTTTCAATAGAAAACATGCTACAAGTATTATTTTCTCTAATCTAGTTTGATGGGTGTAAGTTTACTTTGTTTTTAAATGATCTATCTCCCCCTCCACTAAAGTATATCATTCCATGGGCTCCCCTTTTTCAAAAGATTTCACCCAAATTTCATCTACAACATTAGGTATCTTTTTTCTAATTTTTTGTACACCACATAATTTAGGTAAGGGATTTATTACAACATCTTTCTCTTCTCAAATTGGATAATATTCCTCTTCATTTCTTCATTCTTCATTATTCTTCGTGATTCTTCTAGCTTACATTTAAGTTGTTGGATATCTAAATAAATAATCCTTATTGGTTCAACTTTGAGTAATTTCTAAACTATTTCTCAACTCTTTTTTTCTTATTTGGATATCCCGGGAGGTATTCATATATAAATACCCACACCCTTACCTTTTTTTACTGAGATTTTTGTCCTAAGAATTGAAATTGCAATGTTGTTCAAGGTGTCAAACTTAGTGATAAAAATAGCAAACAATAGAAATACATTCATATTTTACTCACAACAACCACATACAATACTTTCAAATTGAAAAAGGTAAAACATTACTCGCCACAACATTAACATAGAATCTAGAATATTTGACATAGTCATAGGGTCAAAGGAAATGAGTTTCCCCAAGTCTTTCAGGATACCCATCAAGATTTCTTCCTCCTATTATTTTAGATGGAGTCATAATGATATAACCCATAAAGGAATTAAGATAATATTATCACTCTCAAGGTCAAACCTCAGCCTCTGTTTCCTTAAGAAAAACACCTAATTTACCTATAAACCAACGGCCTCCAATAAGCGTATGAACACAATCTTCCTGTTAGCAACGGAGTAAATGGAATTTTTTTACCATGGCTATTGTTTCGACATTGGTCTTCCACTTCCTTGATACAAAAGTCATAACTGAGTCAATATTAGGAGTCACAACCAAACATTTACCAATCAAATCTAATAGATCTAGAACACTAAGTTGAAGGATATTTTCAATTACAAATGGTTATTTACAACAATAGGTAGTATTGGTTTTGAAGTTTCATCTCTACGTATGTTCGTCCATGTTCATTATTTTTTAGGGCAAGAGGAAACATGATCTGTAGGTGTGGATTTTCAAACATATCTTGGAATGTTACGTTGCCCATTGAATTGATGGAAGGAACAAATATTTCTTGAAGATCCATTCAATTGTATGCAGATTCTCGTGCACGACTAGGTTTTAAAGTTATACTTCTTGTTTCTCACAGCTATTCGCTCACAAATTAATTGGAATTAACATGTAAAATAATTTTACATTAATTAATTATGTATTAAAGCATGTAAACAGATTGAAACAATAAATCAACAACGTTTTCATGAATAAAATATAATCAACATTTGTTAAAAAAACAACTATTAAAAAATATGATTGAATTCATAAGCAACCTCGTATTCATCATTTAATTGTTTTGAATGAATAAAGAAAGGCGTGTAGCCATTTTAAGTCACCATATTTACTCCACCAATATCTTAGAGTGTAGTACAACAAAATTGTTTAACATGTCATTGAAATTGGAATCAATAAGAACCCGTATAATCTAGATATTTACCTCAAAAAAACAAGGGAGTGATGGTGATCATAGTTTTCTATGTCGATCATTGAGTACTCATAGGGAGTTCCAATCAAGTAATAGAATAAAAATATATGAATTTAAAATACACGTTTTACATATAAAAAATCTTCGCTGCTTCACTATCATGTTCAATTGAATGTATGGAAAAAATATATATTTCTTAATCAAAAAAATATTCCAACACATTGCTATATAGATTTTGAATGTTTCACTAAAATCATATTGATATACCTATGGAGACAATCTTGTAACTGTCTCAAACAGATCGATCACCATAGGTAGATGAAATTCTATATCTTCAAATGCTTGGGGTTCTCATTTACATAATGTTAGAAAAATAGTTTAAAAAGCAAAAAGTAGTTTGTTTATACATGATTTTATCTTTTTAGGTAGTTCACTTTTAGATTTCTACTTTTAGGAAAATCTATTAAAGGAAATAAATCAAAAGCTTTATATTACACAAAATCATGTGCTTTTTAGTTCTATTTTTAAGTGTTAGATTTTTACTTGTTAGATGAATTCATCTATTTATTAGAGGCAATTGTAAGTGTTTTGAGATATCAAACACATTCAGAGAGATTGTATTGAGCCGAAGCTCTAAGAAGGAAGGAGAAATATATGCACATAAGTGTTGATATGAGTTTACAATAATATGTTTTATTTGCAATTCTTTATTTTATTTCTGCTAGTTATTATTTTATGTGCCTAATTTCTACAATTGGTATTAGAGTGTGGATATTTCCAAAGGGTTTCTAATTGACAACAAGTTATGGCTTCTATATCCGTCTCAGAGACACCACAATTTATAGGAAAGAATTACGAGTATTGGTCATTAACCATGAAAGAACTATTCAGATCTCAAGATGTGTGGGAAATTGTAGAGAATGAGTACATATAACCCACGATGCGGCAGAACATATAATGCACTATCACGGAAGAGAAAGACACTTTGAAGGAATTAAGAAAGAAAGATGGAAAATCTATTTTCTTCATTCATCAAATCATGAATGAAAGCATCCCACCTATAGTGGAAACAACTAGTAAAGCATAAATTACATGGGAGAATCTCCAAGTTGCGTATCAAGGTAAAGAGAAAGTAAAAATTGCCAAGATACAATTACTTCGTAGAGATTTTGAAAATATTTCAATGAAAGATTCAGATTCCATAGAATCATTATTTACTTTTGTAGTTGGTTTGGTGAATCAAATTAAATCTCATGGTGAAAATATTGAGGACAGAAGAATTATTGAAAAATTTCTTAGAAGTTTTCCTGCAAAATTTGATTCTTTGGTAGTTGTTATTGAAGAAACTAAGGATCTAAGTCAGTTTTCAATTGATGAGTTGTATGCATCACTAATAAATCATGAACATAGGTTGAATAGATCACATGTAGTTGTAGATCAATATTTTTCATCATAGGTATCAGGAAATCGTGGAAGAGGAAGAGGAAGAAGTTCATCTAGAGGACATAGAAGTGGTCCATCAAACTCAAGTGGAAGAGGATATAGTCAAGAGCACAAACATAATAATTTTTCAAGTCAGAGACAGGATAAATGTCATGTGCAGTGTCACTATTGCAAGATATATGGGTATTATTCTTTTAAATGCAAGAAAAAACAAGATGATCGAAAAAAAAAAATAAAACCAGGTTGGGAGATCTACTCCAAGCTACATATTTATTGCATGCACAAAGATTGCCAAGAATTTCCTATTGAGTGTAATCTATCCCAAGAGAGTCCTAGTGATTTATTATATTTAGATTAAGTTGCATAGTAATCACATGTTAGGTAACTTAGATTTCATTTCTAATTTGGATGAGTCGGTAAAGTTAGAAGTTACTCTTGGGAATAATAATAGAGTGACTGTAAAAGGAAAAGGAAAAATCAAAATTCTAACAAAAAAGGGGAGCAAAATATTATGCAGGATGTTTATTATGTTCCAGGTTTGAAGCACAATCTTATGAGCATTTTCTAATTGGTACAAAAGCGATATAGAGTTTATATTGAAGAAAATGAATGTGTGATCATGGATAAATCCCAGTACCCAGGTGATTATTAAAGTGAAGATTACAAGTGACATAATGTTTCCTTTGAAGATTATACCAGCCACATCTAAAGCTCATACTACGGATTAGTCTCAAGCTAAGGAGATTGAATCATCTTTTCAGTTAATTTAAAAATATGAATTGTGGCTATGGCATCTCAGGTTTGGTCATTTAAACTTTTGTGGTTTGAATTTATTACAGAGAAAAAATATGGTGAAAGATTTACCTTTGATTCAGAAACCAAATAGAGTTTTTGAAGGTTGCATTTTAGGAAGAAATACGAGAATCTTTCCCAGGTTGAAAAATCAAGAAGAACAAAATCACCACTTGAAATTGTTCACTAAGATTTATGTGGACCGATGTAAAAAACTTCTATTAGAGGTTGATCATACTTTATGAAATTCATTGATGACTATACAAAAAGACATGGGTGTACTTTTTGAGACAAAAATAAGATGTTTTTGATATATTTGAACAATTGAAGGCCTTGGTGGAAAAGAAAACTAGATACTACATCAAATTTCTAAGGAAAAACAGAGGAGGTGAGTATGTTTCCAATGCTTTTATGTATTTTTACAAATATCATGGTATACACAAGAAGTTTACTTGAGGTATACACCACATCAGAACGGTGTGGCATAGAGAAATAATAGAATGATCATGGAGATGGTGTGAAGTATGATGAAGGAAAAGTATATTTCAAATGAGTAGTGAGAAAAAGCGTGCAAACTCTGTTTACATCTTAAACAGTGTCTAAAGAGTTTATGTTGAAACATGATTCCTTAAAAATCTTGGACTAAGAGGAAACATAGTTTTTCTCATTTTAAATTTTTGGTTGTGTGGCATATACACATGTGCCTGATGAGCTAAGGAATAAGTTAAACAACAAAGGAGAAAAGTGCATATTTTTTGGATATTCAGAGAATAAAAAAGCTTACAAGTTGTTCAATCTAGTTACCAAAAAGGTCATAATCAGCGAGATATGTAAAGTTTTTTAAAAATGAGGCATGAGAAGGGAGTATTGAGAAAAAAATCAGCGTAGCAGCAACTATTCTTCATGATAATATGACAGACTAAAACATGGAGTAGCAAGGTATTGTATCTTCTTTGAATCTTTGACATGCACCACAAGTTGTACCATAAGATACACCTCCATCTACATCTATGAGATCTCCAATATTTCAGTAATATTCAACCATCTAGAAAACACCACAAAGATTATAAGAAGCTACTCCTTCACTTCAAAAATTCATCATCGAGATAGCCCTTTGCAGTGAAAAATAAGGACTCTTAGTGATATTTATAATGTTGATACAACTAATGCTTTTTCAATTTTTACATTGTTTTGTTAAGCTACATATCTAGTATACTTTGAAGATGCTATAGACAATGAAGTTTAACTTCAATCCATTTATGATGAGATAGAAGGCATAGAGAAGAATCAGACATGGGAATTGGTAGATCTTCTAGAAGGAAAGGATATGATAGGAGTGAACTAGGTCTATAAGACCAAATATCTTTGCGATGCTAAAGTACAAAAACATAAAGAAAGGTTGGTTGCCAATGTTTTTCACGAAATACAAAGTTTATAATAATAATATGTTTTCACCAGCATGTTTGGACATGGTAATAATGATTTTAGTAGTTATGAACTCAAAACAAATGGCCTATTTATTATATGGATGAAAAATCAGCATTATTGAATTGTTTTCTTGAAGAAGAAATTTATGTTTATCAGCCGAGAAGGTTATGAGTTTGAAGGTCATGAAGGAAAGGTATAAATGTTGAAAAAAGTGCTATATGGTCTCAAACAAGCACCTAGAGCTTGGTACAACAAGATTGACGCTTATTTTATATAGAATGGTTTCAGGGGAGGAGCAAAAGAGTGAGCCTACCTTATAAATCAAGATCAATGAATAAGGTAAAATTTTTATTATTTGTTTATATTTGGATGATTTAATCATCACTGAAATCTATCTACAGATTCATTCAAATCATCTATGAAGAAAGAATTTGAGATGACATATCTAGGCCTCATGCATTATTTTTTGGGCATGGAAGTTCAACAATGAGAAGTTGGAGTTTTTATTTCACAAGTAAGGTATGCTAATGATGTTTTAAAGAGATTTAATATGTTTAATCACAAGATAGAACATACACCTATTGCAAAGAGGTTTGAATTTAAGTAAAGATGATAGCGAGATCATTTGTAGATCCAACATTATTCAAAAGAATAGTTGAAAGTCTCATGTATTTGACGGTAACAAGGCTAGATATTATGTATGGTGTGAGGCTCATCTCAAGGTTTATGGAATGTCTAAAAGATTCACATTGCCAAGATGGAAGAAGGATCTTGAGGTATGTATGTGGAACTAAGAATCATGGATTTTTTTATTCAACATGAGATGAGTTCAAACTCATAGGTTACACAAACAGTGATAGTGCCGGAAGTATTGATGACAAAAAGAGCACATTCGGATATGCTTTTCACTTTGGAATAGGTGTAGTTTCATGGGCATCGAAGAAGCATCCCATAGTCACACTATCTTAAACAGAAATAGAGTATGTAGAAGTAATAAGAACATAATGTTAGGTTGTTTGGATGAGAAGAGTGTTAAAATATTTGAGGTAGAATCAAGAGGATGTTACAGAGATATTTTGTGACAACAACTCAACAATAACATTGTCCAAAAACACTTTTTTCCAAGAGGCGAAAGCACTTAGACACAAGGTATGACTTCATCAGGGATTTTGTTAACAACAAAGAAATTTTTCTTGAATTTTGTAGATCCGAAGATCATTTTGTAGATATCTTTATGAAATCTTTGGGAAATAAAGTTTTTGAGTATTTGAGAACTTTTTTTTTGAGTTTTGATCTAAAATATGTCAAGCCTAGAAGTGCACACTCGGATCCGGAAGAATAAAAGTTTGAAGATCAAACCTAATGGGGAGTATTATAAAAAAGGTTTAATTTTGCCCCAAGAAAAGAAAAATATAGTTTGTTTTTGCATGCTTTTATATTTTTAGGTAGTTCACTTTTAGATTCCTACTTTTAGAAAAATCTATTAAAGAAAATAAATCAAAAGATTTGTATTGCACGAAAGCACGTACTTTTTAGTTATATTTTTAAGAGTTGTGTAATGCCCACAAATTCAACGTTCTAAAACCACACTAAACCTTAAACAATTATCCAGAATAGTTGTGGAATTTTTTTTTGTTTTAAGTTATAAGGGTGTCAACCCTAATATACGTTTAATTAATCCCTACCAACATTTACTACACTACAAAGGATGGACCAGGTCTAAGTTAAATAATTAAATATTCTTAATTCATTTCTAAGGTCAAATTAATTACAATCCACTAGGAAGGTACCATAAATTAATTTACTTGGTTAAATGTTTTCCCCTTCTTAGGTTAACCTTCAAACCCATATTTATTAAACCCCTATCTTTAGTTACCTTAGTTCACTTAAATTATTTTCTTTAAAGTCCATTTAAATAATTACTAAAACATACTAAGAACTAAATGATAAACTTAACATGCAAGAGTATTAGATGACCCCATTCACCCATTTACACATACCTTTAAATTATCTAAAAACCCATAATATTTATTCTTACCTAACAATTGTAGGGTTGATTCTCAACCCTTGGATCAAATAAATTATGGCCACTAGATCTTAGGGTTCCATACTAACCCTAACTATCCTTATGAAATCTTATTAAACCTTTTTCTTTTCCCTAGCCTCCTCATTTGGTCTCTTTTCTTTTGTTTAATTTGTAGGTTGGAGAAATGGAAGCCATGGGATCAAGGAAGGAAGAAGCCATGAATAAATTCACTACAATCAATATTGACTTAGATTAGATTTTGGATTTATTAGTTTAATGTCTTCTATTTGAATATTATAGAGGTTTCCACTCAAAATATGGGGTTGTTATAAAATTAATTCCATTTTGAGTTTCCTACATGGGAAAAACCTTACTTCATTTTTAATCCAAGAGATTGAATGCTTTTAAATACCCATTTAGATATTTTCAAGTTTAAAACAATTGATTTATACCCTTATGGCTTACTGGAGATTTCTTCTTCAAATTTCTAGGCTTAAAATTTTAATTTAACCAAGTTTAAATTTACACAAACGTTGATTTATATTTTTCGCCATCACTAATGAAACCACTTCCCAAAGAAGGCCGGTGGTCTGGGACTGCCACCCTAGGGGGTGACGATTCATGAACCACCATCCTACCTAAGCCGTAGTTCAAAGGCCACCGCTCGAGAGAGGGCGGTGGTTCTATTTTTGAAAACATAACCATCAATTTTACAACTTTTTCAAAAGCATGTTTTACTCAAGTGTTTTATAGTTTATCCTTAGTTGAATTTATGTTCCTAAAGTCTCCAGTTGAAGAGTTTAACCATTTATTCATTCCATGCCTAAAATTACTAAATTTAAATATTTTCTATTTCCATAGTAACAAGAAAACAACTACAAGATCATTTTCATTTTATTTCAACAAATTTTCTTTCAAGTTCAAGAGTAAGAAAGAAGCTTAATCTATTCCTAATATTATTGTTTTCCTTTCCTCAACAAAATGCAATTTTTCAACACAATAACTTAATTTTTGCATCTTTCCATTTCTACTACAACCATTTGTTCAAGTAACCATAAGAAACTTTATTTCACATTCAAATTTGCAATGAATACACTATTAATGTTTTACAACTTCTATGCTCTTCTTTTCATTTTTACCATAATGCAACTTCAACAAATGATAATGAACTTTCTTTTTCTTGAGCATAGATCATTTCCTTACAATGCAAAGATCTTTCATTTTCAACAATGTATTACAACTTAATGAACAAAATATACAATACAACTTTTCTTTCAAATACAATACTACTAGTCTTCCACCTAAGTGGGAATTACAAAAAGGGTTTTCTCACAAAGAAGGATTTCTTAGTCTTCTAAAAGTTCTCAAAGTCCCAACTCCTAAGAAAAAGGTCCATCATATCCTCAATTGATCAAAACAACAAAAATGGGGAAAGAAAACACTCTCCACCCAACCAATAATATAATGAGGAGAATAAGATATCCTCCTCCTCGGCCCATGAGCCCTCAAAAAAATGCAATAAAAGATGGATCCAACTCATGGAAACTACACAATGCTGTAACATCACAATACAAATCTTCACAACCATATAAAACACATTCAACACAAGAAAACAATCACAAGAATATAAATTTCAACATACAAAAGGCTTGAAATGTAAAGCCAATGGAGCAAGGATCTATGGGGAGATCACTAATGCTTCCCAATGAGATAAAGTTCCAACCATAAATCCCTCCAATATACATCTTAAAACCCCTTCAAAAATCTTACGCCTCCCTCAAGATCCTCTTATACCTACCACATTCTCTTATGCCTCCCTACAATCTCTTATTTCTCCCTCAAAAGAACCAAGCGAGAAATGAAATTATTTTCTTATCCAAGGTGGGGCACCCAACCCAACTCCCTCCCAAAACATGGAATAAAATATAATTCCTCCCCACATATAATATCCTCATAGAATTATCCTACACCATAGTTATGAATTCTACCCAAGAGCCCAACAATCATACAAAATATTCACATACATGCAATACACACAAATAAAAACAAAACAAGTAAAAAGAGTGTAGATCCTACCTTTCCATGGTAAGAAATTAAATAAAAATCACACTCCAAGCTCCTTCAAGATCAATCCAACTCACATAAGCTCCAATAATTCAACAAGCACCCCAAAATCCTCCAACTTACAAAATACAAGATCACAAATATTAAATGAAGCAACCCCCAAACAAACAATTAAACTTGCATATATAGAAAAAAAAAGAGAGGAGGGTGAGGTGGCTCCATATAGGATGACACATCACTTATCCTCAACTCCAATGTATGATAAATTTGTGGTTGAGAGGAATGACAAGTTTTTACACACACAATCGAAACCCACACTCTCTAAGGACAACATTAAAACACATGTAAGAAAAGTGTAATAAATATCAATTTTTGCATTACAAAACACATAATGGGGTCTATTTTTTACCCCCTAATCCTTAGGTATGGTTGGTATATGAAATTAAGAGGTGTGGGACAAGCTTAGCTTGCCCCAAAAGCCTCCAAAAATGAACCTTAAGCCCCAATCCGAAATTCCACGTAAAGGTAAAGTGTATAAAACTCAAAGTCACATACACTCAACTTAAAATCACATAGTCCAAAATAGCAACAACTCTAATAAATAACGCCATTTGTCACATCCCCAAATCACTTAATAATCATAATTAAATTACTTAATAAATCACATTAGTCAACAATGATTAAATAAATTACATTACGAACTAACTCATATACTCTGCAATTAAATAAAAGAAAAGGAAAGAATTACACACATGCCCATGGTCACCATTGGAGGTCATCTCCCCATGGGTACCCCTAGCAAATTAAAACACAACACAAGTTACCATGGTGACCTTCATTGTATCCATCTAGTATTCCGTTGTGGTTGGTCTTCAATCCCTTTTTGATTGTTGTGATATAATCACCAAACAAAATCACACAACAACACCTTCACATCGTGGCTACATAAAAAAACCAAGATAAATATATGCACATAAATCAATAACCATATGCATATAGCTAACTCATCATTTCTACTAACAATGCTATCATTTGTCTAAAATTTCAAAATCTCAATTATATCTTTTTATCAATATCAACAAGATCACAAGATTAGTTAAAAAGCTATATCAAAGTCAACACAACGAGAATTCCAAATGTTAGTAATAAATATGCCAACAACACATCATCATCAATATAAAATATATCTCAACATCTCTAAGAAACCACACAAATAAAACTATGAATCAAAGTCTATCAATAGTCAAAAATCTCTATCATCTAAAATCATGCTAAAAACAATTATATCGTAATATCCATGTCTAAAGTCAAAGATGAGTCGACACTACAAGTTTGGTGTTTTATTGTTGGATGATTCCATCTATTTATTAAAGGTGATTGTAAGTGTTTTGAGATATCAAACAAATTCGGAGAGAGATTGTATTGACCCTAAGCTCGAGAAGGAAGGAGAAAGTAATGAACATAAGTTCGATATGAATTTACAATAATATGTTGTATTTGTAATTATTTATTTTATTTCTGCTAGTTGTTATTTTATGTGCCTAATTTCTACACATAACACACATTAGGCCAGATATAGGCTATTCAATGATTTACCTATCCATATTCATAAAAGTTCAAAAGAAAACTCACTAGAATGTGGAAATGTACATTCTCATATACATCAAGTGTACAATGGAATTTGACATAGAATACAAGATAAAAACACATTATTCTAAGAATCTTACATGTATTTTGATCATACGAGAAATACCGATGATAAGAGATTCACTTTTGGTTTCAATTTTTCCTTATAATCTACAACAATATTATGGGGCAAGAAGAACATATTGTTTGTTGCTCACATTTCAATTGAAGCATAATATTTTAATAAAAGAGGCACCATTTCTAAAATGATATGAATACATTACATTCTAGAAGGTTTGAGAGTTTTGTGAATGATACCTAATATCCTCCAATTATGAAAAATGCAGTTTGATAAAAATGATTTTAAATATTGTATTTCTTGAGATGACCAAAAATTAGAGGTGCACGTACATATCATCCTTGAGAAGATTCTATGACACCACATCTAGCTTTAATTTTTCTTGAAAACATGCAAGTTTTTTCATAAAGGAACTTTTATGGGACATATATGATGCCTAAAAATAATACCTATTCATGTTACTAGATATAATGCAAAATTAAGTGGTGTAATAATTTTTTAATATATTAATTTACATTTTATTGATAATATTTTCGATAATAAAATACATTGTTTAAGTGTTATTATGAATAGTTTATAACAAGGTGTTAATGATATATAGATTACTTTCACGTCAATTTAGTAAGGTGTTAACTTCATATCAATTTTCAATTTTAATCAAGTGTAATTATCATGCAAGTTGTCCACCTATCATTGAATTTGATCTTGGGTACTAATCATAAGTTATAACTCAATGTACCAAGGTTTCTCAATGCCTATACACATTCTAACTCATATTATTAGTTTAATGATCATGTTTAAGAGTTACTTATGATAATCGATTTCTAACAATTGTTACGAATATATTGTGTAACATTATTAATAATATAGTTTAGAATAATTGTGAAGTTGTGAGAACAACTCACGTTGATAGGAGTGTGAGAGATCTTATAGGGATGAGATAAGTTGGGAGAGATTTGTGGGATGTTGAGTGATCATGAGAGAGATATGAGGGATAGAAGTTGACTCCTTACTTTAAGGATGTCATTTACCTATATATGTATGTAATCTCTCCAGTGTAATTTATCCCGAATGAGTTCAAATTTGATATTGTTATTATTTGGTGTTTAATGTAATTCTGTAGTGTTTAACAGTGGTATTAGAGCGTAATGTGAAAATGAAAAATGTTATTGGGGTAACATATATAGTTTCCCCCATACATGAGGAAGAGTAAAAATTATTTGGATTACGTTATTGTTTTAATTTTTTATTTCTTTATTTGTGAATCTGCGTACCTGTGTAAGGAGGATCTTGTTTGCAGCCAAGGAATTATGAGTTTGTATTTGATATTTGCACCATGATTTGCATTGGCATTTCTCACCACGTGGATTCGGCTCATGCATTTCCGCCCACATTTGTAGATCTGCCTGACACATGCACACATCTGCATTTACATTGAAGAATTGGTTCAGTTTGCTTTTAGATGATTGGGAAGACACGACTTGGCAGAGATTTGCATCAACAACTCCAGGGAATACGGTTTCCACCTATCTTGCATGTGTCCTATTGTGAAAAATCTCCACACGGCTTTATAAAAGAGTTTACTTCCCCAGCATTGATCCATCCGCCAGTTTTGCCATCTTCTGTTTGACGAGATCAATAACCTTCACTAATCCATCGTGGATTCGTGGACATCCATTTAATTCTGCAGTACTCCTGTTGATGGGTTGAGAGGAATGAAGGACGTGCTTGGTTCATGCGATTCATTTTGATTGACAGTATTTGTGTGTAGTAAGGTTTACATTGAATCACATTTGCTTTGAACTGCTTTGTGGAGACATTATTTTTAATGTGGTTTCCAGATCTATTTCAGATGCACTCGTGTGCATAGAAAATACTACCAGAATCTAGAATTTTTTTGGCAAATTGTGCATATTCTATCAACAATCGCCAGACCAACGTAGTGTTACATGAGATCGGATCACTTCTTGATGACATGATCATCAATCATCACAATCAATCGTCCGTAAAACAAGATGTGGGTGGATCTATCTAACCGTGTCGTTTGGAAGTTATCATTTATTGTTCTTGGCTGACCATTGTGAAGTACCTTGTGTGGATTCCCTTCAACACAGATCGTGTGGATCAATTCTAATATTGGCGAGCCCAATCCAATGGTATTAAGCTTTTTTGTTTATTATATTGTCCACACATCATGTGTAGAGTATACGGTCTGTATAAGTCAATAAGTAAATTAGTATTATAATTGTATTCAAGATTGAGTCTGTAGTCTTTATAAGGTCGATGCGAGTTTTAACTTATTTAGTCGATATACAATAGGTTTGATATTTTTGAAGTCTTGAGTTATTTTTAGTGTCTTTGAGAGTCATTAAAAATGTCAAAATAGGTGATTTTAGGGTATCTGTTTGTTGTCATTCTATTGTCATCAAAATTGAGTCGAAAAGTTGTTAAAAAAAAAAAGAGGACAAATGAGTGCATTTTCGGTGTAATCCGACAATGCAAATGAAAACTATTCTTGGCTTCGGGGGCTCCGCCCCTCGACCTGCCTATATCGTGACAGGGAACGCGTATCGTCCTCGGCTATACTTTCTGCTGAGTTAGCAGGGACATTCAGATGGAGGCAGGAGGCAACGGAGGAAGGAGGACAACCAGCGTCCTCTCGCCAGCCGCAAGTGACGGGGCCGCATAATGAGTTTGTGGCATATTTTTAGTTGTGTGTTTCATTGTTTGTAATAAGAACAGATGTCACATTCCTGTTCAGAGTTGTATTTCCTTTTATAACCTCCTGATGTAAATATGTTGTAGTAGAAAGATAAAAGCACAAGAAAAAGTAGCATCATGTTTTTCTTGAAGAGGATGAACAAAGGTTCATGAGCAGGGGCTCGTACCTAGGATAGAGGTCTATTTTTTGTCGAACAGGGTTCTTATTTGGTGAACAGAGGTTCAACGTACCAAGATCATGAGCATGCAGAGGCAGGAAAGCTGTAGAAGACGTGTGAATGTTTTTCTCTACCTTGTTCACATTAGGGGAGTGTGTAATAGGAATTAATAATGTAAACAATAGGGGAGTGAATGTTACGAATATATTGTGTAACATTATTAATAATATAGTTTAGAATAATTGTGAAGTTGTGAGAACAACTCACATTGATAGGAGTGTGAGAGATCTTATAGGGATGAGATAAATTGGGAGAGATTTGTGGGATGCTGAGTGATCATGAGAGAGATATGAGGGATAGAAGTTGACTCCTTACTTTAAGGATGTCATTTACCTATATATGTATGTAATCTCTCCAGTGTAATTTATCCCGAATGAGTTCAAATTTGATATTATTATTATTCAGTGTTTAATGTAATTATATAGTGTTTAACAACAATACCTTATAAACCAATCACTAGGAAGCACTTTAATCAATAATCAATGCATCATTCTGTGGATGTGTGCTCAAGGATGCAAGGTAAGCATTACCATATTTTTTTGCTTCCTCAAATTCCTAAACATGAATATTTTTGGGGTTGTTTATCCTTATTTCCCTTGCAATTATTCTTAAATTATTCTCTTTTACCACAACCACAAAACTATTTCAAACTTATCTCTTTAGTCTTGGATCTATTTTTAGATATAACATATTATGTCCTAACTCTTTATAACTCTTGATGTCTTTCTCCAATGGACTAATAAATATTCATTTGACTAATAGTCATCTAAAGAATTTCAATTCATCTCTCAATATAGTAAAGTTTCAACTATATCCTCAATATTTAGTTATCTTATTTTACTTGTAATGACCATCACCAAACATTTGGATGAGTGTGGAAAAGAAAAGATAAGGGTACTAGTAAAGTTATCTTCACTATCCATATTCACATTAATAGAGAATAATTGAATTTTGATAGAATTATTATTGTTTAGGTTCTTTGTAACTGATTACCATCATTCATGTTCAAATAATATGCATATTCCTTGCAAAAACCTTTCTCACAAAAAAATTATCTTGACATAAAAGTCCTATTCAAAGTGTTGGATTTTGACGTTGAATGTTATATGTCACAATAAAATTATGTTATAGTCTTGAAATTTATAAACGTCATTTGGAATTTAAAATTTAATATGCATGTCAAAAATTTTTATAATAATTATTACAAAGTACATAAATTGAGTTAAATTTTATATGAATATTGTTCTTTGTCAAATTTGATGCAACTAAACAAGGTCAAACCTCATTAGTTACTTAGGAAAATTACTGATTTTTTTAAGTGAAAAGTTTAAATGTTTTAAGGGTGATAAATGTTAGTGACATTCAATTAAATTACAGCTAAGAATGTCTACACATTCGTAAGGTAGTCGAACCAAATTAGTAATTAAATATTTTTAATTAATCTCCCAAATCATTCCGGAATTTTAATCGTCTTCTAAGGTTTCAATAAATTTTTATTTAAAAATATTGGCTAATTAACCCGTTATTTTACTCATTTAAAATCCTCTTAAGTTTTCCAAGAATCATCTCCTAAGTTGATTTAAATTTATTCCCCATAATAACTTCAACATCCATTTCCATCATTTAGTATTTTAACTATACATTTTAATTCTAATTAATTTAATTCTTTTAGATCATTATCTAAATACCCATGCACAATATCATTTATTTAATCCCTATAGTAAAATGACATTTATTTAATTATTGATCCATAATAAAAGGGTCACAACTTACTCTAACTCACTAATGCACTAGGTGGCCCCATTAGCTAAATACACATACTTTGTATTTAAAACTCAATCCCATAAAAATTCCCATAACTTAAAGTGTTGTAGGGTTAAATATGTACACTAGGATTTAAGCAATATGGGCCCTTAGATTTTAAGTTTTTCCTAAAAGCCCTAAAACTTGTTATGAACTCTTCTTTTCTTTTTTTTAACCCTAATCTCTCATTTGCACATTTTTGGGTTTGCAGGTTTGCTAGAATGGAGGCCATGGAGCTGAGGAAAAGAATATGGAGGTTTTTTCTTTGATTTAGTTTGGATATACTAATAGTTTTGGGTATATATATTTATATACAAAAGTGTCCGTTATTTTCTTTCGTATTTTAAATACCATGATTATAAACCCATGGATTTAGGTTTTGTACAAACACACACACGTTTATGTGTGTGTTTATATATTTCATTCTTATTAATATTTTCTTTTTTGGTTACAGATTGAAACACCCACATTTGGTATATGGTATATGTACAAGAATATATATATATATATATATATATATATATATATATATATATATATATATATATATATATATATATATATTAAAGCGATGACTATGTTGGCCGTGCCATAAAATAAATTGGGGGTTTGTAAATATTTTGGGGTTTGGGGTGGCGGCCATGGACGACCCACCATTGGATCGGCCATGGACACCACCCCCTTTTTTATTTATTAATAAAAAACCCAATTGTGGTGGGGGTTCGGCCCCCACCCAAACAAATGAATTTTATTTTATTTTAGGTTTTATATAACTTTTTTCAAAACGCTTCACAAAGCCGATTCAACCATGTTTGAAATTATTTACCATATTCTCTTTTTTGGGTTATATTTTTAGTATTATAAATAATATATATTTATTTAATAATATAAGACTCTATATATATATATATATATATATATATATATATATATATATATATATATATTAATATTTTTTGATCAATATATGTACACATTTATATTTATAGCTTACATAAACATATATATGTTTATATGATTATAATTATTTTTTTCTCGACTATTTTCAAATGATTTGGTTTGATTGTATGATTGAATATAAAAGGGTACTAAGTTTATTATTGTTTTTGGTTTAGAAGACAACAATTATTTATTTTCTTATCTTTTTTTCTGTTAAATGCCTAAACAATTCCATTCACAAGAATAATTGAAATAAGATGCAACTAATAGAAATATTTTCTTAAATTTTAAAATAAAGTAAAAAGGAATATGAAAATAATGTTGAGAAAATGAAATTTAAATATTTCTTTCTCTTTCAAAAGCAAGAGAGTTTGAAAATCCATCCCAAATAAGACATTCAAATTTTATAGTAATTCTAGATTTTTTTAGGACAAGTTCATATTGAAAAAGAGATACAACTCACAAATCTATTTACAATTTTAAGGGAGATACATTCCCAACCAAATGACATCAACAATTTATTTTTTACTTAATTACTTTACAAATTTAATCAATACATTTCATATTTAAAAGGTTCCATAACAATGAGATTAACTTAAAATGCAAGTTGGAAAAGCCTCCCAAAACATGGGATCAACATGTGAAAATTTTACAAAATAGATCTCTCTAACCATAAATATTTCCAAACCATTATTACAAACAAGTTTGGGATAATACATTTACAAGAGTTTCATTTTTACAATACAAATTCAAGATACTCCACACAAGGAGGAAACAACACTAAAATCTTTACAACACTTTCTCTTTTCTTGGTCTCATACAAAAATAACTCCATTCAATACATCACTTTGCGCTCCTTCGTTTTCTTCAAATCACAAAAAATAAGGGGGTGTAGGCAACAATCACCTCCCAACATTATTCCTAAGAGAAGGAGAAGTCATCCGTCTCATTGGACCATGAGCCCCAACAATAAAGCAATAAGGGACATTAAGTAACCATGACAACTTCACAAAGGCTTCCACAACACAACAAACACATAAAAACACTTGCACATACATACAAGAACACAATATCAAGAATCCATTTGTAATTTTCCAAACAAAACACAAAGGCTTCAAAAATAAGCCCAAAGGAGAGGAGAACATGGAGTCATCTCCTTATACCTCCCATGTGGGATGGGGGTCCACCCAAAGCCTCCAAGTGCACTTTCACAATCACACACAACACCTTTTCTCTCCACAATCAAGTATGTAAATTTGATATATAAACCTTTTACCTCCACATAGGTGGAACACCCCTCCCACACTCCCTCCAAAAAATCCTCACATACTCCCTTTTACCTCCACAAGAATGAAATCCACTTCCCTCTCCCAACACCACCCTAAGGCCAAGATCTACCCAACCCATAAAATTCACAAACATGCACCAATTTACAACACAATAACATCACAATGCAAAAATAAGAACAAAAATGAAAGGAATAGACCCTACCTTTCCATATTAGCTTCCACAATATTCAAGAAAAAAACTTCAATTGCCCCCAAAATCCAAGCAATCCCCAAATGCAAGCTCCTAAAGATAAAAAGCAAGGAGTCCAAGCCAATTGCAAAATATGAAAATGTATAATGAAAACCAAGTAACCCCCAAATCTAAAAAATAACTCACATAAATAGAAAATGAGGAGAGGAGGGTGAGGTGGCTCCATGTAGGATGCCACATCCCTTCTCCTCCAATCCACCTCACGAAGTCAAACATAAGGACCAAAACTCATAAATGGGTGGGTGAGGATATGACAATTTTCCTTCAACACAAAAACCACTACTCCATACTTCTAAGGACATAATTAAAAGAGTTTGTAATAAAGTGCAATTAATTACTTCTTTTCCCTCAAAACACATAATGAAGGCTAAAATTAACCCCTCACATCATAGGTATGGTTGGTGGGTGAGTTTAAGAGGTATGAGACAAGTCTAGCTTGTCCCACAAGCCTCCAAAAGTGGCTCCAAAGCCAAAATTTGAGATTTGAAAAGTGAGGTTGAGTACACAACTCCAAAATCAATAAAATCCATCTCAAATCAACAATATACCAAGGAATATCTACCACAATTAATGCCCACATAGTCACATCCCAACTTAGTCTAATCACATGATTAATTAACTAAACAAGAGCACATTAATTAAGAAATAATAAAGTGAGAATACATTACAATTAAAGAAATCACATACTCAACAAAATAAATAAAATGAAAGAGGGAAAAACAACACATAAACCCATGGTCACATTTGAGGTCACCCCCATGGGGACCTTCTAACAAAATCAAGCAAAGCACATAACATGAAGTTCCCAAGGTGACCTTGTTGCAAATACCGATATTCTACCATTTTTATCTCCTAGCCTATTCTTGTTGTCGTGATATACTTTCCTGCAACCAATCAAACCGTAGTGCCCACTTCCCTACGACAATTTTTGTTATTGATTATGATAATGTCGACTATACTTATGGATGTTATTGTAGCTTTTGATATGGCATGATGTTAGATGTTAGAGATCATAGAACATTGTTGATTTAGATTCATATATGATGCATGTGGATTATTGAAGACATTTTATATTTACGTTGATATGTTGATTGACATGGTTATATATATATATATATATATATATATATATATATATATATATATATATATATATATATATATATATATATATATATCTGTGTGTGTGTGTGTGTGTGTGTTTTGACGTGTGTTATTTTTCATATTGAGTAGACTTAGATAGTTGAAATAATTTTATGATCATATGGTTCTTGATGAAATTGTAAATGATTTTGTTGCTTGCTTGATGATGTTTCGATTTATATATAGATGACTTTGGAGTTTTATTGTATATTTATTTTGGATGATTTGATACGACCTCAAGGCTGAAGGAGGTATTTGTGTTTTAAAGGTAAACATGCCACAACAAGCATCGGGGATTGAAGACCAACCACATTGGAATCCTAGATGAATTCAACAAGGGTCACCATGGCAACATGTATTTGTTGTGTGTGTTTGAATTTTTTTAAGGGTCCCCATGGGGATCACCTTTGAATGTGACCAATGGGTTATGTGTATTCTTTTAATTAGTTTCCTTTGTTAAATTTAGTATGTGGATTTTAGTGATGTATTTTCCCTTTATTATTTATTTTATTTGTGTCTAGATTAGTGAGTAATAATGTAATTAAATAAATTGAAATTGATCAAAATAATGCATTTATTAGAGCTAATGGCTCTTGGATAATGTGTTGTAAGTAATGTGTAAGTAGCTTTGAGTGTGAAACACTCCATTTTCCTTTGAAATTCGGATATGTCCTTAGGGGCTGATTTTTGAGTCTTTTGGGACAAGTTAAACTTGTCCCACACCTCGTAAATTATTACACCAACCATACCTATGGGTTAGGAACTCAAATTTAGGCCTTATTATGTATTTTGGGAAGGCAAGTTATAAGTTTTTATGCGGTAGTGCCGTGAGGAGGTATTTGGGTCATGTATGCAGCAGCCTACGGTCGAGATCATACATCTAGCTTGGATGCTACTGTTGCTTGATTCAAACTTGTGACTTGGTCATCACTTGCCATGCATTGGAGATCATAGCTCGAGGAGCTCGATGGTTGTAGTATGTAACTCGCCACACCTCAATCTTTACCTTTCGAGCCACGGTTTAGTGGAGGGTTTTCGCAGATCAGTAAGGAGGCAGTTCTTGAAATGGTACGTGATATCTGAACCTGAAGTAATATGTACAGATCGGACACATGAAGATGAGTGCCTCGTCCTAGCTAGCGATGGTCTATGGGAGGTTACTCACAAAATGATTCTGCTGTGAAGCTAGAAAATGTCCGGCCGGATATAGACCTCATCGCTCAAAGGGTATTAAAGAAGATACTCATGTAGGTGCCGCAACTGCTCTTCTTACCAAATTGACTTTGGGACGGAGAAGTGGAGACAATATCAGTGTGGTTGTGATTAATTTGAAAGAAAGAAGACACAGAAACAGAGGCCAAGGAGGGTGACTTTGGAATCGAACACCACTTGCACAGGGGACGTGCACTTGCAGCTTTCAATTGTCTCATTGGAAATCGAGCACAGAGATTGAATTCACTGGGGTGTGTCCAAGAACAAATGGGAAAGTCTTCACGAGGTCAATCACAAGCCTCCTCTGAGATTCAGGTGTTGCTTTCACAGCTGACACAAAGTGAAGAGAAGCTTCTTATCTCAGTAATGCCACTCGCTATTATGCATTTTGAAAATAATGTTTTGGTGGCCTCTTGCGCCTTTCTTTTAGAGCTTTGTGGATTATCTGCTAGTGTGCTTCGTGTGGATGTTGCTTCTTTACGTCGGATATCCTCACTTTACCAAAGCCTTGGGTCGAATGAACATTCGAGCCTGTCTAAATCTCATGATGTCACACTCTTTTCTAGTTCTTTTGAAGATCATGTGACAACTTCTCTTGCTCGTGCATTATCAGATGAATATGTGGATGCTGGTATGGGGATTCTATTAGAAAGGCATACAGACTCCTCTCTCAAGGAAGCAACAAATCACAGGCTATTGAGGGCTCTCAAGGCTGTCCTACAGCACCTAGAAAAATCCAGCCTTCCAGAAGCAGTTAAAGGTCAATCTCCAGGATCATGGCTTCAGCACTTTGTTTTCCCTTAGTTTTAGTAAGTAATGTATATGTTGGATTTATTTATTGTTTTGGATATGGGGGCCACCTTTATTTGGTATTCACACTTTTGATGATTGTTTTTTTTTTTTCTATTTTCTGAGTCTCGTAAATTATATTTAGGGGTTAGTGAAATTCCTCGGTTGCTAATATCTATGTACCAATGTAGTTAACATGTAGGATTTAGAGAAATAATCCAATACCGAGTAATGGCTAGTTGCAAGCTACTGGTAGATTAAATGTGGTCCTTGATTATATGTTACTTGTGTTTATCTGTATTAAGTTTAGTGCTTTGGTTGTGTGAGTTTTCTATGGTGGTTGTGATGCTCTTTAGAACAGAGTGCTTCTATCTTCCCGGAGTTGCTCCCGAGGATTCCAAGAAGGCATGTTTCAATCACCCCCTTTCCTATGCCAAGCATGGCCGTTAACAGGATATGGATCTTCAGCAGGCGGAGGAAGAGAAGTTGCACAGGTTGTGTTGTTGTTGCCCGAGCCCTAGTCGACGTGGTTGTTGGTTGGAAGAATTCTAATCAGGCATGTTAAATCTACTCCTTGTAATAGTTTTCTACTTTCTTTCAGTATCTTGAAATGAATATTCTTTCCTCTTGAATGGTGCCTAGACAAAATGTTTTCATGGTTGTTTATATCGCTGCCTGATTGTGTTGGTTGTTCCTTTAAATCTCGATCCAATTTCATTTGGTTTTGCTTGGAATGTTCTTTCCTCCCTTATAGCTTACTCTATTTCATATTTGTCTAAATGGGTTACTGCAATTTTGAGTGATGCAATCTAGTTCGTAGGGAAGGAAACATTATTGAGTTTTGTTTGCTTATATGACTCTCTTTTAAAAGAATTCTGTGATGGTATTTTAATTGAAGGCTTACTGTATGGAAAGTTAAGCCTTCATATCGCTATTTGCTTGAATAAATACGTTTTTCCTATTTAGGGCTCTCCTGTTTTGCTAAAGGTACATTAATAGTGACATTGTGCTCTGAAACTTGTTTAAGCCTGTGGGCATTCCTTACTTTTGTTTAATTAGAAAATGGCATTAGGGTTTTGTTTTAGAACTGTACATGGTTGACTTTTGTACCCAGTTCTAGGAGATGGATAACCTGACATCTATTTTGGCCTCTACGTGTTGAGAAAATTACTATACCTACTTCCTAGTTCAAACTCTTGTTTGATTAAAGTAAGGGGAAAACATTGTAAGTTTAATTGAATGAAACCTCTCCAATTTTTATTAAGGGTCGCGAGCAAGCTATTAATAGCTGGACTGAAACAAAAGTTGTAGGTGAATCCATGGTATTGGACTCGTGAACTCGCTTCCTGTTAGATGACAGTTGATTTCAGTGGTAATATAATAGGTGGTTGTTATATTCATATGTTTGATATTTGCTAGACTTTTCCTTGATAAGCCCACATGGATCGGGTAAAATTTTTCATCTTCTATACCATTGACAAGGAGCTCATAGAACTTCTAGGCCTGACTGCACTGCGTAACCTTCCTGATGGATTTGTGCGTTGGTTCTTATTTTGTGCTTGTACTCGTGGTAAGGTCTTTTGATTCTGGGGCATCGTTGGTGTATTACCCACCGTGTATCGAATCCCTTTGTTTTCGAACTCGAATATCTTATTCTTCGAACTTGGTTACTAAAAGTCCCTTTTCGTGGCTTTGTTAAGGAAATCAATTTTTATTTTTATTTTAAAATACTTATTGGCATTGTCGGAAATATATAAAAATTATTAACGACTTTTGGGTTTAGCCTTCCCTTATATTATGTAGAGAAGTTGACGATTAGGATAAGGTTTGTTGGTAGAATAATGGCCCTTACGTGTCACTTTTGTACGCTTTTGGAAAAGTGGATTTGTTTTGGTTAACTAGTACTACGTTTTAGAAATCCTGTAAGGAGGTAGTGGTAAACTCCTCGGTTAAAACTGAAACTATAGTTGTGTTCTTTTAAGGCGTCGAACCCATATTACTATGAAGCCCCCCTGGGAGAATTGGATAACGTCGTTTTGCTTCGCGCCTACGATCATAATTAGTACGTTTTGTCTTCTCTTGGACCCCTTTAGTTGGATGGAGTAAGTTTTGGATTCCAATCATGTAATCCATAGGATTACATGAAGGAGATATCAACACTCTTGACCTTCTTGTTCCTAACCCATAAGGTCTTGCCTTGTTTTATGTGATTTTGTTCTTACTAGTATTTTGACTTTCTCCTTGCTGGATGGTTTAGATTTCTTTCTCATGCAAATAATTTTGGAGTTGTGGGTTGTGTTTTAATCCATTTTTGTATTAGAATTTTCCTTTCTTGATATTGTTAAATGTTAGCTTACTGTTGTAATGAGTAGCCTTAACATGCTCAGTTCTCGCGAACTGATTCCAACTAGTATTTGTGCAGATGGATTATGCAAGTAGATTAAAGGAAAGAGTTGTAAAGGTTTCATCAGTGCAATTTATGAAGTTCCTTGTAAAATGTCCA
Organism: Taxus wallichiana var. yunnanensis; assembly: GCA_018340775.1. Taxonomy (NCBI): domain Eukaryota; kingdom Viridiplantae; phylum Streptophyta; class Pinopsida; order Cupressales; family Taxaceae; genus Taxus; species Taxus wallichiana. The sequence continues at coordinate 428,269,481 of CM031241.1, read as the reverse complement.
ATGTGTTGTAAATTGTGTAACATTTCTTGTAAAGAGAGTTGATATGACCTCTTGCCTTGTATTGTTTGGTAATGGTGAAATAAAGTGTCTTGTTCTTGTGTAGTTAAACTTTAAATTACCTTTGTGAGAAATAATATTCAATCTTGACCTTGTTATGAGTATTCTTTTGGTGATATCATTTACAGTCATGAAAATTTTGTAGCATGGCTTGGCTTATTTTGTTACCTTCTTGTTCTTGACCCAAGTGAAATCCAATCTCTTGACTCCTTTGGTTGTTGTGCCATGTTGAATGGAAATGTTATAACCGTGGTTTGTGTTCTTGTTAAATAACGTTAATTTCTTCTTTCAGGTCATATTGCTTATTGGTTTAGTAACCCTCCATGGTATTAGTATCAATGTTATTCTAGGCATATTTTAGTGGGTTGAAAATCCTTTTTCTAAAGATAATCAAAGATAAAATAAGACGAATACATAGATGAATAAATAAAGAAGATAATAATGAAGTTGTACTTGGTTGATAAAATTAAGAGTCTTTAATTGGAAAGAAAGTGTTTATCTAACGATGTAAAAAAATATACCTACCATTGCTAACCTTAAGCTATGGATTAAACATTGTCCTCTTGTAGGGAAACGTTAATTAATTTTAAAAGTAATATCACTGTTGGCTTTTGGGGATATCGGTAGATCTTATCTAGTACAGGAGTTTAAATAAAAACACATTAAGTATAAGGCTTCCATGTTGGGAACCCCTGTGTATCCCACGACAAACTTAATCAAGATGATTTCTAAATGAAGCTTTTACCAAAATTCAATTGAACTGTTAAGACTCATTAAAAGACCGGTTAATAACTAAATAGATCATAATAAAATAAATTATCTTCTCTCTCTAACCATTACCATGGTACCTTGTAGTCCTTGTCTAAGCTATGATAAATTTTTAATTCTTGATCAAAGATGATTAGGGTTCTGAACCTTAACGATACTCCTCTCCTTTTGATCTTACGCTTGCCTCCTTATGCAATGTGGGTATGAAACGAGTTTCAGTAGTGGGGGTTTAGATAGATAGCCTTGTGGAATTGTATACCACCTGGTTTTGTAAACAAATTAATCAAGGAATTTTCATATTATAGGTGATCCTAGGATAGTCCTCAAGTTATATAAAAGAAAAGAAACTTACTCCTATAAGAAGAATGGTATGAAACAAATCATGAACCTTTTAGAACGTAAGATAAGAATTGTAAGATGGCTCTAGTAAATCAGTAATCTTAAGAATATTTTCATAGTGGGATGTCTTCAGCTATAACTATGTAATGTGGTTGGTCTTTTGCCATGTCCTTTCATAAGTGAATAGTAAATTGTCCTTGAAAGGTGTGAACGCGTTCTGTCTTTGCCTTTAGGACCATCCTTGTATTAAGTTGTTCACAGTGTTAGTTGTATCCTTGGTGACGACATGTTGCGTCATGTTATGTGTCAAGCAAGTCAAAAAAAAAAGTTATCCTGTATTTTCTTATGATTGTGTGTGTGTGAATCTTTGGGTTGTTACATTTTGTATCAGACCATAGGTTCATGCTCTCGAACCTATGGGCCGGATTGGTGTTATATGATGATGTTACATGGTGGTGGTGGTGTTACATGATGATACTGATGATGATGATGATGTTGCATGATGGTGGTAGATATTGGAAGAGTAATGTGCTTTAAACGTGATGTGATTATTGTCGTAATTGTGTTTTTGTGAACGCACATGATGTGTATGTCACCTTGTGCGTGTTTGTGATCATGTTGATATGTTGGGGATGGGAGTATTCTCTCTCCTTCTTGTGGATTCTATGAAGAGTTCACGTGTGAATTACTGTTTGTGGCGTGTGAAAAGAATTATAAGGTGGATGACATAGTGTGGGAGCTTTGTGACATATTGTGCTATGTAGGTGTATCAATGTGTTGTATGACTAGATTGATGTTAAAAGAGATGAGTTGTATCATGATGTTTTTACCATGTTTTGGAGAAATGTGTGTACCACCTTGTTATGTAGCAATGGATGTTATGTTGTGATGTTATTATGTTCATCGTATATCTGAGTTGTGTGATATGTAATGATTCATGTCGTGATTTAGGGTCATACGGTGAGTGTATGAACCCTATCGTATTGTGATTGCACTTTGGGTGCAGAATGTGGTAAAGTGATGTATTGCGCCCTGTGGATGTATGATTGTGATCTACCCTCAGTATACATACTGTTATCCAAAATTCACCCCTCAAGGTAATTTTGATAACATGCATCAAATTCTTTTGTCCTAAGCAATTATATTGAGTCCAGGAAAAAATTCATATTTCTAGGGTCCCCTCATATTTTTTCTAACTCCCCTATCCAAGAAGAATAGAGCAAGTTCTGAGAAAATGTAAAAAATTGCAAAAAACAAGCTCGGGCCAGAAAAAATCATAAAAATGGCTAAGTCCTAGTCCTTGCAATAGTCGGGACAGTTGGGACATCTGGACGCGAACCGGCCGAACCGGGTGAAATGAGTCAAGGCAGCCCGAAACAGTCTGGGACATCTGGGCAAAAAGTACGCGGATCGGCCGGATCGGCTGAAATGAGTCAAGGCAGCCCGGAACAGTTGGGCCGAAGGTACGTGAAGTACGCGAACCGGCCGAACCGGGCGAATCGGGAAAATTTGTCCCAGATGGTCCGAAAGAAAATGGGACATGTGGGCCGCGAGTACATGAACCGGCCGGTTCGGCCGAAATAGGGAACTTCAGCACTGGGCCAAATGGGACAAAGGGATGCGCGGGACGCGGATAGCCGAAGGAGCCAAAGGCCAATCAGATCACGCCACGTGTCACTAGCAGAAAAGGGACATGGAAGCCCATTTCGGGCGGTTTGGAAGAATTTGTCCCACGCAGCACTGGGACATTTGGGACAAAGGGACGCGTGGGATGCAAAAATCCGAAATGGCCGAAGACAGAGGAGAAAAGTCAATGTTTGGTCCGAAACTTCAAACGGCCATAACTTTTGACTCCGAGCTCCAATTTTGATAAAATTGGACTTTCTGGAACGAGCACGACGTCCTCTATACCACGAAACTAGATTTCTTATTTTTAATGAGGGTAGATATATTTAAATGAAGGAAACGTGTTCGGCTTCAGTCAGTTAATGCTCATTCCCGTCAAATGATAGAAAACGCCTGCCAGACCCAAAATAGCTGCCCGCACTCAGAAGGCCATAACTTCTGCATTTCTCAACGGAATTGCACAAAATTGTACCGTTGGAATTGTGATTTCGAGCTCGATCCATAGCAATTAAGAAATTTTGGATTTGATCAGAAATTGATTGAGATTTTTGAGGAAACGTGGCCAGGTTCAGAACAGTGTTTTATTGGGTAGTTGGGAGTGCAATTAAGAGGCATGGTCATCATTCTTTCTCTCTTTCTGACACATGGGACAGTATGGGGAGCCTTTTGCAAGTAATGTTCAAACATTTCACTCAATTTAATGCCTCTTACAGGTGGTTGAAGGACAGATTTCAGGATTTCCACTTTCCCTTCTCTTCTCCTTCTCATTTTTTCTATAAATTGGAGTGTTGGGCTCATTGTAAAGGGAGATTTTTGGGTAGCAAAGCTCTTTGCCAAAATTGCTTTGTGAAGCCAGTGTGTTGCGAGGCCGTTGTAGTGGACTCCTTGCATGGTGATCCAGGCCCTTATCTTGTAATAGACGAATCATGTGCATACCAGGAAGCAATAAAATCAAGTTTGTGGATGTATCTTCCCTGCTTTGTGTTTTCTTGCATTCTTCTTGCCCCTTTTATCTTTCTACAAGAATATTGTGTCTATTATTATGTTCTTGCAGGAATTCATTATCATTGTGTGTGCTTGGAATATTGCTGTGAATGCATTTTGCTAGATTATGGAGAACTGTCATCACCTCTTCTAGTGTGCACTTTGCCTCTATATTTCACACATTTGGAGACTACTCTCACATCCTCCTTTTCTGGTGTATCACCGCTTTAGTGTAGGCTTTCATTTTATGCATTCTCTTTCCTGGTCCCTTGGAAATTTAGATTAGAACAGTTAGCTTATCCTGCATTAGAGTAGATTGTGGCAGGTAGTTTAGGAGCAAGAACCAGCTTTCTCTGGAGGTCTATCTCAAGTAGCAAGTCCCACAACTTGGAGATAGTACCCATGTTATCCAATCACACTATGAGTTCAAGTATATGCACAGGGGTGCTTTGATTCGGTGATAACACATACCATACATGAGGCGTTATGGTAGTTATGTGTGTGCCACCGTTATGTTAGTGATGTTGTTGTATGTTATGTTGTTAACCTTACGCTAACCGATCCTAAGGGAAATAGGTAGAAGTGTATGTTGAGAGTGAGGAATGGTGTACCATGGGTCAATAACTCGAGCCAAAACTTGGTTTAGCGAGATAATATGTGATTCTTTCCTCTCTCCCCTATGTGGTTGTATGTATGCAACCTTAGTGTATCTATGACTATGTTTAGCCTTGTCGAAGTGGTGGCGGGATGATTCGGATGGAAGTGATGACAGTTGTATTATTGATATGTATTTTATGAGCTGAGGCTTAATATTCCGAGTGCTAGCAACTCATTGAGTACCCCTTGGTGGCCAGATAAGGCCACACAGTTATCGTAATGTGACATTGTTATAAGTTGATTTTATTCATAAATTGAGCTTTTTACTTTATTTTGTAGGACCAACGGCTTTTCTTGATTGCCATGCTTTACAATTTTGGGCATTTCCTTGGTTTGTGGCACTAACATGGGGATTTTGATACTAACTATGGCTATTTGGCCATTTATTTTGCTTGATTTGGGGTCTTGTTTTAAATTTGGAATTTTTATCACCTTGCCCAAGGCTTGTACTTAGCCACTTGGCACTTTGATTGGATTGTTGTGCTGGTTCTATTGTCGTGATGTGTGGAATAGGGTCATGGGATGCACCATGGAATGGTTGGACCTATGGACCCGCTTCGTTGTATGGGGGTATGCCCCAAGGAGTACATATGACTAGCGGGTTGTTAAACCACGCGTTATTATGTCACTTGGGTTAGGAGTGTTCGAACTCTATGTGTCTTGGACTATAGGGTCAACCGGCCTCCTTGAGGGAGCAATAAGAGTTTGAGGGAGGCATAAGAGTTTGAGGGAGGCATAAGAGTTTGAGGGAGGCATAAGAGATTGAGGGAGGCATAAGAGACTTGAGGGAGGCATAAGAGTTTGAGGGAAGCTTATGATATTTTTCTATATGGTCGATGTTTCGGGATATATGTTGAGTTATTGTGATGTTTTGGTAGTGGTATTTTGATGTATGTGTTACTCATGTCAGATGGATATGTGTTGTGATGTTGTAGATATGTCATTGATTCCCATGAGGACACTATGTACTGTAGCATTTGTTTGGTGTTATGTGATTTTTTTTTCATCGACACAAATTGAGGAAATGTCTCGGTGGATTGTAGTACTCTTTATTTTGGTTAAGTATTTTGGTATATCGAGTCATTGATGTGTGTCGAGTACTATGTTATGTGGATCATGCCTATTCCATTATGTATTGAGTAACCTTTATGTTGTGAAATACAATCTTGAAGTATATACTTGTGTGCTTGCGAATCTATAGTGTCTTGTGAACTCCGATAGGTTGTTGTGTCGCGAGTTCATGTTGGGCACCTGATAAGGAATAAACTAAAACTCTTCAATAATGAAATTTTAAAAGAAATTAAACTAAGAAATATGCTAATGGAAAGGAACTAATAAATAATAAATAAGAGAGAACTGCCAATCTTCACAGAACTTTGAAAGTTAAAATTCCTACCAAATGTTCCTAAGGCTACCTTGCGACTGTGCTTTAATCAACTAAAATTTTAAAACCATAAAGTGTACTTTCTCCTTTACCTATTCTTGGTTACGAACCTTTTCTTTTCCATTGTGTTATGTCGCATCGAGGACGATGCTTTTCTTAAGGGGAGGAGAATGTAATGCCTGTTCGGCATCTACTTTCGCTACTACGTCCTTGTCCTGTTGCGTGTCATTGAATGCTGAATTGAGCTCCCTTCTTTATCGTTAGGTGAATTTTACCTGATTTGAAGTTATTTTTTTAGCACCCTTTCTTCTTCTTTCGTCTATCATGCCTTCGATCTATGGAATGCTTAATGTCGTTTGTTAAAAAGAGTTCTATTGGAATATTAAAATATTTACAAGTGACTTTTAGATGTAATTATTAAAAGATACCTAGCTGTGGAACCTTTTTGTGTTAGAAAATAAAATAAAATTTATCATCCTTGTGCCATGGTTAGCTGGCGGATGGGAGGCATATCTTGTCACTTCCTTAATGAATTTTAATTTCTGTTTGGCGTGAGACAGTGGGAGACTGTATTCTTTATTCTTTTTGGGTAGTGGTTGAAGCGCCTTTCCTCCTGGTTGGTGGCCGCACCTGCCCATTTATTAAAATATTGACTTACCATCTCCTGTCACGTGGTCTACCTCTTCTGCCCAAAACCACGAATGCTTGTTTTGCACTCCATCAAATGCTGAAATAGATGAATTTCTACAACGTGTTCGGATAGTGATTTAGTAATGCTGAAATGAAGGTCTGTCTCCCTGATGCTGCAAGGGTGGGTGTGGATTCTCAAAATCATGCTTTGCTCAGGCAGTTTCAGTGGAGCGTAGAACTGAAATTCTGCTAGGAGTGCTATGAGGAGGTATTTGGCTATATGCAGTAGCTACAGGGTCGAGATTATACATCTAGCTTGGATGCTCACTGTTGCTTGATTCAAACTTGTGACTTGGTCATCACTTGCCATGCTTTGGAGATCATAGCTCGAGGAGCTCGATGGTTGTAGTATGTAACTCGCCACACCTCAATCTTTGCCTTTCGAGCCATGGTTTGGTGGAGGGTTTTCGTGAGATCGGTAAGGAGCCGAGTTCTTGAAACGTGCGTGATATCCGAACTGAAGTAACATGTACAAATCGGACACATGAAGATGAGTACCTCGTCTAGCTAGCGATGGTCTATGGGAGGTTCGTCAAAATGATTCTACCCGTGAAGTTGCTAGAAAATGTCTGGCTGGCTATAGACCTCATCACTCAAAGGGTATTACTGAGAATATACTCCTATAGGTGTATTTTTGCTCTTCTTACCAAATTGACTTTGGGACGAAGAAGTGGAGACAATATCGGTGTGGTTGTGATTAATTTGAAAGAAAGAAGACATAGAAAGCAGAGGCCAAGGAGGGTGACTTTGGAATCAAACACCACTTGCACAGGGGGCGTGCACTTGCACCTTTCAATTGTCTCATTGGAAATCGAGCACGAGATTGAATTCAGCAGGGTGTGTCCAAGAACAAATGGGAAAGTCTTCACGAGGTCAATCACAAGCCTCCTCTCGAGATTCGGTGTTGCTTTCACGGCTGACACAAAGTGAAGAGAAGCTTCTTATCTCAGTAATGCCGCTCGCTATTATGCATTTTGAAAATAATGTTTTGGTGGCCTCTTGCACCTTTCTTTTAGAGCTTTGTGGATTATCTACTAGTGTGCTTTGTGTGGATGTTGCTTCTTTACGTTGGATATCCTCACTTTACCAAAGCCTTGGGTCGAATGAACATTCGAGCCTGTCTAAATCTCATGATGTCACACTCTTTTCTAGTTCTTTTGAAGATCATGTGGCAACTTCTCTTGCTCGTGCATTATCAGATGAATATGTGGATGCTTTGGTATGGGGATTCTATTAGAAAGGCATACAGACTCCTCTCTCAAGCAAGCAACAAATCACAGGCTATTGAGGGCTCTCAAGGTCATCTCTGACACCTAGAAAAATCCAGCCTTCCAGAAGCAGTTAAAGGTCAATCTCCAGGATCATGGCTTCAGCACTTTGTTTTCCCTTAGTTTTAGTAAGTAATGTATATGTTGGATTTATTTATTGTTTTGGATATGAGGGCCACCTTTATTTGGTATTCACACTGATGATTGTTTTTCCATTTTCTACAGAGTCTCAGAAATTATATTTAGGGGTTAGTGAAATTCCTCGGTTGCTAATATCTATGTACCAATGTAGTTAACATGTAGGATTTAGAGAAATAATCCAATACCGAGTAATGGCTAGTTGCAAGCTACTGGTAGATTAAATGTGGTCCTTGATTATATGTTACTTGTGTTTATCTGTATTAAGTTTAGTGCATTGGTTGTGTGGGTTTTCTATGGTGGTTGTGATGCTCTTCAGAACAGAGTGCTTCTATCTTCCCGGAGTTGCTCCCGAGGATTCCAAGAAGGCATGTTTCAATCACCCCCTTTCCTATGCCAAGCATGGCCGTTAACGGGTATGGACCTTCAGCGGGCGGAGGAAGAGAATTACGCAGGTTGTGTTGTTGTTTCCCGAGCCACTGGTCAACATCGTTGTTGGTTAAAAGAATTCTAATCAGGCATGTTAAATGTACTCCTTGTAATAGTTTTCTACTTTCTTTCAGTATCTTGAAATGAATATTCTTCCCTCTTGAATGGTGCCTAGACAAAATGTTTTCATGGTTGTTTATAACACTGCCTGATTGTGTTGGTTGTTCCTTTTAATCTCGATCCAATTTCACTGGTTTTGTTGGGAATGTTCTTTCCTCCCTTATAGCTTACTCTATTTCATATTTGTCTAAATGGGTTACTGCAATTTTGAGTGATGCCATCTAGTTCATAGGGAAGGAAACATTATTGAGTTTTGTTTGCTTATATGACTCTCTTCTAAAAGAATTCTGTGATGGTATTTTAATTGAAGGCTTACTGTATGGAAAGTTAAGCCTTCATATCACTATTTTCTTGAATAAATACGTTATTCCTATTTAGGGCTCTCCTGTTTTGCTAAAGGTACATTAATAGTGACATTGTGCTCTGAAACTTGTTTAAGCCCGTGGGCATTCCTTACTTTTTGTTTAATTAGAAAATGGCATTAGGGTTTTGTTTTAGAACTGTACATGGTTGACTTTTGTACCCAGTTCTAGGAGATGGATAACCTGACATCTATTTTGGCCTCTACGTGTTGAGAAAATTACTATACCTACTTGCTGGTTCAAACTCTTGTTTGATTAAAGTAAGGGGAAACATTGTAAGTTTAATTGAATGAAACCTCTCCAATTTTTATTAAGAGGTCGCGTGCAAGCTATTAATAGATGCACCTTTGAAACAAAAGTTGTAGGTGAATCCATGGTATTGGACTCGTGAACTCGATTCCTGTTAGATGACAGTTGATTTCAGTGGTAATATAATAGGTGGCTGTTATATTCATATGTTTTGATATTTGCTAGAATTTTCCTTGATAAGCCCACATGGATAGGGTAAAAATTTTCATCTTCTATACCATTGACAAGGAGCTCATAGAACTTCTAGGCCTGACTGCACTTCGTAACCTTCCTGATGGATTTGTGCGTTGGTTCTTATTTTGTGCTTGTACTCGTGGTAAGGTCTTTTGAGTCTGGGGCATCGTTGGTGTATTACCCACTGTGTATCGAATCCCTTTGTTTTCGAACTCGAATATCTTATTCTTCGAACTTGGTTACTAAAAGTCCCTTTTCGTGGCTTTGTTAAGGAAATCAATTTTTATTTTTATTTTAAAATACTTATTGGCATTGTCGGAAATATATAAAAATTATTAACGACTTTTAAGTTTAGCCTTCCCTTATATTATGTAGATAAGTTGACGATTAGGATAAGGTTTGTTGGTAGAATAATGGCCCTTCCTGTGTCTCTTTTGTACGCTTTTGGAAAAGTGGATTTGTTTTGGTTAACTAGTACTACGTTTAAGAAATCCTATAAGGAGGTAGTGGTAAACTCCTTGGTTAAAACCGAAACTATAGTTGTGTTCTTTTAAGGGCGTCGAACCCATATTACTATGAAGCCCCCCTGGGAGAATTGGATAACGTCATTTTGCTTCGCGCCTATGATCATAATTAGTACGTTTTGTCTTCTCTTGGACCCCTTTAGTTGGATGGAGTAAGTTTTGGATTCCAATCACGTAATCCATAGGATTACATGAAGGAGATATCAACACTCTTGACCTTCTTGTTCCTAACCCATAAGGTCTTGCCTTGTTTTATGTGATTTTGTTCTTACTGGTATTTTGACTTTCTCCTTGCTGGATGGTTTAGATTTCTTTCTCATGCAAATAATTTTGGAGTTGTGGGTTGTGTTTTAATCCATTTTTGAATTAGAATTTTCCTTTCTTGATATTGTTAAATGTTAGCTTACTGTTGCAATGAGTAGCCTTAACATGCTCAGTTCTCGCGAACTGATTCCAGCTAGTATTTGTGCAGATGGATTATGCGAGTAGATTAAAGGAAAGAGTTGTAAAGGTTTCATCAGTGCAATTTATGAAGTTCCTTGTAAAAATGTCCAATGTGTTGTAAATTGTGTAACATTGCTTGTAAAGAGAGTTGATATGACCTCTTGCCTTGTATTGTTTGGTAATGGTGAAATAAAGTGTCTTGTTCTTGTGTAGTTAAACTTGAAATTACCTTTGTGAGAAATAATATTCAATCTTGACCTTGTTATGAGTATTCTTTTGGTGATATCATTTACAGTCATGAAAATTTTGTAGCATGGCTTGGCTTATTTTGTTACCTTCTTGTTCTTGACCCAAGTGAAATCCAATCTCTTGACTCCTTTGGTTCATGTGCCATGTTGAATGGAAATGTTATAACCATGGTTTGTGTTCTTGTTAAATAACGATAATTTCTTCTTTCAGGTCATAATGCTTATTGGTTTAGTAACCCTCCATGGTACTAGTATCAATGTTATTCTAGGCATATTTTAGTGGGTTGAAACCCCCTTTTTCTAAAGATAATCAAAGATAAAAGAGGAGGAATACATAGATGAATAAATAAAGAAGATAATAATGAAGTTGTATTTGGTTGATAAAATTAAGAGTCTTTAATTGGAAAGAAAGTGTTTATCTAATGATGTAAAAAAAAAAATACCTACCATTGTGAACCTTAAGCTATGGATTAAACATTGTCCTCTTGTAGGGAAACGTTAATTAATTTTAAAAGTAATATCACTGTTGGCTTTTGGGGATATCGGTAGATCTTATCTAGTACAGAGTTTAAATAAAAACACATTAAGTATAAGGCTTCCATGTTGGGAACCCCTATGTATCCCACGACGAACTTAATCAAGATGATTTCTAAATGAAGCTTTTACCAAAATTCAATTGAACTATTAAGACTCATTAAAAGACCGGTTAATAACTAAATAGATCATAATAAAATAAATTATCTTCTCTCTCTAACCATTACCATGGTACCTTGTAGTCCTTGTCTAAGCTATGATAAATTTTTAATTCTTGATCAAAGATGACTAGGGTTCTGAACCTTAACGATACTCCTCTCCTTTTGATCTTACGCTTGCCTCCTTATGCAATGTGGGTATGAAACGAGTTTCAGTAGTGGGGATTTAGATAGATAGCCTTGTGGAATTGTATACCACCTGGTTTTGTAAACAAATTAATCAAGGAATTTTCATATTATAGGTGATCCTAGGATAGTCCTCAAGTTATATAAAAGAAAAGAAACTTAATCCTATAAGAAGAATGGTATGAAACAAATCATGAACCTTCTAGAACGTAAGCTAAGAATTGTAAGATGGCTCTAGTAAATCAGTAATCTTAAGAAGATTTTCACAGTGGGATGTCTTCAGCTATAACTATGTAATGTGGTTGGTCTTTTGCCATGTCCTTTCACAAGTGAATAGTAAATTGTCCTTGAAAGGTGTGAACGTTTCCGTGCTGCCTTTAGGGCCATCCTTGTATTAAGTTGTTCATAGTGTTAGTTGTATCCTTGGTGACGACATGTTGCGTCATGTTATGTGTCAAAAAGTCAAAAAAAAGTTATCCTGTATTTTCTTGTGATTGTGTGTGTGTGAATCTTTGGGTTGTTACAAGGATGACTTCTCCTTCTCATTAGAATTCTTGGTTGGGAAAGGAGTGTTGCCTCTCCCCCTTTTCTTTGTTGTGACCAAATGAAATATGGTAGATCTCTCTTGTTTTCATTTCTTGGAGCTGTGTATGAAGACAAATCTTGTAGTTCTCCTTGGGTTCCCTTATTGTGAAATTTCCCACTTTAAGTGGATGGAATTGTAATATTAATTGTGGTGAAAAGATGCTCTATTTTGGATATGAAGTTACATTCGAATGAGAAATATTTATTTTGTAAGTTGTATTTTGGTGAATCAGAAAAAAGAAGTTGTAAAGGAAATTATTTCAGTTTAATAGAAGTTGATTTACTTTATACAAAATGGAGTTGCTCTTGCTTGGAAATCATTGATTGAAATAATTTTGCAAACTCTCTATTTGAAGGATGGAAAAGTCTATGTTAGGAAATATTACCTTCCTCTATATTACTTGAAAGGAACGTTTTGAAAATAGAATTACAATCTTGCTTATCACGTATTGATTTAAGTAAAGTTGAACATTGTAAATTTAGAATGGAATGAAATTAAATGTTTAAAGTATAGCAAATGAAATAGATACATTTCTTGTTTGAAATATGTAGATCTATGTTAGATTGTTTCAAACCGGTAATAAATAGCAGAAAAATATACAGAGAGTACCCAACAACTATGAAAGAAAAATTAAAACATAAAATGAATTAAGGATGATCAAAGTGCATCCTAAAATAGTTTGTATTGCTTAATAAAATTACTTAGAACTTTATCAATTGAGCTAGAGGCATGAGAGAAAAATGCCTTTACAAAGAAAAGAGAAAGGAAATAAATCTATTTTGAAATCCCAACCATGATCAATTAATCATTAAAAATCCATACAATTTCTATCAAGTTTAATTATCCATGTTATTTTGGCATGTTGGAGAAGGAAGAATAGGGGATTGGATTGAATCTTGTAGTTGAAAAGTTTAGTTCACATTTTTATGGCAGGAAAGACGTTTTCTTAAATTTCACTCATCTACGTTTATTAAAAATAATATTTTGTGCTTCCTATGCAAATAGGAGTTTGATCCCTTTTCAAAAAGTTCTTATCTTCTCAAATATGAGCTTCTAGTCGAAAGGTATGGCAATCTGAAGTTTTTACTTCAGTTGGTTTAAAAAACAACTAACTGTAAAAAAAAAGAATTTTTTCTAAATCAGATCCGCGGCCCGAAAATTACTTAGGGAACTTTTTTCAAAAATGAAAAAGTCACAATTTATTTTGTGGTTCCACAAGCCCAATTTGTAGAGGAAAAGGAGTTTCCCTTTGAAAAAAAAAATATCTAAGTTCTAAAAATTCACTTTTTCTAAATTTCGTCTGCAGCCCCGCAACCCCGCATCCTTCGCTTTTGGAAAAAACAAATTCCATGGGTTCGTGGGCATGCACCTTCAAAATTTACCTTTTGAAAAGAAAAAGGAGAAAATTTTTAAGTCTCCCTAATGGCCCGCGATCCCATAGCCAACGAGGGTCTGCCACGTGGCTTCTTTAGGCGTCGGTGGAGGCACGGATGGTTTTAGACCTTATCGCTTTTGGAAAAGATTGGAAAAATTTCTTAAGTTTTCCCACCGGCCCACCTTCTTGTAGGGCACTATTGAACTGACATGTGGCTTCACTAGGCATCGATGGATGTGTGGGTTGTTTTTAGCCTTCGCGCTTTTTAACATGAAAGCCAACATTTCTAAGTTTTCCCTGACATTTTTCTTGTCCACTATAAATTTTGGGCTTGACACATGGTGTTTGGGCATCGGTAGAGGCACGGATAATTTTAAAACTTTTTTCCATTAAAAAAAAGATAAAAATCCTAAGTTCCTCTAGTGACTCACCTTCTTGCGTTGGCTTAAAAACATGCCACATGTCCCTTGCGGCTTGGGGCAATTTTTCTTCTTTTGCACGAAGCCCCGTTACGAGCTCGTAGGTGTGTAGGTGTAACTTGTGATTTTTTCAAAATCATAGAGCACCAAATTACCTCCCTTTGCTGTCGGCCAAACCTTTCTTGGGTGAAAAGTCTTCCCCAAGCCCACAGGCTCGCCTTTGGGAAAACATTCCTTTCTAGGGTCGTCGGCACATGTAACTTAAAAAATATGAGGAGTTAGGTGGACTTCTTTATATCGTTGGAAAGGGGAAGAAATTTACTATCTAATAGAAATATTTTCAAGAAACCTTATGTTCATTAATTATGTGAAAAATAAGGTTGAAGTGCGAAGATGAGTCTCGAGAGTGGGTAAGTGGGAAATTACCCTTTTAACTTAAATGTGTAACTCTAAAGCATGGGTTGATCTTTTTAAGAGGCCACGTTAGCGGATAAGAGAATTTTTTTCTATCCCAAGTAAATAAGAACCTTGTTTATTGTTTATACCTAGTGAAATTAAAAACCTTGGACATTTAATCACTTTAGCCCTTTGACCCTCTAGAATTAATTAAGGAATATTTAACTATAGTGTTAATTTAATTATTTGTTAAGTTAACACCTAAGAGAAATTTAACCATATTTGGATTAATTATACTCATTAATTTTATAATGTGGATCTAATGTTTGTTCTGAATCGGAAAATTTCATTTATAAAATTATAATTGAATTTGAATCTTGCTTTGTGACAATTATTCTCAGAAGCTTCGGTAGTGGTCACACTTTTCAAAGAAAATAGAAAAAAATATTCCATAATTTTTGTATCTAAACGTAGGTTGTTCTTGGTTCTCTAGTGGTCGTTTTAGAGTGTGTTACACAAAAAATACACATTTTTCCTCAATGGTGCATCAAATATATCAAGAGATAAAACAAACCTACATATCATCCAATGACGTCATGCAAGTAATTATATCATCATCAAAAAAATTAGGAATTTCTATTTATTATTTTCAATCATGAAACATCACAATTTTTGTAAGTCATAACATCAATGAGATCACAAGGTCGGTATATGAACATCTAATTATAATCATCATCATCAACAATCCAAGATGTCAATATTCATGAAACAACAATAAATCATCACATATCATTGTTTGCTAGTAGTCCCTACCATCTATAATATGAATCATAACATACTGAAAATCACAAGTGTCTGTATTGTCTATCTTAATGTTAATCAAGATATAATAATAATGTCCATGTCTCTAATCCACAATACTCAAAATCATAGTAACATAAGTGTCGAAGAAGAGTGGGCATTACCATATCCAATGTTGGATTTTGCGGTTCAATGTCACATGTCACTATAACATTATTTGATGGTCTAGAAATTTATATCAACGTCATTTGGTATTCAAAACTTAATATGTATGTCAAATTTGTTTTTTTAATAATTATTTCAAAATACATAAATTGAATTACATTTTATATGGACATTGTTGTTTGAAATATTCTCCCATAGTTATGTAACTTTTATTTAATTCTAATATTATATTTGACTTATCAATTTCATAGTTTTTAGAGACTCATATTTTTTCATAAAAATGAATGTTGAACTAATTAATTTGAATATCCATAAACATCATTAAATTTAATGACAATCTAAAAACATAATTTCAAATTAGAATTTAAAATAATTGTTGAAGAAAATGATAGAAATGACTAACTCAAAATCATTCATGAAAATTTTGAATTTCAGAAGAAGTTCAATCTTCAAATTTTACTTGTCTTGTAAAATTTCAAATCCAATGCATCTAGTCCACTATTCAATCTTCATTTGTAAGAAATAATAAAACCAAATCCAAAACTATAAATCAAAATCAATAAAATAAAGATAAACAAAAATTAAATAAAGCTAAAAAAGAATCTAAACACAACTAATTAAAATCAAAATTAACTAGATGTTTCTATTTTATCATTGAAATATGAAGATGTTTATATTTGACTAATAATATCTTAAGATAATTCTATTATTTTTATTTTATTTACTTTTCTAAGTTTCAATTTTCGTTACGTTAATTTTATCATGAATCTCACACAAATTTAATGTTTAAACTATATATTTACTCATCAATTATAATCTTATTTTTCATTTTGATGTTTAAATTATATATTTACCATGACGATCATGTTTTTTGATATCTAAAATGACTAAAAATATCTAAACGTCTTGCAAAATCTAACAATGGTCCAATCTTATCCCATAACTTTGTTGCAGATTTTTCATTAAAAACATTTAATAACATAGAGTCAGAAACACATAATCTAATATAGTAATTTTTTCATTCCTTCCAACCATGTCTCATCTTCGTTTTTCAAACATTCGTACATGTTGTGTCACACACATCTAGTGATCCTCTATGTCAACATATCATCCACATTAGGTATCTAAAAAGGTTTTTTCATTAAAGTTGTCGAATGTAATTCTTGTGCCACTGGCTTCCATCTTATGAATTATATAAACATATATTTACAACTAATAAATATTTAAAACAATCTAAAATTAAACAACACCAAGTTTGGAACCTTGGCTTTCATATTGAATGATGAGAATTAGGGCAAGATGCATGCAATAAACTAATGTAGAGAAAATATTGAGATAGTAACTTAGAAAAACTCTTTTACATTAAAAACAATAGAATATCACTTAGTATAAATTATCTTGAAAAAATTATAGATGTACAATAACCACCTTTCAAAGATCGAACTCCAATTACTCACTCTTGATAAGATCTCCTTTCAAAATATGATAATGAACTTTAATAATCAAAGCACATCCTATATTTAATTTTTTTAAATGAAATCTAAACCCTGAAATATTAGGTGAAAGGACAATCACAATTTAAGTCAAGTTACAAAGCTATAATTTAAAACTTATAACTAAAAAGATGAAGCTTATTAGTTTAATTATAGGCACCCAAAAATTGTTCCAAATAAACCCCTAAAACATATGCACTACTTACATGAATTGGTGACATATCCAACAAAATATCATGTACTCACACTCATGGTATTGCAAAGTGGCTTCACTAATGTAGAAAACAACCCCGTAGTTGTTGGGAAACTAGCGAAAAAAAAGGTATCAAAGTCAAAGGCCATCTCCTTGTGTTCAATGTAGACAATTTACTTGCAGTATTGGGACGCACATAGTGATGGATAGCTCTAAATCGGCCCTTCCATCTGATGGTCATGGATAAACTATGGTGATGAAAATGGGGTAGTTGTGACTAGTTAAATGGCCGACATTTTGTTTCCTAGTGGTGTGTAACCGATATAAATTGTAATAGAGATCAATGGGGAGCTTCTTCTAGATACAACAACAAGACTAGTTGCAATATATCCTTAATATTGAGAACCATATAAATATAATAAATGTATTCCTAATATAGGAATAGGTGGTATTAAGATTGTGAATAGTATTAGCTTGCGGACCAATAGTGCTAAGACATATCCGGGAATGATTTTTACAATATTTGCTTTATGTTTCTTCGTGACATTTTTATTACGCCGAAGGCGTTCCCCCTATGGGAAAGGCACTTGCGGACGTTTCTATGACTGTCTTGAATTTGACGGTTTGACGGCCGTCTAGACGTTTTTACTGTTTAACAGTTTTTTTAGACGTTTTTGCTTTTTAACAGTTTTTAGATGGGTCGACTGTAGTCGCATGTGCCCTGGAGAGCAAAAATATAACTGGTTACCCATTTAGCACTCCACGGAAATACATTATTCATTCAATACATTATATAACTCTGACGCTTCTTGGCGGGTGCAGCTGGGATAACGCGGATTATAAAATAGTTTTGACTGTTCCCTTCGATGCTTTGCGACATTATTGTGTGCATTGCAGTGTTTATAATAAGTAGCACCCCTTTGAAAAGCACAGGTCGTCGATTGTGATCAGTCTTTGTCAATTAAGGTGGCCAAATGGCGATTATTGAAAGAAATTATTGTTTGATAAATTTTCTAATGACACAATAATGTCAATATGGATTATAATGTGACAGGTGAGGTATTGATTTAGAAAGCCTATTAAATGGAAAGCTTGGGGATTTCGGGCTTGGATTATAATGTTAAAGTTTACGTACATTTTTTATATTATCTCCATGCATCGAATTGATCCATTAAGTTATTTATCATTAATAATACAATAGCCAACTATTTAGTGCGAATTTTTATGTTTCTAAAAAAACTAAAATAGGCATATCTTTTTAAATTATCTATATTAATTATTAAAATCTTTAAAAATTTATAAATATTAAATATTAGAAGGATTATTTTTAACTATTATTGGAACTCATCATTAAACTTTTTTACGTGAAGTCTATATTAATTGACCCTTGTATATTATTATTGTAATGCTCACATTTTACATTATATCACTTTTTGCATTTTTAATAATTTTAAGGGTAAGACCTCATGTTTGCGCTTTTAAATGAAGTGACAAATCTATATTTATACACATACAAAAGCAATCACCAATAGTTTAGACAAACATAACTACAAAAAAATTATCCCTATAACATTAAATATTTGGATTAATTAATTAAGAAATTTGGTGTCAGACAGTTTGCAAACATTTTCTTAGTCAAAATTCGGTAGACTGGATTATCAAAGCCACAATTATATTATAGTGCAACCATGTTGGGAAGTCTCGTGAGATCAATAATCTCGTGATCCTACTAGAACTGCTAATGCATTAATTATCCTACCTTTGTGCCATATTGTGGTGGGTGCACAAATACCTTAAAAGAGATTGTAGGGGCTAAATTATGATTTTTCAGGCACTCATTCATCTATACTATCTTCTATTTTACTGATTGCAATTTCTCTTGTCAAGACTTAATCATCTTATTGAAAAAACTGATGGCAGGGAAATTTTACACACTCACGACTGGGGAAAATGAATGGCATTGGGATAAAATGGAAGACAAACTGCGGACTATTGCAGAGTCACTCACATTATACAATGTGTAAAATCAGCATTTATATGCATGTGTGATGATGTTCCATGAGCATTTCATATATTGTCTTGTATTTACTGATTGTCAGCATAGAGCTGGAGGCATGCAAATTTCTATGGAGATGCTTTTTCTCGATGCTGGTAAGATGGATCTCATAGAAACATGCATCTCTCACAAGAATTTTTTGTATTATCCAGATTCATTATTTTGTACTTTTCAAGAGGAAGAAACAATTTTGTTGAAATTCTTTTAGACAATAGAGTACAATGGATTAAAATATGCATATATCTGGGTATCATGATTGTTATATATTTAGGAAGATGTTAAAAAGCCATCTCTAGGGATCCTTGAAATATATGAGGGGAAGGTGCCTATCCCACCTAGAACTTGGGCTATTAGTTGCCATTTCCAACCAAGTCTGTCTTATCTACAATTCTGCTTAAGATGAATGGATGTACTGAGGAGTAAACATCCACTCGGACAAATTTTTCAGTCATCAGAAAAATACAATACAGAGCTTTTTCCACAACTGTAGAAGAATTACAAAATCAGTTCGAGGAGGAAACACCGGCATCTGCAAAGAGTAATATAGAAGATTATGCTCACAATTTTCTAGAGTTCTGTTGTTTTAAAGCACTCCATTCATCTCCATGGAAATCAACCCAAAGATTAAGCGACAGGTGTTTCAGCAGTTTCAAATTTGATATGATGGTGGCATGGGAATGTCCCACTGCAGAGCAAGAGAAACAATGTGAAGAGGGGCAGCAGCAAAGAGAGATTGAATCAGAGGCTAAAGAGGAGGAAGACGAGTCCTCGCTCTTCTATTCTGATTTGATGCCTCTGTTGGTTCATTGGTTATGGTCATTGTTGTTATTAGTAGCAGTTACAGTTAGCTGGGTATTGAATTTGAGGAAAGGGCATTTACTCGATTGGGTCTAGCCATACCACTTGTCGCAGACGTTGTGAGTGCCCATTTCTAGTTCTAGATTCTCACATCATCTACGTAATCTCATCTTCTCAGACAAGTTTTTCAGCCATCAAAAAAATACAATACAATATTAAACCATCAGCATGTTAACTCGTAAAATACAATACTCATTTATATTCATAAATGGACTATGAATTAAAAATTATGTAATGGAAGAATTTGGATTCGTGTTGTTATGATGATGGTTTTCTACTTTATAGTTTATATTGATCTTTAGAGAAGCAATGATTTGGTATGTTGTCTTATGGAATAGTAAACAGTCAATTATAGCTTCCTTGGAAAGTGACTGCTGGTAAGTATAATTGGTTATATTTAACTATAGCTATAGCAATGAATTTGGTTGTGTGCACCTTTAATTCTAATTTGGTTATATAATTCATTTTCCATCCACTTAATTATGTGTTTTATCCAGTTTCTCATCAGCCCTCAACTACTCAATAATTCATTTTGATTTGGTGAAGCATAGGATTCAAACACTAACCCATGTTCATTAGGATGCTTGAGTTCAAGCTTGTCTACTAGAAAAATTCTCCAACATGGATATGCACCAGTTGTTGGAAGCCGGATGATCTGTATTACCCCCAATGGTAGAAGGAATCCCTGAGCTCTATGAGCGGTAAAAGCCCTATAGTTTCATCTTTTTGTACGTAGCAAGAAGGCTTGCCTTGCCCAAATGGAGGCTTTACCTTTTTGGGAAACTATAGTTTAATAGCTTATGTATCTGGTATATATTTTTTCATTGCATTTTTGTGAGATGTCAATTCACCCCTGGAAGATGAAACTCCATGACATGAGCTTCGCATTATTCTCCATTAGATGAAACCCTTTTCATGGGCCTTAACAACCTTGTTTCACTATTTGATTCTGACCTACTCTCATTGGTTATATTTGACTATAGCTATAGCAATGAATTTGGTTGTGTGCACCTTTGATTCTAATTTGGTTATATAATCCATTTTCCATCCACTTAATTATGTGTTTTATCAAGTTTCTCATTAGTCGTCAACTACTCAATAATTCATTTTGATTTGGTGAAGCATAGGATTCAAACACTGACCCATGTTCATTAGGATGCTTGAGTTCAAGCTTGTCTACTAGAAAAATTCTCCAGCATGGATATGCACCAGTTGTTAGAAGTCGGATGATCTGTATTACCCCCAATGGCTTATGTATCTGGTATATATTTTGTCATTCCATTTTCCATCCACTTAATTATGTGTTTTATCCAGTTTCTCATCAATCGTCAACTACTCAATAATTCATTTTGATTTGGTGAAGCATAGGATTCAAACACTGACCCATGTTCATTAGGATGTTTGAGTTCAAGCTTGTCTACTAGAAAAATTCTCCAGCATGGATATGCACCAGTTGTTGGAAGATGGATGATCTGTATTACCCCCAATGGCAGAAGGAATCCCTGAGCTCTATAAGCGGTAAAATCCCTATAGTTTCATCTTTTTGTACGTAGTGAGAAGGCTTGCCTTGCCCAAATGGAGCTTTACCTTTTTGGGAAACTGTAGTTTAATAGCTTATGTATCTTGTATATATTTTGTCATTGCATTTTTTGTGAGATGTTAATTCACCCTTGGAAGATGAAACTCCATGACATGAGCTTAGCATTATTCTCCATTAGATGAAACCCTTGTCATGGGCCTTAACAACATTGTTTCACTATTTGATTGTAGGGTTATATTTGACTATAGCTATAGCAATGAATTTGGTTGGATGCACCTTTAATTCTAATTTGGTTATATAATCCATTTTCCATCCACTTAATTATGTGTTTTATCCAGTTTCTCATCAGTCGTCAACTACTTAACAATTAATTTTTATTTGGTGAAGCATAGGATTCAAATATTGACCCATGTTCATTAGGATGCTTGAGTTCAGGCTTGTCTACTAGAAAAGTTCTCCAGCATGGATATGCACCAGTTGTTGGAAGCCGGATGATCTGTATCACCCCCAATGGCTTATGTATCTGGTATAAATTTTGTCATTCCATTTTCCATCCACTTAATTATGCATTTTATCCAGTTTCTCATCAGTCGTCAACTACTCAATAATTCATTTTGATTTGGTGAAGCATAGGATTCAAACACTGACCCATATTCATTTGGATGCTTGAATTCAAGCTTGTCTACTAGAAAAATACTCCAGCATGGATATGCACCAGTTGTTGGAAGCCGGATGATCTGTATTACCCCCAATGGCAGAAGGAATCCCTGAACGCTATGAGCGGTAAAATCCCTATAGTTCCATCTTTTTGTACGTAGCAAGAAGGCTTTCCTTTCCCAAATGGAGGCTTTACCTTTTTGGGAAACTGTAGTTTAATAGCTTATGTATCTTGTATATATTTTGTCATTGCATTTTTTGTGAGATGTTAATACCATATTTCCAAACATATTTCCAAACATAAAATAAATATATATATGGTATGTTTGTATATATGGTGGGAACCAAAGCGCTCGTCATGGTAACGCATCAGATGAAGTGTGTATTCATGCATTGTAACCTCTTTTATGCGGGGTTGTTGCCACATTACTTTTCCTGTCGGTAATAAAGTTGGGAAAGCCATTGAGAACAGGCCCTCCATATTGTATTCATTTATTGGCAAGAGGCCTAGCTCTGGTGATGGCATGGTAAATGGAGTGTTACCATCGTGGTTGAGCAGGAACTGTTCGATTTCCTCTTCTTTTGTTCCTGTATTGTGAGGTGTTGGCACGAAAGATGATGAGTGTTCATATGTTTTATCAAAGTCAGTGGGAACATCAATACCATGAGCTGTAGAGCAAGTTTGCATTTGGGGCAGTTCCACTGTGGTTGTGTTAAAAGAGGAGGAAACATTTGATGACTCAGATGATAGAGAGGAAAGGGATTGTTTCCATGAGATGTTTATAGGGTTCTTTTTTCACAGCAACCACAATAACATAGCTACTAAATAGATGCGTTGAGTACATATTATCTAAAGTAAAGAAAGTCGAAGTCCGTTTAGTTGTGATTTTTTTTCATATAAAACAAAATAAAGTTTTAAATACACTCCATGACAGACAGTAGAGTCTTGTCTGTCAGGTATATAGTTCGAAATATGTATATATGGACCCCTCCTTTCTTACCCACTCATGGGGGTGCCCACATGCAGTTAAAAAGCATGCTACTTATATCCTGCTTTGGATTCTAAAATTTCAGCCACTACGAGCTTCGTTGTAGCCTTGAGCTCTTATACTTTCTTCATTTAAAATATGACAGAAACTAAATTTATATCCAATTACATTTTGAGTAATTTTTTTCTTAAGAGTGCCATACTTTCATTTTAACTTTTGTGTGTGAACAAGGTGAAAAAGCTCTCAAATCTCGTCTGTATAGAGTGTTTCAAACCCCACTTTTTTTTGTTGTCCTGGGTATGTTGTGATGATTAATCTCAGTAATTATGCACAATAATATTATTGAACTCAAACAGATGTAAACAAATGTTGTTTTTGACATAGATGTTATTCATTACATTGGTCCACAATTTTGTTACACAATATCATGCATATCCACGTTAGCCAATATTTTGATAACAATAGAAGAAAGTCTTACTAAAAATTTATTGTGTTCTCTGGTGTATGCTTTTCCTTGCAACTTACTAAAAATTTGGAATTTGAACAAGTACACTGGATTTCTTGGCATCTTTAATTGTGAAGGTGTTGGATGGTGTCGAGTTGACAAGAAGAATTTGATTCATGACTTCCAATCCAAAACTAATACCGCTACCATTCACCTGAAGGATGTGGATTATTTTAAAGTTATTTCAGACTCCCGAGTTTGTTTATTTCATTCTCAGCTAATGAAAAACATGAAGAACCTAGGCTACCTCAAAGACACTCCACGTGTTTTGTCTTTAAATGTTTTGCTTCCTAAGCTTGTTCTTGAGGTGCAACAAACTTAAAATATATCTTTGAACTCCTCTCAAATTTATTGTCTTCCCTACGAAGCGTGTCTCTCTTGTTCTTCCTCCCAGTTGATTCTATCAAGCTCCCCCTGCAAAGGCATCCAAAAACTAATTTCAAGGGATTGGTTTCCACCTTATAACATTTTTACCTTAACGCCTTAACTCATCATTTGATCCATCTCTTCAACTTCCCGGTTGATTCAAATCCTGTGGGATTGAACTTTCCATACAAGTGTCACTCCTTTGGGGCCGATGGGATGTTAAAATCATTTCCTGAAGAAGAAGGCCCAAATATTTTGGCTAGGGCATATTAGATAGGAAATATAAAAATAGAATGTTCCTCACTTTCAACTTCACAGAGTATTCATAGCCTACAAATCCAATCCTCATTGGGTATGTTGTGATGATTAGTCTCAATAATTATGCACAATAGTATTACTAAACCCAAATAGATGCAAACAATTTCCGGTTTTGATATAGATGTTGTTCATTGCATTGGTCCATAATTTTGTTACACAAAATCATACATATCCAAGTTAGCCAATATTTTGATAACAATAGAAGAAAGTCTTTGGAACCTGATCTATTTAAAAAACAACTATTGTTACTTGCATCGATTAATTGTTGATATACGAAAACCATAAGAAACAAAATTGAATTGGCTTGCAAAGGCTACCCACATTCAACATCACGAAACATCTTTTTGTCAAAACAATTAGCGAAATAATGTCTTAGCAACCCTTTTGACATATTTGGCATGTACTTCTTTGTTTTTTGTGACTGTGGGCTCACGTATGTTTAACCGTGTTTGTCATCGCTACAACCCTTTTTTTAGTCTGTTTGAATATGATACGATCTATATATCATTTTAGATAAATACTTTGCATCTTAATTACTTCTTCTCAGCTAAATTTGATTCTTTCGGAAGTCTATGGGTATTTCCATTACTCTTACACAAGTGGCTGGGGCAGGGTTTGATTTATGATCAAGTTGTGACAAATTTGAAATGTAGAGATACAACCTTTAAAGATAATGCTTCATATATATTCCTACACTTACAAAATCAATAACACCATTTATGAACATCAACTACAAAAATTATAACTATCCCTCTAAATCAAATAACATATATCATTCGGCGTTCACATTGCATTGTACACATGCGATTGCTAGTTAGCTACATCAAACATGAAAAGGATTTAAACTAAAAATATTTTTTCCATATATAATAATAATATTTAGATGTAAGTATCAAGATATAATGTAGCAAATCTAGCTTTTATGAGAATGCGTTTGCATAAATATTCTATTAGTTGCTAAAATCAATTGAATATGAAGGGTTATTTTGCATTTTTATTTTTGTTAACATTCATTGGTGCCATTTTATTAGCTTGCACCTTGTTGCCCTAATTTTTCAAATCCATATGTGCTCAAAAACATTTTACCCTTTGAATTGATGGTCTAAAATTCTTCCCCTCTAGTTGGATGCTTTAAAATGCTCACAAACTTGTTGTTTTTCCCTAATTTGAAAGAATAATCCAAGTTTTCCTTTTATGTGCCCTAGTTTTTCCAATTTCATGGGCTATGTCATTTTTCCCTTTGCCAGATCATGAAAAAACAAATTTGATCAATTCATACTTGTTTGTATTTGAAAATCCAATCCCAAGGTCAAAAATGTTGTAAAATCATGCTTCAGTTGATTTAGAATCGAAAAATCTACCATCCTTGGTGAAAAAATTGAATTCTAGGGCATCCCTAGAATTTTTACATTTTGATCGACGGTGTCATTTGCCCGTCCAAATTCACCCTTATAAGCTATTGGCAAAATGGCAGGTTTTTATTGGCCGAGGGGATGTGGGTGGAAGAGGATTTTGTGGTTTTTGGCAAAATGGATAAAAGGAAAAATTGGCCCGAAAATCTGCAACAAATTAGAAGAGGACATGTGTCCACAATTTGCGAGTGGGTCAAGCTTGTCGCAGAGGTTTTGGTGATTTTGAAGTTTTTAAACTTTGAATGGTTTAAAATGCAAATTTTGGCATGAAACTCCGCAACAAACCCAGAGAGGACATGTGTCCTGAAAAGACAAAAGGGAGTGCCGACAAACGCATGGAAATTTTAAATTTTCAAAAAAATTGCAAGGTTTAAAGGAAGAAAGGGAGAGTTGGACCCGAAGTGAATAGGAGATGGACATGTTGCATCACAAAGGCGCAGAGCGAGTAGAGACGGGCCAACGGAGGGAAAAGGGGATTTTTTCCTTTTTCACAAAAATTTAAAGTAAATTTTTGGCCCAAAATCCCGTGGCCAATAACAAGAGGACACATGTCTAGAATTTGCAAGAGGCGGGTCAGCGGGCCAACAGAGGAAGGAAGGAAATTTTTCTATTTTTCCAAAAGGACTCAAAACCAAAATTTGATGCGCTAGCCCACTAGCGAATCACAAGGAGACACGTGGCAAGGGAAAAATCGGAGGTGCGGGCATGGGGAAAAAAGTGAAAATTTTCCCAATTTCCAAAAAAGGTCAAAATGCACAGAATTGAAGCATGATTTCAATGGGACCCACCATATGCCATGTGTTAGCTCAAAATTTCAAGGGCAGAGGGGCAAAGAAAAAGTAAAAAAAAATCTTTTTTTCAAAAAATGTGGAAAAGTCAAAAATGATCCCAATTTCAGTCCCAATTATTTTTTGACACATGGAGGGCCCAGATTAAAGGAAAAGGTGGATAATCTTGATGGTTGTTGTGCATCAATTTGTTTTAACCACCATGGGAGCTCTAGGATGCTCGGAATCACGATATTTGCATCAAAATTCATCAAATTTATAGTGATTTTGTCTCGTATTGGCCTTCCAAGATCATTGGCATCACTTTCATGGCTTGATTCTTTGATTTGAGATGTTTTTTGAAGTAATTTTTTGCCCAAACCCAAGAAAACACATGAAATGAAAAAATCAAAAGTCAGCAGAGTAATAATATGAAAAGGTAAAAGGGTTAAAATGATGAGTACGAGGTGTTTTGATGCCTCAATGATGAAGAACAGGCCTCTAGGATGGATAATGATCTAGATATTTGTAATAATTTAATATTTTGGGCATACCTGGAAACCTGTGAATGTTTTTCTATTTGATGTCATTTTCATTGAATCATGAGAATTGTTGTAACAAAATTGATCCCATGGCATATTTTTTTCCTGGGAAAGAAGTCTCCAATATGACACGAGTTATATAATGATTTTTGGAGAAATTGTAAAGGGTTGGAAGTTGAAAATCACGAGAAAATTCTAAGAGAAAGCTCATTTTTTTAGAAACCCACCAAGGAACCAGAATAATGTCTTCTATGTTGGATCTTCATATATGTGAGTTGGTTACAAGTGTATAGCCATCACACAGCTCTAATATTTTCATGAAGCTTTTGAGTTAATCTATGTTTTCCGGCAATATGATGTCTGATTATCATTTTTAAATGCCTGCAAATAGTTTTCGTTGTTCTTGTTGCAATCTTGCATTAAAAGTCTTTAGAAATCACATAGAATCTCCATTTCATATTGATAGTTTAGTAGCATTTGCAATCTCATGTTTAGAACAACCTTCATCCGATAAAGAGATAAACAAATTTAAATTCACTTTACCTTCCTTGATCGCAAATATTACTTGTAAGCCTTTAGGGGTACCTTAGGCGTGGTTTGATCATGGGTTTTTGTGTTTAATTGAGTTCTTTACTTCAAGCTTTTGTGGTGAATTCCAAAATATTGTGTGAAGAGTGCAACCTGAGATTCCATTTATGCCTCTTCTGGTTGAAAGAATATCCTGATTATTTGAAGCATTTTATCTGATAGTTTTTCAAGTATTGTAGAGGTTGTCAAAGATCTGATATATCTCAGTTTTCTTGTCAACACCCCACCAAAATTTCATTTCAAAATAACTAATCCTACCCCATACTACCACTTTGCATTGCATTGTGTGTCAACAGAAGAATACAATCCATTTACAAAATGCACAAAGCAAATCAGATCATACCATTTCTCTAGCAGTCTCACCTTGTCTTGAAAGCATTTCCATCACTTAGTAGTGACAGCTCTATTGAGTTTGAATAATGGAAGATTGATCATGTTTTCTCAAGGCCACCTCCATACAATATGCATAGTATAAGGATATCTCCACCTCCAACATAAAACACAGGTTGTAATATAGGTTCTCTTACCTTGGTTGAAAGGAACAACCTAAAACAGTGAGGGTTAGATCAAAATCCTTTCAAAGTGTTATCCATCTCTTCACAAATTTGAGTGCCACTTAGATCATATCCCCAGCTACAAAACAACACACATCATGATATATCTGACTTCAAGCTTCATGCCATATCTTTGATGTCACGCTTCAGATGAAAAGGAGAACAAATTTGGGTACTAACACATTTTATATTTAATTTTCTATTTTAATTTAGATGCAAAGTCTAAGGAGTATCCATTCCTTTGAAGTCACTATTTTGCATTTTATATCATGGTTGTTTTGAGACCTTAACAAGATTGTATTATATGATAATTTCGAGTTATTTGGAAAAATTACAATATTGCACTATTGTAATGTTGTACCAAACATCAACTGAAATTGGTTTCTCAAATTCTTTAGTTTTCTATTGTTATTTCTTAAACTTTCTTTTATTACATCATGCAACTAATGTAAGCTTGCACAAAAATCCTTTTCTATACATTGTTAATATATATAATCACTAATATATATATATATATATATATATATATATAGTTGATATATATATATATATATATATATATATATATATATATATATATATGTCGGAGTCCGTCGTGTCCGTAAATAATTATTTGTGTAAATAAAAAGAATCCATAAAATAAAAACCAATTCTTTTATTAGACAAATAAATGTGCTAAGTGAAATGGGTATTATGCGGTAAATGGATAAATTTAATTTCTTTTGAAATGGGTATTGGGTAAATTTAATTTCTTTTGAAATGGGTTATTACATGGTAAATGGGTAAATTTAATATTACATGGTAAATGGATAAATTTAATTTCTTTTGAAATGGGTATTACGTGGTAAATGGGTAAATTTAATTTCTTTTATTGGGTGAAATGGGTATTTCAATGTAAAGGGTATTACACAAAGAAATTCAATTTATTTAATATTACATGGTAAATGGATAAATTTAATTTCTTTTGAAATGGGTATTACGTGGTAAATGGGTAAATTCAATTTCTTTTATTGGGTGAAATGGGTATTTCAAAGTAAAGGGTATTACACAATAAATTCAATTGTATTTTATTAATTAATGATAAGGTGAAATGAATGGGTATTACATGGTAAATTTAATTTCACCTATTAATTGATTGCTTTAGTAAATTTAATTTCTTTTATTAATTAATGATAAGGTGAAATGAGTATTACATAGTAAAGGGTATTACACCGTAAATTTGATTTCTTTTATTAATACATATGAATAAAATTAATTGAATAAATTTATTATACATATAAGTTCACTTTTTAATTAAAAAAATATTATAAGAACAGTTACAAAACTGTCCCGCACCCAAACATTTTAGGCATGTGCTTCCCTTACTTTTCTTCTCTCTTTTGCAGAGACTCTGGTAAAGGTAAGTAACCCTATTTTCACCTTATTTAACAATATGCCTACATTTTCTTTAACTGGTATGTGCATTGGTTTGAATTTTCTTAATAAAATGATGTTTTCACATTGATTATTTTAGTTTATATGGATTGTTCAGGGATAACATTGTGCACTTTTGAAATCATAAGGAATTGTTGGAACAGACTTATTTGCTTTCTATTCAAAAATTGTGAGGTATAAATTTTTGGACACAGTAAAGGGTTTATTGATTGCTTTGGTAAATTTAATTTATTTTATTTCCTTTATTAATTGATTTCTTAAAATGATGTTTCCACATTGATTATTTTATTCTTATATTTATATGGATTGTTCAGGGATAACATTGTGCACTTTTCAAATCACAAGGAATTGTGGAAAAGACTTATTTGGTTTCTATTCAAGAATTGTGAGGTATAAATTTTTGGACACAGTAAATGGTTTATTGATTTTTTCTTCCGTAAATTTAATTTCTTTTATTTATTTTATTAATTGATCTCTTTTTACACAGTAAAGGGTTGTGGAACGGACTTATTTGGTTTCTATTCAAGAATTGTGAGGTATAAATTTTTGGACACATTAAATGGTTTATTGATTTTTTCTTCCGTAAATTTAATTTCTTTTATTTATTTTATTAATTGATCTCTTTTTACACAGTAAAGGGTATGGTATTTTATTAATTAATGATAGGGTGAAATGGGTATTTCAAAGTAAAGGGTATTACACAGTAAATCAATGATAAAGTGAAATGGGTATTACACAGTAAAGGGTATTACACTATGTAAATTTGATCACTTTTATCAATACATATTACACATAAAACATATTACACTACATTCACTTATACACATTAGACAACAATAAGAAAATAATATACATGTGCATAATATAGTACATTCAAAATAGAAATGTCAATTTATGTAAAAAAATAAACATGAACATGCTCACAAACATTACAACAAACCAAAAACTATATTAATTAATATCTTTTATTTATTTTATTAATTGATCTCTTTTTACACAGTAAAGGGTATGGTATTTTATTAATTAATGATAGGGTACTTTATAGTTAATGCCGATATAAATATTGGAAGAATTCAATTTTAGGCTTTTGTGTGAATTTTATAAGTAATGTCTTTTTACTGTAATATGAAATTTTGAATGTCATTGTGCTTTTAAATATTAGATGAATCAGAATATCATGGTGCCTTTGAATATTAGATAGATCTATATACAGTTCATTCATGATTTGTATTTATTACATTTTGGAAATAATTCTCTAAAATTGCTAGACCATTTACACAAGAAGCTACAGACATTTGTCCAACTCGGAATCTAGCGTTGCATATGCCTTTTTCGATACCAGGAGCTAGGATTTTTGAATGGGATATTTCCCTTTGAAACTATCCTAGCACGTTCAAATTTGGACGTCAGCCTGTGTTTTTGAAAAGGCTTTTAAAGCAACGTAACGAGGGTGCCCCTAATGTATGTTAAACTTGTCCATTTTGGGACGATGTATTTTTTTAGAAGTCTCAAAATTAATTGTTTGATGTTTTTGTAACAAAATCATGTCCAATTTGTGTAGAATTGTTTTGTATGTTGACTCTAATATTTAAAAAATTGATATTATATGATTGTTGTCTATTACATGTACGTGAAATTTTTAGTTATATAAATAATTAAAAAATTTCTTGAAAATACTTTATAGGTATGGCTCGACCAAGATTAAATTTTGAAAATGAAGAAGAAAGAAGATCTTATCAAAGAGAATATCAAAGACAATATCGCATAAGAAGACAACAAGAAATGACAGATGCACAATGAGAGGAACAAAGGAAACATCAAAATGATAATGATAGAAAAAGACTTGCAACATAGAGAAATGAATTAACAAATGAAGAATTAGGAAGATTAAATTTTGAAAATGAAGAAGAAAGAAGAGAATATCAAAGAGAATATCAAAGACAATATCGCATAAGAAGACAACAAGAAATGACAGAGGTACAACAAGAGGAACAAAGAAAAAATTGAAATGATAATGATGGACAAACATTTGTAGAACAGAGGAATGAATTAACAAATGAAGAAGAGAGAAGAGCATATCGAAGAGAATATCAAAGAAAATATTGCAGAAGAAGACAACAAGAAATGACAGATGCACAATGAGAGGAACAAAGGATTGCGAGAACGGAGGAATGAATTGACAAATGATGCATTAGATGTAGAAAGACAACAACATGCAGATAAGATGATAACAATTCATGTGCGCTCATCTCAAGATGACTCACATGTATCAAGAACAAATATACAAAGACATATTCATTCAGATCAGTTTCCAGAAGAAGAAAGAATTTGAAGACAAGAACTTCACCGCGAAGCATCTCAAAGGCACTATCATAGATTGGTTGGTAATGATGAATTCAATTTTGGGGGAGGAAATTCAACATCGGTGGATCGCGTGCTCCAAACACCTGAAAACTTGGGCCAAGATACAATGGATGTCGATGTTACAGATAATGTAGATAATAATGGTGTGCAGGAGGAGACAACATTACAACAAACACGAGAAATGAGAAGAAGAAGAATGCAGAATAATCATTTACAGGAGGCATCAACAAACGAACCTAGAAGAAGAAGAAGAAGAATGCAAAACTCACATATTGAGATAGAACAAAATATATTTGATCCCAATGGAATGGTTGGGAGAGATTTGAATACCATCCAAATGATTTTTCAACGTGGTCTTGATAACCTTGCTTCACCGATCATGTGTTATATTTGTCAAGAATGCTACCTTGGAATAAAAGTTTCTCAAACACCTGAAGGACCCATGTGTACTAGATGCCAACAAGAGAAAGGTCATCATCGATTTTCAGCATCAAACAATATGGATCCTGGGGCACAACCACCAGAACTTGCAAACTTAACTCAAGTTGAGGAAATGTTGATAGCCCATGTCAACCCAATCTTGCAAGTGACACATGCGACAGGAGGTCAATATAAATATAAAGGTCACACGATAAGTTTTCCTCAAGAAGTAAAAGAAATCGCTAATCTTTTGCCGCATAGATTGAAAGATTTGCCAATGATTATTGTTCGGAGGAGAGATCAACGTGGAACAAATTACAACTTTACAGTCAATAGAGAGCGAGTTTACAATGCACTGAAATATAAAATAGAACATGATAAGTTCTATTCAGATGTTCAGATCGATGAAAATTCTCTAAATGAACTTCCACCTCATTCTGATGAAAATGTATTTGAGGAGTTGAACTCAGTGCATATGGAGTTTGATTCTGATGCAAATGAAGTTGTATTTGTAGGTCCGACCATGGAGATAGATGAAGGAAATATAATTATTCATACAACATCAATGGCGTCTAAACCACCTAATGCCCCAAGGGAGATGGAATTAATCCATGCATGGGTGAATAACCCTCATGTGGACCCTGGAGCGCTAATTGATTGGCTAGGGATAGGATCATCTCCTATCAATGAGTATGTGACAATAGGATTACTTGATATGGCATTCCCTACTTTGTTTCCCGATGGAAAATGTGATTGGATAGAACCATGGTTAAGACGAGTACATCTCCATGAATTTGTAAAACATTTATTTCAATATAGGGATCACCGATTTGGCCGACATCCCCGATTCAGGTATTACATGATGAACATGATCATGAGACATTGTGCACAAAACTTGTCTGCAGTGTTTGTTAAGAAAAACCTCCAAGATATGCCAATCACCATTAATGAGTTACGTGAGCATATGCAAAATGTTCCCCATTCCAATCTGGCTGATCATTTGATGTGGTTCGGAACATCTTTGAGGGGTACGAGGTCTTATTGGGAAAAATGTCGTGGTGAATTGACGGACATGTTGCATCAAATCGGATCACCTACCATTTTTTTCACATTAAGTGCAGCTGATATGTATTGGCCCGATCTACATGCATTAATGCCTGAACGCTGCCGGATAATCCACGGGAAGCACAAAATTGGTGAAGGAAAAATGTCATCAAATATCCACATATAGTGGCACATTATATGCACCTATGACATACACTTTTCCGAAAGGAGATATTACAAAAAGGAATGAAAGTTAAAGATTATTGGTCTAGATATGAATGGCAACATAGAGGTTCGCCGCATGTGCATGGATTCATATGGTTAGAAGGTGCGACTGAATATGGATAATCTTGATTGAAATGCTGATTTTCAATGTGGAAATGCTGAAAAATACTTCCATTCTATTGTCCATGCATCAAATCCTCGGGAGGACCTATACTAGCAAAACATCCGTAATTTATTGATTCTCATCGAGTCCGTGATTTATATAAAATTTTTACATTCTCAAAATATATTACGTATTCTTATGTTCTATGTTACAGGTCTACAAAAATTTTATGCAACATCCCTGTCTTTAAAATACAAGACAACTGACACAAGTCGATATGGAACGTGACTATGAAGATATTCTCATCGGTGTAAAATGACATGCAATGTGTAGAGAGGGTGCCCGCCATGTAAGAAAAGGGTGAAAATTGTTTGTAGGTAATGTTCAAAATTTTGAATAATTATATTAAAATAAAAAACACATGTGGAAGAACTAATAATTGATTATTACATTTTTCAGGTATAATGCACTGTGGCCATTGAATCTCAATGGATCAAAGTTATATCAAGACTTAGAGATGGGAGATAAAAATTTTGAACCTATGAGAAATGATGAAAGGTTAAATACACATAATCGCTACATATTACAATTGTGGAGAGAAAATGTAGATTGACAACCTGTTCTTTCCAAGCATGCCATAGTCAAGTACATTGCAAAGTATGCAATGAAAGCAGAGAAAATATCTAAAACTTATCATCAAATGTTGATGTGGATTGTAAACATTGAAAACCTAGATGAAATGGCAGCGACAACATATATGAGACTTCTAATCAAACAATTGTTGAAAGAGACATTGGCGCACAAGAAACATGTCACATGTTGTTGGAGCTCCCTTTGGTAGAGAGCAGTAGAGTATTTGTCAATTTGAATGTTTCCCATGAGGTGTTCAAAAAAGTAACAACTGATGGAGATGACCATGAAGAACATGTAATAAGTTTCATTGATGGGTACAAGAATAGGCCTTTTTCCATGGAAAGTGTGTCTCTTATTAATGCCGCTAGATCTTGGACATATAATCCAAGGAGAAAATGGGATAACAAGTGGGAGGTCAGGAGTTTGGCAGCTATTGTGAGAGTTTTCTTGAGGTTTTCCTGTGTCCCTTTGCGGGAATTGTAACGACCCAAAAAAACACACGAACAACACAGTAAAAGACAGGATAATTTTTTTTTTGACTTGACATGCTTGACACATAACATGATGCAACATGTCGTCACCAAGGATACAACTAACACTGTGAACAACTTGATACAAGGATGGCCATAAAGGCAGCACGGAAATGTTCACACCTTTCAAGGACAATTTACTTTTCTTTTTTTTTGACAGAACAACATAGAAGCCCAACCACATGACACTCTCACAGCTAGGGCAAGCCACAGTAAGAAATGATTGGAGGTTATTTATTTTGATAAGACACCCTTTAACTCATGACTTAAGTTTTCAGAAGGATTCAATATATGATTCGCACAAATTCATCTTACCAACTGAGTTATGTTCTTATACACTATAGAGTAGTTCACTTAAAGTCTTCTCCTTTATAACCATTATTTGTTTTATATATTTATTTGATAAAGATGGTAATTTAATTCCTTAAGGCCATCTATTCACACTTACATTACTAGAACTCATTCATGCCCTTATGACAACATCGGTTCACGTTCAACAACTTCAGAGAAAATTACAAGGTACCTTGGATAAAATTAAAGGAAGAAGGTCAATTGAGTTCATCCTTGAGACATCATTAGTTCTTACTAAGGTTTAATTGGAGCTTGAGGTTTTATACGTAATTATTAATGCTCTTACTTAGGCTTCACCGAAAGAGCTTATCAAGAGGAAGCTACTTACTTTTAAATAGTCTGAGAGATAAATTGAGTGGTTTCTAAATTTTCTTCTCTTACTTGTTAAATCTTATTAGAAACTAACCATTGTTTTCCTTTAAGCTTGTTTTAAGCGTTCACCAAAAGAGTAGTGTTTACTAGTTCAGTTAGGGATAACATGTTATATAAAATCACTTTGCAAGGATAGTCTCACTCTTGATTACTTATGGCATTGTTTGTTTTCAAGGGGATCTAAACCACAACATATTTCTTTGATAAAACTTTTAGGTAACTTCTATAAGGAAAAGCCACCCCATTAAAACTTACATATAACACATCAATACAAAGTCTTAGAAAGATTTAAATTAACACTTAATTCTCAAGATCAAAGTTTTACAACGATTATGCCAGTGAAAAGATTGAATAATATTTCTCACTAAGAAGAGTTACCAGCCAAATTACAAAAAAAAAAAGACAAAACAACTTCTTCACGAATTTTCCGAACAATTCCAGGCAAGAGGTCATATAAACTCTTTGCAAGCAATGTTACACAATTTACAACACATAGAACACTTTTACAAAGAACTTCATAAGTTGCACTGATGAAACCTTTACAACTCTTTCCTTTAATCTACTCGCATAATCCATCTGCACAAATACTAGCTAGAATCAGTTCGCGAGAACTGAGCATGTTAAGGCTACACATTGCAACAGTAAGCTAACATTTAACAATATCAAGAAAGGAATGTTCTAATTCAAAAATGGATTAAAGCACAACCCACAACTCCAAAAATTATTCGCATGAGAAAGAAATCTAAACCATCCAACAAGGAGAAAGTCAAAATACCAGTAAGAACAAAATCACATAAAACAAGGCAAGACCTTATGGGTTAGGAACAAGAAGGTCAAGAGTGTTGATATTTCCTTCATGTATTCCTATGGATTACGTGATTGGAATCTAATACTCAATCCATCCATCTAAAGAGGTCCAAGAGAAGACAAAACATACTAATTATGATCGTAGGCGCGAAACAAAACGACATTATCCAATTCTCTCAGGGGAAGGCTTCATAGTAATATGGGTTCGACGCCCTTAAAAGAAAACAACTATAGTTTCAGTTTTAACCAAGGAGTTTACCACTACTTCCTTATAGGATTTCTTAAACGTAGTACTAGTTAACAAAACAAATCCACTCTTCCAAAAGCGTACAAAAGAGGCACAAAAGAGCCATTATTCTACCAACAAACCTTATCCTAATCATCAACTTCTCTACATAATATAAGCGAAGGCTAAACCCAAAAGTCGTTAATAATTTATATATATTTCCAACAATGCCTAAAAGTATAAAAATAAAAACTGATTTCCTTAACAAAGCCACAAAATGGGACTTTTAGTAACCAAGTTTTAAGTATAAGTTATTCGAGTTCGAAAACAAAGGGATTCGATACATAGTGGGTAATACACCAGCAATGCCCCAGACTCAAAAGACCTTACCACGAGTGCGAGCACAAAAATAAGAACCAACACACATATCCAT
Source organism: Taxus wallichiana var. yunnanensis (assembly GCA_018340775.1). Lineage (NCBI taxonomy): Eukaryota > Viridiplantae > Streptophyta > Pinopsida > Cupressales > Taxaceae > Taxus > Taxus wallichiana. The sequence goes on along the minus strand of CM031241.1, from coordinate 428,232,560 downwards.
CAGGAAGGTTACGCAGTGCAGTCAGGCCTGGAAGTTCTATGAGCTCCTTGCCAATGGTAAAGAAGATGGAAGTTTTACCCGATCCATGTGGGCTTATCAAGGAAATGTCTAGCAATATCAAACAGATGAAGATAATAGCCACCTATTATATTATCACTGTAATCAGCTATTATCTAACCGGAAACGAGTTCACGAGTCCAATACCATGGATTCACCTACAACTTTTGTTTCAATCCAGCTATTAATAGCTTGCTCGTGACCCTTAAAAAAAATTGAAGAGATTTCATTCAATAAAACTTACAATGTTTCCCCCTTACTTTAATCAAACAAGAGTTTGAATCCAGGAAGTAGGTATAGTAATCCTCTCAACACGTAGAGGCCAAAATAGATGTCGGGTTATTAATCCTCTAGAACTGGGTACAACAGTCGATCATGTACAGTTCTGAAACAAAACCCTAATGCCATTTTCTAATTAAACAAAAGTAAGGAATGCCCACAGGCTTAAACAAGTTTTAGAACACAACGTCACTATTAATGTACCTTTTAGCAAAAATAGGAGAGCCCTAAACAGGAAATACGTATTCATTCAAGTAAATAGAGATATGAAGGCTTAACCTTCCATATAGTAAGCCTTCAATTACAAAATACCATCACAGAATTCTTTTAAAAGAGAGTCATATAAGCAAACGAAACTCTATAATGTTTCCTTCCCTACGAACTAGACTGCATCACACAATATTGCAGTAGCCCCTTTAGACAAATATGAAATAGAGTAAGCTATAAGAGAGGAAAAGAACATTCCAAGCAAAACCAGCGAAATTGGAGTGAAATTAAAGGAACAACCAACACAAACAGGCAGCGATATAAACAACCACGAAAACATTTTGTCTAGGCGCCATTCAAGAGGAAAGAAAATTTCATTTCAAGATACTGAAAGAAGGTAGACAACTATTACAAGGAGTAGATTTAACATGCCTGATTAGAATTCTTCCAATCCAACAAGCACGTCGACCAGGGCTCGGGCAATAGCAACACAACCTGCGCAACTTCTCTTCCTCAGCCTGCTGAAGGTCCAAACTCTGTTAACGGCCATGCATCCCTGGGTTTCTCAGAAGTAGATCCAAAATCCTCCGAACACCGCTCCAAATTAGCCCATAGATCAATCCACCAGCCAACATGTCAGTCGAGTTGTCCATATCCATAAAACAGTCCCTAGACTTAACATCTTCAATAAGGCTAACCAGTCACTAGATTGCTTCAATGCAGTTGTTTTGCCCTTAACCCAAAGTGCTCTGCGAGCTCGTGCTAGCGCCACATTCACGCGGTGATAAACAGCTATAAAGCCAACCCCATGATTTGAAGCTCGACACAAAGACAAAAATATTACATCACGCTCCCGGCTCTTTAAAGGCATCTACCGTAATGAAAAATAAACCTTTTCCTTCATCGATTTGAGGACGATCATCAAACTCTCGGTCTCAAACATTTCAGCCAAGCTTGTAAGGTGTCATAATTCCAACAAACTTTTATGCCATAACTTAGTGATTCGCTGAAGAAGCTCATATAGTTGCAGGCAAATTGTGCTTCATGAATATTCGACATGATACAGATCCACACCTATGGGATTCTCTTCCATGAGTTACATCATAAAACAAGTAAAGTCTCAAAAGAGAATCCTTGCAATAATTATCATCAGTCTCCTCGTAACTCTCTCTAATTGTCACAAAGTCGATTTTGATAACCATATCATGAAGGAGGAAACTCAATCGAGGATGCATTCTATATGAATCGTAAAACAACATAGTTGGATGACGACTTTGCAAATAAATTTCATTGTGAGGCGCTCACAAAGGCTTCTACTACTCGCAACCCGTCTCTGCTGCTTGTCTAAAATCATTGCAGTCGCTACAAAAGGAACCCCGCAGAGCTATAAACAATGGTCCTTGCGCCCAGCCTCTTACACACCCCATGTCTCGAACACATGACTAGAACACACCTCACAGCACCCAAAGGAAATGGAGGTAACATGCCTGCTTCACTAGCTTGAAGCTCCGTCTAATAAAAAATGCACACCCGGGAGGAACCAGGACATAAAGACGCCAAGAGAATCATCTATTTGCTCCCTGTGATTACAAACTACAGCGTACAGACTGGTAAAAGACCGCTGATCAAGGTTGAGGAGGTAATGAGACTTGTTTTTCACCTCAGCTATTCACATCAAGGACAAACGTAGTTTGGAGGAGAGAGCCCAGACCATGTTTTGAACTTCAAGACAGTGCACTCAAAAACTCGTACGCAACTGAACCAACTTGATGTTGGGGCTGGAAAACTCATGGAGCTTTCTCGCAGTCGAGAAAAGATGAGGGCAAGCTCAGCATCGTAGAGGAGAGAGAGCTCGCTCGCCTTTTATCAACAGTCCCGATTTTCACTTTGAGAAGGAACCTGATGACTTACCGGGTTTGTATCCTCCTGCTCTGCACCATTCCTCTTCCCATTTCCTTCTTTCTTCCATGCCAAAACAAAACACGCCTTCTTCACTAGCCTGCAGCTTCATCTAAAACTGCCATACAAACCCACGCGGCCAACAACAAAGCCAGAGAAGGTAACAGATAAACACAGGGAATATCAAAAACAAAATCTGATTTGAAAGCTAAGCGGCCAGCGTCAGAGAAAAATAATTGCAGGCTGTAGCAGGTAAAAAGGAGCACAAAAAGTCTTGCACAATCCCCAACAATCTACGCAGCTAGCAAGAAGAAAATCTGGGAAAGATTTGCTAAAACAACTCAAATTAAAATATGCGGCCCACTTCCAAAAAGGGAAGAGATATTTCTTACCCAAGGCACGTGGTACAAAACAAGCATAAATGAAATAATTAAAGAAGTAGGTGGCCTTCATTTTCATGCACCCACCTTGCCAGGTAACATTAAAATTCAACAAGAATCCACATAGAAAACAAGATATGGCGACCCAGAAGAGAGTGGTCAAAGCATTAGGAAGATGCGTTTCAGCCTGCACATACAATCAATAAAGTAAAGGAAAAGGACTGCCACCATGCCACGCCAAGAAGGAGATAAAGCATGCTGTGTAAACTAAAATATGTGCCTGCATATTCATACTCATGTACATCCTCTCAGCTAGGTGTAAATCCAGCCTCCACAACCTTTGGTAGGTGTAAAGCAAAGACGCCACAAGGTGTAAATTTCGTGCCAAAATGGGATGTTTGGAACAGCCTATGGGCATCCATCAAAACCATAATGGAGACGGGATTTTCGTCATATGTTGTATTTGCAAGTGTCCTGGCGAACATGTATGTAAATTTTGGAAGTATACACATGACACGCAAAAGGACAAGGACGTAACAGCGAAAGTCAATGCTGAACAGGGCATTACACGAATCTCATAAATGGGTTGATTTTTGTTGGTCAGAGTTGTTGCTTTACAAGCCATTTTGGGATATAGAGAGAGATATCGGACTTGATTCTGATTCAATAAGTTCAAACTGGGAATCATTCCATTATAATCCATGGCATGTCGAAAGGAGGATTGCAATAGAAGACGTTGAAAATAACAACGATTTTGAAGAGGAAATTAATCAACATGTTCAATAGAATACAATAGAACATGATTGGGAAATCATGTGTAGGCTTCATCGTGGTCAAATTTTGCAAGTGACGGAAATAGATATGTTGGGAAGGAGAGATATTGATAGACAAGCACCGTGGAATGATGAATATCGAGGTGAAGAATACACAAGTAAAGTGATAAAATTCATAAGCAACATGAAAGAAAATGGGTTGGTTATAGACGATGAATTAGCCCCAAATTTCAATTACGACACCTTGGGTGCTAAACAAAAACAAGCACTTGATATAATAATGACACATTATAATCAATGTCGAAATAACATTCCATTGCTCATGATAGTTCAAGGAACAACAGGAACAGGAAAATCCTATTTGATTGGTGCAATTCGTTAGGCACTTTTTGATGCATCATTCCCAGAACATTCTCCTCTTCTATTGCTTGCACCAATAGGAGTTGTAGCTTTTAATATTGGCACCTCGACGATCCATTCACAACTTTGAATCCCTATTACAGATTTTGCAGAATTGGAAGGATCGAGACTTACAACATTCCAACAAGAGATCTGCCACATAAAATATGTATTGATTGATGAAATGAGCTTGTTGGACAAAGTTTTCTAGAAAACGTGGACTCCCGACTTCATCAAGCATTCCCTGAAAGAGAAAACATGAGTTTTGGTGGTGTTTCTATGGTTTTGGTAGGAGATTTGGGCAACTTCCTCTTGTTACCGATAAACCACCATATGATAGTAATAGACGCGCAAAGCTGATATGGAAGCATTTAGAATAGTTGTTACATTGGATAAGGTATTTAGGCAAGGAGGAGAAGATGAAGACCAAAAATATTTTTGACAACTTCTAGAAAATCTCAGAGATGTGAATCTGACACTAGATGATTGGATGTTGTTAATGAGTAGAACAAGTTCTTGCATTAGACAAAAATAGCAATGAAGAATTTTATAATAATATTCACTGATGGCGAAAAAGATTAACGTGAATAACCACAACAAAAATTTTTGCATTCATTAAAAAGACTTGTTGCGGTAGCATTGCAACTAGAACAAGTACCGCCAACACACTGGCAAGAGGTCTAAATGACGAACTTGATTTAGAATTATTAATTTCTAATGATGCAAGGGTTATGCTAACATCCAATCTTTGGATAGAAGCAGGTCTTATAAATGGAGCTCTAGGATATATTCAAAGCATAGTATATGCACCTGGTAGTGGTCCACCGAACCCACCAACATATGTAATGGTTGAATTTGATAGTTACTTCGAATACCATTTGAAGATAGAACTCCATGTACCATCCCAATTACACCAATACAGAGGGGACACACACACCAATTACCCTTACGGTTGGCATGGGCATTGATGATACATAAATCACAAGGTTTGACTCTTTCCAAGGCTACAATTGATATTGAAGAAAGAGAAACAATGGGGTTAACATTTGTGGCTATCTCTCGAGTGAAGTCATTGCACAGAGTCTAAAAATATCTCCGCCATTTTCATATGAGTGCTATGCAAAGATGAAGAACGGAAAACTACTTTCAAAATGGAAGGCTGAGGAAAAAAGACTTATGTCCTTGGAATATAAATAATGTACCATGTGTAACACACATTTCATTCTATGAATTTGTCATTACATGTGATGTACATTACGCATTTCAATTCATATGAAAAAGGATTGTATTTTTTTAACTTGATAATACGGTTACTAATAAAATCCATAAGAACTTTGTGTATTATAGACCTTCATTTTTTTTTCTCATACTCATTCTCTTAAGAGATATGGTTCCTCCTTTAAATGCATTTATGATGTTCCTTGTAAGATATTTGATTTTATTCATGCACGAACAAAATTCCCCCTTATTTTCCGTACTTTATTTTAGGTATTATTTTCTGCAATTCCAGCGGTTGCTACTAGCATACCTATATTTATATAAATATATGTAATATATGTTGAGAGGTATATATTACATATATTTATATATTATATAAATATATAGGTGCCTTGTGAACTTCACCTCTCGGCATATTTTACATACACAAAACATGAGAGGCGAAATTCACAAGGCACCTATATATTTATATAATATATAAATATATGTAATATATACCTCTCGAATACATTACATATATTTATACAAATATAGGTATGTTAGTACATTCTTGAATTGGATTATCTTAGTCTTGTTGTGCATGATTTATCTTGTTCCTTTTTCTTCCCACTTTCAACCAATCCAATTCATTTAAGCTTAATTTACATTCGTAATTTAACATTGTAATCATAATTTCTCTTTAAACAACTCACTTCCCCATTAATATCATGATTACACCTATTAGATATAATTGATACTCGTAAAAATAGTGTTTATAAAGTTATGAAAGAAATAAAACAACCCAAACAACTCAACACCTGCTTTGTTGTAGATAATTATCATTCTAGTTATCTAAAACATACACAACATCAATTGCACAAATTCCAAGAAAAAAATTACATAATATGAGCAGAGAGCCAATAAAATAATACATTTGCTGAGAAACTCCCGGAATGCACATAAAAACGGCTTGTTGAAGTTAAAGTTATTAAATGTTTGGTGTGACGACCCAAATATTCACAAACACGAACAACACAGTAAAAGACAGGATTTTTATTTTTATTTTACTTGCTTGACACATAACATGACGCAACATGTCGTCACCAAGGATACAACTAACTCTGTGAACAACTCGATACAAGGATGGCCATAAAAGCAGCACGGAAACGTTCACACCTATCAAGGACAATATACTTTTCTTTGTTTTTTTTTTGCAGAACAACATAGAAGCCCAACCACATGACACTCTCACAGCTAGGGCAAGCCACAGTAAGAAATGATTGGAGGTTATTTATTTTGATAAGACACCCTTTTACTCATGACTTAAGTTTTCAGAAGGATTCAATATATGATTCGCACAAATTCATCTTACCAACTGAGTTATGTTCTTATACACTGTAGAGTAGTTCGCTTAAAGTCTTCTCCTTTATAACCATTATTTGTTTTATATATTTATTTGATAAAGATGGTAATTTAATTCCATAAGGCCATCTATTCACACTTACATTACTAGAACTCGTTCATGCCCTTATGACAACATCGGTTCACGTTCAACAAACTTAAGAGAAAATTACAAGGTACCCTGGATAAAGTTAAAGGAAGAAGGTCAAATGAGTTCACCCTTAAGACGTCATTAGTTCTTACTAAGGTTTAATTGAAGCTTGAGGTTTTATACGTAGTTAAATAGCGCTCTTACTTAGGCTTCACCGAAAGAGCTTATCAAGAGGAAGCTACTTACTTTTAAATAGGCTGAGAGATAAATTGAGTGGTTTCAAAATTTTCTTCTCTTACTTGTTAAATCTTATTAGAAACTAACCATTGTTTTCCTTTAAGCTTGTCTTTAGCGTTCACCAAAAGAGTAGTGTTTACTAGTTCAGTTAGGGATAACACGTTATATAAAATCACTTTGCAAGGATGGTCTCACTCTTGATTACTTAAGGTATTGTTTGTTTACAAGGGGATCTAAACCACAACATATTTCTTTGAATAAAACTTTTAGGTAACTTCTGTAAGGAAAAGCCACCCCATTAAAGCTTACATATAACCCATCAATACAAAGTCTTAGAAAGATTTAAATTAACACTTAATTCTCAAGATCAAAGTTTTACAATGCTTATGCCAGTGAAGAGATTGAATATTATTTCTCACTAAGAAGAGTTACCAGCCAAAATACAAAAAAGGACAAAACTACTACTTCACGTAATTCTCCGAACAATTCCAGGCAAGAGGTCATATAAACTCTCTTTACAAGCAATGTTACACAATTTACAACACATTGGACATTTTTACAAGGAACTTCATAAATTGTACAGATGAACCTTTAACACTCTTTTCCTCTAGTCTACTCGCATAATCCATCTGCACAAATATTAACTAGAGTCAGTTCACTAGAACTGAGCATGTTAAGACTACCCATTGCAACAGTAAGCTAACATTTTATAATATCATGAAAGTAAAATTCTAAACTCAAGAATGGATCAAATCACAAACCACTAATCAATATGTTTCACAAGATGACGAGATTTATACCAGCCAACAAGGAGGAATCCCAATATTCAAGTGAGAGAAATATTCCAAAGATAATCAAGGTGAGACCTTATTGGTGAAGACAACAAGGCTGAGAGTATTAAGATTTCAGTCATGTAATCCTACGGATTACGTGATTGAAATCTAACACCCAAACATCATTCTATTATTTTTAACCAAAAGGATAAAGATCAGTCAAATGACTTAACATATTCAAAATTTCTTGGTAACAAGACTGCATTAACACACATCCTTGTTTTAGGAAGAATATAGGCCCCAACCATATATGAACACAAATCAGTCAAAGATTAAAGTTAACTTCACTCGACTGAATAAACCAACATACAAATAATACTCACAACACAAAAACTGAATCTGAAGATTCAAAATGCCAAGTAATTCTCACCGAACCTAATTATTTTTCTTCAAGAAGTTAAATAAATTAGATTCTATCCAACTAAATTACATTCAACAACTATAGTTGGATTACACAAGCAAGGATCAAGAAGAGGTCTTTTCACCAAAGGTTGTTATTATCTTACATCACATAATCAGTAATAAACCCGTAATCCACCACTCGTATGATCATTGTAAGAGTTAAGGACTTAGCTCACCAAAATATGTAACTGAGTCGATTCCTACCTTTTCCATTTTCATACAAGTCTAACCCAATTCGAAGAAAGGTAACCATTCTATTTTCATACATGCCTCAGTCAACACTTACTCAGAAAGTCCCTACCTGAATTATTGAAGGTTTGCTAAGCTACAAAATGGATTTAATAGGAACCCATTTCATTTGATACTTGGATTTAAACAAGCAAGGGATAGTCTGTTGAAAGTATAAGTGAATCGACACAAGATCCTCTACCGTGACCCAACTCGAGTCACCAATCACAAGGTTAATAGTCAGCGAAGGAGGAATACAAAGAAAAATACTCTTCCTACGAACTATGCCTTCTCTTCCATCTCTAAAACAACATATGAATAGTTTGGGCATACCCATCTATTTCACGACAGTCTACTCGACCTATCCTCATAGTCGCTCCAAAGAAAACATCTGCTACTACAGAGTTCGATTGAACTCTTTTATCTTATGATACAGTGACTCACGTCACAGGATCTGTATTGAGCAGTCAATATTTCACTCACATAGGCCTCTAAGAAAACATCATGCTCACTATGCGAGGTCTACACACAGATTCAGCCCAAGAAAAGCTTTTACCAAGACAAAAACAAACACTTAGCCTAAAACTAGCCATGAGTCGACAAATCTACAAATATCCACTAACGTTATTCATGGCTCAAGTTTATATCTGCTACTGCTGGTTTAGAAATCGAACTCAATGGCCATTGTTCACTATTGTCTCTAAACGTCACCCGAATTGAAGAATTAAGCAGGAAACACCCAGGTTAAAGATCTAACACCCACAGTATAAAACATCAACCATTATTTTGCTATCACATGGCAGTTACTCTTTTATTTCGAAAAGAAAAAAAACGAGGCAGAAAAGAAATGTATACATGCTATCACAGTTGCTATCAGGGTATGAAAAACAAACAACTCCCAACAGTCCTTCCTTTCCTTCAATCTGGGTCGATTCACAAGGAAAAGCAGAAGCCCATTCTAAATGCCATAACAGATAAAAAAACAAAAAGAAGGACATTCAATTCATGACATAATAAAAGGGTAGCAGAAGATTGCAAGGGTAGGTTTAACATGCCTGGTTTAAAACGCCATCTCCATATGCATATGATTGTTTCAATGCCGCTGCTTGCCCTTAACCCAAAGTGCTCTGCGAGCTCGTGCTAGTGCCACATTCACGCGGTGAAAAACAGCTACAACCCAACCCCATGATTTGAAGCTCGGACACAAGACATAATGATTACATCACGCTCCTGGCTCTGGAAGGCATCTACCGTAATGATAAATAAACCTTTTCCTTCATCAGATTGGGGACAACATCAAACTCTCGGTGCAAACATTACAGCTGTAGCTTGTAAGGTGTGATAATTCCAACAGAAAACTTTATGCCTGCCAACTTGGTGACTCGTTGAAGAAGCTCATATAATAGCAAAGCAAATTGTGTTTCATGAATATCCTGATATGAAACAGATCGGCCTCTATGAGGTTCTCTTCCATGGGTTACATCGTACAACAAGTAAGATCTCAATAGAGAATCTTTGTAAATAAATTTCATCAGGTCTCCTGGTAACACCCTCACTGTCACATAATCGATTTTGATAAAAAAATACCTTGAAGGAGAATCCTGAATTTGAGGATGCATTCAATACTGAACAGATAACAACATAGTTGGACAACCTGCTTGTTGGAAGCGCTCAGAAATGCTTCATTTTCTGAAGGTATTGGATGTGAATCAGAATCAGGATTTGCATTCTCTTCAGGTATCTGGGAATCAGTACTCACCTTTAGTACTGGTGGCTGTAAATCATGATTTTCACTCCATCCTGACATTACTTTTTCACTCAATGAAGCCTCATTTAACTGTTTTTCCTTTTCGGTTGGATTTTCTTCTAAAATGAATCCACCTTGGTGACTAGAAAGTCCATCTTGAGATACGCTCTTCACATTACCTTCCTCTATGTTAGCAGATATTTCTATGGCAGTATGGGAGCCTTGAAAGTCCTGCCCAGACTCTCTGTATTCTCTATTCTTTTCACCACCAGTCAACTTGCTAATATTTTCAGAAGGGACCTCATGATGGATAAACCTACACGATGCTCCTCGGAAACACCTACCATCTCTCTTAAAATAAATGCATTCTGGAACAGTGCCCCTCCTCTTTCTTCCCTCCACATGTTCATCGCCACGCCTGAAATCAGGTGGAGGTGTCCTGCTTCTGCTCCTTTTTCTCCTCGGTGACCAACTGTGAGATCTGCTCCTCCTTCGACTCCTGCCAACAGGAGACCGACTGATGCTCCGACTTCGAGATGTTTTATGTGCTTTCCCACCATATAGAACACCATCTGATTCACTGTCACTGGCCCCTTCCCTCATTAGTCTTCCAAATTCATCAACAATCTACGCAACACTCAAGAAGGTGGAGGTAACACGCCTACTTCCCTAGCTTGTAGTTTCATCTATAACCACCATATCAAACCCATGGGCTAGGCGCTGGAATAACTTCCGGTCAGTACTAGAAACAGTAGTGAATGCAATCTCAGCCTCACTTGCAAAACTTGCCTCAAGATTTGATCGAGCTTCTTCCATGTTAAATTCACCACCTGGACGGAAGCGACTTTCCAAAATGAAAAGGCAAGACAACTCAACTAAAACTTTATCTCGTTCTTCTACTACAAACCGCAAAATTTGCAACAATCGATCACGACTATGGCGCGTGCAACCGTAACATCGATCAACACCAACGGTTCCTCGGGATCACCTGCGGCAAACTGCCGCACTTAACTCTCTCTGAGGCCACCGATTTTCTCGAGATAAGTTTACTTCTCTACCCCGTAGCCGCCGATAAAGCCAAGCATTTCCTCATGGCACTTTCCTAGAAAAAGTTTAATTCTATGCTCCACCGATACTACCTCGCAGCAAAGACAATTTTGAGAACCCACACCCACCCTCGCAACATCAGGGCGATAGACCTTCATTTCACCATCAATGAATCCACTATCCAGAACACGCTGTAGCAATTCATCTGTTGCAGCATTTGATGGAGTGCAAACAAGCATTCGTGGTTTAGGGCAGAAAACAACAGGTAGACCACGTGAGACAGCAGATTGCAAGTCAACATTTTAATAAATGGGCATGTGCGGCCACCAACCAGGAAGTTGAACACGCCAAGAAGGTGCAGGGGGTTTTTAATGCAATGGCAGGTGGCCATTAAAGCCACCCACCTCCAGCCGACCAAGGAAACAAGGTCAAAAAATCATTAACCTTTCCTTCCCCACGCCAAACGTGGTACACAAGGAGATCAAAAGGGAGAGACAAGGTAGGTTGGGGACATAAAAATCTATATTTAAAATTAGTAATTTAAAACAATTCTAAGATTGCGGGATCGGTCGACCCAGGAGGAGAACGGGGTTGAGTATTTAAATGAAATATTTACGCGAACGCCACTCCCAAACCGTGGCGCCACCACAAAACATACTCTTCCTCATTTGCGCAATGAGGCTCGATCAGCGGGAGCGACAAACAAATCAAAAGGATAGTTTAACGATAACAGAGGATGATATCGATAACAATCGATATAAAGAAGGTAATAATAAAATACAATCGTTGATCGATAATACAATCATAATGTCATTATTATTATTATTATCATTATTATCATTTTACAGCTTGTAAAATAATTATCAATTATAGTCATAATGGTCAGCAATCGAGGTCGACGAAGGCACAATGACACTCCATGCTTAGCACTCGATCGCCACAGGATGAACAGGTGTAACGTAGAACAGGGCATTACATTCTCCTCCCCTTAAGAAAGCATCGTCCTCGATGCGACATTACACAGGAAAGTAAATGGTTCGCAACCAAGAACAGGTAAAGGAGAAAGTACACCCTATGGTTTAAAATTTTAGTTGATTAAAGCACGGTCACAAGGTAGCCTTAGGAACATTTGGTAGAATTTTTAACTTTCAATGTTCTGTGAAGATTGGCAGTTCTTTCTTGTTCATCATTTCATTAGTCTCTTTCCATTATCATTATTTCTAGTTTTAGTTTCTTTTTTAAAAAAAAAATATCATCATTGAAGAGAGCCAATAAAATAATACATTTGCCGAGAAACTCCCGGAATGCACATAAAAAAGGCTTGTTGAAGTTAAAGTTATTAAATGTTTGGAGATAACAACAGCATTGACCTTGATCCTTCACTAGGTGTTCCCTTCATCACTAGTACAGTCCCAAGTCTTTGTTTACGACTGTTATGCCACCATCGACCGCTATATTATGGCCGCTTACATATTTAGATTCCTCACTCGCAAGATACAAAGCAGCCCTTGCAATATCATCTGCTTCAAGTGTGACTTGCTTTAAGATGGCCTTGCCGCCAATCGATGCTTCCAATGCTGCCTTTGTCTCCGAGGAAGGGGTCAATCCCACGAATCTCATTGCCAAATCCGTGGCAACCGCACCTGGAGAAACACAATTCACTCTGATACCATATTTCCCCAACTCTGCCGCACCGTTTTTAGTAAGCCCAATCACGGCATGTTTGGATGCGGTGTAGGAGTAAGTACCAACTCCTCCTATTACCCCTGCAATGCTGGCTGTAGAAATAATGGAGCCCTTCCTGTTGGGGATCATAACTCTGGCTGCGTGTTTGATCCCGTGCATTACTCCTTTCACATTTACATTAATCACTCGTTGGAATTCTTCCATGTCATACTCTGCAACGCTCCCTCTTTGGGTATTAATGATTCCAGCGTTATTATACATGATATCCAATTTTCCATGTTTTTCCATGGCTAAATCCACGGCCGCGCAGACATCTTTCTCTTTGGTGACATCGCAGCGGATGTATGTCGCCGAGTTAGAAAGAGAATGAGCCACTTTTATGCCGGCATCGTCTTCAATGTCGGCAATGATGACTTTGGCTCCATGATTTGCAAACAGCCTAACCGCGGCTTCCCCAATGCCTCCTGATCCGCCCGTGATTAATGCAACCTTTCCTTGCAGTCTGCAATGCATAAAGACCCAATAATCATCTTCAAATTGTTCTTCATAAAACTGCAAAACTAAAATATAAAGTATAAAATGAAATTCAAGATTTACTTGACTTTCAGATCCCATTACTGAAACTAAAAATAATAACTACCTTCCAAATATAGCAGCTGCAACCTCTATCTTAGACATTTTTCTCCCGATATAAAATCCAATGCAATAGAACAACTACAAAGCTTTAGAGAGACTCGGCCTTATAGCATTCGGGCTTCTCGAGTTTTCGGTTAATAAGTGAAATTTATTGTCTTACATAATAGAGGAGAAAACCAGAAAAAACAAACGGCGGCATCTATTTGCATATTTTATTCTTAACCGAATTCTTAGCCGTATTGTTCGATACTTCTATTTGAAGAAGTCTTTGTTGCATATTGTTATTAAGTCAAGTCTTAACCACACTAGCCCGCGGTAAGGAACGTAGGCATTAATTAGTGGCGATATGTTCGTGATTCTTAGACATTAGTTAACTCAATATAAAAAGAGTTGACCTAACGAAAAAATATAATAATATTAAATTAAAAATTAAAAAAATCGTGGCTATGTGGGACTGATCAATATATAATGTTAAGAACATAGATCGAAGTGCCCGAACACATTTCAAGAGTAGAAGGTCAAAAATGGAGAGTCTTGCATCGTAAGATGAAAGTTGTTGCTTCACGATTGTTAATAAGCCACGCAAGTTATCGTCTTAAATATCTCATTCATTTGCTATAAACTTGTCGCCATTGTCTTCTCCCAAAAATTCGTTAGGAGAGCTTGATTATCACTACGAGAAGAAGGATAATCAAATCTAGTATTCAAAAGAAACGAGTTTCTAGTGAGATTTAAGAGAATCTCTAGAGAGGGAAAAGAGAGAGAGAAAGAGAACCCATCCATTTATTTTGTAATAATTATAAAAGTTGAATATTAAAAAGAAGTTTGGTCTTTGAATAAGAAAGCAAAATATAATAGAAAGGATGCTCTTGAGGGATATTGATCCGAAGGTTAGTTTAGTGGATAGAATTTTCCTACATCTCCCAAAACTATTATAGTATGGTAGAGGGCTCCGAGAACTTTCGGATGCCTATTTGAATGCGTGAAACGAACTTCATTTGAGAAAGATATTGTCAAGAGAAATTTCCAGTTGGAGAACCAAAAATAGCAAAAAGAGACCAATTAGAATGTGATATGTGGTAGTGCAAAATTAATGAAAAATAATAAAAGGGTGTTTTGTTTTTCACCTCTTTTCTTCGACACTTGAGTTTAGACACATGGGCCCCATTATTAGCTTGCTAAAGGGCCGTCGATGAGGGTCACCACACTCTTTTTGTGGAGGGCTTCGTTTGCCTCCATGTCTTCATATTATCATTGTCACATTTTTGTATTTGATTGCCACATATTGAATTCGTATGGTGCATGTGGGATCGAAGTACTGGTATTTTAAATATTACCATGTATTTTTACCATGCCCACCGAACTTATCTTAATTTTGGCGCAGTTATATTAACCATGGCACCTCCTCCATTATCAAATCGCCATGATCTAAGTTGGGCGCCCACAACTCGTCATCGACCAAGAAAACACATCCCAATTAACAAAACCAATTGATACAAACAAGCGCCCCATGTGGAGGGACAAAACAAGGAAAAAAGATGATGTGTTGCCGAAGCCATGGGAATATAGGATAGAGACAAATTTTTTAAAGGATTAAAAACATATCATCCCACCAATTTGGGATATTAATCCCAAATAAAACAAACATGGGTGGTGTTGGGGTGGTTTGAACCCCCAACCTCACTTTTACAAAAATAAGCCTTGGTTGTTAAGTAAACTCAAGCCTCTAAAGAATCAAACTAGGTTTTGTGTAAGGTTAGGTTCCAGACATTGTTTTTGATAACAGAGAAGTAAAGAATTGAATATTTGAGCAAAGATGGGGGAATTTTTAGATCCTTGTGAAAACTTGAAATTTGTCCAAAATTATGAAACAATCCTAGTGTATCTATCATTTTCCCATTTTGGAGTTCTTTTGATATCATTTTAAAGCCTCAAAATTCACTTTTGACATAGAACCGAATGGAAAAGACTATGCAAGTGCTTCGGAAAGTGGAGAACAAACATTGAGTATCACCGAGTCTTCCGAAGGTCTGAGAGCATGAATTTATAATTTTTTATCCATATTTGTTTATTGTAAGTTTTATTGTACTTGAAATTTTGACATATTTTAATGGATTTGTTCAAATAAACCCTGAGACATAGGCATTTTTTAACTCTATATACAATTTTTGTGCATCTTCTTTTGTCTAATGTTTGCATTCGTATTTCGATATTTTCCACATTTATTCACCATATTTTAATCAAAATATGCATGTTTAAATAAGTTAACATCATTTACAGAAATCACTAGAATTGAAATATGGATGGTTTTTATATAAGTTTAGGTAAAGTTTATTTTTCGAATGGTTAATCAACTTTGAATCAATTTATAACATTTAACATTTATATTTTAAATCATTTTTTTATTCACACAAATTAGGAAAACTGATTTAAATTTAATTTATCACTTTATAAACAATAAAAACAAATAAGGTCTATTATTGTTTACATATCAAGTTTTTGGTATCAAATCCAGCTTTAATTTAGTGGATTGTTTCAGCTTTGATTTTGATATCAATTTGGTTTTTTAACTCCTACGGACTTACAAACATTATTGGCTTGATATTTATTTTATAATGTGCATTGTTTGGGAAGTGTAGGTTGTTTACATGTATCCATCCGTATATCCTAGACAAAAAGAGAGGTTGTAAGAGATTGAAAGCATTAAAACACAGATTCAAGAAGAGAATGGTTTCCTGAGATGCAAGATCTACTCCTTGAAGAGAAAATTAAGAAAAATGGACATTTGAAATAAGAGTTAGAATTTAAAGATGTGCTCTTGATCGGATTGTAGAGTGGCGAGTGAAGAAGGATTTTCTTTCCACTTCAGATGCATAAACCATAGTAGATGGTTACATCGTAACTTTTTCACCATGTTGTTCTTCCTCCCATTCAGATTCAGGTAATGTTTTGGTGAATTTGAAAAATATAACAGGGGAATTGGATCTAATTTATTACTTTAAATGGAATTTGTTGAATAGGCCTTAGTAAGAATCTCCAAGGTTTTTCTATCCAAATATAGGTAGAGGGATCATCCTCATTTTTTAGGTTTGAGGTATTATAGTGCAGAATGGAACTTAGAGAGTGCTCCAAGAATTTTGAAGGGAGAATAACTTCCGACACCCAAGTTATTACCCCGTAGTCTTCAGAAGACTCTTTACAAGACATTGTCGAATTATCATCATTATTATAGAGAAGAGGTAATGAGATTACACCTCCTCATTATTACACAAATCATAATCATAAAAATAAGGGAAATTGTAAAACTTATGATGATACACACTTTAATTTTAAACAATATGGATTTTATATTAACAAATTGACGTATTTTTTTTACTATTGGTAAATGGTTTTTCGATCGGGACCATACCTCGTACAAAAAAGGATCAAATCCCAAATAAAAAAATAAAAGTGCATAAGGGATAGGGTCTAGGAAATGAGATAAATAATGAAGATTCAAGAAAATGCAACCAAATTGTCCAACATGAACAACCAATAATACAAAGTAGGCTTTCAAATAATCCACAATCTACCTACAACCAGACTTAGTAGAAAAATAGCAGGCCTCCAACCAAGATAAAAAAAGATCACAAGACTCATACCATCAAATAGGTGGTGGGTTTTGGTTTGGTGCGTTCTTTCTTTATCCTATCCACCATCATCAAATCCTCATTACTATATTCCATGATCAGAAGGAAAACTTCAAAATTCATGATAGGAATGTGACCCTCAATGATGGGCGGGGCAAAATCCTTCGTAGATTCAGCAAAGCCCTTTTGGGAAGGAGGTTCTGTCACAATCCCAATAGAGGTGAGAGAAATATAGTTATGTGGTTCCTTCTCTAAAGGGGTCAGAATTCCATCTTTGTTCTCATTCGTTATGGGCTTAAGTATTCATTAACTAAGTATGATTGCATTCTTTTCCATGCATGTTTTATGTGTTAAACAATCATTTTGTACCACCTAGTGTTGGAATAGAAAGTATTTATTCGTAAGTTGTTCCTGATGAGCTCATTCCTAAATACCAATCTCATTGTTCGAGAGGTAAGAAATGAAAAATAGGTTTTCTCTTCTAGGAAGCGGAATTTTTTCTCTCATTTTCGTATGAGTGAACACAGGGGTTGAAAGATGCTAGAAACTTCATCCAACACACCATCCGAGAAATGGTAAGAAGAATTTGGTTTATAAGGTAAAACAAAATTTTTTATTAATACACCACCAAAAATAAAACAACCTTAGATCTATCCATAGATTGTCCATAGATGAGTCCATTTTATTTTGATATGGACAATGAAAAATCATTTATTTTAATGGATAGATTTATATAGCATTTTTGATATTGATGAATAATATGATTTCAATTCATTTTGTTACTTTTTATTTTGGGATGCATGTTGATTTTGTTAAAGGTATTAAACCTAAGTTTTAATAAGCATTGAAAAAGGAAATATGTTTTTAGGAGTTATCAACTTCATGAGAAGAACTGCAAGACAGTTCATCATGCTAAGATAATTCCTATTTTTGAAAATTTGAAAAGAAAATCCATTTGAATCTCCAAATTAGCAATTTAAGTTCCCATTATAGTTTGGGTAGAAGTAATTAAACTCATTTTTAGGCATTGGATATTTTTGATAGCATTTTATGTAGGTTATTGGCACATTGGTCATGTTTAGTTTTCCATACCGCATTTCATAAGAACTATTGTTTTGTGAATGCATCAATTTTTCGCATATGGTTGAATGCGCTTTATGACCCATATTATGTGTTGTGTTTGTCATTGTGATGGAAATGTATAATTTTGATGTTTAATTAATTATAAATCAAATGATTTATAAGACCCATATGGAAAATAAATGTTATTTCTAAATATAGCTACAACACTAGAATGTATTTTGATTACGATCCACACAAACATATTTGCAAACAGTAGTGATTTAGTAGTTTTATAGGGTCATGAACGTTAGCCTAGATGTTGGAATTTTGGTGTCTATTTATTACTATTCTATTTTGGGTGAGAATGTATTGGAAGAGATTGGACATGTCATAGGGAATCAATTTTATAATTTCCTCTTTTGGATTTTGATTGTCTATTTTTAAACTAGTCAAATTTGTGTGGCATTTGAAGTCAGTTTTGTTTGATAGTTCTATAAGGATTTAGTTAGACATATGCCTCTTATTGGCATTTGTTTATCTTTTAAAACGGTTTATGCTATTTGTATATGTTGAAAAATTCATAGGGAATCAATCAGACTCTATCCTCTTGTTGGCATGTAGATTGTCTAGTTTAAATTGATTAATTTTTTGATATGATTTCCAAAAAATTGTAGTAAAATTTTTCCTACAACGCTAGTTGCACATGGATTCTATGTGTTTGTGATATGGAGAAAGATGATTGGTATCTTAAGTAAGTGAAAATAATGTTTTTTTGGAATAAATGCCTTCTCAATGGGGAGGTGTGTTCCGTGAGGTTATTTCAATGGATAGAGTTTCCATAGATCTCAAAAAATAATTGTAGTATGATAGAAGACTTCAAGAACTTTTCGACACCTTTTTGAATGTGTGAAATGATTCCATTTGAGAAAGATAACATCAGTAGAAGTTCCTAGTTGGAGGATAAAAATAGGAACAACATACCAATCGAAATGTGACACGTCTAAGTGAAAAATAACAAAAATGGTGAATATGTTATTTTTTGTTTTTGCCTTCAGTCTTTCGACACAAGAAATAGGAGAGGTGCACCCCACTATTTTTTAGCTAGGGGACCTCAGCCAAGGATGGTACACTTTTTTGTAGAGGAGTTTCATTGTCACTCTGTCTTCATATTACCATTGTAACATCTTTGTATTTCAATGCCAACGATTGTATTTCTATGGTTCATGTGGGTTTAAATTGATGGAATTTTAAATATTACCATGGATTTTTCCATACCCATCAATGTTATGATAATTTTGGCACAATTATATTAACCATGGATCATCTTCCATTATCAACTTTCGATGATCTAAGTTAGAAGCCAACACTCTTCACTAACCACGAAAACACATTACCGATTAACAAGACCAACTCATAATCGTGTCCCACATGGAGGGAAAAATAAGGAAAAAGAGGATCCATGGCCCAAATCATAGGAATATAGGATGGAGGAAGTCTTTTTAAACGCTTAAAAATAACCTCATCTTGCCAATGTGCTATATTAATCCCAAATAAAACCAAGCTTACATGGTGAGAGGCTAGAGCAATTTGTATTCCCAACCTCACCTATACCAACAATAATCCTTCGTCATTGAGTCACACACACAAATCAAGCCTCTAAATATATGAATTTTGTTTTGTATAAGGTCAAGTTACTTACTGTGTTTTGTGATAATAGAACATTTTTAAAGAATTGAATTTTTTGAGCAGCTTAGGGGTATTCTTAGATCTTGGTGAAAACTTGAAAGTTTTCCATAATTATAAAACTCTATTGGTACATATATAATTTTCCCATTTTTGATTTATTTTGATGTCATTCTAAATCTTGATAGTCACGTTTTTCAAAGAAGTGAAAGGAAAAACTTTGCAAGTTCTTCGGGAAAGTGGAGGATGAATACTAAGAATTTCCGCAGTCTTCAAGGTCTGAGAACATGAATTTGTAGGTTTTGGATCCGTTTTTTTATTGTAAATTTTATTTTACTTCCAATTTTGACATATTTTAATGGATCGGTTTGAATGAACCTAAAGACGTAGCAATAGCCAAACTCTATAATTACAAAAAGTCATCTTTTCTTTGATATTTGCATTCAAATTTATGATATTTTCAACAATTATTCAATCAGATTTTAATTGAATATGCATATTGTAGATACAAAGATTGCACATTAGACAATAATTAGCTGGTCTTATACAACTATTTAGAAGGTTCTCAAGTGTACAAATTACTAATTAATCCCCCTTTGGAAACCTTTTGCTTATCTTTTATTTCATCTTTCCCACATATTATGCGATACTTATCACCCCATTTTATAACTTCCTCGAGTTTCTAGCTCTGAAAAAGGGCACCCCATGCTTTACTCGGGATGCTTCAAGGCACCCTCATCCCACCTAGGGTGCCTTGGTATGTGCACAACCTCCTTCACTCCTTTTGGGTCACTTCGCCATTGGTAATCCTTACTTCTTCTCAGTCACCCTTTTAAGAATTAATTATGAAAATAAACTTGAGATCCCTATCAATATAAATCTTATAAGACCATAATGAGGGTCCAAGGTCATTCTCGTGCTATCACTATTATCACTCCATCTAGGGATGCATCCATTACACCACTTACATCCACATAGTGTCATACATTCAAACCTTGAAGTCTCGCATCACACACATTCTTAGAAAAGGATGTATTTTATTCATTGTTTTCTACTATCTACATCTTTTATAGCTACCAGAGCTCATTATTTCATAAAGTGAAAATGGTACGAGAGAACCTAGGTAATGACATACACACACTCACAAGAATTAGATCGGGGTCTATAATGTAGTGCATCACTCAAAGATAGGTCCACCAGTTTGAAAGATGAGGTCAGTTTGATTACTTCTTCTTCTTCTTATACAACCCATCATCTAGTTTCTCTAACAAATCTTGTGTGACAAACATAGAGTATTCAGAGATACTTAGGGACCTTTCCAATTTAGGTTTTTGATCATTTATACTCTTTCGAGCACCGAGACTCGCAGACCTAGGCACTCTAGCCCCCGATACACTCCCAGGGCATCTCGTGTGACTCAAAATATCTAAATTTTCCCTTCACAGGGCCCCTTAGTGTTCGTCCCGCACTATCAAGTTCCGCCAGATCTGCAACAAGCTGCAATAGTCTCATGTTATCAAATAAGTATTTTCCTTATTCCCCTCTTGTATTACATGAGTTTTATTTCCATTAGATCAAATCATCCAATTACTTCACATCACTTTAACATCTTAGTTTGTTTTCATTTATTATAGTTTAGCCTCTTTTTTATAGAATTTTACTCCTCCTATTTAGATTAACACTAGAGCCCTTAATACCCCATTTAGGATTTATATTTTTGTTAATCATTTTGGTGAACTCGATGCATCTATTTGTCACTTGGCCCTTTCTCATTTACCTCAAGTACCCTTTATACCTTTTTCTTTTATGCCCATAACGCATAGTGGTCACTTGGGCCCTCTTCACTATTGTGAACTTCTATCACCTCGCTCCCATCCCCTTAGATCCATGACGAATATACCTACATCCCTAGATAAAAACCCCCTATATTCCTTTACCCAAAGTCCCTGCATGAAAATGAAAACACCTTTAGTGAGAAATCTTATGATAATGACACCAATGTTTACCAAGAGCAGCTTTGGTTTTATTACTTATTTTCACCAACCTTTATGCAAAAATCCCGCTCAACTCCGTCATGCTTTGCATGCTCTCCACACTACTCAGAGAGCCCATGAGGCATCACTACTCATCTCTTCCACCCCTTTGGTTGCTACACTTCCCACTTCCACTCCCCCTATTATGACTATTGTCCCTCTAGATCCCCATGGTGCTTCTAATATACCACTTGGATCCTCATCTCGTACCCCTGATCTAACATCATTATACCATGATCTCCAAAATCAAATCCGACAATTGCAAGTTACTACCACTCGAGGACCTCTATCACTTGATTCTACATCCTTGTTGCATTCCCCCTTTGTGCCATCTATCATTGCTTACCCATTCCCACATAACTTCACCACTCCCAAATTACCCATTTTTAAAGGTCACGGTGACCCATAAGAGCACCTTCGTTCCTTTCATGTCGTATGTCTTGAGTATGCCGATGATCATAGTATCCTCGCTAAGTTATTTCTGCGTATTCTACAAGACTATGCGATGCATTGATTCTATGACTTTCCAGTCCATTTGGTAAGCTATTTTACCCATTTAGCTAACACTTTTCTCACACATTTTTCCATCAATATTGGTTCCACCCTATCTTATACCTAGCTTGCCCAAATTTAAACAATGTTCCGATGAACGATTCCCCAATTACGTCTTATGATACAAAAATAATGTTGCCAAGATGACTAATGTTCTGGTTGATTCAGAACTTTAGGATTTATTCATCCATAGCCTCTTACCACCTCTACAAGATAACATCCTCTTTGAGACTTTTTCCTCATTTGATCAACTTTTTCACGCTCTCAAGCTCCATGAGACTAAACTTGTCTCTTTTGGTAAACTCAAATATCAGGACTCACCTTTGTCCTCTACCCGCGTCCCCAAAAAATAATTCTTCAAAGTCCCTCCCCATAAACCTAGCAATCCTCAAACTTTTGTTAATGTGGTTTCTACCACTCGATAATTACTCCCTCAACCTTATCGACATTCTCTTATAAAACTTAGTATGCCATTCAACATCTTGTTACCACAAACCATTGATAGTAACCTCATCACCCTTACTTCCCCTCTCGTAGCTTGACCCTCTCATCCCGAAGGGCTTAAATTTGAATAGAATTATTAATGTGACTATGATAAGTGTATGGGGAATCCCACCCACAAATGAATTTCTTAAACTCGACATCTCATTCAAGACCTACTCAATAATGGCCATATTGAGCTTCCCGAGTCCCCCATGATAGTTTCTCCCAACGATAACCATAAAATCCAATTTTTTTCCCTAAACATGATACCAAACCCATCGATTCCTCTTCTAACTACGTCTCTCAAACCATTCCTTCCTCCCCCAGACCTCTCGACTTTAAAATTTCTCACACTGCTTCTGCGACACCAATTATCTTTTTTTCTACCGCCGACTACCATGCTAACTTCACATACGACTAATTCCATATACATGAATATATTGGCTCCACCCCTATAAATAGTACTAGATTTGATCCACTCTCCCCCATTAGCACATGTTATTTTTCCTTCTTTTTCTCTATTGGTTACTCTTCTTCGCAAATCGATTATCCATTTAGAAGATGATATGGTGTTATTAAGTTGCATATCATTGTCGGTATTCTTAATATTCTCATCCTTTACCTTATTAGTCATGTACTCAACGAATGTGACCTCTTTATGGGAATCAATTGGATTTGTAAATCCCAAGCTATCATCTCTATGACCCACCTACATCTCAAATTTATTTACAAAAATCAAGTTATCACCATTAACGGAGTCCCTCCTAGCCCTCCACTCTCGTCACCTTCTCATTTTGCTACACATGCCTCTCCCCCTCTTACTCACACATCTCCTCTATTGTCACCACCTCGATTGGACCCCACATGTAAAATCCATTCTCTTAGACATAAACATCAGTATACACCTATTCTTAAAGATATTACCGCCTCTTGTCATAAGTCACTTCCTCTTTTTATCCCCCATTAATCATTCTCCTGTTTACATAAGATATCTCTACAATGTCCCTCACCCGCACACTTTACTATGCCCCAACATTAGTATTATATACACCCTTTGCATGCATACTGGATTCATTATCCTACACCACACTTATCTCCTATACCACAATTATTAGAGCATCCTTCTCCGTCCTCCTCCTCTCTCAAGTACGGATCAATGAACATCCATCCCTTGACCTTATTGGTTGATTCATCTTTCCTACCTAGTTTCCCGGACCTAGCCATTAGAAACCTCCCCCTCATCCTACACTCTCGCATCCATACATTTTTCATCTCTTCACATTTCGACATTTTCATCACATCTTATCACACCCTCATTACTGATGACATACCTAGTGCTTCGGTTCACACTAGACTATTGAGGAATCACCATTAAACTGAAAAACCCACATAGTATAGTACCGTACCTATACATATACATCTTACATCACCCTATACATACCTCATCTAATTTTCATTCCTACCTCATCTATCTCATACACGTTACAAAGAGTCATCATCATATATAATGCTAGTTTTCTATGTCATCCATACATCCTATACATTCTACACTAATTTCTACACTAGATTTCCTTATACTTGGGTCTATGTTTATCTATCATCCTTACACATTCACCTTCTACTTATGCATCTATTGCATTACATTCCATAACCCACTACACACTCTACACCACACATTCACATATCTTAGATATCTATAGGACATTGGTTTATGTGTTGCACTCACCACCCTATGACACACTCTAGTTCCTTGGTCTATACTCCAATGCCTAGGGATTACTAATTTATTAGAACTTACCTACATGTAACATATCATCATACCACATTCATTAGAATCATGACCAACGCTCTATGCTATATCGTCACCCACACTCATCATCACACCTCATAGTGGTATACACCTTAGGTTAAATCACCACTCTGTTCACCCGTTGTACATTATCCTCTTACATATGATCATCACCTATTATTTTATCCTTCTATTACATCATCACTTCTCCTACTTATCCATTAGTGGTATATGCTTTAGGTGAAATCACCACCCTCACCTTATTCATCACATAGTGGTCTATGCTTAGTGTTATAATCAAAACCTTATATTACCCATCACCTACTCATCTATGCTTCATACACCATCGTCACCCATTTCATAGTGATATATACTATAGGATAGATCGTCACCTTAATCTTCAATCTTATAGTGATCTATGCTTAGGGATAAACCATAACTCACCTATTAAACAAGTTGTGGTATATGCTTAGGTTATAGGGTCCATGCACACCTTTCGATATGACACATTCCCATCCACTTCTTCTATATTTATATATACTTAGAGATAAATCATCACTCTTCCAATAAAAACACCATTATATACACTTCAGCTACAAGGTTCACGCACATCTTCTCCTCATATTACATTTGATCACTGCTACACATACACACTCATCACAACGTGCTAGACACAACCAACACTACTCGACCACTTCACGATGATGAAATCTCGTTTACAGTTCATTCTTAGTTGCTGAAGAGGAAGAAAATGAACCTCGCTACATACATTTCCATACACTTCCATCCAACAACATACTGTATTAGCTTGGTAGCATTTAATTTTTATTACTAGTGTTTTCCATGTTCAATTTACTGCACATGTTAGCTTGTTTTCCTATATGTCATTATCATACACAAATGCAGATTCACGCCTTTATTTAGTGTGATCATAAATACAAGAAATCTGTAAGCTACATGGATGCTCGACTTCTATCCTTACTATACTAGCCACTTGGGGCATCCACATTTTGTCTCATATAGTTTATATTCTTTCATTTTGTACTTATCATATTTTAATACTTGTTCTTATATGCTTTGACATATTGGTTTTCATTCTAACATGCTAATGGGTGTTCCATGTGCAACACCTATTTCATAAGACTTTATCTTTCCTTAACTACATGTTTGTTTTTACTTGTCTTCATTTTTTTGTTGTTTGTGGGATTTGTTATTTTCTTGTATGCACACTTCTCTATTTTTGGTGGCCATGACGGCCTTGCGTGTCTTGTAACATCGTGAATGATGTCCGATGTTTGAAACCCTCTTTTGTGGTCTCATTGTTTTCTTGCATGTTTACATTATTGTACTTGGTATATTTTCTACATTGTCTATATGCCTTTTACACTCGATTGGCATGCATGTGTTTGAAATCTAAATTTTATTTTCTAGACATCCCCTTTTGTGCATGCCTTGGTATCTACCAAGAAATTTATCTTTCCCCTATAAAGTTGAGTTCGTTACAAGGTCAAAGTGTGGTTGGTCCTCGATTGGGGCCGTATTCTCCTTCCAGGTCATTACATGCACCGTAAAATATGAGGGGAATTAACACAACATATCTACATCGCTTCACACATAGTGTGTGAGTTCGAACAGCCTACGAACTCCATACATAGTAGCCTTAACAGACATGATCTCCTTCAGAATTTTGTAGAGCGGTCACACACTTAGGGGTTATAGTGGGTGGCCTCTCTATACTTCTCCATCAAATGGCATAGGATAGTCCAATAAACTATCCCAAAGATGATATCTAGATTCAAGTAATTTTATTAGAAGCGCTTAGAGTAGGAGGATACAGAGCATTTCCTCCGGACACTTGTTCAACTAGGGTAGCGTGATATTGCCCAGAAAACTCATGAATTACAGGATATCCTTAAACACCCTTTTTCTTGACATGGAGTAGGTGCACATGTTCCCTTTTTCATTTACACTTTCTATTCTAGTGTACTTTACACAACATTTTTACACACATACATATTTGACTACTTCATCATTTTCTCCTTGTAGGTATTTCATATGAGAAACATGCAATCAAATTGCTGATAACAACAAAAACAATAAACAATTAAACAATGACAACACACCAGATGGTAATTTCCATACTAACCATGTAATTACACCACACACATGTAACAACTACACATGCGTTCTACCCTAGGTTCACTCTCATCTTTATAATCCACGCTCCACCACATTCTTCTTTTTGGCATTCCACACTTCTAGTCCATCGACACATTTTCTTCTTCACTCTACATGGAACATCAAATACATTTTTAAATCTACTTTATGTTACCGAGATATTTGATCACCAACATAAAGTGGGGAAAATGCAAATGCTAATGCAAACACCTATAGTTTGATCAATGCACTATTATTCTTAATATTTCACTAACTATTCTTCTCCTTGCAAACTTATGACACTTTGTTAGTTAGATCTATCTAACTCCCCTCTTATGACACTTTGCTGGTCGTATTTCCTCTTCAAAACTAATTAAATAGGTTATAATAACCTCTTCTTGGCTAATATTCTCTTCTTTACCACCTTTATTAGCTCCTAGAGTATCAATCCACTTTGTTGGATTGATTAAGTCTTCGAACCCTCTCGAAACCTATTTTCTCTCTAGATAGGATTAATTATATTCGAGCATGGTTAATTAAATATTAACCATGATCAATCTCTTCTAAACATAGTCAAACCTCACTTTGACTTGCTAAAAGTTCTTTTTGGACTTTTGCATTTGTCCCACATGCACCCAAATCTCCCATTTTCCCAAATGGAAAACTATAAATAGGGCTAGACCCCCTCCCTCATTTTCTAAGAATTCTCTCTTCTTCATAGCATATATTATAGTATTTTGTTTAGGCTTTAGATTGTATTTCATTTTCTTCCATTGAGCTAGTAGTATTTGCTTTTTTATTTTATAGCACAAATATGGAGTAAAAGGGAAGAACCATTGGCCTTGAATCCATTAACATGGAGATCTCTTTCCCTTAAAACACAAACTGAATGCTTAGATCCTCTTAGGTTCATTATTTCAAGATTTCAAAGAATAGTGGTTTGTTTCATTTGCTTAGTTTGCTTGTTTATTTCTAATGAATGTATTGAAAGAAGAAACCCTTGCTCATTTCTTATCGATGGTCCATTGATCAGCTTGTTCAAAGTCTTTGTGGTTTCTTTAGAGATTCTTACCCCAATTCAATGGATTTTGAAACTTTTTCATTGAACACATTTGGCACGCCAGGTGGGACACTTATGTCCATCCTCCATTAATACAGGTCTTCCGAGTTCCTCAAAGTTCATTTTCAATTTTTTGGGTCAAATCACCTCGTTATTTCCTCATTTTTGTTTCTAACACTAGATAAATGGCCTTCATTTGCTGTTATTTTGTGGGTTTGATATATAAATAGGACACTTTGACTAACAACTAACTTGTTTTTTTTTGAAAATTTGAAAATCTTTGATTTTTGGAGGTTTTTCATAGGGTACGCGTACGTGTTAAGAAGGGGTGCATGCATGTTGAAACACCAATGTCCCCATTGGAACATGATCATACCTATCTCGGAAGTCCTCATCATTGGAAATTTTTGTCTCTGCAGGGATGTGCACGCATCTCCATCAGATAGTCTACATCTCCACATCTCTGTCCACGTCTGCGAAAATAGCTTGATTGTGTAAATTTTTTTAAAAAATCTGATTTATGCTTGGGTGCATGTGTGTTGAAACCTAAGCATCCATGTTGAGTTACAAGCATCTATGTCTGGTTGGATGCGTCTGTGTTTTTAGTATACTGGATTTCACTAATTTTTTTCTATAGGCGTATCCATTGAGTTAGGCACATACCGCTTTGCTGTTAGGGAGCATTGGTGTCAGTTTAGGAATGCAATCAGTATGTGTAAAGATTGAATTTTTTTCTATAATCTGCAAAATCTTTCTTTGTAATCCTTTTTACTGATTGCTCAGACTAACAAGTTAAAAACAAAGTGTTTTCTTTGGTATCTCAATTCATATAGTTAAGTGTTTTTGGTTCTTATCTTAAAACTAAGTTTGTAAAAGTGTGTATGCTCTCTCCTCGCACCTTAAAAAGTGATCTTGGAGATCAAAAACACTTATACAAAACTTGTATCAAATGTTCAAAACACTTTTCTATAAAGGATAAGGTAAACTTTCATGTGATTTAGTATGATTTTTCACATTGTGTATGCTCTTCCTTCGCACCTATTGGTGATCTTAGGAATCAAAAGCAAGGTGTAAAGTTCTCTTTCTTGACATCAATCTGAAATATAAAATTACTAAAAATTGGTTTCGACAGGACCCAACGCTTGTAGAAGAAAGACGTCCAAAATATAAAACTTATAATACACATGTTCTTGTAGGTTGCCAAATGGTGTGCCACTTAAAACCACATTAAGTTAAGAAAGATAAAAAAACACACCATATTCAAAACAATATATTGTAGGTTTTGGAAAAGGGTACGTCCCTAGCCACTCAACTGGAGCATAACCCATTTAGCATAACACCTTAAGCTACAACAATGGGGGTGGTTCCAAGAACCCTAAAGTAATCCACCATTGAGTAACCTCATGGATGAAATAAGATGTGCTCTGCTTACCCACTTGACTAGTACACCTTGTGAGATAGAGTTATCAGTTGTTCATATAGAAACCCCAGGGTGACCAAATGAAGACATGCTAGTTTTCCTTTGTACTTGAAGGGGGTAAAGTAAATCTAAGATACTCCCAAAATAGGAAAGGGACTATTTGGGTAAATCATGCTTTCTTAAGACAACTTTGTAACACGTAGTTGAGAGAACTTATTAAGGAGGCCATTCTATCTTGGAGACCACTTTACTAGTCCATTATTGTGTCAAGCCATCACAAAGTGATAACTCATTTGGAATCTAAACCTTATTTGTTGAACAAGGAAAAGAACCCTTGTGAGTTTAATCTAAGTTTCTTTCATCATGGAACTAAACTATGTTTTACTTTCACTTAATTGTATTCTTGTCTTTAGACGAGGTGAAACTCTGCCCAAGTGGCGCTTGGTGTTTTTTTCATATTTTTGGTCTATACCATTTCATTCTCATAACCCATTTTTCAGAGTGAGAAAGGTGCATACCTTGTGTGTTTTTATCAGAGATAGTGCTCGCCACTTTTTTGTCCATTTACACCCATCCATGTTTGTGGCTGGGTTGTTAAATGTCTAAAGTGTGTAGGTACATTTTTCATATCTTTGATAAAATTCCTTCCATCTTGATTTCAAGATCATCTTCACCATTGTGAGTTTGGTTCATCTTTCGTCTCTTCTTGAGTTGATAGTTTTGTTCGCATCCTAGATGCACAATCTTGGTACTTACATCGTGTTCTCATTTTTTAATGAGAAAATGGTATAAGTCCCTTTATTGTGTGGTTACGCTACTCACATGATTAAAAAATCCTTGTTATACTTATCACTTGGTTTCAGTTTTGACGTCATCTAATTCTTCTTGAAAAGTGTCGATAATGCCTTATATATATCATGATAAAGTTGTCATGGTACTAACACCTTGCTTGCTTAGTTAATATATCATAGTGATGTTGTTACGCTATATCTAGTCGCGACTTCCATTTTTCAGAAGGTTTGGATTTCATCGGCATTCAAACTAGGTTAAGTATACCTTGTCGAGGTAATGTATCAACATCACGTCAGTACTTAGGCCTTGTTAGAATTCTAACTTGACCTACATATTGATACGGTATTGTTGCTATCTTTTTTTAGGGCATAAGCTTGGTGATAAAAATTGAGTGATCATTACATTTATGTGTGCATATGGGTGTTCCTTAATAAAAATGACTACATAACACTGCATCTAAGATACACTGTAGTTTAGTTCAAACATCACCTTGAGCGACTTGTAAAAACCATACGCTTAGGGGTAATGCTAGTTGCACACAAACGTCTACAAGTAATGCCTAAAATAACAAAAATGGCAACCAAATCAAACGGGCATGACATAGGAGAAAACCCTTTCGAAATCTTCCCATTTATCAACAACAATTTGACCCCTCTCTTTTTGCAAGTCAAATATATGGAGCTATTAATTGATCATAGTGGAGAAGATTCAGAATCTTCTGGTGAACAACAAAGGTTAGACCTAAAGAGATTTGATGAACTCCTATATTATAATAAATATCAAGTACTCACAAGAGTCTTAGAATTAGGAGCTAAACTTCTGCAAGAGCATGAAGAAGAAAAAAAGGTCATTAACCCTAAACTAGGAGAGCGAAGATATCTTTTAGACATAGATAATCCTTTTGATGTGGGGTACACTTCCACTTCTGGGAAACATAAGGCCACTTTCGAAGGAGACCCATCACGAAAAACTCACTATAAAGATTCATGTAAAGTGAAAATTGAGCGTAAAGCTTCCCCTCCTCTAAAATTTGATGAAGAAGAGGACCCTTGGTTGAGGAGGAGATCCTCTAAAAATAGATCTTGAAGTTGAGCCAGAAGCTAGCAAACTTAGGCTCTTCAAGAAGAAACATATACAAAGACAAAGACAAAAATAAACTTGGCGAGTTTCAATTTGATCCAAACACAGACTACACCTTTAAAGAAACTAAAGTACAAAGACCAATGTTTCCTACTTAGGAGAAACTCATTTAGAAAGAGTTCCAATCAATGAAAAATATACTCACCACATTACAAGAGGGAAATTTAGGAAAGAATAGAAAACATTCGTATGAAGAACTATGCCCTTACCCCTTTGATAAGGACATGTTACAACATCCTTTCCGAAAAAACTTTAATGCTCCCAAGTTTGATAAGTATAAATGCAAAAGTGATCCTCTTGATCATATAAAATATTTTGACATGGCTTTCCTAGAGGTCGCATATAACGATAATTTATTAATACTAGTTTTTCCTTACAACCTAGGAGCCATGGGATTGGAATGGTTCTATAGCATACCCAAGGGCTCCATTACAACATGGCCCACATTAGAATAAAAATTTGTATGGCATTACTCCTATAATATGGAAAGCAACATCACAATGAATGATTTATGCAATATAAAACAAAATTTCATTGAGACATTTTTAGTATTTTACAACGACGACATGGGTTAGCTAGTCTTGTTTTCCTTGTGCATTACCGAAAAAATAGTTAGTGATCATATTTGTTCCTAACTTAAACCCTAAAATATCCTTTCACTTACAAATTCATTGTGGCTCTAACTTCAAATAAGTCATAGAGAAAGGTGGTCAAATTCAAAAAGTGCTCATTGCAAATGGAATACTTAAGTCTGTCATTAAAAAAAACATGAAACCAAATCCATAGAAAAACCTAAATTCTTCAATAACAATAAGCATGCTATTCGTGATGCCATTACAGACTCTAAGAGAGTCCAAGCCATACAGACAGTGCTCACTTTTAAAGCTTTCACAAGGACCTCGTCCCAAAGTGCCTACAAAAATACATTTACATCCTTAACGAAGTCCTTATCTACCATCCTAAAACAATTAGATGATGCCAAAATGGTGGAATATCCAACTACAATGGTACCATACCCAGAGGATGCTCTAAAAACTAGGTTGGTTCAAAGATCATGAATATTGCAACTTCCACCATGTTAAAGGACACAAAATAGATAGGTGTTTGAGACTATGCCATTACATACAAGATCTCATCGAGGAAGGAAATATCACTGTGGATTCTCCCCCTGAGTCTAGGAAAGGTCCAAATGAAAAAATGGGTATTTACAAGGAACCTTTTCCTAACCATGCAGATAAAAAGAAAAGGAAACCAGATCACGGAAAACCTCCAACGACTATAGAACTGCTGCCTATGTTTACCCTACAAATGATAGTCCTTATGATTCCCTCATTGGATGTATTAGCTCATCTAATGAACATATCAACACCATTTAGATTTTAGAAAATAGCTACGCAGTACGAACAAGACATGTCGGCTTAGTCATACCAGATCCTATGCCTATCCCTCAGGAAGGTCAATATAATCTAATAGATAAGTTAGAGAAAACACCTGCTAGGATATCTATTCTTGATCTCCTCAAGATCTCTAACACCCATAAGAATATACTGTACAAAACATTGCAAAATTTAGGGGTTTCAACAGATGTAGACCCCACAAACCTTCAAGCCATGATTGGCACCTAGACTCCAATGATCATATTACTTTTGATCATACTATAATCCCGCATAACAACCTAGAACATAACTTACCCTTATATCTCGAAGTGGTGGTTACCCATCACAAAATCAAGAGAGTACTTGTAGATGGGGGATTTGGTCTAAATATTTGCACTTTAAAGCTGGTTAAGTAGCTAGGCCATTTAGAAATAGATCTGGGAGATAAGACTATCATAATCACATCTTATGACAATGAATAAATAGAATCAACGGGTACTATAGTGGTTCCCATGGAAGTAGGCCTAATATTTCATGATACAATGTTCCATGTATTTGAATTGGACCTTGCATACAACATGCTCTTGGGGCACCCATGGATCTATGCCATGTAATTTGTTCCATCAATTTCCATCGCTGCATCAAATTATGTCATGAAGGCCGGTGGTTACAATTCGGTGACTGAAACCATTCAAAAATTGTAGGGAATTTCATAGTTTTCTCATGCAACTTATCGTTGTCCTTTTGCAAATGTAGTTGTCCCCTACAAACAAAAGCTATGAAAAAATAGATAGATTCAAAGTCCCTCATGCCTTACAACCAAGAATTTCCTTCATTGGACAACCTCTTCTCTTCATGGGAGGAAATGTCAGAAAAATATGGCCTAGGTGAGCCATTCACTCTTGAACAAGATTTGTTAATATCAGACTTATCAGTATCCCCCAGGACAAGGGGTAAGCCTTATTTTTAGTTCAAGAGCACTTGCGAGCAATTTCCTAAACCATTAGAATTTTTTTCCAAACTAGTCTCTTATCGAGGAGAAAATGTTAGAGGATCCTACTAGTAGAGTGTTAGAAGGTACCATGGCTTCATGCCATCAAGCACCTCAATACATCAAACTTTAGGGCCTGATGTTTGTCATGGGCTATAGTGGGTTTGGATGTGGCATTAATGCACAAGGCTGGTTAGATCCTATTCCCATCCCTCGTTTTAAGTCTGATAAACATGGCCTTGGGATAAGGCCTCATAACGCTCTACCCTCTAAGAATTACACCACCACTTCTGAATGTGAGGATGTTTCATCTCATTCTAATAGTGACGTAAATTCCTAATGTAGCCTTTACGAGGATCTTGCTTCCATGAACCTATTCCTAGATTCAACAATCCTTACCTTATCTGAATCCATCCCCTTAGACAAATATCAAGTAGCCCTTGTATATCTTAAACTTATAGATTAGGATAAAAACTTCACATGCCCCTAGATTCCTTTGAAAATGATGAGGCATTTATAGAGTTCATGGGACTCAGGGATTCTATTGTAATGGGGACAAGAAAGTATCTACGATTCAACTAGACACTGTCCGTACTTCGGGAAAAGAAGCAAAGATATTTGGACATTTGAATAAGAAGGCTATAAATAAAGGTACAACCACTTCTAAGAAACCAGGAAAAAGGATAAACAAATATCATAGTGACAAACTCTTTGAAAAACTCATAGATAAATAGAATGAAGAGTCTAAAGATGAGGTGATTTATCCATTTAAAGATGATAATGAGCTACCACATGAGGTCAATCTTACTCTACCCCCTGATCCTACATGGATGGAAGATGCTTCTAAAATTCTTGTTGAGGAAACAATCAACGTCAACATTGGCTCAGAAGAGCAGCCTATAATGATAAAGTTGGGATCTTCACTCTCAACTCAGGAACAAAAGATCATTTTAGGTCTCTTAAAAGAATACGTAGACATATTCCCATGGATATATGCAGATATGCCTAGTTTAGACCCAGAGCTAGTTGTGCATAACCTCGTTGTGTACCCAGATGCCAAAATAATCAAGAAAATGTTGAGAAAGATGCATCCTAAGGTGGTGCTCCTTGTCAAAGAAGAATTAGAAAATCTGTTATTTGATGGTTTTATTAAACCTATTGACTATTCAGAATGGATCTCTAACATAGTCCCAATATAGAAAAAGCTTGTTGGCATAAGAATCTACACTAATTTTTGTGACATTAACAAAGCATGTCCTAAAGATGACTTTCCCCTACCTAACATTGACATGATAGTTGATTCTACTGCTGGTTATGAAATGTTGTCCTTAATGGATGGCTTCTCAGGTTATAACCAGATACGAATTGTAGAAGAAGATCAACATAAAATAACATTCATCACCCCT
Organism: Taxus wallichiana var. yunnanensis; assembly: GCA_018340775.1. Lineage (NCBI taxonomy): Eukaryota > Viridiplantae > Streptophyta > Pinopsida > Cupressales > Taxaceae > Taxus > Taxus wallichiana. The sequence continues at coordinate 428,197,488 of CM031241.1, read as the reverse complement.
TGGGGAACATTTTGTTACAAAGTCATGCCTTTCAGGCTCAAGAACGCTGGGGCTACTTATCAACGGGCCATGACTATTATCTTCCATGATATGATAAGTGACATCATGGAAGACTATGTTGATGACATCCTAGCAAAATCCAAGAGTAGAAGAGAACACCCTAAAGTACTGAGATGTATTTTTCAGCGTTTACAAGACTATAAGGTTCGCTTGAACCCTAAGAAATGTTTCTTTGATGTGTTATCAGGAAAGCTCCTAGGGTTCATTATTTCACAAAGAGGGATTTAAGTGGATGCTACAAAGGTTACGGCTATTACATAAATGCCACCACCTACCACTCTCAAGTAACTAAGGAGTCTACAAGGGAAAATTTAGGCAATCTACCACTTTATCTCACAACTTGTAGATAAGTGCCACCCCTTTACCCATTTTCTCAAGAAAGATGTGAAATTTAGTTGGGGACCTAACGTCGAAGGCCTTCACGTGACTAAAACAATACATGTTCAACCCACCTATACTCACGCCACATACCCCAGATGAACCTCTCTTGTTATACATTTCCACTACCTAGTTTGCTATTGGTGCATTACTTGCCCAATACAACTTAGACCATAAAGAGAGAGAAATTTACTATCTTAGTCACACCTTGATTGCATATGAGTTGAATTACCCCAAAATAGAAAAGGCCTCCTTGGCAGTTGTCTTCACATTCCAAAAGCTTCGCCAAGATCTCTGACAATAAAACCAAACTCATATCAAGAGTTGACCCTCTCAAGTCCCTTTTATCCAAAATTTCCCTCAAAGGCTGAGTGGCTAATTGGATCATTCTCTTGAGTGAATTTGATATCAAGTTTTTGAATAAGAAGTCTTTGAAAGGATAGGTATTGGCTGATTACATAGCAGAAGCACCTCTCCTAGGGATGTAACCTTTGTGGTTAGATCTGCCAGATGCATCTATGATGTATATTGAAGAATCTGTAGAATGGCAACTCCATTTTGATGGATCCTTCACCTTCCATGGATCTAGAGTAGGTGTGGTCCTCATCACTCCAACAGGCGATGTCATACCAAGAGCATTCTGGCTAGGATTCCATGCACAAATAATATTGCAGAGTACGAGGCACTCATTGCTGGTCTCAAGCTAGCAATTACTTGGAATATCTGACAACTAAGAGTCATTGGAGATTCTCAACTTATCATTAAACAAGTTAATGATGAGTACAAAGTTAAATATGAGAAGCTTATTCCATATAAAAAGATGGTTGAAACCTTGAAGGAATACTTCACACAGGTCATATTTGAGCAAAAACCAAGGTCGCACAATATATTCGCAGATGCTATGGCTACTATTGGGTCTCTGTTACACATTCCCCCTTAAGAAAGTAAGATGCCTTTCTTCATAGAGCATCTATAGATTCTAGCATATGATATGCCAGAGTCGTGTTTATCATGTGAAGTTGTTGGTCCCTTATCCCCTTGCTATGATCCAATCTTTCAATACCTACAAGATGACGTTTTCCACCCGACATAACTCATTCTCAAAAAGAAAGCCCTTATCTCGCCACATATCCTAGTATACCTCCTAGAAGGCACCCTTTATCATCGTGGGCTATGACAGGAATCTACTTCGGTGTTTGAAAGCTGTTGATTCTATCCAGACCATTAAGGAAGTACATGGTGGTATTTGTGGAGCGCACACCAACGACATAGTCTTAGGTAAGAAGCTATTAAGAGAAGGCTATTATTGGCCTACCATGGAATCAAATTGTTGCACCTTTGTAAAGAAGGGTGAACTATGCCCAAAATATGGAAACTTGATACATGCACCGGCACAGCCTTACAACCCATTGCAATGACTTGGCCATTCTCTAAATGAGGCTAGATCTCATACGGAAGATCCATCCTTCTTCTTCGATGACAGTCATACACACAACATCAATGCAATCTGAATATTTTACCAAATGGGTAGAGGTTTTCCCTCTTACCTATATTCTTGTGCACAAATCTCAAAATTAATCATGAGCCATCTCATATGTCGTTACCGAATCCCTTCACCATTGTCACACGATAATGGTAAATCCTTAAAAAACAAGACACTTAAAACCTTGTGTCAACACTTCCATATCTAACTCAAGTGGTCAAATCCATATTACCCCCAAGGTAACGGACATGCAAAAGACACTAATAAAATGCTTATATGGATTATGGAGAAAATGGTCGAGTAAACGCCGTAATTGGCATCTACATATATATCCCGGCCTTTAGGCCTATCATACTTCCATCCGCACTCCCACTAGTGTGAACCCATATTCACTTGTTTATGGCACTAAAGCCATCATACCTCTGGAAGTGGAGCTTCTTTCCCTGAGAATATCTCTCAGAGACTATCTTGATAAAGACGAGGACTACAGAGTTTCTCACCTAATAGAGTTAGAACTATTAGATGAAAAGTGTACTATAGCACTCAATCACCTAAAGGCCTATCAAAATAGAGTATCTAGGGGATCCAACCAACGCATCATTCATCTAGAATTTTATTGAGGAGATCTAGTTCTAAAGTAAAATCATAAGAAAACTATCAAAGACAGAGAAGAAAGGAAAATTTGAGGCTAACTTGCTAGGTCCTTATGTAGTGATTGCAAAATATGGATCAGGAGCCTATAAACTTGCATATTCAAATGGTGAAGAGCTTCTAGAACTATGAATTCCATAAACCTTAAGAGGTTCTATGCTTAAGCATGATGAGAATATCATATAAGAACTAAAAAATAGAAAAAAAAAAGCAAAAAAATGAAATTTTTGAGAAAACAATAAAGAAAAAGTAGGTCATCCACATGTGAAAACCATGCAATTGTGGTGCATTGGGTAGGTCTTTGAGTGAAAACTAGTTTTTGGAGTTCAAGGAATATTTTCCAAATGTAAGTTACTTTTATAGAAGGATGGGTAACCCTCCCCACTTTCTAGATATGAATTCCTTTGCTAGGTCTAGGGATCCTACTAGAGCCACCTTTGTCATACCATGATCTAGTTTATTTTCTCTTATATCTAGCATGAAGGAAATTACCTTTGTATACTCCCATCTGATGCTTGCCACACATGGACATTATCACCTTCTCATACATACAACGCATGGAATTCTTCCTTTTGTATATTCCCACATCACACTTTGGGGCATCCACATTTCTTTGTTCTTGTACATTGCTTTCAGAACATGACCTTGGAAAATACAAAAACATTTGGAAAAAGGATACACAAAAACCTAAACATCTGGAAAATTTCCCTTTTCAGGGATAAAGCTACATTTGTTTCACAACGTTATCTTAGGGAAACCTAGACAACAATGAAAATGTAGCCTTGAAAATTTTATCTTTCGAGATAACCCAAAAACATTAGAAAATATATCAATGTTGTCCCGCAAAAACAAAGTAGTATTTAGATTTATTTTAGTTGTTGGTTTGTATAGTCTTGATGTACTTAGTCTATTGAATTGTTTGTTCTTTGAATAAGTTCATTTTCTTACCTTATATTGAATCTTGTTTGATTTGATTGTGTATGGCATTGCATTCATTTAGGAACTCTCATACTTGTAAAATATTATTGTAGGTTTCTTTGTTTGTTATGTGCATCTATTAGAATTCATTTTACTTTCTTAGATTGGGTACCACTTTAATCTCTTGCTAGCATTTACATGTGTTCGTTTAGTTGTATTTTGTTGTGTTGTTTGTATGTGTATATTTGTTTAGTTTTGTTAACTTTTTCTTGTGTGTTTTGCATAGTTGTTTGTTATCACATCTATCATCTATCATTTCATCACATTTCTAACATCATTCACTACATCATATATACAAAAATGCTAAGTATTACATCATGCATGTATACTAAGATAATCATCACATATCTTATCATCAATGGGGAAAGAGGGGTTACGCTTAATCAAAAATCTATCCACCCACACCAATATCATCTAGTGTCATCCCAATTGCTAGAATAAAAAATCAAACATCTCATAAATCTAAAAACATGTGGTGCTATCTACAGATACATCATCAATATGAAAGCATGAAATATACACATTTCTAAATCTAAGGTATGTCACATACATAGAGCAAAGAGAAATCATACATCATAATCAATGCTCGTACAAAGCATAATCACAATATAGTATATCAAAATGTCCATATAATACATGTATAACTGTCTAAGTTAGTGCTCAAAATATACATCATCGATACAATATGCCATCTAAAAAGGGCATGCATAAAAAATAATCAAGCCTTCATCAAGAGGCGTCATCAAAACAATGGTACATACAACTATACAAAAGAATCGGCCTTCATAAGAGGCATATATACAAATACATCTATACAAAAGGAAAAGTAAAGAGCTCAACCATAGCTCTCGCCCTGCCGGGGCTCCCAGGTCCATGACCTGGTGCATGGAAGAGAGGTGGCTATGATGGACTAGCACCGGGGTATCACCCTACTATCTCGGCTTGAGGCTATCTAGCCATTTGTGATGCAATGGGCTGCCAAACTGATCTAACTAAACAACCTGATCTCTATGACCTAGAGCCTTTTGTGTTCTCATCCGATGATCAAAAGGAAAAACTCACACTTTCTGTAGGGACTGCCTAAAATAAGTAGTCATATAGTATAAAGCCTTACAGCCCCGGATCTCATAGCATCTCGTATCAAATCAACATCTCTAGAAGTCATGGCTAAGCGTAAGGTGGCATCACACTCACATGTCAACTCCGCCAATGTCGGCTCTGAGCTTGTCTGTGCAGTAATGTGACCTCTCAATCTCTATCTACGGTAATATATTCTACACCCGGATCATGCACGATCTCTCTATATAATGTAGCCCTATGACTCAGCCTAGGTGTGGTCCCTCTAAGAAATAACCCACCGCACCCGAGAATGAGATCGATGTAAAAGGCTCAATATTTGAGCCCCCTGTGTGGCCATCTCACTAATCTAACTTTGCCATAGAGTACTATCGCTGCCCTAGGTGGCCTATGCTCTAGCCTAATCTCTCTCCATTATCAAGATATGCACTTGAGCCTATGCCTGATCTCGCTCTACTATGAGGGTGTTTACCTATGCCCTAACTTCATCTCTCTCTCTAGCCACCTGTGCCCATCGGACAACCATCATTGCCACCCTCTGCAACATGAGGTGGCGGGCCCTACTCTAGAAGTACTTGTTGTAGAGGTGTGTATATCCCCGCTAGAATGCCTACTGGGGGCAAGTCTATGTAAATTGTCCTAAAAAACTATCTTGGCCTAGGCACGGGGCCCTATCCCTATGGGTGCTATAATCTGGACCCCGTCCCCCTCTCGACATATTGGTGTGAGTCGAGACCACCTTCGTCATCGTCATCACTATCATGGGTAAGTGCAACAAGTTGGGGGACAATTAAGTGGACATAAAATCCTAAATTTTACATCAAAAACAACAAAACATCAAATTTAGTCTTCCATGGACTTGAACCATGCCGAAAAGTAAAAAAATGTCATAAAAATGATACCATCATGTAGGGGATACTGTTAGCTTTGTAGAAATATTGATTTTAAAGTGAATAGAATAGGATAAATATCATTTTATAATTTTTTACTAATAGTAGGTCTTTAAGACACTTTTTCTTGTGAATGTTTATGTCTACGTTTAAGAATGCAAATTTTGTTTCACTTGTCATAATGTGATAAAACTTATACCATCCCAACCATGGTGAAATTATATACACGTTAAAAAAATTATTTGATTTCAATATTTTTTGATGAAGTTATGGTGGGCAAATGGAAAGTTCTCTATTTTATTTATGTTTTCAGACCACTTTCATGGAAAAAATCATAAAATAAAATATTGCTCAAAAAAATACAAAATAAAATCTATCCCAAGATAGATAGTGGCATCTAACTTCTCACCAAAGGAAAATATATATATATATATCAATTTTTGGTCATCTAAATCATGGGAAAACGGACTACAATATTATAGGTGTTTTTAAAAAATACCACGTCATTGAATTTGGATTGTTTAATGCAGCTAAACTTGTCCATTTTTCAAAAATTAGTAGTTTAGAAACTAGATTCCAGATGATATGATTCATATTTATATATGTTTTCTAATTTTGAGTGTATGAATTGTTAATAATCCTTACAAGTTGATATTATGTTACTATTTGCAATATGACGTCCACTTATGACCCCTTTTTTGTCCCCCCAACTTGCTGCACTTACCCTCATCACCACCACTAAATCCACCCTCGCATTATCGCTACGAGGCCCCACTGGAGGGGCTCTCACACCTACATTATACGCCACCCTAGAAATGGTCAAATGGAATGGAAGCACACCATGATACCATGGCCCATACTCAAGTTTAGTGCTCGGATCTCTAATCTGCCTCACTAGAACCCACATACAGTACCGCCTATTGAAACGGCGAGTTCTTTATCATGGGTGATCTATGGACCCATATCAAAATGATCTCGAGCCATGTGAGCATACCACCTGTTTGGCCCAGGAACATCCTGGGTACTACCAAACTACCTCTGACATCGATCCACCCTATATAACTCTCACATATAGCTATGGTTGCCTAAGATAAAATGCTCTACTATGGCAGTGCCAAGCTCTAAACCATCCTCGGGCCACTGGAAGTGTCTATAAGGCCTCTAAACCATGGAATCCTTCCATAGCTCATCCAACTCATGTTGATAGTGATATGCATCCCCCATATATGGTCACACATCGTCCCCTGTCAGGACCTAGCCCATCATAGAAGGCTCCTCGAGAGCCCAAACTCTCAAAACACCTAAGGGGTGACCAATGACAATGTGATCCCACACCCAAATCTGCAGCAAGTGAGCTGGTCCTACCATCTTCTGATGGTAGTAGGTAATCAAGTGAAGGTCCTAGTATAGATGCGCTAAAATACACTGACCCTAGCAGTAGGTCTCTCCCTCTACCAAACCATGTATCACTCCAAGGAGGCCAAGGGAAATGAAGCACCGGTCTTGTCAGGGAGTAAGACTCCATTGATAAAGGCCATCATATAGACCACTACTCAATCTAGCTCTAGATCATCAATGCATTGTGATAACCTAATAGACATCCCACACCAGTGGTATCATCGGGATGCCAAACAACTCTACAATATATCGTTGAATATCAACCCAATGGCTCGTAGACTAGATGAGCTGACCCTGAATCGAGACCCACATAATGCACCACACATCCTCCAAAGTAATAGTGATATCTTCAGGTCGGGAGTGGAAAGAATGACTCTCGATGGGCCATCGCTCTATTATACTAAGTTGTCAGAAGGCCATGATCCAATGTAATCTATGGCATCTCAGCCACATGAGTCAATCCCGTAACATATAGGAGGCTCTCCAGGGTCACTCTATCATCATCATCAAACTACGCCTCTATCACCACTAGCTGACCATATCACTCACGAGTTTGGAGAACGGGTAGTATATGCTGCAAAATCAACACAAGTGTCAGGAACTTACTTCTATCTATTTTTCTAAGGAAAAATGCTTCTTTGAATCATCTAACTTACTAATTATTCTTTTCTTCTAAACTAATCTAGTCTATATTCTTCTATACTTGGCTATTTTACTAGCAAGTTGTTTTTCCCCCTTCCTTCTAGCGCCTACATGCCTCTTTTGGCACATGCATGCCCTTTTCAACGAATACGTGCCTTTACTAATGCGTGCACACCCATCAATTTTATCTCCATTCACCGAAGGCCATAAAGGACGATATGCGCCACCGTGATGCCTACGCACTTTCCTTGGTGCACACATGTGTGCATACCAGTCCTTCCTCGCTCGATGCGGACGTGCCCCTAGCACCTACCCCTAGGTTTGACATGCACACATGTCCGTCCACTAGTTTCCTCTTGATGGGTGTGCATGCACATATCCACTTTGACGGATGCGCATATGCGTACTTGTCCATTTTTATGTAGACATGTGTCCATACCCATTAAATTGATCCATACGCCCATGTGCATACGTCAAAATCGACCCTACCTACCCTAGTAAAACCCTAAAAAGGCATTAAATGCATAATTAACTAGAAGGGATAGGCCACTCACGTAGGGTCCATCCGCTGGGTCCCGCATGAACTCTCGGATGTGATCTGCGTCTCCTCCTGCTCGGTATTCTTGCCATCTCACTCCAGGGCTATCATTCTTGCTCGTGGTAAAAATTTCACAGGAACTTTGGTAGAAATGAATTGGTCATGATTGATTTACCGACCCTAGGTGGGTATATTAACCCTTTGTGATGCCCCTGGAGCTTGTTTCCTCCACCGTGATCATGATAACCTTCTTCTGTCCTTTGCATTAATTAATTTTGTATTAAAATAATTATTTTCTCTAATTTTCGCATGCGTTGGGGCACTTCATCCTACCCGCGCGATTACTTCTCTATCGCCTTGAAATGATTTACGAACCTTTCAGAACCTTTTTCCACCTTTTCCTTTGTTTATCATCTATTTTCCCCGTCATGATAATTATTTATTAGTTTATTTTAAATAAATTATTCCCGACCCGTCTTTCTTCTTGTGGGAATATATCCTGGCTCTCTTGACAACCTCACCTTCCTACTATCACATTTAGAAGATATTTGATCTTTTGAAATTCTTTTGATCGATCAAAATAAAAAATAAAAAATTAGAAAACCATTTAAAAAAACCAAAAACATTGAAATACCTCGGAAATAGATTAAAACTTGGTAAACCATTCATCTACGGCTGAAATTTGTGTCTCTCGCATGGCACTCATCCCATATCTTGCTCACATTTTCAAATTTTTTGAAACAATGACTCTGAATCATCTAAATCTTTAATCACCTACACAATTTACGTTACTTACTTCGTCATACTCTAGAGCAAGATTAGTTTCCTGGTACTATTTTCGTCGTGCACATTGATTTTTCACTGGACCCAAGTGTCCTCCATCTTTTCCCTTACATTATACACATTGCTTGGGGCATCATTCTTCACCCTTGTCATTTATCAGAAAATTTGGGACTACATCTTGATAACAAAATATTTGTGCAACTATCTTGAATGTTGTTGGTTTAAGCATGTGTGATTGTAGTTATTTCCCTGTTAGATGATATTGTTTATTTCTCGTATTGCATCGCATTCATGTATGCTGCATGGAGTATGTCATTTTATCATAAGATGATTATTTGTATCTTGTCTTTTCAAGTCATTTTACACTTCCACCACATGCTCATATTTTAATAAGGACTGATGAGGAGAATTCTAAGCATTATGATGATTAAATATTGTTAGCAATTGATTTGTGGATAGCTCAATATCCCTCTTTCTTCTTGTTTCTCGTCTTCTTTGTGCACTTTTTTTTATGTTGTTCTCTTTTTCAATCCCTGATCGAGTTTCTTCGTCACCCCATCGACACTCAAGGGGGCAACTTTCATCCTTCATCCTATTAATATTTCTTCTACCCATTCAAATATTTTCTAATCATTTACATTTTTTTACTTTCTTAGAAGTGATGTGGCTTACATCACCCCAAAGAGGGTAAATGTAGACACTGTAGTTTGATCAATGCACTATTATTCTAAACATTTCACTAAATATTCTTCCCCTTGCAAATTTACGACACTTCGTCGCTAGATCTAGCTAACTCCCTCTTACGACACTTTTTTTGGTTGTATTTCCTCTTGAAAACTAATTAAATAGGTTATAATAACCTCTTCTTTATCACCTTTATTAGCTCTCTGGAGTGTCAATCCACTTTGTGTCGATTGATTAAGTCTTTTAGAACTCTCCTATAAACCTAATTTCTCTCTAGATAGGATTAATTATGTTCGATCAATGTTAATTAAATATTAACCATGGTCAATCTCTTCTAAAAAATTCAAACCTCACTTTGATTTCCTCAAAGTTCTTTTTAGACTTTTGCATTTGTCCCACATGCACCCAAATCTCCCATTTTCCCAAATGGAAAACTATAAATAGGGCTAGACCCCCTCCCTCATTTTCTAAGAATTATCTCTTCTTCCTAGCACAAATTATAGTATTTTGTTTAGGCTTTAGATTGTATTTTATTTTCTTCCATTGAGCTATTAGTATTTTTTTTTGTATTTTATAGCACAAATATGGAGTAAATGGGAAGAACCATTGGCCTTGAAACCATTAATGGGGGGATCTCTTTCTCTTAAAACAAAAATTGAATTATTAAATCCCCTTAGGTTCATTATTTCAAGCTTTCAAAGAATACAGCTTATTTTCATTTACTTAGTTTGCTTGTTTACTTCAAATTAATGTATGTAAAGAAGAAACCCTTGCTCATTTCTTATCAGATGGTACATTGATCAGCTTGTTCAAAGTCTTTGGGGTTTCTTTAGAGATTATTACTCCAATTCCATGGCTTTTGCAACTTTTCATTGAACACAACAAATATTACAAATTATACAATATTTAGCCTAGTCTTATACTACTATTTACAAGGTTATAAAGTGTAAAAATTACTATTTAATCCCCCTGCTTTGTGCACATTTTTCTTAACTTTTGTTTCACCTTTCCCACGTATTCCCTTATACTTATCACCCTATTTTCTAACTTTCCCTAGTTTATAGCCCTAAATCAGGGGTGCTCCAAGTTATGCTTGGGTGTATCGAGGTGCGTTGGTCACGGTAGGGCACCTTTGTGCATGTGCTGACACAACCTATTTCACTCATTTTGCACCACTTTTATACAACTGTCATCCTTATCTTCTTATTAGTTGACCTTATCGGGATTAATTATGAAATAAAACTTGAGAGCCCTATTAATATAAATCTTATAAGACCATAATGAGGATTTGAGGTCATTGCATCCTATCCTTTTAATCAATCCATCTTAGAGTCAAATCAAGCTTTGCATTATTTATTTCAAGAAAAAATTTAGGATATGGAATTAACGACTACATCTCTTAATTATTAAATTCAGCATCTCAAGGATGCTTCTCATTCTCTTTCTAGTTCTCCTTCTACATCTATGTAATCCCATCCCACTAGTATGTCTTCAACATGTGCTCATATCAGTTCACCTAATGTATTTAAAACCACCAATACCTCTCAAGTTTGAGCTCAATGATAAACAAGATGACATTTTTCCCGATCCCCTCACTCATCAATTGATCAACTTACAACCTATTTATAGTTGTCCTCCTTTTCAGCTTTCCAACTATCAAGGTCTCTGATTTTTCAATTATCATTGAATCAATGGACATCATGAAAATGATTTCTATGATTTGAAATCAAAAATCAAGGACCTTGAGAATTGGGGTTTTATCTCATTCACTACACATCATTTTGTTACATTCTCATCTCCAAATGTTACATCTAAAAAAGCTCCTAAATATGCTACTTCTATGACCAATGAGAATCAATCTATTACTTATAATGTCTCTTCTTTAGTCGATCTGGCGTCATCTATGCAACCTAATCCAACTAATAAATAATTTTTCAGTGTCCATCCTCCATCATCTCCTCTTACAAAGACTTATATGGTGTTACAAATCCCAAATAAGTAACCATTCACTTAGAAAGACAAAAAAACTCTAGCAAGACTCCTTCAACGTCCTCCATTAAAGATCCCTTCATAACGTCCACTTCAAAAATAATCATTTTTTCAAGGAAACTACTCCTTATATTGATCCCTTTAGCAACATCGACTACAAATCCATTTCTCATCCACTTGTGGGAATCACGCTCATTCTCCTCTCTCATCCTAACATTATCACATGTATTTCATTCCTACTATTTGATTAAGCTAAAATGTGAGTAAGATCCTAATATGAATGTTATAGTAGCATTAAATGAATAAAACTGAAATAAAAAAATTACACCTAAAGCAAATAAGCAATAAAGGGAAAACCATAAGTGCAAAGAGAGGGTAATAAACCTTATTTGATTCACAATAAAGTCTATATTTAATCGAAGCCTTAATCGACGATCAAGAATGAAGAAGCATCACACAAAAGCACTGGAAATGGTATAAGCGGAGGACCAGCCTAGACAGGGGCATTTTAAAAGTGACAAGGGTATACATGGGCACCCTGGACCTATTTCTAAGCTCCTAGGTCCATGGAAAATCATAGAAACATCCTCCAAGGTGTTGCAAGGTATTTTCATTTAGTCTCCTATGATCACCACGAGGTTGCACCAAGATATTTGAGGTCACTATAAACTTGTAATGAAGAATGTACCTATAAAACTCTAAAATAGACATCAAATCCCAAAAATTAAGATGCAAAATGAGGGGTCATATTGTCCTCAGTTGTCACAATGGTGATCTTACAATTGATCATTTCACTACATTTGAGAACCAATGTAGTTCTCATGTGTGTGTAGAAATCATTCCCTACATTGCTCTTGTGCGTGTCACACTTGGACACCAACCAAGTAACTAGATGTAAAATGTAATAAATGTTTGCATGGAATAAAATGAAAACTAGCCATCATGTCCCTTTTAATGGAGCTATATGAATGCACTGGAGATCTTAGATTCCTTGAAGGGTACAACCTTAGCTGGTGATAGATAGTGCTTAGTGCTTGGTCCTTTATTATGATCACATAACATTATATTTTTATGATTCCTTTGTTAGAATCTCAAAATTAACCTTGAAAAGGTCAACCACCATAAAGATAAGATGCTAAAACAACTAGAAATAACCCAAAAAGTTGTAGTTAAGTAGAATGGGGATGAAGGATCCCAGAGGGGATGAGGGCACCTCATGTTAGAGTTCTAGCTTGGTGCTAGTGTCTAGGATGACAAATACCAAATAGTAAAAAGGCATACTCGAGAAAGTAAGGGTGTAAGACTCGAAAGTAGTAACGTAAAGAAAATTAAGGTATCAAAAGATATGGGTTAATTAATACTTTTCTTACTTAGGAATCATATGAATATTAGTATTTAATTAGGACTAGATAGTTACCCAAAGTGCGTGATTTTGTGTCTAAATTTTTTCACACTTTATTTTGGTGATCAAAATGCTTGGTACCATAAAGTAGATAGATATGTGTACTATCTAATGATGTAGATTGATGATGAAAGTGTGGTGATGGATGAGAAATAGTGTGGAATGATAAAATGTGAATCATCGATGATAAGGAGGAGAAAGTCAACAAAGTGATGAAAATGAACCTAGTACAAAATGCATTTTTAGATGTCACAATGTGCCTATTATTGATGTTGATTTCCTTGTTAGTGTGTGTGATATTTCTATTGTTGATGTTTACTACCTCTCCCCACATGGATACATATACAAAATAGAAGATGAACATGTAGTCAAATACACATGTATATGATCATAATATTAAAAAAATGTATAAGAAAAGTATGTAAAAATGTTAAAAGTGTGAAAAAGGAACACGTGCACTGATCTCGTGATGAGGAAAGAGAGTAGAGAAGGATCATGTAGATGATGCAAATGTGAGAGTTTTACTTGCCATTTAACACCCATAAAATGGAAGAAGTGTCGGGAGAATAGTCCAGTGTCATCCTCCAAATGTAACTATTTCCTATTGTTTAGAACACCACCGTAGATGGTGTGTATAAATGCATTTGCTAAGGACCCAAGTCTAATTTTGAGCCCTATTAAAGCTACTATGTGTGGATTTACAGATCTGTCTTGAACTACAAATCATTATGTAATTGGCCTCTGGTTTTAGGCATTCGAGTAAAGGATGCTATGCTAAGGACCCAAGTATAATTTTTAAACTGTCCAAAACTAAAAACTATGTTATAACGGTATCATGATGTGTTGTGTATAATGTATTATGGGAGAATAATTCACCCAAATGATGCCCCCACTCGTTTAAGGTGCATACAATGTCTTTGAAGTATCTTGCGGAAAAAAATATGACCGATCAATGTGCTCAAATTGTTCCCTTCAAGGGGGAGGGAATTTTTTGGTAGAATCCAAGGCACACACAAACACGGTGGTTAGGATAGAACTGTTAGTATAGAAAAATACAAACACTCATGTAAAATGTAATCTAGATGACAATGTGTAAGCTAAGACACAAGTAGAAGACAATATAGACCATGATAAGTGGGTGGAAAATATGGACATCACTCATGATGTCGCAATACAATTAAGGTCATCGTGTCCATAAGTAGACAAGTGTGCACAAAATACAAAGGAAAAATCCCTCAAACAATGGCATACAAAGAGCAAGCAATGATAATCAATGTAATAGAAAGCGAATTAAACAAATAGACTTGCATAAAAATGTCACACATAAAGCTCCAATTAACATGTTAGAAAGATAAAAAATATATTAAAGTGTGCATAATCTAATATAGGAGTCTACTAGGAAACAAAATGAAACAATAACACATGTAATGTATGAATTTGGATGCCCCTAGGAGAAGTTATGAGACTTGTAATAGGTACTAAACTGTTGGTGTGTGTATTTTCCACATCATTAGGTGAGTCATCTCACTTAGGTGAGATCATAGGTCCATGTGTCATTTAGGGGTCATTATGAGATTCCCTTACGCATCAGTGCATTAGTGCGTCAGTGTGTCATATGCGTCATTGGGAGTTACACTTCTATTTTGGGAATGTAACTCCCCCTCTCTACTCGAGTTGTCATGATTGCAGCATTGGGGGTTACTCAACACCTCCTATATGTACACGTCTTTTGATCTATGAGATAGAGGAGAGTTTTATGGCTTAACCAGGTTCTGCCCATGTTTCAAATCTTTGCATGCACATTCGGTTGATGCTCGCTCCTCCCGAGATCTCTTCACGCTGCCATTCACACGTCCATTGATGTGCATGTCATCCCTCATGATCCTTTATTGTGGGTTTTCAAACCCTCTTTTATGGTATCCGAGTGGATCTTGTAGATCCATGCACTCATCAGTGTTTGTGTGCATTTTTTCTAGCTTCCGTGTTATTGATATCTCTTTTAGCATGTGTCATAATGGATAGTCATTGTGCACTTGATTGCATTGATTTAGGCATTTTTACCTCTATTCGGTTCTTGAGTGTTCATGGTGGCTTGTTCATGGTTTCGAGTTTAGTGGTTATTGGTCTTCAACCATTCGCTGTAGCTCTTCATGCCCGTGCATCAGCTTCTTGCTCATCTTTGTGTTTGTTGGTGTTTGGTTTTCATGGTTTTGGCTTTACGAAGGTTGTTATTCTAGGCTTCTCTATATTTCACAAGCCTGAAACCTTGCTGAATTTGTTGGCTGACTTCCCCAGCTCTTGTTTTGTGCTCTACTTGCCTTTGTTTAAGGGACTCGTGCATGGTTCGTGGTTTGATCATCGGTGCATTGGAAAGCAGATTGAATCATGTGGGTATGGACTAGTTTGGTAGTTCTTGCTCATTGGTGAGGCATGGTAAGAGAGGAGTGATAAGCCGAGGAGCCTATATGCCCTTCCACGGCCTGCAAAATTTCTATGCCTTCTTTCAAAAGACTTCGCTGAAATGTCATAGTCACTCACATCATTATTTTTTTGGTTCCATGCACTCACAAAGCCATGCCCTCAAACATCCTATATTTCAAACCAGTGGAATAGAAGTGAAAACGTATCATGTATAAACTATGCATTGTTCTACCACTTCCATTCTCCTGCTCGTGAGCACATCTCCCACTCCTAGCTTGTGGTTCCTCCTACATTCAGCCACTCCAACTCCTTCGCCGCCTCAACGTCTTTCATATCTACTGACACACTGCTCCACGCACAAAGACGTGGTCCTTCTCTGTAACTAGAATATAACCTTGTCAGACATTTTTTGGAGCTCTTATGCATGCTGCCAACTCTGCATAGCCTACACGTGGACCTGGTCATTGTTTCTCGCTTGCAAATAATCTTGAAATGGCGGTTACAGTCTACACATGGACCTGGTCACTGTTAGACAGTTTTAATTCTATGTTTTCAACACGTGGTCACCTAAATCTGTGTAGACTTTGTGTTCAAGTCAGCTCCAGTGCCTTGCTCAATGGTTTGACATCCACATGGCAGCCTACAAACCATCCAGCTCGGTCAACATTTCAACGTGGGCCCTCTCTCCCTTTTAGTTTTGTTTGGCAGGTTAAAACAAACACTTTTTTAATGTTTTAAGGTTAAAAAACATTCAGCATTGGCATTGTATTATTTTCTAGGCTTTATTTGCTTGTTTAATTTACCTTCCTTCGAGTGTCGAAGACGGAGGGCGAGATCCAAGGTTGGAAGGAGGCTAACCCCCATCACAAGCAAAACAAATCCTTGCTAAAATTTTATGTCGTTTCTAACGAGTAGTCAAATGACACCCTTTGCACCCATTTCAGGCATTTTTTAATACGTTTGCAGTGTTTAGTGGTATTTTCCATCAGTTGCGGGAATCGTTTTAATGCCATAACTTTTGACTCACAGCTCATTTTTTAGCGCTTCTTTAGTCAAAGTTGCACGATTTTTCACACATTACGTGATGGCATTACAAATTTTGTAAATGCACTACTTTTATAAAGTGCCACATTCTTGGGGGGTTGTTTGTACTCTTAGGCATACACACGTAGACACATTATCGACCGAGTCTGACATCTTACTTTTGTGCATATTTCATTTTGCATCATGGAGAGTGCTCTTTCTAGATGTGGGCATTGTAGGATCACCTTACAGCCTTCGCCACTTCTCACTGGGAGAGAGACCTATTCAGCTTGGTGTGCTTCCATGGAACGTTACGTCACCCATGAGGGTCTTTTACCCTTCTTTCCTAGGCCAGGTTCCTACACCCATGATAATTGTCATCTAGAGGACTTCCTCGACATTTGTGACCATGTCTTTGGTCACATGATGATGCATGTCTCCCGTTATCTCTAGTTTCACGTGGCAGATTCAGATCCACCTCACCGTGTCTAGAGTATTCTTCAATCCTTGTATGGAGACCCTTCACATCTGCTTATGCCATTGTTGCTGCTATTAATTCAATTTTCTCCTCTTCTTCATGTGATGATAGTTTCGCTGACATAGAATCACTTGATTCTACTTCTGATGATGAGGATTGTGCACCCAGTTCTAATGTTGAGAGTACTATAGAGGACTCTTCTCCTATTTCTCTCACTATTCTAGACATTGTTGTCACCCCCCACATCTCATCAGATATCAAGCAGTCTCCTACTAGGTCTCACACCATCATTACACCCACCTCCTTTCCACTTCCATTGTGCAAGGTCCCTTTCACTCCTCTACCTTCATTGGATGACTCATACCTATCCAACATCACTCTTCTATTTGTTGAGCCCCCTCATTGGGATGAGTATCTGCCTGACCTTAGTCATCTTTTCACAGAGTCCACTTGTGATTCTCTATAGGTTTCTCATCCATCTATAGGTGTTTCAGAGGAGCTCGTCATCTCCATTATTGGGAGTGCCCCTTCTAGGACTCTTACCACTTCCACTTTTCCGGAGACCTTCATTGGTCCACCCTCACTTGTGGATCCATTTTCTATTGTGGAGGATGTTTTGTTCCCTTCACATCACTTGGAAATCCTTTCTATAGGTGTTCCTCTTTTTCACTCTAACAATTTTATATGCACGTGGCATTACCTTTGGTTCCTTGGCACTCACTCACTAGACCTATGTCACATTTCTGTGCACCAGACTCAGAGTTCTTTGTGTTGCTACCTTTAATTTCCTTTGTGGAGTGGACGGACTTCCATCACGTCATTTTTTTCCTTCCTAAGGGTAGGCACAAATTTCGGTGTGGGTGGCTTTTCTTCAGTCTAGAGGCAGAGGATCTCATCATCGATATTCTTCTGGGAGACTTCTTAGAGCTGTAGAGTTTAGATCCATCCATGGCATCTTCTGCATTCCTCTCATCTCCCTCTTCTTCTCTCTTCTTCTTCTTTCAGAGATTTCCTCTTTGTACATTGGTACCCTTTCGGGATTGTTTATGGCAGGACCCATATTTGGCATCTTTCTTAGATTAGAGAGTTTGTTTTTCTCTTATGGTGGATGTTTTTCCCACTGGGTTTTCCTTCACTACTTGGGATCTTTTTCTTTTACATGGGTACCTCATTAGGCTTTGTGCTTAGGGACCCATTTCTCGTTTCTAACTTGCCACCTCATCCCAAGTTACGATGAAAGGGGGCTATTGGTGTGTGTATTTTCCACATCATTAGGTGAGTCATCTCACTTAGGTGAGATCATAGGTCCATGTGTCATTTAGGGGTCATTATGAGATTCCCTTATGCGTCAGTGCATGAATGTGTCAGTGCGTCAATGAGTCAGTGCATCATATGTGTCATTGGGAGTTACACTTCTATTCTGGGAATGTAACTTCCCCTCTCTACTCAAGTTTTCATGATTGCAGCATTGGAGGTTACTCAGCACCTCCTATATGTACACGTCTTTTGATCTATGAGATAGAGGAGAGTTTTATGGCTTAACCAGGTTCTTCCCATGTTTCAAATATTTACATGCACATTCATTTGATGCTCACTCCTCTCGATATCTCTTCATTCTGCCATTCACACATCCGTTGATGTGCACATCGTCCCTCATGATCCTCGCTTGCGGTTTTCAAACCCTCTTTCATACACCAAGCAACCATGTTGTGTGTAATGGCTCTGTAAAATATATGATCACAACTAGAAAGGCAAGTTAACTTGCATGTGTGTATGATAAATATAATGACATATAATATATCTATCTAGCATGTATAATAAGACGTGCATGTAATAAGTAGATGCAAAAAGAGTAAATGGAACAAATATATGTAATATTTTGTGGATGAGGAAGAATGGAATTTAGTGTGAATAATAGGAGAAACATCCCCTCTGAGTGGATGTATATGTATGTGATGAGGTTTATTTATTTATGCCGCCTTAGCGATCGAGAATAAACCGTAAATGAGAGTGTGTCATCGGTAAATGGTTTGAGCAATGTGTTGTTGTGTGTAAAGTGATGATGAATTGATTGGAGATTGTTGATTATAGAATGATGATGTGTAGATGATATTTAATGTGACATAGGGATGATTTAATCTTAAAGTTCTAGAATATGGTGTTGGTATGTTTGATAATTTATCCTAAATCATATATCACTAAATGGGTGAGTAATATGGTAGAAAACATGATGTTGTAGCACATGGAACATATTACTAAATGAGTAAGTAAATTAATAGCTAGGAATGTCACATGTTATGAGTATTGAATGATTAAATGTGTCAGTTTGATGAGGTCCATTGTATATATATACCCTCAACATTCGAGTATGGACCATGGGAATAGAGTGTGTTGTCGGGTAATGACCGTTATCTTAAGCGTAGAGGATGATGAGTAAAATGTGCAATATTTGTAGTAGATGCCATAATTTTGTGAGATGTAAAGGGTAAAATGTCTAATTTACAATGTGTAGTATGCAATTCAAGATGTGTAGATTATATAAATATTGAAGTGGAAAGGATGTGTGATGTTGAAGACATGGAGAATGTAAAATGTATAATAATGTAGTTTATACAATAATTATGATGTATAGGTGTATAAAGCACAAAATGCAGATAATGCGGTGTTGATGGAAGATTCTATATGTAGAACATTGCATGATGTGTGAAGATTTATAATGTGTTAATGTGTTAAATCTTAAAATATGGAATGTGTGATATGTAATGTGTAGCATGGTGTGTGAGGTTCATGTGTATAAGATGCCCTCAATAGTCAAGTGTGAACCATAGCACAAGAGTGCATCATACAAGATAATGAAAAAATGATTACATGTCAAGGTACAAATGTTGTAAATGAATGTCTGATTATGATATGATAAATATGTAGTACGCATGTTTATGTTGGGGGTAATAAGCGTGATGTTCCCTAGGTATGCGGTGATGAGTATATTCGGGTAATGTCATCTAAGATGTTGTCGTTTTCGGGATCAAAACTAAATGATGAAGTATTTGAAACTTGATTAGCAATAGTGTCTAGTTGATCAAGTAAGGAGATAGTGAGGCATAAGTTATACATGCCCATAGTGTATTAATGATTAGTGAAAGGAGGTAATGGGAATATGTGTGCATACCATCGAGTGAGATTTGTGTATTTTCAAGAAAAGAACTATTGTAAATGTATACATGAACAAATCACATATGAAATGAGATATCGGTTTGTTTAGGATATAATGTTCCCCCAATTTAATTAAGCTAAGATTGTCTGGTGTGATTAGAGAAGAGTAGGAAACACATGTAATAAATACTTTGTGAGATAAAAGACTCAAAGACCACAAGAAATGATGATGTGAAAAAACCCATGGTAGAGATGATTATCACAAGGTAGAGAAAATATGTAAATCAATCAGTAAGGTATAGCTGATTCAACCCATCACATGCATGCATATAGATTTAGATAAGGTAAAATTGAATGGAATACGTTCCCAATAAGATTCATTCATGAAAAGTGTACACATAAATGGTGGGTGTTTTAATGTAGATGACGCATGTGAAGGTGCGAGGGATGGATCATTATATATAGACTTTGACAAGCCCCCGATAAAAATAATATTAGTAGTAGTAGAAGGTAGAGGCGATGGCGTAGATGAGACAATATATATCATGTAAATAACATATTAAAGTGGTGGAAAATGAGATGAAGTATGCATAGGCTCACCAAAATGATTAAGGTAAAATGTAAGTAACATCCTAATCTGAATTTTATAGTAGCATAAATGTTCATAATAATGAAATACATAAAATTACACCCAAAGCAACTAAGAAATAAAGTGAAAACCCTAAGTGCAAAGAGAGGGTAAGAATCCTTAGATTATTCACACTAAAGTCTAGACAATATTGAATATTTGACTGACTGATCGGGAGGAAGAAGAATAATACAAAATCACTAAAAATGTAGAAGCTGGAAGAGTAGGAAGGACGGGGAACATGTAGAGGGACATGGGTTCCGTGGGTGCCTGGACCTATTTATGGGCACACAGGTTTGTAGAAAATCTCAAAAAAATTATTTGAGGTGTTGTGAGGTTTTCACCTTTAGTCGCTTCAAGGTCGCACTCAAGATTTCCAAGGTCGTTGTAAATATGTGATCCGAAAATGATAATTAATTTTAATAGTACTTAGAAATTTTCAGATGAACAAATTTTAGTAGACTCAACATTGGTCATGAGTTCAACTATCCAATTTTGGGTGTCTTGATGCCCAATTTTTAAACTCTCCCAAAATGATCAATTAATCAAATTTTTCCAACTTAAATTGTTTAACTAAATATATTACCAATCCATTAAAATAATCACAAGCTGAATTTATAATGCACTCAAACTTAATATTTATACCAAATTTTGAAAGTACATTCACTAACTAATTGTGGGTTATGGATAAGGAAATCTACTTTAATCCATTTACTCTAGTTTTGTGCTTATTTTATCATTTAACAAAATTAATCAAAAGATGAATATTAATCTGATCAAATGATTTTAAAAACTAAATTAAAACATCACAACTCAAAAATTGATATTGGAGTTCACTTGAAGGCCGGGTCTCCGATTCACGAAATTGAATCACTCTATTCAACATCCAATGAAGTGCAACAACCCTTTAATAATTACTAATAGATCTTTAAACCTATAAATGAGATGATCAATGTCCCAAGGAACTCAAAAATAGCGAAATTGTCCTTGTGTCGATCCGTGGCTCCAACAATGCTTCTCTAGTTGATTACCTATGAAAATGCATCTAAAACATGCCTACAAATTTAAATGTACAACACCTACATGAAATAGGCTTAGATTTCTTAAAATCTTATGAAATCTTTAATAACTTCCTTTTACACCAAATCTTGGTTCGAAGAAGAAGCACTTGGAAAATTTAGATCTATGGGTTCCTCATTCCTAATCTATGTTGTTGGACCATGATTGTTGTTAGAAGAAAACCCATAGGTATTAGTCTCTACTACAATTGCTAGAATTAAGATCTATGAGAGGCGGTTAGTCCATGTCACGAAACTCACGGGGAGCGCTGGATACACATGCTAATAATCTCCCCCTTAGTGTTACCTGAGTAAGTTTTGAACTTGAGACATGTCAACTGCGATACCATTTGTTGGACCATGATGGCCATTAGACCAAAACCGATAGGTATTAGTCTGCGCTACAATCACCAGAGTTACGATCTGTGAGAGGCAGTTAGTCCATGTCATAAAACTCACGAGAGCCCTAGACACACATGAAAACATGTGAAAATATGATGGAAAATAACCTAAACAAGAAAATATATAACACTTTATGATAAACGAATACCACCATTGTCTTCGTCTCGAAATTTAAAGCAACTTTCATGTTTACTCCAAGTTAAGAAAGTGCCTCTAACTTCCTCGAAACCTTAGATGAATGTTTGTTTCCACTGACTAGTTTCCTACTACACAGAGCATAGTGCTCTATTTATACCAGCATCTCATCTTTTAGCTGGTCTAAGATACTAGCAGAATTGGTCAGTCGGTTCCGCCTTACCTCTAGAAGTCACTGGTTGAGTCACGACGGTTTCATTTTGGATGACCTGTTTTGCATGCTCTGTAGGTATATCCCACATTCTTTAGTGAGGACAATGGTATTAGGATCTAAATGGGGAAAGACCCCCCTCTATTCACATGGATAAGGACACACATAGACCTTTAATTAGGCTCATCGCTTCTCTAATGAGATAATGAAATTATTGCAGGATGGGTTTGTTTGTATTGCCTGAATCATTGGGCAGACACATTGGTTTGTTTATTCCCACTACCCAATGTCTCTAAACCGCACGGTCTACTCATTGTATTGGTACCGAGTCATTGCAGCCACTAATTGGAAATTTGGTAATTGCCAAGCTATATACTAAGCTATTAGGTTGACTCAGAGGTAAATGGGATAAAATACATCCCCGGTATTATTGATCTCAAAGGTAATAGTAAATACCATAAGGAATTATTAACCAATCTTGATCCTTGTGGTAACCATGATCAACTTCGGTGGGAGTTGATCACACCATTGAAAAAAATAGAGCTCGTCGAGATTATAAACCTACAATGATGCAAAAATCAACTCATAGTGTAAAATATTGAACTCCAAACAAAATATTGATCTTGAAATTCAAAATTTACATCCGCATGGTAGTTTGAGAGCCCACCACGTCGGAAAACAAGAATATAGCTCTCACGGTGGCGAGCTCTCCTCCATTACAAAAGTTGAGCCACTTGTTCTTTTCCACCATAATGTGAGTCGAAGATCGGTGGCCCTAAACCATATCAAACAAACTTCATTTTTCCTTCTTGTTGCTTGCCACTTTTGCCATGTGTCATGTCCAGTTCGATGCTTACCATGGTTGACCCGTTTAAAACCTTAAATTTGATTGGCAATAGAATGTGCATACAGACTTCATTTGTGAAGTTCAACATATTGTTGGAAAGGTCTTAAGAAGCCCTTCACCATGGTCTAGATTTAGGAAAGTCTAGGGAAGATCTGCATAGTGCAAAATCCTCTGGATCAACAAGTTATGAATAATTTACTTATAAAACAAAAAGATTAAGAATGAGGGGTCGACTTTCTATAGTTTTCACAATGGTGAAATTACGATCTTGAGCAACCTTCACGCAATACATCTCGGACCCAATATACTTGTTTTTGTGGGTGTGGAAATTGTGCCCTAGGTTGCTCTTGTGTTTGTCACACTTGGATAGTGAACAAGAAGCTAGATGTATAATGTAATAAATGTGTTCATGGAATAGAATGAACTTCCTTCCTATGATATGTGATATATAAAAACTCCCATTGTGTCCTTTGTGATGGAGCTAGATGGATCGAACGGACCTCTTACATGGCTTGAGGGATGTAACCTTAGGTGGTGATAGATAGTTCTTAGTGTTTGGTCCTTTATTATGATCACATAAATTTATATTTATAGGATTACCTTCCTTTAATTTTCATAATTATCCCCAAAAAATCCAACTACCAAAAATATAAGATGCTCAAATTAGTAGAAATTACCCAATAATTGTGAGTAAAGTATAACAAAGACAACGGTGCCAATATGGGATGATGATACGTAATGCTTGTGTCCTTGTTGGGCGCTGGTCTCCAGGATGACAAATGCCAAAGAGTACATAGGTAAACTAAGAAACTAAGGGTGCGAGATATAAATTTCCAAAATAAATCAAATAAATATCGCGAAAGACATGAGTTAATTAGTAGTTTTCTTTCTTAGGAATCATATGAATAGTAATATGTAATCAAAATTAAATAGTTACCCAAAGTGTGTGACTTTGTTTCTACAATATTATGCTTCACGCTTCATGCTTCCTAATTCTAAGCATCATTATAAAACTTGATACACTCTGTAACATCATTACCCTATGAAGCACTCTGGTTCCATGGTTCATACTTGAATTCCGAGGGTTTAAATCTTAAATAAACCTTACCTCTTCTACACTCTATGCTTCATGATCTATCTTCCCAATATCTCTTTTAAAACCATTTCCCTATTATGCACTCTTGTGCTAAGTTTTACACTTGATTTTTGAGGGAATATTACATCCATGAACCTCACACTGATAAACATTTCATGCTCGAGCTTCACAATACCACTTTCTACTTGTTTTATCCTCACACATCATACTACCTTATAATGCGCTCTAGTTCCACAGATTCATACCCAACTTCGAGGGTCTAAATCTTAAATGAAACTTACTCACACTCTTCACGATCTATACTTTATTGTTCATATCTTGGTAGTGTACACTATCAAACCATTACGCCATGACACAATCTAGTTCCACTGCTTCATACTCAACTACCGAGAGCCGAAATATGAATGAGCCTTAACTCACTCACTTGTTTTACACTTTATGCTTCATTGATAATATATTTATAACTTGCAAACCATCAAACCATTTCCCGAAAACACGCTCTTAGTATATGGTTTATTGTTGACTTTTATGGGTATTTTATAAATGAACCTTATCTAATACTCATACACATCTACTAGAGTACGCTTCTACTATCACATTCCCATTGTATACCACTCCATTACATGCATTCACAACATACCGCATATCTTGGTTGCATCTATTCTATCTTTCTTATACTCACATATAGACTTTATTTCCCATGCATCTAGTAGATACCTAGCATGTGAATTTTTTTCTATATAGACATGTGTGTTCACTTTTTCTCTAGTTTTGAATGTATTCTTCTTACATATCCTTATACATTGCAATGATGCTTAGTACTTTGCCTCTTACCAGTCCCATTTAGGATCCTAAGGCCATCTACTCTTATGCATCACATGTGTTATTGTTTCATTTTATACTAATTCATATTATTATTAGAACATTACTATACATTTATACATACATGCTTTGACATTTTTCTTATCTTTCTCATATGCTAATGGGTGCTTCATGTGCAACATATTCACTACATAACTAGTTTCAACCATGGCTGTTTGATACTTTTCTTGCTATGATTTTCCATTTGATTTCTATTGTATGATATTATTCATGAGCTATGCCCTTTTCTTGTATGCACAATGTATGATTTTATCAACTTCAAACCTAATTAATTGGAATATTGTGAGTGATGTACCATGTATGAAACACCGGTTCTCGGGGTCTCTATTTTGTATGCACATTTACTTGTTCCAATACTTTTCTATGAAACATTTTATTCTTCTTCTACTAACACATGCATCTATCCATTTTGTTTCCATGTGCATTGGTCTCTATAGTCACAAAATCATGCACTTTAGACATTATTTATCTCGATCTCATACTACTATTTTGAAGGTTCTTGAGTCAAGAAATTACTAAGTAACCCCCATCTTTTGGCCATTTTGTTTTATTGTATTTCATTACTACCAACCCTTTTCATCCACATGCCTAGTTTGTTTAAGCTATTTCCTATTATTTTAGCCTCGAGTGGGGGCACAGTTATTCTTGGGGCACCTGTGGGCTCCTTGGTACAACTAGGGGCACCTTGGTAAATTTTACACTTTCCCACCACTTTTTGGTCTCTTTCTATCTGTTTGGAATATTTATCTTTCTTATGGTTGACATTTTTGGGGTTTATGAAATTAGATCTATAGAACCCTATAAATAAAAACTTATGAGACCATAATGAGGGACGTAACATCACTTCCTACTATCACTCCATCTAGAGTTGTATCCATATATTGTATTAGAGATCACTTGCGTCCACATAGCTCCATAATCAAGGCACAAGGAAACGAAATATGCATCACACTTTATAGGGGGAGGATACTATTCTAATCCATACATAATATTTATTACATTCTATACTATAGTCACAAAATCATGCACTTTAGACATTTATTTATCCTGGTCTCATACTACTATTTAGAAGGTTCTTGAGTGAGGAAAGTACTAATTTACCCCATATTTTGACCTTCTTATTTTACTTTTATTTCATCATTCCCACACATTTTTATCTACAAGCGTAGTCTATTCCAAAAATTTCCATAATGTTAGCATTAGATAGGGTGTGTGGGGTAGTACTAGGGCACCCATGAGCTCCCCTAGGCCACCTGCGGCACTCCAATCCTTTTTCTACTTCCCTTTCACTTTTGGGTTATTTATAGCCATTTTTTATCCTTATCTTTTTCCTAGTCTTCCATGTCCATGTTAATTATGAAATTATATAAAGATAAACCTATAAATATAAAGTTATGAGACCATAATGAGGGATCTAGCATGATTATACTATTATCACTCGTCTAGAGTTTGATCGATATATTTGATTTTCATCCAGATAGCTCCATCATCAAGGCACAACCTAGGGAGTCCTTATCAAACTTCATATGGGGAGTATTTGATTCTATTTAATGGAAACATGCTATTACATTTTTTTTATATTTAGTTATTCCTTGTTATTTCACATAGTGTGGTGACATAAGAGTTCTTAGGGTACTTAATGCACACACACACCAAAACTACATTTCGGTCCGAAATTTAGTGTAGCGCTCAAATTATTAAGCCCATTATTATTATGGCTAAGTTCAGTCGACCCATTTATTTTGCATATTTATTGTTTAGGGTTTTGATACTCTTTCATATCTTCTTGCAGATCTCTACATCATCTTGAATTATTGGTAGCATACAACGCAGACAACGAACCTAATGTGACACATAACGAGTGTTTCAAACAACCTTTGACCCTATGAGAACCAGCTTAAAGCTTTTTCGCACACCATGGTGCCCAAATTACCTACCAGAGGGCCCATGGGTGCCCCAGGTCTTGTTCTAGGCACCCTAATCCACTAAGATCCTCTAGATTCAACATTTTCAAGAGCTCTAAACAATCATGCATTCTTCTTTTTTCTCTAATTATCTATGCGATGCTCTATGACAACCACCTCTTATCAACTCGAGTCTTTCTTTACCTTATTCTTTAATTTTAGGGTTTTATTTTATTAGTCTAATCATTTGGTAATTTCTATATTGCTATGGTACAGGCTTTGCTACATTTTATGTCGTTTCTAGATTAGATTAACTACCCCCATATAAACCAATTTTAGTTGATCATTTTCGTGAACCTAACATGATAAGAACAATTCAATTGTTACCTATATTGTCATGGATAAACTTGATGGTGGCATATATCACCTCACCAATCTTTTAGGGAAACCGCTTAACAATCCACTTGAATTTAGTGCTTCTTAAGAAATGCTACATAGATTATCACAATATGATCGAGTGCACTGATGACGTACCCTTTTGCTTTTGTTCACACATGATTGTTGATGGATTACCATTATATTGAACCCCACATAATGCACTATAGGTATTATACATTGTATTTTCATCATACACACTCGTCGTCATACACCACACATTTTACATTCTATCTACAACCTTTTGACATTTACAAATTCATCCATCACACATTTCTAATTTTTCTAATATTTCTACCGTGCCTATGCATGTAGGATAATATTTTATTCATTCTAAACATTACATACATTATTAGGCTATCTATGTAAATAGTCCAATCATATATTGCACATACCTACCTCATACACATTCTACATTACTACACATGTTACATCGCGTATTATACATTACATATTTTTTACCTTTAGCATCACATTTTACACACCCCACATTTACACACCATACTCACAACATGGAGATTTGATCATTACACCTACGACACTATTTTCTATGTGAGGTGTTAACCACCTTATGATACACTTTATTTCCTTTGTCCATGCTTTAATTTTGAGGTTTTAATAATCAAAAGGACCTTACATTCATACTGTGACATTTCATCCTACGACATTCCTAGGCTAGTGACCTACACTCTAGGGTACATTGTCACTCACTCTTTTTCTATCTTGCAGCGGTACACAATCTAGGTTATATCACCACTCTTTATCATTCATCATATAGGTATATATTGTTAGTGATAAATCATAACTCATCCTAATCCTTTCATCATATAGTGATACATGTTTAGTGTTAAATCATCACTCATCTGTTCATTTTATAGTGATATACACTTAGGGCTAAATCGTCACTCATCCTTTCATCATATACTGATATACACTTAGTGTTAAATAATCTCTTGTCTATTAATTTTATACTAATATATGCTTAGGGCTAAATCATCACCTATCCTTTCATCATATAGTGATATACACTTAGTGCTAAATCATCACTCTTCTATTTATTTTATAGTGATATACACTTACGGATAAATCATCACTCATCCTTTCATCAATATTGATATAAGTTTAGGCTAAATAATCACTAATCCATTCATCCAATCCTGATCTATGGTTCGGTTATAGGTTTCACGCTCATCCTTTTGATATGTATTATTTCATCACCACTACATACACACTCATCACATCACGCTAGACACAATAAACAATGCTCGACCATTTCTCGATGATGCACTATCTTTTACAGCTTCATTCTTTACTTCAAGGAGAAGCCAAAATGAACCTCATTGCATAAATTTCCATCCACTAGAGGGGTATGCAGCTCCTACCATTCCATATTCCATTTTCTTGGGGGTATCTAATCTTTCTTGCTAATGTTTTACATGCTCACTTTATTACAAGTGTTATATTCATTTATTATATGTCATTATATACACCATCAACGCATGTGCATTCACACATTTGTTTATGGTGATCATAGATACAAGAAACCTACAT
Organism: Taxus wallichiana var. yunnanensis; assembly: GCA_018340775.1. Classification (NCBI taxonomy): domain Eukaryota; kingdom Viridiplantae; phylum Streptophyta; class Pinopsida; order Cupressales; family Taxaceae; genus Taxus; species Taxus wallichiana. The sequence goes on along the minus strand of CM031241.1, from coordinate 428,168,311 downwards.
GTTACTTGGATGCTCACCTTCTACACTTACTATATTAATCACTCGAGGGATCCATATTCATCTCATCGAGATGATATTGTTAAATTTTGTACATAGCATCTTCAATTACTTGATCATACAATATTTTGAAATCTTTGATATTTCTCTAAGATGATAACCGGTGTTCCATGTGTAACACATGTTTTTAGGATTATATGTTTCCATGACTACTTGTTTGTTTGTCTTTACTTGTATCCTATTATTTAATATTGTTTGTGGGATTCTCCCTATGCTTTGTTTGTACACTTGCTTTTTTTTGTGGCCATAATGGCCTTACATGTCTTGCGTCATCGTGATTGATGTTCCATGTTTATAAAAAAATTTGTGCATCTTACTTTGTCTTCTTTTGTGTTTACAGTACTTCACTATTTGTGTAGCTTACACATGTTTTCTATATGCATGCATTATTTCCTTACACTTGTTTTTGGCTAGCCTTTTTGTTTGTGTGTGTCTTGGATTATACCAACCACATTCTAGGGTTCTAACATACATGCGGTTGGTCCTCTTTTGGGGCTGCATGTCTCCTATTTAGAGATTTCATATGTACCCCCAATGAGGGGGCATCATTTGGGGCTTTTTATGTACTTAAAAAATTCTACACTGGCATGGTACAATTTTCTACAGTGAATGGGTTCAGACCAGTCTATAAACCCCATACACGGGGAGTGTTTACAGGATATGGTTTATTTAACATTTTTGGGAAGAAGTTACATGCTTGGGGGCTATATTGGGTACACGTATCTACACTACTTTGGATTACTCAAAAAACATGATGCTATAAAGATCTCTCAACACACATTTTAGTAGAAGTGGTTAGAGCTTGGAGGACACAAAGAACTTCCTCCCTAAAATTCTTTAGCTTGGGTGGCATGAGATCATCCAAAAACATGCGGTATAAGATAACCTTCTAAACCCTTTTTCCCAACATGGATCAGGTATGAATGTTCCATTCAAACTTTTTCATTTCATGTATTTTACATTTGCGTACTTTACATATACATGCTTATTTCACGTAGCATTTTTACATACATTCATATTTGACTACTTCATCATTTTCTTGTTGCACATCCAGGACGTATGAGAAATAAGAAGTCAAATTGGGGGCACCAACAACACCAATATAATTATTTGATAACAAATGCTTTAGTAATCATGTAGGTACACTACACATTGCAACAACTATACATATGTTCCACCATAGGTTCACTCTCATCAATTTTTATTTATGCATTTTTCATATGTATACTCCACACTCCATCTTATTTTTTTGATTCCATGCTTTTGTCTAGTCCTTTGGTGCATTTCAACTACACTCTTCATTGGCATCAGGTCCACACTTATATCTACTTTAGATTACTGATATTTTAGCTCACCAACATAAAGTGGGGGAACAATGTAGTCAATAAATCATAAACTTTATACAATTATTTATCCTAGTTTCTTACTAGTATTTAGAAGGTTTTTGAGAGAAGAAAGTACTAATTAACCCCATTTTTCCATCTTATTATACTTTTATTTCATCATTCCCGCACATTTTTATCTACATGCCCAATCTGTTTCAGCACTTCCCCATAAATTTAATGTAGGCTGGGGTGCCTAGGGTAGTACTGTGTGCCTTGGTCCCACATCTGGCACCCTAATCCTTTTTCTACTTTCTCATAACGTTTTCGGCTCCTTATAGCCATTTTTATCCTTATTGTTTTCCTAGTTGGCCATGTAAGGGTTAATTATGACATTAGATCAAGAGAACCCTATAAATATAAATTTATGAGACCATAAAGAGGGACCTATCATTATTCTACTACTATCACTCATCTAGATTTGCATCCATTTCTTGAATTTGCATTCACATAGCTCCATCATCAAGGCACAAGTTAGGAGTTGGCATCACACTTCATAGGGGAGGATTCTACTCTATTAATTTTTCTATATTCATTTATTGCTCACTATTTTACATAGTGCAAGTGGCACAAGAGAACCTAGGACACGACATGCAAACACACACTAGAACTACATTTGGGTCCTGGAATGTAGTACAATACTGAGTAGTAAGCCTAATGTTTTGGTAGCTGAGGTTAGTCCAACCCATTCGTTTTGCATCTTTATTTATTAAGGTTTTGATACTCTTTCTTGTCTTCCTGCAGGTCTCTACATCATCTTGGATTATTGGAGACATACAACGTGGGATAAATAACTTGATTTGGCATACAACAAGTGATTCAAACAACCTTCTAACCATGTGACAACCAATTCTACATCTTTTTGTAGACTAGGGCACTCGAGTTGCATACATGTGTTCCCATGGGCATCCCAGTCCTATTCCAAGCACCCCAGTCCACTCAGATCCTCCACATCTAGCCTTTTGGGGACCTCTACACAATCATTCCTTCTTCAGTTTTCTTAATTATCTTTATGACACTCTATGACAATAACCTCTTATCAGCTAAGTTCTTTCCTTACATTCTTATTGCATATTAGTGTTTTTTTATTAGTTTAATCATTTGGTAGATTCTATATTTCTATGGTACCATGTTTTCTTCATTTTATGTCCTCCTAGATTAGATTAATTACCTAATTATAAACCAATTTTAGTTAATCATCTACATATATTTATTGGTCACTACTTCACAAAGTGCGATCGACACAAGAGAAACCTAGGGCATGTTCACACACACTTACACATAGAACTACATCAACTACAAGATGTAATGTAGCACTCGCTTAGTAAGTCCACCATTGTGGCAGCTAAGGTCAGTCCACCCCTTCATATGTATTATTAATTTTTAGGGTTTGATGTTTTTTTGGGGTCTTGCATGCATTTCTTTTAGCTTTGAGTATTGGCGACATATAGCGCAAGACAACGAATTTTATGTGACACACTACAAAAGTTCTAGATCATCATCCTTCCCTATAGAGATTAGTTTGAGAGATTTTACATAGATCAGGGCACCCAGATTATAGACTACAACACTTATGAGAACCCCATTCCTCCTCCAGGGTGTTCTAGTCTAGATAGATCCTCTAGATCTACCCTTTTTGGGACTCTGCATAGTTGTTCCAGCTTATGATTTTTCTAGTTACCTCTATGATACACTCCAACATGAATCTATTATACGTCCCGAGTTCTTTCCTCTTCCTTCGTATATATTAGGGTTATAATTTCCCTTTGTATAGTTTTTTACCTTATTTTCATACTTCTTTATTGCATTTATTTCATTTATTTACAATTGTTCAAAGCTTAGATTAACTATCCCCATACTACATAATTAGTCTATTTTTAGTTAATCATTTGGAGTAACCCCACTCGATTGTCCATTCTTCTAGGTCCTTCATCTATTTATTTCTTTCATTTTTCTTTGATTAATTATCCTATCTTGCACTCCTCATGAAAATTTATAGTCACGATTATCTATGAAATTACATTGATTATATCAATAAGATTAAGAAGAATTTGTCTAAAACTTATATTCCACCTCGTACTTCACCGGATGTATACCATAAGTTCATTTTGGCTCTCTCCCTTAATGAGGATCAAATAACTTTCACAACAGATGATCTACCTCCTCAAGAGATACTACAACATGACGTTCCTTTGTACATCAAAATTTGTATTAACACAAGTTGAAGTCAAGCGTGTTTTAGTCGATAATGGATCCGGCCTTAAAATTTGTAAAATCACTTTCCTTCAACATATACACATGTTGAAAGAATCTTTATCCCTTTTATTCATCTTATTTCATGGTTTTGATAACATACCCAAACGTGTTTTAGTTACTTTCAACTTACTAGTTATAATTTGTCCATCTAAAAATAATATTTTGTGTCATTTCATGCCTAATGAACTTAATTATAATATTCTCCTTGGTATACCTTAGATCTATATTATGCATGTGGTACCCTCTACACAACATGGATGACTTAAATTTTTGTATCAGGGTACTATTTACAATGTGATGGTTGATTCCTCACCTTTTGAGTATTGTAATCCCGTTGAACAACCTACGGGTATCTCTACTTTCTCTTATATTACTCACAATGTTTCTAAATATGACTTATGTTATGAATATCTCCACCGATTTTGCTTCTCTCGATACAAAGGTAGATTAACAAAAGCATCCAATTAGAGAGATTTAGGACCTCTCCACACATCGCACAAGTTTGGGTTAGGATATCAAACTCCTCTTCCCCCTCCCTTGGATGCTTATACCTCCTTTCATCCCGATTCACTTTATTTTCTCGCACTTGGAACTCATTAGTGATGATACATCTACTATTTCGAGATACTTTCACTATTGATAGTGCATTACTTGATTACATGGGTGCTTATGATCATCTCCCCTATTTTCACCATAATTTGCATCACCATTTTTCCCTCACTAATATGGTTTACCTCGGGGAATCTGATATCAGCTTTTATAACACCGATCCACCCTATACCGTTCCTACTAGCTCGTATATCAAGGATTGTTTATCCCGTATAAATCAAGAAATAATACAATAAAACTAAGGTATGCCTAAACATCCATGAATAGTTTTTATAGAAGCTTCTCTCACTTGTTCTAAAAAAAAGGATATCAAACAAGTCCTTCATGATTTCTTAGATATTTTCAAATTGGATTACAATGACATTCCTAGTATTGATACATATGTAGCCGCATAATATTGTCTTGAACTCCGGGGTGTTAAAATTTTCCAATAAAAATTCGTATAATGCACCCTAAGGTAACCATTTTAGTTAAACAATAAATTCAAAAGATTCTAGATGCAAGTTTTATTCACGTCATCGATTATCCTTAATTGGTATCTAATATTATCCCAACGATGAAACTCGGTTGTCGATTTCAGTGTTGCAATGAATTTCATGATCTAAACAAAGCTTTCCCTCAAGATACTTTTCCTTTACCACATGTCAACGCTATTGTTGATTCTACAACAAGATAAGATATCCTTTCTTTCATGGATATATTTTCAGGTTATTATCAAATGAAGATCAATCTGGTGACCAAGAAAAAACATCCTTCACCACACCACAACGTACAATTTTTACATAGTCATGTTATTGGGCCTTTAAAACACCGGAGCCACTTACCAATGGGAAATGAAGCATATATTCCATGATTACATTCATAATATCATTGAATATTTTTTAGAATACATCTTAGAAACATTACGCCAATGGTCCCCACATGCGAAGGATCTTCAAATACTATTTGAATGATTACGACAATATTGTGTCCGCTTGAATCCTAAGAAATTTATTTTTTGAGGTTACAACCGTAAAATTATTAGATATATTATATCCCAATGTTCCATTGAGATTGATCCTAAAAAATTAAATCCATTATCGATATGCGTCTACCCCAAAACCTCCATCAATTACACTCTTTGTAAGGTAAAATTAAAGCTATCTAGTATTTCATTACACAACTTGCTGATAATACTTAACCATTCACACGACTTATGGAGAAGGATGCTAAGTTTTTTTGGGATGAGAAATGTCAACAAGCATTTGATCATATCAAATCTTACTTGTTAAATCAACTGTTCTTATCTCTTGTGTGGCTTATTGACATTTCTTGTTATATATCTTTGTCACATTTCATGGCTTGAGTGTTTTATTGGCACAACATGATGACTCTAAACATGAGAAATATATTATATTAGTCGTACTCTACTCTCTTACAAATGTAACTATATCTATGTTGAAAAACTATTCCTCGGTCTTTTCTTTGTGGCTGAAAATTTACAACATTATATCCTTAACAATGACGTACATATTATCACAAAATTAGACTCATTGCGTTACCTCCTATCCAGGACAGACATATATAAGCACATTTGGGATGTTGGGTCATGATCCATACCTAATTTGATTTTAATTTTATACCACAAAATCAATCAAAGAAAAATTTATTTCGATCAACTAGCCGTGAGACCCCTCACAAATGCATTGACCATTTTGACTCCTATCATTATGATTGAAGATTGAGAAACAGGGACGGAAGCCTGATCAATTTTATTAATCTCAATCAATCAACCATTACAGAGAATGGGCTGCAATATTTATAGATATTGCACAGCCAAATACAAACAAAATATTAAGTTGCACAGGTGAACCAAATTCCTAAATATACAGGCTTCCAATAACATCCGGGAAGCACAAATGAATAAATACAAATATATTGTTCAAAACAATATAACAACATGAATAAAAGACAAATATGGTTTATGAACCATATAACAAAATAACCATTATTATTTAATTAATAAAATTAATTAAATAATTAAACTATGCATAATTAAATATTAGGATAATAATATTTTATCCTAACATTCCCCCCCTTAATTGTGCATTGTCTGAAGAGATGAGGAGAGAAACTCTCTGAACAACTCGAACTTGTCACGTGTAAGTGACTTTGTGAAAATATTTGCTCGTTGTTCAGCAGTTGGACAAAATTGAAGCTGGATGTTGTGCTTCAACACATGTTCACATATGAAATGAACTTGAACCTCAATGTGCTTTGTTCTCTCATGAAAAACTAGATTGCGAACAAGTTTGAGAACACCTTCATTGTCAACATACATGGTGGTCGGTTTGTCTTGTGGTATTCCAAGTCCTTCTAGTATGCAACGTAGCCAAATCGCTTCACAGACAGCTTCTCCTACAGAACGATACTCGGCTTCTATGGAAGAGCAAGAAACAAAGTGTTGTTTCTTACTTCCCCATGATATTGGTCCAGATCCCATAGGGAATACAAATCCGTAGTGGATTTTCTATCATCAATGTTACCTGCATGATCTTGAATCAGTATATCTAGTCAAGAAGAAGTTTTCATTCTTCTTGTATTCTAGACCAAGATCCACTGATCCTTTGAGATATCTCAAAATGCGCTTTGCTACTTTCCAATGACAAACTTTGGGTTCCCACATGAACCTGGATAGATAACTTACTACAAAGTTGATATTTGGTCTAGTGTAGGTCAGGTAAATGAGACTCCCAATCAGCTGCCCGATGATAGAGAGTGGCACTTACCTCGGAGATGGATCTGAATGAGATAACTGTAATTTGTTCTCCATAGGTGTAGCGATTGGTTTGCAATCCATCATCCTAAACTTCTCGAGCGTTGTCTTGGTATATTTCATCTGAGAAACAAAGATGTGATTCTCTTTCTGCCATACTTCTAGTCCAAGACAGTAGTGCATAAGCCCGAGATCTGTCATGTCGAATGATCGCTTAAGATCTTTCTTCATTTCATCAATCATCTTCACTGAACTGCCAGTGATGACTAGATCATCGACATAAACTACAACAATCACCATCTCCCCCCCTTGCTTTTTGAGGTAGAGATTGGGATCGTATGGATTTCTGACGAATCCATGTTGTACGAGATGCTCATCAATCTTGATGTACCATGCCCGGGGTGCTTGTTTGAGACCATACAGAGATTTCCTGAGTCTGCATACCTTTTCTTCTTGACCGGTGTGCACAACATATCGCTCAAAGTTGAGTCATGTAGACTTCTTCTTGTAAATCTCCATTCAGGAAGGCACTTTTTACGTCCATTTGGTGAACTTTCCATCCAAACTGAGCAGCTAGAGAAAAGATCATCCTGATCGTTTTGATCTTAGCTGTGGGAGCAAATGTCTCCTCATAGTCAATGCCTTCTTTTTGTGCATACCCCTTTGCTACAAGTCTTGCTTTGCACTTGTCCACTGTCCCATCTGCTTTGTACTTAGTTTTGAATATCCATCTGCATCCAATGGGTTTCTTCCCAGTGGAAGATCAAAAAGCTACCAAGTGTTATTCTTCATCACTGATTGATATTCAGAATCCATGGCATCTTTCCAAGCTTTTGACTGTAGGGATTCCTGGACTGTAGAGGGCTCATCTGATTCAATAACTCTACTCATCAAAGAAAAGTTAACTTCTTCTCTTGCTTTACTGCGAGTCCATGGTCCAGGGGTGGATGTATCCGGTGGAACATCCATTCTTGCATCTCGTAACGTGCTAGTACACCACTTGGGCATACGCTGAGCTATTCCCATGGGTCGTGGTTCTATCATATCACCACCATCATCCCCATCATCACTTTCATTATCTGAGGGAACATCAGCTTCTATTTTTATAACGGTGAAAAATCTACATCTTGCGAGTCCGGAGAAGGAGACTCTGCTTCCTTCTTCTCGAAAAACTCAACATCTCTGCTTGTGTAGACTTTTCTGGTCTTAGGATCCATCAATCTATACCCAAGAGTCTCTTCACTATATCCAATGAAGATGAGATTTTGTGACTTCATGTCCAATTTCTTTCTGTTCTGTTTGGGTATGTGCATGCTTGCTTTGCACCCGAATACTCTGAGGTGTGCAATGGATGGTTTCCTTTTTGACCATGCTTCTTGTGGTGTGATTCCATCAAGAGCAGTTGTGGGTGCTCTATTCAACAAATACACTGCTGTTTTTGCTGCTTCTACCCAAAATGTCTTTACAAGTCTGGAATCATCAATCATGCATCACACCATTTCCATGATAGTACGATTTCTTCTCTCGACAACACCATTTTTCTGCGGTGTGTGAGGAGGAGGCGTTTGTTGATGAATCCCATGAGTTTTTAAGTAGTCTTTGAACTCATCACTGGTGAATTCCCCCCCTCGATCTGAGTGGAGAGTTCTAATGTGACGACCAGTTTCTTTCTCAACTACAACTTTGAACTTTTTGAATGTTTCAAAGGCTTCACTTTTCTTGCGAAGACAAAAAATCCACATTTTCCGTGAATAGTCATCAACACAAAGCATGAAGTACTGGAACCCAGAATGACTTGGCTACATTAGACCGCAAAGATCGGTATGAACCAGGTCAAGTTTACCATGAGCTCAAAAAGTAATCTTTTGGAATGAAACTCTATGTTGTTTTCCTGCTAAGTAGTGAGGACACTTTTCTGTATCCTTCTGAAGAGATGGTAGCCCATGTACCATATTACACCGGCAAAGTGTTTCGAGATATTTGAAACTTACATGACCAAATCTCCGATGCCACAACTGGGCTGAGGTGGAGTTTTTAGCCACAAGTGCTTGATCATTTTTGTGAATGAAATCAAGTTGAAACATACGTCCCACATTTGAGGCTTTTGCAATTATTTTCGAGCCTCTGGATTTATCTCGAATCAAACACATTTTCTTGCCGGATTGACTATCAAAGTCAATTTTCAGGTTGTGATCTAGGAGTTGACTGACCGAAAGAAGATTCTTTGTCAACCCAGGGACATATAGAACATCTGATAGTTTGCATTTGCATGAACCAAGGGGTAGAGAAATGTTTCCAATCCCCTGAATTGTATATGAAGAATCATCTCCCAACGAAACATGATTTTTTGATGGCGTGTCCCTCATTGAAATAAACCAGTCTCTGTGGCTGGTCATGTGTCGAGTGGCTCCCGAATCAACATACCAGACATCACTAGATGACGTGGATGGTTCACTTGATCGAGCAGTGAACAAGAAGTCTTCATTGTCTGACTGTTCTTGTTGCTCAGCAATATTACCTTGCTGGTGGGGTCTTCTTTTCCAGTTCCCCTTTTTCTGCCCATGATAGTTGTTAGAATGTCCCTTGTAAGATTTTTTTGTTGTGGTCTAGAGTTTCTTGATGAACCTTTCTTATAAGTGTTATACCAACAATCTTGTAAGTCATGTCCTCTTTTGCAAATTGGACATCGCTTCTTCTGTTGATTGTCCCCATGATACTGATTCTGATGTTGGGACTTCTGATAGGATTTAGGTTTTCCTTTACCTTTTCCTTTCCATTTTTGATGTGAAGAGATGTGCTCGCTCCTCTTCATCATCCTTATTGTGCATTGCTTCCGCTTGTTACAGACGGGTTTACTAGCTTGTCAAAACTAATTGTCATATCTGACAAGTTTAGAGTTGTGACAAAAATGCGGTAAGAAGAAGGGAGAGCTCTCAGAACAATGGGAATGAGAGATTCATCTTTGACCTCTTCTCCTAGGGCTAGAAGTGAAGCCCTCAACTCTGCAACTCTTCTTAGGAAAGCTTCAATTTTCTCATTTTGCTCGAAGTTCAATGTATGTAACTGACTCTGCAAATTTAGTATGACATTCTTGTTCTTGGCCTCATATATTGTGCTCAGCTTATCCCATGCTTCTTTTGCTGTTGTGGCATCTCGAATGTGGGCTTGCACATCGTCGGACACTCCAAACAAGATGATGAGTTTTGCTTTCTAATCTGCTCTATCAAACTGTCGTTGTTGTGTTGCATCAGTTGGTGATCTGGTTAGAGTACCAGTCACAACAGGCCAGATTTCTTCAAACTCAAGTTGTGTCTTTATTTTTGTCTTCCATGTAGCATAGTTGCTTCCTCTGAGCAATTGTGAATCTAGAAGAAAAAATTTGGGGGCATTGGTGCCCATTTTGCAAAGATCACTGATAGGGTTTGGCTCTTATCACTCCAGGTATTAGGTCTCCCAATCTATATACCGTCAGTCTAATATACCAAACCTTTCTATATACATGCCCTTCCGATATACCTGTCGGTATGTGGAAGAAGCTCGCCCTTTCTATATACCTGGAGATACATGAAAGAGCGGCGTGAAATAATTCAATATGCGGTACCAAGACAAGATCGATGGGTCCATGTGATTATTGACACCGGCTCAAAGAAATATCCTCATACACGCGCGTAACTTCACTATATACTCGATAATTTCTCAGTCTGGATTTATGTCTTGCAATCATTCACGATGGATGGGATGGTTCATAGTGTGTACACTTGTGACCTTATTACTCCCCATCGATTTACAAGGACGATGCCCAGATGACATTTTTGTAGCTATATTAGGCGTTAAGTGCAGTAGTAGTCGTGACGGCTTTACCTGTAAGTGCTTCCTAGAGGCACCGTATATACCAAATGCTGCGAATGAGATCTAGGATCTCGTGAGTGTTACAGAACCATTTTTTTATTATTTTTGATTACAATTCTACCACTTTTTTTTTAGATTACAAAGTTTTGCAGTTGACTATGGCAACCTGCAAATTAGTACAATATGTAGCAGTATACAATTTTCATTCAAAAAACTAGACAATTTAAATGGCAGGCAAAAATTTCATTTTGCGGGTCCTGGTGGCCTTATGAGCCCAATACGACCCAAAATTGTAAAAAAGAAGCTGAAGATGCAATTTTTAGATGGGTCTCCCTTTGCAAAAAATGTCCGAAATGAAAAAACAGACCAAATGGGAGAAATTTTTTTACCCTAACTTAGGGATTCCTCCGCTAAATTTAGTTAGTTATAACTAAATTCAAAAAATCTGCTAAATTTAGCAGTTCCGCCAAAAATTCTCGCCAAATTTCAAAAGTGAGTTTTTGAGTGTTGGGGCAGGATTCGACCCCCACACCTCTCACTCCCAAGGTGCATTCACTAACCAACTTGGCCTCTTAGGGTGCTTGTGATGAAAATGAACAAACTTGTATTTATTGAAAGGTAAAATCGACTTACCTTTTGAAAATGTGACCTGGCAGAGGAAAGAGTCCACGTGGCTGCAAAGGAGAGGAACTCGATTTAGGGTTTCCTCCTTAAACGCATCTGAGGCGTTTTATTTCTTTATCTCCTTGTTTTATTTTCCTTTGGCCGCTTTTCCTTTGGTTTTGGCCGCTTTTTTTTTGTTTTCTTGTGCAGGTCGCAGGTATGCTGGTTTGGTGCGTGGATTTAGAGATAGATGACTAGTTTTTGACTTGTGTTTCCTTCTACCCTAGCCTCCTTAGTTACTTTCCACACATTTTTTTGTTTGCTATGCCGTTTTGTGAAGCGATTCGGTCACAAATATTTCCTCTAGCTTTTGTGCAGGTCGTAGATGGTTCTTTTCTTGAGCAAATATCCTCCAAAGCTCGCAACCCCACAACCAAGATCCAAAGCCGTCCTGATGGTTCCACTAGTTATGGGTATATAGTGTTTGAGATTGTGAATATACTGTATAGCCCCATCATGAGACAGAGGAGCTTTTCCTCGGGAGGAGGGCAATGTCTTTCCCTGTAAAGGTTTCTCTCTCGGCTCAACTCACTGCTGCGACGCGGATCTTCGCAGGGGATGTGATCGGCGTAGGGGAGAGGGCATGGCTCTACCAATCCCTCTGACTCTACCAAAAGATCTCTCTGCTTGGATCACTTACTGTCAATGTCCATCTCCCTCTTCTTTGTTGTATATACAGCCCTTAGTTTTGTTTTCCACTGCTTTTGAAATGCTAACTGCTGCTTTCTTTGTGTGCAGGGTCGTGGCAATGTAGCAGGGTCTCCAAATATAGCAAATAATCCTCCAACACTAGATATACCTCTAAATGTAGAGGTTGGATAAAAAACAGAGACTAAAAACATCTCTAATATTAGAGATAAAACCCCAAATGGGGAGAAAATAATAATAAATTTTTAAAAGAATTTTCAATACCTGCAGCAAATTTTGCACAGTCCCGAGTGCACCAAAGGTGCAAAAAAAAATTTCATTCCAAACACTGAACTCGAATGAAGGTTGTGGGTTTGCAAGGGGTTCGGGAAGGCTGTAGGAGGCAGCACTGCTCTCCTTCATTTGCAGATTTGTTCTCCACGAATTCTCCTTCTTCTGTAACCTTCTCCAACCTTGCCAGGAGCTTCAATTCACTCTGGTACCAAATGAAGATTGAGAAACAGGGACGGAAGCCTGATCAATTTTATTAATCTCAATCAATCAACCATTACAGAGAATGGGCTGCAATATTTATAGATATTGCATAGCCAAATACAAACAAAATATTAAGTTGCACAGGTGAACCAAATTCCTAAATATACAGGCTTCCAATAACATCCGGGAAGCACAAATGAATAAATACAAATATATTGTTCAAAACAATATAACAGCATGAATAAAAGACAAATATGGTTTATGAACCATATAACAAAATAACCATTATTATTTAATTAATAAAATTAATTAAATAATTAAATATTAGGATAATAATATTTTATCCTAACAATGATTTCATCACAGCGTATACCATTGAGCCACATATATGGACAATGTACTTTGATGGATCTCATTTTTGTTATAGCACTAGGTATAGGATAGTATTCATTACTCCATATGGTGACCCAATACCCTTTTCATATTGGTTAAGGTTTTCTTATATGAACACTATTACGAGTACAAGAGAATCTCATCTTTGGATTGCTTACCGATCAAAAGGTTCTCATTCACAACTTATGCATACATGATGACTCTTAATTATTCATGAATAAGGTTAATGATACATATAATAAAAAATAAGAGCATCTCATTCCTTACAATACCCTTGTAAAGGATCTTTTAGCTTCTTTTGAGTCCTACTCCATTACGCCAATTCCTTAAAAGGATAATAGTCATGCGGACGTTGTGGCTAGTACCAGCCACCCATCCAAAAAGACATCACCAACAAATAAGAAACCTTCATCATTACAAACTTACGACATCCTTCTATCCCTGCATTATCTCTTACAGCATGCACCATCATGTGCAGTCAAGACAATGCTAAATGTTTCATGCCTATTTATAATTACGTATATATAAACAAACTATCCTTGATACCTTCAACCTCTAGAGCTCTTTAGTTACGACGTGATGCTATTTGTTATGTTATCACTTTGGGACCAAAATATTCAAATGTGTTGTCAATAGTCCTCTTCTCCATTATTTTTCACTTGCAGATATTCCCACCACCATCTTGTAAATTTGTGATACCATATGTAGTGTTCACTTCTCGGGTAAATATACGTCACAAAAACATTAAACCAAGGGTACTCTTATCCATTTTTCCACCTCCTAAGAAAAAATGGATAACGGGGGTAAAATTGCACCTTAAGACCGGAAATTCTTTTACGGAGAATCTAGGGTTATTAGGGATAATTATGATCTTTGAGAGTGTTTACGATCATCTTGGATGGTTTTCATTTCTTTTCCTTGTCTAGGAGGTTTGATGTTTTATTGGAACATAATAATTACATTCGCGGGCCCACATCTAATCAATAAGGGGAAATATGGTAAGAATCGATATAAAATATTTCATGTCTTATTATACCTCTAGAGATCCATTTGTTCACAAAAAGGGTTCAAATTTTGGACAGGGGCTAAGTGCATGGTTAATTTTTTTGAGAAAATACATGTTTAGGGCTCAAGAGCTAAAGTATCTCACCGAAATGCTTAGCGAGCTGACACGAGGAAATATCACCGAGCTACTCGAGTGCATAGGATACATTTTATTATTCATCTCGATCTGATTATTATGTTTAACATAGTGTTTATGAGGGACGTAAGTCATTTTGGTTTGGAGATAGTTTGGGCAAGACGAATGAAATCGAGCTAGCTTGTTTGATGGGGTTCGTTGCATAGGATACGTTGAGCTAGCGAGATCATGATTCACAAATATGGATGCCAATTTTAATAAGATAAAGTTCCTTTTAGGGCTATTGAGTTGATGTTTGTAGATGACTAGATTTATACAATGGTGGTTAAATTAACTTCAAAGGGAGAGCTCAATTGATGAAGGATTGTCACAGATAAGGAAATGTTTGTTGCTACATCAAAAGAGCATTCGATATCTCATCACTTGATTGCATTAGAGGGGTCATAGAGGTGTTTGAAAAAATGAAAAGCTTGATAGTGAAATAAATTTAGGGCTTGGCTCAATACATGGGAAACTCACAATAACACTAAAATGGCGAGCTCGAAGAATATGAGGTTCGTGGTGATGTAGGATGCAAGGATTAGGTGACAAAGATAATCAGATCAAGCTCGTAGGTCATTGGAGATGTCTTGTTTGAGCTCATCGGAGGATCTATGCAGATCACTTTGAATGTTGAGATAATAAAAACTCAAGATTAGAACACGATGCGGGATGAAATTAAGGTGAACCAATTCATTTAAAGGCTTGACATATGTTTTTACTATCTCGGAGAGAAACGAGCAAACCATTATGAATTCCGATTGAGAGGAGCTCGAGCTAACCGAGATGTGAGATTGAGCTCACCATTTGGAGTGACAGAGACCAAGTAGTATTAGTGCAAGATAACTCATTGTAAACAAATCATTGGGATAAAGAGAAGGGCTCTCTAACTAATCAAGGAAGACAATCCTTAAATAAATTAATTCAAGATATAGATTGAGCTCGTTTAAGGAACCCGAAAGATCAAAATATCACAAGGTATAAGTTGTGATTCTAATTTGATCACCGATGATCTTTTGAAGAATCGAAATAAATTACAACAAGTGAGGAATTCCACGTATGGTTTTTGGTCATCAGGACATCAAACACCTTGCAATAATCATAGATAGTAGAGGAGTTTGAAATTCATGTGACAAGCTTGCACGTGGATAACCCAACATTGGATGATTGAGCTAAAGTATACCACTCAACTCATGCAAATAAAGGGAGATCTCAATTGGCATTGGAAAAATATTCGGGATGTAACATGGCTCGTGTGAGTTATATGGCTTGGGCATGAATTTAGGAATTAGAGAGTTGGTCATTGGGTGCCCGTTGGTGCTCAATTTGATATCACCCCATTTGTTCTTGAAATTATTTAGTTTGTGGGCTTTGTTGTATTTTCTATCTCCCCGTGTTCGTGCATGATAACTTTGTCCTTCATTTGGTTACCTTGATCAATTCTTTCCTTTGGTCAAGGATCACATTAAGACCAATTTTATTTTTCTATTCCTCTTTCCATGTGAAAGAATTTGTAACTTGGGTATAAACTCGTGTTTTTCCTTCCTTCCATTTTTACACGTCATGTTTTGTTTTCCCTATAAAGTTTTATCCGAATATCTATGGAAACGTGATTGGATGTAACTCATTGGATCACATGTGTGCCTTATATCATTTCAAAATTCTCTTTCCTGAAATAAAGATTCATTCCCAGTGCGCAAATGGTGATTTTCCTACATTTTATGGTTTGACGGGTGTGTTTTCCTGTCAAATTTATATCTCAACATCTTTGGAATTGTGGCCCTCTCTAGTTAGATGTGGCTCGGTGAGAAATTTTGAAACTATAAGGCCTACTTCAACTCAAAGCTTGTCCATGTCTAGGGCCGGCGCTCATCTAAAAATTCACCTATTGGTTTGACCTTTAGAGTTGCGCCAGGGAGACACTTGGAGGTTTCTGTTGGCCTTTCCCAGACTTAGATAATTTTTCATGTGGCCGGTGCAGCTTTTTCAGACCATGGACATGTGGAGGGTTGGCACTCATTTTAGGATTCACCTTAGGGTCCTACCTTAGCAATTGTGCAAAGGAGACATGTGGTGAGCACATGCTTGTTTAGGTTCTCCACTTTTGGAGATGATCTTAAAGTTACGCTAGGGAGACATGTAGAGGCTTCCGTTAGATCCTCTTTGTACTTAGACTTTTCAAGAAACTTTTTAAAGGCACAGGACATGTGGAGGGATGGCGCCTATTTGGGAACTTCCCTAAATTTTATTTTGAATAAGCGCAAGGAGGAGACTTAGAGGTTTCCGCTCACTCTGCCCTTGCTTGGAATTTTCAACGGCCGATGAAACTTTCTCAAACCCTAAGCACATGGCACCTTCCACTGGTCCTTCAAATTTTTCAACAACTTTTCTGGACTGAGACATGTGGTGAGTACGTGTTTTTTGGGGTCTCTACTTTTAGGCACCATACCAAAGGTACATCAAAGAGAGACGTGGAGGCTTTCGCAGGATACTTTTATACTAAGAATTTTCAAAGGCCAAAAGGTGTTTTATTTGGGCCCAAGGCATGTGGAAGGCCCGTGCTTGTTTGGAAACTTGTATTTGTACTTCTCCTTTTTAGTTTTACCAAGGAAACATGTGGATAACTATAATCTAAAGTTAATAAGGGAATAATAAATGGTTGATGTGCACCGTGCATCTGTTTTCCACCATTTTTGCTCTAAGATTCTGGAGATGCGAATACGCACTATTTTTCATAATTTTTAAAAAAATTCCTTCTTGTTCTTGTCTACAAAGTGCCATTGAATGGATTTAGAACTTAATTTGTGTGTCCAAATATAGTTAAAGTTGATATTTTGAAGTTCGAATTGCTCGGGCACTTGCAAAACATGAATTACCGAGAGAAGCTTGATGCGGGACGAGTTACAGAGGAAAGAGAAGGAAATGGATGAAATGATGGAGGTTATAGGCACAAAGGATGAAAAAGGTGTTTCCTCGAGGGTGAAAAGGATTTCTTGTCAAATCCAGCTATACAGAGCCTCCAAAAATGATTAAAATGGGGATTTCTCACATGAAAAAATAAGAATGATTAGAAGGATTGTCAAAAATTTGTGGCATGGCATCCTAATCTTTAGTCCACTTGGTAGCCTTCGGGCATGAATTTGGTAAACATCATTTTCTCGAGGAAAATTGGTAACAAGCAAAGGTCCCTCAAATATTCTTATTTTTGGGGGAAAATGTATAAATGCAATGAGAATAAACATGCAAATGGTCGTGGTTGAATTCTTAAGAGAAAATTTGAGAGAGCCCATCTTCCTAATAGACCAATATGAGAAACCTATTAATTTCCTATGTTTTAGATTTCAATCACATCAATTTGGTTGTGAGTGTACAACCATTGAAAGGCTTTGAGAATTTCAAAGAAACTTTCCCTTGCTAATAACTTTAATCAATTTAAAATTAATCTATGTCAATCTTGGACCAATTTGTGTTTGCTTTATTTCAAAATGTCTGCAAGTAGATTTTCTTATTCCTATTGCAATCTTTTGTTAAATTCTCTCCGAATCACATAGGATCTCATCCCTATGACATTTTAGTGGAATTTTCAATTTCATTTCAAGAAGAGCCTTCATCCTACAATGAGATAAAAATTTAAAATCACTTTACAATCATTTGTTGATAAAGATTTTCTCAGTAACACTTTCAGTGTATCTTAGGTGTGAGGAAACATGGGTCTTTGATGTTTAATTGAGTCTTCATCTTGAGCATTCATGTTAAATTCTTGGAGATTGTGTGAAACTATACAAATTTGGACCTCCATTGATGGAAACATTCTGTTGAAGGAATATGTTAGTTATTCAAGCTTTCTGTCATTTTGTATTCTAATTGTTGTGAATGTTCTCAAAGATCTGCATATAATCAATTTTATCCTACTGAATCTCCCACCAAAATATTATTCAAAACAATGAATCCTACCTAAACTACCCTTTTTTTCCCTGTATGTCCACAAATGTATAAATTCTCCTACCAAAATATGCAGAAGCAATCAAGATTCCATAATTTCTCTAGTAACCTTCACCTGTTTAGGAAATATCACCATTATTTAGAAGTGACAACTCGTGAGAGTTAAATTGTGGTGCATTGATCATATTTTCTTAGGTTATCCTTTCAGATTTGAGCAAAGAAGGATATGTTCATTCTCCTTCACCAAAAAGGATACAAAACAGTCCTCTCACCCTAGTCGAAAGGCACACCTAATGCGGTGAGAAACAGTTCAAATCCTTAATGAAGGTGCTATCCATTTCTATGATGCCTGAGTGACAAAGAGTCAGAAAAATCCCTCCCTAGCTAGAAAATGACTCATAATAAGATCTTTTTGTCTCTCAGTGTCTTGCTAAATCTTTGATGTTGCTTGGTTTTCAATGGAGAATCTATTTGAATACCAATAACAAAATGGCACCATTTCCATGGATTTGATTTACATCCTTTTATTTTTCCTCATAAGGTTACATGATCTAAGTGTAAAATGCATGGTTTAAATGTCATCCTTTATTGGGATTTGTAAGAATCGAGCAAAGTTATAAGTTATGTGTGCAATATTTCTAGTTTCTGTAGTTTTTTGCACTAAGTTTACATCAACAATATTAAATACGGGTAAAGGAAGGTAAAATCTATGAATATTTGCATGAAATTAGTGTTGAAAAACATTTGACATACCAATTTTAGTGCATTTTCAAAAATAAGGTGAAAATCCTAAGTGGTGACTCTGTTTTATATTAGATTTTGATAAATACCAGTTGTCTTAACCTCTTTCGATTGAAATTTATCACTAATCTCTGTAAAGATGGAAGGAAGAAGATATTTGCTCATTAAAGACCCTGCTAGAAGGTTGTTTCCAGGTGGGGAAAGATAGATTCGAAGGAAGAAGAATCTAGAAATTTGTTGGAGATCAGAAATCAAGAAAGGAGTTATCAATTATGGAAACCCAGATCATCTTGTCATTGAATATTGCCATACTTCCTCAAGTGCTTTTGAACCAGGTATTCTTTTTGTAAATATGAATTCTCCATCTAGAGAGGGGCCTTCTTTTGTGTTTGAAACATTTACATCTCATTTTTTCCTTGTGTTCTCCAAAGCTGATAGGATCTTCCAAGAAATAGAGTTTTTAGAAAAAATCATTCTAAAAATTGCACTCTTGTGCCTCACAGACCCCTCACTTTCTCTTATAAGATCACCTCCCCAAAAAAATATGCCCCACCCCACCTGCACCTCCATTTGTTCTGAACACTTTTAGTCCTATATATTTCAGAGGTATGGATGGATATCCAAATGTTGTGCCCCAAGATGTTAGAAATAGACTACCTAAATTTCAAGGAAATAATGCCATTACTAGGGATCAACACTTAAATATTTTTGTCAATATAATGGAAGAATTTGATATTGAATTTGAGGATCTGTACATAAAGTTGGTTATTCATACTCTAGAGGAGGATTCATGGGATTGGTATAAATCTTTTCCAGACAACTCCATTGATTCATGGACATAAATAAAGAATGTTTTTAGATTGCAGTATGGAGATAAAAAATACTCTAGGTTTCTTTTATCAAAATTTGAAGATATAAAAAAGAATCCTAATAAGTCTATTCATGACTTCAATATACGGTTCAATAAGACCCTAAATAGGATACCTATGATTCTAAGGACAAGTGATGTTTCTTTTTGATAAAATACTCTGATGCTTTTGATAAGAAGGTTGCCTATTATTTGAGGGATAAGAACCCAAAAACATTGAGGCATGCCTTCACCATGGCTTTGCAGATTGAAAATAACATCAAGGAAATTAGAAAACCTACTAAGATATAAGACATCAAGCTAATTAATCTTGAGAAGCCTCAATTAAGTAAATCAGGATTTGGAGGAGGTTGTGAAAAATTTGGTCGGAGATGTTAACGAAATATTCTACAATCTGGAAGAGAAGAGAAGGGCATTTGACAAGGTTCCCAAGGCCATCGTAAAGCATAAGGTTAGGAAAGATTTAAAAATAATCTTAGGGGTGATTAGATATCTGATGACAGAGGCAACGGACACGTGGGATTAGGAAATAGATAGAACCAACCCGGGAAAAAAATTGGTGCACGATCTTTTGACTACTAGAATTTTTGTTTGTGGAAGAAGCCAATGAATTGAGTGGTGTGACAGATGTTTATTTCCACATGCCCCATGTGATGAAGACAAAGAAGTTGAGGAATTTGATTATGAAACTGATGATGATGTGTGCATGGTGGGGTGATCTACAAGCTCACAAGAAGGAGCAACTTCGACTGAATTAATTAGTGCCAGAACTATTGCAAATTTTTGGGATTGCATCCAACGGGTATCACCCCTTCCTCCCTCTCATACTTTTGAAATAGATATGGTACAAGATTTTTAATTGCCTAGTAATGATTTTGAATACTTAAGGGTATTAATGATTGAAAAGTATGATGGAGGAATCCCTTCTTAGGAGGATAGGTAGTTGTTAATGAATGTTGTAGTTGGCCATGAAAAAGAGTATAAAACTACAAGTAAAGTTTTCAAAGGGGTAGGGCCTCGAGAAAAAAAAAAATCTAGTTCTCATGAATATTTCAAAAGAAACTCCTAAGAAAGATACATCTGGAAAAAGCCTTGTGTCCCCAAACAGAAATGGTATCCCTACCCATGCTCAAACCATGAAAAATCCTTTACTATTAGATGAGTTTGTTTGTCTTCCTCCAAATGTTGTCTTGCCCAAATATGTTCCATATGACTTTGCCCAAGTTTTGAGTGAGATCAAGATTTTTTGTTCCAATTTTTGAGCTACTTAGGATTCTTGAGCACAAGAAAAGGGCCTTTGAGTATTTGGGATTCAATGAAGAAAAGATTACCCAAGGTAGAAATGTAAACAATTTTGAGACTCCTCCTACCATTGCAAATTTGGAAAAACATCAAGTGCTGGAAGAACTAGGTGAAACACCAGAAGTATATTTGGGAACATCCTTGATTAAGTCCCAGATGAATGTAGATCCATTTTCACTACTCTTATTATTAGGGACAAGTTGTTACTCAACTTTATGTTTGATTCTAGAGCATCATGCAATGTTATGCCTCTTAAAGTCATGAATGAATTAGATATCAAAGTGACATAAGATTAAGGGAAGTGAAGTGCCATGGATTCCATAGAGGTGTCGGTTGTTGGATGTGTCAAAAGTTTGATAGTGTAACTTGCAGC
The DNA here is from genome assembly GCA_018340775.1 of Taxus wallichiana var. yunnanensis. Lineage (NCBI taxonomy): Eukaryota > Viridiplantae > Streptophyta > Pinopsida > Cupressales > Taxaceae > Taxus > Taxus wallichiana. The sequence continues at coordinate 428,146,819 of CM031241.1, read as the reverse complement.
CTACCTGGCAAGAACTTAAAACTAGATGTTGGTATTATTGATTTCCCTGCCAAATGGGGAATGTTGTTATCAAGAAATTGGGCTACTAGTGTGGGTGGTAGTGTGCATATGGATATGTCTTTTACCACTATACCTATTGAGGGCAGCCTTGTAAAGTTGTATGGTGAAAAGAAGATGCTACATCTCATTAAGGATCCCAATAATGCTTCTTATGAAGTGTTATACATTGACAACTTGATGCAAATAACTTTGTTGGATTTGTTGATGGTAAAGAGCACAAAATTGATCAATGCAAGTCTCTTAATCAAGTAGGTTCTCCTTGGAATTTTTTGTTTGATGGGGCTTGCTCTAAATTTGGAAATGGTGTTGGTATTGTTTTGATATCTCCAGGCTAGGAAGAGTTTGTTTTCTCTTTTAAACTTAACTTTAAGTGCACTAACAATATTACTGAATATGAAGCACTACTCTTGGGTCTAAGAATTGCTTGGAAATATGGTATTAGAGACATAATTGTTAAAAGATATTTAGAGCTAATTGTCAAGTAGGTTAGGAAACTGTATGGAACAAAAATCATTGAATGAAGCAAGTATAAGCATGCATTCTAGGATTTTATTGAGATGTTTGACTCCTTCAACATAATACATCACGATAGAAAGTACAATACTCTAGCAAACAAATTGGGCAGTGCGGGGTCCAGTTTGAAAATTGTGTTGTATCCCCTATTGTGAGTATAATTTTGAGGTAATTACTAGGCCATCTATTCCTAACAATGTTAAACACTGTCAAGTGTTCAAAGACTACGCCGCGAGTGCAATTTTTTTCCCAAACTAAGGAGAATTTATTGATAATTGTATAGATTGGGAGCCAATGGTTTGTGCAGCTAATGGAAAGGAGACTTTATTTGGTAAATACATCATTCAGTTGAAGACTAATACTATTCCCAGAGGCTTGGTAGAAATTGAAATCAAAATTTGGTAATGCTGATTTCATTGTCAATGCATACATGTCACCTCAATAGATGTTGAAGAGAACGACCTAGGAATGAAAGATAAACCACGAAAGATCTGGTTAGTAGCAACTGGGCAAGGAAGAAAACATGTCATATTTCCAATTGTTAAAAAACACCAAGACTCTTAGCATGGTCTTATTCTCAACTAAAAGCATCCAGAGAGGATATTTTCTAGCATGAAATTCCCATGAAGCTTCATCCAAGCCATTTAGGTAGAAATACAAGCCAATCAATCCACTCCTTTCCCGAAGATGCAAGAAGAATTGAAAAATTGAGGGATGAAGGAATCATATAGCCCACAAGGTACTCATCATGGGTTGTAAACTTGGTACCTATCAAAAAGAAGAACAAAGATATAAGGCTATGTGTTGACTTTAGAAACTTGAATAGAGCGTCAATGAAGGATAACAACCCTCTATCAAATATGGACAATATGTTACAATTGGTTACTGGTTTGGAATTATTATCAACCTTTGATGGCTATTGTGGATATAACCAGGTAGTTGTGAAGGAATCAGAGTGAATCAAGACTCCCTTTACCACTCCTTGGGAACATATGTATATGTCGAATGCCTTTTGGTCTAATGAATGTTGGAACCACTTTCCAAAGAGCAATTGATGTAGCTTTCTCTAGCTATATTAATAATTTCATTGTTGTATATCAAGATGATGTGACTGTTTTCTCTAGAAAATGGAGTGACCACCTGCAACACTTAGAGAAAATGTTGTTAAGATACAAGGAGTATGGTATATCGCTAAATCCCAAGAAGTGCCATTTTGGAGTTCAGAAAGCAAAGCTACTTGGACACATTGTATCAAAGGAAGGGGTCATGATAAACCCTGAAATGGTAGAAGCCATTAGAAAAGTCCTTATTCCAAGAACAAAGAAGGGAATTCAGTCCTTTTTTGGGTAGATTAATTTTATTAGGAGATTTATCTCCAAGTTTTCTAAACTAACTATCCCAATCACTAGCATACTGAAGAAAGACAAAAGTATCAAATGGGAAGAAGAAACTATTCAAGTTTTTGCTAGGATCAAAGAAGAATTAAAGAATGCACCTATTTTAACATCTCTAGATTATAAAAAGGCTTGCCAAATGTTTTATTTTGCTTTAGAAGGTAATATTGCATCTGTATTGTTGCGCGAAGGATGATGAGGGAGATAAGAGACTAATTTCCTTTTCAAGTAAAGCATTATAAAGAGCTCGAGATAAAATATACTATCATGGAGAAGCATCTATTTTCTTTGGTAAAAGAAACAAAGGTCTTTAGGCCATATATTGTGAGTTCCAAAATAATTTCTTTAATTCCCCACACCATTGTGAAAGATATACTATCGAAATGGAGGTTTCAAGAAAGAGATACCGATGGGAAAACAAATTACAACAATATGATATAGATATCCAAACAACAAAATTGGTCGAGGTTTGGGACTAGCTAAACTTATGGTAGAGAGCAATCTGCAGACAATTGAGGTAAATGAAGTTGAAGAAGAAAGCTTGAATGTCCTCGAAAAACTAATAAATTCTGAATGGTACATGGAAATCATTTTTTATCTCAAACATCTACAAGTGCCCTTAGCATTTGAGTAAGAATCGAGAAAAGAGTACTTAATTTAGCTTCGGAAAAATATGTCATTACTTATTTTGGGTTAGCTTGGAAGAACCACGAGAGAGTTCTTTTAAGATGCATTATTGAAGATGAAGCCCTAAGATAGTTGTTGATCTCCATGGAGGAGTTTGTGGGGAAAATTTTGTTGGAAGAGTCACAAATCATAAAATATTAAGGGCTGGTTATTGTTGGCCAACTCTTTTCAATGATACAACTCTATTGGTAAGAAAATGTGAGAAATTCCAATGCTTTTTTGGAAGACTAAAAGCTTTAGGCTCCTTGCTTTGGAGCATGTATCATTTGAAGCCCCATTTAGGAATTGGAGAATGGATTTCAGTGGGGAATTTTTTGTCCTTCAAATAAAGGCCATAATTGGATACTATTGGCCATAGATTATTTAACCAAGTGGGTAGAGGCGATCCCCACAAAGAAGGAAACTCACCAAATTATCATGGATTTTGTCTGAATTATATCATTTGCAGATTTGGGGTGCCTACCAAAATAGTTGTTGATAATGCCATGATCTTTCAAGCTAAACCTTTGGTGGCCATGTGCCATGAATATAGGATCAATTTGACATATGCTTCTAATTATAATCCCCAAGGAAATGAAAATATGTTGAAGATGATTAGAAGAACTTTGGAGTTGAACAAAAGGAAGTGGGGTAAGCGGAAGTTTTCTATTTGGGCTGATCGAATCACTACTAAACGAGCTACTGGAAAAATCCCATTTGAGTTGGTGTATGGAACTCAAGCCTTGCTACCCCTACATATGAAATTATCTTCATTTCAATTTCTTCAACAACTAGAAGGCAAAGAGGCTAGTCCCTATGATGCTCTCATCAATCAGATTTTTGAGTTAGATGATGAAAGAAGGGCATCCCATCAAAGGAATGTAAAATTTACGAGAGAAATTAAAGAAGTTGTTTGATAAGAAAGTGACTCCAAGAGCTTTTAGTGTGGGAGAGCTTGTGCTATTATGGGACAACATGCATGAGGATAAGGGAAAACATGGAAATTTTGATGCATTTTGGATGGGCCCGTATTCAATTGACATTCAAATTAGTTAACATACCTTCTTCGTAAAAGAATTAGATGGGGAGTTACTTGAATTTTCTGTTAATGGAAGGCATTAGAAACATTTCCTTGATTGATTTCTAAGAATCAATGTATACACCATTGTATAGTGTATATATTATTTTGGTTTCTTTCTAATTTTGTTTTTCTCTTTTTTGTTTCGTCCCGGTCCTTGCAGCTATTTTATTGGTTTCTCGGTTTGTCCTTGGGGTAGTTGGTTTTGTTGTTCTTCTCCGCAAGATTTTTCTTTGAATCCATTGCCCAATGGTTTATTTTTGGCACTTGGTCTACTATTTGATCTTGTGGCACTCATAGGTAGTTCCCATCCCCGAATTAGAGCTGATGTTGGTGCTCAATTTGATCTCACCCTATTTGTCCTTGAAATTCTTCAATTTGCGGGCTCTTTCGTATTGTCTATCTCCTCGTGTTGGTGTGTGGAATTTTTTTCCTTCATTTGATTGCCTTGATCTATCCTTTCCTTTGGTCAAGGATCATTTTAAATCCAGAATTTTTTTTTTCGGTTCATCTCTATCCATGTGATAGAATTTTTAACTTGTGCATAAACTTAGGTTTTTTCCCTTCCTTCCTTTTTCCACAGTCACGTTTTGTTTTCCCTATCCACTTTTGTCCCAATATCTATGGAAACATGATTAGATACATCGCTCAGTGGATCACATTTAGGCCTTATATCATTTCAAACTTATGTTTCTGAAAGAAATATTAATTCCAAGTGTAAATGGTGATTTTCTGCGCATTTTAGGATTTGATGGGTATGTTTTCCCCTTCAAATTTATATCTCAAGATCTATGGAAATGTGGCCATTTCTAGTTGGATGAGGATTAGCAGGAATTTTGAAACTCTAAGGCTCGCTTCAACTCAAAGCTTGTCTACGTGGAGGGCCGACACTCATTTGAAAATTTGCCTCTTGGTTTGACCTTTGGAGTTGTGCCGAGAAAGACACTTAGAGGTTTCCACTAGCCTTTCCTAGACTTAGACAATTTTTCATGTGGCGGTGCGGCTTTGTCATACGATCAACACATGGAGGATCAATGCTCATTTGAGGATCCATCTTAGAGTCCTACCTTAGCTTGACCCAAGGAGACACATGGTGAGCATGCACTTGTTTGGGGTCTCCACTTTTGGGCACCATCTCAAAGTTGTGCTAGGGAGACACGTAGAGGCTTCCGTAGGATCCTCTTTATACATAGACTTTTCAAGATAATTTCTAAAGGCACAGGGACACGTGGAGGGACCACACTGTTTAGGGACCTACCCCTAAATTTTATTTTGGAGAAGCGTAAGGAAGGCACTTGGAGGTTTCCGCTCACTATGCCCTTCCTTGAAATTTTCAACGGCCGATGAAACTTTCTCGAACCCTAGACACATGGTGCCTTTCACTGGTCCTTCAAATTTTTCAAAAACTTTGCTAGACTGAGACATGTGGTGAGCCCACGTTTGTTTGGGGTCTACACTTTTGGGCACCATACAAAAAGGTGTGCCAAAGAGACATGTTGAGGCTTCCATCGGCTCCTTTTACACTAAGAATTTTCAAAGGCCAAAAGGCATTTTCTTAGGTCCAGGGCACGTTGAAGGCCCACGCTTATTTGGAAACTTTCCTTTATACTTCTCATTTGCAGTTGCACCAAAGAAACACATGTTTGACTCTAATCTAAAGTTGAGAAGGTGGAGAATCAAATTTTTCTATGCATTGCATCTGTTTTTTCGCCATTTTTTCTCCAAGATTTCTAGAGATGAAAATACGCACCATTTTCATCATTTTTGATGAAATTCCTTATTTTTATTTCATGCAAAGTGCCATTAAATGGATTTAGAACTTAATTTGTCAGTCCAAATATTGTTAATGCTGATATTTTGAAATTGAAATTGCTCGAGCACTTGCAAAAACGTGAATTACCAGAAAGGATGGATGTAGGATAGATTTGCAAAGAAACGAGAGGGAAATGGATGAAATGATGGAGGTTGTAGGCGCAAAAGATAAAAAGGTGTTGCCTCGAGGGTGAAAAGGATTTCTGTCGATCCATCTATATAGAGTCTCCAAAATGATTAAACATGGATTTCTTGCATGATAGAATAAGAATTATTAGGACTGTCAAAAATTTGTGACAAATATTAGTCGAGGTCTAAGAAATGTGATCAATTACTGATTTGTCCACCTGAAACTTTTGGGTATGAATTTGTTAAACATCACTTTCTGAGGAAAATTGGTAACAAGAAAAGGTCCCTCAAATATTCTTCTTTTTTGGGGGGGAAATTTTGGATGATTGAGTGAGTGAAATGTATAAATATAATGGGAAGGCTCTTGCAAAAGGTCAGGGGTTGAATTATTAAGAGAAAATTGGAGAGAGTCCATCTTTTTGAGAGACCTATCTAAGAAATATGTTATTTTCCTATGTTTTAGATTTCAATCACGTCAATTTGGTTGCGAGTGTACAGCCATTGACAAGCTCTGAGAATGTTCAAAGAAACTTTCCCTTCTAATGAATCTAATCAATTTCAAATTAATCTATGTCAATCTTAGATCGATTTGTGTCTTATTTATTTTAGAGTGTATACAAGTATTATTTCTTATTCCTATTGCAATCTTGTGTCAAATTCCCTCTGAATCACACAAGATCTCATCCTTGTGGTAGTTTAGTGGCATTTGGAATTTCATTTCAAGAAGATCCTTCATCCTGCAATGAGATAAACAATTTAAAATCACTTTACTATCATTTGTTGATAAAGATTTTCTATAAGCCTTTGAGTGTATCTTAGGCATGAGGAGTCATGGGTCTTTGATGTTTAATTGAGTCTTTATCTCTATCCTTCATGTTAAATTCTTGGAGATGGTGTGAAACCATGTAAATCTAGGCCTCCATTCATGTAAACCTTCTAGTTGAAGGAATATTTTAGCTATTCTAAATCTTTTGTGTCATTTAGGATTCTAATTATTGTGAAGGTTCTCAAAGTTCTGGCATAATGAATTTTATCTTGGTTAATCTTCCACCAAAATATTATTCAAAACAATGAGTCCTACTTGAACTACCCTTGTTTTCCATTTATGTCCACAAATGTATAAATTCTTTTGCCAAAATATGCGAGAAGCAATCAAGATTCCATAATGTCTCTAGTAACATTAGCCCTCGCTTAGGAAATATCACCATTATTTAGAAGTGACAACTCGTGAGAGAGTTAAATTGTGGTCCATTGATCATATTTTCTTAGGGTCTTCTTTTATATTTGTGCAAAGAATGATATCATCATTATCCTTCACCAAAAAGGTTACAAAATGGGTCCTCTCACCTTGGTTGAAAGGCACAACCTAAATTAGTGAGGATAGATCAAATCCTTAATGAAGGTGTTATCCATTTCTCCAATGCCCGAGTGACAAAGAGTCAAACAAATCCCCTCCCTGGCTACAAAACAACTCATAATAAGATTTTTCTGTCTCTCAGTGTCTTGCTAAATCTTTGATGCTACTCGGTTTCCAAGGGAGAATCAATTTGGATACCAAAAAGCCAATATGGTTGGAAAACATGCACATTCAAGTCGTTCGGTGTGATTTTGGGCATGCAGAATAGGCTTCAGGGGTGAATGTGAATATCCACTCACTTGGGCTCATTGTTGGCCATGTTCACTGAGGAATGAAAAGAATTTAATTTCTTATATATTGGATCTCCAAATAGCTAAGAACGTGGAAATCATGATGGTTTTTAAGGATCTCGGTTGTGGAATTTTTCCACATGATGAATGAGCCCAATGAGGTGTTGGATGAATAAAACTTAGTGGGTAATAGCTCACCGGTGAAATCCCTCCAAAATCTAGGTGTAATCTCGATGCACAACAAACTTGGCTTGGAGCTCGACTCAAAGGGGAATATTACAGGTGGTGAATAGGCTCATTATGTGCAAGATCGGCCTTAGTGGAATTTGAGCTCAAAATTGGCTATGACGAACTAAAGATTGAGCCATTTCGGATGACTCACATGAGAGGTTGGAAGTGTCTATGCAACAAAGGAAGAATGTCATTCCGTATTTCAAGACTTACAATTTTTCAATGTTTAGGGAATTGGAAGTGGAGCGAGTTTAACATTTTGGGATCAGGAAGTCATTTCAAGGATGTGTTTTAGGCATTGCATTTTTGAGTTTGTTGAGGAATATTTGTTAAAACACAAACAAATTTCTGAAGTCTAAAAGTATAAATTTTTGACTTTCATACATTCAAGTTTCGAGATTCTCAATGCGAATTGAGCTAGGTGATTTTCAGAATCTTGGGCATTTCAGAAATCTGAATTGATTTGGTCAATGTTTCTTTGGGGTTGTTTCCGGGTTAAATGTCGAGACAAGTCTTTGAGCTATAAAGAGCACGTGGACAATATTTAAGAGGAAATGTTAGTGGTCCGGATCAAGTGCCTAACTAATGATAAGATTGGAATGAATCAAATGGGAAATATCCCTTGTGGGATACCACTTGAAAATGCACAAATTATATGAAAAGCTAGAAAAGAAAAATTTCTATTTTTTTAATAGAAAATGACGAGCTAGGGAAGAAACTACTATTTAATTTATATCTCACAAATTATTTTCCAAAAGTGCATGAAATATTAAGGGAAGATTGAAATAATAATAGTAAACACTATAAATTTTTTTGGAATATGTGGAATAATATATTGCTTCTGAAAATTACAAAGATGCCTTGACAATGGAAAACTTTTGAAATTCATAACTCACCAAATACAAGAGAAAAAAGTTAAGAGTCTTTAGAAATAACATTAATAAATATAGGAAATGATATTTTAAAGAAGTCACCGAGCTTGGAAAGGGGTTTGAAATTGATGAATATGCCTTCAAAGTGATGTTGAGACTTGCCCAAATGGCTACTATAAATATGATCTGAAAGCCCTTTAGTTATCTTCCCCAAATGCCCACAAAACCCTCAAAATATTTCCTTTGAAACCTTTGATAATATATCTGAAACACATCCCGCATAAGCGGCTCCAAAATGAAAATCTAAGGTAGATATCTCACTACTGAAGAATTCCCTACTAGCTAGGGATGGGTCTCTCCTACCGAAGCTAGGGTTCCTATGGGATTTCACTCCAAAAGCTGTAGATTTGTAAAAAGTAGTTGCATGTGAAGGAGAATAATTATGTATCCAAAATGTGATTTTCCTTTCTCTCTCAGCTCCTTATATACTTCTCAACGCAAAAAGATCCCCAAAGAAACCTAGATGCATTTCATTCCATATAGGGCCGATAAAATAAAAAGCAACTAAAGTTCCTTTTTCTTTTTTAAGTCATCATGGTCCAAAAGTGACCCCCAAATGCAAAACTTGGATATTAGAACCACGTGGCCCCTTCCCAATAGCTCCTGCTTCCACAACCCCTTAGGTATGACCATGGTTTGGACTCGACTTGGCCCTTAGGCCTTTGGCGTAGGAAAGGGGACATTACAGTCCTCCCTTCCCAAACTTTGGTTTTCCTCAAGAAAATGTAAATTAGGATGATGTAAAATCTGCTCTCCCTCCTAAGTAGCATCCTCAAGTGGCAATCCTTCCATCCTACCAAATACTCGGTGATTACTCTTCTACTAAGTGCCCTCTATCTCTCTTCAATAATGGATTTTAGTTCCAACACAAACGCATTACCCTCTTCATCTAGTGGTGGGAACTCTTGTAGATGATATAATATGTTGTCTCGAGTTCCTTCTTAAGGCGTAAAACATGGAAGATATTATGTATCTTATTGTGCTTTGGTAGTTCTAGCTCATATGCAATTGCCCCAACTCGAAAAACTACCTAGAACAGACCATAAAACTGTGGTTTCAATTTCTCTCCACCCTTCTCGCTTTAGTGAGGACTCCGCCTACATGGTTGTAAATGTAGGAATACCAGATCCCCAACCTCAAAATACCTCTCTATCCTATGTCGATTGTAATATACCTTCTATTGACTCGTGCCTTCAAAGATTCTCTCTGAGAGCTTTAAGAATATCCTAGTTCTCTTATAACCAATATTGAGCTTTAGGAGCTCGGCTATCTGTAATATCAAATCCATAAATGTCTTTGTGTCGTACCCATATAAGGCTCGGAAAGGACTCATACCTATGCTCATATAGTAGGTGGTATTGTAGCAATAATCACCCATGTGTAACCATTTAATCCATTCCCACTAATGTCATGTCACATAACTCTGCAAGTAGTCCTCTATCCACTTATTGATGTCTTTGTCTTCCCATCTGTCTCTGGGTGGTAGTTAGTTCTAGGAGTCACTCCATTCCTGCTAGTTTTAAGATCTCCTGCCAAAAAGTGCTCATGAAGATGTTGTCCTCAGCTGCCGATAATATTTTTAGGCAACCCATGTAGCCTAAAAATATTGGTATAGAATATTCGAGCCACATCCATTACCTTGTGCCCCTTAGGTAGGGAAAATAAATGAGCATACTTATTTAATCGATCAACTACAACATACATGTAGCTATTCCCATGCACCAAGGGAAGCCCCGTGATAAATCCCATGTATATGCTTTCCCATTTCTGTTCAAGAATGGGGAGAGGCTGAAGTAATCCGGTAGAAAAGAAAGCTTGGATTTGGTTTTCTGGAAAACTATACACTCTCTAACATGATTAAGGACATCATCCTTCATCCCCTTCCATGAAAATATCTCCCTGATGAACCCGTATTTTGAAATACTCATTATGTCTAGCTAGTGGTGTATCATGTACTTCTTGAAGGATATTTTCTTTCATTTTGGATCCCGTATAAGGAAAACCCTATCGTTGTGGAAAATGAGATAATCCACTACTCTATATCAGTCATCCTATATAATACCATCCATGATCTCACATGCAAACTAATTTTTGGAATACTCAACAAGTATATGAGCCTTCCAATCTGCTGAAATCTTAGACATATAACTAAGCATAGAAGTGAGGTAAGGCCTCCTAGATAAAGCATCAACAACAATATTATTCTTACTTCTAGTGTACTCTATGTCAAATTCATATGTTTGTACCTTGTTCACCCATCTTTTCTGGTGATCATTGAGATCCTTCTATCATAAGAAGAACCTCAAACTATTGTGATCCGTATGAACCATGAATTTGCTGCCCACAAGGTACTATCTGAATTTGGCCAAAGCATGCATAATGGCCAACATCTCCTTATCATAAATTGAATACCCTCTCTCCACGGGTTTCAATTTCCATCTCTCACAGGTGATGGGATGCCTATCCTACACGAAAATTTCCCCAACACCCTCTCCTGATGCATTACACTCTAGAATGAATTGGTGGGAAAAATATAGTAATGCGAGGATGGGACACGAACTCATCACCTCCTTGAGGTAATCAAAAACTTGTTGTGTTACGTCTGACCAAGAAAAATCCCCCTTCTTGGTCAAATTGGTCAATGGAGCATTCAACTGAGAGAAATTCTTCACGAACTTTCGGTAGTATGTGCACAACCCCACGAATCATCTCAAATGTGTCAATGTCCTAGGTGGCAACGAATCCATGATTTCTGTATCTTCTCTCTATCTACCTTCACTGTACCCCACCAATTACATATCCCAATTATAGAAGTTTGGTCATGTTGAACTCACATGTAGAGGCTTTCGCATATAACGAATTAGCTTCTAATATCCCCAATAACTCACCTAGGTGCCCGATCCAGTCCTACCAAGTCCTACTCAGTAGACTAAAATATCATCAAAGAAAAAAATACAAACTTCCGTAAGTGGAGGTTGAACACATGATTCATGCAAGGATGAAATGTAGTGGAGCATTAGACAATCCAAAAGGCATCACCAAGAACTCAAAGTGACCGTAATGGCATATGAAAGCTTACCTATGCACATCTTGCTCCATGACTTTGACATGATGATATCCACAACACAAATCTATTTTCAAAAATATATTACACCATGTAGCTCATCCAAAAACTCACAATGTGTGGTACAGGGATACTTGTTCTTTATTTTATTCTTATTCAAGGCACGGTAGTCCACACACATTTGTAGGGTTTGATCCTTCTTCTTCACCAATACCATCAAAGAAACAAAAGGCCTAGAACTCATTCTAATATGCCCCATATCAATGAGCTCCCGTATAGTCTTCTTGATCTCATCCTTAAACCATTTGGGGTTACAGGTAGGAGAAGTAACCACCGTTCTAGCATCCTCAAGCTCAATCACATGCTCAAATCCCCTATCTGCGGGTATGGCACCAAAAATTCACTATGTCATCACAATAAGCCCCGTATATCCACCTCCGATACTCCAGCTTGTCCATTCTATAATTTCTTTAGTTGAAACCAAACAATGTACAGCCCAATCCACCCCATTGTGCTAATAGATCCTCTCGATCCTCTTGGTCGTAACAACTCGGGGTGCCTCATAACATAAACCCTCAAGATCACATTCCTCCCTTTAGACTTAAAATTCAGCTCTATCATTTGGAATTTAGTCCAAAACTCACCATGGGAATGGATCCACTGTACCCTTAAGCACTATGTTGGTATCTCCAATACCAAAAATATAGAAATCCTTGTAATCGTATAGTTACCCATAGTGACATGCTCAATTGGGAACCCATCGTATGCATCTCATAGAATCTCCATTGGTTGTAACCACATTGAATCCCTCAAATTCCTATATCTCGTAACCCTGGCCTCTCAAATAATGAGGCATCAATAAAGTTGTTGGTCACCCACTATCAATGAGTACTACAACTTGTTGTCCCTAAAAACTCCCCTAACTCTGAATGCCTTGTACCTTGGCATACTAGATAAGGAGGTGATAGTGTCTAGGGAAACTTCATGCTACCCTACCCAACACCCGTACTATCTAATGCCTCATCATCATCCTATAATACCCGTGTGTTCAACTCCTCATCACCATCACTCTCCTCAAATACCTCTATGAATTAGGCCCTTCCTCTACCCTTGCAATCGTGTCCTAGAACCCAAGATGTGTGAAAATCGAAACATAGGTTCTTTTTCCTCAATTCCTCTCTGTCCTTTCTAGATCTGAATGGTCTCCGGGATGTATAATTCTTAGGTGGAGGTATGTTTAGCTATGAGCCCTCAATTTAGAAGGGAAATCCTTAGGCTGCACTCAAGGTGGAAACCTTGACTTAGGAGTAGATAAATCCAAGTCACGAGCTATCCTAATAGCCTCATGCAAAGAAGAAGGCTCAAATGCCTTCACAAATCTAGTGAGAGCATCTGTCAAACCTATTGTGAATAGGGAAATCAACCTCATCTCTATAACATTAGGTACCATGACCGATAGTCTCTAAAAATCTATGATATACTGATCCAAGGAACTGGTCTACCTCAAATGATTCAACTCTCTAAAATACCTGTCGAGGTCCCTCTTATCAAATCTACTCACTAGCCTCTTTGTGAACTCTACATAAGTCATGATGTATATGTGTTCTGTGTAATCAACCCATGATTCCAGCAATCATGAGCATCTCCCTTGAATTGTAAGATTACATTTTTAATTGCATCTTCATCATACATAGGATTAAATTCGAATTATGTCCTCATCTTCTCGAACCCAAGACTATACAATACACTTCTTAGAACCATCAAAGTGTGGAATAAAAATCTGTCCCAACCTCCTTTACATCTCTGGTACCTATACTTGGTAATCTCTCTTAGGCCTGCTATCAATCTTCATTTTGCAATATTCCTAGAATGGAATGTTGTTAGGAAATCCATCACTTAAGGTCTAGTACCTTTCCCAACAAGACTCCTCATCTACAATATCCCCTGGCTTCCGTACCTATGAAACTTTTGGATCCTTCAAGAAAGAAGGTTCATGAAACCCCAAAGGCCTGGTAGAAGAATGGGGGGACCGCTGCCCTAAATTTCCACCCTCACCTCTTTGACCATGTTGTCCCCTATTGCTATTTTCTCCTCTTTCCGCATGAGTATCAAACTTTTCCTATGTTAATCTCTCAATGAGCTGGCTCAAATAGAGATTGGTAGTCTCCTGCTGCTTTACCATGTTGGTGAACAATTGTTTCATTAGATCTACACCTATATCCTCACTGTCTTTGTCCCCCATATTTCAATCCCAATAGGATGGAGAAATAACTTCTCTGATACCACTTAAACATTCCTTATGGGATACCACTTAAAATTCACATATTATATAAAAATTGTAGTAAAGTAAATTTTTTTATTTTTATATAAAATGACTAGCTAGGGCGAAAATGGTATTTAATTGATATCTTACAAAAAATTTCCCAAAAAGCATGAAATTTTGAGGAAGCTTCAAATAATAATCATAAACACTCAAAATATTTTTTTCAAATTTTTGGAATAATATATTGCTGCCAGATTATTACAACGTGCCCGAGATAGCTAGAAAACTTTTGAAATTTGTAACTCACCAAATATAAGAGAAAAAATTAAGAGTCTTTGGAAATAACATTAACAAATATAGGAAATGATATTTCAACCTTTAGATCTAAAAGGGGCCAACTAGAAACCCTCCAAATAAAGGCTGCAAGTCACCTAGCTTGGAAATAGTTTGGAAATTGATGAAGATGTGTTCAAATTGATGTGGAGCGCTAAACAAATAGCTACCGTAAATCTAATATGAAAGCCCTCTGGTTATCTTCCCCAAATGCCCCCAAAACCCTCAAAATCCTTCCTTTGAAACCTCTAATAATATATCTGAAACACAACCCAGAAGGTGGCTCCAAAATGACAAGCTAGGGTAGATCTCTCACTACCGAAGAATGCCCTACTAGCTAGGGACAGGTCTCTCACCACCAAAGCTAGGGTTCTTGTGGGATTTCACTCCATAAGTCAAAATTTGGAAACAACAACAGCATGTGAAGGAGAATAATTATGTATGGAAAAAGTGATTTTCCTTTCTCTCCCAGCTCCTTATATACTTCTCCATGGAAAAAGATCCCCAATAACCCTAGATGCATTTCATTTCATGGAGGGGCCAATAAAATAAAAGTAACTAAAGTTACTTTTTCCTTTTTAAGTCGTCATGGTCCAAACTTGACCCCACAACGCAAGATTTGGATATTTGAACCATGTGGTCCCTTTCCAATAGATCCCAATGTACACACCCCTTGGGTATGAGCATGGTTTGGACTCGAATTGGCCCTTATTCCTTTGGCATAGGAAAGGGGACATTACAAATGATGATTTGGTGATTGTTAGTGAATACATGGCAGGTGTTTGAAATGATTTTTAAGGTGACATTAAATCATAATTGTGCGAGCTGATTCAATGTTATGTTACTTATCGAGTTGAGTAAATCAAATTGGTCATCATTTTTAGGATCTCGCTTTCAAGAGAAAGCGGAATTTTAAGTAAATTAATGATGACATGGAGTATGGAGATCTCCTTAGGAACTATTCTTGGCTCATTGGCAGGAGTTAATTTATGGGGCTCACCCCTCAAGTAATGTGGGCTTGGTCTAATATCAAAGGACTCGTCAAAAACCATAGCATTCCCGAAACAATGAATGTGGGTCATTTTTTATAGATCGATAGATGGGACTAATGTGGTGAATTATGTAAGGATAATCAACGCTAGGTAAGGAACACGTTAAACTCCACCATGTGAGCTAGAACTGGTGAGCCATTTTGGAACCACTCACATAGGGAAATGAACTAAGTAACCGAATAAATTTTGGGTTTCACCAAGCTATCAATGCATTGAATACGCTATGTTTATGTCAAGATACCCAAAAAGTGACTTTTACTCAAAAGGCCACAACTTGCTCCATGTTTTCCCATTTTTCAAAAAATTATAGTCAATGGAATTGGGAGAATGAGAGCTATGCCATAGATGACTACAATATGAAATATTAGAGGTTTTTCATTCCAAATTTTTAATTTTTCCTAGTTCTTTGAGTGTTGCCTCGAAAGGTGGAGGTGTAATTAATGAAGCAAACATAGCCAACAACAATGAAAAATTCTTTCCTACATTCTAGGCTTGATTCTAGGTTTCTTCCTTGTTTCTCTTAACAATTCAAGTGTTTTATATAAATGTAAATGGGTTTGTATTCTAAGAGCTAGACACTTTGCAAGCTTACCCTCTCTTCACAAGATGAGATGCTATGAATTTTTAGGCTCTCAAGCCTTTCTTTTCAAATTGTAATGGTAGCCTATGCCTTTTCCATAATGTAATGATGCACTTTCCAAGTGCTTGAAGTAATAGAAATTATGTTTTGTGATCATTTATATATTTGTTCATAATTTTTATACTTCTATTTGCCTCTCTCATGTTTGTAGGTGAACAATGCAACCAACGTTTCATTTACAATTTTTAGAGTTCATTGCGATTATAAAGTGATGGAGTATTACATGCAACTAAATTCTGGTGCTTGTTCACACTTCTCAAGTTCATCCTTCTTCATTGGAAGACTGATAACTTATTTTTTTGATCAATTTTAACAAAGGGAACACATGCTTCCTAGTATGTGGTATTTTGTACCCTCGCTAAGTTGTAGTAGGTGAAGTTGACTTGTGGTTCACACACCCTCTTCAAATTAACCCCTCCAAAGTCTAGAAGAACCTTTTCTTAGTGTATCACCACTTCTAATATAGGTTTTATTTCCTTGCAAATCTCTCTCCCTAATCCCTTAAAATGTTAGCATAGGTCTAGTTAGCCATTTTATTGCATTAGGAGTAGTGTAGTGCTTAGTTTAGGAAGAGGAAGTCGGCCTTCTCCAGGAGGTTCACCTCAATCCCAAGTCCCATAGATTGAGATTTTATCCCATGTTACCCAATCACATCGAATGTTATGCTCACTTTAAGGCCATTTGGGGGTGCAAGTGATTTGGTGATAACCATTTTTACATACCTAGTGGGACAAGAGTCACATTTATCACAAATGTTTTTATTGTGTTCATTTCATTTCATTAATTTGTGCTCGTATTGAAATTTTAACGTTATGAGGTATACCCAAGCACAACTGAAACTCCATTGGTAAAAGTGACCCACTCTCTATATTGTAGACCTTATATTTTACCCATTCCCATCCAGTTTCCTTCAACATATTTCCATTTTTCTCCCATTCATGAAACTTTGAAATCATGGTTTCATTTTCACGATGAGTTCCCACTTACCCATCGTAGTGCTTTCCATCTTGATGTTATTTTAACCCACCTCTAGCTCTATTTTATGATGAAAATCAACAGTAGGCATATCCCTATGAGGAGATCTATGGCCATTTGATGGTTCACTTAACTATGCATCTTTTCAAGAGCTTGAGCATGAAGATGATGGAGGCTATCCTACAGTTGAAGATGTAAAGTTACAACTTAATATTCAAAGGATCGATGCATGCATGGTACAATCTAGAACCACAACTCAAATAAAGGAATTCAAGATTGGCTTCAAGCTAGCTTGTCCATGGGTTGGCCCTATGCCAAAGTTTGATGACCTACAGGAAAAGATTGGTTTCATAACTAAATTACTACCTCGACTTGAAGGTTGGATCAAATATATAGAGGCTTATGAGTTCGATGCGAGGAATCATTATCAATGGGTAATTCCTACACCACTAACTCAAATTTCTCTTTCCATTCCTTAGTCAATTTCATTTTAGTCCAAACCTAAACTTCCAAGCTTTTCTTCATCTCTACATGCTGAGAATTTCATTCCTTCACTTTCTATCTTTTCATCACATCATGAATCTTTTGTTCCTCTCCTTTCAAAAGTTCCTTCCTTTTTTATAAATGCCACTAAGAAAATAATATTTACATTTTCTGCTATCTCAAATACTGAGGGAAGTCATTGAATCCCAACCCACCACTCCTCTTATAGTTCCAAATCCTTTTTGGGAAAAACTTGAATATAATGAAGATGGTGAGGAGAATGTTAAGGAGCTTGTTAAGGATGGACTTTTGAAAAATCTGAAGGAGTAGATGGGAAGATTGAATGTAAAGAAATTTCCTATGCTAACTCGGCCTCCATCCAAGGTTGAGATTCAAGAGCATATGTTACTAAAAATTGCAACACCCCCAAATGATCTCTCGGTTTGGTGTTTCAAACTTTTCATTTGATGTGATTTGCATAACATTGAATTTTCCCCAAATGTGTGGGACTTTACAGATGGAAAAGATCTCCAAATTAAGGCTTGTTCGTATTCCTTTATCTAGGTGCATAAGTGAAATTTTTAAAGGATTGATTCCTAAACCTAATCTAAATTTTCCAAGGAAATAAGGATGAAAGGAATGCAATAAATTAAAACTAAGCTAACCAGGTGATACACCAAAGGAATGATGAACATTTGTATTGCTTTGATAAACAAAAATAAAAAAGAATGCATAAAATAATCAATCATAGATAACCATTTTTGCAATGAAAGACCGTAGAGGAGAGCAATGAAGACAAGAAAGGATCAAAAATCAGCCACAAACATGTATTATTTCTCTGTAAATTTGGTACAATGCATTCACAAAATGGCCAAAAGGTAGAAAAAGTGTTGCAATCTAATGGAAGGTCTAAAAATCCATGAATTCATTTTCTATAGGAAAAGGGGAGCCTATAAAAAAAAAGCATGTTCAATCCTTTATAATGAGTCCCAACCCTTCTTTTATAGATTAAATCATAGAGGGAAGAAAGGGAGAGAAGAGAGAAAACTAGTTCAAAGCTCAACCACTACCATCAATGGATTCTGCTAAAAAATATGCCCCAAATCTATCTTGACTACATCAATCACTGGTTCGACGCCTCGAAGGAGGAGGAAATAGTTGATTAGATCAAATCTAGTCTAGTTGTTGGGGGAAATAGATCCTGAATTAAATCCCTGATGACATTTCTCCATTTTCTTCCCACTTAACCTCTCCAAACTTAAATTTTTAGATCTCCATGGTGTAGATGAGGCTAAGACATTTCCAATGATGTCAAATTTGCTAGATTTTGAGCCCAGAGTAGAGATATATGGCAATTTGAAATTTGGATCGGGTCCATACAAAATAGCAGAAAACCACTTTGAAAACAAAATGACCTTTGAAACTGGACACGTGGAGGGCTAGCACATGTCCGAGGGATGCCTCTGTTTTTTATTTTAGAGTGGCACAGGGCTTACAGGTGGTTTCTTCTGTGACCTACTCAATTTCCTTATGTTTTTGGCTAAGTCCTTTGCTTGATGGGGTCATATATCTCGAACGAGGACACGTGGTGACATGACACTTTTCAAAAACCCTCGCTTAATTCTACTCTTGAATTAGAGTCGTGTGAACACTTAGCTCCCTCCACCGGTTTGTCTCATTGCTTTGACTACTCAACTCCGACCCCCGTCCCTTTTTGAAACGGGACATATGGAGGCTCTGCGCATACTTAGAAACCCACTTAGGATTTTTCATTTGAAGGAGAGTCGAGTCGACACGTTGAAACCTTAAAAGCCTCTTGGATTTTTCAATGGCCCCTCTTACCTTTTCAGACCTTGGACTACGTGGTGATATGATGCTTATTTGAGTATCCTCTTTTTGATTTACGGTTGGAGATGTGCCGAGTTGACATGTGGCACCTTCGTTAGCACTTCTATACTTATCCTTTTTGAGTCCCACCCCGTCCACCTTTTAAATTTTAGCTTGGATTCTACCTCCATTTTTGGCCTAGGACATGTGGAGGGCTGGAACTTGTTCAAGCCTCCTTTTTGATTCAATTTTGAAGATGTTTCATTTGGATACTTGGCAACATCCGCTATCTCCTCCACAGCTTAGTCGATGTTGATCTCATTCTAAACTATTCTAGAGTCCAAGACTTAGAACCTTCTCTGTGCTTCCTTCTCTTTAAGCCTCTAGCCTCTTTCAAAACTTTTTTATCCTCTCTAGACCCTAGTATTTCATTTCCATGCCCACATGTAATCTTTTTAATGGATATAAGGCACAAACTCACTTGACAAAGCCATTTCTTGAATTTCTTCTTACACAGGGTTGTTTGATCTTTTACATGCCTTTCCACTCCATTGTAGTGTCCCTTTATAGCCTGTTTGCAAGGTTTGAATGTGTTTTATTTAGTTCCCTTTGTGTGGGGTCGTGGCTAATACAATATTTTACCAGGGGTAAAATATGGATAAAAATTTCGTGACATGTAGGGGTATATACCTGCTAGATGAAAATACTAGTTGCATTGTTATATCCATTGGGCATGGAGTCATGAGTGATAGTCTAAAACTAATATGAAATTTTTAAAAATGATACCCGAGCCACGTGAAAACCCACCAAAACTGTACTTGATCTTAACCAACTACCATTGAAATGGACTGTGTAAGAGCAAAAAATATCACCACACAACTATGTACAAAACTTGAAATCATACATGCTCCAAGTAGAACATACAGTCTCGAAAAGAAATTAGGAAGAAAAAAACCTAAACAACAACAAGGAAATGTGCACAAGCACTTAGAGGAATGATAAATTAAACTAGTATGTACAAGGTGAGAACTTTTACTTCTAGTAGTAATGTTTAAGATAGATTTCATTCACTATAATGTGTAACTCTTCACCATCCAATGTATACAATTGGAAAGCCTTGCTACTTTTACATCTTGTGACCATGTAGGAGCCACTCCAAATCACATCAAACTTGGAATGCCTTCCTAGTTTTTCCCAATCTGCATCCCATTTTAGGACCAAATATCCTTCTTGAAAGGTCCTCATTTTTACTTTATTATCGAGTATCTCTTGATTGAGACCTAATCCTTCTCCATTGTTTTAAGTGCACGCTCTCTGGTTTCTTCCAATTCTATAATCTCTATATACCGCCTCCATTGGTTCAAACTTAGACATCTCCAGCTACTTCATGAGTTCCAATGCTGGCAACTCAAGTGATATAGGCAACACTACCTCTTTCCCATAGACAAGTTTGAATGGAGAGCTACCTATAGACCTCTTGGGTGTTGTCCTATCAACCCATAAGGATGATTTTAGTTTTGTGTGCCAAGTTCTCTGATTTTCATCAAGAGTTATTCATACAATCCTTAGCAAGTTCTTGTTTGTATAAGTTTGATGAAGTGCTGAAGTAAATCCCATTCCTAACGGCCCATTTAATAATATTAAAACCTATGAATGCCAATGCATTGTTTGATATAATGGTGGATGAAACTCCAAATCTGGTCACTATCCCTTCATAGAAATCTATTATGATAGACTCATTAACTTCTTGAAGTGCTACTACCTCTGTCCACTTGGTGAAATAGTCTAAAGTCAGTAAGAATCCGTTTTTGTCCTTGGCTCAAATTTCAAATTATGACCCCAATGAAGTCCAATCCCCATTGCATGAATGGATGGTCAACTGAAATTGGGTGCAATGGAAGTGCTGCTAGTATTTCTTTGCCTCTTAAGAACGCACAATTCTTGCACTTCTTGATCCATGCATAACAGACACTAAACACCCTGGGCCAATAATAATCTGTCTTCATGATCTTGAGTGTTGTCACCTGTGAAGCATAATTTCCTCCAACTGCTCCAGCATGGAACTCTTGTAACACTCTCTCAATCTGATTTGTCCCAATGCATCTTAACAGAACACCATTGATGTCCCTTTTGAAAAAGACACCATCAATAAACATGTATGGGATGGCTTGTAGTCTGAAGTGTCTCCTTTTTTATTTACTCGTTTCTGTAGAGCATAGGCTAGTTTGTAGGAAGTGCATAATATTCTGAGACCAACAATGAGTGGGTACATCATCATTTTCTTTCTCTTGACTCTTCTACAGGACAAAAACAATATCCTTTTCATTGCTTGCTTCATTTTTTTGACTCGAGGCAAGTTATTCACACAATCCCTTCCCACAAAAGAGCTTAGTAACCTTGATCTTAATTTCATACTCCATGACATGAGTGATCCATCCTACACATTTTTCATTCAGATCCTTACTGAGAAGGAAGTCTTTAACTCCCGGATGGGAGACTAAAAATTGTATTTTATTGTTTGAAACTAGATTTTTAAACTTCTTTAACCCTTTGATCACTTTAAATACATGATTTTTGATGGAGTATCTCAATTCATAATCTTCTAGACCTTGGCTGAAGAAGGCAATTCGCTACTTTGTACCCTCTTTGTTCTGTTGTACTAAGATTGTAGAGATTGTGTCATTGCCACCAAAGGCATATAGTATAAAGTCCTTAGATAAGTTTGGATTCACAAGAGATGGGGCTTGTGATATAGCTTCATTGATGGCCTCAAGTCTTGATCTTCCTTCATTTGTCCACCTAAATGCCAAGTTCTTCTTCAACATCAACGTTACTGGCTTTACAAGGGCAAAGCAAAGTCTAGTACAAACCTGCAAACAAAATTAATCTTTCCGAAGAAGCTCTTAAGAGATTTTTTATGGCTTGGTAATGGTACTTCTCTTATCAGTTCAACCCTCTCTGGGTAAATTTCCAAACCCTCCTTTGACACAATATGGCCTAGAAGGCTGCCCTTATGGGCCAAGAATATGCATTTTTTAGGGTTCAATGATACCTCAAATCTCCTACATCTTTGAAATACATGTCTTAGGTGAAAAAGGTGATCTGATACATTTTGGGAGAACAGAGTGATGTCATCCGGATATATCAAGATTATTTTGTTAAACAACCCTTTAAATGCCATATACATTTCCCTTTGAAAGTGGGTATAGCATTAAACAATCCAAATGGCATATTTCGTAGGCATAGGTGCCCCATTTGGCAGTGAAATCCATTTTTAACTAATCATCTTCTTTCACCATTATCTTGTTATACCCTAAGTACCCATCTACGAGGGAGAATTTCTCTATTCAAGACACCACTCATAAAATATGCTCCATTGAGGGGAGTGGATATTGGTTCTTAAGTGATGCTCTGTCCGATCATGAAAGTCCACACATAGCCTAATCTCTCCACTATTCTTCCTAACTGGGACCAAGTTTGCAACCTACCTTGAGTGTTTGATTGGAAATATAATACTTTCCTCTATCAGCGTGTTTAGATCCTTCTTCATTAGAGTTTTAATGTGTGGATTGATTGGTCTCTACTTTTACTTGATAGGCTTAACATATGGATCTAGTTCAATTGTGTGTTATGCTAGCTTCAGATTGAACCCTCTTATGTCTTCATAGCTCCAATAAAATACATCTAGAAACTCTTGGAAAAGTTTCATGAAGTCATACCTTTCTTTCTCAGTGGCCACTTTGCCAATTTAAAGTGTTTTGCCTTCTCCAACTAGAATTGACTTTGAATCTTCTCCTTTGATCGTTATGTTAGCCATCTATTTTCGAAAATAATAATTAGGATTGAAGATAGATTCCAATGTCACCAACCCTTTGGGAAAATTGTTTGTATGCGCACTTCACTACTTGATATCCATATTTCTTCTCTAATTTTTCCTGATTTCCATATTTCTTCTCTAATTTTTCTTGATTCCTAGTGAGGATTTAGCTTCCTCTTGCAATAAATTGATGATCTACTGAGAATTCTCAAACACCTACTAGCATGTGTTGTTATCTGGTACTATTGGCCTCATAATCACATGGATATGTGGTTTTCCTTTGTCTCTCTTGATGTTTTTAACCACATCAAATGTTTCTCCAACTATTGCAAGCCTATCAACAACCTCATATTCCTTCCTAGGTATGGACACAATGTTGAAGGCTTCAAAATCCTTAATGATATCCCATACCCTAATCTTGTAGCTCTTGAGCAGGTCGTTCATGAAAGCATATTTTCCTTTGACTTGATTAGCAACTAGTTCACTTTCACGAAACACTTGCAAGTTCTTGAATCCTTGTTTTCTTGCCTAATGCAATCCATGAACCAAAGACTCATATTCTGCTATGTTGTTTGAATAGGAAAATTGGAAACAAAAAGATGAGTAGTATTTCATACCTCCTCCTTTGGCTCCTTAGTTCTTGATCCATCATAGAACAATTGCCATACTTCATTGTCATCTTTGTGTTTTGGCTTAATGATGTTAGGAAGAGGATGATTCTCCTCATACAGGTAGTAGAATCCTAGCTTAGATTCTTCCATCTCCTTATAGGGGTCAAAAGCATGTATTTTTAGCCCATTCATTGAGAGTCAAGTCTGGGATACACCCCACCTTGGTATCTGCTTCACAAGTTCTTAGGAGGTCCTCCTGATCAAAAGTTGAACAATTGGCATTGATTGGGCTAGGCACATAAGACTAAATATGGTAATCTATAATGGGCTCAGATATGATTGTCGCTTTAGACCCATACATTATTGTAAAAATCATATGCAACCAATCAACAAACAAATAGCCTCCAATTTTAGCAGTGAAGTCTCTGGACAAACATAGTGCAAAATGTGGTGGCAAGTCTATGACTGATATGTTCTACAATACAGTCACATTGGGGTAGGTATGTAGTGTGAGGCTCAAATCCTTGATGACTCTAACAATTATCACTATTGTCCTATCCAATTGCATTACCCTCTAGACATGAGTTTATATTAGCGACCCAATTGATCATTTATTTTTTTGGCATTACAAAACTACTTTCACCCAAATCAATCATGCAATTATGCACCAATTTGTCCTCAATGATTAATGAAACATAGAATGGAGGAGGCCTTAGGTTCTTACTTTATTGTTCTCCATGGTTCCCCTCTGGTTGAGCTACATTGGTAAGCACTTTTTGTTCTTGATCGGGGATTAATTTGAGCTTGACCAATTGGCCATATCAATCTACAATGATCCCTCTCGTCCTAGGATGGCCAAGTGACTCCCACAAAGTGAAATGTTCACATTTTTCTTCTTCATTTACTCAATTATATTAAATGATATATCCTTTTGCTTCCCCTTCCCTAGAACATTTTTATCTTGCACATGGGTTGTTACAACTGGTACCTAAGTGGATTTAGAAGGTGGATTGGATTTTCTCTACATGTTGGGAGTTGCATTTTGAGTGCCAAAACCTTGTAGAGTAATGGAGGATTAAGGGTTAACTGTGTTTGGTGGTTTTCCTTCTCCAATATTTCTCCTTTTGGACCATGTATTGATAACTACACTTTGAGAAGGGGACTGATTCATTCCACTCAAGTCTTCACTTTCTAATTAATAAGCATAGTTTCACTTGGAGATGTCTCTTGTTGAGGTCCTTGCTACTAAATTTCTTCTTGATAGGTTTTTTTCACACCAATGGTTTGCACCATCAAATCATGATTTAGTGCACCATTGAAACATTGATTGGTTATGTGGTTGATTACATGGGAAACACCAATAATATTCTTGGGCCATGACTTTTTGTGTTAGAACTAATGCCCTTGATGTTGACGCTATGTTTGGGTCATATGACCTAAAAGGTATAACAACTTGAGGGTGTCCTTTATTTTAGTTTTGATTTGCAACCTGAGTTGGTGTCCTATTTTGTTGATATGGGAGTCTATCCCGATATTGAGCTTGAGGCTGATATGGCCTGGAACCCTGACCTTGTATCCTCTTGGTGTTGAATAACTCATTCCCTAGGTTTTGAATTTGTTTCATAACTTCTTGAATCTATTTTGAGGTTCTAGAGGATTAGGTGGGGCTTCAACTAAACTCCGATTCCTAGGAGTACGTATAAAAGCTAATGTGGGTGTCCTGATCGGTACTTGGGTTTCCTAATTTGTTGTATAGAGGCATGGAGGGCCGAGGAGCAAGCTTGATAGCCCGAATTAAACAATTTTCAGCTCTAATAGAGAGGTTATAGGATGTAGGTAGAGTGGTGCCTCCCATTGATTGAATCATTAAAGAAAGATTAGAATTTAAAGCTCTAATAAATCATAAGAAAGTGCCTTCATCTATGGGCTTTACTTCCACTAGAATCTTGTCCCAGGTCCTTTGAAATCTGAGGTTGAAATCCCTTAACTACTCATTCAGAACTCTCTTGATTATTGTCAGTTGCTCCAACAAGGATAGGTTATCTCCCTTCTCTCCAAATTTGTCATGAAGAGCTCTATATAGATGGTCCCAAGTTTGAATAGAGCCTACTGCTAGACTCCTAAACCTTTGTGAGGCTTTACCCTTGAGTGAAGAGTCAAGCAACTTGAATGCAATCTCCATCTCTCGTGATGTCATGGATTGTCATGGACATTTGTAATGTCTTGAACTTGGTCACAAAGAGAAGTCTAGTTTTCTCTAGTGAAATATGGGATGCTCTTTAATGCTGCCACCGGGACTAGATTTTGTGCATTCAGAGTGAGTGTCTTGCTGCACAAGCTGAAATTGACATAAGTATTGGGATGTGCCATCCTAATTGGCCTAAGGACCATTGTTGATTGAATGAATGGCCTTCCAGAGGAGGTGTTGAAAAATTTTAGTTTGGTGGAGATGGAGACCTCTGCGAACTTCTTCCCCTTCTCCCTCTTTCCCGTGATAAGTGCAAATAGACAAATAGTCAATCTTCTCTGGTTCTTAACCTTGTTTGTATTCTTCTCATGAACTTGGCAAGCTTGGATTGTTGAAACCATTGGATTCTATTTCTTTTGGAGTCACTAGATGTGTAGTGTTAAAGCTTCTTAAAAGCTAGAATCACAATAAGTGCACATCTATATTACAGTAATAAGGATGGATACTTCTTGGTTCCAGCAAAGCATGCTAATAATGTTAGTGTAGTCACACGGTGACTTATGATTTGTTATTTGTAATGAGACACCCTAGAAAGCTGGAAGATCTAACTTCAAAGTGTTCCACCAGTGTGCTAAAATAGTTAGGGAAAAATCGCAACACCCCCAAATGACCTCTTAGATTTGGTGTTCTAAACTTGTCATTTGATGTGATTTGAAGAACATTGAGTTTTCCCCAAAAGTGTGGGACTTTGAAAATGGGAAAAATCTCCAGATTAAGGATGGTTCTTATTCCTTTGTCTAGGTGCATACGTTAAATTTGCAAAGGATTGATTCCTAAAGCTAATATAATTTTTCCAAAGAGACAAAGGTGAAAGGAATGCAATAAATTAAAAGCAAGATAACCAGTGATATACCGAAGGAATGATGAACATTTTTTTACCGATAGGCACAAACCAAAAACATTTATACAATAATTAAGCACATATAACCCATTTTGTAATGCAAGACCGAGAGGAGAGCAATTAAGACAAGAAATGGTAAAAATCAGCCACAAACATGTATTATTGCTATGCAGATTTGTACAATGCATTTACAAAATAAATAGCCGTAGGAAGAAAATGTGTTGCAATCTTATGGAAGGTCCGAACATACATGAATTCGTTTTTCCAAAGGAAAAGGGGAGCATATAAAATAGAAGGATGTTGAACCCTTTATAATGAGTCTTGACCTGTTTTTATAGATTCAATCATAAAGGGAAGAAAGAGAGAGAAGCAAGAAAACTAGTTCAAGCTCAACCACTCGCCATCAATGCCTCCCCGCAAAAAAACCTTCCCCAAATCTATCTTGACCGCATCAATCACTAGTTCGGCACCTTGAAGGAGGAGGAAACAATGGATTATATCGAATCCAATCTAGTTGTTGGGGAAAATAGATCCCGAATTAAAGGCCTCGATGACATTTATCCATTTTCTCCCACCTAACCTCTCCAAACTTAAATTTTTAGATCTCCATGGAATTGATGAGGTTGAGATCTTTCAAATAATGTCAAATTTTCTAGATTTTGAGCCCCAATCGAAATATATTCCCATTTGAAATTTGGATCGAGTCCGTAGAAAATAGCAGAAAACTAGTTCAAAACAGAACCCTTTTTAAACTAGACACGTGGAGGGATGGCGCACGCTTTGAGGGAAGCCTCTATATTTTGTTTTTGGAGTGGCATAGGGTTGACATATGGCTTCTTCTATGACCTGCTCAATTTCCTTATGTTTTTGGCTAAGTCATTTTTTTGCGGGTCATATATCTCGACTAGGGATGCGCAACGGCCAGGCACTTCTCTCGTAAACCCTCCATTAAATCTTCTCTTGAATTAGCACCATGCGTAAACTTGGAACCCTTTGCTTTCCTATCTCAAAGGTTTCTAAATATTTAACCCAACCTTGTCCCTTTTTTAAATGGGAAGTGTGGAGGATCTCGTGCTTACTTAGAAACCCACTTAGGATTTTTCCTTTGAAGGAGTGTCGGGTCGACACATGGAAACCTCCGTAGGCTATTGGAATTTTCAACAAAACCTCTTACCTTTTCGCACCTTGGAATACGTGGTGAGATAGTGCTTGTTTTATTCTCCTCTTTATGATTTACCCTTGGACATGCGCTAAGTTGATGTGTGGCGCTCTCCGCTAGCACTTCTATACTTATCCTTCTTTAAGGCCCGCCCTATCTGCGTTTTGACTTTTAGCTTTGGCTCTACTTCTGTTTTGGTCCTGGGACATATGGAGGGCTGGTGCTTCTTTGAGCCTCCCTTTTTGGATTCAATTTTTAATATGCTCGTTTGGACACTTGACAATGTTCATTGTGTCCTCCACACTATGTCAATTTTGACCTCGTTCTAAACTTTTCCAGAGCCCAAAGACTTAGAACCTTCACCGTTCCTTCTCTTTGAGCCTCTAGCCTCTTTTGACATTGTTTTCTCCTTCCCGACCTTGCTATTTCATTTATGATCCTACCTATAATATGTTTAATGGATTTAAGGCACAGATTCACTTGATATAGCCGTTTCTTGAATATCTTCTTGCAGTAGAGGGTCGTTTGATCATTTGCAAGCCCCGCCACTCCATTGTAGTGTCCCTTTGCAACATGTTTGATAGGTTTGAATTTGTTTTCTCTACTTCCCTCTATGTGGGGTCGTGGCTGATACAATATTTTTCCGGGAGAAAATATGGATAAAGCTTTGGTGACTTGCAAGGGTATCTTCCTACTAGATGAAAAGAACATTTTCCTTGTTATACCCATTAGGCCCGGATTCATGAGTGATAGCCTTAAACTGATCTAAATTGTTATAAAATGATCCCGAGGAAATTGGAAACTCAAGTGAAGGTGGAGCCGAGCTTCACCAACCGCCATTGAAATGGACTATGTAAGAGCAAAAAAATAACACCACATAACTATGTAAAAAACTTGAAATCATGCGTGCTCCAAGTAGAACATGCAGATTCTCAAAGCACTTAGGAAAAAGAAAACCTAAACTACAAAAAGGCATTGTGTACAAGCACTTAGAGGAATGAGAAATTAAACTAGTATGTACAAGGTGAGAACTTTTCCTTCTAGTAGCAATGTCTAAGATATATTCCATTCATTAGAATCTACAAATGTTCACCATCTAATGTATACAATTACAAAGCATTGCTACTTTTACATCTTATGACCATGTAGGGGCCACTCCAAATGGCATCAAACTTAGAATGCCTTCTTGGTTTTTCCCAATCTGCATCCCATTTTAGGACCAAGTCTCCTTTTTGAAAGGCCCTCATTTTTTATTTCTTATCAAAGCATCTCTTGATTAAGACCCGATCCTTCTCCATTGTTTGAAGTGCATGCTCTCTTGTTTCTTCCAATTCCATCAGCTCTACATACCTAGCCTCCATTGGTTCAAACTCAGACATCTCCAATTGCTTCATGAGTTCCAATGTTGGCAACTCAAGTGATATAGGCAACACTACCTCTTTCCCATAGACAAGTTTGAATGGAGAGTTTCTTGTAGACCTCTTAGGTGTTATCCTATCAGCCCATAAGGCTGATTTGATTTTGTGTGCCAAGTTCTTTGATTTTCATCAAGAGTTCTTCTCGACAATCCTTAGTAGGTTCTTGCTTCGACTCATCTTGGCCATTACCTTAAGGGAAATAGTTGATGAAGTGATCAAGTAAATCCCATTCCTAATGGACCATTATGTGATTTTGGAACCTATGAATACCAATGCATTATCTCGATATAATGGTGGTGGCACTTCAAATTTGGTCACTATCCCTTCATATAAATCTAGTATGCGAAACTCATTAGATTCTTTGAGTGCTACTTCCTTAGTCCACTTGGTGAAATAGTTTCTTGGTTTCGAATCCATTTGTGGCCTTGGCTTGAATTTGGATTGATGAACCCAATGAATTCCAAACCCCATTGCATGAATGGCTGGTCAACAAAAATTGGGTACAATGGAAGTGTTGCTAGCCTTTCTTTCAAGGCCTTAAGAATGCACAATTCTTGCACTTTTTGATCCATGAAAAGTAGTCATGAAACACCCCGGGCCAATAATAACCCACCTTCATGATTTTGAGTGCTTTCACCCATGGAGAAAATGGACTCAAGCTGCTCTAACATGGAACTCTTGTAACGTTCTCTCAATCTGATCCGTCCCAATGCATTTTAATAGAACTCCATTGATGTTCCATTTGAACAAGACACCATCAATAAGAACTTATGGGATGACTTGTAGTGTGAATTATATCCTTTTACTTTACTCATTTTTGAGGGCATAGGCCTATTTGTAGGAAGTGCATAATATTTTGAGTCCAACATGGAGTGGGCACATCATCATTTTCTTAGTCTCTTGACTATTCTACAGGACAAAAAAAACTTCCTTTCCACTGCTTGCTTCATTTTTTTGACTCAAAGCAAGTTGTTCACACAATCCCTTCCCACGGATCAACTTAGTAACCTTGATCTCAATGTCATACTACATGACACGAGTGATCCATCATGCATGTTTTTCATTCATATCCTTTCTTAGAAAGAAGTCTTTAACTCCTACATGGGAGATTAACAATTGGATTTTATTGTTTGAAACCAGATGTTTAAAATTATTTAACCCTCTAATCACTGTAAAGACATGATTTTTGATGAAGGATTATCTCACTTCATAATCTTCCGGACATATGGTCAAGAAGGAAATTGGTTTCTCTCGTACTCTATTTATTCTGTTGTACTAAGATTAATGAGATTGTGTCACTTTAACCAAAGGAATATAGTATGAAGTCCTTATAGAAGTTTGGATTCAAGAGAAATGGGGCTTGTGATATAGCTTCTTTGATGGTCCAAATCTTTCTCTTCCTTCAGCTATCCACCTAAATTCCAAGTTCTTATTTAACATCAACATTATTGGCTTGACACAAGGCAGCAAAGTCTGGTAGAAACCTTTACAAAAATTGATCTTTCCTAAGAAGCTTTTAAAAGCTTTCTTATGGCTTGAAATGGAAATGCTCTTATCTCTGCTCAACCATATTTGGGTCAATTGCTAAAACCTCCTTTGAAACAATATGGATAAGAAGTTTGCCCTCATGAGCCAAGAATATGCATTTTTCAGGGTTCAATGATACCCCAAATCTCCTACATCTATGAAATACCTGTCTTAGGTGAAAATGTGATTCTCGTCCATTTTTGAGAACAAAGTGATGTCATACGAGATATATCAAGTACTATTTTGTTGATCAACCTTTTGAATTCCATATCCATTTCCCTTTGAAAGTGGCTCCAGATTAGAAAATCCAAATGGCTTTTTTTTATAGGCATAGGTGCTCCATTTGGTGGTGAAAGTTATTTTAAATTGATCTTCTTCTTTCACCATTATCTAGTTATACCTTGAGTAGCCATCTAGGAGGGAGAATCTCTCTGATCCTAACACCACTTGCAAAATCTACTCCATTCAGGGGAGTGGGTAGTGGTCCTTAAGTGATGCTCTATTCATATCATGAAAGTTCACACACATCCTGATATCTCCATTCTTTTTCCTCACTAGGACCAAGTTTTCAACCCAGATTGAGTGTTTTATTGGAAATATAATACTTTCCTCTATCAAAGTTGTTTATCTCTTTCTTCATCGTGAGGTTCAATGTGTGGATTGACTTGTCTCTACTTTTTCTTGATGGGCTTAGCATATGGATCTAGTTAAATTGTGTGTTGTGCTAACTTTGGATTGAACCCTCTTAGGTCTTCATAGCTCCAAGAAAATACATCTGGAAACTCTTGGAAAAGTTGCATAAATTCATACCTTTCTTTCTCAGTGGCCACTTTTCCGATTTTAAGTGTTTTTCCTTCTCCAAGTAGAATTGAATCTGAATCTTCTCCTTTGATATGTATGTTAGCCTTCCCTTTTTGAAACTGATCATTAGGATTGAAGATAGATTCCAATGTCACCAAACCTTTGGGAAACTTCTTTGTACGTAGTTGCACTACTTGACCTCTAAATTCCTTCTCTAATTTTTATTGATTCCTAGCTAATAATTCAGCCTCTTGCAAGAAATTGATGATCTGCTGATCATTCTCAAACACATGCCATTATGTATTGTTATCTTGCACTAATTGCCTCAAAATCACATGGATATGTGGCTGTCCTTTGTCTCTCTTGATGCAATAAACAACATCAAATTTTTCTCCAACTTCTACAAGCCTATCAAAGCAGCCTTCATTCTCCTTCCTAGGTATGGACACAATGTTGAAGGCTTCAAAATCCTCAATGATATCCCATAAACTATTCTTGTAGCTCTTGAGAATTTCATTCTTGACAGCATTTTTTCATCCGAATTGATTAATAACTAGTTAACTATCACCAAACACTTGCAAGTTCTTGATTCCTCATTTTATTTCCTAATGTAATCCATGAACCAAAGCTTCATATTCTCATTGTGTTGTTTGAACATGAAAATTAGAAATAGAATGTTGAGTAGTATTTCATATCTTGGGGTGATACAATCATAGCTCATACTCTAGCTCCTTTCCTACTTCTCGATCCATCAAAGAGAAATTGCCATACTTCATTGTCATCTTTGTGTTCTGTCTTAATGATGTCAAGAAATGGATGATTCTCCTCATACAGGCAGTAGAATCCTACCTTAGATTCTTCCATCTCCTTATAGGGGTCAAAATCATGTCTTTTGTTAGCCCATTCTTGAGATTCAATTCTCGGATACACCCCACCTTGGTATATGCATCTCAAGTACTTAGGAGATCCTCCCGATCAAAAGTCGAACAATTGACATTGATTGGGCTAGGCACATAAGAATAAATATGGTAATATGTAATGGGATCAGATATGATTATGGCCTTAGCTCCATACCTTGTTTCAAAAAGCATATGTGACCAATTAGTAAATAAATATCCTCCAATTTTGGCATTAAAGTGTCTCGACAAACATAGTGCAAAATGTGGTGGTAAGTCTATGACCGATATCTTCTCAAAGATACGATCACATTAGGGTAGGCATGTAGTGTGAGGCTCAAATCCTTGATGACTCCAATAGTTCTCACTACTATCCCATCCAATTACACTACCCCTCTAGAGATGACTTAATATTTGAGACCCACTTGATCAACTACTTGTTTTGGGATTACAGAGCTACTTGCCACCAAATAAATCATGTAATTATGCACCAATTTGTCCCCAATGATTAAAAAAACATAGAATGGAGGAGGCCTCAGTTCTTACCTTGTTGTTCTCTATGGTTCCCCTCGTGTTAAGCCGCATTGGTCAAAGACTTGGCCATAGCAATCTGCAATGATCCCCGTATCCTCGGGATGGAAAGTTACTCCCATAGTGAAATGTTCACATTTGTCTTCTTCATTTGCTCAATGATATTAAATGAGCTATCCTTCTTCCGCCCCTTACCTGGCACATTTTTATCTTGAACATGGGTTGTTACAACCAGTACTTGAGTGGATTTGGAAGGTGGTTTGGATTGGCTCTGCATGTTGGGAGTTACATTTAGAGTGACAAAGAATTATGGAGTAATGGAGGATTGAGGGTTAACTCGAGTTTAGTAATTTTCCTTCTCCAATATTTCTCATTTTGGACCATGTATTGCTAGCTACACTTCGATAAGGGGATTGATTCATTCCATAGAAGTCTACAACTTGCAAATTAACAAGCATAGTTTCACTTGGAGATGTCTCTTGTTGAGTTCCTTACTCATTGATTTTCTTCTTGGTTAGGTTCTTATGGAACACCAATGGTTTACACTATTAGTTCCCGATTTAGTGCACCATTGAAACACATTGATTGTTATCTAGCTGATTGCATGGGAAACACCAATCATATTCTTGG
Source organism: Taxus wallichiana var. yunnanensis (assembly GCA_018340775.1). Classification (NCBI taxonomy): domain Eukaryota; kingdom Viridiplantae; phylum Streptophyta; class Pinopsida; order Cupressales; family Taxaceae; genus Taxus; species Taxus wallichiana. Next base: position 428,113,241 of record CM031241.1, on the reverse strand, counting down.
GACATGTTGCTTTGTGCTAGAACCAATGCCCTTTATGTTGAGGCTATGTTTGGGTCATATGACCGTAAAGGTCTAACAGCTTGAGGTTTTCCTTGGTTTTGGTTTTGAATTTGTTTCGTAACTTCTCAAGCTATTTTGAGGTGCTAAAGGATGAGGTGGAGGCTTCAGCTGAACTCTAATTCCTAGGAGTATGTATAGGAGCTAATGTGGGTGTCTAGCTGGTACTTGGGTTTCCTAATTTGGGGTATAGAAGAATGGAGAGCCTAGAGCAAGATTGTCAACCTAAATTAAAAAAATTTAATCTATTATAGAGAGGCTATAGGCTACAGGTAGAGTGGTGCCTCCCATTGATTGAATCATTAAAGATATATCAAAATTTAAAGCTCTAAGAAAGTATAAGAAGGCACCTTCTTCTATGGGCTTTACTACCGCTGCAATCCTTTCCCAGGTCCTTTGAAATCTGAGGTTGAAATCCATCAACTGCTCATTCAAAGATCTCTAGATTGTTGTTACTTACTCCAATAAGGATATGTTATCTCCCTTTTCTCCAAACTAGTCATGAAGAGCTCTACACAGATGGTGCCAAGTTTGAATAGAGCATGTTGTTAGACTGTTGAACCATCAGTGAAGCTTTAACCTTGAGTGAAAAGGCTAAATACATGAATACAATGTCCATCTCAAAGATCTCATGGATTATACATACATTTGTAATGTGTTAAATGTGGTCACTACGAGAAGTCTGGTTTTCTCTAGTGAAATATGTGATGCTCTTTAATGTTGTCATTGGGACTAAATTTTGTGCATTTAGAGCGAGTGGGATGTTACCAGTGAAATTTACATAAGGATTTTGGCTGTGCCACCCCGATTGGCCCGAGGATCCTTGTTGTTTGAATGAATGGCCTTCCAAGAGGAGGTGTTGACAGAGTTCGACTTTGTGGAGATGGAGACCTCTGGGATCTTCTTCCCCTTCTCCCTCTTTCCTATGACAAGTGCAGATAGAAAAATAGTCCCTCTTCTCTAGTTCTTGGCCTTGTTTGTATTCTTCTCATTAACCCGGCAAGCTTGGACTATAGAAACCAGTCAAATTTGTTTCTTTTCGAGTCACCATATGTGTAGTTTTAAAGCTTCTTAAAATCTAGAATCACATGAAGTCCCCATCAATATTAATTTAATAAGGATGGAGATTGCTTGTCCCACCGGGTGTGCCAAAACTATTAGTGTGGTCATACAATGGCATATGATTTGCTCTTTGTAGTGAGACACCTTTGAAAGATGGAAGATGTAACCTCCATGTCCCACCAGCGTGCTAATTTTTTTAGTGCAAAATTGCAGCATGTCCAAATGACCTCTCATATTTTGTGTTTCAAAATGCCATTTGATGTGATTTGCATAACATTGAGTTTTCCCCGAAAGTGTGAAACTTTGCAAATGTGAAAACTCTCCCTATTAAGGTTGGTTCTTATTCCTTAGTCTAGGTGCATATGGGAAATTGTCAAAGGATTGATTCCTAAACCTAATCTAATTTTGCCAAGGAGACAAAGATGAAAGGAATGCAAAAATTAAAACTAAGCTAAATAGGTGATACACCGAAGGAATGTTGAACATTTTTTTTTCGATAGGCACAAATAAAAAGAATGCATATAATAATCAAGCACAAATAACTAGTTTTGCAATGAAAGACTAGAGGAGAGAAATGATGACAAGAAAGGGTCAAAAATTAGACTCAAACATGTATTATTGCTTTACAGATTTGGTACAATTCATTTACAAAATGGCCAAAAGGTAGAAAATGTGTTGTAATATAATGGAATGTATAAAAATCCATGAATTCATTTGCCATAGGAAAAGGGGAGCCTGCAAAATAGAAGGATGTCCAACCCTTTACATTGAGTCTCTACCCTTCTTTATAGATTCAATCACAGAGGGAAGAAAGAAAAAGAAGAGGTAAACCATTTCAAAGCTCAACCACCGCCATCAATGCCTCACGCTAAAAAATCTGTCCCAAAATTTTCTTGATCGTATCAATCACTAGTTTGGCACTTGAAGGAGGAGGAAACAATCGATTAGATTGAATCCTAAATGGTTTTTGGGGAAAATATATCCTTAATTAAAGGCCTGAAAACATTTCTCCATTTTCTCCCAACCTATCCTCTTAAAACTTAAAGTTTTAGATGCCTATGACATAGAAGAGGATGATATATTTCAATGGTGTCTGATTTGTTTTATTTCGAGCCCCGAGTCGAAAGATATGCCCATTTGAAATTTGGATTTGGTGCATACTAAATAAAGAAAACCAATTCAAAAATGGGCCCCCTTTTGAAACTGGACACATGGAGGGTTGGCGTATGTCTGAGGGAAGCCTCTATATTTTACTTTTGAAGTTGCTCGGGGATGACACATGGCTTCTTCCACGACTTAATTGATTTACTTATGTTTTTGGCTAAGTCATTTTCTTAGTGGGGTCATATATCTGACCGGAACATGCAAAGTGGATGGGCACTTCTCTCAAAACCCTCCATTAATTCTTCTCTTGAATTAGCACCATATAGACACTTGACACCCTACACTTGCCTATATTCATGCTCCGAATATTCAACCCAACCTTGTCCCTTTTTGAAATGAGATGCGTGGAAGCTCCTCGCTTACTTAGAAACCCACTTAGGATTTTACCTTTGAAGGAGTGTCGGGTTGACCCCTGGAAACCTCCGTAGGATCTTGGACTTTTCAATGAACTATTTTACCTTTTTGAACCTTGACTGCGTAGCAAGATGGTGCTTGTTTGAGTCTCTCGCTTTTGGATTTACCCTCGAGACGTGCCAAGTTTACGCATGGCACCCTCCGCTAAGACTTCTATACTTATCCCTTTTTAAGGCCCGCCTGTCTACCTTTTGACTTTTAGGTTCAAGCTACCTCTATTTTGGGCCAGGGACACATGGTGGGCTAGCGCTATTCAAACCACCCTTTTGATTCAATTTTGAAGATGTGTCATTTTGACACTTGGCGAAGTCTCTGTCTCCTCCACACTTAGTCGATTTTTAGATCGCTCTAAACTTTTCGAGCCCAAAGAATTAGATCCTTCACCGCTCCTTCTCTTTGAGCTTCGAGCCTCTTTCGACACTATTTTCTCCTTCTTCAACCATGATATTTCATTTCTGAGCCCGCATGTAACTGCTTAATGGATTTAAGGCACATATTTTCTCGACAAAGCCATTTATTGAATCTCTTTTTGCACAGGGTTGTTTGATCTTCGCAGCCCCGCTACTCCATCAGAGAGTCCCTATGCAACCCGTTTGCAAAGTTTGAATGTGTTTTCTCTAGTTCCCCTATGTGTGGGGTCGTGGCTAATCCAATACTTTACCGAGGGCTAAAATATGGATAATAGAAATGGTGGAGATTGAAAAACAAGTACAAGAGGATGATGAGCATTAGTCCTTGTGTTCAAAGTGTAGTATGCACATTGACACTATGTTTGTGGAGACTGTTGATCTCCCACAAGTTGAAAATCTAGTTGAAGAAAAGAATGTGTAAGTTGAAGAATGACTCTCAAGTGTGCAAGGTGACTTTTATGAGTGCAATGATCCAAATTCTCAGGCATGTCAAGAACTCGTTGCATTTATGGAACATTGTAATAACTTTCCAATATCCTCATCGAATGCTACAACTTACCATAGTGGGATTATTTCCATGATGGAATCATAAGTTTCAAGTGTACATTGAACCATGCAGGAAATTTCAAATTCTTCCCCTCCTTAATTCTTTTAAAACTCTAATTTATTAGATGATTTTAATCTTTCAAATTTTATGATTGAAGATGATGAAGGTCATGGAGAATCAACTTCTAATTTAGGAAACATCATGAGGGAGGTTAAACCCTTTGCACAGCTTAGAGAGCAAAGAAGCTAATTGTCTCATGTCATATTTGGAGAAGTATTTGGATGTAAAAGAGACTATATAAATACCCATTTATGTTATTCCATTATCTAGCCTTCAATGTAAGTTCTCTATTGTAGGAAATACTCAAGGACCACATGTAGTTTTAAGTTATCCTTTTGATTTTGAAATGGGGAATTGGATCTTCTAAAACATTCATTGAAATAATAAATAGAGGAGCATGCAGGAGAAACTAAGTTAGATTCAAAAGCTTTGTGTTGATATGATTTTATTAAGAGATTATTACTTTAAATTGTGGAGTTATATTTGTTTGATGAACAAGTGACGGTGGAGGAAAAGAAAGGAGGTGTTGCTTTCCTTAATTTTCCTAAAAGCATGAAGTGCAAGAATTTGATCTTATAGGTTTCATGTGGGATGAGGAGGTTAAATATGTATAAAAATTTTATCTTCAGATGAAAGTGGAATTCCTATATGAGCAATACTCTTCAAACACTTGTAGATATTTTCAAGTGATTCCATTAGAGCTTGTAAGTGGTCCAAAGCAGCTGCATGTCATGGAGGAACTTATTGTTATCAAAGAAGGAAAAATAAATGGAGAGGACATCAATTAAGTACCATTCATTCATATGGGAGGAGAGTTGTTTAAAAATGGGGAACAAGAGGAAAATCAGATCATAGACAATCATTATTTACAATGAAGTATTCTGTCAAGTACTTGTCAAAATTACAGTTTAGGGTAGAAGGAAAATTCATAGGGTTGGACCATGTCCCAAAAGGTATTTGGATTCTTTGGAGACAAAAGGGAAGTCACATTCGATCACATTCATTTCAGAATGTGAGGATGAATTTCACATCCCCAAGAGTCAATTGTTATGCCTCTACAAGACAAATACAAAGCAACTAAACGAAGCATATTTCCTCTTTGTAGTGGATGCCTTGGTGCACCAAATGAAGAATTGGGCATGCTTCAATTTTTTACATTTAGTTTCAGCGATGTCTATTGTCACATCATCTACATGGCTTCCCATTGTAAGGACAAGAAGTTATTTTACACAACCAGTTGCAGGGTTTGTTTAGTTCACCGATACTTCCTTAGTGTAGGGTAGTAATAGGTTTTATTTTAGTAGAATAAGTGCATTTCACACCCTACATGTTTCAATTGGGGCATGTATGGTTTTCATCTTTAATGTGTTTTGTTTTCTTGTCGCTCTTGTGTTGTTATGCACATTGTTTCATCATTGGAGGTTTTTCAAGGAAGAGAAAGGTTCAAGGTTTCATAAAAAGTTTCAAGATATCCCCAATTCCTCAACTTCTTTGTTCAAAGTTTTTGCAGATGCTCTAAATTCCAAGTGTTCATTAGATTCAATATACTTTATGCTTAGCATTCTAGGGAGGTCCAATATCAGAAATGTTCAAGGAGATTCAGGACGGGTTCATTTATTATCCTTCATTCTCTAACAGTCATTCCAAGTTTGGGAAGTAGGATGTCATAATGTTTAGGTAACTTGAGAATAGGAAACTCATGATTTAGGTTCAGTTTGGGATTGATCACATGAATCCATGCCTAACTAATAGACAAGGCTACTGGAACCATGCTTAAGAAGAAAGAATTCTCTAGAAGTCACCAAAAATGTTATCCATTCCCCTAGAGCAAAAATGGACAACTGGGGTAAAATTGCACCCTGAGACTGAAAATTCAATTATGAAGAATTCGTGGTTATCATGCATAATTATAATCGTTTAGAGTGTTTACGATCATCTTGGATAGTTTTCTTTTCTTTTCTCGGGTCAAGGAGGTTTGATTTTTTCTAGGAACATAATAATTATATTTGTGTGCCCACCTCTGACCAATGAGGGAAAAATATGGTAAGAATCGATATACAATTTTTCAGATGTCTTATTATACCTCCAGAGATCAATTTGTTCACAAAAAGGGTTCAAAGTTTGGACAGGGCTAGTGCAAGGTTAAAAATTTGGAGAAAATAGATGTTTGGGGCTCAAGAGCTAAAGTAGCTCGCCGAGCTTCTTGGTGAGCTCACATGAGGTAATATCACCGAGCTACCCGAGTGCATAGGAGACAGTGTATTATTCATCTCGATCTGATTATTATGTTTTACATAGTGTTAATGAGGGACTTGAGTCATTTCGGTTTGGAGATAGTTTGGGCAAGACCAATGAAATCGAGCTAGCTGTTTGATGGGGTTCGTTGCATAAGAGATGTCGAGCTCGCAGATCATGAGTCACAAAGATGGATGCCAAGTTTAATAAGATCGAGTTCCTTTTAGGTCTATTGAGTTGATGTTTGGAGATGCCTAGATTTATACAATGGTGGTTGAATTACCTTCAAAGGGAGAGCTCAATTGACTAAGGATGGTCGCAGATAAGGAAATGTTTGTTTCCGCATCAAAAGAACATCGAGTAGCGCGTTTCTTGATTGCATTTGAGAGGTCACAAAGGTGTTTGAGAAAATGAAAAGCTTCATAGTGAAATAAATTTTGGGCTCAGCTCTATACAAGGGAAACTCGCAATCACAGTAAAATGGTTATCTTGAAGAAGATGAGCTTCATGGTGATGTAGGACGACACGATTCGGTGATAGAGATAATCAACTCATGCTCACAGTTTGTTGGAGATGTCTAGTTCAAGCTCAGCATAGGAGCCATGCACATCACTGAATGTTGAGCTAATGAAAAACTCAGGATTAGAAGAAGATGGAGGATGAAATTAAGGTGAACCAAGCCATTTAAAGACTCGATATATGTATCTACTATCTCGGAGAGAGAAAGAGCAAGCCATTGTGAAGTTTGATGGAGAGGAGCCCGAGCTAACCAAGATGTGAGATTGAGCTCAACATTTGCAGTGACGGACCAAGTTGTATTAGAGCAAGACAACTCATTACAAACGAATTGTTGGGATAAAGAGAAGGGTTATCTGACTAATCAAGGTAGAAAAAGATTAAACGAATTAATTTGAGATATAGATTGAGCTCGTTTAAGGAACCTGGTGGCTCAAAATATCATGAGGGCCGAGTTGTGATTCTAATTTTATCGTCGATGATCCCGGGCACACTGAGAAAAAATTCACAACAAGCTGAGGAATTCTGCGTATGGGTTTTGGTCATCAGGCCATCAAATGACTTGCAGTAATCATACATGGCAGAGGATTTTGAAATTCATGTGATAAGCTTGCACGTGGAGAACCCAACATTGGATGTCTGAGATGAAGTATCTCAGTCGAATCCTGCGAATAAAGGAAGATCTCAATCGGAATTAGAAAAAGATTCAGGGTGTAGTAATGCTCGTGAGAGTGATATGGCTTGGGCATGAACTCGGGAAATGGAGAGTCGGTCATTGGGAGCCAACATGGTTGGAAATAATGCACATTCAAGTCGTTCGGGTGTGGGTTTGGGTAAGCACATCAAACTTTAGGGTGAACGTGAATATCTACTCAGCTTGGGATCATCGTTGGCTGTGTCAATCAAGGAATGTAAAGGATTTAAGCTCGTGTAGATTGGCTCGCCAAATAAATAGGATCATGGAAATCAGGATGGTTGTTTAAGGATCTTAGTTGGGGAATTCGGCCACATGATGAATGAGCCCAACGAGGTGTTGGATGAATAAAACTTAGTGGGTAATAGCTCGATGGTGAAATCCCACCAAAATCCAGGTGTAAGCTCGATGCACAACAAACTCGGCTTGGAGCTCAGCTCACAGTGGAATACTGTAGGTGGTGAATAGGCTCAATATGTGCAAGCTCATCCTTAGTCGAAGTCGAGCTCAAAATTGGCTTTGGAAAACTGAGGATTGAGCCATTTTGGATGACTCACATGAGGGGCTCGTAGTGTCTATGCAGCAAAGGAAGAATATCATTATGTATTTCGGTAATTTTTTAGAGTTTGGGGAATTTAAAGCGAAGTGAGTTGAACATTTCAGGATCAGCAAGTCATTTCGGAAGTGTGTTTCAAGGATTTCCTTTTCGGATTTTGTTGAGGAAATTTTTTTAAAACAAAAACAAATGTCTGAAGTCCGAAAGTCTAAATTTCAAACTTTCGGACATTCGGGATTCAGGATTCTTAATGTGGATGGAGCTTAGTGTTTCACGGAAGCCTGGGAACGTCTGAAATACGATTTGATTTGGTTAATGTATCTCTGGGGTGGTTTCTAGGTTAAATTCCGAGACAAGTGTTGAGTAATCAAGAGCACATGGAGAATATTTAAGAGGCAATGTTAGTGGTCCGGGTCAAGTGCCCAACTCACGACTGGTTTGGAACGAGTCAAACGGTGAGTTGGAGACTGACTAGTGAATACGTGGTAAGTGTTTGAAATGGTTAGTCGGGTGGCATTAAAGAATAATTGTGTGACTCGAGTAAATGTTACGTTACGTATCGAGTTGAGTAAATCTAACCTGTCATCATTTTTAGGAGCTTGGTGTCAAGAGCAAGTGGAATTTGAAGTAAATGAATGATGTCATGGAGTATGGGAACCGCTCGAGATGGGAAAAGAAATAACTCAACGAAATAATTTTGGAGTTCTTTGAGCTATCAAATCATTTAATTTGCTACGCTGATGTTGGGATACCCAAAAAGAGACTTTTGCTCAAAAGGCCACAACTTTCTCCCTGTTTTCCCGTGTTTCACAAAATTATAGTTGATGAAATCGGGGGAACGAGAGCTACACCATGGAATCACATGAAGATGAAATTTTGGAGGTTTTGCATTCCAAATTTTTAGGTTTTCCTCATTCCTTGAGTGGTGCCTGGAAAGGTGGAGGTGTAACTAATGAAGCAAACATGACCAACAATAATGATTAATTATTTTGTACATTCTGTGTTTGCTTCTAGGGTTTTTTCCTTTTTTATCTCAAGGATCTAGAGTTTCTCATAAATGTAAATGGGTATTTATTCTAAGAGCTAGACACTTTTCTATCTTCTCTTCTCTTCAAAAGATGAGATGTTGTGAATTTATAGGCTCTCCAGTCTTTCTTATCAAATTGTAATGGCAGCCTATTCCTTTTCCTTGATGTAATGATGCATTGTGCAAGTGCTTTAAGTAATGGAATTTATGTTTTGAGATTAGTTATATATCCTTTCATGATTTTTTTGCTTCTATTTGCCTCTCTCATGTTTGCAGGTGAACTGTGCAACAAGGGTTTCTTTTGTAAGTTTTGGAGTTCATTGTGCTAATCAAGTAGTCGAGTATTGCATGCAACTGAGTTGTGGTGGTTGATTACCCTTATCAAGTTCATCCTTCTTCACCGGAAGACTAATAAATTGTTTGTCTCGATCAATATTAAAAAGGGAATGCATGCTTCCTAGTTTGTGGTATTCTTTACCCTCAGTAAGTTACAATAGGTGAAGTTGACTTGTGGTGCACACACCCTCTTCAAATTAACCCTTCCTGAGTCTAGGAAAACCATTTCTTACTACATCACCACTTCTAGTATAGGTTTTATTTCCTTACAAATCTCTCTCCCTAATCCCTTGAAATGTTAGCATAGGTCTAGTTAGCCATTTTCTTGCATTAGGAGTAGTGTAGTGCTTAGTTTAGGAAAAGGAAGCTATCCTTCTCTGGAGGTTCACCTCAATCCCAAGTCCCACAGCTTGAGAGGTGATCGCATGTTACCCAATCAAACCGAATGTCATGTTCACCTTCAAGGCATTCAGGGGGTGCCATGATTTGGCAATAACATGTACTATTGGCCCACAATTAAGCAAGATTACCTTGAATATGCTACTTATTGTGCAAAATTTGAGAAACATGGCAATCTCCTTCATGCACCTACATATGACCTTCAACCCATTACACTAAGCTAGCCATTCTCGATGTGGGAGCTTGAACTAATTGGTATGATCAATCTTGAATTGTATGATAGACACAAATTCATCATTACAACTATTGAATACTTTACCACAAGGGTTGATGTGTATCCCCACAAAATGACCACTCAAAAATCAATTTGTAACTTTCTCACCACACATATTATCACATGTTTTTGTGTGCCTTCTGCTATAATAGCTGATAATGGAACTTCATTCAAAAATAAAGATGTCAAGAAATTTTGTGCTAAATTTAAAATCAAAAAATTCTTCTCTACACCTTATTATCCACAAGGTAATGGTCAAGTTGAGGCCACTAACAAAACTATTGTCACAATTTTGTGCAATACCATTGAATCTAGTGGTACCGATTGACATAAAAAATTATTTTACGCACTCTGGGATTATGGTATTAGCATTTGTACACCTCCTAATGCTACTCCTTTTTCCTTAGTTTATGGTGTTGAGGTTGTTATCCCACTTGAACTCGAGATACCATCCTTACGGATCTCTCTCAAAGGAATCCTCAAAGACAATGAATATCACGAAAATTGATTACATGAACTAGAAATGTTAGACTCGGATCGTGTCAAAACACCGAACCATTTCCGCGCATATCAATCTCATTTACCTTATACCTACAATCAAAATACTTACTCTCAAGAGTTCAACATCGTGACCTCATCCAGAAGAGAATCAAAAAAATCCAAATTTGGAGGAACCTCTCAAATGCAGAAAATTCAAAATCATTTGGCTTGGTCCATACATTATCACTAATAAAATTGGTGGTGGAATATATCCCCTCATCACCCCGTTAGGTAAAGCATTTAAAAATACACTCAACATTTAATTCATCTTAAGAATTATTACACTTAGACTACCACAATGCGATCATTACCCGATGATGCACTATTGTTCTTTTTTTCACACTTGACTGTTGAGGGATTACTACATATGAACCCCACACACTACACAATAGGTCCTACACACTGCAAATAGTCACATATTACATGTCATACGTCATACATGATGCTAGTTATCATTATGTATATTTCATACGACACATCTAACATCATACACTCTTCATTCTACATAGTGCATTATTAGTCTATCTACATGCATTACATGTCACTTTGTTACACTTTACATATTTTCCACATCTTGCATTGTATTCTACACATCACATATTTAAACATTCTCCTCATCACATGGTCATTTTTCATTATTGCATCTCCTATGCGCTACACTCGCTACACTATGTTTCACTTTACTTCCTTCGTCCATACTTGAGTATCGAGGGCTTGTAAATCAAATGGAACTTACGCTCATTACACATGTAATAATCCTAGGCTAGTGACATACGATTTAGGGTAAATCATCACCAAATTTATCATTTTGTAGTGTTATACACCTTAGGTTACATCACCACTCCCTCCTTTCATATTGTATTTATATACACTTAGGGATAAATCATCATTCATCCATTCATCTTATAGTTATATATGCTTAGGATAAATCATCATTTATATGTTCATTTAGTTTTGATACAGGATTTGGCTCTAGGGTTCATTCCTACATCATCACTAGGTCACATCTTTCACTACACCTACACATCCATCACAACGTGTTTGATATAACACACTACTCGACCATTTCCCGATGACGCAATCTCCTTTAAAGTTCATTGTTAACTATTGAGGGAAATAAAAATAACCTTACTCAGTATACACTTCTATTCACTCAGGGGAACACACCTCTTATAAATCAAGCTTGCATTCCATTCCATCCATCCCCAACATATTGCATTATTTTTGGGGCATTTACTCATAATTACTAGTGTTTTACATGATAAATTTACTACACATGCTAGATTGATTTCTTATATGTCATTATCTATACCATCCAAACATTCATGTTCAAACCTTTTTCTAATTCTGATCACGATATATATCATTCATATGCAACATGGATGCTCGCATTCTACCCTTCCTACACCAATCACCTGGGACATCCACATTTTTCTCTCACATGAGCTATTGATTGATTTTTTACTTATCACTTTACATTACTTTGTTATTCACACTTTTACATATTGGCTATTTCTCTAACATGCTAACGGGTGTTCCATGTGCAACACTTGTTTTGTATGATGACATGTTTCCATGACTACTATTTTTTATTGTTTGTGCTTTTCTTTCATTGTTTGTATCTTATATATGGGGCTTGCCCTATTTTTGGTGTGCACACTTGTTTGTTGTTTGATGTCATGATGGGATTGTGTGTATTACAACATCACAAGTGATGTCTTATGTTTTTTTCCAATATTTTGGGGCTTACTTTTCATATTACATGTTTACACTCACTGTTCTTGGTGGTTTTTCCATTGTCTCATACTTTACACTTGTTTTCTACATGCATTATTTTTCATACTAAAAATTATTATTGGCTAGCCATCCTCGTTTTTGTGCACCTTGTTTCTACCGACACATTCCCTTCCCTATAGGGAATATTTGTAGAGCATATGGGGTTAGTCATCTTTTGGGGCCACATGTGCCCCTAAAGAGGGTAGAATAATTTGGGGTTTTCACATACTAACACGAGATTCTACACTAGTTTTGTTAAGTTATATAGAGCGAGTGGGTCAGAAAATTCTACAAACCCCCTACACATCGATTTTTATAGGACATGGTGTCTTTATAATTTTGGGAATTAATTAAAGGATTAAAGGTTATAGTGGTTGTGCCTCTCTACACTAATATGACCAACATCCGATCACCCAAAACCTAGGAAAATATAAATATATCTTCACAAGAGCATTTCCTCCCTTCACTTCTTCAGCTATGGTGGTGTGATATTTCCCAAAACCTCACAAGATGTGATATCATTCTACACTTTCTTTCTCCACATGGATATGTTCACATGTTCCATTTACTTTTGTTTATTTTACACTTACATGATTTCATATACATTTGTATTTTTACATTATTTTTTTAAACTTACATACATACATATTTCAATAGTTTATTATTTTCTCCTTGCATATCTATCCATATGAGAAACAAATATTCAAATTGGGGAAACAACAACAACATCATTAACAATAACACTTCACGACAACACACTAGTTACTAATAATGTAGGTACATTACACACTATAACAAATATAGACCCTTAACCTAGGTTCACTCTAATATATTTTTCTTTACACATTTTTCATCCGTAGTTTTCATACTCCTCCATCGTTTGATTACTCCATGTTTTTTTCTAGTCCTTCAAAGTGTGTTTCTATTACACTTTTCATGGAGATCAGGTATACATCTCTATCTAATTTATTTTACCGATATTTATGCTCATGAACACAAAGTGGGGCAAAAAGTAGTCACAAACTCATGCACTTTAGACATTATTTATCCCGGTATCATACTACAATTTAGAAGGTTCTTGAATGAATAAATTACTAATCAACCCCCATATTTTCCCAGTTTGTTATGGTCATTTCCCAATATTTTATCCTTGATTAGGTGCTCGTGCTTTCCGTTGGCGTCTTTGTCCCACCAGGGGTTCCCATGTAAATTTTTCACTATCCCACCACTTTTTTGGGATCTTTCCAGCCATTTGACATCTTTATACTTATTTTGGTTGGCATTTTTCAGGGTTAATTATGAAATTAGATCAGAGAAACCTATAAATATAAAACTATGAGACAATGATAAGGTATCTTTCATCACTTAATATATCACATAATCAATAGTTGCATCCATATATTGTATTGAGATCACTTGCATCCGCATCTATATCACACTTCATCATAGGGGAGGAATTCTATTATATTTCATGCACACAATCTATTCTATTTTCTACACAAAGTTATTTCATGCTAATTCACAAAGTGCGACTAGAAAAAGAGCAACCTACGACATGTTCACACACACTTTAACATAGAACTACATAAGGTATAAGATGTAGTGCAATGCTTAGTTAGTAATTCCAACATTGTGGCAATTGAGGTTAGTTTGACCCCTTCGTCCTGCAGTTTTTTAGGGTTTGATGCATGTTTTTGGGTATTGTAGGTCTTTCTTTCATCTATGAGTATTGGCGACATCTAATGCAAGAACAAGAAGTTCATGAAACACATAGTGAAGGTTCCAAATCATCTTCTAGCCCCACACATATCAATTTTAGATTGTTTTCATAGACTAGGGTGCCCAAATTGTAGACCAGAGTGCCCGTAGGTGCCCCAATCCTCCTTTAGGTCCTTCACTTCAAAAAGATCCTCCAAATCCACCATTTTTGGGACTCTCCCACAATCATTCTTGCTTCTGATTTTTCTAGTCACCTCTACGACACTCTCAGACATGCATTTATTATTCAGCTTTGTTCTTTTCTCTTCCTTCTTGCATATTAGAGTTAAAATTTACATTCACATAGTTGTTTAGCTTAATTGCATACTTCATTATTACATTTTTTCTATATTTACAGATGTTCATATATTAGATTAACTATCCCCATACTACACAATTAGTCTATTTTTATTTAATTAGTTTCTATCATGCACATTCCTTTCCCTATGTAGGGACACATTCTCAAATCAACATTTGGTCCTCTCTTTGGGCCAAATTCTCCTAGCCATCTCACATGCACCCCAAATGAGCAAGGCATACATTGGGTGAATCATTCACCCCATACAATAGTACATCATAGTTGAGAGTGGAACATAACAATATACAAGCTTACATACATGACAAAAAAATTGACTTGGGTCCTCAATTTGACATAGACATCGGCACCAAAATATAGACACTAGTGCTTTGGAACTCCATACCTATTTTAGGTGTCTATGTTTTGGGGAAAGATATAACTACTTTCTAAAATTAGCACAATTTTAAAATTTTACGATCATTTTCATAGGATCAAGCACTAGCCTTATAATACGTAATACATGCAATCTCCTACAATCTCCTTCAATTAAGATAATTTGTACATTCATAGCAATATGGAGCAATAAAGAACTAAAAATGGATCAAACCATCTACAAGTGGTGTATAAATTTGAAATGCAAATACATCGAAGAAGAGTAACACTAGACCTCACTCTCCAACGCTCTTCTATCGTGGCATGAGATCACCCAAAATATCTTTTTGGCATCATATCACCCAAAAACATCACTCTCTGTATGAGATGAACTAAGAAATTACTCTTTTACATCACTTTAGGAAATTTTCTATCCTTTTCAATCTTCAAATATTAAGTGCATAGTTTCCTTTTTAACTACTTTTACACACATTTGCATATTTTTACATACTTTTTAATATTTTTTATAATACATGACTTGATTACTCTTTTGATCTTATTTTTAGGTGCATCCTTAATACTCATCTAGAATAATACCTACATCAAGTGCAACAATAGGTACAATATGGTAAAAAAATACACTTCACCACTCGGACCATTTCCTCTTTTTTTAGCTTACACGCATCATTTTTTATCACTTCAATATTTTACTTGTCTCCTTGACACACTATTACCATCACACTATACATGGTTCTCGTGTATGCATTTCTTATCTACATTACGTTATCGAGTATTCACTCAACAACATAAAGTGGGTGAAAATGTAGATACAAAGTCACTCATGTACATTTCTATGTCCTAAAAGCATAGTTACATGCATATGATCCCTAAGTGAGTAAAATAGTAATTGAAATCTACCTTTGGCCTTTTACTTTGTATCTATTCTTCTTTTTGGTCTTCTATACCCCACATTCTAGTCCATAGTTTACTTGCTAATATTTTATGACTATAGACACCAGCACCCAAACAACCTCATCCTTCCAGGTTCCCTTGATCCTTTTTTATATTACTCACTTATTTTGGGTCTCTTTTATCTTTTGGGATTCTTATTTTCTTATGTGTCGGCCTTCCAAATTTGTCAATTGTGAAATTCAACCAAGGGAATCATATAAATACAAAAGCATGTGACCAAATCAAAGGAAAAATATCTAAACATATATTATCATCACCTAATGTTGCATCCGAGGCATCTAAGAACATAAAGGGAATAAATCTATATTTCATTCAATGGAAAAAAACTTCATTCATACACTTCATAAAGCAAGGGGAAGTTAATTTTTCAATCGAAACATATATTTACATTTGTACATCTAGCTATCACCCACTATCACATGCATTTTCACAAGGGATTCCTAGGGTACCATTCTATCACATACACATAAGACCTACATGGTGTTTGAGATGAGTTAGAATGCTCAATCATAAGTTCACTTAGTCGGGTGACCATCGTGGTCGTCTTTGACTCCAAAAATTACATCTTTTGTTTATGGGATTTAATTTATTTTGAGGGTTTTATAGGTCATTATCTATTTTTAGGTTATAAGAGAATTCTATGATCATCTAATGATATACATGTAACAAAAATGACTATCACCATGTTGGTAAGAACAATTTCTAGTTGAAAAAATTGGTGTGTTTGCACCAACTCTCTTAGACTCTAGGTCCCTCTCCTTAAACGGTGTAAATCCATTTATCATACGTGAATGAAAATAAAATTTGTGGGTTTCCTAGAGGATGGGGATCTAATGGGAACACTCCATTGAAACTACGGAGAATACTTGCAATTTCTTGGAAGGGAGGAATTTTCTTAGTAGCTAGGAAATGGAATTGGAAATAAGGAACGAGGGATTAATATCGCAGTAAAAATTAGATTCATGCAATGATTAATCAGATCATGTTATCACACAAAATTAGAAAGAAAACAAACTTTTTATTAACACAAAGTCTCATTAATTACATCATCAACAAAAGTAATAAACTCCTTTTTTCTTTATTGATACTTTGGAAAAGTTATACATAAAGAGGAATGTAAGAAACATATGAGAGGAAGAGAAGAGGAAATTTTATATCTCTTTTCATTTTCACATGTAGTTATCTACTCCTAAGCATAGAAATTGACAATCCTTAAGAACGAGGAAGTCATTCAAATTTATATAATTTGAGAAGGCTCTTCACATGCCTCACACATTACCCGTCATTTTTCCTAGAATGATGACTCTTTGAGTCCTTAGGAATGAAATAAAATACACTTTTATTAATTAATGGTGACTTATTATAATGTCAAATATATTCATATTTAAATGAATAAAAAACGTCATGATTAATCGTAATAAATAAATGAGAAAGGGGGAGAGAAGAGGAGAAGAAATAAGAAGTGCTCCAAAGCATGGATGAAGATGCATTTTCCTTCAATTAAGATCCACACCGGAGAAGTTGAAGATGTAAACTAGCCTTTGATGACCCTCTCGTAACATGGCTATAGTGATTGGAAATATCTGATGAAGTTCACTTTGAACACTTTTCCCTTGTACATGATGATCAAAATCAACCTCTTGTATGATACACGAGATGTTTCGTAATGCCAAATGAGTGTTTAGAAACAATGTTGAGATTCCCTTATGTGAATTCAAGATGACATGTAAATGTTGTTTATGATGATCCCCTTGATGCTTGATTGATCAACCACCTAACCTCACTAAGCTCATTGAGATCGCTTAACCCGTCTAACTAAGTTCATTTAGTTTGGCTTAATTTGAATAAACCAATGAGCTCAATCAACTTTCTCCTCGAGGGAGAGCCAATTATTTTTTCATTTTTGCATATTTTATTACACTAAAAAATTCCTCCATATTTTTCTTGTTGTGACCCGTGATGTTCTGTTTAATATTTGTACACCACCGTAACCAAATTGATGTCTCCAGTCCTTTGTAAAGGATGAATTACCTTTCTTCAGAAATGTCATCACCTGGGAACCCGATAAACATGTTAGAAAGTAGAGATATGGAGGAAAAATTTCCCACTATCTTTTTTTCACTTGGAATTAGCATTTACTATGTTTTAGTAAATTTATATTTTTGTTGTTTTCACCTTTGATCACCTCATTTGTTCTTCTATATCTTCCTATACACGTTGCCTTTGAGTAATTTTCCCACTCCAAGTATACTATTTATAGTAAGTGCTCGTGTAGATACTTAATAATTTTTAAAATTACATTTCCAAAAATTATATTTCTATGAAAACACCTCCACTTCAATATGTATTGTCTCATGATCTCCCGTACACATTTTTAGGTCAATTAGATCACCACATCAATGGGAAATACAATTTTTTAAAATGAGGGAACAAATTTAGGTTTTATTCTCTGTAAAAATTAAGGCCATGTATATCATTGCTACCACTTAGGTTATGAGGACACTTGGAAATTACGAAGAATGCAAAAATCCCCACCTCGATCGATGAATCATTTTTCATGATATGAAGATTGTTTCTTCACGGGATACAAAGTCAATTGGGAAAAAAATGAACTAGAGATCTAAAAAATTGAATTTTTATGGAAATATTATTTCCATGACCATAGAAAAAAAGATATGAATGCAAGGGGAAAATGGAAATGGAATAATTTAGAAAAGATTCTCCAAATTTTTAGTAGAAAACGAAGAAAAATGAGGGGAGAGTGGAAAAATCACTAAGTGCTAACTTTTATTCTTTTAGAGAGAGAGAGAGAGAGAGAAGGGGGATGCATTTTTCTATTCCACTTGTCCCCAATGAAAGGGAAAAATTTACACAAAAAGTGTACCTTATCCCCAAGGTGACAAGTAGCATACATGCATTGACGGATTTTGGTGTTAGAAAATGCTAAAAAGTTCCTATATAAGCGTACTGGGGTCATACGATTTGTCCATGAGGCCTAACACGGGGTAGTAAATTTAATTCCCCATTGTCCCCTTGTAAAGGGATGAAGGGAATAGAAAAGTGATATTTGAGCATCATGATGACTTTTAGAATTGTAAAATATTTCAAATTCTAGAGAAAACTTGAGAGAGAGCATGAAAATGAAGTTATCAGGACTCCTAGAGGTCTTTTGGGAACTTGTTTATATGATTTTACATTAAAAAATTATTTGGAGAAGAATGAGATGGGTCTTGAGGTCTGGTTTGGCCTTCAAAACCTTTAAAATTTACCTTTTTCCTTATATCGTTTCCCCTAAGAAGCGCTAATGGATTCTAAAACTTTGAATATTCTAACTTGTAGAGGATCGTCTTAGATTTTCAATGAGTAATTTTTCCTCTTAACTCCTTATGTAGCTCCCAAAATTAGTGACGAAGATCATACCTATATGTTTTAAATACCTTCTCCTTGAGGGGATGAGGTTGGGTCATATTGAAAACCATTTGGAAGGAAGGGGAAGTGAACATTTTATTTTCCCTTGTCCCTTTAAAAAGAGATGAATGGGACACAAAAGTGTTCCTTAGTATCATGATGACAAGTGGCACGTTGTGATTACGTGATGGAAGGACCTATAATGAGATGGAAAAGAGATTAACATGGTCATGTGAGGGTTTAAAATATCCAAGCCGGGGAGAAATTTATTGTGCCCCATTATACCTTGGAAAGGGACAATGGGAAAAAAAAGACAGCCTTATCCTCATTATGCCATGTGGAAGTTAAAAGTTTGGTTAAGGATGCAACTTGCACCTTAGAGAGGAGCGTGAAAAGATGATACCGAGCTCTGATTGTACTTTTTTAGTGCTTATATGAATTTGACTGAAAAGGAATTTTGAGAAGCATGCGATGGGTATAAATGTCTTATTCATCAATCACCATTTTCAAACATGGACGTTTTGATTGGGACTGCAAGTCATTACTGTGAAGAATGAGTTGTGGAATGAAATATTTGAGTGTTGTGAAAACGTCAATATTACCACCATGTAGGAAATTGAACTGTATTTCTATTGATATTTTTTTCTTCCAAATAATTCTTAAGCTCCCTAATTATATTTTGAATCTCAAGTTCTTCTTTAAATAGCAAGATCTTTTGTCCTCCAAAAACCTACTTTTGGTAAACTTGCTACCGAATCTCCAAACTTCCCTAAGTATTTCCGAAATCACTTCCACAATGATATTTTTTCATGAACACAGCTTGGTGGGTTCAGACTTGAAATCAGCTTTGAAAAATATGTAATGATCTTAGAAAGACTAATTATAACCATTCCTAAGCCTCGCCTAAAGATCCACCTTGAAAAGCATTGTCTCATAAGAATCATGTGAACTTGTTTTCCTCCTTTTTACATATGGGTGAGGTTGGGACCACATAAATGGGAATTACATGGATGGGGATAGGCCTGACAAAAGGGATGCATGTACCTAGATGGGTTTGTGCGAAGGTGTACGATTAAAAATTTTAACACTAGGGTATAATTATCTGGTTTTTATGTCGATTTTTTCCCTTACAAAACCTAGGACAACAGTTGGCTCTTACTTAGGGAATAATTTTTTATTGAATAAAGTGGGGAAAGGATGATAAGGAACTCTAGAATGTCATTTACAATTTGGACCATTACCCTATACATTGGGCTTCACAAAGACATAAAAAGTAATAGATAAAATAAGAGTACACACACACACGTGCAACAAAATGGAAATGCACAACACACAAAATGGAAAAAAACACAGATAAATAACCTTTGGTGTAATGTGGGGGACGACCCACTTTCACTCTATCAAATTTTTTTCACAAGTTGTATCCAATAGGGTAATACTTGAGTGAAGATGTTTTGTGAACCCATTGAATGGTTATAGAACATTACCTCCCTCCCTCAAATGATTATGAAAGCCGGGTGATTTCATGAATCTTTGTATACTTTGGAGGAATGATCCTACATGACCCCTTTTCTAATAAAAATTCACTTAGATATTCCATTACTCTTATTTTCTTTGAATTTAGTTTCAGAGTGTAAATTGCCTTCCATGTTCACCGACATTGTTGATTTCTTATTTATCATGTCATAATTTCCCCATGCCCATTCTTTGTTTAAATTTACTTTGAATATCCTCAAAGATCCTTCTTTCCCAAATTCATGTTATTGAAAAATATCTCATCAGAGGCCTTGAATTTAACATTTTGTTTGATTCCATTATAAGGGATTTAAAAATTGAGTGAATAATTAGGAACAACCTCAAGACTTAGATTAGGATATTTAGCACCTTCTTCCGCATTCAATATTTCTTCAAAGAATCCTCATTTAGAAATTCAAGGAAACCATTTAGAATTATTGCTTCATCATTCAAGCTTATTTCATTACAATAATTATTTTTCTAGGGATGTCTTGACCTTGACGACCTACAAAGTCTTAGTTTAAACTTTTCATCATAGAAAGATTCCTCTACTTTGAATGGAAAAGAGAAAACTTCAATTTCTTCATTACATCCATCCATCATCTTTAGCTCGGGGGGACATTTTTTTCACCTTGATAGGATTCATCATGACCAATTTTTTAATTGGTTGAGAACTCATAATTATATATACACTTATCTTGTAAATCCATATCTTGCATCAAGAGTTCAAGACGTAGTTCACGGTCTTCTATTTCGTTTGTAATTCTTAAGAGTTCTTATACATAATTTTCCTTCAACTATTTCAAAGCCACATAATAATTAGGATTTTAATATTTATGGATGACATGATCAAGATAATTTTCATCTCTAAATGGGATTGAGAACACCTAGATATCATGTGGAAGTACATCAATTTATTTGTTCATTTGCAACTCATAAAGAGCCACTTCCTATTCTTCATGGATAACATTAACCCACAACTCGGGGATATCCTCTTGCAACTAAAGTTTTTTCAATAATTCTTAAAGATTGATATCCCCTTCAAAAAGGATGTTTGGTCCTATCAAGGCAAGAATTTCATCCTCTTCTTTAGTTGTTACGAAGTTCTTCATCCTCTCACTAGTTTAGTATAGAATATCACTTTCTTGATTTCCTAAAATTTTTGTTGTGAATCTCATCTTTTTCACAAGAATAAACTTTTCCATCTCTTTTAACTAGGATGGCTATAGAAGACCAATTCATCTAGAATTTTCTTCCCAAGTTTTGGTAGAATCTTATACCTAAAAATATTTTATATGACGATGGAATGTCTGCTCCCAAGAAATTCACCGACAACCTTTTTTTCTAGGAATGCAAAGAGGGAAACCTCTCTGCATGATTTATATTTCCCACAAGTCGGACCACCTTTTATTTCATGGAGTAAAATGATCCAATGGCCTTCATTAAGGTGATTTGGAGACCAATGACCACCTTTATAGGCATTACATTTTCAGAAGCATCTGAATCTATTATGTAATTATTCAACCAATATCTTCAAAAATAAGGGAGACAAAGAAAGGGTAAATCTTACCATTATTTTATGCACTTAGAACAAATATGTTTTGTATGGGAGGTGTAGGTTGTGATGGCAGTAGAACCTTAGTATTGGGACTTATAGTGTCATGCTTTGAGATTCCATCCTTGATAAAATTGATGTGCCTATCAAATTTCTCTACAGTGTTTGAAAAATTCAGCTTTGGAAATCTAAAATTTTATTTTGTTTACGTGTTCATTGATATCGAGATAAAGCTAAGGTGGGTGAATCTATTGTCTCACGGTTAATGGGATTTTTAAATTATAGAGGTGATGCTACCTTTGATGATTGAACACTTTTATTGGGTGAGGTAGTGGGTTTGGAACGGGTCACTTAATTTGGAGGTGCATTAGAAGCTCTCAAAATACTATATTTTTAAGGATTATAGTTGGGTTTAGATGCAGCATGGGAAGACTTACTTGGAACATCCTGTGCCCTCTTGCTTGCACTAGCGCTATGATTCTCCAATGCATACTTCATGGAGGGAGGAAGTGGATATCCTCGATTGATTATTTCAATTTGTATAGTTGTTACAGGAGGATATTCGATCTTCTCTTTTCACCGAAATGGAGGTAGGAGATACTTTTAAAGACCGAGAATGGGTGAATACCACACATGAGAAACTAGGTGCATATTTTTCATCATCTTCATCACATCAATATTACTCATAGAATATAACTTGTGTATCATTCTCTACTTCTTACAATTATAGGAAATCATTTTATTCACTTTCTCGCTCAAGTATTTATTTGAATAGTTGAGTTCTATGGATTGCATTAATAAGTGAAACCTCTAAGGATATCCTTTGGGTTGTTCTTGTTATCTTATTTCTATTAGGAAATTGATGGGATTCTCGTTGGAAAACTTCCTCTTAAATATTTTCACTTCACTTACAAATTGTTACGCCCTTAATTATATATCTTACATGGGATGGATATAACCGACTTGTTGCTATCATAACTTAATATCATGATGTATCTCTTTTATATATGATCTATTATCATTGGTTGGTCAGCCTTGCTAATGGCCATAGCATAGGAATAGTATAAATAGGGTTATAGGTAGTGGATGATCATTATGTTGAGTATTTGAGTCTTATTATATGTTCTGGAGGTTTCCCCCTCGAAGTGGCCAAGCTATTATACTTTCATATTGAGAGAATTTATCTACAATATTGTGTTATTTGGTGTTCTATTGCTGGTGATAATCATAATTAATCAAGTAATTTCGTGCACAAGTGGTATCGAGCCTTATCTCGGCTGGGACGGCGTCAAACCCTAATTTTGAAGGTTTGGCTATATCTCAAGATTGGTAGTGATTTTTTCTACAATTGTTTTTTTGGTGAGGCTAAATAAGTCAAGTAATCTTCTCACCAAATTTGAATAAGTTTTGACTTGTTTTGCAAAAGTTATTATGGTTATATATTTATTCATAATTTGGCTCCCTAGGGTGCAATTTTATGAAAATTTTCAAATTTCTTATATTTTCAGAAACCCCTCCAAAAACTAGATAGGTTTTTTGTTTTATAAGTTCTTATATTCGGCCAAAAAAATTATGAAACCATAAACCCTAAAATTCTGCCCTATTAAGGCTACCCCTAGGCCCACATCCTTCATCATGGCTGGTAGATCTACCCGAGGCTAAGGAAAAGGACAAGAAACTCTAGGAATGACCCCAAATAAGGAATATATGGCTTCAGATTCTACTAGTTTGGGAGTATCTGAGGTGGTCATCCAACTTTAGGAAAGGGTAAACAATATGGTGAGTAAGGATGACCTTAATGTTGAGCTTCATCAACTGAAAAGTATCCTTAGGAGTGAGATTCAGAAGGATTTTCATGCAATGCAACAAGATTTATTGAATTCTATTTCTAATACAACTTCCAATGCTAATCATATGGGTTCTACTAGAAATGGTCACACAGATCCAAATCACTCAAATCAGGGAGTATCCTTTTATCATTCAAGTGGATCTTCTCACCAATGGAGGGGCATGATTCCAAAAGTTGAAATGCATAAATTTTATGGAAAGGATCCACTCAATTGGATTACCAAAATGGAAAATTTCTTTGATCTCCATTAGATCCCATGAGAACAAAAGGTAAATGTGGCATCCTTATACCTAGAACCTGATCAATTTGTTTGGTATCATTGGTTATGTGCTCAAAGGTAGAAGAATGGCCTAAATGTCACCTAGAAAATGTTCACTAAAGAGCTTCAATTACACTATAGTTATAGTGTTTCTGAGAATTACTTCACCAATTAGCAAAATTACACCAAACCGGTTTAGTTAAGGAGTATGTCCATCAATTCCAAACTTTGTCCTTGATGTGGAGGATATTACGCTAAGAGTATTTGAATGACCTATTTCTTGGGGGTATTAAGGACCACATTGAGCATGAGGTACACATGTTTAACCCACTCAAGGTTGATGATTCTATTATCATGTCACGTTGAGTAGAGGAAAATTTATTTCCAGGAGAAGGAAAACCTTTTCTAGCATAAAAGATCATAACACCTTGTCTCCTTCTTACCACAACCACGATTCGGTTGACACCTCAACAAATTGAAGAAAAAAGAGCCAAAGGGTTATGATTTAACTGTCATAGCAAATATGGACCAAATCATAAATGTTCTGAGAAAAAATTGTTCTACATTGAAGGATCTAGTGATGAGGAAGAATATGAGGCAAAATCAATAGAGGAAGTGGAAAACTTAGAGGAATAATCAAGATCCTCACCCCAATATTTCATGCCATGCTCTATCAGGTATTAGTACTCCACAAACCATTCAAGTTGTGGGTTATCTTAAGAATCAGAAGGTAACAATCTTGATTGATTCAGGGAGCACACATAATTTCATCAATCATAAGTTGGCAACAATGCTAAATTGTTTCATCTACCCAACACTTGAATTTCAAGTAATGATTATAGGTGGTGGCACGGTCCAATGTTCTGTAAATACCATAAAGTAAAAATCATGATGGGTGATTACACATTGGAATCTACGATGTTTTCGATTCCCATGGGTGGAGATGATATTGTCTTAGGTGTTCAAAGGCTCACTACCTTGGGCACCATAAAGATAAATTTCAGAATTGTTCATGCGCTTTCATTTCATTGAGGGTAAAAAATTTGAACTTCGAGGTCTACAAGCTAAAGATCCTCTAGTGGTGAGTTCTCACCAAATGTAGAAGATTCTTAAAAAGGGTTCTGAAGGTTTTGTAGCACGATTATTCTCTATAGAAGTCCAACCATAAATGAAGGTATTACATCCTAATATACAAAGGTTATTGATCAACATGTAGTTGTCTTCAAGGAATCAAGAGGATTACTGCTGAAAGAGAGCATGATCATGCTATTCAGGTTGATTCTAGGAAGCCAACCTCCCAACATCAGGCCTTATAGATATCCATATGTGCAAAAGAGTGAGATCGAGAAGATGGTGGAGGAAATGTTGGAAATGGGTATTATTTGTCACGCCAAAGTGCCTATTCTCGCTCCCATGGTGATGGTGTATGTGTCCAAATTATAGAGAGCTTAATAATTTCACTATCAAAGATAAGTTTCCTATTCCCGTCATTGATGATTTATTAGATGAGTTGCACGGTGCCACTTATTTTACAAACCAGATCTACGTTACGGTATCACCAAATCGAGTCAAGCAAGAAGATATTCATAAGACAACTTTCAAAACTCATCAAGGCCATTATGAATTCCTACCGATGCCATTTGGCCTTACCAATGCTCCTCCACATTCCAAAGCTTGATTAATTCAGTATTAGGCCATTCCTAAGAAATTTTTCTTAGTATTTTTCGATGATATACTCATCTACAGAAAATCATGGGAGAAACAATTACATCACGTCAATATTGTCTTAGAATTATTAGAGAAACATCAAATTTATGCCAAGCCTTCAAAGTTTTCTTTTGGGGTATAAGAAGTGGAATACTTGGGCCATATTATTTCTCATGAAGGTGTTAAGGTGGACCCTCACAAGATCTAGGCCATGGTGGAATGGGAAACCCCAAGAACCCTCAAACAATTACGAGGTTTCTTAGGTCTCACAGGGTATTATCATAGATTTTTCAAAAACTATGGTAGTATAGCAGCACCACTCACAAAATTATTGAATAAGGACTCCTTTCAGTGGAATGAGGAAGCATCTAGGGCATTTAAAAAATTGAAGGTAGCTATGTGCACCACTACAAGATTGAAACCCCAGATTTCTCCAAAACTTTCGTAGTTGAGTGTGATGCTTCAGGAAATGGAATCAAAGTAGTACTAATGCAAGAAGGACACCCCATTTCTTTTGAGAGCTGAAAACTAAAAGGAAATAATTTGTTAAAACCCACATATGAAAAGGAAATGATGGCAATACTACATACAAATAAACAATGTCTAGTTTGAAATGATGGCAATTTAAGGTAAAAAATGATCATGATAGTTTGAAATATTTCTTAGAAAACGTCTATCTTTAGAAGAACAACAAAAATGGTTCACTAAGATGTTGGGATATGACTTTGAGATTGTTTATAAGAAAGGAAAGGAAAATTTGGTCGCTGATGCTCTTTCTAAGAGGGATGATTCTGTGAAGCATTTTTATGTGCCATCTCTATACTACATGTAGATTGGGTAGATCAAGCATGAGAAGAATGGAAGAAATATGCAACCACACATACTCTCATTCAAAATCTCTAGGCAGATTCATCCATATCAGATTAGTTTATATGGAAGGGGGATATATTGTGGTACAAAGATCAGTTATATTTATGTAAGAACTCTACACTTGAACACCATGTTCTTTCGTAGCTACATTCTTCTCTAATATGTGGCCATGTTGGGGTCCTGAAAACATATCATAGAGTTAGGAAGGATTTATTTTAGGAGGGGTTGAAAGGAGATGTTCAAAATTTTGTGGCGTAATGTTTGGTTTGCTAAAAAAATAAGGGCGAGAACATTAAGACACCCGGTCTTCTCCAACCTCTCTCTATTCCTAGTGAGAGATGAGAAGAGGTATCAAGGATTTCATCACAAAGATTACCTAAATCAGAAGGAAAAGTGTCATCATGGTCATGGTAGATAGACTTAACAAATATGCTCTTTTTTTGTTCCATGGCTCATCCTTTCACAGCTAGTACCGTTGCCATCTCTTTTATGGATACAATTTAAAAGCTCCATGGCACACCAAAAATTATAGTAAGTGATCATGATACAATATTTACAAGTAACTTTTGGACTGATTTGTTCTCTTTTCTAGGTACCCAACTAGCCCAGAGTTCCTCTTATCATCCCCAATCAGATGGGAAAACTAAGGTGGTAAATAAATGTTTAGAGGGATATCTTTGATGTTTTACTTCAGATAAACAAGAATGTTGGGTGCAATGGTTGCCACTTGCATAATGGTGGTACAATAATTCATTTCATACCTCCTCCAAAATGTCTCCATTTCTAGCACTTTATGGGTACCATCCTCCATCACTCATATCTAGCTTGAAGGTCAAACCAAAGGTGAGAGTAGTTGAAGATCACATTCAACATCAACATGAGGTACTCTCTAGTCTTAGAGAAAAATTGGCATGGGCACAAAACCGTATGAAGCAACAGGCTGATCAACATAGGAGTGAGTGACACTTTGAAGAGGGAGACTTTGTTTTTGTAAGGTTACAACCATATAAGAAATTATCCTTGAAACAACAACAAAATGATAATAAGCTTTCTCATAAATACTATGGTCCTTTCTACGAGTTTTGCAAAAATTGGTAGGGTGGCATATAAGCTAGAGCTTCCTCCAAGAAGTATAATACATCCATTCTTCCATGTTTCTTGCTTAAATAAAGTTATTGGGTAGCACATTTCCACCCAATCACTACTTCCAAAACTAGATGAGGAAGGAAGGATCATATTGGAACCTAAAGGCATTCTTCAAACACACACTAAAATACTGAGGACTAGAATCATTACCGAGTACCTGATCAAGTGGAAGAATATGAATATCGAGGATGCATCATGGGAAGATGAAGAATTCATGCAACAACATCTAGGGCTTCCCAACATTGGGGACAATGTTTCTTTGAAGGGGAGGGGCATGTTACGCCCTTAATTATATAGCTTACATGGGATGGATATAACCGACTTGTTGCTATCATAACTTGGTATCATGATGTATCTCTTTTATATATGATTTATTATCATTGGTTGGTCATCCTTGCTGATGGCCATAGCATAGGAATAATATAAATAGGGGCTATAGGTAGTGGATGATCATTATGTTAAGTATTTTAGTCTTATTATATGTTCCTGAGGTTTCCCCCTCAAAGTGGCTAAGCTATTATGCTTTCATATTGAGAGAATTTATCTACAATATTGTGTTATTTGGTGTTCTATTGTTGGTGATAATCATAATTAATCAAGTAATTTCATTTCACAAATTTCTGCAACAACGGATCATTTCCATCATTTTTGGGATGTTGGGCATTATCTTTCCTTGAAGGATTATTTATTTATCCCGATAGGATGAGGTCATATTCTACATCAACAGAAATACCTTGTGTTTGTGTGATATTCTTTGGTTGAACCCTTAAGATGATGAATCATACCTCTACAGATTGAGCATTCATGAGTAATATTTTTACATTATTGTTTGAGGGCATAGATTGTAGAGGTATCATTTTGATAAAACTATTGTATCTATCTAACAAATCCCTCACTGTTTCATTTCATTATTTCCTAATCAATACCAGTTGCACCAATGGGTCTTTAAAGTATTTAGTGGAGTTAAATCTATATTCAAATAAAGTCATGATATCATCCCAATAGGTGATTGACCTATTATGAAGGAGGTATAACCAATCTATTTATTTTTCCTGTAAGTTTTCTATAAACAATTTGCTGCACACATATTAATTTTAAATTGATAGCACACAACTTGAGGTGATGAGTGCAGCTAAATGTTCCTTTGAGAGATATGAATCATATCCACTAAACATGGGAAATAATTTTCTTGAATCTCGTGGCATTTCATAAAGATACTGTAGTAGTGCACCTAATCCCATCTTTCTACCCCATGGCATAATCAGTTGAGTTCATTCTCCTTATTCTCACATTATTTCCTTTTGCTTTTCTTGTGTTTCATATTTAAATTATACAAATTCTTCTCCCATTTCTTTTTCTAATTCTCATCCTCCTTCACTAGGGAATTCAATGCTCAATGATGGGTATAAGGTGTTGGTACTCAAGTTTAATATCCTTCAAAGAACAAGCAAAGATCATGAATTTTGACAGATACTCGAGAGGTAAATAGATAATCATGTATGTCATTTTTTAGCCGGGAAGTAATCTATCTTACTTGTTGGCACTCAAGCTTTGAATGAAGTGGGTAAAGCACCTTAAAAGGATGTGATCTGATCCTAACCATTTTAGGTTGTCCCTTTTCAACCAAGGTAAGAGAACCTATCTTGTAACCTCTATTATATGAAAGGAGATGTTGGTACCTTTCTTTTGCATAAATTTTATAGAGATGATCTTGGGGAAAATATGATCAACACATCAGATTTGACTCTCACGATTTGTCACTTCTAGATAATAGAGATAATTTCACAAGCCAAAGGCTACTAAAGACATTTGAGACCCTTCTTGCTTTTACATGTTTAAGTGATAAGGATTGTGAATTTGTGTACACACATGACAAATAGGGATAGTGTTGGTAGGATTGGTTGTTGTTAAATGGAATTTTGGTGGGAGGGTGAAGCATGCACTTGACTCACTAGATCCTTGAGAGATTATGCAAAATGGAAAGATTCAAACAAAAAAATTCCACAAAAGTTAAAAATGTTTCTTCAACTAGAATATGTGTTGAAATGGAGGCCTAGATTGGAACTTTTCATAAGGCCTATGGGATTCTCACATGAAGGATCGACTCACGTAACCCAATAAAGCACCATGACTCCAATCAAATCACGCCCAAGGTACACCCAAAGGCTTAGAGATAATATATGTCAACAAAATTAATGAAAAATGATTTTAAACCATTTATCTCACTCCCGATGAAGGCTCTCATGAGAAATGAAATTACAGATGCCACTAAACTATCACAAGGATTGAGACCTTTGTGATTTGACTAGATTTTGATATAGTATTGCAACAGAAAAAGAAAAACCACTTGCATGCATTCGGAGATGAAATAAATATAACTTACTCAAGATTAACATAGAATAACTCAAGTTTGATCAAATTTATCAAGTAAGGGAAAGTTTCCAAAACAATCTCATAACTTGTCAATGGTTGTAAACTTGCAACAACCTTGACATTATTAAATTTGACAAAAAGAGAGATATACATGCTTCTTAAACAACTTCTCAAAAAGGATGCTTTCAAGATTTTTCGGCTAGAAAAATAAGTCTCTAGCCTTTACAAACACTCCTAACCATTTTCACAATTTTTTTTTTCCATTTATATCATTTACAATTGATTCCCCCCTCCCCAAAACACAAAAATATTAAATGCACTAGTGTTCGCCATGATTCTTTCGTGATTCATAAAATTAGATCTGTAAGAAGTCTCCATATTCTCGAGGGGTAGATTTCATCGAATACCTCCCGCATTCAACTCCTTGCTCTGGTAGATCACTCTTCCTTCAATTTTCCAACCAGCTTCTTCCCCTAATATGTCAAATCTAGCCCTTGCATGCTTGGGAGAAGAAAAATAGAAAATCTAATTGGGCACAAAAGTTAGACCATTTTAATGGAAAAAGACACCTTCTAGATCTCCCCACCAAACTTCAGATATCAACATTAACTTCCTTCTCTACTTGGCATGTAGAAAAGACAAAGAAATCATGAAGATTCACACTTTTAGTAGTGTTTCAGAGAAATGGGGGGAAAATCATATTTAGACTCACAGCTGCCGTTGATCTTTACTTTGAAATTCAGCCTTCCACGTGGCGATTCAAACTTTAGAACACTCTCGTGGACCTCCCTTGACTTTTTACATTTTAAAAAAATTTGAAAAAAATCCATTTTTCTCCACACTTTGCATTAGGGAAACAAGCCTAACACGTGTCCAAATATGATTAGAGTGGAAAACGCTAAAATTCTACCATTTTACTCTCTTTTTGGAAAAAGGAAAATTTTCCAAAATTTCCTTATAGCCTCGCTTTTCTGAACGAGCCCGACACGTGTCCAAATGTGATTGGAGTAGTGTCACGCTTCCTTTCTTACTTTTGAATATTTTTTCTCAAAAGTAAATTTTTCCAAATTTCCCTCAAGAGTCCACACATCCACCATTGACTCGGGAAAAACATTAACCTTTTCCCTCATCAAACTTGCTTGCCATTTTAAAATTTCATTTTTAAGGAGGTAAAAATCCAATTTGCCTCTAAATTCCCTCCTCCTCCTCCTTTTTTAACTTTTCAAACTACCACGTGTCACCATGGCGCACCTTGAGTCGGTCCCAAAAATTTGATGCCTTGAACAAGTGCGGGTTTTCCACATTTCCTGCTCTAAGAAATGTTTTTTGAATACTTGAAGCTCATCTAAGGCACCACGTGTCACACTCGAGGAAGTCTCATTTTGTCTCGTTGAAAATTCTAAGTAAAATACAAAGTGAGCAGAGGCCTCCACGTGTCTCCATGGTGCAACTTCAAGATGGTGCCGAAAATGGAGACCCTGAATGAGCATGAGCTCGCCATGTGTCCTACTCCACCAAACTGCTCCAACTGCATGAAATTTTTCTAAGTATGGGCTAAGTAGTGTAAGCTTCCATGTGTACTCCCCACGCTACTCCAAGGCGAAACCCAAAAGCAGATCTTCAAATGATCACCATGCCTCCACGTGGACTCATTTTGAGTTGAGGCCTTTTTATGAATTTTTTCTAAGTACCTAGCTGAGCTGTGTCCAACCAAAATGTGTCATGTCTCATGCCGATGCTAGGATGCAAATTTGACTAGGAGAAATTCTTGTCAAAATGTAAAAAATAGAAAAATGATTATTTGAGTCAAGGAATGAAAATTTCTTCAAGGACAAAAAGTTTAAGAATGTTACAGGGCTCAAATGCATTCTTCAGGCATACATCCATTCATTTTCTTTAAGTACTTATCGCATAAATAGTAAGGGATACAAATCCCTACTGTGGAGAATAGAAAACATGGGGGAACCCAAGTTTTTGAAGGAACAAAGGAAGAGAGACTCAAAATATAGAATCTTAAGAAGAACAAAGAGACAAGGATCAAACCATGGACCCCTAACTGATTTAGGAGTTAGGAACCAATTAAAAATGACCACAAAGACTCGACTCAAGCACATCACAGGCAAGGAGAAAATGATAAAGGCCTTAAATCAGTAAATTTTCAAAGTCACAAGTGGGGCGAGACTATTTTGAGCATGAACGAAGGAAAGAGAAACAAGATTATTTTTTGGAGTATCAACAAGGGTTTGAATATGATTTCCATTTGTACCACTTGAGGAATCGATAGATATGAGGCTTGAGAGAGAAAAAATTGGGTTCTCTCTGATTTATTCTCGTAGATTTTGTAAAGTCTAAAAAGTGGGAACAATAAATCCTATGATCCTATTCATACTTATATATCTATGTTTAGCGAGATTTGGGAAAATTTCACAATGGGTATATTAAAAGATAATGTGGAATATCAAGTGTTACTCATAGGGATAAACAATAAGTTTGTAGAATGGATTTCAATCAATTATATTTTTGATTTTTGGATATATTTTATTTTTATTTTGTGGTACATATTTTGGGTGTAGAATATTCCAAGTCTACCCTATGGAGCGCTCTAAAAACTATTGGTGAGCAAATGTGTCAAGTGGAAAATTTGTGGGTTTCCAACAATGCTCTAAGAATGTAGGTCCCTCTGTGTGAATAGTGTATCTCCATTTATTATGTGTGAATGAGAATTAAATATGCCAGTTCTCAAGAGGCCCTAGATCCAACAAGAATAATCCATCGAACCTACGAGAAAATGCTTACAATTTCTTACAAGGTAGTGATTTCCCGAGAAGGTGGGAAAAAGAGTTATAAATAAAGAAGGGGGATTAATATCAAAAGTATTAAATAATATGCCTATAAATATTAATCAGAGCATTTCGTAACATAAAACTAGAAAGAAAAAAACATTTTTACTAATAACAAGACAAGATGGAATTATGAACACAAAGTCTCATTAATTCCCTCATCAAGAAAAACAAGAAAATCCTTTCTTCTTCGTTGATACTTGATTAACTAAAATTGATTAATGTTGGGGTATTTAATATAATCTATGAGGACATACATGTTGTAAATATATGTAATAAATTAATTTAAAAATTACTAAATGATAAGATTAATAAATTAAAACCATAACATGCAAGAAGGAGTTTGACGAAAGAACTCACCAATATAGATGTCTATCGCAGAGTGTTGCAGAGATGACTGGAGAAAATAGAAGTAGGAAAGCTTATGTAGAGATCATGTAAAGGATGAATTTGGAGGATCTAAGTGGAATTGGGCACTTGGAACAAGACCGGGAGCCCATGGGCACTCTGGTATGCAATCTAGGCTCCTAGTCTGCGAAACATCTTTGGAACTTGTTCTCATAGAGTCATAAGGTGTTCCAAAACCCCTACTATTTTTAGATCTAATATAGTTTATTTTTAAAATTATAGAATAAAATATATTCATATTTTTTAAGTATAAACTTTATATTACGGGTTGGTTAATTTTTTAATGAAATAATTAAATCGATTAGGTGTGCCCCTCACTTAATATTGTTATAACCCTTCAAAGTTATTTAAATATAGCTAAGGGTCATATTTTATATAATCACATGAATCAATAGATTCCAAGTGAAAACATGGATTATAAGTGAGGAGGGAATTATAGATACAAAATCATGTACTTTAGGCATTATTTAGCCTTGTCTTATACTACTATTTAGAAGATTCTCAAGTGGATAAAGTACTAATTAATCTCATCTTTTGGCCATCTTTATTTTATATTTTTCTTCATCATTCCTACATATTTTATTGCACTTTTTCTTTCCATTTCACAATTTCCTCATCATTCTATCCAAAAATAAGGGTGCCCACCTATATTGGGGCGCCCCAGGTGCCTTGGTCCCATTTTGGGCACCCCTGTCTATACACATTATTTCACGCTACTTTTTGGGGCCTTCTAAGTTGTTTTATGTATATATATTTTTCCCAGTCATCCTTGTCAGGATTAATTATAAAATTTAGCTTGAGAATCCTATAAATATAAAGTTAGAAGACTATAATAAGAGTCCTAGGTCATAGGATAACATATTGCTATCACTTTAGAAAACAATGATAGGAAGATTGTTCTAAGCCACAATATCAGATGATAATAGCACACCACATTAGATTTGTAAAACAAAAGAGATAAAATACGATAAATGGAAATCCATCATAATCCATAATGCTCAATACATTAAAGTATAATGACTTAAATTTCTCAATAAGAACGATGTACATATAAGCCGAGGGAAGTGCAACTACTACCCGAATCGGTGGTGAAGAACTTCCACTAATTGATATTTGTAGTTAACTTCAAAATACTAGTAAGCTAACTCCACATAACTCGAGAAGCTAACTCAAAACAACTAGTAAGCTTATCCACACAACTATTACACCTAAACAAGATAACCCAACAAGTGTAGGGATAACACAAGTGTGATAATTATCCTAATAAATAAATAAAAGGATAAATAATAACCTACACTAACACCCTCTCGTAAGCATAACTTCCATGGGCAAAAATAAGGTGGGTCCCGCAACAAGGCCTGATGAGGTACCCACTTACAATAATTGAGAAAATTGGATATCGCAAGGTACCTAAAACTAGTAACAATAAAGTAGAGAGAAAAAATCCCATTCTGCAATATATCCTTAGAAGCTCGGCTCTTATAACTCGATAAATCTTGAACAAGTTTGGTGCACACTGCTTGTAGTCTAAATACATTACTCGATCATAGAACTCAAAGACAACCAACAATGGGATTCACGGAATAGCTCCATGTAAGAAGACCATTAGTGGAGTGATGTCAAAATGTAAAACAAACACCAAACATAATTTGATAAACTCGCAACAAATAGGTGTGCCAAGATCTAAGAACAACCAATGAAACAACTCTAGGAAACGAGATCGAAATAAAAAGGAGTGCCATGATCCAAAAAAAGCCAAGGTAACAAGGAAAGGACACAAACTCTGAAGAATCAAGATCAACTGCTACAAACATGTGTGTCACGATCTAAGAACAATAACCAAGGAAACAAGGAAAGGACATGAGATCCAAATAAATATGAGTGCCACAATCTAAGAAAATCCAAGGTAATAAGGCAAGGAAATGAAACCCAAAGAATCAATATCGACACCAAACCCTCCAATACTCTTGAATGAGTAGAGTGATACAACATATTTGTATGAGTTACCAAAATCAAATACTCGAACACCGACAAACTAACATTGGGCTTCACAAGAATATTATTGGCGTAACAACCGATTAACACAAAGATATCCCTCTCCACCATTAGTTCGAGATTTTGGTGTGACGGAAAGTCATGTAGCTCTGATACTAGGTAGTTAAGCGCGTTTCCCCCGAGTAGTTTTGGGATGGGTGACCTTCGAGAAATTCCTGTCACCCTCTAAATGTTGTTAGGCTTGATTGAGTGTATACTGGATCCATTGTGTGGGAGGGTGTTGGCGTAGTAGCTAATTAACATGATGAGATCCCTCTCCACCATCAGTTTGAGGTTTTGATGTGACGGAAAGTCGTGCATCTCGATACCAAGTAGTTAAGTGCGCCACCCCCAAAGATAGTTCTAGGATGGGTGGCCTCTGAGAAATTCCCAGTCCACAATTCCTCCTAATGTTGTTGAGCCTGATTGAGTGTATACCCACTCCATCGTGTGGGAGGGTATTGGCATAGTAATTAATTAACATGATGAGATCCCTCTCACCATCGATTCAAGCTTTTGGTGTGACAGCAAGTCGTGTAGCTCTAATAGCATGAAATATGTTGTGAGAATCATATCGAAAACGATGCACCATGAAGTAGTTGCACTCCAATGGAATCATGATAGCTCCAAACAGAATCGTAAAGAAGAATCAATCAATAATGGAAGAAATTTCTCAACGAAGCAAATCTTGCACATAAATGAAAGATAATGAAGCGTCTTGCCATGCTCATAAAGGTACATATAGGGTGTTGAGTAACCATAGTGTATGACACACATGTAAACCACTGAACCTAAACCTAACCCATGTGAGATGACTCTCCAATATGTGAGGAGGACACATATGATAACTCACACCAATAAATATCTCCCCCACAACGGAGACTATCAACATGCCGAACAAAGTGTCAAAAATACGAGATCCAAAATATTTGAATAAACAAGAGATATATAAATGTATACACCCATAGATACAAGAATGTAGCACCCAAAATTTTAGGACGTTGGGCTCAACCGAAATTACATCCACAAGTGATTATAACACCCTCCAAAATTTGGCACTTTATAACTAAGTGCATCTAAATATTCCAATGAGTAAGAATACCTTTTACATTTGAAATATGTGTATAAAAATTCCACCAATGGGTAGATCTTGAAAAAATACATAATTTCAAAAAGAAAATCACCTAAATCTGAGCTAAGGATAAAAAATTATGAGCTCTAAAAGGTTTTTCTATTAAAATAATATTTTAATGTTGATGTTTTTAAAAAGGTACACATGGAACCCAAATGTCCAAAGGGTAAAAGAGTGCATCCACACTATACCGGCTTGTGACCAAAGGATAAAATCCTGCGCCCAAAACCTAAATATCCAGAGGGTAAATCATTACATTCATAGGGTACGCATCAATATCCAATGGATAAAATAATGCACCAAAAGGTCATAGATATGAGTGTATTGGATAAAATAATGCATCCAAAAAAGAAATATAAAGAGGGTTAAAAAATGCACCCAGAAGATACACGCTTATATCCAATGGATAAAATAATGCACCCACAGGGTATATATCTGCATCTAGATTTGAATGTCTCAAAACATGCTCGAGTTTACAATCAATTATAGGGTTTTGACACCTTCAAAATCTAATGGCACACTCCTTTTGCATGAAAATACATGTTGCATAAAAGTGATAACAAATTCCAAATACATAAAAATAATAAACCCTTACTTGCAAATAAAAACTTACAGATAGATGTCTACATCATCTATCTCTCTCGATACCATGAAAGGAACGATAAGAATATTTTTCCAAGCCACGATCTCGATGACAATAGTAAACCACATTAGATTTACAAAACAAAAGAGCTAAAATACCATATATGGAAATCCATTGTAATCAATAATGCTCAATACATTACAAGATCAATGACTTGAATTTAACAATAAGAAAGATCTAAATATAGTAGGATGGAAGTATAAATACTACCTAAATTAGTGGTTAATAACTCCCACTAACTGATATTGGTAGTAAAGTTATATCCAAAATTCTAGTAAGCTAACTCCACATAACTCGAAGCTAACTCAACACAACTAGTAAGTTAACTCCACTCAAGGAGTACACCTAAGCAATCTAACCCAACAAGTGTATGGCTAACACAAGTGTAAGATTTATCCCGATAAATAAATAAAAGGATAAATAATAACCTACACTAACAATCACTCCATCTAAAGTTTCACCCATTACATTACTTGCATCCACATAGTGTCATGCATCAAGGCTAGGAGATATGCATCACACACACTAAATAGGGGGAGGGATTTTATTATATTCCATGTAAAAATGTTATTTACATTTTATATAATTAATATTTCTTGCTACTTTAAAAAGTATGAATAGGATGAGAGCACCTAGGGCATGACATGCACAAACACACTAGAACTTCATCCGGTCTGAAATTTAGTGCATTGCTCGGTGATAAGACCACTAGTTTGGAAAATGATTTCAGATCGACCCATTAATTTGCATATTTAATTTTTCTAGGGTTTGATACTTCCTTTTCCAATGCAGGTTATTTTCTAGCTCATTGGAAAAATCCAACAACATAGATAGGAAGAAATCGAAGACACTTGCGACCATATCAGATTCAGGTTTTAAGCATTTACAAAGATCAAAGTGACCAAATTGTAGACCACACTACCCCGAGGCACCCTAGTACACTCCTAGGTGCCCTAGTCATTTGATATTTTCCAGATCTTCCATTTTCGGGGTCCCTCGGTGTTTGTCTCCACTTGTTGACTTCATTTCTAGATCTGTGACAACCTCGCGATAGTCACTTCTAATCAACTAAGCCATTTTCCCCTTTCTATCAGATATTATGGTTTGATCTCATTTAGAATAATTTACTTACATTTATTCCAAACTATTTTTAGTTTGTTTACTACAATTTTAGTCATCGTAATTACATTAACATTAATACCATAGTGTTCCATTTTAGGCCACTATATTATTATTTTTGTTAATCATTTTGGTGAACCTAACATCCCCTTCTACCACTTTCTAGGGTTTTGTATTCCCATATTTTTCCACCAT
The DNA here is from genome assembly GCA_018340775.1 of Taxus wallichiana var. yunnanensis. Classification (NCBI taxonomy): domain Eukaryota; kingdom Viridiplantae; phylum Streptophyta; class Pinopsida; order Cupressales; family Taxaceae; genus Taxus; species Taxus wallichiana. The sequence goes on along the minus strand of CM031241.1, from coordinate 428,074,721 downwards.
GTCATCTCCTTATCAAGTCATGGCCCAATCTTCGTATCCTACCTATACACCTACCAAGATCACTAATGTAGTTACTAATACCACCGACTTCATGCGTGTGCGTACCCAACACCCCCCTTGCTTTTTCATGCCTGCATCTGACCCATCCATCAATGTACTTACTACCCACCGCACTTGCATTCTCGCCACTAGTTGATCTACCCGTTTCACTAACTCCACTAGTCACATCTTTGCTCCATTACCTTATTCCAAAGATGATGATATTATTGAATATTTCAAGAATACACGGGCGCTAAAATAACACTTTATGACTTATTATGCAATTAACCTTGATTTCAGGACCACACTCGAGGCTAACCTTTGCACTATTACCATCGAACGTGACCACTCTACTAAATAATTTTCCCATCTCATTGAGTATCGTTTTAATTTTTCTTGGCATATCTCCTTTACAAATGATGACATATCACCCATCACCACAAATAATCCTTCCGACTTGTTTCTCATTACCACTATCATTAGCCCTATTTGTATCAAGTGTATCCTCATTGACAATGGGTCTACCATTAACCTTTGTGCACATTATATCTTTAAACAATTAGGTATCAGTGATAGTATCATATCCCGTAACTCCACCCTCATCCATGGTTATGATTTGTTCACTCGCACAAGTCTTGGCACTATATCTCTTTATATTCATGTTGGACCTAAAAAATTATTACTTGAATTCTACATCCTTAATCCTTATTTGAAATTTAATCTCCTCTTAGTGCAGACCTTGGATCCATGCCATGTAATTTGTTCCCTCCATTATACATCAATGTGTCAAATTCCTTCATGATGGAAATGAACATACTATGACCATTGACCAAACTCATTCAAATCTTGTCACATTGATCCTACCACATCTATGCCTTTCCCTCGCTCACCATTTTGTATGATATCCTTGATAAATATGATGTTAGTCAATCTAGTACACCCACCTCCAATACCCCTAACATCACTTCTCCTCCCATTTCTACTCACACTTCAGCTATCATTTCACCCACTATATTTTTCCCTGTTAGTGCTCCACCTCCACCATATTCTACTTCTTCTCCTCCTACTCCTACACCACCTACTAATGTCCTTGATAGTGCTACCCAAATTGATGACGCACATACCGATGTTTCCACTGAATCTAATGATGAAGTTGATGTTGTAGAAATCACTGATGAGTCACTACAACAATTGCTATATTTCACCCCTCTTGGTGTGGAAAATTATTATTTTGATGAAACATTTATCATTGATAGCCCAGGTGAATATCGGTTCAAACACCCTCCATCCACTAATGCTATGGTAATAAATACAACATTTGTTAATAGTTTTGACATCATTTAATCTTATTCTCCACCCGCTCTAGTTTTGCAGCCCCTTTCACTGCACCTTATTTATTAATCGAAAAATTTGGGAACACAATCCTCTCAATCTCGCTAGCTCTAATACTATCTCGTAAACGTGATTTCTTACCCAATTTTGGCATGAAGTTTAATAACATATTTCTACCACTCCATTCACCCCACCTTTATCATGGCTATTTCTATATTACAACAACTTATGGCACACAGGTTTTCACTTAACAATATTTTCTACATGCAGTGTTAATGGCCTTCCATTTACATTGGGATGATCTTGCTTTATTTTATTGGTGACACACTTGACCCGCTTCATTGTTCACTCTCATTCCCCATGTGTTTTAAGACTATCTCTAGTGATAATGATTATTCTCCTACATATGTACCTCACATTTCACGTAGATGTGCTCATGGCTGCCCACCAATTGATTTTACGGATGAAAAATATGTGATGAATACCTATCTCCTTTGTCATAATGCATATTTATACTATCTACCTCATTCAATCACCTACAAAGTTTCCAACACCACTCTTGTCGGTTTCAATCAAGACAACGATGATTTTCTTGATGGTATTTCCTAGTCACCTTTGTCACAGATTGTCATTAGAGGGGAATCATCATTAACCAATCACCCCTTCCCTATATTATCATAGCTACATATCCACTCTCTTCCTTTTTTAAATTCATTCTTTCGTATATAGGTATGTTTGTTATATGTAACAAAAACTTGTTACTCGATGACACACTCTTTTGTGTCGAGTTCACCTTTGGATCATTGAGGGATTACCATTACATTGAATCCCACACACCGCACACTATATTATACACATTTCCATACATACCCTACATCTTACATTATACTACATATACATCATCTAGTAGCCATTTATACATTATCTATCTCATACATGCTACACTATTTGTCATCTCATATGTGTCTAGTTTTACATATTTTTCTTACATTCTATATTTATGATAGGTTACATTACGCATGGGTATATATTTAACTATCATCGTACATGTTCTATCCACACCTATACCCATATCGTGCATTACTTAACACATCCATCCATCTCCTTCATTCTATACTACACTAGATTCCATTGTATATGGGTCTATTTTCGTCTATCATCCCTACATATTCTATTTTTATATACACCTATTAGTGCATTCCATACATTAAACATGCTACATAGTTTACAGTGTATTTCTTGAACCATGCATTTACATCACATATTCATCCCTTGGTCATTTATACTATTTTTTCTTCTACATGCTCTACTCACTACCCTATGGCACATTCTAGTTCCTCGTGGCTATACTTGACTACCGAGGTTTTAATAATTAAATGGACCTTACATTTACCAATGCATCATTTTCCTCATCCACCATTTCTTGTGTAATTGACATAAAATTTAGGTTAAATTCTAACCCATTCTTATCATCTTGTAGTGGTATACGCTTTAGGATAAATCACCACCCCCATTATATCATTTGGTAGTAGTGGCCTAAAACTTAGTGTACATCATCACTCCCTTCTTGTCAATCCAATAATCAAATACAATTTAGGCTAAATCATCTCCCATTATCACCTTTTCATTTCATAGTGATATACGATGATGTCTAAATCATCACTTTGTCATTCAATAAAGTTATGGTATATGCTTAGGCTATAGGATCCACACACATCTTTCCATATGCCTCATCCCCATTCACTCATCCTATACCGATACATTCCGAGAGCTAAATCATCACTCCTCCATTCAAAAAAAATTGTGATATATGCTTCATCTATATGGTTTACACACATCTTCTCCCCATGTCACATTTCATCACCACTACACATACACACTTATTATGGAACATTAATGTAACAAACACTACTCAACCATTTCCCAATGATGCACTCTCATTTATGGTTCATTATTGACTTTTGAGGGGGAAAACAAAGTGACCCTCGGTGGATACACTTCCATCCATTCAATGGGTAGGTTTCTCCTATCATACCATATTGGATTCCATTCCATCCATAAACAACATACTGCATTTCCTTGTGGACATTTAATATTACTTACTAGTGTTTTACATTATCACTTTACTACACATGATAGTTTTATTTCTTACATGTCATTATCATACACACATGCGCATTCACATCTTTATTTAGTATGATCGCAGTAAAGGTCTCTACACACGACTTGGATGCTCGCCTTCTACCATTCCTATATCAATCGTTGGGGAATCAAAATAATCTTATCCAGGTGTTATTGTTTCATTTTGTACTTTTCATCTTATACTACTTGCTCATACATACTTTTATGTATTGGTTATCATTCTATCATGGTAACGAGTGTTCCATGTGCAAAACTTGTTTTGTAGGATTATATGTTTCCATGACTACTTATTTGTATCTAATTTTATGCTTTGTTTGCCATTATATGCTAGATTTACCCTTTAATTATATGCACACTTGTTTATTTCTTATGGTCTTAATGGCCTTCCATGTCTTTCGATATCGTGAGTGATTTCCTATGTTTGAAACTCTCTTTGTGAGGTCTCCTTGATTTGTGCATGTTTACGATACTTTGTTTGGTAATTTCTACATTGTCTATATATTTGACATTTATATTTTTACGTGCATGTGTTTTTGGATTAAAAATTGTATTGGCTAGCCATCCCATTTTGGGAACGCTATGGTATATACCAAGTGTTTTCCTTTCCCATTGCAAGGGAAGAGTTATACAAGTTAGAGTGTGGTTGGTCCTCTTTTGGGGCTGCATTTTCCTTCTAGGAACATCACATGCATCCCTAAAGAGGGGGAATTATTGAGGGTTTTCTATTAACAAAACTTATTTACATTGGTTCAAACACACCGAGTGAGTTTAGACCAATTTACGAACTCCATACATAACGTCCTTAATACGAAATTGTGTCCTTTGACAATTTTGCAGAGCGATTACAAGATTGAGGGTTATAATGGATGTGCCTCTCTACACTTCACCATCCAGTGGTGTCGATCACCCAAAAACCAAAAGGATACAAATATCTCTTCAAATATTGAAGGATAAGTGGTTAAAGTTGGAGGACACGTCGCATTTCTTCTCTATACTTCTTCAACCAGGGTGGCGTGAGATCATTCAAAAACTCACTACAATAATATATATCCTTCTACACCCTTTTTCTCAACATGGATAAGCTTCACATGTTCCATTTACAAATTTTCTAGTATATTTTACATTTGTGTACTTTACACATACATATATATTTGACTACTTGATCATTTTATCCTTGTAGGTCTATTATATGAGAAAAAAACAGTCAAATTGGGGGTAGTAACAACAATTTAAGAAAAAATGAAAACAACAATACACTTTGCTACATGCACTTTCCTTTACTAACCATGCATGTACACTACACACAACAACTACTACAAATGTGTTCCACCCTTGGTTCACTCTCATGAATTTTTATCTGCATTTTTCATCTTTAGAATCCACACTCCACCACATTTTTATTTTTTTCTTTCTACTCTTGAGTCTAGTCCATCCACATGTCTTCTTCTACACTCTACATGGATATAAGGTAGAAATATCTATCTAATTTATGTTACCGAGAATTCCACTCACCAAAAAAAAAAGTGGGGGAAAAATGTAGACACAAAATCATGCACTTAGGCATTATTATTTAGCCTTGTCTTATATTACAATTTAGAAGGTTCTTAAGTGGATAAAGTACTAATTAATCCCATATTTTGGCCATCTTTTTTTAATATTTTATTTCTTCATTGTTGCATATTTTATTGCACTTATCTACCCATGTCACAACTGCCCCATCATTCTAGCCCAAAATTAGGGTGCACCAACTGTCTTGGGTGCCTCGGGGTGCCCCGGTCCAACTTTGGGGACCATACTCGATGCACATACTTTCCCACTTCTTTTTGTGGCCGTTCTACCCATTTCTTGCTATTATATTTTTCCCAGTTGTCCTTGTTAGGATTAATTACAAAATTAAGATGAATATCCCTATAAATATAAAGTTATAAGACCATAATAAATGTCCTAATAGCATATTAATATGAATCCATCTAGAGTTACATCAATTGCATCACTTGCATCCACATAGTGTCATGCATCAAGGTGAAGATATCTCGCATCACACACACTACATAGGGGGAGGGATTCCATTTTATTCCATGCAAACATGATATTTACATTTTCTATAGTTACTATTGCTCCCCCACTTCACGAACTACGATTGGCACAAGAGCACCTAGGGCATGACATGCACACACACACCAAAACTACATCTGGGTCTGAAATGTAGTGCAATGCTCAGTGATAAGACCACTAGTTTGGTGGTTGAGGTCATTCTGACCCATTCATTTGCATCTTTTATTTTTCTAGGGTTTGATACTTCCTTTTGCATTACAGGTCATTTTCCATCTCATCCGAAAAATCTAGCGGGGCGATAGGAAGCACTTGAAGAGACACTTGCTGACCATATTAGATTCAGGTTTTGAGAATTTACAGAGATCGGGGTACCCATATTATAGACCAGGGCACCCCAAGGTGCCCTAGTACACTCCTGTGCACCCCACCATTTCAGATCTTCTAGATCTTCCCTTCATAGGGTCCTTGAGTCTTCATTTGCACTTCTTAATTTCATTTCTGAACTGCAACAACCAAAGTGATAGTAACTTCCAATCAGCTAGGCCATTTATTTCCTCTTTATTACATATTTTGGTTTCATATTACTTAGAATAATTTACTTGCATTTATTGCATAATGTTTTTAGTCTATTTACTACAGCATTTTAGTCCTCCTAATTAGATTAACATTAATACTCTAGTGTCCCCTTTTAGGCCACTAGATTATTATTTTCATTAATCAAGGGTTTTGGACTAGTGTTGTTAAACATTTCTCTATAGTGGATTATTCTTTAGTGGTTTATACCCATTTTGGGTTTTTCCACATTAAATTCCAGTCACTTTGTGTTATAATGTTATCAGAGTGAGATTGATTTTTTAAATATAATCTTAATATAACCTAAGGACATAATGGTTAGGAAGGAAGTTGAATTATTAGTTAATCCCCCCTTCCCATTCCACATAGTTCGTAAAATGAATACTAAAATAGTGAAAAAAATTGATTTTCAACTACGTGGAAAGGATTCTATTTTGATAACTACCGACTCTAAAACTAACGTAAGGGTTGTAAATTGTTTAAAAAGTTGTATATATTTTTGTAGGGATTTAACGGATAAAAAGGGAAAGTTAGAAATTGAATCTAAATTTGAGTTTCTAGGGGAGACGAAGTTTCAAAAATAAGCCTTTCTATTTTTTTCATTTTCCAAGTAAATTTCTTATCCTGTAATACAATTATTTTTTACAATTGTTTTTGGAAACCCTTATTCATGTCTTGAATAGGTCCCCGGATAATGTTTTCTCTTCTCGCTATAGTTTAAATTCAAATATAATAGTTAAATGCTTTTTAATACCTTTTTTTTACTTTATAAAAATACGGTTTATATCTATGTATAAATTTTATATTTATAAAACTTATTAGAAAAATATATGTATATATATATATATATATATCTATATACATATATACATATATATATATATATATATATATATATATGTATATACATATATATAGATATATATATATATATATACATACATATATATATATATATACATATATATATACATACATATATATATATATATATATATATATATCGATATAAAACTTATATGGTTTTATAAGCATATACATACCTAACTTATAAATTAACCTAACTTAAACTATATATAACAAAATATTATATAAATATATAGGTTATAAATCGATCACATATATATATATAAAATATATATTAAAAAGCTTATAATATAAAAGGTATTACACCAGTGTCCCGTTTCCCTCTCCATCTACCTACGTACCAAATGGCACCTACTACGTTACTCTTTCGCAACAACCACCCGCGTCCAATATGTGTCCCGTGGGACAGCCCCTCTCCTCCTCCAATGCAACCCCCTTCTTTGCACTTCGTTTCTTCCCACATTGGGATGACGGGGGTGGTGAGAAGGATTTATAAACTCAAGGGGCAAGGCAGTGGGTGGTGTGACTACGATCACGCTAGCACATTTCTTTGAAAATTCATTCGAGACGGGGCTCAATTCCTTGTGAGAAGCTAGGCCACCAATTTCTTGCACAATGGTTTGGTTAAAATGGTTGACATTGGCATTTGGTTTAAATGGTAGTATGGTTTGTTGAATTCAAGTATAAATTGATAGTAATATGGCTTCTCGAGTTAATTTGTGCAATATAATGGCTCACCGATTTGATAGTTACATGCCACACCGGGTTGATTATCTAATCAAAAGGGAAAGATCCCCATTATATATAATAGAAATTATGGGAAAATAATTTATTTATTTTGTTCAAAATATAGACAAATTATAATTATTTTTTGTGAAATAGTAAAATTATTGTTTTTTAATATATACTCATACGACAACAAGCTTTTTTTTCGTTGTCATTTTGTTAGAAAAATAGAAACATTTCACTCACATTTCAATTTTTTTGATATCATTGTAAATTTTTCATGTATAGACTATTTAATTAACAGATCTCCTTTTATGACGTAAAATTAACCGTGATTGATAAGGAGGATTAAAATATACAATAAGGAGAATTTCTAAAAACTTTTATTTTAATCATGTTGGTTAATCATTTCCTTTATCTATATTTTATGCATAAATGAGGTCTAATAAATTTTCAATTGAAAAATCTCAGATGTTGAATGGAAACAACTACAACATTTGGAAGATTTGATTAAAATAAAAATCATGGCTCACAAATTGTGGGAAGTTGTAAATGGAATAGAGAGATCTCCTACCGGAAGACATGCAACTACCTATAATGTCGCCACATATCAACAAAAATTACAATAGGTGATGTATATTATCTTGCGAAGTGTATAGGATGACTTTCTACTTCATATTATAAATATAAAGTTTAGTACCGAATCTTTGACATAATTAGAGTCAATGCACAAAGGTACATGTTTATGAAAAAATATTAAATTGGTTTTATAGCTTATGACAACTCCCATGAAGGGAGATGAAAAAGTGATTAATTATTTCAAAAAAATAAAAATATCAAGTCATAGCTAGATGGATGTATGGCAAGTAATTTGATTGATGATAAATCTCTATATTTTATTATCTAATTAAATATTCATGAAAATTTTATAAACTTCATTTCAATTTTGAATTCTAAATATCAAACAGCAGACAAGATATTCCATATTTACAAACCCTTAGTTCTCTTCTCATACAAAGTTGAACAAGTAATGTCAAATTTTTATTCTAAGGAGAATTCCACATAGAACTTCTCCCCTCGTAAATCAAAAGGTAAAACCTCTATATTAAAAAAAACACGAAGCAAAATTTTAAACCTCCTAGAAAGGATTAAAAAACCTTGAAATATAAGATATATATTTGATGGAAAATGCCATCATTGTGGTAAATTTGGAAAAAAGAAAGAGGATTGAAAATTTGAAAATAAAATAAATACTAAATTTCAAAAGGGTATGAAATTTGTTCAACACCAAAATTAATATAAAAATCAAAACAAAAATTAGAAAAATAACTAAAAAATCAAATGTAATTGCTTTTTATGCTGATTTTGTCACTACAAAAGGAAATGAATGGATATTAGAAACTTGTGATTCTAGGCATATGAGTTTTATATATGATGTCGTATCGAACTTAGTGAATGTAATGATTAGATCTACTCAGGTGATCATTCCATTCTTGATGTTTAGGGTCATGGAAAATCAAAAGTAGCAAATGGTTTTGTTAACAATGTGTTATTAGTACCTAAACTAGAAATGAATTTTATTTCTTATTCTTAGTTAACTCAAAATAACTATAGTGTTACATTTTTAAAGGAGATATGGATTATTAAAAATGAACATGATGTTAATATAATTAAAGGCATTCAAAGAGATGGATTGTATGTTTTTTTATGTTTTCGTTTTTGCTTCTTATTTGACAATTTAAATAAGTGACTTGTATTAGTTGCATGATAGGCTAGGTTATGTCAATTTTAGGAGCATGCACAACATGTATCAAAAAAACCTAGTAATTGGTCTACCACCTATTTCAGAAAATCATGAAACTTGTGAAGGATGCTTACGTGGTGAGAAATCTACTACTCCTTTTCCCAGTCATCATGATAATAACTCTTATGAAACTTTAGATATTTTCCATAGTGATTTTAGAGGACCTATAGAAGTTCGTTTTCTTAATGGTTCTCATTATGTTTTCATTTTCATTTATGATTTCACTCATATGATTTGGTTGTATTTCATTAAAAAGAAATTAGAAGTCTTGTCAAAATTTAAATAATTTTAAGCTCTAGTTGAAAAATATTCTAGTTTAAAATGAGATTATATTTTCCTTGTTCCTCTAAAATGAAATGTATGAACTTGTAAATTGAAAAATATTTTCATGGTTTGAAACAAGATCCTAAAGATTAGTATTCTAAAATTAATAGTTTTTTCAATGAAATTGGTTTTTCTAGTTGTGCATCCGATAATGATTTATTTGTTAAAATTGAAGAAAATGCTATTATTTTCATTTTATTATATGTTGATGATTTTCTTATTGCTAGTAATCATAACACTTTAAGATTATGCAAGATTTGAAGATGATATATTTAAGATTATTCTATCACTTTTTTATGCATGCCTATATTTCAAGATAAAAAATTTATTGTAGTATCTCGAATAACAATATGCAACTAATTTGGTTAAAGTATTAATATGATTCATTCTAAACTACTTTCTATTCCTATAGAATTAGGATGTAAATTTGATCCTAAATCTACATGTGAAAAATCTAATCCTATTTTATAGAGGAAAATTGTAGGTACTTGTGATTTATCTAACTATTACTAGACCTAATATTTCTTATGTGGTAGGGATTGGTTCAAGGTTTATGTAGGAACCTTATTAGGATCAATAGAAGTTAGAAAAAATAATTTCACATTATGTAAAGGGTGTTATTAATTATGTTTTACATTATATTTCATCTATGAATCCATATTTACATGGATATTGTGATTCTAACCATGTTGGTGATGTGATAGATCATAAATATACAACTGGATATATATTTCAGTTTGGTGCAGGTGTCATTACTTGGAGTAGTAAAAATTATCTGAAAATTTTAATTTCTTCTATTGTGATAGAATAAAAAAGTTCAATAGAAGTAGAAAAATAATCCATGTGGTTGAAAAGGTTTTGGAAGAGATACACGTGAAACTCAAAGGAAGTACTCCTCTTCCATGTGATAGCAAGATTTGTATTTCTCTCACTGAGAATCTAGTTCACCATCAAATAATGAAGCATATTAAGATATATATGCACTTTATTTGAAGAAATATTCTCAATCGTGATATATATCTCAAGTATTTCCTAATCAAGATTAGGTTACATACATGTTCAAAAATTCACTTTGTGTACTACTACGAAGTTCTCCAAGTTCCATATAATGCTTGTCTTTTCGAGTTACCATTGAGGTGTAGTTTGCATGGCGATTCCACCCCTAATGGCCGACTAGTTGATAGACCCCTTCTCCAATATACTTCTAATCTAGTTTAAAACAATTTTAAAATATCTTGTATGATATAAAGTAAACCGATAGAGTTTACATGTAAAATGATAGAGTTTACAGGAAAAATATAGTCTTGTCTGCATCTATTTTTAGAGGAGAACCTTGTGTTATAAATGGCTTTGAAAGATGTGGTATGAGAAAATTTCCATGATAAATGTTGAGATGTAGTCTCAAAAATCATGTTTATCCTTAATCATATGTCCGATTTATAGATTCCAAATCCTTTTTACCAAAATGTAAGTTGAGCATGATGGTGTTATAATTCCTTCAAAAATACATGTGGTAGCCTAAACCTTTAGGGTTTATGGATATGTAAATAATGTTGTACAAACATGTAATGTTGGCATATGGATCCCACTTAATATTAAGCGTGATTGTTAGAACTATAATATTATGTGCATCAAAATATATAGTTTATATTTCAATACTAAAGAATAAACTTTATTTATATTACTTAAATATAAAATTTATATTAGGGGTTGATTAATTTATTTAATAAAATAATTAAATTGGGGAGGTGTTCCGTATCACTTCATATGGTTATAACCCTTCGAGCCTTTACGTAAGGCTATAGGTCATATTTTATATAATCACGTAAATTAATAGATTCTAGGTAAAAACATGGAGTAGAAGTGAGGAGGGAGTTATTGAACTAGAGTTGTAAAATTTTTCTCTATCTTTGGATTATTCTTTCATGATTTTAACCCATTTATGGGTTTTCCACATTAAATTTTGTGTTACTCTGTTATAATGTTCTTTAATTTTTTTCATTCATTTCATACTTATAATTTATGCTTAAACATTGATTGTTATATTAAATATAATATCTCATCCCCGATAGTTGTGTGTCACATTAAGTTCTCTTCCCCATGTAGAATGTCACCAATAAACCAAGTTGATGCAAGGACCTACAAGAAGACAAAGAGTCTTAAAAACCTAACAAGTTAAATATATAGAATGAATGGGTCGGAATGACCTTGGATGACAAAAAGGAGGGCTTACTAATCGAGCGTTGCACTACATTTTGGACCCAAATATAGTTCTAGTGTGTGTGTGTGCATGTCGTGCCCTACGTGCTTTTATGTCATTCCCACTATATGAAATAGTGAGCAATAAATAAATGTAAAAATGTAATAACATGTGTGCATGGAATAGAATATAATCCTACCCCTATGAAGTGTGATGTATACTTCCTAGCTTGTGCCATGATGATGGATCTATGTGGATGTAAATACAATAGATGGATGCAACTCTATATGAGTAATAGTATTAGATGATGCTAGGTACCTCATTATGGTATCATAACTTTATATTTATAGCGATATCTTGATCTAATTTCATGATTAACCCCGACATGGCTGACTAGGAAAAAAATAAGGATGAAAAATGGATAGAAAGAGCCCAAAATGTTACGGGAAACTAGAAAAAGGATCACCGCACCCCGTGTGAACAGGGTGTGTATGGGCACCCCAAGACTACCCCTGGTGTTCCAAATGAGGCTAAAATTATGTGAAAGTAATAAAACATACTAATCATGTAGATAAAACTATATGAGAATGATGAAATAAAAGTAAAATAGGATGAACACAAGATGGGGTTAATTAGTACTTTCTTCACTCAAGAACCTTCTATATAGTAGTATGAGACCAAAGCATAAATAAATGTCTAATGTGCATGATTTGGTGACTACATGTTTGCCCACATTATGTTGGTGTGCTAAAATATCGGTAACATAAAGTAGATATAAATGCATACCTGATGTCCATGAATATTTTAGTAGAAAAGTGTTAAAGGAATATACAAAACATGGAATGAAAAATAGAAGTTGGAGTATTGTGGAAACTAAAGATAAAGCATGCACAAATAAAAAAGTGATGAGAGTGAACCTAGGTCGGCACGTGTGTGTAGTTGTTGTAGTAATTAGTGTACTGTATGGTTAGTAAAACATTTGATGTCATAAAATGTTGTTTCCCATTATTTGATTTCTTGTTTCTCGTACATCCAAATGTACAAGGAGAAAACGATCAACTAGTTGAACATGTATGTATGTAAAACCGCTATGTGAAATAAGCATGTATATGTAAATGTACAATACGTGAAATGAAAAAGTGTAAATGGAACATGTGCACCTGATCCATGTCAAGAGAAACGGTGTAGAAGGATATCTTGTACTACGAGCTTTTTTGGGTGATCTCATGCCACCCTAGCTAAAGAAGTGTAGGGAGGAAATGCTCTATGTCCTCCAAGATCTAACTAATTTTGTTAAAATGTGTGTGGAGAGACACTATAACATCTTGGTTTCTTGGATGATTAGATGTGGTCAAAATAGTGTAGAGATGCACACCCACTATAACCCCCAATCTTGTGATTTCTTTCCGTAAATGTTAAGGACACAATGTCCTATAAAATTCACTATGCATGGGGTTCATAGACTTGTATGAACCAACTCACTGTAGTAACACAAACCATTCCGATCTAGAATCTTTTTGTCAGTATGTAAAAATTCCCAAATGATGTGCCCCCTTTGGGGGCACATGTGATATCAGTCATAGGAGAATGCGGCCCCAAAAGAGGACCAATAACATTCAGAACTATGTACCTTTTAAACTGCTTGGTAAAACAAAGGAAAGGAAAAATAAGAATGTTATGCAAAGACAAGTGTAAAAACAAATACATGCATATAGAAAACATGTGTAAACTATGTAGACAATGTAGTAAATGAAAACACACAAAAATTTAAGTAAGCTACACAAAGCAAAGATACAAAAATTGGGCATCACTCACAATTTCATAAGACACGCAAGGTCGTCATGGCTGTAAAAAACAAGTCATTGTACACACAAACATAGGGAAAATCCGGCATACAAGAAAATAATGGAAGACCAATTTAAATAGACAAACAATTACACATGGAAGCATATAATCCTTGAAAACATGTGTTGCCAATGGAACACTGTTAGTATGTTAGAGAAATAGCCAATGTATCAAAATCATGTATGATAAAGTAATGCATATATTAAGTATAAAATGAAACAATAGAACCTGGATGACACAAATGAGGATGCCCCAAAGTGACCAATATAGTAAGGGTATAAGGAAAACATCCATGTTGCTTGTAGGAGTCATGTGTTACGATCACATTAAATAAAGGCGTGAATGCGAGATGTGTCGATGGTATAGATAATGAGATATAAGAAATAAATATAACATGTTTAGTAAAGTGTTCATGTAAAAAATTAGTAAACAAGATTAAATGCTCTAAGATAATGCAATACACAATTGATGAATGGAATGGAATTAAACATGGAATGATATGATCTACATGACCCCCAAGTGGATAGAAGTTTATGAAATGAGGTTCATTTTGTTTTCCCCCTCAGTAGCTAAGAATGAACTTTAAACGAGAGTGCATCATCGAGAAATGGTCGAGTAGTGTTTGTTGTGTCTAACACGCTATGATGAGTGTGTATGTAGTGGTGATGAAATGTGACATATAGAAAGGATGAGTGTGAACCCTATAACCAAAGTGTATATCTTGACAACTAGATGAATGGAGGAGTGATGATTTAGCTTAAGCGTATATTAATATAGGATTAAAGAATGAGTGGTGATTTATCCCTAAGGATATATCACTATAAAATGAATGGCTGAGTGATGATTAAGCACTAAGCATATATCACTATATGATGAAAGGATGAGTGATGATTTATCCCTAAGTGTATATCATTATAAAATGAATGGACGAGTGATGATTTAACACTAAGCATATATCACTATATGATGAAAGGATTAGGATGAGTGATGATTTAGCACTAAGCGTATATCACTATATGATGAATGGTAAAGAGTGGTGATGTAACCTAGAGTGTATACCACTACAAGATGATATAATAGGGGTGGTGATCTAGCCTAAATTGTATACCACTATACGATAGAAAAATATTGACTGACAATGTAGTGTAGAGTGTACGTCAGTAGCCTAGGAATGTCGTAGGATGAAATGTCACATTATGAATGTAAGGTCCATTTTATTTGTAAACCATCAGTAGTTGAGGATGGATGAAGTAACTAAAGTGAATCATATGTTGTTTAGTGCAACGCATAGAAAACAATTTAGTAGGTGTAATGATGAAACAACCATGTGG
Source organism: Taxus wallichiana var. yunnanensis (assembly GCA_018340775.1). Taxonomy (NCBI): domain Eukaryota; kingdom Viridiplantae; phylum Streptophyta; class Pinopsida; order Cupressales; family Taxaceae; genus Taxus; species Taxus wallichiana. The sequence goes on along the minus strand of CM031241.1, from coordinate 428,059,483 downwards.
TGAATAGAATATGTAAAAAACACAAAGTGTGCATAATGCGTCATGTGACATGTGTAAGTAAACGAGTAGTGTAGTATGTAGGATGAAATGTAAAGCTAGACTCATATGTGATGTAAAATAGTGTAGGATGTAGAATATAGGTGATGTATAAATGCGCAATGTATGATGTGACTAGGTATAGTTAGGGTAACGATGTATGTAGTGTGTAAAAGGAATAACATATGATCCTAAACATATATAGATGATAGAAAGATTAGAAAACAAGTAAAAATGTGTGATGTATGAATTCGTAAATAACAATAGGTTGTAGACTATATATTGTATGATATATAAAGTTCATTGTGTGATGGAATAAAAATGTGTAATGTCGATAGTGTAGTGTGTGAGGTTTAGTGTAAGTGTGATCCCTCAACAATCAAGTTTGAACCAAAGCACAAGAGTGCGTCATCACGTAATGAAAATGCTATAACATGTGATGAATATGTAAAATCTAGGAGATCGATGTATGATAATGCAAATATTGGAGATGTGCAAATGCTAACATGGTAGGGGGATATGTGAGACGTTATGGCCTAGAAGTATGTACACAAGGAAGTGTATTGAAAAGACACTAAGTGGATCAACATAAGTAGTAGTTGAGTTAACAAAAGAAATAGGACATAGTGGTGATAGAGTGTGACCATCAGATGGCTCCTCTTCATAGTAAGCTTCATTTGGGTCCCAATCATCAACATATGTAGGGTCTATACTAGATATTGGAATTACATGTTTAAATTTTGGTAATGATTGTTGTGTATGACTTCGTGATGTGGCGAGATACCTTTACTAGAGGACTAGTGCAATCATCCTTAAGAGGAGGTTGTTTAGTTTGATTTGGTAATAAAAGAAATGAATTAGTAAGAAGACATGATTTAGAGAAATTCGTGAGAAGTGATGGCTATTTCTTATGTGATAACCCTATAGATGATGAAGGATAAGGAGGTGGTGAACTAATTTTGAGATATTTTTTCTTATGTTGACTTGGTGATGTCTTTGGTAGTTACTTAGGTGACTCTTGACTATCCCGTGAAGGCACATGAGAAAAAATATGGTGATGCTCATTCGATGTAGAATGAGTAGACTTAGTATCCCATTGAGATGTAACATGACGTTGGGAAATGAATGAGATAAACCCTTGACATTCAAGGTATTTGAATCTATGTTATAAAGCACAACAATCTTCCTCATTATTTCCATTAATTCGATTATAATTGCAATATAGATGACCCTAAGACTTTATGAGCCAATACAGAGGATAGTAATTAGTAGGTGGTAAAGTGATCAATTAACGAATAAGAAGATCAATAATAATGTCATGGTGCTTAGTGTTATGCTCAAATATTAGAGTATCGAGTAATGACATGACTGAGGTTCAACCATACGAGATGTAGTGGACATATATTGAATAGGAGATGTAAAGGGAAACAAAATTTAGGGTATGAAGCATCCTTAAGCCATTATAATTAAGATTTTAGAGATGTGATCATGGATTCCATAGTCATAATTGTTTCTTGAAATTAATCATGTAAATCTTGAATTGAGTGCAATAGGGGTTGATTAGATGGAATATCAATATGCTAAGTAACTAGAAAAACAAGGATAGGAATTATTTTGTGTGAAGGAATATTGTAATCAAAATACTTAGTGTCTAAGGATTTTTTCCAAACACCCATGTAATTTGGATTTATCTTAAGTAAATAAGATAAAGAAAATTGACCCATGATAGAGGAAAAATGAAGATCCTAAGTGTGAAAGACATCAAGTTAAAAAAACACTCCCTAAAATTTATTAGTGTGGGGGTAGTTAATCTAATCTAGGAGGAAATAAACATTGTAAATAAATGTAATAAAGTAATATAGAAATTAATAAATGATAAAATTGACAAATTTAAACCCTAAGATGTAAGGAGGTGGGGAAAGAACTCAACTGATTATAGATGTTTGTCACAGAGATGACTGGAGAAAACAAAAGTAGGAAATAATTTGCAGAGGTCACATAAAGGCTGGATCTGAAGGATCCGAGTTGACTAGGGTGCATGGAATAGAACTAAGGTGCCTGTTGGTGTTCTAGTATGAAATATGGCCACCTTGGTTTGTGAGACATATTAAGAACTAGTTCTAATAGGTTCGAAAGGTGATCAGAAGCCCTCGCTCTGTCTCACATCATGTTCACTTCCTGTTTAGTATATGGCCAATAATCCAAGCTAATGCGAGACCTACAAGTAGTTATGGAGTATCAAAGCCATATAAAAATAAAGATACAAAATGAATGGTTCGAGACTTACCTCAACTTGCTATAACAGGGGCTTACTAATCTAAGTATTGCACTATATTTTGTAACCAAATGTAGTTATGGTGTGTGTGTGCATGTTGTACCTTGGGTTATCTTATGCAAGTCACACTATATGAAAGAGTGAGCAATAACTAAATGTAGAAAATGTAATAGCATGTGTGCATGGAATAGAATAGAATCCTCCCCTATGAAGTGTGATGTAGACTTCTTAGCTTGTTCCTTGATGATGGAGCTATGTGGATGTAAATGTAATAGATGAATGTAACTATAGATGAGTAATAGTATTAGATGATGATATGTCTCTCATTATGGTCTCATAACTTTATATTTATAGGGTTCTCTTGATCTAATTTTGTAATTAACCTCGACATGGCCAACTAGGAAAAATATAAGGATGAAAAATGACTAGAAAGAGCCCAAAAAGTGGTGGTAAAGTATGAAAAGGATCATGACACCCAAAGTGGTACCAAGGCAGCCATGGGTGCCTTAGTACTATGTTAGGTGCCCTAGCTGAGGATAAAATGACATTAAAGTAGCAAAAAAATGGGAAAATAGATAAACATGTGCTGGAGTGAAGAAATAAAAGTAAAATAAGATGGCCAAAAATGGGGTTAATTAGTACTTTTCTCACTCAAAAATCTTATAAATAACAATATGAGACCGAGATAAATAAATGTCTAAAGTGCATGATTTTGTGACAAGAATACTTTGGAAAAGATGTACGTAGAGAGGAATGGAAGAAACATATGAGAGGGAGCATAGAGGAAATTTAATATATATTTTACATTTCAAAAGTAATTATATACTCCTGCACATACAAAATTAACAACCCATATAAATGGTGAAGTCATTACAATTTATAGAATTTGAGATGGCCCTTCACTTGTCCCCTACATGACCTTTCTTTTTCCTACAACATATGAATCTTTGAATCATTAGGAATGAAATTAAGTCCTATTTTATTAATTAAGGGTGACATAAAGAATGAGAGTAAAAGAAATAAAAAGTGTTAAAATGCATGGAATAATATGTCTCTTCCTTCGATGAAGATCTGCACCGAAGAATTCGAAGATGGAAACTAGCCTCCGATGACCCTCTCAGTAACATTGTTATATTGATTGGAAAGCTATCATGATGTTTACTCACATTCTACCACTTGTATGATTCACATGTGTTTTTAAATTCCAAATGAGTGTTTAGAATAACTCTTAAGATTCCTTGATGTGAATCCAGGATGATCTATGGACGCTATTTATGATGATCCCCTTGATGTTCATTTGATCAACCATCTTAAATTACTAATCTCATTGACATCTTTTTACCAGTTTCACCGAGTTCATTTAGTTTGTCTTATGTTGAACAACCCAATGAGCTCATTCAACTTGCTCCCTACATGAGATCGATGATTGACCATTTTTACATATCTTAGTAGACTTCCCAATGCCACGATATTTTTCTTATTTTTCCATGATCTAAAAATGGTACTTAATGTTTAATTACTTAGAAAATTTTCAGATGAACAAATTTTAATAGACTGGACATTGATCATGAGTTCCCTTATCCAATTTTAGGTGTCTTTATGCCCAGCTTTTAAACTTTTCCAAAATGATCAATTAATCTTATTTTTCCAAATTAAGTGAATTTACTCGATTCTATTAAAAAAGCTGTTATATAATTCAAGATGAATTAAATTATGCACTCAATCTGTATTCATGAATTAAAATCTAATAGTGCATTCATTATCGGTGTGGGTTATGAATACTAAAATTTCCCTCAATCTATTTACTCAAGTTTCACGATTATTTTATCAATTAATAAAATCAATCGAAAGATGAATTTGTATCTCGATCAAAATCTTCTAAAAAATGATAAAAATAAACCACAACTCGAAAATTAATAACCAAGTTCACCCGAAGGTTACGTATCTAGATTCACAAAAAGTGAATCGATCCATTGAACATCCAATGAAGTACAATAACCATACAATAATGACTAACATATCTTAGGACATGTAATTGAGTTGATAAATGTCCCACGAACTCGAAAAATAGCAGATATTGTCCCAAGAATGATTTGTGACTCCTACAAAGGCTTCTCTAGCTGGTTTCCTATGCAAATTTATACAAATTGCCTACAAATTTATTTTTACAACTAAAGTAAATAGGTTTACATTTATGGAAACTAGAGCAAATTATAAACAATTTTCATATTTACTTAATTCAAAAATTCTACCTTTTGAGCATCCAAAAGCCATGTTGAAGTTCACTACTCTATTATGGTCTCCTTTAACAAAGAACACATAGCCCTATTTATATAGATGAGCTCATTTCTATCCTAGCCGAGCTCTTTTCTAAGTGTTTCAGTTAGTTGCACCTTACCTTTGTGAGGTCACGGGGTCAATTCTCGTGCCTATGTTTTGGCCGAGCCTCTTTGTACATGTAGTGGGGTAAAATCCCACATATCTCGCGGAGCACAGGGTCGACAATTTACATAGAGACCACTTGAAATTTTCATAGTGGCTTCGCCACACCTATCGCCATTTTTTTGCCATCTAAACTCCTTTTGAGTTGTCCATAACTAGGTCATTGTGCCTTATACATTGAATCGCCCATTAAGAGGGCCGAGTTGATAGGTTTTCCACTTTATGGCAATTGTAATGTTGTAGTTGGCTATGCCATTTGTGGTGGCAAGCCATGTGCCATGTTTATTAGTTTATCAAAATTCCCAAAGTGGGTTTTATGTTAGAATCACCCATAATGGTGGTTTATTGACATCCTTTTGAGCTATTAGCCGAGTCACCCGCCAAGTTATATATACGAAGATCTGCGCCAATGTAAGTGTTGAGATCTAATCAATCCAACCAATGTGGTCACCCAAGTAAGTTGAGAATATTGTAAATCCCAAAATAAAAGGAACTCGTCTCAAACAACATGGAATAAACCTGAAAATGTGGTAATAAGCTTGATCCATATGAGAAATGTGGAAAATGTAGTCAACTCGGTGGGGAGTTGATCACCATAATGAGCTAGAAAAATATCTCGTTGAGAAAATTATAAACCTACAATGCAAAAATCAACTCATAGTGAAAATATAAAATTTGAGACACAATATCGAGTTTGGAATTAAAAATTGATGTCCATGTGGTTTTTTGAGAGCCCACCACATCGACAAACAAGAATACAACTCTCACGACGTCGGGGCTTCCTCCACTATAAAATTTGAGCCTCTTGTTGTTTTCTACCATAATATGAGTCAAATATCAAGGCACGAAACCATACTTGAATCAACCTTTTTACATTTGTTTTCTTGCCATGTGTCACATCATATTAGATTGTTGACCATGGTTGACCCGTTTAAGACCTTAACTTTGACCGGCAATAGAATCTACATATGGAATCCATTTCTAAAGTTCTAAATACCGTTGGAAATGTCTTGAGAAGACCTTCAAAATGGTAAATATTTAGGGAAGTTTAGGGAATATATGCATAAGGAAAACTACTCCAGATCACTCCTCTCCAGTAAGACCATTTTGAACTCAAAATAAAAAATTTACTCAATTGAATTTTACACATGTTCTCTTCATATCACAAAAACAAAACCAAATTTATAGAATGGTAATTTTTCAAAAAATCAATAATAAAAAACCATTAAAAGGAATTTAACCCACGCACTTATACCGTGATATGACACTAAAACTACCATATGCCTCTCAGTACAATGTGAACCTTCACTCATTATCATAGAAATGCAAATGTAACCTACATTCACAACTTGCCATTATAAATCTTGTACATACTATTTGCAACTATACCCGAAAATTACAAATATTAATCCTATCAATAAAACTTACGTATGTGGAAAAATCATGTATTACAAGCAAAGAGTTTTTATAAGTTGTAGACTTACAAACAATACCTACATGCCAAAAATTTCACAATAATAACATACTCGGCTATAATCCTAATATAGACATCCGACCGCTTATCATGCCCACTTAATTGTACATGCTTTGTTGAAAGATGAAGTTTGTAAAACCATTAAAAACTAAAATTAGATCAAGTATTTTAAACATGTCTCCTGATTATTTTCTATTAGGGATTATTCAATTACCCTAATCGAAATAAATAAATTTGGAAGTTATCCTTTTCACAATTTAACTGGTTTTCCAAAACTTCTGGTTAGTTTGCATAGCATTCAACAAAGAAACTATGCAAACATGAAATTGATAAACTATTTACCCACCATTTTCACCACATTTTCCTATTTAGGTGGTTATTTCAACTCATTTTTCTCACTAAAGGGGTCAAATTGGTTGGTTTATTACTGTTATCATTCTTAAAAAACTTTTAACTTTTTTCTTGATGACACTTCTAGTATTTATCAATTACATGACCTGGTTTCTTATAGTGATCACAAAAACCTTTGATCAACATTTTTAGGAACCTTACCTTGATTGCCTTTAGCCATTACAAATTTAGGAGAATTAATTTTCTCAATCTATTCCATTATGGATTTTAGTTTACTACACTTGGCCACACAATGATTAGATAAACCACAAAATTTACATGGATAACTATGCAAAATTACTTCGATATTACAACCAAACATTTTCGGTGTAGAGAATGGATCATTTTGTTTACCTTTCACTTTAGAATTATGGTAAACCAATGGTGGAGGGATTTCAACACCTTTTGGTGGTGAATTCTTATCGGATCCTCCTACTGAGGATGAATCACCTGAAGCTAGTGGGGATGACACTTGGTTGTTAGAAACTTGTCTTCTTCCCACTGACTTGGAACTCTCTCCAATCACCACTACCACTACGCTAGCATATCACAGATTTCACTAAAACCCATTCTATTTAAAATATTATATCCTATAAATTTAGTTTTATTTTTAAATTCTCCTTATACTAAAATAGAATCCAAATTATTCTCGGGAAGAGGAATTAGATGTGCTCATACTTACTATGCACTCATCTGTCATAGTGAATGCATCCAAATTAATTGGTACCTTCTTAGTTCCATCAATATCTCATCCTTAGATTCTAGCTCTCTTTTCAATATGTCAATTTTCTCTTCAAGAGTCAATAGTTGACATCTCAAGAAGGCATTTTCTTCCTGTATCTGTTGATTGCATGCTTCATGTTCCTCAATTTTTTCCATGTTCGATAAGTTTCCCATGGATTTCATACACCCCCGTACTTCCAAAAACTCCACAATGCAAATGAAAGATTATGCCAACATGAAATAACCAAAAATGAAGCCAAAAATACTAAATAAAATCAAGAGCCAGTTCATCTCTGATACCAAACTTGATCTGAAAATGGTACTTAATTTTCTTAACTACTTACAAAATTTTCAGATGAAATTTTTTTAACAGACTCAACATGGATCATAGGTTCAATTATCTAATTTTGGATGTCTTGATGCCCAATTTTTAAACTCTTTAAAAATCATCAATTAATATGATTTTTCTAACTTACTTAGAATTTACTTGATTCTTTTACATAACCATTAAATAATTTACGAGATGAATTAAATTATCTAGTTGATCTAAATTCTTGATTTAAAAATCTAATAATGCATTCTTATGTGGGTTATGGATACTGGAATTTCCTTCAATCCGTTTATAAATTGATAAAATTAATCGAAGATGAATTTTTATCTAATCAAAATCTTCTAAAAACTGAATAAAAACACCACAACTCATAAATTGATAACGAAGTTCACCCAAAGGATACATCTCTAGATTCATAGAAAGTGAATTGATCTATTAAATGTCTAATGAAGTACAATAACCCTTTAATAATGAAAAACAGATCTTTATGCCTACAAATGAGTTGATCAATTTCCCAAAGGAGCTCTGGAAAATTGTAGAAATTGTCTGAAGAACGATATGCGGCTCCTACATTGCTTCTCTGATTGGTTTCCTATGAAAATGAGTCCAAAAATGACTATAACTTTAAAATTACAACACCTATAAGAAAGAGGTTTACAATAATGTAAACTAGAGGAAATTATAAACAATTTGCATATTTACTTCATTGAGAAATATGAGCATTTGAGCCTCCAAAATCAATGTTGAAGTTAATTGCTCTATTATGGTATCCTTTAACATAGAACACATAACCCTATTTATATAGGTGAGCTAATTTATATCCCATTTGATATCTTGGCCAAGTTGGTTGGTCAGTTTGGCATTACCTCTGCAAGGTCACGGGTCGAGTCTCATGGCTATGTTTTAGCCGAGACTCTTTGTACCTTATGGGATAAAATCCCACTTATGTCGCAGGAGGACAAGGTCTAATTGAAATTTGTGTTGTGGCTTTGGTCAGACCTATTTCAATTTTATTTTCCATCACAAATCTTTCCAATCTATCCATGACTCGGTCATTTTTCCTTTTACATTGAATTTCTCATTAAGAGGTCCGAGTTGATAGGTTTGCCACATTGTGGGCAAGTGCAATGATTGATTTGGCTATGTCATTTCTGGTGTCGAGCCATGTGTTATGTTGATTAGTTTCTTGAAATACCCAAAGTTGGTTGTGCATTAGAACCGCATAATGTGGGTTGATTAGCATATTTCGAGCTATTATTTGAGTCATCCGCCGAGTTATAGAAACTCCGGATCCACCAATATAATTGCTGAGCTCCAATAAATCCAACTAACCACTACTTGAGAATAGTGTAAATGCCAACATTTAAGGAATTCATCCCAAAAACATGTAATAAACTTGATAATGTGTTAATAAGCTCGATCCATATGAGCAATGTGGAAAATGCTATCAACTCGGTGGGGAGTTGATCACCCCACCGAGCTAGCAAAATAGCTCACCGAGCTGATTATAAACCTACAATGAAAAATCAACTCATAGTGCAAATATCAAACTCAAAACACAATATTGAGCTCAAAATGCAAAATTGACGTCCGCGTGGTGGTTTGAGATCCCACCATGTTGGCAAACAAGAATATAGCTCTCACGGCGGCCGGGCTCCCCTCCGTTACAAAATTTGAGCCTCTTTTTTTCGGAATAACATGAGTCAAAGACCGGAGGGCTGAAACCATATCGAATCAACCTTTTCATGTTTTTCTTCTTTCCACGTATCACGTCCATATTGGACCGTTGACTATGGTTGACCTATTTTTAGACCTTAATTTTGACTGATGATAAAATCTACATACGACTTTGTTTTTGAAGTTTAGTATACTTTGTTGGAAAGGTCTCGAGAATACCGTTAACATGGTTGAGATTTAGGAAGTTTAGGGAAGATATGTATAGCAAAAAAACTCTAGTGGATCAATCCTCCCTAGTAAGACCAATTTAAACTCAAAATAGAAAATTTTCCCAATTGAATTCTTCACATCTTCTCTACATATCACAAACATAGAACCTGGTTTATAGCATGGTAATTTTTCCAAAACTTCAATAATAAAAAACATTTAAAAGGAATTTCACCCATGGCTTATACTGTAGCTGATATGACACTGAAACTACCATATGCCTATATATAATGTGAACCTTCACTCACCATTGTCAACAATGCAAATGTAACTTGTATGCACAACTTGTCAGTGTAAATCTTGTACATGATATTTCTAATTATACCTGATAGTTTTAAATATTAAGCCTATCAATAAGACTTACACATGTGGAAAATCATGTATACCAAACAAAGAGTTTATATAAGTTGTACACTGACAAACAGTGCCTACATGCCACAAATTACACAATAAAGCATACTAGTTATGATCCTAATATAGACATCTCGACCATTTAGCATGCCTACTTGAATCAGTACATTCTTCTAAAATATTAAGTTTGTAAAACCATCAAAAAGTAAAACTACATCAAGTATTTAAAACCTGTCACTTGATTATTTTCTCTTCAAGATTCTTCACCAACACCAATGAAGATAAATAAATTTGGAACTTATCATTTTCACAATTTAATAGGTTTTCCAAAACTTCTTGGTTAGTTTGAATAGCATTCAACAAAGAAACTATGCAAACATGAAACTGATAAACTATTTACCCACCATTTTCAATATATTTTCATGTTAAGGTGGTTGTTTCTAATTCAATTTTCACCTGATTCAATGAAGGGGTCAAATTGGTTGGTTTAATATTGCTATCATTCTTTAAAAACTTTAACTTTTATCTTGTTGATGCTTCTAACATTTATAAATTACATGACCTTGTTTCTTACAATGATCACAAAACATTTGATCCAATTTTTTAGGATCCAAATTTTTAGGAATCTTACCTTGACTACTTTTAGCTAAGAAAGGTTTAGGAGAATGCATTTTTTCAATCTTTTCAGTTATGGATTTTGGTTTCCTACAATTAGCCACACAATGATTAATTAAACAACAAAATGTGCATGGATAACTATGCAAAATCACTTCCATATTCTATCCAAACTTTTCCAATGTAGATAATGGATCATTTTGTTTACCTTTCACTTTAGAATTATGGTAAACCAATGGTGGAAGGATTTCAATACCTTTCTAGGGTATATTATTATCAGATCCTCCTCTTGAGGATGAATCACCTGAAGCTAGTGGGGATGACACTTGGCTTTTAGAAGCTTGTCTTCTTCTAGCTGACTTGGAACTCTCTCCAATCACCATTTCCCCTACATTAGCATATCTCAATCCTACATAATGAGGTCTTTCCTTGACTAATATGGGGTTAGTTATTCCCATATTATTCTTACCAATGTCAATTCAATTATAACCCATTCTATTTAAAATATTATATCTTATACCTTTAGTGTGCTTTTAAAATTCACCTAGCACTACAAAGAGAATCCAAATTAGCCTAGGAAGAGGAATTACATGTTGCCATACTTATTATGCACTCATCTGTCATAGTGAATGCATCAACAGTAATAGGTACCTTCTTAGGTCCATCAATTTGCAACACCATCAAGAGCTCATCCTTAGATTCTAGCTCTCTTTTCAATATGTCAATTTTCTCTTCAAGAGTCAATAGTTGACATCTCAGGAAGGAATTTTCTTCATGTATCATTGATTGCATGCTTCAAGTTCCGCAAGTTTCTTATGTTGGATAACTTGCCCATGGTTTCCCTACACACCTTTAATTACAAAAACTACACACTACAACTAAAAGATCAATCAAAAATTCAAAAACCAAAAATGAACCCGAAAATATTGAAGCAAATTAAGAGCTAAACCAACTATAATACCAAACTTGATCCAAAAATGGTACTTAAATTTTTTTTAATAGACTCAACATTGATCATTAGTTCAATTATCCAATATTGGTTGTCTTGATGCCTAATTTTTAAAATCTTCCAAAATGATCAATTATTCTCGATTTTTTCAACTTTACCGAATTTACTGATTCTATTACAAAACCATTATATAATTCACAAGCTGAATTAAAGTATGCACTCAATCTGAATTCTTGATTTCAAAATCTAATAGTGCATTCATTTATCTGATGTGGGTTATGGATACTGAAATTTCCTTCAATCTATTTACTCTAGTTTCGTGCTTATTTTATTAATTAATAAAATCAATTAAAAGATGAAGTTTTATCTAATCGAAAGCTTCTAAAATTGAATAAAAACACCAAAAATCACAAATTGAAGATGGAGTTCACCCAAATGCTAAGTCTTTGGATTCCCTTAAAATTAATCTATATATTACACATCCAATGAAGTATAATAACCCTTTAATAATGACTAAAAAATATTTATAGCTACAAATGAGCAAATCAAATTCCCAATGAAATCGATAAATATTAGAAATTGTCCCAAGAATGATATGTGGCTCCTACAGTGCTTCTCCGGTTGGTTTCAAAGACAAAATACATCCAAAAATGGATAAAATTTTACATGTACAAAAACTATAAGACACAAGTTTAAATTTCTAGAAACTAGAGGAAATTTTAAACAATTTTCATTTTTACTTCATTCATAAATTCGGTCATTTGAGCCTCCAAAATCCCTATTGATTTTCACTTCTCTATTCTAGTCTCCTTTAACACAGAGCAAGAAGCCCTATTTATATAGGAGAGCTCATTTCTATCCCACCCGATATCTTGGCTAACTCGGTCATTCAGTTCTACCTTACCTCTACAAGGTCACGGGATCGAGTCTCATGGCTATGTTTTGGCCAAGCCTCTTTGTACATGTTGTGGGGTAAAATCTCACATATCTCACAAGAGGACAAGGTTGGCGGTTTATATAGTGATTGCTTGTAATTTAAATTTTCACTTCGGCCACACCTATCTCCATTTTGTTTAGAATTAAAACTCCCGCCAAGTTTTCCATGACTCATTCTCAGTGCGTTCTATATTCAATCACCTTTTAATAGGGATGAGTTGATAGGTTTGCAATGTTGTGGTGAGTGGAATGTTGTAATGTTTTTATTATGGCGATGTTGATGTGTTATGTTGATCGGTTTATTGAAATACCAAAAGTGGGTTGTGTGTTATAACCACTGTTTGTGCGAGAATCACAACACCCCTAAGTTCCTACAACTAGATGAGTTGAGATTCTCAGTGTGATTGCACAACATGGAGCATCTCTCAAAGTGTGGGACCTTGCAATTTGAGAGAGCTTTCTAGATTGAGGCCAGTTCCTATTCCTCTTTTAAAGTGCACAAAAATAAATTGAAGAGGATCTACTCTAAACATAGTCTATCTTACCAAGGAGACAGGGTTGATAAAATATAGAAAATAAACCTAAGCTAATGAGGTGATGCAACAAAGGAATGTTAAACACTCGTTTTATAAGCTAACACAAACCATAGAAATTCAATGCAAACACCATGCATAGATAACCAAACTACAATGAGAGATAAGAAGGAAATAATAAACACATGAGAGGGTCAAGAATCATCCACAGACATATATTATTGCTCCAAAAGTCGATACAATGCATTATAGTGGCCAAGAGGAAAAATATTGCATTACAACTTGAATGGGAGGTTTGGAAACTCCACAAATTCACTTATAGACAAGGGAAGAAGGGAGAGTGTAAAACAAAAATGTCCAACCCTTTACAATGAGCCCAACTCCTTCTTTTATAGATGCAATGAAGAGAGAAGGAGAAAAGAGGTGGGAAACTTGATTTAAGGCTCATTCCGACTTGTAATTCCCCTACAAATATAACCAAAATTTGTTGAGTCCACCGTGCTTATGTCTACTCAAAGCATGTCAAAGAAGGAAGAACAATGGATAAAATCCAATTTGATCTAGTTGTTGGAGTAATCAAATCGTGTATTAATGGCATGAAGACGTTTTCCCATTTTTCACCCACCTAACCTAACAAAAATAAAGTTTCAAGTTTCCATCGCATATACGAGGTCAAGACCTTTCTAATTGTGCCAATTTTGTTGAATCTCAAGCACCTTTGGGTTGAAACATATGTCCATTTCAATGTTTGGGTTGCGTCTCTACTAAAATGGTTAAAATTAGTTAGCCAAATGGGTCCGGGGTGTAAAATTCACTTTGTACCTTTTGGGCACAAAAATTCAAAAATATAAAATTATGCCCCATAGCCCCACAATTCAATTTTGTCAAAAAAACCATCATCGGGCTCACTGGTCCACATTTTTTATTTGGGAAAAAAATCACTTCAAGGCCCACCAACCCGTATGCAATTTAGGCCTGACACGTGGCTCCTTGGGCATCGGCGGAGGTGTGGCTCATTTTTATACTTTATGCCTTTTGGAAATGAAGCCAAAAAGTTAAAATTACCTCCAGTGACCCGCCTTCCCGCTTTGACTTGGAACATGGCCACGTGGAGGGATGGTGCTATTTTGGGACCGCTTTTGGATTTTGCTTTGAATTTGTTTCGAGATGACATGTGACTCCGTCTGCTTTACTCTATTCCTTTATGTTTTTGACTAATTCCTTTTCTTTGGCGGGGCCATATATCTAACTCGGGACACGTGGGCACTTGGTGCTTGTCTGGGAGACCCGCTTTTAGATTTACCTCTGAAGATGCACTAGGCTGACATGTGGAAGCCTTGCACTCTTTTGATTCTCCAATTTGGATTGTGCTTGTCGACACTAAAATTTTCCTCCGTAATTTCTATTTCATTAATGTATGTATTAGGAATAGGATGTTGTTAAGTATAATTAGTAGTAGCATCCAATAGAAGATAACGGCACTGCCAGTATGATGGCACCAATAATGTATAGTACGGAAATAGTCAAAAGTATAATAAGAATGTTGTGGTAAAAAGTAAATAGTTGTCGTAAGTGGTCCAGTAATGTTAAAATGTCAAAGTTGGGGTAAGTAGAGAAGTAGGGTCTACATGATTAGGAATTGGAAATATTATATTGGTAATAAGGAAAAGGAGTGAGGTCATAAATATTTTGTGTATTTCATTTGTAAAAAGTCTAAAAATGTGGAACCCATGTGAAATGATAAGGTTTATCTTATCTTAAAAGATAAGCTTACATGTATAGATAAGAGTTAAGGTATGGAATATGATTCGTCAAAGTGGATTTCTTATCCTATCTTACGAGATGAGATGGATAAGCATGGAAGTTCTATAAATAAAGAGGCCACTCCCCTCATTTAGCATAGAAGGAAGTAGTGAGAAATATTGTATGAAGTGTGTAAAGGAAGCCATCAGTTTAAAGGTGTGTTGAAGAAGCCATTAAGAGGTGTAATTGTAAAGTTTCTCCCATAGTATTGGTGGAAGGAAAGTGAAGTCAATAACACTTGAAGTACCTCATGGGTGAGATTGTAACAATTTCATGTTAATTTACTTTGATATTTCAGATTTTTCATCATTCCTTCTTATTATAGTCGATGGTATTCTTGTGTTATGTTTGTTGTTGTGTTTCCAGATTACATCCACCAAACTAAATGCATACATTAGTAAATAATCATAGCACGAGGAGTTCCCGGTGAAGAATTATCATAGTGCTGGATTGGTGATGACATTTTGGTTCCGTTGCCGGGACCATTCCTCGTTGGTGGATTTTCTGGAGAGATATTCCCACTTAGTCAAAAATCAATTGGAGGGTAACCTTGTTTTTACTGTGCATAGTAGTTACCATGGTAAAGTCATTTTTGCCATGAATAGTAGTTACCATGGTAAAGTCATTTTTACTGTGAATAGTATTTACCACAGTAAAGTCACTTTTTACCGTGAATAGTATTTACCGCAGTAACTTCACTTTTTACTTGTGAATAGTGTTTACCACAGTAAAGTCAGTTTTACCATGATAAATCAAGTTTTACCGCAGATAAATCAAGTTTCTATTTTCTATTATAGTGATTTCTATTTTCTATTATAGTGATTTCAATTATTTGTGCACATAAGTCTTGTTGATTGTACTTGTGGGTTGGTATTTCACTGTGGTTACTTTTGAAAATGGGGAAGATTCCTATTTTTTCAGCCCAATCTAATGAAGATGCTTTCTCTTTCATTCAAGAGTTTAAACAATCTTGTATTTGTAATGGCCTTATAAGAAGGGAACAATGGAATGAATTTTTCCTACCTTTTTGGATGGTTCCGCCTTTAGGTGGTTTGAAACACTAGGTGATAATGTGAAAAACTCATGGGATTTATTAACTGAAAGTTTTCTTGAAGAATTTGGTGAACAACAGAGATATGTAGATCTCATGATCGATATCACAAAGCTATCCCAAGGAGAGAAGGAGAAGATAAGGGATTATCATGCTCGTGTTCTAGAGCTAAGGAGGAAGCTCAATGCCCAGATCAAGAAGGAAGGATTAGCATATGGGTTGATGAATGGCGTGGATAATCTCCTATGTAAGCACTTCATTCTTGGGATGAAGCCGAGATCGAACAATGAGTGAAGTATGACCGCCCAATACCATTGAACAAGAAAAGGAGATTGCAAGAAGGCAAGAAGAAATCATGGAAGAGGAGCCCAAAGAAATTGTTGCTAAAGTAGAGCCTACACCAGTAACCTTTGGTCCGAATCCACAACCACTCTCGGTGAGCACAAATATTTCTTCTAGTACATCTATTGAGTATGAAAATCTGCTCAAAAGATGTGTAAGTTAACTATTAATCTTCTTTAAGGAAAAGAATTTAGTTCTCGGGAGGAGATAGAGGTCCAAAAAAATATATTTCTAAAGTAGTATGTTATGGTTGTTATAAAAGGGTCATTATAAGTATAATTGTCCAGATAGAACTTCTACATCTGGTAAAGGAGATAATGATAAAGGAAAAGCACTTGTGAATTCTTTTGATGTAGTAGATAAGAGCAGAAATAATGAAGTAGATGTGTTTGTAACAAAAAGAAAGAAAGAAAAAGATAATCAAGATGGAAATGATCCTAAGAAGATGAAAGGAGAAACTAGTAAGAAACATAGGAAAAGAAAGTTGGGTGTGCAGGATTTTCTGATTTCACAGGGGCAAGGACCATACTCCATCTTGGAAGATCTATCCAAAAGGCTTGCAAATATTACATATGGTCAACTCTTGGCTATGTCTTCTGAGAAGAGGTGGGAGCTACGAAGTGGACTCAATGTTCGATGAAGGAAGGAGGTTGAGGTCCCTGTTTTGGAGGTAGAGGCGGATCCCTATGCTCCACAAGATGAGGTATTATGTAATGGTATTTCAATTCATGATGTCTTAGTTGATGGAGGTGCTGTAGTTAATGTAATGACCGAGTCTGTAATGAATATGTTGGGTTTAAAAATTGATCGCCCTGAAACATTTATGTTAAGGTCATTAAATAAAGGAAAAACTAAACTAGAAGGTGTAGTTTCAAATGTGGCAATATCTCATTATAGGTGTTGTATGTGTGGTAAAATTTCGGTGATGAAAAATGTTACTCAAGCGTACTAATGTTGCTAGGAAGACCATGTCTAAGGAGATTTCATGCAAGAAACTAATGGAATGAAGGTTTCATGACACTTGGACGTGGTAGAGAGATGGTGAAGATAAACGTGATCCTCGACATCATAAGGCGAACCTATGGATTCGAGTGATGAAACTGATGATTAGACATCCTCGATTACTCTAGTACCATGAAGTGGACACAAAAGATGAAAGAAAGTGAGGTTGATGTTTTAGTCATGGATATCATTCCAGTCACACCAACCGATGACCCCGTAAAATTATCTCAAGAAGAATTTAATGATCGCCTCCAACAAATAAAGATTGGTGATGTTGTGATGGAGAGTGAGAAGGAATCCTACCTCTATCTCTTTCAAGGTACATACACATATTCAATTTTGATTACAAGGAACTACGTCAAGTAAGTTGGGTAGAACATTCTATTGAGCTGGTAGATGGTGCTAAGCCTATAAAGCAAATGCCATATAGAATGAATCCTAATTTTTCTAAGATTGTAAAAGAAGAAATAGATAAGTTGCTTGATGCAAGATTCATATTTGCTGTGGAGAATTCAGAATGGGTTTCTCCCATTGTGATCTCAATAAAAAAGAATGGGAAGCTACGCATTTGTGTTGATTACAGGAAGCTCAATAAGGCAACAAAGAAGGATCATTACCCTCTTCCATTCTCAGATCAGATCTTGGACGAAGTAGCTGGCCAGGAGTGTTATAGTTTTGCTGATGGATATAGCGGATACAACCAAGTCCGTATAGCGGAGAAAGATCAGCTGAAGACCACGTTCACCACTCCTTGGGGAACGTTTGCTTATAGAGTTATGCCTTTTGGGTTGTGTAATGCTCCAGCAACATTCCAGCGTTTGATGAATAGGGTGTTTGAACCCTACATTGGGAACTTCATCAGAGTATTTCTAGATGATTTTTGCATCTATGGGAGCAAGATGGACCACCTGCACCAGATGGAGACAACATTTCAAAGGTTAGATGAAGCAAAAGCCTCACTAAACCCTACAAAGTGTGTCTTTGGATGTTCTAAAGGTGTTTTGTTAGGGCATGTTGTATCCAGAGATGGTATTGGTACTGATCCTGATAAAGTTTCAAAAATCAAAGATTTACCATTTCCTATGAATAGAAGTAAGTTAAGATCATTTTAGGCCATGTGGGTTACTATAGAAGGTTCATCAAGAATTTCTCAAAGATTGCATAGCCACTAACCCAGATTCTTGAAGAAGGATGTTACTTATAAACTAGGAAATAAGGCGCATAAATTTTTGGACAACTCAAGGAAGCCTTGGTGTCTTCACCTATTTTAAAGAATCTAGATTGGAGCAAGCCATTCATTGTGTACATTGGTGCCTCGGATGCAGCAAGTAGGGAAGTACTTTGAGCCAAAAGGATGAAAATGGGAATGAACATCCAATTTACTTTAGGAGCGAGAAAAATGAGCAAAGTCATTGAGGTAAATTATATTGTAATCGAAAAAGGGGCTCTAGCTATCATTTTTTCTATAAATAAGTTTAGAAATTAATTGCTAGGGTAGAAATTTATAGTTGTAATGAGATCATCGGGCTCTAAAATATATTGTCAATAAGCCTAACCCATCGGGAGGATAGCAAGATGGATAATTTTGCTACAATAATTTGAATTTGATATTATAGATAGGCCAGGAAAGAAGCATGTCAATGCAAATGCACTCTCTCGAGCCTATGATGGTTTAGGATCATCTTGTGATGATGATGATTTCCCCGATGCAACATTGTTATCCCTTGACACAATCCCTAGTGAATACATAGATATTTGGAATTATCTGAATGAATTC
Source organism: Taxus wallichiana var. yunnanensis (assembly GCA_018340775.1). Lineage (NCBI taxonomy): Eukaryota > Viridiplantae > Streptophyta > Pinopsida > Cupressales > Taxaceae > Taxus > Taxus wallichiana. The sequence continues at coordinate 428,040,509 of CM031241.1, read as the reverse complement.
AAGTTTCTGATCGTGCCAATGCAAAGACTAAGAGAAAGATTACTCAAGCCAGTCATCCATATTCTATTCTGCATGGAGTATTATTTCGAATAGGACCTGATGGACAGTATAAGAGGGCAGTTGGATGTGATCAAGGGAAGGAACTGCTAGAAGAATTCCACAATGGTACATGTGGAGGGCACCTCGCTAAACAACTTACAGCAAGAAGGATATTGGATGCAGGTTATCACTGGCCCACTCTTTTTAAAGATTGTTATAATTATTGTAAGACATGTGATATTTGTCAAACACATGGTAACCGTAAGACTTCATCAGCTCCATTATGCCCTATTCTTCCACTTGGTCCCTTTGAAAAGTGGGGAATAGACATTGTAGGTCCACTTCCAACTACCTCACGTCAAAATAAGTATATTGTAGTTGCCACAGATTATTTAACCAAGTGGGTTGAAGCTAGGCCATTGAAAACAGCTTCCATGGATGAAGTGGCAAGGTTCATATATGAACGCATTGTCACCAGATTTGGTTGTCCATTAGAAATTGTAACAAATCAAGGAAGCCACTTCATTAATGAGGTGGTAGAATCCCTAGTCAATAAGTTTTCTATTAAGCACAGGAAGGCAACAACATACAAGCCAAGCACAAATGGACAGGTGGAACGAACAAATTTTGTGTTGTGTCAAATTCTAGCAAAAGATGCAGCCTTGCAGGTACATAAATGGGATAAGAGGATTCATGCAGCATTGTGGGCATATAGGGCAACATCAAAGTCAGCAACAGGATACTCCCCATTTCAGTTGGCTTATGGCATTGATCCAGTTCTTCCTATTGAGTTTGATATTCCCACGGTCAGAGTAATGGAAAATGAAAGAATGGATGAAAGTGATTCAGTAAAAGAAAGGTTGGTACATCTTCATTTGCTAGAGGAAATGAGGGAAATAGCTAAGGATACAAGCTATAAGAAGAAAATGAAGCAGAAGGAATACTTTGATCAAAAGATCTGGTGGTCTCCATTTCATGTGAATGACTTGGTTCTAGTATATGATTCCAGATACAAAAAAAGAACACAGAGAAAATTTCTTCCAAAATGGATGGGGCCCTTAAGAATAGCAATCGTGCATGAAAATGGTACGTAATGACTGGAGGAATTAGATGACACTCTCATTATGAAATGGGTCAACCACGACAAGTTGAAGATTTTCCATGCACTGAATAGTCTACTCAGAGGACGGAGTAGAAGCTAGGAAGGGGGAAGATGTCGACACTAAAATTTTCCTCCGTAATTTCTATTTCATTAATGTATTTATTATGAATAGGATGTTGTTAAGTATAATTAGTAGTAGCGTCCGATAGAAGATAATGGTGCTACCAGTATGACACCGCCAATAATGTATAGTACGGAAATAGTCAAAAGTACAATAGGAATGTTGTGGTAAAAAGTAAATAGTTGTCGTAAGTGGTCAAGTAATGTTAAAATGTCAAAGTTGGGGTAAGTAGAGAAGTAGGGTCTACATGATTAGGAATTAGAAATATTATATTGGTAATAAGGAAAAGGAGTGAGGTCATAAATATTTTGTGTATTTTATTTGTAAAAAGTCTAAAAATGTGGAACCCATGTGAAATGATAAGGTTTATCTTATCTTAAAAGATAAGCTTACATGTACAAATAAGAGTTAAGGTATGGAATATGATTTGTCAAAGTGGATTTCTTATCCTATCTTACAGATAAGATGGATAAGCCTAGAAGTTCTATAAATAAAGAGGCCACCCCCCTCATTTAGCGTAGAAGGAAGTAGTGAGAAATATTGTATGAAGTGTGTAAAGGAAGCCATCAGTTTAAAGGTGTGTTGAAGAAGCCATTAAGAGGTGTAATTGTAAAGTTTCTCCCATAGTATTGGTGGAAGGAAAGTGAAGTCAATAACACTTGAAGTACCTCATGGGTGAGATTGTAACAATTTCATGTTAATTTACTTTGATATTTCAGATTTGTCATCATTCCTTCTTATCATAATTGATGGTATTCTTGTGTTATGTTTGTTGTTGTGTTTCCAGATTACATCCACCAAACTAAAGGTCATGCATTAGTAAATAATCATAGCACGATGAGTTCCCGGTGAAGAATTATCATAGTGTCGGATTGGTGATGACATGCCTTTGAATGTGTTCCATTGAGACACTTGGCACCTTCCACTGATACATTTATACATGACCAATTTTGGCTCACTTTCCATTTGACTTTTGTTAAACCCTGGCCATGTGGAGGGATGGAACTAATTTGAGTCTCCACATTGTGCTCTCCCTTTTGGAATTGTGCCGAGATGAAACATGATTCTTTGTTCTTTTTGGAATTTTCAATCACCGACTATGTCCCTTTTCGTGCCACGGGACACATGGAATTTTTGCACTTATTTTAGAACTACCTTTTTCATTTAACCTTTAGAGAAGCACCGATGAGGCATGTGGAAGCTTCCTCTAATTCTTCCATACTTATTCATTTCTATCTCATTCTCGAATTATTTGTAAATCCCGAAAGACTTTAATCCTTTCTCTATTCTTCTCTTTGGAGGCTCTGGTTTCTCTTACACTTTTTAATCTTCCCCGACCCTACTACTCCATTATCGAGCCTTCCCGTAACCTATTTGTTAGATTAGAATCATGGGATTGTATGAAAAGAACCTTCCCTTGAATTTATTTCTAAACGAGGTTGTGGTTGATCCAATTTTTCTAGGGGGAAAAATTGAGATAACAATTTGGTGACTCACAGGGGTATCTTCCTGCTAGATGAAAAGATCAGTTGCCTTGTTGTATCCATTGGGAAAGGATTCATGGGTGGTGGCCTATCGTTAATCTCGTTCGTCTACAAATGGACCCTTTTAAACCCGATTTTAGTTGCTTTATATTTTTTCTATTTTAAAACGAGAAAATGTTACGAAAACTATGGGCCTCCCTATTTCAAATGCTCAAGATCATAGTGCATTCATCCGGAGGCACATCGAATTGTATAATGGTGTAAAACTTGGAGCAACAAAAGAAACTTGTGCCAGAGCACTTAGGGAAACAAAACCTACACTACATAAAGACAATGTGCATACACACCTAGGGAAATTTAAAAATTATGCTAATATTTACAAGGGTGGAACCTTCCTTTTCAAAAGTAGCAGTGTTTGAGAAGGATCCCGTTGACTAGAATCTACAAATCTTCGCCATCTAATTTATCCAGCTAGAAAAAATTACTTCAATTTCACCTTGTGATCATGTAAGGTCCATTCCAAATGGCATCAAATTCAAATGCTTTCTGGTTTTTCCCGATCAGTATCTCACTTTAGAACCAAGTCCCCTTCTTGAAATGTCCTTGTTCTTGATTTTTATCAAAACTCTTCTTGATCAATGCTTGGTATTTCTCCAACATTTACATTGCATGATCTCTTGCCTCTCCTACTTCCATTAGATCTGCATACCTGATTGCCATAGGTTTAAACTTAGCTAGCTCCAACCGTTTCATGAGCTCTAGAGCATGCAAATCCAATGATATGGGCAATACTTCCTCTTTTCCATATACAAGCTTGTATGGGGAGCTACCTATGGATATTTTTGACATGATCCTTTTGGCCCATAGAGCTGATTTGATCTTTGTATGCCAAGTTCTCTGATTTTCATCAAGATTCCTTCTGATAATCCTTAATAGATTCTTATTTGTGGACTCTACCGGCCATTACCTTGAGGGTAGTAGCTTGATGAAGTACGGAGAGGTATACACCATTTCCGATAGCCCATTCATTGATCCTTGTACTAAAGAATTCCAATGCATTATCTGATATAATAGTGGTAGGGAATCAAAACCTAGTGGTTATTCCTTCATCAAAATCCAAGATGTTGGATTCATTTGCTTCCTTAAGAGCCACTACTTCAGTCCACTTGGTGAAATATTTTGTTGCTGTAGGTATCCACTTGTGGCCCTGGCTTGAGTTTTGGATGATCACTCAAATGAAGTCTAGTCCCTATTGCATGAATTGTTGTTCCACTAAAATTGGGCGAAGGGGCGGGGATGCTAACCACCTGCTTCCCTATGAAGAATTCACACTTCTTGCACTTCTTGATCCATGAGTAGAAGTCTCTAAACAAAGTAGCCCAAAAATAGCCAACTTTCATAATATTGAGAGATGTTACTTGAGGAGGAAAATAACCTCCTACTTCTCCATCATGGAACTCGTGTAACACTTTCTCAATTTTTCCTATCCCAATGCACCTCAATAAAACACTATTTATATCCTTCTTAAATAAGACAACACCAACAAGAACATATGGGATGTCTTGTAGTCTGAAGTATCTCCTTTTTTCTTTGTTCCATTCTAGAGGGAACAAAACTGTTTGGAGGTAATGCACTAAGGCTTGGGTCCAACATGGAATAGGTGCATCATTAGCTGCCTGCTCATGATCATTCTACGAAGAGTAGGACATCCTCTTCCTTATCCACTGACTCAAGTTATTTCTTGGAACCTAGCTGCTCACATAAACCCTTGCCACGAACCAGTTTGGTCACTTTTATCTCAATGTCATACTCCATTACATGAGTGATCCAACCAGCTCTCTTCTCATTCAAGTCCTTATTTAGGAGGAAATCCTTGACACCAATATGAGACACTAGCAATTGAATCTTATTGTTCAAGACTAAGTGTTTGAACTTCTTCAAACTCCTAATGATAGCAAGGACATATTTCTCAATGAAAGAATACTTTACCTCATAATCCTCCAAGCTCTGACTAAAGAAGGCTATAGGATGTTATGAACCTTTTGTTGGTATCCAAATTATTTCTCCCTTAGAAACCGAGTAACATCAAAGATTTATCAAGACACTGAGAGATAGAAAAATCATATTATGGGTCATTTTTTATCCGGGAGGGGATTCATGTGACTCTTTGTCACTCGGGCATCGGAGAAATGGATAACACCTTTATTAAGGGTTTGATCTATCCTCACTACTTTAGGTTATGCTTGTCAACTAGGGTGAGAGGAATGATTTTTTAACCTCTATTGGTGAAGGAGAATGAATATATCCTTCTTGGCATAAACTTGAAAGGAAACCTTGAGAAAATATGATCAATGCACCAAAATTTAACTCTCACGAGTTGTCACTTCTAAAGAATGGTGATATTTTCTAACAAATTTTTAAGGTTATAAAAGAGATTATGGAATCTTGATTACTTCTGCATATTTTGGCGGAGAATTTATTCATTTTGGACATACAAAGTGAAAATAGGGGTAGTTCGGTAGGATTCATTGTTTTTGAATAATTTTTGGTGGGGATTAAGCAAGATGAAGTTTATTTCACCACATATTTGAGATCATTTACAACAATTGGAAGACTAATAGAGATAATGCTTCAGAATAGCCAAAATATTCCTTCAACCAAAAGGTGTGCATATATGGAGCCCCAGATCTGCATGGTTTCACACAATCTTTTATAATTCAACATGAAGGCTCAAGCTAAAGTCTCAATTAAAAATTAAAGACCTAGTTTCCTCATGCCTAAGATACACTCAAAGGCTTACATACAATATTTATCAACAAAAAGATAGTAAAGTGATTTTAAATTGTTTATCTCTTTATAGGATGAAGGCTATTCTCATAATGAAATTGAAAATGCCACTAAACTATCACAGGGGACAAGATATTGTGTGATTCGAGAGATTTTAACTTAAGATTACAACATAAACATCAAAACCATTTGAAAACATTCTTAGATAAAAGAAGAATTTTTTTCCCAAGATCAACACAGTTAATTCGAGATGCATTAGATTTATTAGCGAGGGAAAGTTTCTTGAATAGTCTCATAGATTTTCAATGGATGTAAACTCGCAATCATCGTGACGCGATCAAATATAAAACACATGAAATTAACAGTTTCTCGGATGGTCTCTTAGGAAGATGGGATTTCTCAAATTTATCATAAAAAATTATATCCAAGCATTTGCATGATTAAAGCATGCTTCTTATAACACTCAATTTACATCCAAGATTTCCCCCAAGAAAATAATATTCGAGGAACCTTTTTTTGTTACATGTCTAATCATGAATTCCATAAAATGACGTTTAATAGACTTACAACAAAAAAATTCCATTTGTTCAAAAATGTGAATCATTACAAATATTTCCATCATTTTTTTAACTGGGGCACCCAATCATCTCCTCTGGCAACATGTTTTTATCCTTTGCACCTGCAACCACCATAATTTCATCCTTTTCCCATTCTTTCCTCTGCAAATATTCTCTGTATCAATTTTCTCTAGTAATTCATGTTTTTACGAGTGCCCGAGTAACTCCAACTTCAGGATATCAACATTTACATTCCTTGGACTCAAAAATTAAGCTTTAAATCCATTCAATTTCACTTTTTAGATGAAAATGATAAGGGGTTTCATAAAAAAATGATGAAAAACTAATCGTATTCACATCTCCAAGAGTCTTGGAGTAAAAATAGATGCAAAATCAGATGCAATGCAAACAAACTATTGATTATTCTATTTATCAACTTTATATTAGAGTTGTCCACGTGTTTCCTTGGTGAAAATATAAAGGTGAAGTATAGAGGCAAGTTTCCAAACAAGTTTGGGCCTTCCATGTGCCCCGTGCCTAAGAAAATTACCTTTTGGAATTTGAAAAAGTTTCAGGATGAAAAGGAGCTAGCGGAAGCCTCCACGTGTCTCTTTTGCACACTTTTGATATGGTGCCCAAAATTGGAGACCTTAAAAAGGTGTGGGATGAAAACATGTATCGATTCGGTAGAGTTGTTGAACAATTTTAAGGACTAGCAAAAGCCTCCACGTTTCTCCTTGGTGCAACTTTGATATGGTGCCCAAAAGTGGTGACCCTAAACAAATACGGGCTCACCATGTCTCTCATTCTGAAAAATTTGTTGAAAGAGTTCAAGGACCATTAGAAGGTGCCACGTGCCTAGGGTCCAAGACCTTTTCATCGAATATTGAAAACTCTAAGTATGGGAAGACCCAACAGAGACCTCCATGTGTCTTCTTGACTCTTCTTCAAAAGTAAAGTACAAGGGCAGGGTCCCAAACAAGCAATGGGCCCTCCATGTGTCCCAAGCCTTAGAAAGTTACTTGAAAAGTTTATGTATAGAGAGGATGAAATGGAAGCCTCCACATGTCTCCTTGGTGCAACTTCGATATCTGTCCAAAAGCGGAGACTCTAAACAAGCGCAAGTTCACCACATGTCTCCTTGGCATAAATTGTTTAGGTAGGACCCAAATGCGAGATCCTCAAATGAGAACTAGCCCTCCATGTGGACAAGCTTTGATTTGAAGAGGGCCTTAAAGCTTCAAAATTACCCACCAACCCACATCTAATCAAGAATGAAAATGTATCTATAGATGTTAGAGATAAATTTTGATAGGGAAAACACACCCGTTAAATAGTAAGATGCAGGGGAACTTCACCATTTACACCCGAAAATGAATCTTTCTTTAAGGAAAAATAATTTGGAAATGATATAAGGCCCAAATGTGATCCATGACCATGGAGAAGGATCTTTTAACAACATACAAATGAAGAAAAATTTTCATGCATCCGTTCGGGAAATAGAAAATATGACAGAGCCCACAGATTAAAGAATTTTTAGAGCGAATGGGGTGACATCAAATTGAGCACCAACATCGACTCCAAATCATAGATGGGAACTCAAAGCAAGTGCCACAAGAACAAATAACATAACAAGTGGCAAAAATAAATGATTGGGAAATGAATTCATGAGCCAACCCTCTAGGAACAAATTGATAAACCAAGAAAAATGACCACCAAGGACTAGGATGAACCAAAATAGAAAAAAACAAAAGCAGAACGAAACAAAAAGACTATACACTATACAATGGTGTGCACCCTAATTCAGAGAAAAAACAATCAAGGAAATTTTTTAAGTGCTTTCCATTCTGGATATGACCATGCTAAGCAATTCTGATATGTCTTTAACAACTGGTCATATGATTTTTCTCTTCTCCATCCAAGTTGCTATCTAACCACATTTTTTTAGGCTTATCCTTTATGCCTATGTCAAGTTTTTCAACATCTCTCAAGGTTGCCTCAAACATCAAATCCCAGAAAATCAACAAGGTCTCGGATATCTACATTGTTCAATTTCATAATCCTTGAAAAAATCATATCTCACGAGTTATCAACACTAATGTCTACATACAATACTTCATAAGAAGAATTGTCGGGGTCCTCAATGAGATATAACATTTTCTTATCACTACGTAACTTCACAAGGCTGCCCTCAATTGGTATGGTGGCATAAGACATGTCAATTTGCACACATCCACCCACACTAGCGTCCCATTTTCTTGATAACAACATTCCCTATTTGGCAAGGCAATCAACAATAACAACATCTAGCTTTAATTTCTTGTCTATGTAGGCTGAAAGTTGCACTATCCAACCCTTGACAGATATAACCACTGGAACCTCTTTAATCTATGGTAGTGCACTTCCCATAAGCTTTTGTTACTTTGAGATCCAACTCATTCATGACCTCAAGAGGCATAACATTGCATGATGCTCCAAAATCAAACATACAGTTGTGTAATAGCTTATCCTTAATAATCAGAGTAGTGAAAAATGGATCCACCTTCAGCTGAGACTCAACCAAGGATGTTCCCAAATATACTTCAGGTGGCTCACCTAGTTCTTCTAGTACTTGGGGTTTTTCCAACTCTGCAATGGCAGGAGGAACCTCTACACTGTTTACATTTTTACCCTAGGTGACCTTTTCTTCTTTAAATCCCAAATATTTGAATGCTTTGTTCCTATGCTCAGGGATTCTAAAAATTCAACAATAGGAACAAAAATCTTGATTTGACTCAAGATTTGGGCTATGTCACAAGGAACATATTTGGGTAATGCAGTGTTAGGAGGAAGGTTTACAAATTCATTTGATGGCACAGGATTTCTCATCTGAGCATGGGGAGGAACACAAGTTTTATTTGGGGTGACAAAGCCTTTTCCAGATGCATCTTTTTAGGGGTTTCCTTAGGGATATTGGTAAGCACTGGAATTTTTGGTTTGGCTTGAGGCCCTACCCCTTTGACAATTTTTCTCTGGTATTATATTATTTTTCATGGCCAACCACAACATTCATTAACAACTACCTATCCTCCTTAGAAGGGATTCCTCCATCATACTTCTCAATCATTAATGCCCTTAAGTATTCAAAATCATTATTAGGTAATTCAAAATCTTGCACCATATCAATTTCAAAAGTATGAGTGGGAGGAAGAGGTAATACTTGGTGAATGCAATCCTAGAAATCTTTAACATTTCTGGCACTCATCAGCTCAGTTGAGGTTTCTCCCTGCTGTGAACTTTTAGAGGAATCCATCGTGCATTCATCATCATCATTAGTTTCTTCCTCAACTCCCTTTTCAACAACACATGGAGAATGTGGCAAGAAAAAACTATCACACCACTCAATTTCATGAGCTTCATCAACAACAACAACTCTGGAAGCTAAAGGATCAGGCACCAATTTGTTTTCCTTGGGTTGGGGCTATCTATTTCTTGATCCCACGAGTCCTTTTCCTCTGTCATCAGATCTCTGATCACCCCTAGGATGATTTGTAAATATTTCTTGACCTTGTGCTTTATGATGACCTTGGGAACCTTGTCTAATCCCCTTCTCTCTTGTGGCTAGTTTATAGGATTTTCCTTAACAACTATGACCAATTTTTACAACCTCTTTTATATCCACATGCTTACATGATCGAGGCTTCTCTAGATTGATCATCTTGATGCCTTCTCTCTTAAGAGGTATACCAATTTCCTTGACATTATTTTCAATCTGCAAAGCCATGGTGAAGAACTACCTCAATGTTCTGGGTTCTTATCCCTCATATAATAGGCAGCCTTCTTATCAAAAGCATCTAGAGTATTTTATTAGACAAGAAACATAACTTGGCCTCATGATCATAGGTAGCCTATTCAGGGTCTTATTGAACTTTTTTTGAAGTCATGAATAGATTCATTAGGATTCTTTTTAATATTTTTAAATTCTGATAAAAGAAACCTAGGGTCTATTTTATCTCCATACTACAATCTAAATGCATTCTTCATTTATGTCCATGAATCAATAGAGTTGTTTGGAAAAGATTTATACCAGTCCCATACATCTTCCTCTAGAGTATGAATAAATAATTTTATATAAACATCCTCAAATTCAATTTAAAATTATTCCATCATATTGACAAAAAGTTTTAAGTGTTGATCACCAGTAATAGCATTATTTCCTTGAAATTTAGGTAATCTATTTCTAACATCTTGGGGTACAACATTTGGATATCTAGCCATACCTCTAAAATCTATAGGAGCAAAATTATTGACAACAAATGGAGGTCTGGGTGGGGGTTGGGCCATATTGTTTTGAGGGGGTGATATTATAGCAAAAATAGAATGATGAGGGATAAAGGGTCTTTGGAAAATAGGAGTACAATCTTACAAAGGAATGTCCTCTAAAGACTCTTTTTTGTAGAGAACCCTACCAAATTTGGAAAATAAAGGGACAAACTGAGAAGCACACTTATCAGACACAAATGAAGGCCCCTCTCCGATTCAGTAAATCAATTCTATACAAATACTACCTAATTTAGAATCACTTGATGAAGTATGGAAATTTTTAATGATAGGCTGATCGGTTTCCACAATTGATAACTCTTTTCTTGATTTCGATCTCCAAAAACTTTCCAGATTGTTCTTCCTTCAAAATTTGTCTTTCCTAAATTTGGAAACAACCTTTTAATAGGGTATTTAATGAAGAAATATCTTCTTCCTTCCATCTTTGCAAATATTAGTGTTAAATTTTAATTTGCAGAGGTTAAGACATTGGCATTTATGAAAAATTAATTCACCATGAAGTCGCAACTAAGGATTTTCACCTTAGTTGTGAAAATGCACTAAAATTGATCTCATTAAATGTCTCACAACACTAAATTCATGAAAATATTCACTTATCTAACCTTCCTTTACTTGTATTTAACTTTGATGATGTAAAATTAGTGCAAAAACCAATAGAAACTTCAAATATTACATGCGTAACTTGTAACTTTGCTCAATTCTTACAAAAATGGACATGAGATGATGTTTCAACAATGTATTTGCACTTTAAAATTTGTAAGAATCATTTACTAAGGTTTATATGTGTTGTTTATGGTATTAAAAATTTGTACACACCTTCATGTCCGTAGTAACGACGCCATTCTCGGTGTTTTTGTAGAAAAAATAGGTCCTGGTGTTCAAATAATCCCTAAGAACGCTAATAACTCCCCAACAATAGTGCCATTATGGTGTTGGTATACAAATTGATTCTCCCTTAGAAATTGAGCAGCTTCATAGATTTAGCAGACAGGTGAGAGAGAGAAATAGATGATATTATGAGTCATTTTTAGCTAGGAAGGGGATTCATCGACTCTTTGTCACTTGGGCATTGAAGAAATTGGTATCACCTTCATTATAGATTTGATCTATCCTCACTAATTTTGTTTGTGCACTGTCAACCAAGGTGAAAGGACCCATTTTGTAACCTTTGTTGGTGAAGGAGAATGAAGATATCCTTCTTGGCACAAACTTGAAAGGAAACCTTGAGAAAATATGATTAATGCACCACAATTTAACTTTCGCGAGTTGTCACTTCTAAATAATGGTGATATTTTCTAACCAAGGTTTAAGGTTACTAAATACCTTAGGAATCTTGATTGCTTCTACATATTTTAGCAAAGTATAATTTATACATTTGTGGACGTATATAGGGGAAAACAAGGGTAGTTCGGGTAGGATTCATTATTTTTAAATAATTTTTGGTGGGGACTAAGGAAGATGAAGCTAATTTCACTAGATATCTAAGAACCTTTACAGAAATTGGAAGAATAATAGACATAATGCTTCATAATAACAAAAATATTCCTTAAACTGAAGGTTTGCTTCATTGGAGACCCATATCTCGCAACATTTCACATAATATTTGAGAACTCAACATGAAGGCTCTAGCTAAAGACTCAATTAAACATTAAACACCCCTAGTTTCTCATACCTAAGATACACTCAAAGGATTATAGAAAATATTTATCAACAAAATGATGATAAAGTGATTTCAAATTGTTTATCTCATTACAAGATGAAGCCTCTTCTCATAATGAAATTTCAAATTCCACTAAACTATCATAGGGACAAGATCCTGTGTGATTCGAGAGAAATTTTAACATAAGATTGAAATAGAAACATCAAAACTAGTTGAAAACATTTTGATATAAAAGAAGACAGAATTTTTCCCAAGATCAACACAAATTAATTCGAGATTTATTACATTTATCAAAAGTAGGGAAATTTTCTTGAACATTCTCGAGCTTATTAATTGTTGTACACTCATGACCATGTTGACATATCGAATCTAAAACATAGGAAATTAAGAGGTTTCTCGGATGGTATTTCGGGAAGATGGGATTTCTCAAATTTTCTCATAAAAGTTAATACCCAAAAATTTTCATGACTAAAGCATGCTTTTTATAACACTCAATTTACATCTAAGCTTTCCCCCCAAGAAAATAATATTCTAGGGACCTTTGTTTGTTACATGTCTGATCATGATTTCTAGAAAATGATGTTTAACAGACTTACAACAAAAAGTTTCCAGTTGTTCAAAAATGTGAATCATTGCAAATATTTCTAACATTATTTTAACTGGGGCACCCAGTCATCTCCTCTAGTAACACATTTTTCATCCATTATGCTTGCAACCTCCATCATTTCATCCTTTTCCCATTCTTTCCTCTGCAACTCTGTTCTACATCCATCTTCTCTTGTAATTCACATTTTTCCAAGTGCCTGATCAATTCAACCTTCAATATATCAACCTTTACATTCATTAGGCTTGAAAATTAAGCTTTAAATCCATTCAATTTCACTTTGCAGATAAAAATGACAAGGGGTTTCATCAAAAAATGATGAAAAATAATGTGTATTCACATCTCCAAGAGTCTTGGAGAAAAAAATACAAAAAATCAGATGCAATGCACAACAACCGTTGATTCTTCCTTTTCTCAACTTTAGATTAGATTTGTCCACATGTTTCCTTGGCACAATTACAAAGGTGAAGTACATAGGAAAGTTTCCAAACAAGCGTGGGCCTTCCACATGCCTTGAGCTAAAGAAAATTGCCATTTGGGCTTTGAAAAAGTTTCAGTATAAAAAGGAGCTAGCGAAAACATCCACGTGTCTCTTTGGTACACTTTTGATATGGTGCCCAAAAGCAGAGACCTTAAACAAGCACAAACTCACCACGTGCCTCGGTCGATAGAGTTGTTAAAAAATTAAAGGACCAGTGGAATCCTCCATGTGTCTCCTTGGTGCAACTTTGATATGGTGCCCAAAAGTGGAGACCCTAAACAAGCGCAGGCTCACCATGTTTCTCTATCGACAAAGTTGTTGAAAGATTTTAAGGACCAGCGAAATGCACCGTAGTTTCATTGTCCGTAGAAATGTCTAAGTATGGGAAGACCCCGTAGAAACCTCCTAGAGCTTCTTCAAAAGTAAATTACAGAGGCAGGTCCCAAACAGTGCGGGCCCTCCACGTGTCCCAGGCCTTAGAAAGTTGCTTGAAAATTTTAAGTATAGAGAGGAGCTAGCGAAGCCTCCATGTGTCTCCTTGGCGCAACTTTTATATGGTGCCCAAAAGCAGAGACCCTAAACAAGTGTGGGCTCACCACGTGTCTCCTTGGTGCAATTACTAAGGTAGGACCCAGAGGCAGATCCTCAAATGAGTGTCGGCCCTCCACATGGACAAGATTTGAGTTGAAGCGCGCCTTAAAGCTTCAAAATTCCCTATCGACATGCATCTAATCAAGAATAAACACATATCAGTAAACATTAGAGATAAATTTTGATAGGGAAAACATGCTCGAACACTAATATGTAGCGAGAACTTCACTATTTACACTGAAATGAATCTTTCTATAAGGAAAAAGAATTTGGAAATGATATAAGGCCCAAATATGATCCATGACCATGGAGAAGTATCTTTCAAGAGCATACAAATGAAGAAGAAATTTCAAGCATCGATTCGGGAGAGAGAAAATATGACAGAGCCTCACAGTTGAATAACTTTTTAGAGTGAACGGGGTGAGATCATATTGAACACCAACACCTTCCTTTTACGCTGCACTAAGATGGCTAAGATTGTGTTTGACCCTCCAAAATCATATAGTATGAAGTCCTTTGAAAATTTCAGGTTAACAAGAGTTGGGTCCTGTGATATTTCAAGTTTGATAGCCTCAAAAGTTTCCTTTCCCTTTATTGTTCATTTAAAAGCAAGACTCTTCTTTAAAATCATTGTTAAAGGATTCACAAGAGTGGAAAAATAAGCTACAAACACTTTGGAAAAAAATTTATTCTCCCCAAGAAGCTTTGGAGAGACTTTTTGTGTTGTGGCATGGAAGCATTCAGATGGCCTCAACACTTTTAGAATAAATTGTTAACCCTTCTCTTGAGACAATGTGGACAAACAAATTTCTCTCACGTGTCAAGAACACACATTTATTTGGATTCAAATGTTATAACATATTGATTAAGTGGTCTTGCCAACCTTTAATTAATATGGTTCCATTACTAATATATAGGTTAATATTTAATAGTATGAAATATTTATATTTCTATTACTAAATATGCTAACCTAAGTATATATTTTAGGTTAAATATTTAATATCATAAAATGATTATAGTTATAATATTAAATATTATAAACCTAGGTGTATGTGTCAACCATTTTAGGTTGAAAAGGTGGGTTGAGATACATACCCGATAACCTTATATAAAAAGGACTTTAGGTCTTCATTTGATATATTCAGGAAATATATCAAAGGTGTGCAAATAAAGTGATGGTTTTACCCTTGGTAAATAGGGTTTCAAAAGAGGAGGTGATCTTACTGGATGTAAAATAAATTCTTTAAAGTAAAAGGTTATTTTCAAAGTGGTTTTTACCCTATTGGGGTTTTCAACTATAAATAATGTGTCACCTATATTATTTATTTCATGTAAGTATTTCTTTATTTACTTATGTTATGATGTAATCTTTATTTAAATATTTATTGTAACATTATGTAATATGTAAGTTAATTAAATCCATATTTATTAGAATCCTCAAATTCTAACATCGTAACAAAGTGAGATAAATTAAATAAATTAAGATCAAATATTCTATATTTTATTTATTTAATTTGTATGGGTTTTTTCAACCAACTCGAAAGGGTATTTAAAAGTATCCGAGCCCCTTCCTTTTTCCCCAATTTATTTTAGCACTACATTTGTGCAATTAAAATCTCGGTAATTTTTTAGGGTTTTTCGATTTTAAATCTCTAATTTTTTTGATGATATGAATCTTACTTTCATTTACATTTTTAAAATTATATGGAATTAATGTTTATTTGAAGATTGATGTGTGCACGGTGAAAGGGGCTTCAAATATTTACCTATGTGAAAATCACATATGGAAAATATTTATTACTATATGAAATAATTTTCGTGTTGTCTATAATTTCAAATGTTTATCACTTACAAAAAAGGAAAATATTTATTACTATATAAAATAATTTTCATGTTGTCTATAATTTCAAATTTTTACAGTTAAATCTTTTAGAAGTTAAATTCATACCCATGTTCTTTGGACCCCTTTGAAAGTATTCGATTTGAAAAACTATAGTTTATAGTTAATCTATAATTATATCCTATATAATTTTAAAACTATATTATTATTTTTAAATAAAAATATAGAATATAGAATAAGGTTTATATAATAATTTATATAAACATCATATTACAATTTATATAGTTTTAGAAAAACAACTATATATTAAATGTCTTAAACCATATTAAAATTACATCAAATTGAGGAAGAGTCAACTGACCATATTATAAACCTAAGTTTAAATCATATTAAACATAACTTATAAATCTAGGCATATATATATATTTAAAAAAAAGAAACAAACCTAAGTTTGAATCATATTTTATATATATGGTTATTTTAAACCACTTAAAATATAAATTTTATTAGATTTGGTTTATATATGTTTTAAAAAACAAAATGTTTAATTTTTTTAGTGAGGGGGCTCATGTTTATTTCTTGGCCATCAAGGGATTAATTTTTAAATCTTAATACTTATTAAATAAAACCTAAAATGTGTCTATAACCATTTATATTATCTATGTAAGGGGGTGGCACCTTCAATTTAGATCTTATAGTTTATAAAAACTATATAAATAAACCTATTTAAAGGTTTTCTTTTATATAAGAGTGGGAGTGGAAAATAAAATGAGATAATATCTCAGGTATAAATGTGGAACTCTCAAGTATAAATGGAGAATTAAAAAAGGGGCTAGTTTATTAGTGGCCCAAGTGAAGTGTGGTAAATATTTATTAAAATATTGGTAGTTATAGCCACATAAAAGTTATAAAGTGTTTAGCTTGCAGGAATTAGATACAATATTTTGTAATATTTCTATACTTCTAAATGTGTGCGGGAAAAAATTAAGAGTAAATGAAGGGAGGAGACAAGGTTAATAAAAATAGGGATTTAAATTTATTTCATTGGTCTTGAAATTACTTGTCCCCTCTGTAAAATATGCAGGCTAATTTATACTCTCATAAATCTACTTGCACATAGCAAAAAAAATTTAACCTTCTATGTCCTTTCAACCCCTTTAATAAGGGTTATGTGTTTTTTAATATAAAAATATATATACTATAGTTTATAATTTTTATGAAATATATGTTGTTTTTTATTTTCATTCTATAAATTTTATACATTTTTTTCAAAAAAAGTGTATACATTTTTACATTATAAATTATAATAGCTTATTATAATGTGTACAAATATAACCTCCCTAATATTATACAAAAGAAGAAATTCTAGAATTTCACATTCTGGAAATACACAAGTTTTGTCTTCATTAAATTTGATGGTCAAATGACTGTCATGGTAGATCAAACATAAGACAATATGACATCATTTAAACATTAAATTTAAGCTCGTAGGTTTCAAGAAACTTTAACTATTTTAAAATTAACGTTCAAATGACCGTCATGATAGACCGAAAAAAATAAGCCATTATGACAGTCATTTAGACATCCAATTTAAGCTTGTTGGATTTTTGTCTACATTAATTTTTTTCAGAAATTTGAAGTTGTTATGCATTCTTAGGGGTCTCTTCTTCACTTCTATATGGTCAAATATTTTTATATAAATCTGGGGTATAATGCAGAGCCCTTTATAATGTGGGTTATTATTTTGATCATGGGAGGTTAATTAGTATGCATTGTAATGAAAGAATTAGTTATGATCAAATAGTTTCTTTAGATCTGATTCTATTAAAAGTGTTGTTTTTATCGATAAATATGTATCTAACTCTGTGGTACATTGTATATTATAATGGGGTGTGTTTTACAGGTTTAGGAAAATAATGACGTCCAACTATTTCTATGTCTTGACAAAACCTAGATCCTGAATGAAACCAACTACAACATTTGGGTCAAAATAGAATTTATGGCAAAGAAACTCTAGATGATTGTTTACGTATGTGAGGTTGCTCCCATCCTGTCATCAAGAAACTATAGATAAAATGAATGCATTCTTGTAATGAATGTAGTATAATCTTTACATGTAATGTGAACAATGAGTACCTTCTACACATTGGTAATATCGAACATCCGAAAGAGGTATGGACACAACTATAATCCATGCATGAAAGATACTTGGTATATCAAGGATAGTAATGAGAGTATAATAGCTGAAGGAATTTAAAGAAATAATCTATATATTTTTGATGATTTCTCTTTTGCATCTTGTTTTATATCTCAGAGTTTGAATAATTCAAAACTATGGCATGAAAGGTTAGGACATGTTAATTATCGAAGCTTATATGAAATGTATAGATATAGTCTAGTGAAAGGTTTATATGTGTTGTCTTCTTATCTTGAAGTTAATTCATTAAATGCTTCTAAATGATGGTTTTGATTCTGATTTAGTAAATGGTCATGATGATATTTTGATGCTTTATAGAGATTTCTAAAACTCTTATCTTCCTAGATAATAAATTAAATTAGGCTCAATGTATGTTAGAAAAATCAAATCCTATTAACCTTAGGAAAATGACTAGAATTCATCATATGTCCCATGCATTAATTACCTTGTATGAACTTGAGCCGTGAAGTATTATAGGGTCTAGGTGGATATACAAAGTAAAATATAATGGTGATGGTAGTATTAATAAACATAAAACTAGACTTATTTCTAGAGGTATCACTCAGAAACTTTGTATTGATAATGTTGAGACATTTCCTATAGCTAAAATGAGTACTTTTAGGGCCTTATTTGTAATTTCCACTTAATTTAGGTGAGAAATCCACCAAATGGATAAGAAAAATACATTTTTGAATTATGATTTAAAAGAAGAACTTTACATGTTTCAACCTAAAGGATTTGAAGAAACTATTAAAGAAAATTATTTTTGTAAATTGAAAATCCTTGTATGGTTTAAAAAAAGCTCTTAGAGATTGGTATGTGAATTTTTTTCCTTCTTTAAACTGTTAGGTTTTGTTAATTATTATTCTAAAAATGATATATTTATCAAGCAATAAAGCTCACATATTATCATTATATGTATATATGTTGATGATTTGCTTATGTTTGGTGATAATTTTGATTTTATTCATAAGAAGAAAGAGAATTTGAAGCAAGACTTTTAAATGAATGTGTTAGGTATCTCACATCATGTTATTTGTATGATTGTATTTCATTCTATTTTTATTTTTCAAACCACAATATGTAACCATTGTATTGAAAAAGTTTCTTATGATTAATTGTAAACTATTTTCTACTTCAATGGAAGTTGGAATAAATATTTATCATAAATTTGCATATAAAAAAGGTTGATCCTATTTTATATACATTTTTAGTTGATAGTTTGATTTATCTAACTATAACTAGATCAAATATTTCCTATACAAAAGGAATTAATTCAAGGTTTATGTAGGAACCTTTTTAAATATCATTGGAATCTTATAAAAGAATTTTTAGATATTTGAAAGGAACAATCAATTATGGGTTGCATTATAATAAGAATGAAAATGCTATCTTATATGAATTTTTGATTCTAATCATATTGATGTTGTGTTATAAAATATAATGGATATGTTTTCATTTTTTTGTGTAGGAACCATTACTTGGAACAACAAATACAATCAACAGTCTCCATTTTTTCTACTGAGGTAGAGAAGTACAATGGAAGAAGTAAAGAAGTCATGTGGCTGTAATGGATGTTAGTAGAGATACACATGGAAACTAAAAGAAGTATTTATTATCTATGTGGTGGTCAGAGTTGTATTACTCTTGATTAAGAATCCAGTTTGACATCAGAGGACAAAGAAAATTGAGATACATATAAGCTTCATCCATGAGAAGGTGTACAAAGTGATGAGATAAATCCCAAGTTCATGTTGACTAAAGAGTATGTTGTTGACATCTTCACAAAGTCTCTGAGTACTGAAAAGTTTTGTCACTTTCGTGAATATCTTGGATTGTTGGATTTACTATTGAGGGTGAGTGCATTCCTAATAAAACTTGGTTTTTATAAAAGACCTTCGGGCATTTGTAAAATACCTTTGGGAAAGTGTAAAAATACCTTCGGGCATGTATACCTCCTTGACTTATTTTTTAGAAAGAAGTGTAGAAAGATCTTAAAGGCGGTCTTCAGTAAACTCTTTAGTTCTATTGAGTTTACTAGTAAACATCTAGTACAAGCATATTTTTAAGGAGGTCCTTGGTTGTAAAGGCTCCTATATGCTTGGGTTCAATAACCTTTTATGAGAACCTATGAGAACATGTAAAACTTAAAAATCATACTTAGCCACTGATCATGGGATAATCTTTGGGATTCTAAATCCTTTTGTACCAAAAGGTAAATTGAGTATGATGAAGGTGTTATAATTCCTTCAACCGCTATGCTAGCCTAAAACCTTTATGTTTTAAGGATTGTATATCTTGTAGTGTACCATGGGCATGTAATATATTGGCATATGCTATGTTCATGGGATAATCTTTGGGATTCTAAATCCTTTTGGACCAAAAGGTAAATTGAGTATGATGAAGGTGTTATAATTCCTTCAACCGATATGCTAGCCTAAAACCTTTATGGTTTAAGGATTATAAATCTTGTAGTGTACCATGGGCATGTAATATATTGGCATATGCTATGTTATCCCATATAAAATTAAGGGGAGTGTTGGAACATAATGATAAAGTGGTCTAACTAACCCTTAATGTATATGGGTCCATCACTAGTATATAGTTTAATATTTAATAATATGAAATATTTATATTTCTATTATTAAATATGCTAACTTAGGTATATACTTTAGGTTAAGTATTTGATATCATGAAATGATTATAGTTCTAATAATAAATATTATAATCCTAGGTGTATGTGTCAACCATTTTAGATTGAAAAATGGGTTGGGAGACATACCCGATCACCTTATATAAAAAATCATGGACTTTAGGTCCTCATTTGATATATATTCGAGAAATATATCAAAGGTGTGAAAATCAAATGATTTGGTTTTACCATTGGTAAATAGGGTTTCAAAGGAGGAGGTGATCTTCTTGGATGTAAAATAAGTTCTCTAAAATAAAAGGTTATTTTCAAAGTAGTTTTTACCCTATTAGGGTTTTCCATTATAAATAATGTGTCACCTATATTATTTATTTCATGTAAGTATTTCTTTATTTACTTATGTTATGATTTAATATTTATTTAACATTATGTAATATGTAAGTTGATTAAATCCATATTTATTAGAATCTTCAAATTATAACATAAAAAGAACCTTCTACACCTCTAGAAATACACACACTGAGGTGGAAGAGATGGTCTACAACATTTTTGAGAAAACGGTGATATCATCCAGATACACAAGAACTACATTATTGATCAAGCCTTTGAATGCCATGCCCATAGCTCGTTGAAATTTTATTATGGAATTTGATAGTTCAAATGGCATCTTCTTGTAAGAATATGTATCCCATTTGGTGGTTAAGGATGTCTTGAACTGATCTTGATCTTTCACCATTATCTCGCTTATAGCATGAGTATCCATCTAGCAATGAAACCTCTCAGATCCAGCTAAGACTTGTAAGATCTGTTCCATTGATGGAAGTGGGTAGTGATCCTTGAGTGATGCTCTATTTAGATCATGGAATTCCACACACTGTCTGATTTCTTCACTTATTTTCCTCACAGGCACCAAGTTTACAACCCAAGTTGAGTGTTTGATAGGGAAGATGATGTTGGCCTCAATAAACTTATTCAACTCTTTTCTTATGAGAGTCTCTATGTGAGCATTTACTAGCCTTTGCTTCTATTTAAAAGGCTTAGATCTTGGATCCATCTGATTATTGTGTGATGTGCGAACTTAGGTATGAAACCTCTTAAATCTTTATAAGTCCCCGAAAAAACATCTGGGAACTCTTGGAAAAGTTGAACGAACTCAAATTTTTCTTTTTAGGTACTCACCTTGCCAATTTGCAATGTCTTTCCTTCTTCTATGGAAATGGGCTATGAATCTTCACCCTTTACCTGAATATTTTCTTTCTCCTTTTTGAATTAATCATTTGGGTTGAAGATTGACTCCAAAGTTACAAGACCCTTTGGTAGTTTTGTGGTTCTCAGCTACACCACTTAGCCACCATACCATTGTTCTAATCTATCTTGGTTCCTAGCGGAGTACTCAACTTATTCTTGTAGGAAGGTAAAAATTTGTTGGTTGTTCTCAAAGACTTTCCAACTTGTGTCATTATCGGGGACACAACTAGTCTTATAACCACTTTGATTTAGGCTGAGACTTATAAATCTTGATACTCTCTATAACATCAAATCTTGCCCCAATCATTTTCATCAGGTTTGTTACTTCATTCTTATTACTTAGGATGGAATTGATGCTAAATGACTCGAAATATTCGATGAGGTCCCATACCCAATTCTTATAGTTCTTTAATAGCTCATTCTTGGCAGCATTCTGTTCTTGGAATTGATTTAAAACTAAATCACTATCGTCAAACACTTGCAATTTTTAATCCCTCTTTTCCTTGCCCAATAAAGTCCATTGATCAGGGCTTCATACTATGCTATGTTATTTGAGCAAGCAAATTCGACATGGAAGGCTATGTAATATTTCATACCTTGAGGTGAAACAATCATAGCTCCTTTGAAGACTTCTTGTCTACTTCTTGAGCCATCAAAGAATAACTACCATACCTCATTGTCATATTTGTGGTCTGGCTTAATGATCTCAAGAAGAGGATGATTCTCCTCATGTAGACAGTAGACTCCTAGTTCAGATTCCTCCATCTCCTTATAGGGATCAAAATCATGCCTCTTGTTTTCTCACTCACTGAGAGTCAATTCTGGAACACAACCAACCTTGGTATCTACCTCACAAGTGCTTGAGAAGTACTCCTAATCAAATGTTGAATATTTTTCATTAATTCAGTTGGGTACATAAGACTCAGTATGATAATCCACATTGGGATCAGATATGATCATGGCCTTAGCTCCATACCTTGTTCTACAAACCATATGCAACCAATCATTCAAATAGCCTTCAATCTTAGCAATAAAGTCTCTCAAAAAATAAAATGCAAAATGTGGTGGAAATTCTATGATGATACATTTTGCAATACAGTCACATTGGGGCATGAGTGCAATGTGAGGTCAAATCCTTAATGAATCCCACCATTATTCTTTGTCCCATTCAATTTCATTATGCCCCTAGAGATGAATTCATATTGGAGACCTAGCTTGAACGACTATTTGTTTTGGCATTACAGAGCTACTTGCTCTGGAATCAATCATATAAATATGTAACAATTTGTCCCTAATGATTAATGAAACATAGAATGGAGGGGGCTTTAGATTCCTACATTTTTATCCTCCATGGTTTCCTTCGGGCTAAGCCAAACCACATTTGGTCAACACTTTCTCTAGTTGGTTGGGGCTCGATTTGATGTTGACCAATTGGCTATAGTAGCCTGTAATAGGTCTCTCTTTACTAGGATAGCCAATGACTCCCACATTGAAATATTCACATTTGTTTTCTTCATTTGTTCAATGATGTTAAATGGGGATGAGATATCTTTTTGTTACCCCTTTCTGGAACATTTTTCTCTTACAAATTAGTCATTACAACCGGTACCTAAGTGGGTTTAGAAGGTGGCTTGGGATGACTCTGCATATTACGAGTTGTACTTTAAGTGTCAATACCTTTTGGAATAGTAGAAGGTTGAGTGTTACCTAGTTTTATGACGGTCCCTCTCTAATATTCATTTTCTTGGACCGTGTATTGGCAACTACACTTTGAGAAGGGGTTTGGTTAATTCCACATAAGTCTTCATCCTGCCAATTGACAAGCATAGTCTCACTTAGAGGTGCCTCTTGCTAAGCTCCTTGCTACTGATTTTCCTCTTGACTAGGCTCTTGGGACACACCAATGTTTTGTACCATCAAGGCTTGGTTGAGTGCACCATTGAAACACATTGATTGGTTATGGGGTTGATTGCATGGGAAACACCAATCATATTCTTGTGCCATGTTGTTTTGTGTTGGAACCAAGGCCCTAGATGTTGAAGCTATGTTTGGATCATATGGTCGAAAGGCCTAGTAGCTTGAGGTTTTCCTTGGTTTTGGTTTTGACCTGCAGCCTAAGTTGGTTGTCTATTTTGCTGATATAGGGGCCTAGCCGGATACTGAGTTTAAGGCTAATATGTCCTAGAACTCTGAGCTTGTTGCCTTTTGATAGTCATTAGCTCATTCTAAAGGTTTTGCAGTTGTTTCATAACCTCTTGTAGCTCTTTTAAAGTGCTAGAGGATCAGGTGGAGGCTTCATCTGAACTATGACTCCTTGGAGTAGGGATTGGAGATAATATGGGTTTTTGACTAGTGCTTGAGCTCCTAGTTCTAGATATAGAGGAATAGGTGGCCTAGGAGCAAGTTTACCATTCTGAATTAAACAATTTTCGTGGCTGCGGTAAGGTTGCACCCCCCATGGATTGAATCATTAGGGAAATATCAGAATTTAAAGCTCAAAGAAAGTATAAGAAATAACCTTCATCAGTGGGCTTTACGGCCAATGGAATCATGTCCAATTTCCTTTGAAATATGAGGTTGAAATTTGTCAACTGCTCATTAGGAGCTCTCTTGATGGTTGTTAATTGTTCCAACAAGGATAGATTATTTCCCTTCTCTTAAAATTCTTTGTAAAGAGCTTTGCATAGACGGTCCCAACTTTGAATAGATCCTACTACTATACTTTTGAACCATTGTGAAGCTTTACCCTTGAGTGAAGAAGCTCACAATTTTACTACGATGTCCATCTCAGTGATCTCATGGATTACACAGAGACATTTAGAATGTCTTGAATGTGGTCACTAGGAAAAGTATGGTTCTCTCAAGTGAAATAGGAATTATCTTTAATGCTTCCAGTGGGACTAGATTTTGTGCATTAAGAGAGAGAGAGAGATGTTGCCATTGACATAGGGGTTGTGTGGTTATTCCATTCCGATCAGCCTAAAACCCTTGTTGATTGAATGAATGTCCTACCAGAGGAGGTGTTGACAAGGTTCTATTTGGTGGAGATGGAGACCTCTGGGCTCTTGTCTCCTTCTCCCTCTATATGGGGACAATGACGGTAGACAAAGAATCCCTCCTCTCTAGTTCTTGACCTTGTTTGTATTCTTCTCATGAACTTGAAAAACTCGGAATGCTGAAAATAGTGGATTTTGATCCTTTGGAGTTGTTAGATGTGCAACTTTATACATTCTTAAAATCTAGAAACTTGCAACAAGTGCACATTAATCTTGGTGCAATAAAAATGGAGACCTCTTGGTCCCACCAGTGCATGCCAAAAATGTTAGCTAGTGCAAAATCACAACACCCCTAAGTGCCTATAAATAAATGATTTGACACTCTCGGTGTGATTTCACAACATAGAGCATCTCTCAAAGTGTGGTACCTTGTGAGTTTAGATAGCTCTCTGATTGAGGCGGTTCTTATTCCTCTATTTAGGTACACACAAATAATTTGTAAATATCTAATCTAAACCTACTCAATCTTACCAAGGAGACAAGGTTGATAAGATATAGAAAATAAACCTAAGATAACGAGGTGATGCACCAAAGAAATGTTAAACACTAATTTTGCAAGCTAACACAGACCATATAAATGCTATCCAGGCACCATGTACAGGTAACCAAACTGTAATGAGATATCCAAAGGAAACAATAAACACGTGACAGGGTTGAGAATTATCCACAGACATATATTACTGCTCCAAAAGTCAATACAGTGCATTACAATGGCTAAGAGGAAAAATCTTGTATTACAACTTGAATGGGAGGTTTGGAATCTTCACAAATATTCTTGTAGACAAGGGAGGAAGGAGAGTATAAAATACAAATGTCTAACCCCTTACAATTATCCCATCTCGATTTATAGATGCAACAAAGAGAGAATAAGAAAAGAGGCGGGAAAATTGATTTTAGGCTCAGCTACCGACCATTAATTCCCTTGTGAATCCACCAATAATCTATCACACCCAGCGTTCCATGTCTACTCGGCATGTCAAAGAAGGAAGAATGGTAGAGAAAATCCAATTTGATCTAGTTGTTGGAGTAATCAGATCATATATTAATGGCATGAAGATGTTTTCCCATTTTTCACCCACCTAACCTTGCCAAAATTAAAGTTTCAGGTTTCCATGGTGTAGACGAGGTCGAGACCTTTCCAATGGTGCCAAATTTGTTGAATTTCGGGCACTAGGTCAAAAGATATGTCCATTTGAATGTTTTGGTTGGGTCCATACAAAATGGAAAAAACCAGTTAGTAGAATGGGTCCGTGGGCCCAAAATTCACTTTGTGCCATTTGGACACAAAAATACAAAAATGTAAAAAATTCCCAACACCGCAGTTCATTTTTTTCAAAAAAACCATCATCAAGCCCGCTGGTCCACATTTTCTATTTGGGAAAAAAATCACTCCAAGGCCTACCAGCCTCGTATGCAATTTAGGCTTGACACGTGGCTCCTTGGGCATCACCATAGGTGCAGCTCATTTTAAAACTTTATGCCTTTTGGAAACGAAGGCAAAAAGTTAAAATTACCTCCGGTGACTGTCATCACCAATCCGGCACTATGATAATTCTTCACCGGGAACTCCTCGTGCTATGATTATTTACTAATGCACAGACTTTAGTTTGGTGGATGTAATCTGGAAGAAAAACAACAACCAAACACAAGAATACCATTGACTATGATAAGAAAGAATGACGACAAATCTGAAATATCAAAATAAATTATAATATTAACATGAAACTGTTACAATCTCACCCATGAGATACTTCAACAAGACTATGGGAGAAACTTTACAATTACACCTCTTGATGGCTTCTTCAACACACCTTTAACTGATGGCTTCCTTCGCACACTTCCTACAATATTTATCACTACTTCTTTCTATGCTAAATGAGGGGGGTGGCCTCTCTATTTATAGAACTTCCAGGCTTATCCATCCTATCTCTAAGATAGGATAAGAAATCCACTACGACGAATCATATTCCATACCTTAACTCTTATCTCGTACATGTAAGCTTATCTTCATTAAGATAAGATAAACCTTATCATTTTACATGGGTTCCACATTTTTAGACTTTTTACAAATAAAATACACAAAATATTTATGACCTCACTCCTTGTCCTTATTACCAATATAATATTTCTAATTCCTAATCATGTAGACCCTACTTCTCTAATTACCCAAACTTTGACATTTTAACATTACCGGACCACTTACGACAAATATTTACTTTTTACAACATTCCTATTGTACTTTGACTGTTACCGTACTCCACATTATTGGCGGCACCGTCTTGTGGCGCCGTTATCTTCTATCAGACGCTACTACTAATTACACTTAACAACATCCTATTCCTAATACATACATTAATGAAATAGAAATTATGGAGGAAAATTTTAGTGTCGACATCTTCCCCCTTCCTAGCTTCTACTCCGTCCTCGGAGTAGACTATTCTGGTGCTTGGAAAATCTTCAACTTGTCGTGGTTGACCCATTTCGTAATGGGAGTGCCATCCAATTCCTCCAGTCGGTACGTACCATTTTCATGCACAGCTGCTATTTTGTAGGGCCCCATCCATTTTGGAAGAAATTTTCTCTGTCTTCTTTTTTTGTATCTGGAATCATATACTAGGACCAAGTCATTCACATGAAATGGAGACCATCGGATCTTTTGATCAAAGTATTCCTTCTGCTTCATTTTCTTCTTATGGCTTGTATCCTTTGCTATTTCCCTCATTTCCTCTAGCAAATGAAGATGTACCAACCTTTCTTTTACTGAATCACTTTCATCCATCCTTTCATTTTTCATAACTCTCACAGTGGGAATATCAAACTCAATAGGAAGAACTGGATCAATGCCATAGGCCAACTAAAATGGGGAGTATCCTGTTGCTGACTTTGATGTTGCCCTATATGCCCACAATGCTGCATGAATCCTTTTATCCCATTTATGTACTTGCAAGGCTGCATCTTTTGCTAGAATTTGACACAACACAAAATTTGTTCGTTCCACCTGTCCATTTGTGCTTGGCTTGTATGTTGTTGCCTTCATGTGCTTGATAGAA
This sequence comes from Taxus wallichiana var. yunnanensis, assembly GCA_018340775.1. Lineage (NCBI taxonomy): Eukaryota > Viridiplantae > Streptophyta > Pinopsida > Cupressales > Taxaceae > Taxus > Taxus wallichiana. The sequence continues at coordinate 428,012,722 of CM031241.1, read as the reverse complement.
AACTTATTGAATAGGGCTTCTACCACCTCATTAATGAAGTGGCTTCCTTGATCTGTTACAATTTCTAGTGGACAACCAAATTTGGTGACAATGCGTTCATATATGAACCTTGCCACTTCATCCATGGAAGCTGTTTTCAATGGCCTAGCTTCAACCCACTTGGTTAAATAATCTGTGGCAAATACAATATACTTATTTTGACGTGATGTAGTTGGAAGTGGACCTACAATGTCTATTCCCCATTTTCAAAGGGACCAAGGGAAGAATAGGACATAATGGAGCTGATGAAGTCTTACGGTTACCATGTGTTTGACAAATATCACATGTCTTACAATAATTATAACAATCTTTAAAAAGAGTGGGCCAGTGATAACCTGCATCTAAGATCCTTCTTGCTGTAAGTTGTCCAGAGAAGTGCCCTCCACATGTACCATTGTGGAATTCTTCTAGCATCTCCTTTCCTTGATCACGTCCAATTGCCCTCTTGTACTGTCCATCAGGTCCTATTCGAAATAATGCTCCATGCAGAATAGAATATGGACGACTGGCTTGAGTAATCTTTCTCTTAGTCTTTGCATTAGCACCATCAGGAAACTTGAATTCATTCAGATAATTCCAAATATCTATGTATTCACTAGGGATTGTGTCAAGGGAGAACAATGCTACATCGGGAAAATCATCATCATCACAAGATGATCCTAAACCATCATAGGCTTGAGAGAGTGCATCTGCATTGACATGCTTCTTTCCTGGCCTATCTATAATATCAAATTCAAATTCTTGTAGCAAAATTATCCATCTTGCTATCCTCCCTGATGGGTTAGGCTTATTGACAATATATTTTAGAGCCTGATGATCTGTTACAACTATAAATTTCTGCCCTAGCAAGTAATTTCTAAACTTCTTTACAGAAAAAATGATAGCCAGAGCCTCTTTTTTAGTTATGGTATAGTTTACCTCAGCACTGCTCATTTGTCTACTCCCAAAGTAAATTGGATGTTCATTCCCATTTTCATCCTTTTGGCTCAAAGTACTACCTAGTGCTGCATCTGAGGCATCAGTGTACACAATGAATGGCTTGCTCCAATCTGGATTCTTCAAAATAGGTGAAGACACCAAGGCTTCCTTGAGCTTGTCCAAAAGCTTCATTTCCTTGTTTCTGGTTCATAAGCAACATCCTTCTTCAAGAACTGGGTTAGTGGTTGTGCAATCTTTGAGAAATTCTTGATGAACCTTCTATAGTAACCCACATGGCCTAAAAATGATCTCAACTTACTTCTATTCATAGGAAATGGTAAATCTTTGATTTTGAAACTTTATCGGGATCGTACAATACCATCTCTGGATACAACATGCCCTAACAAAACACCTTTAGAACATCCAAAGACACACTTTGTAGGGTTTAGTGAGGCTTGTGCTTCATCTAACCTTTGAAATGCTGCCTCCATCCATGCAGTGCGGGTGGTCCAACTTGCTCCCATAGATGCAAAAATCATCCGAAATACTCGATGAAGGTCCCAATGTAGGGTTCGAACACCCTATTCATCAAATGTTGGAATGTTGCTGGAGCATTACACAACCCAAAAGGCATAACTCTATAAGCAAACATTCCCCAAGGAGTGGTGAACGTGGTCTTCAGCTGATCTTTCTCTGCTATATGAACTTGGTTGTAGCCTATATCCATCAGCAAAACTATAGCACTCCTGGCCAGCTACTTCGTCCAAGATCTGATCTGAAAATGGAAGAGGGTAATGATCCTTCTTTGTTGCCTTATTGAGCTTCCTATAATCAACACAAATGCGTAGCTTCCCATTCTTTTTTATTGAGATCACAATGGGAGAAACCCATTCTGAATTCTCCACAGCAAATATGAATCCTGCATCAAGCAACTTATCTATTTCTTCTTTTACAATCTTGGAAAAATTAGGATTCATTCTATATGGCATTTGCTTTATAGGCTTAGCACCATCTACCAGCTCAATACAATGTTCTACCCAACTTACTTGACAGAGTTCCTTGTAATCAAAAGTGAATAGGTGTATGTACCTTCGAAAGAGCTGGAGGTATGATTCCTTCTCACTCTCCATCACAACATCACCAATCTTTATTTGTTGGAGACAATCATCAACTTCTTCTTCAGATAATTTTATGGGGTCATGAGTTGGTGTGACTGGCAGGATATCCATGACTGAAACATCCACCTCGCTTTCTTCATCTTTAGTGTCCACTTCACTGGTACTAGAGTAATCAGAGGATGTCCAATCATCAGTTTCATCACTTGAATCCACAGGTTCTACTTTATGATGTTGAGGGATCACGTTTATCTTCACCCTCTCTCTACCACATCCAAGTGTCATGAAACCTTCATTCCAGTAGTTTCTTGCATGAACTCTCCTTAGCCATGGTCTTCCCAGCAGCATTGGGTATGCAACAGTACCATTTTTCATCACCTGAAAGTCTACCACACATACAACACCCATAACAGATATTGCCACATTTGAAACTACACCTTCTGGTTTAGTTTTTCCCTTATTTAATGACCTTAACATAAGTGTTGAAGGGCGATCAATTTTTAAACCCAACATATTCATTACAGACTCGGTCATTACATTAACTGTAGCACCTCCATCAACTAAGACATCATGAATTGAAATACCATTACATAATACCTTAGCTTATGGAGCATAGGGATCCGCCTCTGCCTCCAAAACAGGGACCTCAACCTCCTTCCTTCTTCGAGCATTGAGTCCACCTCGCAACTCCCACCTCTTCTCAGAAGACATAGCCAAGAGTTGACCATATGTAATATTTGCAGGCCTTTTGGACAGATCTTCCAAGATGGAGTATGGTCCTTGCCCCTGTGAAATCAGAAAATCCTGCACACCCAACTTTCTTCTCCTATGTTTCTTACTAGTTTCTTCTTTCATCTTCTTAGGATCATTTCCATCTTGATTATCTTTTTCTTTCTTTCTTTTTGTTACAAACACATCTACTTCATTATTTCTGCTCTTATCTACTACATCAAAAGAATTCACAGGTGCTTTTCCTTTATCATTATCTCCCTTACCAGATGTAGAAGCTCTATCTGGACAATTATACTTATAATGACCCTTTTTATAACAACCATAACAAACAACTTCAGAAATATTTCTTTTTGGACCTCTATCTCCTCCCTGAGAACTAAATTCCTTTCCTTGAAGAAGATTAATAGTTAACTGACCCATCTTTTTGAGCAGATCTTCATACTCAGTAGATGTATTAGGAGAAATATTTGTGCTCACCGGGAGTGGTTGTGGATTCAGGACCAAAGGTGCTGGTGTAGGCTCTACTTTAGCAACAATTTCTTTGGGCTCCTCTTCCATGCTTTCTTCTTGCCTTCTTGTAATCTCCTTTGCTTGTTCAATGGTAGCTGGGCGGTCATACTTCACTCGTTGTCTGATCTCTGGCTTCATCCCAAGAATGAAGTGCTTACAGAGGAGATTATCCATGCCATTCATCAACCCATCCGCTAGTCCTTCCTTCCGATCTGGGCATCGAGCTTCCTCCTTAGCTCTAGAACACGAGCATGATAATCCCTTATCTTCTCCTTCTCTCCTTGGGATAGCTTTGTGATCTCGATCATGAGATCTGCATATTTCTGTTGTTCACCAAATTCTTCAAGAAAACTTTCAGTTAATAAATCCCATGAATTTTTCACATTATCACCTAGTGTTTCAAACCACCTAAGTGCTAAACCATCCAAAAAGGTAGGAAAAAATTCAGTCCATTGTTCCCTTCTTATAAGGCCATTACAAATACAAGATCGTTTAAACTCTTGAATGAAAGAAGAAGCATCTTCATTAGATTGAGCTGAAAAAACAGGAATCTTTCCCATTTTCAAAAGTAACCACCGTGAAATACCAACCCACAAGTACAATTAACAAGACTTATGTGCACAAATAATTGGAATCACTATACTAGAAAGTGACTTTACACCTTTCTACAGTAAAATAGAAATGACCATGGTAAACTATGGTAAAACTTGACTTACTACGGTAAAAACGACTTTCTTATGGTAAACACTATTCACGGTAAAAGTGAAGTTCTTTGCGGTAAATACTATTCACGGTAAAAAGTGACTTTCTTTGCGGTAATTACTATTCCCAGCAAAAGGACTTTACCAGTGGTAACTACTATTCATGGCAAAAATGACTTTAACATGGTAACTACTATTCACGGTAAAAATGACTTTACCATGGTAACTACTATGCACAGTAAAAACAAGGTTACCCTCCAATTAATTTTTGCCTAAGTGGGAATATCTCTCCAAAAAATCCACCAACGAGGAATGGTCCCGGCAACGGAACCAAAATGTCATCACCAATCCGGCACTATGATAATTCTTCACCGGGAACTCCTCGTGCTATGATTATTTACTAATGCACAGACTTTAGTTTGGTGGATGTAATCTGGAAGCAAAACAACAACCGAACACAAGAATACCATTGACTATGATAAGACAAAATGATGAAAAATCTGAAATATCAAAATAAATTATAATATTAACATGAAACTATTACAATCTCACCCATGAGATACTTCAACAAGACTATGGGAGAAACTTTACAATTACACCTCTTGATGGCTTCTTCAACACACCTTTAACTGATGGCTTCCTTCGCACACTTCCTACAATATTTCTCACTACTTCTTTCTATGCTAAATGAGGGGGGTGGCCTCTCTATTTATAGAACTTCCAGGGCTTATCCATCCTATCTCTAAGATAGGATAAGAAATCCACTCGACGAATCATATTCCATACCTTAACTCTTATCTGTACATGTAAGCTTATCTTAAGATAAGATAAACCTTATCATTTTACATGGGTTCCACATTTTTAGACTTTTTACAAATAAAATACACAAAATATTTATGACCTCACTCCTTGTCCTTATTACCAATATAATATTTCTAATTCCTAATCATGTAGACCCTACTTCTCTAATTACCCAAACTTTGACATTTTAACATTACCGGACCACTTACGACAAATATTTACTTTTTACAACATTCCTATTGTACTTTGACTGTTACCATACTCCACATTATTGGCGGCACCGTACTGATGGCGCCGTTATCTTCTATCGGACGCTACTACTAATTACACTTAACAACATCCTATTCCTAATACATACATTAATGAAATAGAAATTATGGAGGAAAATTTTAGTGTCGATGCACCCACCTTCCTCATTTGACTTAGAATATGGCCACGTGGAGGGTTGGTGCTATTTTGGGCACCACTTTTGGATTTTATTTTGAAGCTATGCCAAGCGACACGTGGCTCCTTTTGTGGCTTTTCTCTATTCCTTTATGTTTTTGATTAAGTAATTTTATTTGGCGAGTCCATGTATCGACTCAGGGACACGTGGAGACCTCACACTTTTTAGGATAGCCTCTTTTAGATTTACCTTTAAAGATGCACCGGGATGACACGTGGAAGCCTTATGCTCTTTTGAGTCTCTATTTTAGGCTACGCCTTTGAATGTGTGCCGTTGAGACACTTGGTGTCTTCCGCTGATACTATTATACTTAACCAATTTGGGCTCGCTTTCCATTTGACTTCTGTTGAACCTTGACCACGTGGAGGGCTGGCACTAATTTGAGTCTCTGCCTTGGGATCTCCCTTTTGAAATTACACCGAGCTGACACATGGTTCTTTCCACTTGTTTGGACTTTTCAATGGTTGACTCTATCCTTTTTCGACTTGGGAAAAGTTGAAGCTCCATGCTTTTTGGAAACTCGCCTTTTGGGTTTAACCTTTAGAGAAGCGCTGATGAGGAATGTGGAAGCTTCCACTGATTCTTCCATACTTAGTCAATTTTAGCTCATTCTAAATCATTTGTAAAGCCCGAAAGACTTTGAGCCTTTATCCACTCATCTCCTTGGAGCCTATGGTTTCTCTGACATTGTTTTATCTTCCCCGACCCTCCTACTCCATTATAGAGCCTTTCTATAACCTGTTTGTTGGATTTGAAACGTCGGCTCGTACGATGGAACCGTCCCTTGAATTTCTTTCTACACTGGGTCGTGGTTGATCCAATTTTACTTGAGGAGTGAAAATTGACATAACACTATCCATAATGTGGGTTGATTGGAATCTCTCCAAGCTATAGCCAATTCCTCTGCCGAGTTATATAAAATGTAAATCCACCAATATAAGTGTTGAGCTCTATTTAATCCAACCAATGTGGTTACCCAAGTAGTTTGACAATAGTGTAAATCTTGAAATATAAGGAATTTATCCCGAATAACATTGAATAAACTGACAATGTGGTAATAATATTGATCCATACGAGCAATGTTGAAAATGTGATCAACTCGGTGGGGAGTTCATCACCCCACCAAGCTATCAAAATAACTCGTCGAGATGATTATAAACTTGCAATGCAAAAATAACAACATAGTTGAAATGTTGAAATCGAAACAAAATATTGAACTTGGAATTAAAAATTGACATCTGCGTGGTGGTTTGACAGAGCCACCATGTCGGAAAAGAAGAATATAGCTCTAACGGTGGTTGAGCTCCCCTCCGTTACAAAATTTGAGGCTCATGTTGTTTTCTATCATAACATGAGTTGAAGACCAGAGGCTCAAAACTATATTGAATCAACCTTTTCACCTTTTTATTCTTGCCACATGTCATGTCTATATTGGACTATTCACCAAGGTGACTGTGTAGACCTTAAGTTTGACCAGCAATAGAATATTCATACGAACTCCATTTTGAAGTTCAAGATACCTTCGTTAAGGTCTCAAGAAACCCTTTGACATGGTCCAAATTTAGGGAATTTTAGGCTAGATCTATATATTTTGAAATCCTCTAGATCATTCCTTGTGATGTTTTGTTTCACCTCTATATTCAACCATACCCAAATTGGTGTCTCCAAAGTGATTTTCGAAGGACAAAATACATTTTTGGATAAATTTCATCCCCTAGAAACATGGTAAAGATTTTAGAATGAAAATAAATGGATGAAAAATGAAACCATTGTCATTTTTGTGCTTGGAATGAGAATTTTTATTTTTAGTAAATTGATATTTTCAAAATTTTCACCTTCGATCATGTCATTTTTTCTTCGTATTTTCACCGTACACGCTCCTTTGAACAGAAATCCACTATGAGAGTTTAATATTTATAGTAAGTTTTCATGTAGAGACTTACTATTTTTAGAGAGAAGATTTACTTGACATCATATTTGGATTAAACCACCCCGAATGGGATAGAAGTTGTCTAAAAATCTCCTATACAAATTTTTATATCAATCGATCACAAAAATTTAGGGAAATAATATTTTATAAAATGAGGGAATAATATAGGGGTTTTTTCACCATAAATCATCCAAGATGTGCATTTAATTTCTATCAATTCAGGTGTGAGGGAACCCGAAAATGATAAAGAATGCGAAAAATCCACCTTGATTTGTGCAACAGTTTGTAATATATGAATAATTTTTCTTCATGGGCTAAGGAGTCATCTGAAATAAATGTTCGGAGCTTTAAAATAATTGAAAATTTTATCGAAAAATTCTTATCATGACAATGGAAGAATAGAAAGATTAATGCAAGGTTAAAAATGGTAATAGATGAATCTCGAAAAAATTCTCTAGAGTTGTGGGTAGAAATGGAGAAAAATGAGAAGAGAGTGGAAAATGGCTATGTTGGGTTTTATGCTTTGAGAGAGATAAGGAGCGAGGAGGAAATTTTTTTTTCCCCTGGTACCTTTGAAAATGGATGAAGGGACAAAAAAAGTGTGCCTTATCCCCTAGGTTACAAGTTGTAAAAATGCACTAATGGAGACAGGGGATAGAATAATGTCATGAAGTACCTATCGGAGCCTCCCATGGTCGTATGATGTGTGCATGAGGCCTAATGAGTTGGGATTTGCACTATTATGTTCCCTTTGTCCCATTTTAAATGGATGAAGATGACACAAAATAGCACGGTGAGTGTTATGCTAACATGTTGCAGACCGAAATCATTCATAACTTTGAGAGCATCCTTGAGAGAGAGTTTGAAAATGAAGTTTGTGTTGCTCCCAGAGGTCTTTTGATAACTTCTTTATATTTTTTTGAATGAAAACATCATTTTTAGAGGAATGAGATGGGTCTCAAGGTATGGTTTTTCTTGAAAAACCTTCAAAATGACCTTCTTCTTTGGAATCAAAAAGTGTTCCTGCTAAAAATAAATTTCCCTAAGAAGCGCCAAGGGATTATAAATATTTTAAATGTTCCAAATTATAGAGGATATGATTTTATTTCCAATGAGTACTTTTTTACCTCCTGAATCCTTACAAAGCTCGCATAATTTTCCATTGACGATCAAGTACCTATTTTGAATACCTTCTCCTCCCAAGGGCCGATCTTGTGTCATATGAAAAGGGAAGTCGGGGGAAGGGAAAAAAATTTCCACCATGCCCCCTTGAAAAGGGAAGGAGGGTAGATAAAATTTGCACTTATTATCATGATGAAAAGTGGCGGTTTGTTATTATGCGATGAAAGGAGATAAACTGGTGTGAAAAATATATTTACTTGCTTCACAGAGAGATTATCAGGGTCATGTGAGGGTCCAATATCTCCAAGGTGTGGGGTAGGGAATTTATTTTCCCTTACTTCCCATTGGAATGGAACAATGGTAGACAAAAAGTGTTCCTTAGCCTCATGCTACCACATGACATTGAAAATTTTGGTTAAGGAAAAAGTTTGTACCTTAGAGAGGATCTTGTAAAAGACATTTCCAGAGGTCTGGAGCATGTTTTTGGCACTTACTTATATGAATTTGAATTTTAAAGTCATTTTGAGAAGACGTTTATGGGAAAAAATGTCTAATTTGGCTCACACCATTCTAAAAATTATCATTTTGATCAAGTACTCTGTTGTGCCTACGAAGAATGAGTTGTGCAAAGAAATATATAGGTGTTGTGAAATATTTGATATTAAATCACCAATTATATAATATAATCATATTTTCATTTATCTTAATTTTACATATAACTCATTCTCGAATTTCCTAAATGATCTCCCCAAGCGGAGGTGATTTTTAAAGTGCTAGCTCCTTTTGTCCTCCAAAACCATTTTTTTAACTTTCTCTTGAATCTTCAAATATTCCATAAATATTCATAAATAACTTGAACAATGATCTTGGCTAACAAATACAATTTATTGGTGAATTTAGGAATTGAACTTAGCTCCAGAGAATATGTAGCAGTCTTACAAAGGCTAAAAATATCCATTATTAACCCTACCAAAAGATCCACCTTAAAAGACACTATCTCAAAAGAATATTGTGAACTTGTTTTCCTCTTTTTAACACATGGGTGAGGTGGGGGAAAAATAATTTGGCATTTCATTGATGGGTATAGGCCTAGCATAGAGGATGGACTAACCTAGAGTGGTTCCTAAGAAGGTGTACAATGAAATATTTTGACACTAGGGTGGGGTTATCAAGTTTTCAAGTTGAATTTTTCCCTTGAAAAAACACATGATAACATATGGTTAAAACTATGGGAATAAATATGGATCACACAAACTGAGGACATTATGAGAAATAACTCCATTATATAAGTTTATAATTGGGACCAATGCCCTATTTAGTGGGATTCATAGATTCATAAAAATTAATAAATAGATTGAAAGGAGTAAACACACAGGAAAAATGGGAAACACATGATGCATAATGGGAAAGGGAAATACACACATAAATCACCTATGGTATAATAAAGGGGACAACTGAATTTCACCGTAGTACTTTTCTATTCACAAATTACATCCAAAAGGGTAACACTAAGTGATGATGTTCAACGTATCCAATGAATGGTTTGAGAAAATAACCTCCCTTCCTCAACCGATTATGAAATCCATATGCTTTCATGACTATCTCGTATACTTCGGAGTAGTGATCCTAAATGAGCCCTTTGATTCTTAGAGTTTTTCTCACATAATCCATTTATCTTATTGTCTTTGAAGTCAGTTTCGAGTCTCAATTTCCTTCCATGTTCACCCACATTGTTGATTTCTTATTTAGAATATTATCATTTACTTATGGATGATCTATTTTTAAATTTATTCAATATCTTGAGTTTCATTCTTTCCGATATTCATGTTTATTTAAAAATATTTCATCTAAGGAAATGAATTTAAAATTTTCCTCTATTTCATCATGAAGTATTTGGAAATTGAGTGAATAATCAAGCACAACCTCATACCTATTTTTCATGGCCATACCTTGAGTAAAGAGGTCATCACCGTACTTAGGATCTTCCACACCTTCTATCACTTTCAAGATTTCTTACATGGAGATCTTCTTTGGAACTCTTAAAATCTCACCCTTACATTCATTCAAAGAACCCTCATTTTGAAATTCAATGTAACCATTTGGAAGAATTTCTTAATTATACAAAATATTATTGCATTCCAATCCTTATTTGTCTAGGAAAGTCTAGAATTCAATGGCCTCCAAAGTCTTAGTTTTAACTTTTTCATCATAGAAAGAGTCATCTTCTTAAAACACAAAAGAGAAAATTTCAATTTAAATGTCGTCATATCCATGCATCATCATTAACTCGGGGGTAAATATGATTTGTCACCTTGATGGGAATCATCATGACTAATTTTTAATTGGTTGAGAATTCAAAATTGTATTTATTCTTATCTTGTAAACCCATAACTTGCATCAGAACTCAACACTTAGCCTAGAGTCTTCTTTTCCTTCTACAATTCTTAGTAGTTCTTGTACAAACTTTTATTCAAATATTTTAAAGGATCATCAAAATTCACCTTTTTATTATTGGATGAGATGATAAAGTTAACATTCACCTCTAAATCAGAATAATAACACATCCTTGACATGGAGAAGCATGTCAGCTATTTTATTTTCTTGTAAGTCATCAACAACCACTTCCTCTTCATCATGGCTTGCATCATCAAGAAACTCAGCACTAACCTCTTGCAACTAAAATTTTATCAATAATTATTCAAGACCAATACCCCCTCAGAAATGGATGTTTTGTCCTATCAATGTTAATATCTCATACTCATCTTCGGTTGTTATAAATTGGTTCATCCTATTACTATTTTGGTATTGAACAAATGCTTATGGATTTCCTTACTTTTGCATTGTGTATCTCATGTTTTTCACAAGAAGCAACTTCTCCATATCTCCTTTAACTAAGATTGTTTCTAAAAAGCAATACATTTAAATTTTTCCTCTAAACACTTAGCATAACCTTCTACCTAACAACATTTTAAATGAGTTTGGAATGACAACTACCAAGATAGTCATTGATACCTTGTTGTTTGGGAATGCGGTGAGGTCCACCTCTCCAACATTAATATTTCCTATAACTACGAACTCCTTTGATTCCATGGATTAGCATGGGCCACTAGCCTATGTCAAGGTGATTTTGAGAGCACCTTTGAAATCTTTATAGGCATTACGTTGTCAAAAGTTCCTAAATCTATATCTAATTATTCAACCGTTATCTTCTCAAAGGAAGGGATACATAGAAAGGGTTAATGTTATTAGTCTTTGTTTCTCTAAGAGAAAAAATGTTATGTGTGGGAGGCGTAGGTGGTGCTAGTAGTATACCCTTAGGATTGGGACATGGGGTGTTGTTATCTGCGAGATTCCACCCTTGATAAAATTGATGAACATCTCAAATTTGTCTAGGTTTGTCTATAAAAATTCAGCTTTTGAAATTTGAACCTTGGTTTTGTTTACATGTTCAATGATATCAAATGGAGCTAAGGTAGGTGAATCTTAAATCCCCAAAGTTATTGGGATTTTTAAATTATGGAGGTGATTCTACCTTATAAGATGGAGCACTTTTATTAAGTGAGGTAGCGTGTTTGGAAAGGGTTCTGACTTTGGAGGTACATTAAAGGCTCTTGAAAGACTAGATTTTATAGGATTAGAGTTTGGATTAGATGGAGAATGGGAAGACTTAGTTGGAACATATGGAGCCTTTTTTATTTTTATGGCATTAGGTTTATCTAGTGAAAACTTCATGGAGGGAGAAACTGGAGATCCTTGAATTTTTATTTAAGTTTGCAAAGTTTTCACAAGAGAATATTTCATCTTATTTTCTTGTGGAAGTGGAGGAACAAGCTCATTTTAAAAACTGATAATAGGTGAATATCACGGATGAGAAACTAGGGACATCTTAGAATCATCTTCATCACCTCAAAATAGTCAAAGATTATGATTTGTGCATCATTCTCTACTTCTTTAACTTCTATGAAATATTTGTCTTCAGCTTCTTGCTCAAGTCCTTCTTTGAATGCTTGAGTTCTATAGATGCATTGATAGGTGAAGATTTTAAGGAAATCCTTTGGGGTTATGCTCGATCTAATTTATATGAGGAATGTTATGGGATTATTTTTGGAAAACTTCGTATTCAATATTATCACTTCATTTACAAATTTCCGTAATAATAGATTAATCCTCCCATCTTTGGGATGCTAGGCCTTATATTTCCTTGAATAATTATTTATTTTTTCTAATAAGATGAATTCATATTCTACTTAAATATGAATCCATTATGTTTGTGTGATATTCATGTAATGAAATTAATTGTATAATTTAGATTACATGCAGCAATAGAACACCAAATAACACAATATTTCAGAATAATGATCTCAATATGCAATTAGAATAGCTTTGCCACTTCGAGGGGGCAACCTCCAAACCATAAAATAGACTCAAATGCTCCAATGATGATTCATCTACTACCTAAAATCCCCTATATATACTATTCCTATGCTATGGCCATCACCAAGGCCGACCTACTAAGCATGAGAAAGTATAAATGATATAATAAAATGATATGGTAAGCCACAAGTCAGCTACTCATATCCTAATACAAGCAATAGGTTAAGGATGTAGCATTCCCTTCCCCTTCAAACCAACATTGTACTCAACGTTGAATAATCCTGGATGTTTCTACAGAAAACCTTCATCCTCCTAGGTTGCATCTTCTATGCTCAGATTCTTCCACTTGATCAAATATTCCTTAATGTCTTTGGTTCTCAGCCTCTTAGTATGTGTTTGCAGAATCTTCTCTAGCTCCAAAATTATTCTTGCTTCCTCATCAAGTTCTGGTAACTCTTTCTAGGCTTCAAATTTTTTTCCAATAACCTTCTTCGGGAAGGAAAGATTGAATATTGGGTGTATGCGTGAAGATGGAGGAAACTCTTGTTTATAAGCAACACTACCAATTTTCGTAGAACCCGATAAGGGCCATAATATTTAGGAGCAAGTTTGTTGTCTTTTTTTTGTTGATTTAGGGAAATTTGTTTGTATGGATGGAGACGTATAAAATCCCAATCACCAATTTCAAAATTTATTTCACTACGGTGTTGATCTTCTTGTTGTTTCATCCTATTTTGTTTCAATGTGAAATTCTCCTTCAAACTATCCAAAACATTTTGTTGATGTTGAATATGTTCCTCAACATATCTAACCTTAGTTTTCACCCTCAAGGAAGAAGTGATAGAATTTAGAAGGTAACCATATAATGCTAAAAATAGGGTCATTTGAGAAGAGGTATGCAAAGATGTGTTATACCACCATTCTACAAGTGGTAGCCATTTAATCCACCTTTCCTACTTATCTAATACAAAACAATATAGATACCCCTCTAACAAGTTTTTGACCACTTCCGTTTTCCAATCATTTTAAGGATGATAAGATGAACTATGAGCTAGTAGAGTACCCAAACATGAAAATAATTATGTCCAAAAATTACTTGTGAAAATAGGATTACAATCACTTACAATTATCTTTGGGGTTACATCTAGCCATTGAATTGTACCCAAAAAAGTAGTTGCGATAGTATTGGTTGTAAATGGATTTGATAGGGCAAAAAAATGGGCATATTGTATGAGCCTATCTAAAATCACCAAAATAATAGTCTTACCCTCTGAAAAAAGAAATCCGGTAATGAAATCCATGTAGACTTCCTCCCATCTCTGGCTAGGAATTGGAAAGGGTTTCAATAGACTGTGTCTTAATTGTTTCCCCTTTGTTCTGTTGGCACACTAAACACTCGAGACAAAAAAATTTTACATCCTCCTTGAGTAGTTCCCAAAAGAATTCACTTTTTATTATATGATATGTCTTCAAAAACCCAGTGTTACGTAATAGATGACGCATGTAGCTCTGCAATAATCTTATGCTTCAAATATGAATATTTACTTAAGTATAACCTACCCTTGTACATAGCGCATTACATTTCTACTCAAATTTGTTAGATGTTATAGAGACTTGCTTGATATTTTGTATTAGGGATTTTTATCCTTGTCTTGATCTAATTCCAATCGGCTTCATCCACCCAATCGGGCGTCAACATGGGCATTCCACATAGTAAGGCATTTGTGGATGTATCCCTTCTAGAAAACACATCAGCTACTATATTTTCTTTACCATTTTTGTATATTATTTCAAAATCATAACGCAACATTTTTTTATGCACTTTTTTGTTCCTAAGATGATAACGTTTGCTCCAAAAAAATTTTGAGACTATCATGATATGTTTTTACCTTGAAGTGTCTACCCATGAGATAGGGCCTCCATTGCTTGACCGCATTAAGAATATCCATCATTTATTTTGCATAGAAAGGTTTGAGAAAATATTTTCCTTTAAATTAGAAACTCTCAAATGTAATTGGTTTTCCTTCCTGCATTAGAAATTCTCCCAATCCTGATCCTGAAGCATCACATTCCACAATGAAGGTTTTTGAGAAGTTGGGAGTAGCCAAAATGGGGTGTTGCACATGGCTTCCTTTAGCTACTCAAAGGATTTATTGGATACATCTATCCAATGGAAGGAATATTTCTTGAACAATGCGGTGAGTGAGTTTTCTATTCTACCATATCCCCACACAAATCTTTTGTAGTACCCTATTAGTCTTCGAAAGCGAAAAATATTTTTGAGAGTTCTGGGCATTGGCCATTACACCATAGATTTGATCTTCTGAGGATCAACTTTAACACCTTCATGGGATACAATGTGACCCGAGAACTCTAACTCTTATACACCAAAAGAACATTTGGATGTCTTTACATAGAGAGTATGTGTCTCCAAAACTTCCAAAACTTTATTTACATGTTGCAAGTGTTCTTCCCATGTCTTACTATAAATCAATATGTCATCAAAGAAAAATAATACAAATTTCCTTTTAAATGGCCTCAAAAAAAAGTTCATCAAGCTTTGAAAAGTTGAGGGAGCATTTGTAAGAACAAAAGAATTACCAAAACCTCATAATGGCCCTCATGAGTCTTGAAATTCATTTTTGAACATCTACCTCTCTTATTCTAATTTGATGGTACCCCAAACAAAGATCTAATTTTGTGAAATAAATAGCACCATGCAATTAATCAATTAAATAATCAATTAATTGAATAGGAAACTTATCTTTGATGGTGTACTTGTCGAGTTCTTGGTAATCTGGAAACATCCTCCATGTTTCATCCTTCTTACATACCAGGACCACTAGTAAAGAATAGACACTTTGGCTATTCCTAATGATACCTACCTTCAACATTTCTGTAAAATTTTCTCGATCTCAATTTTTTAGGAATATGGGTATTTGTATGGTTTGATGTTAGGTTTTTGGCTCTCAGGAATCAACTTAATGGCATGATAAAGATTTCTAATTGGTGGTAGTCCCTTGGAATTTCATCAAAAATAGATGAGTGGGTATTAACAATCTTCGAAGATCGGGTGGCATTAAAGACTCGTATTTTGTACTTCTATGGAAAATAAATTTGCTAAAAATACATGTAATCCATTTCGAGAGCCTTCTACATCTAATGAGAGCTAATAATCTGTGGATACTTAACTACCATCCCATTCAATTTTATTTTCCTTCCATCGAATGAAATTGCATGAACAATTATTGGAAATTAATCTCTATAGTACCTAAGGTTGTGAGCCATTGGACACCCAATACAATATCTTACCCTCCCATAGAAATAGAAAGTAGAGGTGAGTCTAACAAGTAGTCTCCCATTGAAATATTGATACTATGACACTTTCCTATACAATTGACTATACCACCATCCACAATCATAACTTGCATTTCTAGAGCTAGGTAAATAAAAAAATTGAGGCGAGCAGGATAACTTACTATTTATGAAGTTATGAGTACTTCCCGAGTCAATCAACACCTTCACCTTATGTTTTTGAGGTATATAATAACCTTGAGTGTTTGAGGAGTACTTATACCTGACAATTCATGGAAAGAAATTTTAGGTTGGTGATACTCTACTTCATATTTTACGAGTTCCTCAATCTCTCATATAATTTCATCTTCCTCATTATCCTCATTACCTCCGTCAATATAAAACAACTTCTTCTCAACACATTTGTGTCCCGGTCCATAATTTTTGTCACAGTTACAACATAATCCCTTTTCTCTATTTTCTTCCATCTACCGAGGATTCAATCTAATTGGCCTAGCGAACGAAGGGGAAGAGATACTACGGTATCTAGTGTTAATGAAAGGAAAACTCCTACTATAAAGAAATTTTTCCTCTACTCGACGTGCCAAGATAATAGAATCAAAAATATTGAGTGGATTAAACATATGTACCTCATGCTTGATGTGGTCCTTAAGACCCCAAGAAAGAGGCCATTGAGATTATCTTCTAGAATATTATCCACACTAAAGGATAGGTATTGGAATTGATGCACATAATCTTTGACTGGTCCATTTTTCCATAACTTTTCTAATTAACTAAAGTAGTTCTCGGAAACACTAGAAATATAGTGCAATTGCAACTCCTTGGTATAAAATGTCCAAGTGACACCGAGACCATTCTTACGCCTCCGAGCACATAACCATCGATACCAAATGAATTGGTCTAGTTCAAGATACGGGGATACCAATGTCACCTTCGACCTGAAGGTGTTTGATTTAACTCAAATAATTTCTCCATTTTATTGATCCAATTCAGGGGATCCTTACCATAAAATGTGTGCATATCGACTTTCGGCATCATGTTAGTGGTTGAAAATAAGATGGATTTTTATGGGGCTGGAAAAATGATCTAACATGGTTATTTTTCCATGATTTTGAGCTAAAGATCCTCCTTTGTTGATATTAGGTGGATTTGAGCCATCTTGTTTACCCTTTACATGTTGCATGATATCATCCAAGTCTTTGATTGATTTGGTCTGTCTCTTTTAGAGGTCATCTCAGATTATACATTTCACAGCTCATACTCAAGTTGACTCACCTTATGATCAACTAAAGTAAACCCTAGTGCTAAAGAATCTGTATTTAACCCTTTTGACTCCATCTCTTCAATCACTACCCTCTTTATCTAGGGTTTTACCTAGAGTAACCGGATTATTTTTGCTCTTTTGGAAGCCCCCACCATGATGTCAAACCTTACGGTTTACGATTTTGATAGAAATTGAGTGAATAATAAAAACAAAGAGAGTATACTAATATTATTTTTTTGAGAGCTTTTCGAAAATGTAAGGATCTTGAGAAAATTCCACAATTTGCACCATAGGAATTGATTGTATAAAAACCCTCAATTTGTGATAATTTTTGATAAATAAATAAAAAAGTCTAAACTTTTCAGGGGAACCTTACTTGCAATGCTTTACAAATTTTGTAAACATATCTCCCACCAATTCACCGTGGTTTGTAATATATGGTGGAAACAAAAAAATTAGGGCTTTTACCCTAATTTTGGCCCAGATCACACTACGATACCACTTGTAATGAAATTACTTGTATCATTTAAATTATGAGCAGCAATAAAAACACAAAATAACACAATATTTCATAATAATGATCTCAATATGCAATTACAATAGCTTCGCCACATCGAGGGGGAAACCTCCAAACCATAAAATACACCGAAATTCTCTAATGATGATTCATCTAATACCTATAATATCCTATATATACTATTCCTATGCTATGACCATCACCAAGGCTAACCTACTAAGCAAGAGAACGTATAAATGATATAATAAAATGATATGGTAAGCGAAGTTGACTACTCATATCCTAATGAAGGAAATAGGTTAAGGGCGTAGCAATTCCATTGTTGAACCCTTCGAGAATGAATCCTACCTATGGTGATTGACCAATCATGAAGAATATTTTTACATTTTTGACTAAGGGGATATCTTCTAGAGGTATCTTTTTTTACCAACCTATTTTATCTATGTAAAAAATCTGTATGGTTTGATTTATATCTTTCTTAATCTGTACCAATTCCACGAAGAGGTCTTGAAAGTTTTCAAAAACTTAAATATATCTTTGAAAAAATTCATGATATTATCCCAACTAGTGATAGACCTAGTAGGTACGAGGTATAACCACTCTTCTAGTTTTTCGTTTAAGGATTATACAAAAAAATTCCGGACACATGTTCATTTGAAATTCTTTGCACACCACGATGGTGATGAATGTGGCTACATTTTACTTCTAGAGTTATGAACCATATCCTCTAACTTTCGGAAATAGTTTTATTGAACCTCGTGGTATTTTATGAAGAGGTTGTGGAATTGTATGTTTTCTCATCTTCCTTCCCCATGGCGTAATAAGTTGAGGTCCTTCTCCTTCTTCTACCATTACTTCAACTTATTAAGCTTCTGCACTACCGATTACGTAAGTTCTTCTCCCAATTCTTCTTCTAATTATCATTCTCCTTCACTAGGGAATTTAATGCTCAATGGTGGGTGGAAGGTGAGAGAAAAACAGATTTATAGGAGGAGTATCAACAAAGGTCTAAATAGAATTTCCATGAATACCACTTGATGAATTTAATGGAGATGAGGATTGTGAAAAAAAATATGGGATGTCTCTATTTTTTTCTTGTGGATTTTTAAAGACTCAAAAGTGGGATCAATAACTTCTCTTAGCCTATTCAACCTAGTATATATTTTTTCAGCCACCTTTGGGAAAATTTTGCAATGGGAATTTATGAAACGATCTTGTGGAATATGAAGGTTCATTCACGGGGATAAACAATAGGTGTTATAGAAATGGATTTCCATCAATTATCTCAAAAATATTATTTGACATTTGATTTTAATTGTATGTTATTGTTCATATTTAGGGTGCGAGAATATGCCAAGTGTACTGTTATCACCGAATCACAGCACCCTTATGTTTGTACAAGTGCATATACTTGAACTCACGGTGTGATTGGATAACATGGGTACTATCTCCAAGTTGTGGTACTTGCTACTTGAGATAGACATCCGCAGAAAGTGGTTCTTGCTCCTAAACTACCTGCCACAATCTACTCTAATGCAGGATAAGCTAACTATTCTAATCTAAATTTCCAAGGGACCAGGGAGAGAGAATGCATAAAATGAAAGCCTACACTAAAGTGGTGATACACCAGAAAATGAGGGTGTGAGAGTAGTCTCCAAATGTGTGAAATACAGAGGCAAAGTGCACACTAGAAGAGGTGATGACAGTTCACCATAATCTAGCAAAATGCATTCACAACAATATTCCAAGCATACACAATGATAATGAATCCCTGCAAGAACATAATAAATAGACACAATATTCTTATAGAAAGATCAAAGGGGAAAGAAGAATGCAAGAAAACACAGCAGGGGAAGATACATCCACAAACTGGTATTTTATTGCTTCATGATATGCACAGTTCAATCTATTACAAGATAAGGGCCTGGATCACCATGCAAGGAGTCCACTACAAGGGCCTGCAACACACTAGCTTCACAAAGCAATTTTGGCAGAGCTTTGCTACCCAAAAAAATCTCCTCTTTACAATGAGCCCAACACTCCAATTTATAGAAAAAATGAGAAGGAGAAGAGAAGGGAAAATGGAAATCCTGAAATCTGTCCTTCAACCACCTATAAGAGGCATTAAATTGAGTTAAATTGTTATAAATTACTTGCAAAAGGCTCCCCATACTGTCCCATGTGCTGCAGCAGAGAAAGAAGGATGACCATGCCTCTTAATTGCACTCTCACCTACCAATTAAAACACTGTTCTGAATCCGGCCACGTTTTCTTAAAAATATCAATCAATTTCTGATCAAATCTATAATTTCGTGATTTCTCTGCATTGGTCTCATAAATATGATTCCAACGGTACCAATTTTGTGTGATTTCGTTGAGAAATGCAAAAGTTATGGCCTTCTGAGTGCGGGCAGCTATTTTGGGTCTGACAGGCGTTTTGTCATTTGACGGGAATGAGCATTAACTGACTGAAGCCGAATATTTTTCTTTTATTTAAATATATCTACCCTCATTAAAAATAATAAATCCAATTTTTGTGGCATAAAGGACGTCGTGCTCGTTCCAGAAAGTCCAATTTTGTGAAAATCGGAGCTCGGAGTCAAAAGTTATGGCCGTTTGAAGTTCCACGGGTCAAACGTTGACTTTTCTTCTCTGCCTTCGGCCACTTTGGCTTTTCGCGTCCCACACGTCCCTTTCTCCCAAATGTCCCAGTGCTGAAGTTCCTTGTTTCGGCCGAACCGGCCGGTTCGCGTACTTTTGTCCCGCGCGGCCCCATCAAGCTTTGTGCCGCCTTGACTCATTTCGCCTTGGTTACTGCCGGTTCGCGTACTTTTGTCCCGCGTGTCCCAGGTCGCTTTTTTCAATCACAATTTTTTCAAATTTTCAGCGATTCAGATTTCCACGTCCCGCGCATCCCTTTGTCCCAAATGTCCCAAAGGTCTGAAGTTCCTCAGATATCGGCCGAACCGGCCGGTTCGCATACTTTTGTCCCGCGCGTCCCAGACTGTTTCGGGCTGCCTTGACTCATTTCACCCGGTTCGGCCAGTTCACGTACTTTTGTCCCGCGCGCCCCAGACTGTTTCTTTTCAACAGTCAATTTTTTCAACTTTTCAGCCAGTTCGGATTTCCGTGTCTCGCGCGTCCCTTTGTCCCAAATGTCCCAAATGCTGCGTAGACCGCCTGGCAGCCTTTCAGCTGGTTTGCGTCCAGATGTCCCAATTGTCCTGACTGTTGCAAGGACTAGGACTTAGCCATTTTTCATGATTTTTTCTGGCCCAAGCTTGTTTTTTGCAATTTTTCCACATTTCCTCAGAACTTGCTCTCTTCTTCTTGGACAGGGGAGTTAGAAAAAAACTTAGGGGACCCTAGAAACATGACTTCTTTTTTCCCAGACTCAATATAATTGCTTGGGACTAAAGAATTTGATGCATGTAATCAAAATTACCTTGGGGGTGAATTTTGGATAACAGTACCTATTGATGGCGAATCACAGCACCCTGAATGTCTGCAACTTGATAGGTTGAGAATCTCAGTGTGATTGCATAACATGGAGCTTTTCCCAAGTGTGGACCTTGCGAAATCAAAATAGCTCTTCGAATGAAGGCCGGTTCCTATTCCTCTATTCAGATGCACACATAAAAATGCAGAGGGTTTATTCAAAAACCTAATCTAACTTTCCAAGGAGGTAGGGTAAGAAGATGCATAAAATAAAACCTAAAATAACAAAGGTGATGCACCGAGGAATGAAGAACCCCTGTGTTGCCAATAAACACAAACCATTAAAATGCAATGCAAGATAATGCGCAGAGATAACCAAATTTGTAGTGAAATATCGGGAGGATGCAAATGAATACATAGAGGGTTGAGAATCATCCACGAGTCATGCATTATTTTCTCCAAATATTGATACAATACACTACAAAATGCCAAGAGGCCAAGTTGCATTACAATTTTAGATGGGAGGTTTGAACTCCACAAATTCACCTGCCAAAGAGAAGAAGGGAGGGGCAAAACAAGAATTTCCCACCTTAGAAAGAAGACCCTCCTTACAATTTATAGGAATAATGAGAGAGGGAAGAGAGAGGAAATCCAAAACTACCCCAACCAGCTCCGGGTTGCATTTAATTCATCTCATTATGGTGGTAGGTGAGAACCCTAGCAAACCCAAAAAGTGGCGAACTGTATTTTGCATTTTTAAGAATTTTTTATCACCGAATTAAAGATGTCCATTCATAGTTGGATATAGGACCTTGTAAGATTTCCGAAAAGTCTAACCTTGTGTTAATCTGAGCTCCCTGTGAAAAGTTATGGCCGTCGAATATCCGGGTCGTGTCTGCTTCTGTCGGCACTCAAAATTTTGTGCCTCCTGAAGGTGCGCCTTGGCGCATCCATCCTTATGTCTACATACCCTTATGTGTGCCAAGGAACAAATTTTTCCATGTCGACACTTTGTGTCATGTGCCCTTTACATGCACCTTGGCACATCCATTTTCATGTCGACACCTCTTGCTATGCACCTCGACTGCGCCATGGGCGCGAATTTTGCGTGTCAACATATTTTTACCTACGCCAGGGTGCATCCATTTTCATGTCAACACCCTTTTTGTGCACCTCTAACCTACGCCATGGGTGTGACTTTTGGCATGTCAATATATTCTTACCTATGCCATGGGCGCATCCATTTTCATGTCAACACCCTTTTGCACATGCCATGGGCATCCATTTTCATGTTGACACCCTTTTTCTTGTGCCATGGGCATCCATTTTCATGTCGACGCCTCTTTCGTGCACCTCGACTGCGCCATGGGCGTGACTTTGGTATGTCGACATATTGTTACTGCGCCATGGGCGCATCCATTTTCATGTCGACACCCTTTTGCTTGTGCCATGGGTGCATCCATTTTCATGTCAACACCTCTTGCTATGCGCCTCTGACCTACGCCATGGGCGCGACTTTTGGCATGTTGACTTATTCTTACCTGCGCTATGGGTGCATCCATTTTCATGTCGACACCCTTGTTGTGCACCTCGGACACTGCCATGGGCTATTAGTGACGCAATAAATATCGGGCTTTGATTTTCTCTGATTGCCATTTTCTTCTACTTGTCTATATCCACCCGAGGGGAATATATTTACAATAGTACCCTATAGTGGATGCCATAAAGTATTGGTGAGAAGATTTTTAGGTGGAAAAATTGATGGGTTTCCACTAATGCTCTGAGGCTCTATTTCCTTTGTTTCAATGGTTAAACTCCATTTATTATGTGTGAATGAAAATGAAATATGTGGGTGTCGTAGAGGCTAAGGATCCAACATGATCACTCCAATGAACCCATGAGAAATACTTCCAAATTATTATAAGGGAGGAATTTGCTTGAGAAGTTGGGAAAGGGAGTGGTAAATAAGGAAGGGATGATTAATTTCACAGGAGACAATAAAATGCTAGAAAATATTAATTAGAGCATTTAATCACAAATAATTATAATGAAAACAAATTTTTAATAACACCAAGAAAACATGGAATTATGAACACAAATTCTACTTAATTACCCGATAGAGAAAAGTAATAAAATCCTTTCCTCTTCATTTATATTAAATTTGGTACAGAATTGCACAAAGATATGTAATACAAAACAATATGATATTCCGTTGTCAATTACAATGAATGGAATGCTATTAAATAGCCATCCAAATAGGAAAACCAACTTCCTATAAAGTAGGAAGTATAAACAATATAAAACCCGTAATAATATATTGTTATACATTTGTTATAACAATATATAAAACTAACCATATAAATATTCACCTATGATGTAAATACTAATTCCTAACATTCCCCCCCTTAGTGTTTACATGGTAGAAAAACATCCACACACTCAACTTGCAGTATGCTCACCCTTGTGGCATGTCCAACTCTGTGACTCATGACCTTGATCCAAAAGAAAGGCTCTCTCCTTCCATGGTTTTAAACAGCTTACCACAAAACTTGAAGTGACAGGAACCTCATCAACTGTCGACCTCATGTGGTTTTCTGGATCCTCCCACAAACCCTTTCAAGATCCATGAACTGACTTACTCTGGTGCTACTGTTCACCACTATGCTTATACATCAGGGAATAATGTAGGAAACACAACATGCATATCTCAAAACTGCACAAAAGAAGATATACTAAAATTTCACATTACTTCCTATAAGAATCGTAATGTTCTTAATTGTAGTCTCTGTCTTTGATCGCTGCCACTCGATCTCGAACAGCATAGAAAACTGCCACTGCCACTGGAAGCTTTCCTTGACTAAGTCGTTTTGGGTGCAGAATGGGAATGGAACATTGGTATGTATTCCCCCCCACAATGTGAAATTCCACACATATAGATACTGAGAAGCAAACTGCATCGAAGAACATACTCCTGAATGGATCTTGCTAGTTAGGTCTTGCTGCACATGGTCACTAATGCTAGTGAACGTATTCTTCTAGCTGACCATCTTCCAACGAAGTACGGCAGTCAGAGGACCAAGTCAGTCAGAGGATCACTGATAGTCATCTGCACTCCAACACAACTCTCTTTCCAACATCCATCAAATACCAAACAAAACAGGAACACTGCAAATAGAAGCACTCTGAGAAAATGGAAACCACACTGAAAATCATATACTCACACTGCACACCTGTGCCACCAAATCATTCTGTGCGGCCCCGTCGTTGGTGACTGACGAGAGGTCGCTGTTGACCTCCTTCCTCCGATGCCTCCTTCCTCCATTAAATCTGCTGCTAACTCAGCCGAATGTGATCATGGGGCTCATTAATTTATTTCAGACGTCGCGTTCCAGCGATAATGCGTCTGTGAGGCAAATTTTTTTATTTTTGGACTTTTACAATGACACGACTTTTGACACTTGACAAGACAATAATCCTAAAATCACCTATTTAACATTAACTTTTATGACACAATTATTGACATTTTAATGACAAACGTGTAAAACTTGCTAATGACAATATCATTATATCTTGACTTAACAACTAGACACATATAATGATGAAACAATATAAATGACAAGCTAAACAATAACGTATCAACGTTTGACGACACATGACTTTATTTACAATAACCCCTATGTTTTGATGAAACAAAGGTAATAAACTTAATTGAAATGAAATTTTGACATAGAAATGATGGCAGCGGCCAAGGATTTTGATAATATAGAGAGTAATACAAGGCGGTTGAAAAAACCTATACGTATTAACTGAACATAGACCAAAACAAAACTAAATTTAAACAACTATTAATGACTAGTAGCACATGAACAATAACAAAAGACTAAAAATACCTATACACGACCAGACGAAGATATGCTGAGTGTCAGTGAGACGTGATAACAATGATGATAGTGTGAGCCGTGGCAGAGATTACAGAAACTAGATCTGTATACGTCTAAGCGATTGATGGATCTGCGCATTAATTCTCCTTTGCTGCCGACCGAATTCACTCCTAAATATTTTGCTTTTGTGTTCCACGCAGCAATCTCTACAAATAAATTCACAAAAAATTCCACCTGGTTGGAATCTGATCTTCCTGACACTTCACCCGCTATTGAAAAGCTATCACATTCATAAACATGCAATAGGCGGTGCGAATCCAGCTCGTTTGTCTGCAGAGCACCGGCAGTATCCCATATTTGTGCTTTTATGGTCTTCCCTTCAACCTGAACGGTGCGAGTTGCGAACTCCACGCCTATGGTGGATTTAGACTTGAGGCAGAATTCGTTGCGAGTGAATCGGGAAAGCAGATTTGACTTTCCAACTCCCGAATCTCCAATCAATACCACCTTGAAAAGATAATCATACTCATCATCTGCCCTCCTGCCCATTTCAAACCATGCTGAAACCGACAGTCCTTTTCTCCAGCGAAGGAAATGTATGTGAAGGTGGTTTAGATAATGGCTTCAAGAAATTGAAGTAAATTCAATATTCACGAGATTACCCACGCATCTCACATCCTCTTAAATTCGTAGCATATAATTCTTGGCAGGTGTTGTAGCAGAGATCGAATCCCTGTGAAGACTTGGTCGTAGCTCTCGGATATCCAATTGCAAACCTCAAAAAACAGCAGATCTTATGAATCTGGTAGCAACGCCAATAAACTTAATTTTTCAAAATAAATAATGGAAAAACACATTAGACGGGGCAGAGAAGAATAGTACGTGCCCCTGCAAACAAATCATTTCCCCATCAGGCCTGGACTAATTTGCTCTGATACCAAATATTAAATTTGGTACAGAATTGCACAGTAGATGTAATACAAAACAATATGATATTCCGTTGTCAATTACAATGAATGGAATGCTATTAAATAGCCATCCAAATAGGAAAACCAACTTCCTATAAAGTAGGAAGTATAAACAATATAAAACCCGTAATAATATATTGTTATACATTTGTTATAACAATATATAAAACTAACCATATAAATATTCACCTATGATGTAAATACTAATTCCTAACAATTTATACTTTGGAAAAGTTTTACATAGAGAGTAATGGAAGAAACATATGAGAGGAAGAATATAGGAAACTTCCTATCTCATTTTATATTAACAATTATTTATCTACTCATTACTTCCCTTAAGAATGGGGATGTCATTACCATTTATAGAAATTTATAAGGCTCTTCACCTACACCCCGTATGACATTTTGTTTATCCTACAACATATGACTCTTCGAATCCTTAGTAAAGAAATTAAGTCCCCTTTATTAATTAAGGGTGAATTATTATAATGTCAAACATAGTTTTTTTAAATGAATAATACAAACATCATGACTATTCACAATGAATATTTATAAATGGGAGATAAAAATGGAGAAAGCATGTGAGAGGGGAAGAAATAATAATTGATCCACAAAAGCGATGAATATGTATCCTCCTTCGATGAAGATATGCAATCAAGAATTCGAAGATGGAAAATGGCCTCTCGATGACCCTCTAAAATATTACTATATTGATTGGAAATCTTTGGCTAAGTTTAGTTTGAACATATTTCCCTTGTATATGATGATCACAATATACCCCTTGTATGATGCAAAATTGTTTCATATTGCCAAATAAGTGTTTAAAAACATTGTTGAAATTTCATGATGTCAATTCAAGATTATCCCTAGATTCCTAGTTGATCAACCCCATTATCTCAGCAGAAACTCAATGAACTCGCTTGAATCGATCATTGAGTTCATTTATTTTGTAATACTCTGAACATCCTATTGATATTGCTAAACTTTCTCCATGGGGAGGGTATATGATTGAAAATTAAGTGCACCAAGTTGGGGGGCCAAAAAGTGAATAAGAAAGTGAAAATGATAAAAATGTGATCAATTCTTTCAATAATGTGACCACTTTATTTTTCTTTGGCTCGGTAATTCATGAACCTAAAATGCGTACTTTTAATAATTATTAGTTCTTTATAGTTTTATTATTTCTTATAATTTAAATTTATTTTAGTAAATATTAGAAGTTAGGGTCACTCTACACCTAATGAAAGTGATCTTGTAGCTATGACATTTATAATCTAGAAGATAGTTTTTCAAAATCTAACTAGGTCAATACTTACACATTTTATGAATTTCAGCAATGATGTAGAACATTTAGGCCATATATATTATAGTTGGTCTTTGTTTTTGGAAAACATATAGTCATTTTTTAGGTTTGTTGACATTTTGGATTGGATTTGGCTCTTCCCCTTCTTGAATAGGTACTAATTTTTTTAAAAATCAATAATTCACTTTAGAGACCACAAATCAGCTCTATGATGCTTGTTTACTTCTTAGTAAAATGATATCCTCACTTTGTAGATAGATGATTACTCCATGAATTGAATTCATGTCCTATGTAAAAGTACATGTTTTCAAAACGTGCCTCCTTCAGTTTTGATCACACTTCTAGGTGTTTAATGAGTTTTTAAGAATACTACCAAGTGAATTGCATCAAGTGAACTCATATGATTTATCATTCTTAGAAACAAGGTGCTCAATATAAATATAATTCCTTCACCTTTCCTGGCTCTAAAACAATCCTTTCATGGAATAAAATTCAATATTATCATACATTTATTTGATCATATGTATCTCATTTAGATAGATGATGCCTTAATACTTCACATGATGCCACCGATACCTCAAAGACATGAATAACTCATTTTAGCTTGTTCTTTGGAAAGATTTGGGTACATTTTTAGACTCGGGATATGACTATCATCAAATTACTACTTGAGATCCACATTTCACCTTTAAATATTATGAATCCTTCACAATTTAATTTATTGACCAAGATGAAACCTAGGTGTAAGCATGCTTATAATACATGGACACCATTTTTCTCAAGTTGCTCCTAATGGAAATGGGTTTCCTCCTCCAGATATGAGATGAATCCTTGAATGAAATTTGAGTTTTATTTACATTTTATTGACCTCCACACTTCAATGAAACACTAAAAATCACATTTTACGATCAATTAAACTATTCTAAAATCTAATTCTTTCTACAACTTAAAATTTAGGTCCTATTTCATTTTGAACTTTGAGGGGCAACTAAAGAGTTTTGTAGTACCTAAAGAAATATTTAAGCCTTGAATAGATGTTAATTATTCCATATTATGTATTATTATAATATCCTTCCAATTCTTTTTTTTTTCATCCTAAGTCTTTCCATAACTCCATCCTTAAAACCCATTCTTAAATAGATTTCTCCCGAATGATATTTTTATTTCCTAAAAATACTAAATTTACTTAGACATCTTTCATTCTCTCTAAAATCACTCTCATATTCTTTATATTTTCTCTAAAAACTTTCAAGGGTGTTCAATCAGCTAGAGAGTTCCGTAAAATGGCTTTTTTAGGCCTTTAGAGGAAGAAATATCTCATCAAAACTAAATGAGTTGATCAATCACCTTAGACATTATTCCCTATAGAATGAAACACACTAAATGATCGTATTAGAAATTTACTTTGGGTTAGGATTTATGATTTATGATTTATCTTTTAGGGTTTAGGGTTTAGGGCTCAAGGTTCAGGGTTTCGGACTCAGAGTTTAATGTTTAGTGTTCAAGGCTCATGGTTTAGGTATTTGGGTTTAGATTTTATGGATCAGGGTGTAAGGTTCATGCATTATGGTTTACAGTTTAGGTTTTATAATTTAGGGTTTATTGCTAAGGGTTAAGGGTTAAGGGTTTATGGCTCGTGGGTTGAGGGTTTAGGTTTCATATTTTATTGTTTAGGGTTTAGAGTTTATTATTTATATTTTAGGGTTCTAGGTTTAGTGTTTAGGATTTAGGTTTTAGAGTTTAGGGTTTAAGGATTTAGTGTTTATGGTTTAGGCTTTAGGGTTTATGTTGTAGGGCTCAATATTTAGGTTTTGGATTTAGGGTTTAGTATTTAGGTGTTAGGGTTTAGGGATCAAGGTTCATGTTTTAGGGTTTATGGTTTACTTTTTAGGGTTTAGGGTTTAAGGTTTAGGGTTTAGGGTTGATGTTTTATGGTTTAGGGTTTAGGGTTTAGGGTTGAGGGTTACGATTAAGGTCTTTTGGCTCGGGGTTAAGGGTTAAGGATTTTTGTTTAAGGCTCATGGTTAACGATTTAAGGTTGACGATTTAGGGTTTAGGGTTCATGGTTGAAGGCTCATGGCTAATGATTTAATATTTAGGGTTTATGTTTAGGATTTAGGGTTTATGGTTAGAGTTTAGGGATCAGTGTTAAGGGTTAAGGTTTTATGGTTTATGGTATATGCTTTAGGACTTAGTGTTTAGGGTTTATGGTTTAGGGTTTAGGGTTCATGGTTTAGCATTTAGGGCTTAAGGTTTATGTTTTATGGATTAATATTTAGGGTTTAGGGATTAGGGTAAATGGTTTAAGGTTTTTGGTTTAGGGTTTATGGCTCGGGGATGACGGTGTAGGTTTCAAGGTTAAGGGTTTATGGTTCAGGGGCTTAGGGTTTATCGTTTAAGGTTTATGGCTCAGTTTAAGAGTTAGGATTTACGGGTTTAATGTATAGGGTTTAGAGCTCAGGTCTATGGATTTATAGTTTAGTATTTAGGGCTCAAGGATCAAGGTTCAATATTTGGGGCTTAGGAATTAGGGTTTAGGGTTTAGGATTTAGTGTTAAGGGTGTAGGGTTAATTATTTTTGTTTTAGGGTTTAGGGCTCGTGTTTAGGGTTTATAGTTTAGGGTTTAATATTTAGTATTTAGGGCTATAGTTTTAAGATTTAAATTTTAAGGTTTAGGGTTTAGGATTTATTATTCTATATTTATGTTTTATTGTTTATTGTACATGGGTCATGGTTTAGGGTCTAGGGTTTAGTATTTAGTGCTCATGGTTCTTATAGGATTTAGGGTTTAGGGCTTAGGGCTCCGAGTTTAGGATTTAAGGATTGGGTTTATCGTTTAAGGCTTATGGGTAATGGATATATATTTAAAATTTATGGTTTAGGGTATAGAGTTTAGGGTTTGGGTTTTAGGTTTTATGGTTTATGTTTTAGAGTTTAGGGATCATGGTTTAAGGTTTATATTTTAATGTGAAGGGCTCAAGGTTTAGAGTTTAGGATATAGGTTAACGACCTAAGGTTTAGGGTTTATGGTTTCGATTGTAGAATTTAAATGCTTAAATATTTAGGCTAAATTTTGAAAACATGAAAACTACCTATGTATCGACTAGATTATACTATAAAAAATTGTCTCGTAAACCGTGACTCATGGAGTTGTGATACTAGTTCCATGAGGTGCACAATGACCCCAATTTCTTATATTTACTAAAATAAATGTAAAGTATAACAAATAATAAAATAAAAATAATAATAAATTAATCTCGATAGTATAATGTGTATTTGTTATAGAACGTGCATGTTTTGTATTGTTCATCTAAGGTATGCCTCACGGCTTGATCCGGTTTATGGATCCCCAAGCCTGAAGCATGAATCTCCACAAACACAAAAACATGTTTTTTTTTGTATAAAAATGCTAAAATTACATTTCCACCATGATAAATCAAATTAAAATGATTTATTCCTTTAGTAAAAACATGACTACAATATAGAGAAGACTTTCTTATTTTGTAAAAATATAATTTTTCAAATTTTCTGACTACGATAAGGTTTTCATATTATTTATTTTCTCACTATGCCTTTTTGTAGCTATTTTTGAAGTTTAAACATGTCCATATTTCATCATGTATCTTTTTGGCTCATATATATATGCCCAAAATAGGCCTAATTCTATACATATTCAAAATATATATATAATTTTTGATATTTTTTATGAAGTTAGGTAGGCGCATAGTCGAATCTCCATTATTTTTTAAAATTTAACAATTTTGTACTAGAAAAATCATTAAAAAATACTTGCTAAAAACTCTTTACAAAATACAGCCCCAAATAGATGCTCCGAGCTATCTTCCTACTAAAGAGTTTTCAAAAATACTAAATGGTGCTAAAAAATAGAAGGGTGCACGAAATTCACTCTATTATTTTTTTAGCAAAATGAGGATCACCTATTCGTATTTAATTTTATTTTACCACTTAAATTTAACTGTCTTGAATAAAATTTAATAGCTTAGAAACTAGACTCAAAATTCTACGATTCATGTTCTTACAACATTTTCCAATTTTAAGTGTAACTATTTCAAATAACTTGTAAAATTTGATTATTTTTTATTTTTCGTAAAAGTGTCGTCTTAAAATCCCCTTTTTATATCTAGGAGAATATAGAGGAAATATGTTCCCTATATTTCTAAGGATTTCTAAAGTCTCTGTAATATTACTCTAAGATATTTCTGCAAGTATATAGCGTCAAAAATAGAGTCCGTACATGAAAATAGTGTCTGCTCAAAGTTGAAGTAAACCCTAGGCAGACCGGGTCAAGTGACAAGTCACGATGTTATAAAAAAATATCAATTTCTCGAGTTTATACCTCTGGTCTTCAAGGCACAATATCGGTCATCTTTGTCGGTGATCGAGAAACCGATTTTCCATGTCGTGAGTACTCAGCCACCATGTTTCTTGCCACGACTAAGTCTCTTAGGTGTGCATTACCACATTGGACCGAGATGGATTTTATTTGGGGCAAGTTATATTTAGCTCAAGGAGCTATATGCACTACTGAGTTGATAGAGTGGCCCATCGAGCTATTCATTGACCCCTAAGGTGAGCTACCTTATCTATGTTACGAAGAAAAATTGTGAAGAATGTGGAATGAATCGAAGGTTCACACGGTTGGATAAAGGCTTAATAGAGCCTTACTTTACCTTATCCCATGCAATGTGGGATAATCCACATTATAGTGGATAAGGATGAATGACTTGAAACGGTCACAAAAAGGTGAATCCATAGAGAGGCGACGTGGACAGTGGATGATAGTGCTAAAGGATGTGGCATAACATGGTGGTGAGGTGGAAGTGGCATGGCGGGGTCAGAGTTGGCTAGAACAGGTTCAAGGATCACACAAAACAGACATGGGTGCTAAAATAACATGTGGTTGGGGTAGTTTGAATCCCCAACCACTCACCACTGAATCTTAGTGCCTAACCAACACTCCAAAGGAGGCTAGTAAGCATATAATAGATCACACTTCTATTTAAATTGGATAAAGGGCTGCAAACGTAAAGGAAAATGGGATTAAAACCCCTTACTAAGAGGATAAAAAGATAAAGCCCGACTAGTGTGCAAACTATGTGAGACTAAATATGGTCTACAGGGATATAAGATTTAAGAACCTACTACGGGTGCCCTTGGCCTATATAAAGATATTTGACACTCCTTCACAACATATGCTCCTCACTTAATCTTCGAGGAAGCCAAAAATAGAAAATGTAAAGGTTGTGGAAATGCGTGGAGCTTTGAAGGCATGCCCAAGGAGTTAGAATAATACGGAAGAGGAAATTTTAAAGCCCTATATTTTATTATAGGCATTTTTAGAGCTAAGGCCTATATAGGAATGTAATTAAATAAGTCCTATTTATATAGGCATTAATTTGAAGAAGAAGCTCTCGGTACTCTCCAACAATCAATGTTCCATGTGTGTGCCGAGGGGGACAACATGAAGTTTGAAGGTGATCGTAGAGGCGTTATGGAGACACAAGCCCTATTATATATAGGCATTGTGGAGAGAGAAAATATTTAAGCACTATATTTTATTGTAGGCATTATATAAGGCCGATATTATTTTTTATAGGAACGAAATATGAAAAATTCCTATTATTATTTGTTTATAACCACTATCAAAGACAAATATTATTTTTTATCAAGAAGATAAGACCTATTTATTAATAGGTACATTGTAAAAATAGTTTTGGAGTTATTATTTATTAACTCAATCATCAAGAGTCTTCTCAAGTTTGAGCCGGGAGATGCCATGGAGGAGCCGAGGGACTTGATAGAGCATTAGAAAAGTACTAGAGCTCATCACCTCAATACGTTGGACAAATCGTCGATCATTATCTTTGAAGGAGTTTTGTTATTAAGTATTGATCTCGTTGGCGATAATTAAGGTTTTCTGAAATCTAGAGACTTAGCACCACACAACAAAAGCGTGGAGGTTTCTTGATGAAAATTTAGCACTATCCAATGGACACATTGAGGTCTTTATGGATTGATTACTGGTGTGTGCATGTGTTGTTTTTAGACTAATGCTAAATGTGATCAAAATACTAACACCTAAATAGTCTTAATTAGCAAGAAATCAAACAACATATTAAACACCATCATGATAAGAATTGAACAAGGGTTAGATGCTAAACATTCATTAATACAAAACTTTGAACCTAACAATGTTTAAACATCTAAAAATCCTCTATTCTCTAACAACATATAAATGAAGGAACCTAGGTAGGCTCCATGGCTATCAAAAATGGTTTTCCTTAGTGTTCCAAGAACCTAGGAATGAGGGCTTGTCAAAGTTGGGCTACAAGACGATTTTGAAACCTCCCATATGACTAAGGAACTTAAGAAAAAGGCTTAACTCTTCAAGATGATGAACTCTCAAGAGAACAAAATGTAAGCTCTTAGTCTATTTTGTTATGTGCTTTGAATTTTCTTTCTCAAGAAGTTTAGGTATAGGTATAAAGGTAGAAGGAGGGATCCTTATATGGCCCAATGGATAAAGGAAACACTTCATCCCTTTGCATGTGGGATAAAGGTAAAACATGATTAGGAATGGATAAGGTTGCTTTATAAAAGGTAACCTTACTTTAGAAGGGTTTAATTTTTGCTTAACAAGTCATGGGAGTTGGAGGGTTGCTTTAATTAATCAAAGGTGATTAACTAATAGGTAGATGTAAGCTTACGAAGGTAATTACAGGAATATTAGTATGATTTAGGCTATTAGAAGGGGATTAAATCAATTAAATATTGATTTATTGGTTAAATGGAAGGGAGAGCTAATTAATTAATAATAATTAATTATTCTAGATAGAAGGGGTGAATAATTAACGGAAGATCGTTAATCGGGATGTTAGTTAGATAGGTGACTTAATCAATTAGCGTATTGTAATTAATTAACGACAATAAGAGGGAATATGAGTGCTTATTAACGATATGTTGCCAATTTGCAAGAAGGGGGATAATTAGTGCAATTTATGTATTTAAATTGCTCAGGTGTAATTATGGGTGTCTACATTTTCCCCTCTTTGGGGTGGCATAAGTGATACCACTTCAAAGATAGTAGATGGAAGAAATTTTGAAGGGATAAAAGAAAAATTAGTAGGAAGGAGAGATGCCCCCTCGAGTGTCAATAGGGTGATGAAGGAAGAAAGTCGACGATCAAAAAAGGTGAGAGATAGATAGAAGAATGGAAAGGGGTAAGATGGAAGATTAGGGGTGAGAGGAAAACAATACAAAAGAAATATGGAGGAGGGTAGAGAAGAGCTTAGCCTCTAGCCTTTGTATATTGGAACAATTTCGATGTCATCATATTTCCACAAGAGCTACGTCATCGGTCCTTATGAAAAATATAAGCATACGACAAAAGTAGAATGACATGAAAATCCATATTACAAACAATTGTCCATTATCAAAACACCAACTCCATGTAACATACAAAATGAAATGCAATATGAGAAAGTGAAAGATGCCTAACTCCATATAGCATAAAAATGCATTGCAATATGAGAAAGTAAAAAGATAAACTAATAGAGAAACATAATATAATGTTTTTATTATCGAGCTTCAGTTACGACTTGTGTAAATTAATGACAAGGGTTGATGATGGTGCCCTAAACAAGGATACATGCAAGGGGAATAACAGAGGACACTTGGGTCTGATGAAAAAGCAATGTGCACTATGAAATAGTACTAGGTAACTCATTGTGCCCCAAAGTACAGATGAAGTAAGTAGCCTAGCTTTTGTTGATGGAGGTAGATCAAGATGATCCGTAAGTCACACACATGAACAAGTGAGAACCAAAGAGTGACATTTTGTAGGATGATTTTCAATTTTTAGAAGTTTTCTGAAAAATATTTGATTGTTTTTATGATTTTTCTCACTCTTTGGCTATTTTGGTTAATTTTGAAAGTTTTATTAACTTTGTATAGGAAGAAAAGGAATCATGGATGCCCTTAGTGATATATGGGATGTACAAGGGAATAAGGTTACGTGTATACCAGAAAGGTAAAGATGCAAAAATGTCACAATGATTAGGTGGGAGTATTCAAAGGTAAACTCTTCATAGGTAGAAGTGGGACCAAAGGCCATTATGGATAGGTTCAACATGATGATGAACATAAACCAATGAAATGTTGGGAAGAAGCAATGATGCCCCCAGCATAAGTTGGCCTAAAAGCACATGATAGAAATGAATGAGAAGATTGTTTTTGTGAAAGGTGATAACCATGTACACAAACATGGAAAACAAGTAATCTTATACACATGGATGTTCTGAATGAAGTAGAAGAATGATGTGAATAATATGAATGTAGCTTATAAGCCTCGCGATGAATAAGTGATTAACCGAAGCAAAAATTGTAAGACGAGATATGGAATAGAGTAAGATTCTCTGAACAAGATCCAAAATGAGACACTTAGTAACATACTAATCCTGCCTATGCATAGAGATCTAGTGTGTGCACTTGGATTTTATTACCTCTTGAAGTCAAGATTTAATAGACAACAAGTGAAGAGACCCTAGCCAATGTGTAGGAATGATTTATATTAAAAGGTGATTTTGTGAATGGATGGTGAAAGGATAGCCGTACATTGTTCCACTTTGTTAGCCGTGTGTCCATAGCCGCAACGGAGATGTATTTGATTCTAATCACAACATTTATCTACCGTCACCATGCGTCAATAGCCTTGATAGATATTATTGGAAATACCCCAAGAGAGAGTAATACATCAATTTTTTTTTTCTTTGTAGCTTTTAGCTTTTGATTTTTGATTGATTTTGATTCTTTTTCTTTCTAAAAACTTATTTCAGTTCTCTTGTTTGACAAGGGGTTAAGAACCACTGATGACTTGATGGAAGGAGCTGGAAGTGCTTACGATGACGAAATTGGCTAGTGTCAACAAATATGTCCAAAAGTTCTTCACAACAAGTTTATTAGATGTTGAATGTGATAGGATCTCTAAGAGGTCATTAATTCTTTAATTTACCAAGGTGATAAAAGATCAAGGTCAAATGGATACCATAGAGATAAATGTCACAAAATTCATGTGAATAAACTAACCAAAATATCACCGAAGGGATGAAAATGGGAGGAAGAATTTTAGAATAATAACAAGGAAGGGAAGAAAGAATTATCCATGTGTATGCAACACTTGATTACAATGTTTGATCTTTGTACCTTTGATTTTTGTTTTGATTTCTCAATGTTTTTTTTAATTTTTTAATTGTTTTTTATTTTTAGATTTTTGACAGTTTTAAGAGGTTGGGACTAACAAATTCACTTTGTGTGGTAAGATCGAACAACAATGTTTGCGACTTACTTGATAAGGGAGACTAGGCATGTTTGTTTATCAAGAGTCATGTTTTCCTCGATCTTGATCATGGTGAGTTCACACTCAAAAAGGACCGTGATTTATCCTGAACATGGATTTTTTTATGTGGGAACTTAAGTTCCCTATCCATAGGTTTATGCGATTTTGCCATACTTGATGGTTACATTGATGTGTGTTCTTGAATTGCGCTTGATATAAAACTTTGAGATTGTTCAAGTTGTTGGGGATTTTGAGCTCTTATAAGTTTTGACCTAAACTTGATAATGAACCCGTTTGGGTTTCTTATAAGCTGACTTGTGACTTTTTGACCTTGAGAAGGAGAATAAAGTGAACATTTACGATTGATGATAGGAATGAGATAAATAATGGTGGGCTTGCCCTACCATTAGTAGAAGGATGATGTGATTGATGAAAATGATATAGTCCAAGGATCAAGAAGATGGGATACTTGGGAGGTGAGCCATAAATAGAAGATGAAGGGTTACTAGGATGTGGCCCAAGAATAGAAGAGGAAGGGATACTAGGACGTGACCCATAGATGGAAGATGAAAGGATACTAGGATGTGGCCCAGAATAGAAGAAGAAGGGCTACTAGGACATGACCCATAGATGTAAGATGATGGACTAATAGGATGTGGCCCAAGAATAGAAGATGACGGGCTACCCCGGGTGATCCATACATAGAAGATAAGGGGATAGTTGGACATGCCCCAAGAATAGAAGATAGTGGACTACTCAAAATTTCCCACAAATAGCAGAGAGGGAGGGCTATTAGAAGGTGACCCACACCTATATTAAGATGAAGGGATACTTGGCATTGACCCCATAAGAGATTTTGATTAAGGAATTATGATAGAAAAGTAATTAGTGGGTGATGAGAAGATAGGCCATGGATCAATGCAAGACCAAGGTGTTTCATCACATAATGAAGAATGTGAAGATGGAAGAATAAGAGGAGGCTCAAGTTGCATGACCTGAGGCTCTTCCTCCATTTCTTGATAAAAGGAATCAACCTTTTCCTCACAATATGCAGATGCATCAAAGTCTAAAGATAATCCTTTCTCGTAATCTGCTAAAGGGATATCTTCATATGCCCCTATAAATTCCCGATTTTTTATTCATTCCAAAGGGATCAATCAGTATGAGTTGTTGATCAACCACTAAGGGTTGATTGGAAGAAAGAGATCTAATTGGTGTGGAAGACTTAGAAGATGTTTGATGATGATTGAAAGAAGAAAATGATGTGGGGGATGAAGAAGATGTGTAGCTAGATATCTCAGGAGTAGAAGAAGTTGGTGTGGACCTACCTATATAATGGTATGTCGTACGTAAAATAGTAGGATTCAGTCCAAAGTTTGTAGATTATGACGCATGAGTCGATTTAGACATTTGTCTTCAAGGAATTTGAGTCACATGATTCTTCAAAGGAGGAAGACTTATTGAGGGTGATTGATGAAGAAGGTTCTGCAAAGAATAGTAGGAATGTGATTCAATAATCACATCGATGAATGATAACAAGGGTTCTATAAGGAAAGAGAGGACCGTGATTCAAGAATTGTATTAGATGTTTGATTGGAGGGATTTGGAGTCACACGTATCTTCAAAGGAAGAAGACGTCGTTGAGGTGACTGATAAAAGGGGTCCTATGAAGAAAGGGAGGAACGTGAATATTAGATGTATGATGAAGAGGTTCATGTGAAGATAGGGAGGACCATGACATAGGAGTCACATTAGATGACTTAGGAGTCAAATTAGATGAATCTGAATAGTAGTTTGGATCCGAATAATAGTTTGGATCTAAATCATTAGAAGAGTCAGAGGAAATATTTGGATTGGAATCCTTAGAAGAAGAGGAAATGTTTGGATTAGAATTAGAAGAAGAGTGTACGGAACTCAAATAATAATTTGATGATAAGTGTTCAAATCATGCCACTGACTATGATATGAAGGTGGGGAACGAGTTACCCGTATGGGCTCTCTAACAGGAAGAACCTAATAAGGTTTAGTTGTAATGGGAATCTTTTGATTTGAATTGCTAAACCTAGGTTCCATATTTTTGTAAGTATGGGGAACCATGCGATAATCAGTCATTTTTGGCACTGTTTTAAGCACAAATGTCTAGATCTAGATAGTGTGATGGAACTCCTTCAAAGGGAAGGAAGTGACAAGTCAATTTGGGTAGCATAAGTACAACTAACTATAAATTGTGTAAGTATGGAGATGCGTGCATGATTTTCTGAAGAAGGTCTAAGGAAAATAGACATCGTGATGACACAATCTTTATGAGATCGAGAGGGATTGTCCTATAAACTAATTTTTCTAAATAAATAATCACAAGGAACAATCATTCAAGTGTGAAACACAAAGCTAATCAACAAGGAGATACACCATATGAAAATGCGATCCAAATATGATCAACACAACATCAATATTTACGCCAAGCCTGCTCGAAATGAACGAGGCATAAATATGATCCCAATCAAAGGATACCATGACAATTTTAATAACCAACAAGGCCTAAATGTTAAAGGGTGAGGTTTACAAATGTAAGCTATGTAACCACACCAATTGGACACATCTATTAAGCTTCACAGAGAAGTGAGATATTAGTGTCAAAGTGGTATCGAAATGATGCAAACAAAGTAAGCGACACCCTTTGATATTTCAAAAATGTTTGAAATCAAACTAAGTCAAAGTATACTAAGGATGTGTTAAAACGTGGGTAGCGTAACACCACAATCTGAGACACTTAGATCATGTTTGTGAGAAACATGACATAAGTATCTTAATTATTTCGAGACAATGAAAACGAGGTAACGTGTCAAAGGCAGATAAAATGATGAATCATTCCTAACTATGATGATGATCCTGACGTGGGTATCAAGATCACAAAGGATACCAATGATATAAATACATTTCCACACATTTTAGAAGTTTAACTAACCTAGCCGCAAACATGGATGGGCATAAATGGACAAAAAAGTGGCAGAAACAATCTATTGGTAACAAAGAGGTAATCACCCTTATTTTGATTAACAAAGTGTTAAAAGAATGTGAAGGAAGTAGATCAAAATGTGGATGAAAAATGCTAAATTCACTTCGGTAGAGTTTCGCCTTACCTTAGGGTAAGTGAAAAAGTAAGCGAAAGTAACACGTCACATGTTTTGTGATGCAAAGATGGCTCACAAATCAACACTGTTTTGAAATGGTCAAAGTGGGCTCCTGGCCAAAGAATATCTTCCTAGGTGGTTCTCTCATCCTAGGTGTTACAAAATTATCCACGAGTGGGACGATTTACCCAAATAGTCCCGAATATCTTGGGAGTATCTCAAATTTTCCCCCTTCAAGCATAGTGGGCAGTAAATGCATCCATCGTGTACTTAAAAGGGTCGTGTAGGGACAACTTGTAACGCTATCTCACAAAGGAATCACTAGTCAAATAGGTAGTGTGGAGCACTTCTCGTTTCGTCCACAAGGTTCCCTCTTGCATGGACTACTTTGGGGTTCTTGGAACCACCCCCATTTTTGTAGCTTAAGGCATTATTCCAAAGGAGTTATGTTCCATTTGAACGGAGAGGGATGTACCCTTTTTGAAACTTGCAATAAAGTGTTTTGAATATGTTATTTTTTTATCTTATTTAACTAGGTGTGGTTTTCTTGAACACCTTTTGGCAACCAATACGACAACCGTATTAGTAGTTTGAATTTGTTTCTATACCATAATTATTTGACAAGTGTTTTTAGGTCATGCACTCAAGCACTAGTAGTTCTCCAAGAAAATCACATTATTTAAAAGAGGATTAAGAGTTGCTTTTGATTCTCTAGATCATCAAAGGATGTAAGATAAGAGCATACACCACAAATAATCCAACTAAAAATTTAAAAAATTCTTTTCAATCAATGAACCATACAAAAAACTTGATAAATGTTCATTCCCTTAAAATAAAAGTGAAAGATGATGTTTCCAATTTACCAAATGTTATAAAATGAAGACTAAAGTTACTTTTGATTCTCAAGATCACCATAAGGTGCAAGAGAAGAGCATACATAGACTTTATCCCAACTATATAGAAATGGAAAACATCAAATCAAAAGACCATTGAAAAATGCTTTGTAAAGGTTCATACCCTTAATCGAAACGAATAATCAAATTTCTAATTTTAATTCCAATGTTAAAAAGATAGAGATCAAAGTTGTTTTTGATTCTCAATATAACCAAAAGGTTCAAGAAAAGATAATACACACACTTTGTTCTGAATCAAGTAAGCATGAAAATATAACATTCATCAAAACATTAGACATGTTAGAAAATGACCAATTTTAAACTAACAAAAAAACCTACAATTTCTATAAGTATAAATCATGAATTTATGTTTTCATTGCATAGTTAACTTCAGTACCTTTCTAACGTAAAAAATGGATTCATTTCAAGTTCGGAGACAAATTTATGGCCTTCGAAAGATGGGTTACGCATATGCTCTTATGCACACGGGTATGCACTTGACATGCACTAAAAAAATGTCAAAAAAACGTCCCTTAATCTACAAAATGGTAAAAATTTTCCAACCAAGATTCAATTTTGACAAAACCCATCACATTGATATATGAATAGAAGACTCAATGCTATCAAACATTAACACACATGCTCAAGAATTTAATATTTTCAAGAAATTGACAAAACTAGCATGTAGAATGATGAAAAAGTAAGCTCTAAAAATGAAAACATGATGAAATATTGAAATTTTCTCACCAAAATTTAATTTTGACAGCAACCCACCACATTAATATATAAATAGAAGACTCAAGATTACTACAAACATTAACCTACATGCTTAAGAATTTAAAATTTTCAAGAAATTGACAAAACTAGCATGTAGAATGTTGAAAAAGTAAACTCTAAAAATGAAAACATGGAGAAATCTTGAATTTTCCCATCAATTCCAATTTTAACAGCACTTCACCTCATTTATAACTACAAGGAAGACTCAACACATGCAAACTCAACAAAACAAGTTAAGAAAAATAAGTTAGATCAACATGTGTAAAAGAGGGTTAGTAACCAGAAATAAAACTTAACTACAAAAACTTGAAATTAAGTACAAAGGACAATAGTGCAAGTTCCACCAGGCATGCCAAATGTGTGCATGTTGTTTTTGAACTAATGCTAAATTTGAGCAAAATACTAACACCTAAATAGTCTTAATTAGTAAGAAATCAAACAACATATTAAGCACCATCATGATAACAATTGAACAAGGGTTAGATCATAAATGTTCATTAATACAAAAATTTGAACCTAACAATGTTTAAACATCTAAAATTCCTCTATTCTCTAACAACATATAAATGAAGGAACCTAGGTAGGCTCAATGGCTATCAAAAATGGTTGTCCTTAGTGTTCCAAGAACCTAGGAATGAGGGCTTATCAAAGTTGGGCTACAAGACCCTTTTGAAACCTCCCATATGACTGAGGAACTTAGGAAAGAGGCTTAACTCTTCAAGAGTATGAACTCTCAAGAGAACAAAATGCAAGCTCTTAGTCTATTTTGCTATATGCTTTGCATTTTCTTTCTCAAGAATTTTAGGTATAGGTATAAAGATAGAAGGAGGGCTCCTTATATAGCCCAATGGATAAAGGAAACACTTCATCCCTTTGCATGTGGGATAAAGGTAAAACATGATTAGGAATGGATAAGGTTGCTTTATAAAAGGTAACCTTACTTTAGAAGGGTTTAATTTATGCTTAGCAAGTCATGGGAGTTGGAGGGGTGCTTTAATTAATCAAAGGTGATTAACTAATAGGTAGATGTAAGCTTATAGAGGCTAATTAGAGGAATATTAGTATGATTTAGGCTATTAGAAGGGGATTAAATCAATTAAATATTGATTTATTGGTTAAATGGAAGGGAGAGCTAATTAATTAATAATAATTAATTATTCTAGATAGAAGGGGTGAATAATTAACAAAAGATCGTTAATCGGGATGTTAGTTGGATAGGTGACTTAATCAATTAGTGTATTGTAATTAATTAACAATAATAAGAGGGAATATGAGTGCTTATTAATGATATGTCACCAATTTGCAAGAAGGGGGATAATTAGCAGAATTTATGTATTTAAATTTCTCAGGTGTAATTATGGGTGTCTACAACTAGATCAAATTTACCAGGGTAATTACTTGGTATAATGGTTCTTATTCCATTTGTATTCAGTACTATAATTCTTAGATTGTAATTTTTCTACAAAGGCTAGAAGTAGATAATGTCTCGTATTCTATTAATGAACCTCGAAGATGTAGGCATTCTACTGAACTCCATTATCATCCCGTTTTGTAGTGTATTTTAATTATTAAATTTTTAAGTTAATTTTAATTTGGTATATTCAAAAAAGAATTAAAATCCTATAGGGTCCATGGTCAAGAAAAAATAAATAAAAATATGTCAATTTTCATATCATTTTTGGCCCCCAACTTGGTGCACTTACCCGACCTGTTTTTTACATATTTTATTAGACTACCTATTTCCTTAGGATTTTTCCATTTCTACAAAGTGTGATGTTATGTTTCACCTATGTACACCACCGTAGTAAAATTGATTTCTCAAGTCCTTTGGGAAGAATGAATTACCTTTCTCAAGAAATGCCATCACTTGGGAACCCGACAAATATGTTGGAAAGTAGAGAGATGGATGAAAAGTGACCTCATTTCCATTTTCTCCGTTTAGTATGATAATTTAATACTTTTTGTAAATTTCTATTTTAACTATCTTCACCTTCAATCATCTCATGTGTTCTTCTTGTTCCCGTATACGTTGCCTTTGATGAGTTCACCCACTCTAAGATTTTACTATTTATAGTAAGTGCTCATGTAGAGACTTAATATTATTAGAAGGTGGATTTCCCAACTTGGATTTCAATGAAACCAAATCCATTAGAATAGGTTTTGTCTCACGATCTCCGGTATAAATGTAATTTTTTTCAATCGATCACCAAAATAATGAGAAATAAAATTTTATAAAACAAGGGCATCTCGGACAGTATT
This sequence comes from Taxus wallichiana var. yunnanensis, assembly GCA_018340775.1. NCBI lineage: Eukaryota > Viridiplantae > Streptophyta > Pinopsida > Cupressales > Taxaceae > Taxus > Taxus wallichiana. Next base: position 427,968,933 of record CM031241.1, on the reverse strand, counting down.
TTCACCATACAAAAATCTAGGTTTTGCATGTCATTAATATCACTTGGTTTATGATGGAACCTATAGATTATGAAAATGTAAAAACCCTACCTCGATCCGTGCACGTGTTTACACAATACGAAGATATTTCCTTTGTGGGCTACATAGTCAATTTGGCTAAAAGTGAACTGGAGCTTTAAAAAATCACAATTTTAACTAAAATATACTTTCCACTATGATGGAAAAATGGAGAGATTAATGCAAGGGAAAAATGTAAATGGAGTAATCTAGAAAATTTTTGCTAGAGTTCCGTAGTAAATAGAGAAAAGTTGGGGGAGAGTGGGAAAATGGCTAAGTGGTGGTTTTTATGCTTTGAGAGAGAGAGAGAGAGATGGAAAGGGGTTGCATTTATATTTCCCCCTTATACCCTTTGAAAGGGACAAAGGGACAAAAAAATGTTAGTTTATCCCCTAGGTGAAAAGTATCGAATGTGCACCTTTGGCAAAAGATGTGGTTAGAAAAATGTTAAAAAGGTCATATCGAAGCCTCTTATGCTCATATAATGTGTCTATGAGGCCAAATGTATGGTAACATGGTTTTTTCCCATTGTACACTTTTAAATGGATAAAGGGGACATAAAATTGCATTTTGAGTGCCATGCTGATATGTGACACTATAAAATGTTTCTAACTCGAGAAAATCCTTGAGAGAGAGATTGAAAACAAAGTTTCCGGGATCCTAGAGGTATTTTTGGAAATTATTTATTTTATTTATACTAAAAACATAATTTTGAGAAGAATATGATGATTCACTAACTTTGGTTTTTCCCACAACTCTCTTAAAAATGACCTTCTTCCTTAGAATCTTAGAGTGTGCCCGTGGATAAATATTAGTTCCCTAAATAAGAGCCAATGTATTATAAAATAAATTAATCTTCCAAATTTTATAGGATCCTCTTATATTTCCAATGAGTTCTTGTTTTCATACTAACATTGTATGTAGCTCCCACAATCATCCAATGAAGATGAAGTACCTATTTTGACTTCCTTCTCCTCTTGGGGGTTGAGACTAGGTCATATGAAAAACCATGTGGAAGCAAGGGGGAAGAATTTATTTTTTTCTACCTTCTCCCTTGTAAGGGGATGAATGGGACATAAAATTTCACCTCATTCTCATGATGACAGCTGATAGTTTCAGATTACTCAATGAAGGAGCTAGAATGAGGTGAAAAAGAGCTTAACTTGCTTCACGGAGCTTAATGAGGTCATGTGAGGGTCCAAGAGCTCCAAGATGGGGGTGAAATTTTTGTCCCCATGTCCACTTGGAAAGGGAAAAATGGACATAAAATTTAATGCCTCAACCTCATGCTTTGCCGGATGGCACCGAAAGGTTTTGGTAAGGACAAAGATTTTACCTTTGAGAGGAACTTGAAAAATACATTCCCAGAGCTCCCACAGAATTTTTGGGAAATTCCTTTTATGAATGTGAATTAAAATTTGATTTTTAGAATAACAAGATGATTATAAAAATTTGATTCAGCTCACACGATTCTATAAAATCTCAATTTTGATCAAGACTTCCAAATGTGACTATGAATAATGAGTCAGTGGAAATAAATGTATGGGTGTTGTGAAAAATATGAGATTACCAACATGTAGGAGTTAAATCATATTTCCATTTATATTTTATTTTACGTATAACTCATTCTATATCTCTTGGAATCATTATTCGAAGCTCGTGTATATTTCTATAGTGCAGCCCCTTTGTTCCCTAAAAACCCACTTTTCCTGAAATTGCTACCGAATCTCCAATTCTTCCCTAAATATTCCTAAATAACTTGTACAATGATCTCGTCTCATGAATACCATTTCTTGTTTAATTTATAACTTTAAATCAGGTTTGGAGAATATGTAAAAATATTTTCAAGTCTAAAAATAGTCATTCCTAAGTTTACCGAAAGATCCGGCTTGAAAGAAATTATCACAAAAGAATCCTATTAACTTATTTTCCTCATTTTCAAACATGGGCGAGCTTGGTACTACAAACTTGGGAATTCCATGGAAGCTAATAGGCCTAACATATAGGATGGGCTACCAAGGAGGGGTTCGTTAGAAGGTTTACAATGAAAAATTCTGACACTATGGTATAGTTGGCCTATTTTCAAGTTGAATTTTTCCCTTGAAATAACACATGATAAATAGGGTGATAACCTCGCAACAAAAAAATTAGGTTTCAAATATTTTTGTAGTTAGGGGAGCACAATAGAAGAATCCAATACATAGGTGCCCCTGACTTAGTCTAGCGCCCTAGTCGAGGATCATCCCACAACTCTAGAATTTATTTTGCATGGTTACGATAGTTTTCCTTTCATTCTTGTAAGTTTCATTAGTCTCGCATAGTCCCGAAATTAGGTGTAAATTGGTTAATTCAGTCTTTCCTACTATTGAACTTAGGTTTTAACATTTATTATCTTATTTTCATGTGTCATCTTGTACCTCGAAACTATTTATTATAGTTTATATTTTATTACTCTGTAATTAGGGTTTAACATTAATTTCTTTTTTCATAAATCGATGCAATATACCTATGGCTTTTTTGAGTAGTGGGGTTTATATTAACCCCTTAGTGAAAATGATATTATATATTTTTGTGACTAGACTTGAAGTTTTAAGGTAATTAAATATTAGGTCAAGACCATATTGACATGAGCTAGGATTTATAATTATCATTACCGATGAAATTAATTATCTCTCTCGAGATGTCAAGAACATCCAATTGATTGCATGGCATGGATGGCCTTTAAATATAATGTATTTAAATGAAATAACTGAAGAGGATCTTTTATATGGACATTTGTATCCCACAACATGTTACTCTTTCCTACGGGATATAAAAGTAAGGTATGGATCCCAACAAAACAATCATATAAGATAATAAAATTTGTAAGTATGTCAATCATTACTTCCACATGAAATGTCACTTAAGTAATGAGAAAGGTTAAATAAACTTAAGTAAGGATGATTTATTAAGGAATTACTCTCTTTCTATGAATACGGTTTTAAACCTCACCTGCTGTGTAAAAGGTTCGATGTGAAAAGTGAATAAAAGAGATGGTTATTTCTCATGAAATTCTAAACGTAAATAAAAACATTGGTTTTCAATGGTGGTTAGGGATGCATATCCTTTATTTAGTTGGTCTTCCATACCGGAATATGTAAAAGGACCATTATATAAAAATATGAATAAATTTCTTTATCCCTCTCACTTCTATACGTAACCATTGGTAGTAGATGTACCTTATTTAAATAGAGATTTTAACAAAATATTAAATTATCTTTTACCATTATTATCCAAACAGCTATAAGTAAGATAACCGAATAATTTACTATGTATAATAGATAAATATTTAGTAGTCACTCAAGAGTAAGCAACCATCTCTCATACCCAATGTCTCTAAAATTATTTACTCTAACTGTTTAATAAAGAGTTTAACTTTCTAATATGATAATGAGAAACAATTTCTAGTACAGATGCTACTATAAACCTTAGAAAACTTTGTCTCGTAAATTTTCATCACAACCAAAACTACAAACAATGGGAGACCCAAGATTCAAGTATATAGCCTTGATATTTCTGATGAGAGTGTACTATCTAACAATTTTTCATATGAAACTTAGAAATATCACTTTGGAATTTATTTGGATAATTTCCCATTTTCCTATCTTTATTAATCAAGGTAAAGGCCCCTACCCTATAAAGCATGCCCTTAATAAACTAATTCAATACTAATTCTATAAATGAACACTTCAACAATCACTTCACATTTTATAGGATACATTTATACTCTATCTACAGAATATATCATGTCTCATATACAATTCAAACCTTATCTTGGCTAGGTAAATAAGATGAAAGAATATTATTTTGATGATATTGTTAACACGCCATAAAACACCCCTCGGATTCATAATAGTGATATTTTAAAATGCACAAATTATATGTGTATGTGTCCTATGTGTTAATTTTATATTTATTTGATAGGAAATAATTATTTGGAATGTTTCGAGATTGGATAGAATTAAATAATGAATATTGCATAACGGTTTGAAAATTTAGTGAGCATCACATAATGGTAAGATTATAGAACCATTATGTAGCTCTAGTGCATATTGTCTGAGTTTTGAAACATTAGATAGTTTAGTTAACATATGCATGTTTTAATTTGAGTAAATGAGCACTAAATAATATGTTATGCAGTGTGTGAAGCACATTAAAAACTATGGAATAGTATGTAAGGGATTTGTAAATTATGGAAGTTTCTTTATGGTGATCACAAGAGTTACATAACATTGGATATATACAAGTGTAGATAACAATAAATATGTATATTGTCTATTATATGTAATCAACCATCCATAATAAATTTTAAAAAATTAGTTTAAAATTAGGTAATAGGTAGAGAGAATTAAAGGAACCTCCATTATAATAATAATTATAATTTTATAAAGCATGCATATGTTTCAAGAAAGATAATTCATAAGAGACAATCATTAAAATTTGTTGTGAGAACTATTTTACGGTTTTTATGCTTCCATCAATATCAATTGGTTCCAGGATAAGAGTGAGGTGAAATTTATGTAAGATACATCATGTAAGTTTCATCACTAGTTTAAAAAGTATAATAAGTGTTAAATAATGTATATTATTGTAAGTCAATATTGAATTTGTGTAAAAGATATGCATGGAATATGAAAGATTACATGTTGATTCTTATTAAAATATTATTGTACTATTCCATGACATTAAGTGATGTAAGAAATGTATTTGTTCATTGATTTTTGACAGAAAAGGGTGTTTTCAAAATAAACATGTGTTTTCATCTTTTGATTTGTTTCTATTTTATGTTGTTTTTATATCCTTGCTTGAATGTCATATATTTTGAATTACATATATTTATGTTTCTAGCTTATTTATTTGGTTTGTATAGTCTAATTACCAAACACCTTTTTGTTAGATATTTTAGGTTTTCAATTCTACAAAACTTTGGTAGTAGATTTCTAAAACTTATCTTGACCGAGCGAAGTGTGAATCTAGCATAAGGATCAAACATGTATGTAATCTCTATAATAAATATCGAATATTTAAGTGGGTATATTTTTGGGCAACAAAAACATTAAAAAAATAGAAGATTTATATAATCGATAAATATATGTGGGTCATTGTGGCATACATAAGATCCATGGGCTTGAAGCAAGAGGAATGGCATAAGGTGTACATGAACGAAAGAACTTATTTTCAATTACGATTTTCAGATTCATTGTTACTTAATGTAAGTGATGAAAAGGTAGGAAATTATTTGGGTGATATGTTAGGAAAGGTGTACTAGTGTAAATCACTTGTTAAGAAATTGTTTCTAAAATCATTTAATAAAAAATTGTTTCTATAAATGAAGACTTATTTGTTAGGAATGAAGGATGGTTCCAAAGTTATAAATAAAAAAATTCCCTCAAAATTTTATTGAGTAAGATATATTTTATTCATATCAAAATAGAATATGAGGATATATGTATTTTGGTTTTATGTTCATTGTACTATTTTCACGGTATAATCTAGTGATAGAGATCATTAGCACTTTCAAAAAGGTCAAAATATATGTCATTTTCATGGCCTTACTATATGAATAATTAATGCACAAATCCATTATGATTAAAAATGTGAAACATTTCTAGTAAATAAGATAAAACTAAAAATAAAATAAGAAGAAATGTGTAAATTTTAGGGGTAATTCAAAACAATGTAGACTTTAACTATTCTTTAAATAAGTCTTTTAACTATGGAAATTAGATCAAATTTAAGATGGATTACAAGGTGGACATGTATAAGATTCAATTATATGATGGTTTATCATCTAGTGAAAATTCCAATGATAAGAGTGGTAATGCATACATCGAGGATCCGAGCATGTAATTATGTAGTGAAACATGGCTAGGTGAATCTAGTTTAGCCTACCACATGATGTCTCAAGGGAGTGGCTCTAGAAATATGAGTGGTATGATTGTGGAAATTTGTTTATGGATCAATATTTGTACTCACTATATTGTGGGTTAAGGTACATTTAAGATAAGTTTATGGATGTGAGGATGAATAATCTTATTGGATATGTACACATTCCTAGTCTTGTGATGGATTTGGTGTTAGTAAGTAAGTTGTGTGATGCTAGAGTGAAGGTGTTTTTCGTAAGTAATGGTAATAAAATAGTGTGAGGATAAATTATATTCTTTATAGGACTTATTCTAGTACAAGAAATGTGTTTGAGATGGATGTTATTATAATCACTAGTACCTGAAATAAATCTATTTTTCTTGGGGCTAATAAGGTACATGAGAAATGTAATATGTCCCTTGTTGTCTATACAATGCTTTGACATTATAAATTTGGTATAATTAGTGAAAATGGATTGTGTACAATGAAATGTAAAGGAATGGTGAAATATATTAATGAGGGACACTTGGAATTTAACTTTTGAGAATTATGTCTATGTAAAAAAGTGAAGTGAAATTCCCTAAAAAAATACACATGTAGAAGATATATTTTAGGTAATAGTTTGTGAAGTTGTTTCAATGAATAATTTTTTTATCAATTAGTAAAAATATGTACTATGTGACATTCATATATGGATTATATATCACACATTGGATATATAATATCAAGAATAAATATGAGATTTTGAACAAATGTAAGGATTTAAAATCCCTTATGGAGAGCCAAAAGGAGAAAAATATTATTTTTTTGTTAAGCAATGATGGAAGAATGTTATGTTTAAAAGGAATCACAACAATTCAAGGATTATAAAATTTATATGCAAATAAAATTCCTTATACCATACATTAGAATAGAGTTACTAAATGGATGAGTAGGAGGTTAAGAATAAATTCATTGAGTAAATGTAGTGGCGTGTATTTGGAAAATAAACTTTCCCATCGGATAAAGTATTTGTTACTTAGTGAGCTAGTCAACATCATCTCGATTCAAAAATATGACTCCAAATGAATTTTATACAAGTAAAAGATCGTCCATTATACACCTGAAATTTGTTACCTGTGATATATATGTTCATGTTATAAAGGAAAATAGGATAAATCTATGCTATACAAATGAGATGTGTATCGTTATAAGATATAGGAATGGTGTAATAAGATACATTAGGTGGAATCCAAAAATAGAGAATATGGTATATGGTTGTAATGTTGAATTAAATTTTTTGAAAAGGAATATTATAAAAAGAATGTAACTAGTGACGAGGTTGCAAAAAAATACATAAAAAGAAAAGAAAATAAATATCAATCAAATTATCGGTTGACATGGAGTGTGAAAAATTTGCTACTTAATATGATGTTAGTTTTGAAGAATTAGTATTTGAAGAGGAAGAAAAATCTCCCACATTAATATGTAGAAGGTAGAAACAAGTATGTAAAATTTTGAAAAATTATTATTCCACTAATTTACATTCTACTTTCCTAACATAAAAAAAAATGGAAATATCAAAAATGGTTCCCAAAGTACTTATGTGTAAGTAAAACACATTTTGTAAGGAATAAAGAGAATTCAGTATGGTTAATGTACCTCTTCTAACAAATTGTATAGGGTATAATTTGGTGTATAAATGAAAGTTCAATGGACATGGAAAGGTTGATAAATGAAGGATCACCTAGATAAAGAATGGTTTTCCTAGGTCAACGAAAAGGCTTCGGTGAGATATTATATCCTGTTGCAAAACTAACCTCAATAATATTTACTTTATCTATTTTAGTTTCATATGATCTAACGCTACACGAGATTGATGTTAAGACAACATTGTTGCATGGAGGTCTTGAAAATAAAAATCTACATATTACAACATGAAGGTTTAAGAGTCAAAGAGGAATATTATTTTGTATTTTAGTTGAAGAAATACCTTTACAAATTTAAATAATGACTTAGGATGTGGAATTATAAGTGTAATATAAATGTGCACAAAATATTTGTCATGCATACTGATGTGGATCCTTGAATGTGCTTCAAAGAAGAAGGAAGAAATGTCATCATATTGCTTGATAATTATGACATGTTTCTAATTACAAATTTAAAACAAATTGTGAATAAGGTAAAACCTCTCTTTTATGTAAAATGTGAAAGGAAGGATCTCGAAGCTATAATATGTTTTATATGAATATAATTTTTGTTAGATTGAGTGGGCAAAAATTATGGTTAAGTTGCAGGAATTATGTTGATACAATATTAGAAATATTTCCAATGTAAGATAGTAAAACCAATAATCACAACTTTCTATGTTTATTAGAAACTCTCTTATGTGCAATGTCCGTAAATGCAAAATAATTTAGAGGAAATTGTTAGGGGTGCCAATTTCATGTGTCATGGGAATATTTATGTATGTAATTTTTGCAAAATCCATGACATTGAAATGAATTGAATCGGTGTGAATATACATAAATAAAAAACTAGGCATGAACATTGGACTATGATGAAGATCATTTTCATTTATTTTCATACAACACACGATCATGTGATTTTATATGAAGGAATTTATTGTGAATGAATGGTATTTATTTTACATAATTTTATAGTCTTACAAGGGTGGAGCTCTTTGTTTTTACAAATACACTAGCGAGTATGTTTTTAACTTTTTTAGTGAAGTGATAAGATAGATGAGAAAATGTCAAGCAAGATTTATAATTTTAAGCTCTTAAGTAGAGTCTATGGAATAAAACAATGCATAAAAGGAGATATGACTTCATAGATTGTGTTCCCTTGATTTTCTAATACAAATAATGAATACAAGTATATTATGAATTTTAGGGTGTGATATTTATTGAAAAGAACCTTGAGTATCATTCTCACCTAAAAACATAGATGTGATATCATTATATAAGAAAAATTAAAATGAATACAACAAGGTTCTACGACAAATGTGGAGAGAAAATTTAAATTTTTGGATTCATTAAACAATGCTAAAAATACTAAGAAGTTTATATGGTGCAATAAATATGTGGGATTAATCTTTCATGTTTTTTAAAGGAAAATTGTGTACTCACTTTCATGGAAAGGTGTTCAAAAGTGGGAGGATTTAGGGAGTGCTTAAAATTTTCATGAAATTGTAAAAATATTAGTAGATAATTTTTTTATTTCATAATGACTATCATGTAATTGATTGATTTCAAATACAATGAAAATTTCTAGTATGTAATGTAGGACTTTGAAGAATTACATAGTTCAGACAAATACATATTTGAACTTGTTTATGTGTGTACTTGAGAACCATGTAATATGACTTGGTTATGTGGAATAATTGTGAAAACTATGTGGTAATGCGTATGAAACCATTGCACGGTGGAGGTTTCTTTATGATCAATACAAAAGTTGCACAACATTGGATAGTGATATAAGCATTTAACAAATGTTATTGGTTTTCAAGAGATTGTCACACATTGTGTACTACCCACCTCTTTCTCGCATAAGTTCATTTGTCTTTGACTCATTTATTTTAGCACAATTTTGATTATATGTGATCTCATTATGGATTATTAGGTGACACATATGTTGTTTAGGGCACATGGTTCTATAATAGCATTATAACAATTAAATTATTTTCTTGCATTATATGGTTTTGGATACTAGCAAGTTGTGATACAATTATTTTTATTTCATAAATGATCGATGGATATATGATATTGTCATAAAATTTGATATCATTGGCTTATAATGGTAAATTGAAATTCATCACGCAAGTTCTTAGATGGATGTTATAGCTTGAGTTACTATGGGTGTATGTTGTTAGTGCTTAGCCATTCTATACAATCATTGATTTTTGTATAGTTAGAATTATTATTTGTGGTTTATTTATTAATATCGTATATTTAATGCAAATTTTTGAACAAGTATGTTTAATCGAAGTGAATTGAGTGTGCAGATTATAAGTTATATAGGAGGACATAGGTTTCGAGTTGTACCTCAAGATGCATAAATGGATGACTTGGTTGAGTTCTTTTATCATGCATGATATTTTTGTAACGTTTTTGTATGTGGCATATTCATGTTTGGACACCATTTGTGATTTCTAATGTATCTATGTTAAATTTAATTTTTTTAAGCCTTATGATAAGTTGGTTTAACGACCTAATGGTCCCTACATGAATTAGTGATGTGTATGTTAATTAATATTGTTATTAGTGGGTTTAGACCACCTAATCATCATTTAGGTTGACCCCACCACCTCTTCATTTGAGTCTATTTACCCAATCTCGAATTTGGGCTAAATGTGGTATTTATGTGCCTCTTTTCACATTAGGGATCTCTCTTACACTAAAATGAGCTCCTTAGTCCCTAACTATAGGTAGCAGAGCATCTTTTCAAGGTCAAATTGTACTTTCCCTCTCATGTCACCATCTTGTAATTGTGGTTAATTTTTTTGATTTCTTAAAAGTTGAGATGTGTTGGCTTATTGGATTTTTAGGAAATTTGGGAGATTACATCCTAAATGTGGTTTAATTTATGTCTATTTGGATTTTGGAATATTTTTGTGGGAGAATGAGGTTGGTGACATATGTCACCCTCTAATTTGTCGGATTTGTGTTTGTTTCTTCTGTTATACATCCTCATTGAGATGGGTAGGAAATTTTTCCTATCATTTTTTACTATTGGAGTTGGAGAAGGATTTGAGCTAGGAGCTTGGAGCTTGGGAGAGCATAGTTTGATTGCTATTTTGAGGTAGGCCTTCATACCTTTTGGTTTTTTTCTTCGATATAATCTGCAAAAAGAAAAGAATAGTTATTTGGTTTTGTATGTTTGCATGTTTTTTGTGAGTGCCTTTGTAAATGGTTGTTCTTATTTTCTCCATCCATCCTATTTTGTTGTGGATTTTTTAATCACATGGGAAGGGGAAGGAAACCCCTTTACACCATATGGATTGATGGCAAAGCCATGATGGTATTTTTTTATTTTCCTCCCCTCATATGATTTTATGTGGAATAAGGAATCTTCATAAGGTTTGAACTTCCTCTTCCATCATTGATAGGAAACCATGATTAGTTTGAAAGTCCTTACAAGGAGGAGGCTCGGTGTTTGGGATTGAGGTATAAGGAGGGTATTATAAATGGAGTGATAAGTAGGGTATTATGGAGATTATTTTAGTGTTCCTATGTTTGGTTCACAATATGGCTTATTATAGAATCCTTGCCACTCTTCGTCTTTGAGGAAAACATGGAGTTTTCCTATTGTTATTTTGGTGTTCTTATGGTTGTTTTGTGTTGTCTACCCCTTTCTTGTACAATCTTGATGCATACACCCTTTCTCTCCCACGGGATTGGAGGGAGGATAACATGTATTCCATTTGGTGGAGATGGCATGTGGTGATTCCATTTAGGTGGGAGGAAACCCATCCACTTTTCTTTTTTATATTAAATACGTTCATATGGTGTGGAAGTGCGTAAAATATACTTTGAGCATGGAAGGAAAAATTTAAATTTTGGAATGTTTTTTTATTAAAGGTCAATAGTTTTTTGAAAGGGACTATACCCTTGTACAGCAGTGCTCAAATGCTAGATTTGAAAAAATCAGTATTTCAAAGAGAGATCAGAATCAAGATAAAATGACAAAGCCCAACAAGAGAAGAATCTTCCAAGTACACAGCCAAAAACTAGCAAAATTTCAGCTAAAAAGTAAGCTCGCTCTATAAAAGACAATAGGCCGTAAGACTGCAGACGTAGCGATGATAACCCATAACAGGACAAGACTCATGTCTTGTCCGAGACAATGAAGGGTTTAGATTGAGATCCCTTCTTTTTCCTATCCACTACCTTCCATTCCTCATTTCCTTCTTCCACTGAGATTGAAATAACCACTTCAATTGACTTGATAGGGATGTGGCCCATAGCCAGGAGAGCATCCTGAGGAGAGGAAGCTTTCTTCTCAGAAGTGTTCTTAGCTTGCGGGAGTTCCACAATCGGGTCGGTATGGGGATTTATTGTTAGATGTTCAGGTAGAGAATCCTTCCACCATGTAGGTTTTCCTTTGTGTTTGGAATATTCACAATCCTCTGAAATATGACCAATTTGAAAGCAACGTCGACATCTGAAAGCAAGACCTTCGTAGTCCAATCTCTGTTCCCAAATTCTATCCCCAATTTGCAGTTTGATTTCTGTTGGTAGATCTTGAGAGGTATCAAGATCTACGAGGATTCGAGCATAAGTAGTATGTACCTGAATAGAGGTCTTATCATCAAATTTTACACATGATCCTAGAGCATTACCTATGGCAAGAAAACATGATCTATTCCAGAGTTGAAGTGGGAGTCCTGAAAACAAACCCAAATAGGGTAGGTATCAAAGGAATCTTTTAAGGGATCAAAAGACGATACCATGGCTTGAACATGAGCCCGTGTTCACCCCAAACCCAATATTGTTTGAAAATCAAATCCCTATCTTCAGGGGTTTCAAAGACAGCAATAAAATATGCTTTGGCACAAGGATAAAGCTCAATCTTACCTTGTGTTTTTTCTCTCCATCTTTGTGTGATCCAGTCATGTAGCTGAGAGAGTTTAGGCCAAAACTTGTTAAACCTACATATGAGGCCAAGCTGAGTAAGGTTTTCCTCCTCCTTTAACACCTTGTGAAGCAGATCTTCCTCTATCTTTAGCATCGGTATCATCTAAGAGGGTTTCAGGGGTTTCTCCATATTCCTACCTCTAGCCTGGGAAGCAACTTCAGCAAAGGAAGGGCTTCCATTCCTCTATTGGCCAGCCTCTGCTTCCTTCCCATTAAAAGATCTGAAACCAGCATCTTGAAGTGTATGGCTCCTGTCTGATCTGTTGTTCCATCATTACCAGGAGTCTTCTTTTTACTGTCAGCAATCTCCCTATCCCTAGCAATCTGTGGATCCATTCTACCATCAATCTTAATATTTTCACTAGTCCTGGGACTCCCATTTCCATTTCCAAATGCCAGGTTTATCCATGAAATGGTCTCGAACCCTTCCTAATTACTACCGGTGCTATGAATAGGGTTGCATCATGGAGAAATGGTGTGTGGAGCCTACTTATTGCCATCGTCATGGGTTTTAGGGTTAGGGCTACGTCGTGAAGAATGGGAGCACATAGACATTGGGAGACAAATTTTGGCATGTTATTCCCCATTTTGTGGAGACTTATCCACTTTCATTTAAAGTATGATTTTGTAATGGTTTTGCAATATTTGCTATGCCTTCTTCTATCTTGAGAAGAAGCTTTAAAACATGTATATTGTAATATTGCGTCATTTTAGCCGCTCTTGTGAGAAGGATCGGGATATTCAAAGCTTTTTCTAAATTTGTGGTAGGAATAATATCCTTGTATTTACTTTTATTTTATATTTTTGTTTAGTGAAAGTTTGAAATGTATTTGTATCTTGAAAAAGAAAGAATGAAGAAATGTTGTTGGGGTTGGAAATATATATAAACTTTGTATCATCTTTGGGTTGAAAAATATTGAATACTTAAGTTCAAAAATGCATTTTTCTAGTAATGAAGATTCTTTTTGTATTACTTTTCAGTTGAAATGCATTGAAAGTTAAATCTTTAACATGTACCTAGTCGTATATTTCTAAATATGGTTATGTGAAAAGGAATTTTGTAATTTTGGAGACACTTCCGTATAGAATAGTAACTTTCCTTCTTGTGAATTAGTGTCGAATGAGAAGAAATTTCTAGTTATTCCTCCATAGTTGTAATTGATATATCTCCTTTATTAGTGAAAATAGAGTAAGTTTCCTTGAATATTTATATATGTATATGTATATGTATATATGAATTTTTAATTTTCACCATTACGTAATTCCTTTATAGTATTAAATCAAAAGAAATACATGTCTCTTTGGTGAAATAGTTTCTTCCATTTTATTGGAATGAAAAGAAATTTTAATTTGTATCTTCATTTTAGTCATATTTGTTAATCTAGGAATTATATGTGAATAAAGGAATGCCCTATTTTATATCCATATATAAATATGTATGCACACACACATACATATATGTTTGTGTGTGTGTGTGTGTATACATACATTCAAATTTGGTAAAATGATTGTTAATAAGAAAGTATTAAAATGGTGGCTAACCATTTAAATCAAAATTATTGAATATATAGACACACACACACACACACACACAATTTATATATATATATATATATATATATATATATATATATATATATATATATATATATATATATATATATATATATATATATATATATATATATTTTATATAAGTCATATTTTTGTATAGTCAAGAAAGTTCTAATGAAAAAATATAGGCGGAGATAGGCCGGAACCTAGCCGCAACTACCCACCCCCTAAATCCCCTAATCACAAGATTGGGTATTGTGGTCAGCATGACCACACTAAAACAAGATGTGGTGTGGTTGTGCCGCACCACAAAACCCACCTCTCCCCACAAACCCGACACTCGTGAAACATCGTATACATAGCTATATCACGTAATATTAAACCCCTACCGCCCCTTCGCAGCTTCAAGCTTATTGAACCCTGTTGTGACCTAATTCAACCCTTCAACAAACCACATTATCATACATCTATATATATATAAACACACACACACACACACACACACACACACACACAAATAAGTTCAAAAATACATCTATATTGAATAATTAAGTTCAAAAATGCATTTTTCTTGTAATGAAGATTCTTCTTGTATTCTTTTTAAGTTGAAATGCATTGAAAATTAAAATCCTTAAAATGTACCTAGCCCTTTATTTGTAAATGTGGTTACGTGAAAATGAATTTTGTAATTTTTGAGACACTTCTTGTACAAAACAATTACTTTCCTTATTGTGAATTAGTGTCAAAAGAGAAAAGAAATTTCCAATTATTCCTCCATAATTGTATTTGATATGTCTCCTTTATTAGTGAAAATAGTGCAAGTTTCCCTTTGAATATATATATATATATATACATATATATATATATATATATATATATATATATATATATATATATATATATATATATATGTATATGTATGTATGTATGTATGTATGTATGTATGTATGTATGTATGTATGTATGTATGTATGTATGTATGTATGTATGTATGTATGTATGTATGTATATGAATTTTTAATTTTTACCATTATTTGATCCCTTTATAGTATTAAATATGAAAACAAATACATGTCTCTTTGGTGAAATAGGTTCTTCGATTTTATTGGAATGAAAGTAAATTTTAAATTGTATCTTCATTTTAGTCGATTTTTCAATCGAGGGATTATATGTGAATAAATGAATGTCGTATTTTATATACATATATTAATAGGTATGCACTGTAAATAGGTTTGCACACACACATACATATGTGTGTGTGTGTGTATACATACATTCAAATTTGAGAAAATGACTGTTAATCATAAAGTATTAAAATTGTGCATAACTATTTAAATAAAAATTCTTTAATACACACACACACACACATAGGAAGATATTATTTTCTTATAGTTTAAGCAAGTTCTAACAAAAATATATAGGCATGATATAGGCCACGGCCTAGCCACAACATCCCACCCCCTTAATCCCCTAATCACAAGATTGGGTATTGTGGTCGTGCATGGCCACACTACAACAGATGTGGTGGGGCCGTGCTACACCACAACCCCACCTATCCCCACATACCCCACATTGTGAACCATCATCTACATGGCCATGCCTCCCGATCTTAAACCCCTATCGCCCCTTCGCAGTTCGTAGGTCGCTGAACCCTATTGTGACGTCATTCAACCCTACAACAAACTACATTATCATACATCTATATATATATAAACACACACACACACACGTGTGTGTGTATATTTTTGTGTGTGTGTGTATATATATATATATATATATACATACATACATACATACATGTGTGTGTGTACTTACACAACCAGAACCCCGTTAAAGAGAAATAAACCAAAAAAAGAATTTTAAAACCCTAGCTAGAAACAAAAACCAAATTTTATAAGAGGGATTTTCTCCCCTTCTTCTAAAAATCTAGTGAAAAAATAAATGACTCTCCCAATCGAACAATAAAATATTTGTGTTGGGTGGGAGAACCCCAAAAATTCTGCATCAATCTCCCCTTTTCTTCCTCCTTTTCCCTACAATATAAACCTATGAAAATGAAAAATAAAAATAAACAAAACAAAAGTATAAAAAAATCATAAAGTAGGAATAGGGTTTTTATATAATACCTAAAATATAGGGTAGGATCTATAAGAATCCAAGGAATTAGATTCAACCCTTTTAATTTTAATGTTATGGGTATAGGTGTTTTAATGGGTATTTGTGGTAAATAATTTAGAGGGTTCATTAATTTTATTAGTGACCATGGGGGTACAAATATTAATGTGGGGGTATTGGAAAATGGTTTATTTTGCATCGGTCCCTTTGACTATTTAGGGGACATGGGTAAGTTTGAATATTAAATAAAAATTTAGGGCAATATTTAATAAATAATTATTTAGCATAGGCTAGTAAGGTTAAGCATGGAAAACCTTTCCGTAAATAATTTTAATACAGATAAGAAGGTGATTAAACCATTAATAAATTTTCAAACATTAGTTAACTTTCAACCACAGTAGACTTAGACATTAATATAGTAATATCAAAAAAATTCTAGAATTTTTAGGTAATTGGTTTTGCTTTAGGTCGTAAAAATATGGGGCACTTCATCTGCATACCATAGATCGAGTTTACAACACCGAACACTCTAGGTATACATAAAATTAAATTAATAATGGTTAAATCAATAGGCCTGAACCATTTAAATCATTTCCACTACCTTATAAACACTCATAAACTTTCCCTTTTACTTCCGATCACAGGATGCTTATACAAGGTATGAGGTGGTGATTCATTAGGGCTTTAGGATCTA
Organism: Taxus wallichiana var. yunnanensis; assembly: GCA_018340775.1. NCBI lineage: Eukaryota > Viridiplantae > Streptophyta > Pinopsida > Cupressales > Taxaceae > Taxus > Taxus wallichiana. The sequence continues at coordinate 427,951,992 of CM031241.1, read as the reverse complement.
TGTCACCTATGACCGATCCACATGATCCTCAGTTATAAAGACATATATTGGAGGCATTACAATATAAAATGGGAGTCTTGAAGCAACATCTTCTTGCACACCAAAAGCCAAGAGAGGAGATTGATCATCTAAGAGAGGATACAACTCCACACGATGGGGAATAGTCACTCCCACTACTACGAGATACTTAGAGGTGGGTAACCTCTTATAGATGTTCCATTCACTTTTAAAGAATGGATTATCTCCAACGAAACCACTCTCGAGCATTGAGGTACCACTACAGTAGGTGAACCACATTTTTAAGATGTGGAGATGGTTGGGCATCATAGTTAGGATCAAGTCACATGTAGTATGATTAGAGATCTTCTTCATTTATAGCTACCCACTTACATTGGAACAACGAATAGATTTGGGGATGATTCATGGCTCTTAATCCTCAAACATTTCTTTGCACTACACTCTACAAGAGCAATGCCAAGGTTAAGGTCACTATTCACCTCCTCTATGACACAAAAATTTTATGGAGGAGGAATGAGGAATGAAAGATCTATTTAAATAGACATTCAAAGTGACTTGGGAGTTGTTCAAGGAGAGCTTTAGAGCGTGGTACATCTCTAAGAATTGTTAACTCACAAAAGTGCACCCTTGTTGAGAGATGACAACAAGGGTTCTAAGATTTCTTTATCTCTCACTTCCATAGATATAATGGAAACACCTCAAGTCTGTGGGTATACCTATTGTTGAGGTAAGTCTCTCGATATAAAGACTGATTCCTTATTCATGTATCCTAAACTAATTTTAATTGGGTTTGGAGGATAAAAAGATTGATGTAACTAAATTGAAAATGGGTGATACACCAAATTTATTGAGGGCTTTGACTGAGTATATGCATAATAAAATTGAGAACAAATTGTAGATGCATGAACCAATGGTTTTAAATATAATCTTAAGGAAAAATACTTATGTATTTAGGGATAAATCACAACACAACAAGTTTAAATATTTAAACTAAGACTATGAAGAAAATACCAGATTTACAAAGCAAGGTAAGATAATTAAATCAAGGAATTAAATTCACAAGAGATAATAGAAAGATACACACCACTGCAAATAATTGGAAAGGCAATAACTGGTTTTTATTTTAGGGAAAAATTGACAAATATATTCTTTAACACTCATGTGTCAAAAACTCCTCCTTGTGCCTTGTTAGTGCACACAATATATAGCAAAAATACTTCACCCAACCCCTCCTAAAAATAGACTACAACTTATACTCACCCATTCATGTTAATATTTTCTCTTTATCATGAATAAAAAAGGAATAATAAAATACATGGTGATTACAATGGGACATTAATAGCCTTAGTTACAAAAATATACTTAGTCAAAGTATAGTTGACTCTATTTTTAATACAATAAAAAAATTAGTTGAATAATTTTAGCTAACAATAGCTCTTGCTTTAAGTTCAAGTCATCTCCAATTTGCATGCAACTTGATATTTTTCTCATTGATTAAATAATCATACTTAATCATTAATGGAGCACTTGCATATTCACCCACTTGCAAGGGTATCTTGGTTTTATCTATTTTTGTCCTTTTGTGAAGGTATACAAAAATTCCACGTGTGAAAAAAATAATGTTGTTACCTTTTCAACAGTTAGAAAAAATTATCCACCCATTTTTCGGGACCATCTGTAAGTATGTGAAAGAAAATAATATCCTCCTTTGTGAAAAATAAGGTAATTATACAAGGCATATTATTCCTTGTCATGGCATCTCTGTACTTTGCATATATTCTTGATTGAAAAATACATTGGCTCCTTCTTTGACCTTCATGGCATATCATATGATTTAATGCTTGGTTTTTCATCTACATAATTGTTTACGGGCATGGACCTTGGTTTCACATACCATATAATTATATAATAATTATTTCCACTTGTAATAGTGCATGTTACACATTTCCAAAGGTTTTGGTTTCGAAAAAATTATGTCTTATAATAATACATAGGCATTTACACAATCATTAGCCCCTTTGTATAATTCTTGCATACCTTATTGATTAGGCTCCTATGATTATATATGTGGCATATACTATGTTTTAAAACTATTAAAAAGGTCAATGCAATGATTTTTTTAAATGGGGCTGGCCTCCTTCGCCATGATGCTCGACACCTTGCATTATTATGTTGGTGATTTGACCCTAACTATGGTACATTAAGGTTTTTATTGCTCCTTAACACATTGGTACCTCCCTAACCATTTTTGAGTCACTGATTTACTATGGTTAATGTTAATTGAAATTGAGCCTTTGATCATTTGTATCCTGGGAAATCTTGAGATGTTTCTTGTTTGAAACAGGATGAATGGTGGATTAATTGAGTTTGAAATGAGTTAGCCGTATATGTCTTTAGATCCTCGTGACGGTGTAATATTGATCATTGATTCCCCGCCAATTGTATTTTCTCTTCTCACCATTTGATCACGTATTATGCATTTACGTCTCATTAATTTAATTAACCACACTTATTTGGATAGCACTTCATTAATTTTGACTATACCAAGTTTTCATAGGAATTGGTGATTAGATAATTGACCATGGATCACTATACATTGATGTTTTAGACCATTGATGCTCTAAACCTAGTGGGAAGGGTGGTTGAATTGTGAGTTATCATTTTGAAACATTGATCTTGTATCATGAGACTGAAGCCATTGATCTTGTAACTCATATTTAACTCAAATGAGTTAGGTTTAGTAAAAATCCACCGAGCTTATCATTTGGTCATTTCATTTTCTCAATAGGGACAAAGAAGCCATGGAAATTTTTTCCTATAACACCATTGTTGATGATTTTGACCTCAATTTTTTACATTTTGGGCCCCTCTTAGGTTGTGGATTTTAATACTTTCCATTCTCTAGAATAGTTTTCTCATTTAGATATCTCTGTAAAGTGTGTAGTTGCTTTGAAAGAGGTGGATGAAACTATTGTAACTCGAGCTATGGAACTAGTTTTGAGTGATCGTTACTTTTCTCTGGAGTGTTTGGATTTCATTTCTTTTCTCTGTCGCCATTAAGATGGAAGAAGTCTCCGCTTGAGTTTGATGATTAAGATTTGACCATTGCTAATAAGAATGTGTGTCCTCCTATTATCATCGAATGGCCCTTTTGTATTCACCCATGAATTTTCCTTTTCAATTGATGTTGGAGTTCATTGCTTTGTGCTCGAATCATCTTGTGTGTGAAGTGAAATGGGATTTCTCACTATTGTGGTGTTCTATATTTTCCTTAGTTTTCTCTTGCTTTTACCAAACTTAATGTGTGTCCAAAAATATATTTGAAGAAGGTAAAATATTTTTATTTCTTGTATATTAATCTCATCATTTCACTTCATTTATTGTTGGTTCGAGCATTTGACAACATTATTTAATCTAGTTTTCCATGATTATATTTGGTCCGGATTCTCTATTTTTTTAATTCTTGAATGCTACGACTCTCTTATGCTACTTCATCTTATTTTTCCCAAATTTGGGTGATCCCTTTGTGACTAGTATACTTTTCTCAACCTTTATATGTCAATATATTTGTTTTTGTTGTGTGTTGACTTATTTTGAAAGATCTTGTGCATTCTATATCTTGTTATTTGTGCAATCTATGCATCCTTAAAAGAACTCATTAAATTTTTGAGAAATGTTTTAGACATGTTTCCAAATACCATTAGTAATAGTTTCATATCTCCCTTCACGATAATATTATATCTAAACTCAGCACTTGTAATTAATTTTATTTCATCATGTTGGCCTTCATGGTTCATTTTTCAATATTTTTATCCATTTATCGATGTGCTATATTTGAGGATTCAATTTGATCTGAAGAATACATTATTAGAAACTTGTTCTAATTATGTTGACTTCTTGAATTGTGGTGATTTATGGAACATTTCATAACTGATTATCCATTTCTTTTTAAACAATACAAGAGAGTTGTAAACACTGTGTGTGACTACAATTTGATAGAAATCTACCTATTTCTCTTGCAATTTTTTTTTTTACCTAAATGATTTCAAAATTGAGTTCTTTGAGAAAATATAACACCATTTAGTGACATGAAACTTATTTTTCTGTGTGCATCCTTTATTATATTCATTATTTATGATTTTGTGAAAGGCATACTTTTAGTCCTACTCAATAGTTCGATCGGATATGTTTCGATCATTGTATTGATGACTCTTATGTTCGAAATATGTTGACCCATATCCTTCTTGAAATAATTGTTCAATTATATTATCTAGATCTCAATTACGTATATATTAGTGCAATATTGAAATTATTTTATCTCTTTCTACTATGACTCGATTTAAACTTTTATGATAACTTTGTATAACAACATGTTCTATTAAGATATGCTTCTCTTTCTTGTGATCATGATTAGAATTTTATGCCATATGTACTTTGTTTCCTTAAATTAATATGTATTTGTAAATATGTACTTTCTTGTGATCAATGCCTAATTTGAGCTTGAGAATTCACCGTAATCTAGTTCACTTTCTTGTATAATTGATTGCAATATGCACTTGAATATTAAAATGAACTTGCATTGATTTTGCATCCTTTTGAAACATTGTACTCTTGAAGATTTGCTTTTAACTCCATATGTTCTTCATACAAAGATGTATTCTAAACTAAAAACCTTACAAAATGTATGAATGAAACATTATAAAATCTATTCATTGATAAGCTCATGAGTAACATTTAAATTATTCAATGTTGATCCTTCAACCATTTATTTTTGAGGAATTTCTTATATGAAATAGTTTTGCAAAAAGTGCCTCTATTGTAGTTCACGTCCAATGTAATTTCCATACAATTTTTAGCAAATAGTTAAAAGTATGAGGTTATTTTTATATGCTCTATAGCTTGCATTATTTGAGGACTTCTGTAACTTTATGATGATGAGATCTACTCTATATTTTTTTAAATCTTGCATCATTCCAAAATAATTTTTTTGAAATTTAACTTGTTCGAATGTCTTGAAGAATGATTAAGCACTCGTTTTTATACTATATCTCATTTGTGCATTCGTAAATAAAGCTATCTCCATCTTTAATATTCATTTACCAATGCAACAATTCCCACCTGAAATGGGTTCTTATAGCTTCATTGGGTTTTAGGTAGATTAAGATTTGTTCTACCACTTTCTTATGCACTTTGAGAGGCATTTTCTCTTTTGATTGACCTTTTATCGATATGCAAAGAATAACATAGCTCTAATGGATGGCCTCTACTTGTGAAATGTGTTTATGTCTAACTTTGTGATGTTCCCTTTCACTTCCGATGTCTTCATGAATATATGTCTAATGCTATGATTTAAATTATCAAGTTATAACTTGTAATTTGAAATGTGCACCTTGAATAAGATGAAATCTTCCTTAATACATTATTTTTACTGTTGTAAGGTGATATTTTGCGGGTTGTACCTTTCTAAGATATCATGGATATTTTTAAATATTGAATGTTCACATACAGGTGATGAAAACTACACTTGAAAGTCTGGTTGTGCCATTATTACTCCTTTTGATAACCTGATTATGAATTCTCTTCTATCTTGAAGCATGCTAGCTACTGAAAGTGAGAACCCGCACTTTGTTTTTATAGGATACTTTTAATGGCATATAGAATTTGTATCCTTGACAATGCAATGCATAATCTTACTTTTCTCCAAGTTATTCTAATGTATGATTCAGTTTGGTATTCTACTGAAGCTCTAAAATTGGATGATTAACATCATTATCTCGTATTTTCTATCTCGCATCTTATCTATTTGAATATGTCATACTTTGAACTCTTATTTCCTTTCTAGATTTGTAAATCTATATCTTCATTTATTCATCCTTCATTCTGAACTAAAACTATGACAACATTGATGATTATGAGATGAATGCATTTCTTTGATTCAACTTGCAAAATGTAGTACTTTCGATTAGTATATTTCAAATTATGTAATGAATGTGCTTTTTTATTCATCAATCTTTAAATTCTTGGAAATTATTTTTGTCCTTGTAAACATAATAGTTAGTATTCTCTCTTCATTTGCTACATGTACTGCCCACTTAGAAAACTAGTGAAAAAATAAATAGGCTTGAAGAATTTTTTATTTCCATAGTCTTTCTTTTTCTTCTATTTTCTCTTCTTCTCTATCATGATTTTGGGAATGTCATCAACATCTATTAGGTAGTTTTTTTCATTTCTAAATCATTTACTTTGATGTAACTTATGTCTCATGATATTAAATGATTCATTTTACCAAAGTAAGATAGCACATGAGTATAGATTAAAGTTTGAGATATTTGACAAGTATCTTTTATTTTTTCCTTTCAGGTACATTGATGGGCTAGATGATGTAGAAGATAAAGATGGAGCTAGAACTAAAGAAATGAAGACTAGGAGAAAACCCAAGGCAATGATGGGTTTCTTTTATACTCTTTTTCTTTTAGCTTTATGCACATGTATCTTTTATTCAATAGTCATAAGTTACATCCCATGGCTTGTGTGGGAAACATTAAATTTCTTCATGAATAAATGACATTAATTTCTGTAACTAAGTTGTATACTTCTTTCTGCATTCAAATTTTATGATATGTATTGATTGTATAATGAAATAAATAACTTAACTACATGAGTAATTACATTTAAACATAAATAAATAATGAAATTTGATGTACCTATAACTTAATAATGAGATTTTGTGCATGTAAACTTCAACCTTCTTAGTTTTTATTCTATTTTAACATTTGACCTAAATCATGATTCTTGCCTTCAACAAGGTAATGCATTGGTCATTTGGGGCATTTTTGTTTCCTTGCTGAAGATGAACATGGAATGAAAACCGATGTGAAATGTTACATTCAATAATACGACACATAGTTGTAGATTGTGTATTCTTAATAAATGATTACAACTGAAAACACAATAAAATTGTATGATGTTTCCCCTAGTTAGGTTCATTCATCAATGCCTTCCATCGAAAACAAAGTTTCAAGTTTCCATTTTGTATGAGTGAAAAATGTCAAAAATTATGGCGATCTGTATGGAAATTTTCTTAGTTGCTTGTAGACTAGTGCCTTGCCCTTATCCATTAGGCATGGATTCAAAGCATATAACCAAAATCTTCCTTTTTTGTTCTAAAAACAAACTAAAGATGGGAAAGGATATTGTAATCTATATAACGTGCATGAAACACTTACTCAATTGAAAAACGTTATAATGTGCATGAACTGCACTTATTGAAAGGAAAATCCTAATCTAATGAGACACTGTAGGATTTTCAATAATAGTGTTTAATAAATATACCATTAACAAGAATGGTAAGTTTTTTTTTTTAGCCTTCAAAGTTGAAATGTATTATTCTCTTTACAATTTAAAATCATATAAGGATCATGCTAGATTGTATTAAACTTCGTGTTGTTTCCTTTCTTTGCATGGTCAACATCTCGATTTTAACACAATGTCTCCTTTATTCAAGACATTGAACTTAGCCTTTTTATCAAATATTATCTTGATCTCTCTCTAATTTTATTCTATTTTTAGATGAGCTTGATATCATAGCTCTTTCCACTCCATTAGTTCTACATAACAAACCCGCATTGGTTCATTTTTAAGTACTTCCATTTGATGTAGTAAATCCAATACGCATAACTCAAATGAGATGGGAATTCTTGCCTCACATCAAGTAAAAAACTTGTAGGCTTAATTGCTAACTAATCTTTTAGGAGTCACTTTGTAACCTAAAGTGTTGAATTTAACATCAAATACCAATCTCCTTGGTTGTCCTTGATTGTTGTTCTAATGATCCTGAAAATATTTTTGTTAGTACTTTCTCTAATTCATTACCTTGTGGGTAATAATTAGATGAAGTAATCAAATAATGGCTATGCTTGATATCCCAATCTATTACCTTTACACAAAGAAATGATAAGGCATTATTTGCAATGAAAGTTACTAGAACACCAATTCTGCAAATTATACCTTTGTAAAAAGATAGGATTGAAGTATCATTAACTTATTTAAAATCTACTACTTAAGTCCAACGTGTGAAATAATCTGTGACAATAAAGATCTACTGTGTCCCTATGATGAAAGTGGATTTATCATCCCAATGAAGTCAATACCCCACTGCATGAATGGTTGATCCACTGAAATAGGCTGCAGGGGTAGCGAAGCTAAACGTTCCTTTCCAATAAACAATGCACACTTCTTACACTTTCTAATCCATTCAAAATAGTCCTTGAATATGCTAGACCAATAATAACTAGCTTTCATAATTTTTAAGGTTGTAGTACGTGCTAAAAAGTGGCCTCCTGTAGGTCCTTCATGAAACTTAGATAATAATTGCTACACTCTATCATAATCAATACATCACAACAAAATTCAATTTATATCCCTTTTGAAAAACACACCATCAATGAAAAATAAGATACAAATTATAATCTGAAATATCTTCATTTATTCTTGTCCATACCTTTCGGATAAGTATTGTGCTATAAGTAATTAATCAAATTAGTCATCCATCTTGATTCCTGAACTTCTGGATTGAGTTTTGGTTGTTGATTTTTAGGTTGTAATAAGATTTTTGACTATTGATACATGATTTCAGCATGCTGTAATGAATTTTCTAATTTTGTAACTTGCTGATTTTCCATATCAGCAATCATATGTTCACATAATCCTTTACCTCAAACTATTTTTGCAACACAAATGTCAACATCATACTCCATAACCTTTGTAATCCATCTTGCTCTCTTCTCATTCAGTTCTTTGTTTAATAAGAACAATTTAACACTTGGATGAGAGACTAAGATATGTATCTTATTATTGGAAAACATGTACTTGAAATTCTTTAATCCTCTAACTACAACAAGTACTTATTTTTTAAGAAAAGTTTACCTTATCTAGTAGTTATGTAAGATCCGCCCAAAAAAATTAACTAGCTACTCAATATTTTCATCATTAACTTGAGTTAATATGGCTGAAATGGTTTCAGCTCCTGCAAGTGCATACATCATGAAATCCTTATCAAAATTTGGATTCTTCAGAGTAGGAGCTTATGAAATAGTTGTTTTGATAGCTTCAAATCCTTTTCTTCCTTCATTGGTCCAAGAGAAAGTTTTATCTTTCTTTAACATGGTTGTTAATGGCTTAACTAATGTTGAAAAATTTGAAACAAATCTTCTAACATAGTTGAATTTTCCAAGAAAACTTTGTAGCACTTTCTTATGATGAGGTAAGGATTGTTGTGAAAATTCCTCAATTCTGAAAGGATAAATAATTAAACCTTGTCTAGAAATAATATGTCTAATTAATTTACGTTGATGGGATGAAAATATAGACTTTTTGGGATTCAATGATATTCTAAACTACATGCAAAGTTGAAAAGTATGTCTTAGATGCATAAGATGATCATCAAAATTCTTCAAAAATATAGTAACATCATCTAAATAAATCAATATGCATTTATTTAATAGGCTATGAAAATCCATGTCCATTGACGTTAAAACGTTGCAATCGAAATTAGAAATTCGAAAAGGTTTTCTTTTGTAAGCATAAGTACCCCACTTTGTAGTGAAATTTTTTTTGTATCTATCTTCTTCACGTAAAAGAATATGATTGTATCCTCTATAACCATCCAAAAGGGACAACCTGTCTAAACCTAAAACTATTCTTAAAATATGATCCATGTTGGGCAAGTAGATAATGATCTTTTAATGAAGCCTTGTTAAGATCTATAAAATCCACTAAGTTAGCGGATTTATTCATTCTTTTTCCAAACAGGCACAAGATTCACTACCCAACTTGAATATTTAACTAGAAAGATAATACCTAATTCAATCAGCTTGGATAACTATTTTCTCATCAAGGGTTCAATCTTAGGATTTACAGTGCCTTTGTTTCGTACAATAGGGATGGAATCCTATAGAATTATATTAATAAATGAAATTAAAAAAATAGTGCAAAGCTACAATATTTATACATATTGGATAGCCTAGATACAAACAAATATGGAGTTGAAACTATGCAACAATAAACTAAAATACAATAGCTTCCAAAATACATCCGAGAAGCATAAATGACATAATTGTTATAACTACATAACAATTATACCCATTAAAATACTAAGCCAAATATGGTTAATAAAACCATATAACAATATACAAAAATAATTAATTAGTAATAATAGTTAAATAATTAATTATCCTAACACTCACCCCCTTAATTTTGCATTGTCTCAAGGGATGAGGAGAGGAACTCTCTAAACAACTCGAACTTGTCACGAGAAAGTGACTCTGTGAAGATATCTACTCTTTGTTTAGATGTTGGAAAAAATTGAAGTTTGGTGTTGTGTTGCAACAAATGTTTACGATTTAAATAAACATTTACTTCAATATTTTTTGTTCTTTCATGAAAAACTAGATAATTACGAACAAGTTTGAGAACACCTTCATTGTCAACATACATGGGGGTCGGTTTATCTTATGGTATTCTAAGTCCTTCGACTATACGACTTAGCCAAATCAATTCGAAAAATCTTATCCCGTAGAATGATACTCACTTCTATGGAAGAACGAGAAACAAAATGTTGTTTCTTACTTCCTCGTGATATTTGTCCAAATCCCATAAAGAACACAAATCCTAGAGTGGATTTTTGTCATCAATATTGCCTACATGATCTCGAAGCCAAATATCCTATTAAGAATAAGTTGTCGTTATTCTTGTATTCTAGACCAAGATCCACTTGATCCTTTGAGATAACTCAAAATGTGCCTTGCTTCCTTTCAATGACAAAATTTGGGTTCTTGCATGAACTTGGATAAATAGCTCACTACAAATTTGATATCTAGTCTAGTGTATGTCAGGTAAATAAGAATCCCAATCAAATACCGATAGAGAGTGGCACTTACCTCATGATATGGATCTGAACAAGATAATTGAAATTTGTTCTCCACAAGTATAGCAATTTGTGTGCAATCCATCTTCCTAAATTTCTCTAGAGTTGTCTTGGTATATTTCATTTGAGAGACCAAAATGTGATTCTCTTTTTGGTATACTTCCAATCCAAGATAATAGTGCATTATCCTGAGATCTGTCATGTCAAACGATCGATTAAGATCTTTATTCATTGCATTGATCATTATCACTGAAATGCCAATGATGAATAGATTGTCGACATAGACAACGATAATCAAAATCTCCCCCCTTTCTTTTTGAGGTAGAGAATGGGGTCATATAAATTTCTAACAAATCCATGTTGTACGAGATGCTCATCAAGTTTGATGTACCATGCCCGTGGTGCATGTTTGAGGCCATAAAAGATTTCTTGAATCTACATACCTTTGATTTTCGATCGGGTAATATATCCCTCAGTTGAGTCATTAAGAGTTCTTCTTGTACATATCCATCCAGGAAGGAACTTTTTACGTTCATCTGATTAACTTTCCATCAAAATTGTGTAGCTAGTAAAAAGAACATCCTGATAGTCTTGATCTTAGTTGTGGGAGAAAATGTCTCCCAATAGTCAATGTCATCTTTTTGTGCATACCCCTTTACAACTAGTCTCGATTTATACTTGTGCACTATCCCCTGTCCTTTGTACTTAGTTTTGAATATCCATCTACATCCAATAGGTTTCTTTCCTAGTGGAATTTAGACAAGCTTCCAAGTGTTATTTTTCATTACTGATTGATATTCTTAGTCCATGGCATCTTTCCAAGCTTTTGACTGTAGGGCTTCCCGGACTATAAAGTGCTTATCGACTCAATAAATCTACTCATTAAAGCAAAGTTAACTTCTTCTCTTTATTTATAGTGAGTCTCGTGGTCCAGGGGTGGATTTATCTCGGTGCAACATCCATTCTTGCATCTTGTAATGTGCTAGTACACCACTTGGGCATACGTTGACCTATTCCCATGGGTCGTGGTTCTATCAAATCAACACCTTCATCCCCATAATCACTTTCATTATCAATGGGAACATTAGTTTCAATTTTTACAATTGGTGAAAAATCTACATTAGGTGAGTCTAGAGGAGGATACTTTGCTTCCTTCTTCTAAAAAACTCAACATCTCTGCTGGTGTAAACTTTTCTTGTCTTTGGATCCATGATTCTCTACCCAAGAGTCTCGTCACGATACCCAATGAAGATGAGTTTCTATGACTTCATGTCCAATTTATTTCTATTTTTCTTGGGTATGTGCATACTTATTTTTCACACAAATACTCTAAGGTGTGGAATAGATGGTTTCTGCTTTGACCATGCATCTTGTGGTATTACTCCTTCAAGAGAAAATGTGGGCACTCTAGTCAAAAATACACTTTTTTGTTTGTTTCTTCTACCTAGAATGTCTTTGCAAGTCAAGAGTCATCGATCATGCATGACACCATTTCCATGATAGTATGATTTCTTCTCTCAAAAACATCATCTTTCCGCGGTGTGTGTGGAGGAGGCATTTGTTGACGAATCCCATCAGTTTGTAGGTACTATTTGAACTCATTACTGGTGACTTACCCCCTCGATATGAATGGAGAGTTCTAATTTAATAACCAGTTTCATCCTCAACTTCTACTTTGAACTTCTTGAAATTTTCAAAGGCTTCACTTTTTTTTGAGAAGACAAAAAGTTCACATTTTTCTTGAATAGTTGTCAACACATAGCATGAAGTACTCAAATATAAAACGACTTGGTTGTATCGTACTACAAATATTAGTATGTACTCCTCTGAAATGATGCTATGTTTTATTTTCCTACTACGCAGTGAGGACACTTGTATGTATCCTTCTGAAGAGATGGTAGCCCATGTACCATATTGTGCCAACATAGTGTCTCAAGATACTTGAAACTAACATCGCCAAGTCTCTAATTCTACAACTATGTTGAGGTAGATTTCTTAGCCACAAGTGCTTGATCATCTCTATGGAAAAAATCAAGCTGGAACATACGTCAAAAATTGGAGGATTTTGCAACTATTTTTGAGCCTCATGATTTGTCTCGAATCAAACACTTTTTCTTATCGAAATGAGTATTAAAGTCAACTTTTAGGTTGTGATCTAGGAGGCTACTGAATGAAATAATATTATTTTTCTACCAAGGGATATATAATACATTTGATAGTCTATAGTTGCATGAACCAAAGGGTAGAGAAATGTTCCCAATCCCCCGAATCGTATATGAAGATTCATCTCCCAACAAAACATGGTTTTTTGAAGGTGTATCCCTCATTGAGGTAAACCAAAGGTGTCTATGGCAATTCATGTGTAGAGTGGCTTCCGAATCAACATACTAGACATCACTAGATGACGTAGATGGTTCACTTGATCGAGTAATATACAAAAATTCTTCATTATATGAATGTTCTTCTTACTCAAAAATGTTTCCTTTTAATGGGGTCTTATTTTCTAGTTCCCCTTTTTATATTGATCGTAATTATAATTTCCTTGGTGAGATTGGTTTTTTGGAGGTCCATAGTTTCTTGATGAACCTTTCTTGTAAGTATTATACAAACAATATTTTAATTCATGTCCTCTTTTACAAATTGGATATTGCTTCATCTGTTGTGTTTCCTCGTGATACTTGATTTTGATGTTGGGACTTTTCATAGGAGTTATGTTTTCATTTACCTTTTCCTTCGTATTTTTATGTGAAGATAGTTCCTTCTCCTCTTCATCATCCTTATTGTGCATGGCTTCCTCTTACTTCAAGAGGTTTACTTTCTTTTCAAAACTAGCTTCCGTATCTCGACACGTTTACTATTGTGAAAAATTGTGGTACAAAGAGGGGAGTTATCTTTGAATAATGGGAACGAGAACATCATTTTTAATGCTTCTCCTAGGGCTAGAAGTGAAGGAATGAACTCTAAAACTCTTCTTAAGAAATCTTCCATTTTCTCATTATGCTTGAACTTCGGTGTGTGTAACCGACTCTACAAATTTAGTGTGACATTCTTGTTTTTGGCCTCATATATTGTGCACAATTTATCCCATGTTTCTTTAGCTATTTTAGCATCTTGAGTGTGGGGTTGTACATTGCCATACACTCCAAATCGGATGATGAGTTTGGCCTTCTCGATCTGGTTTATCAAACTATCATTATTGTGTTGTATCGTAGTTGATTTGGTTAAAGTACCATTCACGTAGTCCATATCTCTTCAAACTCAATTTGTCTTAATTTTCATCTTCCATGCAACATAATTATTTTTTTGAGTAGTTGTGAATCGGAAGAAAAGATTTGGGAAAATTGGTGCCCATTTTATAGAAATCACTTGATGGGTTTAGCTCTTATCACTCCAAGTATAAGGTCTCCCAATACATATACCGTCACCTAATATACCGAACCTTTCTATATACGAACCCTTTCGATATTCCTAGCAGTATGTGGAAGAATCTTTCCCTTTCTATATACGTAGCGGTATGTGAAAGAGGCATTAACGTACGTGAAAGAATTCAATACATGGTTCCTAGACATTACTAAAAGGGGTCTGTGTGATTATTGACACCGAATCAAATAAATATCCTTATAAGTACACATAACTTTGCTATATACTCGAGATAATTTCTCGCCTAGATTTATGTCATGCATTCGTTCATAGACAAATGGGATGGCTCATAGTGTGTGTATTATGACCTTATTACTCCCCATCAATTTAAATGGTCGATGCCCAGATGATGTTGTTGCAGCTATATTAGATGTTAAGTGCAGTAGTAGTCATAAGGAATTTACCCTTAAGAATTTCCCCGAGGTACTTGTATATTCTGATATGCTACGAATGAGATCTAGGATCTCATGAGTGTTTTAGAACCAACATTTACTATTTTGTATTACAAGTCTCTCTTAGTTTATGAGTAGTTAAAATATTTGTACTTTGACTATGGCAACTGTAAATTAGTACAATACATCAAGCATGCAATTACATTCAAAAATCTAGAAAAATTGAATGGAAGGAAAAATAAAATTGTTTTGCAAGACCTAGTGGACTCCTGGGAGCCCAAAATAGCCTTGTGAGAAAAGAATTGCAAAAACTAGTTGAAAAATGCAATTTTTAGCTATCCCCCTTTTGAAAATGTTTCTCCCAAGGAAAAAGATGCCTAATAGGAGGGAAATTTTTTTTTCCCTAAAATAGGGTTTTTCTCACTAAACGTTTAGAAGCAATTTTAGTTATAGCTAATATGTTTGGTCACCTCTAACTTTGGTGGTTTCACCAGTTTTCCTGCCAAAGTCAAATTGTTTAAAAATAGGTTGGGGTGGGATTTGAACCCCAAATCTCCCACTGTAATTCGCTTCCTTTAATTGCTTCAACACTCTAAGCACTTGTCTAATGAAATGAAAAAATTTGCATTTAAATGAAGCCAAAGTTGACTAAGCTTTCAAATAGTGACCTAGCATGAAGAGAGATCCACGTGGCTACAAAGTTTGGTGGGAGGAGGTAGATGTTTTTAGGTATTAGTCTCTGTGAAAATTTGATCTTAGATGCCTCTAGTGCTTGCTTATCTTCCACTTTGATTTGTTTTCGTGGTAAAATCCGCTACTTTTATTTAATTTCCACCATTTGTGTTTGTTGATTCTTTTTAGTTTTTGTTGATGTCGTTTGCACTTTTGCATGGTCGTTGGAGCATTTCTTCACCTTTTTTATGTGTATGTACGTCTGTGTGGAGTTGATGAGGAGAATGGTGCCTTGGCTTGGTCGTGGAGGTCTACAAGGGGTTCTACCCGTAGATTCATAGAGGAATGGACGCAGAGGTCGATGTGGTGCACCCCGCCAATGAATGACATAAATTCTTAGCCATGGAAATACGTTGCTCAAATAAGAATCAATAGACAGATTGGTATTTTTTCACAGGGAAATATCGTCATTTTGAATAAAACTTGTAGACCTTTTATGCCTCCAACTTGAACTATGAAATGTTTTAACCTTTCAAACATGACCTTTCAAATTCTTGGTGTGGATAAGGAGAATAGTCGACACTAAAAGGTGTATGGAAACTTGGTCTGTTTGAATAATACAAAAGTATTTCAAACCCAATGTAACTCGGCAGAACTCACTCTCCACAATACAAAGCTCAATGAAAAACACGTCCATGGGCTCAAGGTGGGAAGCTTTGAAAATTCTATGCTTTGTAAATTGGATTACACACAGGAGGTTGTTGGACTACAGGGAGATGTGGGAAGCTATTGGAGGTAGCACTGGCTCTCTGATGATGCATATTTCTTCTCCATGACTTTTCTTCCTTTGCAACCTCTCTTCGACCTTGTCAGAGCTTTAATTCGCTCTGGTACCAAATTTAGAACAAGGATGGAATCCTATAGAATTATATTAATCAATGTAATTAAAAATAAATAGTGCATGTTATAATATTTATACATATTTAATAGCGTGTATACAAACAAATATGGAGTTGTAACTATGCAAAGAACAAACTAAAATACAATACCTTCTAAATTACATCCAGAAGCATAAATGACATAACTGTTATAACTACATAAAAATTATACCCATGAAAATAATAAGCCAAATATGGTTAATAATACCATATAACAATATACAAAAATAAATAATTAATAATAATAGTGAAATAATTAATCATACAATGCATAATTAATTATCCTAATAGTTTCTTCCTGACTCAGTTTGGAATTTGGCTGCAACTTTATGTATGCTTTGAGCTAAATTGGGTTCAAATCCTCTGAAATATTGGTTTTTCCAAGAAGAAACATCTTTTAATTCTTTGTATAAATTAATGAAAGATTTTTTTAACTAAGGAACATACCTTTCTAATAAATAACTTATTTTCATCATCAACTAAGATCTCTTTGTAGTTATCTACATGAGTCGAGATCTTTCCTTTATCCTTTCTTAATTGATCATCAGAACTAAAAATATCGTCTAATGTCACGAGACATTTGGGGAAGCTTGTTTGTCTTCAATTAAACAATCTGGTCACCATATAAATGTTATATTTTTTGTGATTAACTAGAGAAAATTCAGCTTCTTGATGTAGAAATCAGAAATTTTCTTATCATCTTGAAAAACTTACCAGTTTTCTTCATTATCGGGTACTGAAGGTTTGATAATCATTTTTATATGTGGCTACACTTTACTATTTTCAATCTGTTCTAGCACCTCAAAGCTAGCACCAATTGTTGCAAGTTTTTTTGCATGTTTGTTTTAAGTTCTTTGAAAATATTGCATATTAATAGCATCAAAATCATCCATAAAGTTTGAAAATCTATGCTTCTAAGATTTCAAAAATGAATTATTACAGAAATTAAAGTTTTTACCCGATTAATTACTAACTCTGAATCACCAATAACTTGTAACATGTTGATACCTCTTTTCCTGCCCATTGTAAGCCACTAATTAATGCTTCATATTCACAAACATTATAAGTACATGTGAATTACAGACTTGGGCTGAAAAATACCTTTCAGATTATAGGGGAAGTGAGCATCAAACCCAAACCTTGTCTTGTTTTGTTCTTTTCTCCATCAAAATGAATTTTTCATAAGCCTTAAGTTGTTTTTTTTTGTTTTGGATACTAAGGGATTTGTGCATTTTCTTCATGCACAAAATAAATGCCAGTAAATCCTCTTCCACTTCTTTGAAGTGATCATAAACATTTTATTCTTGAGTTTTTTCATCCATAAATATATTAAAAACACCATCGAATGTAGAAACATGATTTGTGACGTCAAATTCAAACTGATCTATGGTGGATAATTTGCTACAACAATTGAAGCATGAGGCTCTATATGAAATCTAGCCAAAAGCTTTGATTTGACTATAAATTTAGTTCTGCGTACCTTGTAGTAAAGAATAAGAATGATCAATATCAAGAAATATAACCTCCTATCTTTGCTGTAAAATATCTTGATAAACAAAAAGCAAAATAGGGAGGTAAATCTACAACCGTAATAGCTTGTAGGATAGAAACATTTGAACAAGCGTGTAACATTTCCTCTAAATTTATAATGATGAAAACTGTGTTAGTTGTTATACCATGTAGCTTCAACAAACTTTTCTCTATAAGTTCACACAAGATACACAAATTTTTTTGCAATTGATTTAAGCATTTTTGTCTTGCTTTCACCATCACAACCATGCAGTTATGAACTAAATGATATTTAATAATCAAAGATAGATAAAAGGGTGGTGGATTTTTAATATCATGAGAATTTAAAACTTTTGTACCATCCAATTAACCTCTTTCATGCAATCTTGCTTGATTGTACCAAGAACCATATCTACTTTCTGAGCTTCCTTTTCTGTTGGTTTTGAAGAAATATGCAACTTAGCAAGCTCATGAGCAAGTAGCTCCTACTATCCTGGAATACTCAAAGCATCCCATAATGAAATATTAATATTATGTTTTTTCATTACCTCAACAATATTAAAAGAAGCAACAATCTTTGAAAAATATTCTACATTTTTAGCATAAGATTTAGCAAAAACTGACTCTGCTTCAACAACTTTTGAAATCTGAGGTATGAATAATCTTCTAGGATCAGGCTGCAATTGTTTTTGCTACTCTTTAGGAGTTGAATTGCTTGCTATTTTTAAGGGAAAAAAGTTGTTTCTTATTTTTGACCTTTACTTGCTGATTTGTTGGTGATTATAGGAAAAATAGATAATTTTTGTTGTTTTTCTTTATCTTGAGACCTAGTTATAACTATGAATAAAATCTTCTTCTCCAAAACTGACTAAGTTCTATTCAGGTGATTTCTAACTCTGAGCATCTTGCTGCCCACCCTCCATTTGAGGCATAAATAATGCTTTAGATTGAGGTTGTGCAACAAGGCTTATATTCAGGAATGCATTTGGATAATTAATAGCTGAATGAGGTTGATTGCAAGGTAAACACCACTCTTTTGAAGCCATGTTGATTAAACAAGACAACTAGATGAATGAGGAGATTTAGGATCAAATTTCTTTGTCTCATAAGGTTCTTCATGGTTATGATTTTTTTGAAATGGCTCCTATTCTATTGATTATGCTGATATGGAGTTTGGTAAGGCCTGCTAGACTGGGTAACTTTATTTTCAATTGACGTTAATTTGTTCCCCATTGTCTACAAGGATTTAAATATGTCATATGTGCTACAAGAATAGGTTATATTATGGTAATGGGTTGTGGAACAGGTGTCAAATCTTATAAAAGATGAATTCATGGCCTTGTGGCTAATTTATTAGGTTGATTAAGGTTATGTTCTTCCTAATAGCAATATCATAAGCTATTGGGAGTGTAGTTCCTCCCATAGACTGAATCATGGCTGAAATGTCACTATTTAAAGCTCTAAGATAATATAGAAATGCATGATCAGCTTGAGGCTTAACACTAGATGGAATTCTTTCCCAAGTTCTAGCAAATCTGATGTTAAAACTAGCCATAAATTCATGAGGAGATCTCTTGATTGTAGATAGTTGTTCTATGAGAGATAAATGATCAAAATTGTCTTGAAATTGCTTAAGTAGTTTCTCTCCTAATTCATCCCAAGTTGTTATGCTCCCTATCGGTAAATTTTTATACCATTGCAAAGCTTTTCCTTTAAATGATGTAACTAAGAGTCTCAAGGCTACATCTTCATGAGTTATGTTATGGACTGCACAAAGGGCTGTAATATCTTTAATATGCTTAGTAGGGGTAATCTGATTTTCACTAGTAAATGAAGGTAAACCTTTCAGGGTAGCAATAGGTATATCATGATAGACTTGAATTACTAAAGGGCTGTCATTAGTAAAGGTCACAAAATTTCTAGGTGGTGGTGGTGGTTGATGCATGATTACTAGGATTTGAACAACAAGATTAACATGTGGTGAAGGAAGGGGAGGAGGGTTGCCAAAACCAGGCCTATTATAAGGTAAGGTATTGCCAACTCTTCTTCTTCTTGCAGAATTTAAAGGTAATGAAATAAAATCAGTAGGAAGTCCTCTTACAGATGATCCTGTAGTCACTTAGGAATGGAAAATTCTATAATAACTATCTCAAATAAGCCTTACAATTGCCAAATAATTTCTATTGATTTTAAATGGATTACTACAGCTTTGTTCCTCCAAAAGTGATTTTATTTTATTGTAAATCTGATGTAAATTGTTGTAATCTATTGCAAATTTGATCCATGTCCCACTGGGTGTGCCAAAAAATAATCTCTTAGAAGTGCACCCTTGTTGAGAGATTACAATAGGGGTTCTAATATTTATTTATCTCTCACTTTCATAGATATAATGGAAACACCTCAGGTCTATGGGTATACCTATTATTGAGGTGAGTCTCTCAGTATCAAGGTCGGTTCCTTATTGATGTATCCTAAACTATGTTTTCGGGGTTTTGATGGTAAAATGATTGTTGTAACTAAATTAAAAATGGGTGATACACCACATTTATTGAGGGATTTGACTGAGTATATGCACAATAAAATTAAGAAAAATTGTAGAAACACGAACCAATGGTTTTAAATTAGAATCTTAAGGAAAAAAACTTATGTATTGAGGGATAAATCACAACAAACCAACAAGTTTAAACATGCACACTGATACTATATAGAAAATACCAGATTTGCAACAAGGTAAGATAATTAAATTAGGGAATTAAATTCACAAGAGATAATAGAAAGATACACACCACTGCAAAAATTAGAAATGAAATAACTTGTTCCTATTCAAGGGAAAACTAGAAAAATATGCTTCAGCACTCCTATGTCAAAAATTCCCTCTTGTGCCTTGTTAGTGCACACAATATATAGAAAAATACTTCACCCAACCCCTCCTAAAAATAGACTACAGTATGTACTCACCCATGCATGTTAATTTTATCTCTTTATCATGAATAAATAAAGGAATAAAAATAGACATGTTGATTATAATGAGACATTAATAGCCTTAGTTACAAGAATACACTTAGTCAAAATGTAGTTGAATACTCTATTTTTAATACAATAAAATAAACTGGGTGAATAATTTTAGCTAACAATAGCTCTTGCTTGAAGTTAAAATCTTCTCCAATGTGCATGCAACTTGATCTTCTTTTTGTTGATTAAATAATCATACTTAATCATTGATGGAGCACTTGCATATTTACCAACTTGCAAGGTTATCTTTTTTTATCTCTATTTTCTCCTTTTTTAAAGGCATGCAAAAATTCCACCTATGTAAGAAATAAAGATTTTACCTTCTCAACACTTATAAAAACTTATCCCTCCATGTGTGGGAACCACCTCTAAGCATGTGCAAGAAAATATCCTCCTTTGTTAAAAATAAGGTAATTATCCAAGGCATATTCTTCCTTGTCATGGCATATCTACACTTGACATATATTATTGAATAAAAAATACCTTGGCTCCTTATTTGACCTTCATGGCATTTCATATGATTTTATGATTGGATTTCCATCTACATCATTGTTTAGGGGCATGGACCTTACTTTCCAATGACATCTAGTTATATAAAAATTATTGCCACTTTGAATAGTGCATGGTACACATTGCCTAAGGTTATGGTTTCGGAAAATATCATTTCGTATAATAATACATGGGCACTTACACAATCGTTAGCCCCCTTGTATAATTCATACATACCTTCGATCGGGATCCTTGGATTATATATATGGCATATACTTATGTTTTTGACCTCTAAAAAAGTTTAATGTAATGATTTTATTTGAATAGGGTCAGTCCCCTTCAACATGATGATCGACCCTTGCATTATTATGTCGTGATTTGACCCTAACTGTTGTAAATTTAGGTTTTCATTGGTTCTTCTCACATTGGTACCTTCCTCACCATGCTTGAGTCCTTGGTGATTGCAGTTAATGTTAATTTAAATTGATCCTTTGATCTTTTATACCTACAAAATCTAGATCCGTTAATTGTTTGACCCAATATGAGTGGTGGATTAATTGATTTTGAAATGAGTTAGCCCCGTATGCCATTGGGTCTTGTAATTTGCAATATTGATTATTGATTTTAGTGACAATTGTAGTTTACTCTTCTCACCATTTGATCATGTAGTATACATTTATGACTATTGATTTAATGTAGCACGATGATCTAGATCACACTTTATTAATTTTGACCGTGGAATGTTTTCATAGGAATTGGTGATTAAATCCTTTACCTTGGATCATTTTACCTTGGTGTTCTAGACCTTTCATACTCTAAACCTAGAGCGAAGGGTGGTTGAACTTTGAGTTATCATTTTGAAATGTTGATCTTGTATCATGAGACCTAAGTTGTTGATCTTCTAACTCATCTTTACCTCAAACGAGTTAGGTTTTGTAAATTTCCACCGAGCTTATCATTTGGTCATTTCATTTTCTTGATGAGGGTGGTGAAGCCATGGAAAATTTCTCTTTATGTAACGCCACTTTTGATGATTTCGAGCTCAATTCTTTACATTTTTGGCCTCTATTAGGATGTGGATTTGAATCCTTTCCATTCTCTCGGCATTTTTGCTCATTTAGAGCTCTTTATGAAGTGTGTAGTATCTATGAGAGATATGGCTGACATTACTATAACTCAAGCTCTAGAACTTGTTTTGAGTTATCTTTAATTTTCTCTAGAGCTTCTGGTTTTCATTTCCTTTTCTCTGTCACCATTAAGATGGAAGAATCCTCTACTTGAGTTATATGATGAAGATTCAACCATTGCTAATTAGAAGGTAGGTTTTGTCCATATTATCATTGAATGACCGTATTGTATTCACCCCTTAATTTTCCTTTTCAATTGATATTTGTGTTCGTTGTTTTTGCTCGAATCTGTTCTAGGTTTGGAGTGAAATGCGATTTATCACTGTTTTGGTGTTCTAGATTTGACTTATTTTACTCTTACTTTTGCAAAAATGACTTTGCGTGCAAAAATATATTTGAAGTAAAATATATTTATTTCATGTATACAAATATCGTCATTTTATTTCCTTTTTGTTGGTTCGAGCTATTGACACCATTATTTATTTTAGGTTTTCCATGCTTGTACGTGGTATGGATTCTCTGCTATTTTATGTCTTGACCGCCACGATTATCTTGTGCTACTTGCTTCTCTATTTTTCCCCAAATTTGTGGGATCCATTTGTGACTTGCATACTTTTCTCGACCCTTATAACTCTGTAAATTTTCTTTTGTTATGTGTTGACCTATTTTTAAAGATCTTGTCCATTCTATATCTTATTATTCGTGAAATCTGAAAAGCATGAAAAGAACTGTAAAATCGCTGAGAAAGATTTGGGACATGTTTCAAAATACCATTAGTAATGGTTCAGTATCTCCCCTTTGCAAATAACATTGTATCAAAAATTGTAGCTTGTATTTCATTTTATTCCATCATGTTGGCCGCCATGGTTCATTTTTCAAGATTTTTGTCCATTTACCATTTGTGCTATATTTTTGGCTTCAATTTGATCCTGAAGAAAAAAATTCTTAGAACGTTGTTCTAGTTCTATTGAATTCTCTAATTTTGGTGAGTTACGGAAAATTTCCTAACTAATTATCTATTTATTATAAAACAAAACAAGAGAGTTGTAAACATTATGTGGCTGCAATTTGATAGAAATCTACCTCTTTATCTTGCAAAACTTTCGTTTTCCTAAATGATTTCAAAACTGAGTTATTTGAGAAAATATAACACCTTTCATTGATATACAACTTGTTTTTCTATATGCATTCTATATCGTATTCATTATTTATGATTTTGTGCAATTCATACTTTCAGCCCTGTTTGTCCTCAAAATAGTCTCGCCCCAGTTTGCCTTTGAAAATCTATCAATTTGTGGCCTCTGTCACTTTATTTTTCCTCGTGTTGTGCTTGGTTAATCTTTGTTTCCATTTTTAATTTGTTCCTAGGTCGTAGATCACTTATGGGTCCATGGTTTTCTCCTTGTTTCTTTGTTCCTCTAGAAAAGGTCTGCAATTTGGGTCTCTTGTTCTCTGTTCATCTAAAAACTCGGGTTATCGCATGTTTTTTTCTCCATGGTCGGGATTTTTGTCTTCCTTGTCATTTCTGCCCTAAATACTTGAAGAAAAATGAATGGATGTATCTCTGAGAAACATATTTGAGCCTTGTAACATTTCTAAATTCTCTATCCTTGGAGAAATTTTCATTTTCGGGCTCGAATGATCATTTTCTATATTTTACGGTTTGATGGGCATTTCTCCGGTCAAATTTACATCCTTGCATCGACAAGGGACGTGGCACCTTTTGGTTGGATATGGCTCGTTAGGTACTTCAAAAATTTCATGGAAATCCTCAACTCAAAATTTGTCCACGTGGAGGAGCGATGCTCGTTTGAGGATCTACTTTTTGGTTTGGCCTTGGAGTAGCGCCGAGAGGACACATGGAGGTTTCTGCTACTTTTCTCGGACATGGAAAATTTTTATGCATGCGATACAGGTTTTAGGCGGAAAAGGGACACATGGTGAGCCTCTACTCATTCAAGGTCTCTGCTTTGGGCACCATTTTGAAATTGTGCCATGGAGACACTTGGAGGAACCGTGCATGTTTGGGGACTGGCCTTTTGAGTTTCATTTTGAAGAACTACCAGAGGACACGTGGAGGCCTCCAAGCACTTTGTAATTTTTTTGACTTTTCAATGGCCGAAAGAGACTGCCGTAGAGCATGACACATGGTGCCTTCCAATGAGCTTCAAGCATTCGGAGAAAATTTACTGTAACAGGACACGTGGCGAGCCCAGCTCTTTCAAGGTATCAAATTTTTGGGACCATCTCAAAGTGTGCCATGGTGACACGTGGTAGTTTGAAAAGTCAAAGGGGCGGGGAAGTAGACCATCGGAGGAAATTTGGATTTTTTCCTTCTTTTTCTCAAAAGGATTAAAATCTCAAAATGGCTCAAAAGCTCGATAAAGGAAAGCTCAAAGCTTGCTTCGACAACAAGAAACGTGTGGACACTCGGGAAATTTGGAAAAATTTCCTTTTGGGAGAAAAGGAGTTAAAACATCAAAATGGCCTGTGGACCCAATAGGAAATAGTCAATATTTTGCCCTGGTCAATGGCGGAAGGGCAAAGCTATGGGGAAAATTTGAAAAAAATATCTTTTCCAAAAAGGGAGTAAAATGGCAAAATTTGGCAGTGGTTCTGCTGGGGCCCACCTTAGGACACTTGTTAGGCTCATTTCCCGAGGGTAGAGGTGTGGAGCAAAATGGAATTTTTTTCATTTTTTCCAAAAGTTGTAAAAGTCAGAGGAAGCCCCCGGTTTGTTTTTAAGTTTGAATCTTCCACATGGATGGCCCAAATTCAAACTAAAGATCAACGGTAGCTGAGAGTCTGAACTTGATTTTTCCCCCCATTTTACTGAAACATGCTTGGAAGTGTGAGTCTTCATGATTTCTTGGTATTTCCTACACACCATGAAAAGAGGGGAGTTAATGTTGATATGTAAGTTTGGTGGGAAGATCTAGATGACATCTTTCAACATTAAAATGGTTTAACTATCGTGCTCGATGGAATTTTCCAGCTTTGTTCTCCCAAGCATGTAAAGAGCCGATTTGACATATTAGGGGTGAAAGTGGCTGCAAATTGAAGAAAGAGTGATCTATCAGAGGAAGGAGTTGAATGTGGGAGATATTCAATGAGATATGCCCCCTCGAGCGCCCAGAGAATTTTTGCAGATCTGATTATGAGAATCACAATCAAAATCATGGCGAGCACTGGTGCATTAAACATTTTTGTTTTTTGGGGAGAAGGGGCTCTATTGTAAATGTTATAAATGGCACAAATTTTTTTACAAAGGGTTGGAGGTTAGAGGTTAGAGTGTTAGAGGTTGAAGAAAATTCCCAAGAGGAAAATTTGACAAAGCCTGTCTTTTGAGAATCCATCTAAGAAACTTGGTTATCTCTTTTTGTATTAAGTTTTATTGTGTCAAGGTGGTTACAAGTGTACAACCATTGACAAGCTCTGAGACTGTTCTAGAAACTTTCCCTTGCTGAGATATTTAATCAAATTCGAGTTATTTTGTGTTGTCTTGAGAAAATGTGTTTGTTTTATTTCTAAATGTATGCAAGTAGTTTTTCCTATTTCTGTTGCAATATTGTATTAAATCTGATTCAATCACACAAGCCTCAATCCTTGTGATAGTTTAGTGGTATCTGCAATTTCATTTCTCAGAAGATCTTTCATCTGGGATTGGAATAAATAATTTAAAATCACTTTACTTTCATCTGTTGATAGAGATTGTCTATAAGCCTCTAGGTGTACGTTAGATGTGCTTTAACTCAGATCTTGATGCTTTGTTGGATTTTATAACTCGAGTCTTCATGATAAAATGTCAAAGATTGTGTGAAAGAGTGCTAATCTAGGCCATCGTTGAAGCACATATTCTAGTTAAAGAAAAAAATTAGCTATTTTGTGGCATTTTGTTGGTTTAACCTTAAGTTTTGTAATATTTCTCAAGGATCTAGTGAATCAAGTTCACCCTACCACACCTCCCACAAAAATTCATACAAAAATAGCCAATCCTACTTGTACTACCCCTGTTTGTCCTATGTGCATACAAATGCATAATATCTCATTACCAAAATATGCGATGCAATCCGGTTCTCAAATTTCTTTAGTAACCTTTTCCTTGTTGTTAAAATATCTCCATGATCTAGAAGTGAAAACTCGTGAGAGTCGATCTGGTGTGTTGATCATATTTTCCCAAGGTATTCTCTATAAAATTTATGCAAAAGAAAGGTTTATCATTTTCCTTCAATAAACAGAGGTTAAAAAATAGGTTCTCTTACCTTGGTTGAAAGGCACAACATAAAATAGTTAGGATGAGATCAAATCTTTCTAAGGTGCTACCCACTCCTTTCAAAACTTGAGTGCTAACAAGTTAGATAGATTGCTTCCTCATCTACAAAACCACATACATGATTATCTATTTGCCTGTGAGTATCCTGTCAAATCCATGATGCTTCTCAGCCTTTGAAGGAGTTTAAATTTGGCTACCAAAACACTTCTGGCACCGTTTCCAAGGAACTAGTGGTTACATCTCACACTCAAGCCCCGGGTAAAACACTTTTGTATGCTTCAAGTGTTGTGTGTAATTATTTCAGTTTTCACACCTAGTACACTAGATTTCATTTGATAAATCTAGGTAATGAAAGGTTAGAATTTTTCCATTTCCAATTTCTAGCATTGATAGACCTTTGGTAGATCATATTTAGTGCATTTTCACAACTAAGGTGGAAATCCTTAGTGGTGACTCCCTGTTGATTTTTTTTTAATGAGTACCAGTGTCTTAAAACTCTATCAAAGTCAGATTTGTTACTAATATTTGCAAAGCCGATAGAATAAGATCTTTCTTGGTTAGGGATCCTGCTAGGACATTGTTTCTAGATTTAGGAAAAGTAAAATCAGGAAGAAAAGAGTGGAGAGCTATTGGAGATCAACAGAAAAGGAAAGGGATCTCTATTGATGAGATTGATCGGCCTATCATTAAAGACTGCCATTCAAGTGACTCTGAATCAGTTATCATTTTTGTGGAATTGAATTCTCTAGCTAGAGAGGGGCCTTCATTTGATTTTGAAAGGTTTGCGTCACATTCTACACCTGTCTTTTCTGAAGTTGATAGAGATTTCCAAGAGACAAGGCATTTTGGAGATCTCTATTTTGAAAATTATACTCATGTGTTCCAAGGACCCTCTACCCCTCATAAAGTTTCCACCCCTCGAGGGTCACCTCCTCAAAGGAACATGGCCTTACCCCCACCCAAACCCATTTTGTTGTAAACACTTTTGGACCTATAAATTTTGTGGGAATGGCTGAATATCCAAATTCAGTGCCTCAAGATGTAAGGAACAGAATGCCAAAGTTCTAAGGGAACAATGCTATTACTGGTGATCAACATCTGAAGCTTTTTATCAATATGATGGAAGACTTTGAGATTAAACATAAAGATGTATATATCAAATTGTTTATCCATACTTTGGAAGAAGATGTCGAGGACCGATATAAAGCATTACTAGATAACTCTATTCATTCTTGACCGAGATTTTAAATTCATTTAGATTGCAAGATGGTTATAGAATTGACCCTAGGTTTCTTTTGAGATAATTTTAATACATCAAAAATAATCCTAATGAGTCAATACATGATTTCAACACAAGGTTTAATAAGACCTTGAGGAGATTTCCTGTTAGGATAAGGCCTTGTGATGAGTCATGTTTGATCAAATATACTAATGCATTTGATAAAAGGATGCATACTATTTAAGAGACAAAAACACCACAAATTTGAGGAAGGCCTTCACCATGGCTCTGTAAATAGATAACAATATCAAGGAAATTGGAAAGCCTCCAAAAGGGAAGGTGTAAAGTTGGTTAACCCAAAAAAACCCCAAACAAGCAAGGTTATAGATTTGGAAGAAGTTGTGAAGACTTTTGTAGGGGATGTCAAAGAGATTTCCTACAAGCTAGCCTAGGCTAAGATGGGAATTGGGCAAGAGCTCACAAGGTCAAGACAAGTAGTAAGACCAAGAAAGGTTCAAAATCACCAAATATCTAATAACAAAGGTAAGGGGCTTGTTGGATTTGAAAATAAACAGTCCCAAGCCGAGAGATAACAGAATGTTACCTAATCCTTTGGCTATTAGAGTTGTTGTGGTGGAGGAGATCGATGTCATTGATTGGTGTGAAAAATGTTTCATGCCTCATGCTCCATGTGAGGAAGATCAACAACAAGAAGAACATGATGATGATAATGATGATGGTGTATGCATGATGGGTTGTTCCACGAGATCACCACAAGGGGAAACTTAAAATTAGGTGACAAGTGCCCGAACTATTGCCACTTTTTGGGACTGCATTCATAGGGTACCTATTCTTCCTCCCTCTAATACTTTAGAAGTAGATAATGTACAATCTTTTGAATTTCCAAATAATTTCTTTGAATATTTAAGCGCATTAATGATAAAAAGTATGATGGAGGAATGCCATCTTAGGAAGATAGGTAGTTACTAATGAATGTTTTTATGGCTCAAGAAAAGGAACACAACACAAGAAGTAAGGATGTTAAGGAGAGAGGGCCTCAAACCAAGCCAAAAGTTCCCTTACTTTCAAATATTCCTATTGATGGCGAATCACAGCACCCTTGAATGTCCGCAACTCGATGGGTTGAGACTCTCAGTGTGATTTCATAACATGGATCTTTTCCCAAGTGTGGGACCTTGCGAAATCGTAGAAAAAGCTCTCCGGATGAAGGCCGGTTACTATTCCTTTGTTCAAATACACACGTAAAAAATGCGTAGGGTTTACTCAAAAACCTAATCTAACTTGCCAAGGAGACAGGGTAAGAATATGTGTAAAAAATAAACCTAAACTAACAAAGGTGATGCACTGAGGAATGAAGAACATCTGTCTTGCCAATAAACACAAACCATTAAAATGCAATGCAAGATCATGCACAAATAACAAAATTTGTAGTGAAAGATCAGGAGGATGAAAATGAACACAGAGAGGGCTGAGAATCATCCACAGACATGCATTATTTGCTCCAAATATTGATACAATATACTACAAAATGCCAAGAGGCAAAGTTGCATTACAGTTTTAGATGGGAGGCTTGAACTCCACAAATCCACTGCAAAGAGAAGAATGGAGGGGAAAAACAAGAATGTCCAACCTTTAGAAAGAAGCCCCTCCTTAAAATTTATAGGAATAATGAGAGAGAAAAGAGAGAGTAATTCCAAATCTACCCCAACCACCTCTAGGTTGTATTTAATTCATCTCATTATGGTGGTAGGTGAGAACCCTAGCAAACCCAAAAAGTGGCGAACTATATTTTGTATTTTTAATAATTTTTCTTCACCCAATTAAATATATCTAGTTGTAATTGGATAGAGGACCTCGTAAGCTTTCCGAAAAGTCCAACCTTGCATGAATTTGAGTTCCCTATGAAAAGTTATGGCCATTTGAATATTTGCGTCAGGGTTTGCTTTTTTCCGGGTGTCAACGCTCAAAATGTTGCGCCTCCTGAAGATGCACCTTGGTGCATCCATACTTATGTTGACATACTCTTATGTGTTCCAAGGCACAAATTTCTTCATCTCGACACCTTATGTCGTGCACTTTACTGCGCGCAAGGCGTGAATTTCTTCATGTCGACACCTTATGTCATGCACCCTTTACTCGTGCCCAAGGCATGAATTTCTTCATGTCGACACCTTATTTCGTGTTCCCTTTACTCGCACTAAAGGTGTGAATTTCTTCATGTCAACACCTTATGTCATGCGCCCTTTACCTTCTGTTTTCCCATATCTACCCGAGGGGGAAGATATATACAACAATTCCTAAAGAGGCTCCTAGGAAAGATGCACCTACTAAAAGCCCTACGATTCCAAACAAAAATAATACCCTCATCATGCCCAAGTTGTCAAAAATATTGTGCCATCTAGTGAGTGTGTTAACCTTCCTTCCAATGCTACCCTACCAAAGAATGTCTCATATGACATTTCCCAAGTTTTAAGCCAAATCAAATTCTTTGTTCTAATTATTCAGCTTGCTTAGGATTCCTGAGCACAAAAACAGAGCATTTGAATTCTTGGGATTGAAAGAAGAGAAGACTTCCCTAGGTAGAAATGTAAATATTGTGGAGACTCCTCCAATCATTGAAGAACCAAAATCACCACCAGCATCAGAAGAGCTATATGAACAACCTGAGGTCTATTTGGGGACATCCTTGGTATACTCTTAATTAAATGTGGATCCATTCTTCACGACTTTGATCATTAAGGATAGACTATTGCATTCACTGTATGTTTGACTCACGGGCATCATGCAATGTCATGCCTTTGGAAGTCATGAATGAGCTAAACATCAAAGTGATGGCAGCATATGGGAAGTGCACTACCATGGACTCCATAGAAGTGCAAGTAGTGGGATGTGTGAAGGGTTTGCTGGTGTAACTTGCAGCTTACCCATGTAAAAACTTAAAACTTGATGTTTTCATTGTTGACTGCCCAACCAAGTGGGGCATGTTAGTGTCAAGAAAATTCGGCTACAAGTGTTTGTGGGATTTTCCCAATGGATATGTCCTATGCCACTATTCCAATTGAGGGCAGCTTTGTCAAGTTGTATGGGGAAAATAAGATGTTACACCTTATTGACAATCCCAACAATGCATCCTATGATGTATTGTACAAAGTGTTGATGAAAATAAATTTGTGGGATTTGCTAATGGAAAGGATCACAAGATTGAAGAATGTAAACTCCTTGAACAAACAGGCTCTCCTTGGACTCTATTGTTTGATGGGGCTTGCTCCATGTGTTGAAATGGTGCTAGTGTTGTTCTAATTTCTCTTGATTAGGAAAAAATGTTTTTTCCTTCAAACTCAACTTTGAGTGCACCAACAACATTATTGAGTGTGAGGCATTGTTGTTAGGTTTAAAAATTTCTTGGAAATATGGTTTCAAGGGCATCATTGTCAAAGGAGACTCAGAATTAATTTTAAAAAATTCAGAAAAATGTATGTCACAAAGAACCAACGAATGAAACAATACAAGCATGTAGTTTGGGACTTCATTGAGATGTTTGATTCATTCAACATAGTGCATCATGATAGAAAATTCAATGATTTTCCAGATAGGCTTGCAGTGTTGGGGTCTCATTTTGACAATTGTACAAAGGTCCCCATATTGTGAATATGAGGTTGAGGTTTTGACAAGACCCTCTATCCCTGATAATATTAAACACTGGCATGTTTTTGATGATGATACTCATATCAGAAGATTCCTACAAAACAAGGGAGAGTTTTCTAATCAATGCACTGATTTGGAGCCAATGGTATGTACAACAGAGGGAAATGAAACCTTTTTTGCAAGGGCATCATCTAGCTAAAGACAGCTTACCATCCTTAGAGGAATGGTTACTCTTGAGTCCAATTTTTATAATGTTGATCGCATTATTAACATATACATGATAGCCTCAAGGGATATTGAGGAGCATGACCTTGGAACAGAGGAGAAGCCAAGGAAAATTTGGTTAGGTAACAACCTCAATAAGGAGAAGTAGTCATACATCTAATTGTTGAAAAAGTATCAAGATTGCATGGCTTGGACCTATTCTGAACTAAAAGCATACAGAGAGGACTTGTTTCAACATGAGATTCCCTTGGAGTCTAATAAAAATCCATTTAGGTAGAAATAGAGGCCCATCAATCCACTCTTATCCCTCAAAATGCAAGAAGAACTAAAGAAGCTAAGAGATGGAGGGATTATCCAGCCCATAAGGTATTCTTCTTGGGTTGTAAACCTAGTACCAGTTAGAAAGAAAAATGGTGACATTAGGCTGTGTGTGGATTTTAGGAATCTAAACAGAGCATCAATGAAGGATAATTATCCTTTACCAAATATGGAGAACATGTTACAGTTAGTGACTAGTTCTGAGTTGCTTTCCACCTTGGATAATTTCTCTAGTTATAACCAAGTTGTTGTGAAGGAATCAGAAAGTATCAAGACAACCTTTACCACTCCTTTGGGGACCTATGTCTATGTCAAGATTCCCTTTGGTCTGATGAATGCTGGAGCCACCTTTCAAAGAGCAATGGATGTTGATTTTGTTGGTTACATCAATGAGTTTATTGTTGTCTACTAGGATGATGTGACTGTGTTTTCTAGAAAGAGAAGTGACCACTTGTTGCACTTGGAGAAGATGTTGATAAGATGTAGAGAATATG
The DNA here is from genome assembly GCA_018340775.1 of Taxus wallichiana var. yunnanensis. Taxonomy (NCBI): domain Eukaryota; kingdom Viridiplantae; phylum Streptophyta; class Pinopsida; order Cupressales; family Taxaceae; genus Taxus; species Taxus wallichiana. The sequence goes on along the minus strand of CM031241.1, from coordinate 427,919,296 downwards.
GCATCTCACTCAATCCAAAGAAGTGCCATTTTGGAGTGCAGAAGGTAAATTTTCTTGGTCACATAGTGTCACAAGAAGGGGTGATGATTGATCCAGAAAGAGTAGAGGCCATCAACAAGGTCCCAATCCCAAGGACCAAGAAAGGAATTCAATCCTTCTTTGGGAAAATAAACTTCATTAGAAGATTCATATCAAACTTTATCCATTCCAATCACTTCCATGTTGAAGAAAGACAAAGTCATCAAATGGGGGAATATTCCATCCAAGCTTTAAATGGGATTAAAGAGGCATTAAATCATGAACCTATTTTGGTAGCTACAGATTATAAGAAGCCTTTCCAATTGTTTTCCTTTGCTTCAAGAGAACACTATTTCTTATATCCTAATGCAGAAGGATGATGAAGGGGCTAAGAGGCCAATTTCCTTTTTCAGTAAGGCCTTGCAGGGGGTTAACATAAAGTACACTATCATGGAAAATTAAGCATTTTCCTTCATAAAAGAAACAAAGGTTTTTAGACCTTACATTCTAAGTTCTAAAGTGGTTTGTTATGTTCCCCACACCATTGTGAAGGACATCTTGTCAAAGATGGAAGTCCAAAGAAAAATATGCATATGGGTGAACAAATTGCAAGAATATGATATGTATATCCAAACCACAAGGTTGGTGAGAGTTTTGGTCTTGGCTAAGCTTATGGCTGAGAGCAACTTGCAAACTCTTGAGGTAAATGAGGTAGAAGAAGAAAGGTCAGGTGTATTTGAAAGGTTGATGAATTCTCCGAGTGGTATAAAGATGTAAATTTTTATCTCGGACATATGAACTTCCTTGAGCATTTGAGTAAGAACCAAAGATAGCATTTAAGTTAGATTCCCATAAATATGTCATCAATAATTATGGGTTAGCTTGGAAGAACCCAAAGGGATTCCTCTTAAGGTGCATTACTAAAGAATAATCCCTAAGATAATTGTTGATATCCATGGAGTTTTGGTGGGAATTTTACTGCAAGAGTCACAACACACAAGATCCCGAGGGCTGGTTATTGGTGGCCAACTCTTTTAAGGATACAACCTCATTGGTTAGAAGATGTGAGAGTTACCAACACTTCTCTGGAAGATAGAAAGCTTCGTGCTGCCTTCCTTTTCATCCTGTATCAATTGAAGCTTCATTCAAGCAATGGGGAATGGATTTCATTGGTGAGATTTCATACCCTTCAAGTACGCCACAAGTGGATTTCCTGTAGCCACTGATTACTTCTCTAAATGGGTGGAGGAAATACCCACTAAGAAGGCAACACACCAAGTTGTCATGGACTTTGTGCTAGACAACATCATCTCGTAGTTTGGGGTACCACCAAGATTATTACTAAAAATGCCATGAATCGTAGAACTAAACCTCTTGTGGCAATGTGTAGGTAGTACGGAATCAACTTGACATATGCCTCCAATTATGATCCCCAAGAAAATGGACAAGCTAAGTCTAATAATAAAAATTTACTGAAGATCATTAGAAGAACATTGGTGCATAACGAGAGAAAGTGGGGTGAATAGTTGAAGTTTGATGTTTGGACAGATAGGATCACTATCAAGAGGGTCACTAGAAAGAGTTCATTTTATTTGGTATGTGGGACTCAGGCCATACTTCCTCTTCATATGCAACTATCTTCATATTAGTTTATGCAATAACTGAAATATCAAGAGGTAGGTCCTTATGATGCTCACATTAACGAAATTGTTGAGCTTGATGAAGAGAGGAGGGCATCCCACCAAAGGCATGTAAAGTTCAAATAAAAACTAAAGAATTTATTTAACAAGAAGGTCACACCTAGAGATTTCAAAGTTGGAGATCTTGTGCTGCTATTTGATGAAAGACATGAGGATAAGGGAATTCATGGCAAGTTTGACTCATTATGGATGGGCCCTTAATTTATTGATATCATAATTGGTGAGCATACCTTCTTCCTCAAGGAATTAGATTGTGAATTTATTGAGCTTCCTATTAATGGCAAGCATTTGAAGCATTTATTTTATTGATTCCCTTGAATCAAGGTAAAATCTTTTGTAAAATGTATAGTTTGCTGCTTGTTCCTTGTCTTTAGTGTTTTTTCTCATTCTAGTCCTTGGTGACTTGTTTTTGCTAGTTTCTCTTTTTTTTTTTTAAGATGGATCTTTTTCTCTACTCTGCAAGTGACTCCTTTGCCCAATGGACATTTTTGACACTTGTTCTACATTTGTTCTTGTGGCACTCACAAAAAGAGTGCCCATCCTTGAGCCAAAGCTAGTGTTGGTGCTCAAAATAGTTTCACCCCAGCTTTTCCTTTGAGAATCTATCAATTTTACGGCATCTGCTCACTTTCTTTTTCCCCGTATTGTGCTTGGTTAATCTTCGTTACAATTTTTAATTTTTTCCGGGGTCATAGATCACTTAAGGGTCAATTGTTTTCTCCTTGTTTCTTTGTTCCTTTGGAAAAGGTTTGTAATTTAGGTCTCCCGTTCTCTATTCATCTAAAAACTCATGTTCTCCCATGTTTTCCATTCTCCACAATCAGGATTTTTGTCTTCATTGTCCTTTCTACCCTAAATACTTGAAGAAAAAGAATGGATGTATCTCGTGAGAAACATATTTGAGCCTTATAACATTTCTACATTATCTTTCCTTGGAGAAATTTTCATTTTCGACATTAAATGATCATTTTTCTATATTTTACAGTTTGACGAGTGTTTCTCCTAGTAAAATTTACACCCTTCCATCGATAGGGAAGGTGGCACCTTTTGGTTAGACACAGCTCAGCTAGGTACTTAAAAAATTTCATGGAAATCTTGAACTCAAAATTTTTCCACATGGAGGAGTTGCTCTTGTTTGAGGATCTAATTTTTGGTTTGGCCTTGGAGTAACGTCGGGAGGACATGTGGAGGTTTCCACCTATTTTCCTGGACTTAGAAAATTTTGATGTAGCTAATATAGTTTGGTAGAACATGGACACGTGGAGAGCCCGTGCTCATTTAGGTTCTCCGATTTGGGCAGCATTTTGAAATTACGCCATGGAGACACATGGGGGAACCACACCTGTTTGGGGAGAAACCTTTGAGATTCATTTTGAAGAAGCACCAGAAGGACACGTGGAGGCCTCTGCTCACTTTGAATTTTTCTTGGACTTTTCAATGGCTGAAAGAGACTACCTTGGAGCATGACACATGGCGCCTTCCACTGAGCTTTAAGCATTTAGACAAACTTTTTAGGAACAGGACAAGTGGCAAGCATACGCTCTTTCAAGGTATCAAATTTTTGGGACCATCCTAAAGTGCACAATGGTGACACATGGTGGTTTGAAAATTCAAAGTGGAGGGGAAGCAGACCTTCTGAGGAAACTTTGATTTTGTGCCTTTCATCCTAAAAAGGATTAAAATCTCAAAATGGCCCACAAGACCGATAAAGGAAAGGTTAATGCTTGCTCTCAAGTCAACAAAAAGTGCAGAGACTCTCTGGGAAATTTGGAAAAATTTCCTTTTGGGATAAAAGGAGTTGAAAAATCAAAATGGATCATAGACCGATAGGAAAAAGTCAATATTTTTCCCTTGTCAACGGCGGAAGGGCGAGCTATGGGGAAAACTTGAAAAATTTCCCTTTTCCAAAAAGGTAGTAAAATGGTAGAATTTTGCCATAGTTCTCGCTAGGGCCCACATTAGGACACGTGTCAAGATAATTTCTTGATGGCAGAGGTGTGGAGAAAAATGGAAATTTTTTCCATTTTTCCAAAAGTATGTTTTTAAGTTTGAATCTTCCACGTGTACGGCCCAAATTTAAAGTAAAGATCAACGACAAGTGAGAGTCCAATCTAATTCTTCCCCCCATTTTACTGAAACATGTCTAAAAGGTTGATTCTTCATTATTTCTTGGTATTTCCTACATGCCAAGGAAAGAGGAGAATTAACGTTGATATCTGAGTTTGGTGGTAAGATCTGAAACACATCTTTCACCATAAAAATGGTCTGACTATCGTGCTTGATCAGATTTTCCATTTTTCTTCTACCAAGCACATTAAGAGCAATATTTTATAGATTAGGGGTGGAAGTGGTTGGAAAATTGAAGAAAGATTGATCTACCAAAGGAAGGAGTTGAATTCGGGAGATATTCGATGAGATATGCCCCCTCGAGCACCTGGTGACTTTTTACAGATCTGATTCTAAGAATCACGATCAAAATCATGGCGAGAACTGGTGCATTAAAAGTTTTTGTATTTTTAGGGAGAAGGGGCTCTGTTTTAAATGTTATAAATGGCACAAATTTTTCGTGAAAAGGGTTGGAGGTTGGAGGTTCAAGTGTTAGATGTCGAAGAAACTTCCCAAGAGGAAAATTTGACAAAGCATGCCTTTTTGAGAATTCGCCTAAGAAACTTGGTTATCTCTTTTTGTATTAAGTATTATTATGTCAAGGTGGTTGCATGTGTACAAGCATTGAAAAGATATGATACTTGTTATAGAAAATTTCCTTGTTTATATATTTAATCAAATTCAAGTTATTTTGTGTTGTCTTGAGCAAAAAGTGTTTGTTTTATTCTTAAATCTATGCAAGTAGTTTTTCCTGTTTATATTGCAATCTTGTATTAAATCTGATTCATTCACTTAGGCCTCAATCCTTGTGATATTTTAGTGTCATCTTTAATTTCATTTCTCATAATATCTTTCATCCGGGTTTGGAATAAATGATTTAAAATCACTTTACTTTCATCAATTGAAATAGATTGTCTGTAAGCCTCTGGGTGTACCTTTGGTGTGAATTTTACTCAGATCTTGATGCTTTGTTGGATTTTCTAACTCAATCCTTTGTGATAGAATCTCAAAGATTGTGTGAAAGAGTGCTAATCTGGGCCTCCATTGAAGCACATATTCTAATTAAAGAAACATTTTAACTATTTTGTAGCGATCTGTTTATTTAACCTTCCATTTTGTAAGATTTCTCAAGGATCTAGTTAATCAAGTTCACCCTACCCCACCTCCCACCAAAAATCATTAAAAACAACCAATCCAACCTCGTACTACCCCTGTTTGTCCTGTGCGCATATGAATGGATAATCTCTATTACCAAAATATGCAAAAGCAATCAAGATCTCAAATATCTTTAGTAACCTTTGCCTTGTTGTGAAAATATCTCCATGATCTAGAAGTTACAACTCGTGAGAGTCAGATCTAGTGTGTTGATCATATTTTCCCAAGGTCTTCTCTATAAAATTTATGCAAAAGAAAGATTTATCATTTTCCTTCAATAAATAGAGGTTACAAAATAGGTTCTATTACCTTGGTTGAAAGGCACAACCTAAAATAGTTAGGATCAGATCAAATCCTTTTAAGGTGCACCCACTTCTTTCAAAACCCGAGTGCTAACAGTCGATATATTGCTTCCCAGCTACAAAATGACATACATGATTATCTATCTTCCTTTTAGTGTCTTGTCAAATCCATGGTGCTTGGCCTTTGAAGGAGGTTAAATTTTGGTACCAACAAGACCTACTAGATTGTTCTCATTCAAATTTGTTTATGATCCTTGCATTAATGACTCTTATGTTTGAAACAAGTTAACCCCTTTCCTTCATGAAATCTCTAATCAATTAGATTCTCTAGATCTCAGTTATGGATATGTTAGCTCAATATTGAAATGATTTGATCACTTTCCACTATGACTCGATTTAAACTTCTACAATAACTTTGTATAACAACATGTTCTATTCATTTATGTTTCTCTTTCTTGAGAACATGCTTAAAAGTATATAGCATCTATACTTTGTTTGTTCAATGCTTAGTTTGGGGTTGAGAATTTAATATAATCTACTTCACTTTCTTGTACATTTGATTGCAAGCTGCACTTATATATTACTGTATGCATGAATTATTTAGTAATGTACGTAAATTTGAAACTAACACCTACTAGCTTCAATACAATGGTAATTTGAACCTTTGCATCATCATGCTAAGAGCTTAAACAAAGCTAACCTAACAACATTTCTAAATTAAACATGAAATGAACATCTCAAGAAAACATGCTAAACAAATTAACTTCTATCTCTTATTGAATACTAAAAATAGGATGAGATTGAACCTAGGTAAACCTCTAGAAATCAAATAGTTTATTATGTTCTTAAAATCCCAAGGTTTCTAAGAATGGAGTCTTGTCAAATCGTGGCTACAAGACCATTTGAAATATCTCCATATGACTTCAAAACTTGGGTGGATGAATACAAGAAATGGAGAAGGCAAGATATTCTAATGGAAGAATCCTCAAAGATGATAAATGGCTATAGTGTATTCTCTATTCTCATTTACACATGTAGGTGTAAATAGAAGGGTAGGAGGAGGGCTCTTTATATAGCCCAATGAATAGAAGAATCTCTACATCCCTCTTCATGTGGGATAAATAGAGAGGTTGGGTTAGTTGTGGATAAGGAAGGTTTAGAAAGGGTTGAGTCAACCGTAGGAGACTTTAGTTTGTCCTTTAATGATGCATGGCATTTGAGGGGCTTTATTAATTCATCGATTTTGTTAATTAATAGGTTTGTAAACTTATAGAAGCTTTTTAGAGGAATAATTAACATGATTTAGATTATGAGAGGGATTTAATCAAATAAAAATATTGATTAAATAGAAGAGAGAATTAATTAATTAAAAATAATTAATTAATATAGATAGAAAGGGGAGCTTAATTAATTACAAGTAATTAATTCATCTAGATATAAAGGGGAGATTAATTAATTAGAAATAATTAATTAATATAGATAGAAAGGTAGGCTAATTAATTAAATGTTGGTAATTAATGTATTTGTTGGATAGAAGTGTTAATTAACTATCGTAATGTAGCTAATTAATGGTGATAGAAGAGGAAGTTTGTTATATTGTTGATATGTCTTCAATTTGCAGAACATGGTATAATTAGTTCAATTTTCCCCTCTTTAGGGTGGCATAAGTGATTCCACTTCAAAGATAGTAGAAAAATAAAATTTGAAAGTGTAGAAGAAAAGTTAGTATAAGTGAGAGATGCCCCATCGAGTGTCAATGGGGTGATGAGATAAGGCGATCGAAGATCAAAAAATTTGAGAGAAAGGAAACATAAAAATGGGTAGGAGAAGGATGCGCTAGGTGAATAAGAAGAATAGTGTTGATAGGAGAATTATGTACAAGAGAAATGAAGGTGAAAAGAGAAAGATTTCATCAAGTGCATTGAAACAAATCTACGAGATATAGAGAGATAAAGATAGAGAGTTGTCATCATATTGCCAAATATCTATGTCATCAGTCCTTATTAAAAATATAAGCATACGACAAAAGTAAAATGACATGAAAATCCATACTACGAATAATTTTCTATTGCTAGAAACACCAACTCCATGCAACATACAAAATTCAATGCAATATGATAAAGTAAAAGATTCCTAACTCCTCGCAACATACATAATGCAATGCAATACGAGATATTAATCAATCTAACCTAAGAGAGAAACATAATGTAATGTTTCTATTATCAATATTTGATTATGACCCGTGTGAATTAATTATAAGGGTTTAAAGATGGTATCCCAAGCAAGGATACATGTAAGGGAAATAACAGAGGACACTTGGGTCCTATGAAAAGCAATAGTGCACTATGAAACAATACCAAGCACCTCATTGTGCCCCGTAGTACAAACAAAATAAGAAAACTAGATTTTTGATGTAGGTAGATCAAGATGATCTGCGAGTTGCAAAAAAGGTATTATTGATAAAGATTATTGAAAATACCCCAAGAGAGATTTATATATCAATTTTATTTTACTTTTAGCTTTTGCATTTTGATTGATTGATTTTGTTTCTTTTTCTTTCTAAAAACTTATTTCAAATCTCTTGTTTGACAAGGGGTTAAGAACCACTAATGGGTAGATGGAAGGATTTGGAAGTGATTGCGATGATGAAATTGACTAGTGTCGACAAATATATCCAAAATTTCTTTTCAACAAGTGTATTAAATGTGAATTGTGATAGGATCTGTAAGATTTCAATCATTATTTAATTTACCAAGGTAATAAAAGACCAGGGTCAAATAGATACCATAGAGATAAATGTCACAATATGTGTGCAAATAGGCTAGTGACAATAACATCGAAGGAATGAAAATGGTGGAGGAATTGTAGAGGAATATCAAAGAAAGGGATGAAATAACATTCATGTGTATGTAATACCTTTTGTGATGTTTCATCTTTGTAGCTTTGATTTTTTTGGTAATGTTTTAATGTTTTCTCATTTTTGTATTTTTGAACTATTTTATGATTTTTAAAAATTTTTTTACTTTATTGTTTTATGATTTTTGATATTTTTTGAAAGTTGGGACCAGAAATGTCAATCTTCATGATAGGATCCAACAATGATGTGTGTGAATTCGTTGAAAAGGGATATTAAACACGTTTGTATATCAAGAGTGATATTATCCCCGATCTCGATGATCATGGTGAGTTTGTGCTCAACAAATGACTCGTGATTTGTTTTGAAACATGGGTTTTGTATGTGGGTGTTTGAGTTCCATATATATATATATAGGTTTCTACACTTTTTCCATACTTGATGGGTACGTTGGTGTGCATTATGGAATTGCGTTTGATTTTGAATTTTATAATTTTTTGAGTTGTTGAGAGCTTTGGATCTCTTCAAAAAATTTATCTTAGATTTATAAAGAACATGTGTTGATTTATTATAATATAATCCTTGACTTATTTGATCCCGAGAAGTGAGAGAAGAACATGGACGTTTAGAATTGATGAGAGGAATGGCTATGGGCTTACAACAATATTTGGTAGAATAATAATGTGATGGATAAACAGGATATGGTCTAAGGATAGAATAAGATGGGCTACCAGAGGTGAGCCATATACATAAGATGAAGGGCTACTTGGATGTGGCCCAAGAATAGAAGAAGAAGGGCTACTAGGACGTGATCCATAGATTTAAGATGATGGGCTACTAGGATGTGGCCTAGGAATAGAAGATGATGGGATACCCAGGGTGATCCATACATAGAAGAAAATAGTTTAGTTAGACATGACCAAATAATAGAAGATAGTGGACTAGTCGAAAATGTCCCTTAAATAGCAGAGGGAGGGCTACTAGAAGGTGACCCACACCTAGATGAAGATGAAGGGAGACTTGGTGTTAACCCCATTAAATAATTTGATTTAAGAATTCTGATAGAAAAAGAGTGATTGGATGATGAGAAGATAGCACATGGATCAATATAATACCAAGGAGTTTCAACACATAATGAAGAATGTGAATATGGAAGAATAAGAGGATAAAGTTGAATGATTTAAGGCTTTTCCTCTGCTTTCTTGATAAAATCAATCAACCTTTTTCACAATATGTTGACGCATCGAAGTCTAAAGAGAATTATTTCGTAATATTCTAAAGGAATATATTCATGTGCCCTATAAATGCCCCGATTGTTTCTTCATTTTGAAAGAGGTCAATCAAGATGATTTTTCGATCAACCACCAGGGTTGAGTGGAAGAAAGAATTTAAATTTGTTTGAAAGACTTAGAAGATGTTTGATGATGATTAATAGAAGAATATGATGAGGGGGATGAATAATATGTGGAGATAGATGTTGTGGGAGTAGAAGAAGGTTGTGTGGACCTACCTATATGATGGTGTATCATCTATAAACTAGTAGGATTAATTCTAAAGTCTTAAGATTGTGATGCATGGGATGATTCAGATGTTTGACTAGAAATACTTTGAGTCACATGAATCTTCAAAGAAGGAAGAATTCTTGGGGGTGATTGATGAAGAAGGTCCTGCTGAAGAACGGAGGGCCGTGATACAATAATTGCATTAGATGAATAATAACACGGGTATTACGAAGAAAGAGAGAACCAATATTCAAGAATTGTATTAGATATTTGATTAGATGGATTTGTAGTCGTAATTATCTTCAAAGTAAGAATTCATCGTTGAGGTGATCTGATAAAAAGGGTCCTACGAAGAAAGGGAGGACCGAGATGTAGGAGTCATATTAAATATATGATGAAGAGAGTCTTATGAAGAAAGAGAGGACCAAGACGTAGGAGTTACATTAGATGAATGATGAAGATAATTTGAGGTGACACAAACCTCTAGAGGAGGAGAATGTAGTTTAGGTCATTGATAATAGAGTTCATGCGAAAAAGGGGAGGACCGCAACTTTGAAGTCGAATTAGATGAATTCAAATAGTATTCTAGATCCGAATCATCGAGGAAATATTTGGATTGGAATTCTTAAAAGAAGAGGAAATGTTTGGATTAGAATCGGAGAAGAAGGGTGGGGGGAACTCAAATAATGATTTGGATCAACAGTTTCCAAACCATACCACTAACTATGAGATGAAGATGGGGAATGTGTTACCCAATGGGTTCTCTATTGTGAAGAACCCATCAAGGTTTTGTCATGATGGACATCTTTTGATGTGAATAATGAAAACTTGATTTATTATTGTCGTGGGTACAAGGGACCTTAGGATAAATAGTCATTTTTGGTGTGTGTTGGGTTCAAAGGTCGAGACCTAGATTGTATGATCAAACTTTTCAAAGTGAAGAAGGTTTCATGTTGATTTGGGCAGCATAATGACAACCAACTAGACATTTCATAAAGATGGGGATGCTTGGGTAATTTTCCAAAAGGGAAGCTAAGGAAAACATACATCGTGATGTCTCAGTGCGTAAATGTCAAAATATCGATCAAAATTTTAGCAACATAAAGGATACAAAGGAAATATTCCAATGTTCAATTGATGCAAAAGTTGCTTGATATGAAATATTTATGCTAAGGTTTGAAAGATATGTTCAAAAATGACCATGAAATTAGGCATAAACAAGAAGGTAAAGAGGATTAAAGACCCAAAGGATTGTTCTAGAAATGAGTTTATAAGGTAGATAAACACAAGGAACAATCACGCAAGTTCAAAACACAAATCCAAATTAATGACCAAAGAATAATTTGTGATAAAGAATCAATTGATCAAAGTGATTTTCCAAAATGGATAAGTAAATGTGACAAATGAGGCACAATCACACAAATTTGTTAGTAAACCAATAAGTCAAATGTACTACTTCCTAAATTTGTCTTTGAAAAGGTAGTTAGTGTCGTATGCTGATTAACAAAATGCCCCTACTTATGTCAAGTTCAAAGAAATGAACATGGCCTAAGTAATAACAAGAAGTTAACGCGACCTCCAAATAAATTATACTATAATCAAGCCCAAATTCAATCAAGACCTATATTCCAAAAGGTGCCGCTATAATTGTGAGTGACATAACAATTTCACCAAGATATGTTAACCAAAATTTACGAGAAAGTAAGGTATTAATGTCAAGATGATATTGATATAACATGCACAAGTGGTAACACTTAAAACTCTTCTGAATCTAGGTAATAATTGAAATCAAAATAAAGTGATAGTATACCTAGGAATTGTTAAAGTGTATATAGCCTAACCTTATAGTATACATATTTAGGTCAAATTTTAAAAACATGAGAGGTAAATATAAAAATTGTTGTAACACAATATAAACAAGATAATCATTCCAAGGAGATTCAAGGTGATGAACCAATCCTAAATATGATGATGATCTTGACTTAGATATCAAGATCAAAAATTCTACCAATGATATACAAATGTCTACACACACTTTAGATGTTTAACAAATCAACTGCAAATATGGATGAGCGTAAAAGGAAAAAAAAGTGGCGTATACAATTGATTAGCAACATGAGGGGAGTCATTTTTCTCTTGATCAAGAAAGTGTCAAAAGAAAGTGAACGAAGTAGATAAAATGGGATGAAAAATGTTTTCCTCACTTTAGCATAGTTTCGCCTTGCCTTAGGGAAAATGAAAAACTAAGAAAAAGCAACGCTTCACATGTTTTGTGATGAAAAATGGATGTCGACTTAAAATTTTCTTTGATGTGGTCCAAGTGGGCTCCTGGTCAAAGATAACATTCTAAGTGGTTCACTCAACTAGGTGTCACAAGTCATCTAAGAGGCAGACATGATTTACGAAGAAAAGTTGCACTTACTAATTCTTTGAGTATCTCACATTTTACCCCTTCAATCACAAAGTGGGAAATAAATGTGTCCATCATGTACTCTTAATAAGGTCATGATACGGACAATCTTGTGATGCCAAATCTCACAAATGGTAATACTAGTCAAATGGGTTACGCGAAGCACTTCCTATTTCATCCACAAGGTTCCCTCTTACGTGGACTACTTTGGGGTTCGTAGGACCACCCCCATTGTTGTAGCTTAAGTTTTATGCTAGAGGGGTTATGTCCTAGTTGTAATTGGATGGGGCGTACCCTTACCCGAACTCCGAAATACAATGTGTTTATTGTGGCGTGTTTTTAATTTTTTTAAATTAGATGTGGTTCTTGAACACCATTTGGAAAACTACACACGAAAATGTATTAGTAGTTTAGTTTATTTTTAATATCGTCTTTTCTTTGACAATCATTTTTGGTTGTACACAATGGATTATTAATTTTCCATAAACACAAAAGAGGATAAAACATCATTTATGATTCTCAAGATCATCCCAAGATGTAAGAGAAGAGCATACGCGACGTAAAATCAAACTATGAAAAAAATAGAAAAACTTACGTCAAATTAAATATTTTTTCATTTTAACCAACTTTGACAACCATTCTTTTAAGAACAAGCATTTTTCAACACAAAAAGAGACAGAAATCATTACGATTCCCAAGATCACCTATAAGGTGTGAGGAAAGAGCATACACGACTCTAGTCTCATGATTAAACATGAAATGTTTATTACCCTTTTAAACAAGTCAAATTACCATCAAACATGTAAAAAAATGCTACAAAATAGAAGTTAGATTAAAAATAAAACTTGTAAGGTTTTAGAACATCAAAGACCAAATTTCTCCAAAGCATTTAGACATGTTAGAAATGATTAGCTTACTAAAAATGAAAAAATTAAATTTTTGTTAACTCAATAATGCAAATTTATGTTTATATTACAAATTTTTCTTCAATAACTTTCCAACGCAACAAAAATGGAGTTTTTTCAAGTTCGGGAGAAAACGTTATGGCATCCGGAAGATTACTACTAAACTCAGCTTTAGTGTGTGCATTCTTTGAAGGTACAAAAGCTATGACACTGTGTGTGCACTACACGAGAGATTCCTGCACTAGAATATGAGTTCCTACACTACCTACAAAAAATTTACAGTACTACGCATGGTGTGTACGCCAACATAATGGTGATTGAGCTACCTTTAGTGTGCCCGCACTAGATTTGTGTGCGTGCAATAGGAATTGTGTTCCCGTGCTAGGATTTGGGTGTGTGCAATTCCTTGTGTAAAACAAAATAGTGAGAGTTATTCCTATGAGCACTAAATGATGTGGGTGCTCCCTTTTCGGGTGACGTAAAAATACATCATTTTAACAAAACAACTTCAAAAAGTTCAAATTTTTGATATGTTAGCTTAAAATTGACAACAAACCATCAAAATTAAACCCATAAACAAGACTCAACACAAGGAAAGTTAGCAAAATCATAAGAAATTTTACATTATTTCACACATGTGCATATCAAGGGTTAGCCAAAATTTAAATAACAACAAAAATTTAACTACAATACTAATGGACTAAGGACCAAATCCCTATCGGGCATTCCTTATGTATACATGAAATAGTTAGAAATGTAAGTAAATTTGAAACTAAAACCTAATATGTTTAATACGATGTTAAGCTAAATGTAGGCATCATCATGGTAAACTCTTAAATAAAAATAACCTATCGACATTTCTACATTAAACATGAAATGAACATTTCTAGCTAACATGCTAAAAAACGTAACTTCTATCTTTTATTGAATGCTAAAAATAAGATGATATTGAACCTAGGTAGACCTCTAGCAATCGAGAGTTGATTATGTGCTTGAAATCCCAAGGTTTCTAGGAATTGAGTCTCATCAAATCATCACTACAAGACCATTTGACATATCTCCATCCGACTTCAAAACTTGGGTGGATGAATATAAGAAATGGAGAAGCAAATCTCTTCTAATGGAAGAATGCTCAAAGATGATAAATGGATATAGTGTATGCTCTATGGTTATTTACGAGTGTAGGTGTAAATAGAAAGGTAGGATGAGGGATCCTTATATAGCTCAATGGATAGAAGAATCTCTACGTCCCTCTTCATGTGGGATAAATAGATAGGTTGGGTTAGTTGTGGATAAAGGAGGCTTAGAAAGGGTTGAGTCAAGCTTAGGAGAGTTTAGTTTTTCCTTTAGTGACCAACAAGGTTTGACAGAGCTTTATTAATTAACCAAAGTGAATAATTAATAGGTGTGCAAGCTTATAGAAGCTTTTTAGAGGAATAATTAGCATGATTTAGATTATGAGAGGGATTTAATCAAATAAGTGATGATTTATTGATTAAATAGAAGAGATAATTAATTAATTATAAGTAGTTAATTAATTTAGATAGAAAGGGAGCTTAATTTATTAGAAATAATTAATTAATTTAGATAGAAAGGGGAGCTTAATTAATTACAAGTAATTAATTAATCTAGATAGAAAGGGAGCTTAAGTAATTAGAAATAATTAATTAATCTAGATAGAAAAGGGGGCTGATCAATGAAATGTTGTTAATTAGTGTATTTGTTGGATAGAAGGGTTAATTATCTAATGTAATGTAGCTAATTAATAGTGATATAAGAGGAAGTGTGATATATTGTCGATATGTCATCAATTTATGGGAAAGGGTATAATTAGTGCGCTTTAAGTATTTAAATTGCTCAAGATAAATTATAGGTGTCTACAATTACACTCGAACTGCATCATTGAAATTCTTCCATGTTGATCCTTCAACCTTTTGGTTTTGAGGAATTTCTTGTATGAAACAGTTCTGCAAAAAGTGCATCTATTGCAGTTCACCTCCATGTGCTTTCCATGCAATTATTAGAAAATTGTTAAAAGTGTGACGTATTTTCTATATGCTCTATAGCTTGCATTATTTTGAGGAATTTTGTAACTTTATGATGATGAGATCTTCTCTATATTTTTTTAAATCTTGCATCATTCAAAAATCTATTTTTGGGAAATTTATCTTGGTGAGAATGTCTTGAGAAATGATGAAGCACTCCTTTTTATACTCTATTTCATTTGTGCATTCATAAATAAAGCTATCTCCAACTTTAATGTTCATTTACCAATGCAACAATTCCCACCTAAAATGGCTTCTTGTAGCTTCATTGTGTTTTAGATAGATTTAGAGTTGTTCTACCAATTTCCTGTGCACTTTGAGAGGCATGTTCTTCTTTGATTGAACTTTTCTCGATCTGTAAATAGTATCATAGCTCTAATGGATGGCCTTCACTTTGAAATGTGCTTCAGTATAACTTTTTAATGTCCCTTTCACTTTCAATATATTCATGAATATTGTTGCTATGATTTAAATAATCAAGTTGTAACTTGTAATTGAAAATGTGCGCCTTGACTCATCTCAACTCTTCTTTAATGCATTGTTTTTACTGGTGTAAGGTGATCTTTTGATAAAATTTATCTTTCTGAGATATCATAAGCTATTTTTTTAATCTTGAATGTTCACATCCAGGTGATGAAAACTGCACTTAAAACTCTGATTATGTCATGATTACTCCTTTTGATACCCTAACTATGAATTATCTTCTATCTTGAAGCATGTTAAATGATGATAGTGACAACTTGTGCTTTTTTTGTAGAGAATACTTTTAATGTCATCTTGAATTTACAGCCTTGACTATGCAATGTATAATATTCCTTTTCTCCAAGTTGTTCTAATATATGATTCAGTTTGGTATTCTACTGAAGCTCTAAAACTGGATGATTAACATCATTATTTGTACTTTTCTATATGGATCCTATCTGTTTGAATCTGCAGTACTGAACTTGTATTTCCTTTCTGGATTTGTAAAGCTATATCTTCATTTATTCATCCTTCAGTCTAAACTGAAACTATGACAAGTATTGATCATTATGAGATGAATGCATTTCTTTGATTAAACTTGCAGAATGTGGTACTTTTGATTTGAATATTTCAAAGTATGTAATGATTTCCCTTTTGTATTCATCAATCTTTAACTTCTTGGAAATTATTTTTATGTCCTTGTAGATACAATATTAAGTATTCTCTTTTCATCTGCTACATGTACCGCACACTTAGAAAACTAGTTAGAAAATAAATAGGCTTGAATCCTCTCTTGTTTCCATAGTCTTTATTTTTCTTTTATTTTCTTATTTTTCATGCTTTTGAGAATTCCATGAGCTTCTATTAGATAGTAATTTTCATTTCTAAATTATTTAATCTGATCTACCTTATGTTTCTTGATCTTAAATGATTCATTTTCTTGAAGCTAGATAGTACATAAGTACATATTTAACATTGATATCTTTGACTATTATCTTTTATTTACTCCTTTCAGTTACATTGATGTGCTAGATGATGAAAAATATAAAGATGGAGATGGAACTGAAGTAATGAAGACCAAGAGAAAACCCAAGGCAATGATGGGTTTCTTCTATACTCTTTTTCTTTTATCTTTATGCACATGTATCTTTTGTTTCATAGTCATAAGTTACATCCCACGGATTGTGTGGGAAACATTAAATTTCTTCATGAATAAATGGCATTGAACTTCTTTTTACATTAAAATTTTACGATATGTAGTGATTGTATAATGAAATAAACAACTCAATCACATGATTAATAGCATTTAAACATAAAGAAATAATGATATTTGATGTACTTATAACTTAATAATGAACTCTTTTACATGTAAACTACAACCTTGTTTGTTGTTTTTGAGTTTAACATCTCACCTAAACTATGATTCCCTCCTTCATCAAGGTAATGCATTGGTCCTTTGGGGCTTTTGTGTTTCCTTGCTGAAGACGAACATGTAATGGCAGCCTATGTGAGATGTTACATTCGTAACAACACACATAGCTGCAGATAACATGTTTTTAATCACTTACTGCAACTTAAAAATAAAATAAAATTGTTTAAATTTTCCTCTAGTTAGGTTTGTTCATCAATGATTTCCATCGAAAACAAAGTTTCAAGTTTCCCTTTTGCATGAGTGAAAAAATGTGAAAAAGTACTTTGTTCGTAACACAAAGGGTTCACTTACTAAAAGTATGTTATAACACATTCATTTGAAGGACATTAAATAATTCCCTTAATGTTAGTTTTTACCTCTAATTAGTTAATTGATAATACCCCTATTTTTATATGTACCTTACATAGCCTTTTTCGATTACAATTTTAATTACCCCTTTTTATTTATATCCTAATATATCATGTTTCATACTCAAATATTATTTTCTTAATATGTCTTTTCTCTAGAAAGATATTTTGAAGCTATTTAATACATATTACCAATTACCTTAATGCTAAGCCTTAACCATTTATCATTATTTCTTCCAATAACTAATATTGTGAAATAATATCATGTGTTTAAAATCATACTCAATCCTAGTTTTCTATTGGCTTATTATTTATTTCTTAAGAATCTCCTAATTAAAATTTCTTTATTCAAAAAGAGATTTTAATATAAATTTATGACCATGAACCTTTTATAATTTTAAGGTATTTATATTTTTTAAATAGGGTTCAAATTTTTTACTTTTATATTAAAATTAACCCTAACTCTTCTCTATCCCACCTCTCTAACCTACCCATAATACCTAATTTATAATATCAAAAATTAAATGCTTTCACCCCCTAATGTCTATTGGTATATTGAATTTGTTTTTATCAATTTTAATTACCTCCATATGAATGCACATCCTAGGATATTTCCTTGCTAATGAACCCCCCATTGGTTTAGAAGAGGATTAACAAGTTCCATGATCTCCGACGAGTTTAGACACGGTTTCACATTATGAGAGACGATTTCGGATCTATTGTAGTATGTGGATTATCTTTAGGATGAGAAATTGCAAGTCAACAGGTTTATTTAGGGGATGAATGCGAGAGTTAGCCAAGGTTTTCAAAATTTTATCTCCTCCAACACGTAAGAAGGTCATGGAGAAGGCTTATTTAGTTGCGAAAGAATAGGAGTAGGGCTTAAGAGCACGAGACATGACTAAGGTAAAATTTCACAAAAGTATGGATTCCTTCTAGGATCATAGGTCACAAGGTATAACACCACCCCTAGAGGAGGATTCGAACCTCCATAGTCATTTCTTCGAGACTTCCTCCATACACCTAATATCCGTCATAGTACCTCGTATGTCGCAATAGAGAAATAGAAAAACACAAAGTTATGTATAGAGGTTTGGTTCAAGGACATTTTGGATTGGTTAAAGATAGGAGAAAGGGAAATCAGTTGGTAAAACATCATGTATTTAGTAGTCTTCTAGATCTGGACCAACATGTTTGATACACCATAGTATAGGTGTGACCCCTACTTAGAGAGGACTAGTACGATCCTTTGATTTTTGGTCCCCTAATCTCTACATGTGTATGTGTCTACACAAACCAACCACCATTGATAGGAATATATCCCCTACCTCAAAGAAGATAATGGAAGATGTTGGATGCACTTATCATGTCTGCGTAGTAGTGGATGACCATCGGTCGAGCATCAAGCCATGATTATCAAGACTATAGGTACTATAAAGCATATTTCTCTATCACTTCATTTTTATTCAAAAGCATCGATTCATTTATATCACCATTTATAATGGACTAGTGTGGGCTAGTTATGGTTAGGAAGTCTAATAATTGGGAGGTTGAGTGGGCCTCTGGGACCAAACTTTCAATGAATACCTACATGGAGAGTTTTGTACTCGATTTGGGAGTATTCTCAACTAATTTTGACCTTCGAGTATAGTCTATTTTGTTTAGGATCGTACATAAGGTTTTTCTCGGGCATACATTGGCTTGAGTTTCATCATGACAAAAGTAGATTGTAAAAGTAATATCATTGAGTTTATGGATAACCTTAGGAATTAAAATGACATTTCTAGGATGTAGAAGCATATTTCATTGTGTATGATCTTGGATAAGAAACTTAGGTTGAGCATGCACAAGGGTTGTCGATTGTTTGTGATTATGATCGGTGATCAATTAGAAGGTACTCCAAATAATTCACCACTTGATGATCATGTGATATTGAGAGAGTTTACATATGTATTTCAAGTGAGATTCTTACTTTACAACCCCGTAGATAGGTGGATTTACATATAGAACTAGTACTAGAAGCAACGCAAGTTTCTAGGTCATAATCTGGGATAACGACTCTAGATTTTCATTAGCTCAATATTCAGCTAGATGATTTGTTGTATAAGGGCCTTATTCACACTAGTCTTGTCTCCTTGCAGGGAGCCAATTATTTTTGTGAAGAAGGATGGTTCTATCATACTTTGTGACTTCATGAAGCTTAATAAGGTCACAATAAAGAACCACTATCCACTTATATGGATTGATGACTTGTTTAATCATATGATGGGTGCCAGAGTGTTCCAAAAGATTGATCTCAAGTCATGATAGCATCAGTTGCGCATTACAGATGAAAATATTCATAAAACAACTTTCAACAATCATTATGAGAATTATGAGTTAACTATTGTTGAACTTTTGTTTAGATCAATTCCCTAACTATTTTCATGAGCGTTATGAATGGGGTTTTTAGGACCTTTTTGGACCATTTTGTCTTGGTTTTTGTGGATGATATATTGATATATTCTCATTTTGAGGAGGAACACAAGGAGATTTTGAGACATGTACTACATGTTTTAAGAGATCATAAGCTATTTGGGAACCTAGAGATGTAGTGAATTTCTTTAAGTCATAGATTCAGTACTTTGGTCAAATCATTTCAGGTTAGGGTATCTTGGTAGCTCCCTCTAATATTCGATCAATTCTTGATTTCTTTTTGGCATGGTGTCCTAGTACATGTTGTTATTGATGAAAAACCACATTAATCAAAAATTAAATGTTGTAGGATGATGTTATGATGTTTTTTGTGATGTTAACATGATGTTTCATATTTTTATCACCTTCTACAAAGGTGGGATTCGGTGATGCATGATTTCTCTAGCAAGCCCATAAAGGTTCCTAGGAGGTGTTGCTTGCTAGTGTGAGCTTCCTCGATGCTTGGGTATAGCCTCATAAACAGATCTACACAAAGATAACAATAATAATAAACACAATTATATAATATCTTCCCTATTATTTCTCACAATTCATTCATATAATACATACAAATATATATGAAATATCACTCCTACAAATGAGAATTTTGTTCAACCTACTACCCTCCCAAATATCTATTTAGATGTGATTGTTACTCTCGTAACAATGCACAATTCAAATTACATAAGTTGTTAAAACAACTCCAAACAAATATATATTATTGTTAATCTAACAATAATATTATTAACTACTAACCATTTACAAGATAAAAATTACTCACATAATTATTATTTACTCATCACATGAAAACACTAACATATATTTCCTAACATTCCCCCCTTAGTGTTTACATGGGATAACATATAGTCACACTTCTTTTTCAGCTTGCTTGCCTCTACTTGCTCATGATCTTGGACCTCTGTATGAACCCCTGTATATTCAAAAATAGGAACCCCTGTTCTAGGTACGAGCCCCTGCTCATCCTATTCAAGTATCATGATGATGATTGTACTTTTGTGCTTTCATTTTCTTCACTATGTTTATACAATATAAGGTTACATAGCTCGATTTCATGCAGAATGGAAATGTAATATTGTGTCACATTCCCCCACAATGTGAAGTTTTCGTTATTTAGAAAACACTGTAAAATAAGAACGCCATACTAAAAAAACAAATAATGAAAAAACACACAAGGTAGCAATGCTTTTGTGCGGCCCCGTCGCTGATGACTGATGAGAGGTCATTAAATGACCTCTTACCTCTTGTTTCATCCACCTTTTAATGTATGTTATCTAGAATAGATAGTCTTTAGAATCATACAAATTATCATTATTTTTTGATTCTTCTATATCATCCCATTCTTCGTCATCAGCCACCATGGCATTCTCTTGTAGTTTTCCATCAAGTAAATCTTGCGCTCTTTTCCTGCAGTTTATAGACAAATGACTAGATTGTTTACAATAGTAACAAGTGATCTATTTGCTAGTATCTTTCGAATGTGATCCTTGGTTAAAAGAGGATTTGTATCTTCTTTTAGTATGTGATCTATTTTTTCCCTACATTGCACTTTCTTTTGGTTCAATTTTCTTAGTACGATTTTCTTCTTCAATCAGAGAAGAAATTAGATCTTCCAAAATTGGATTTACTTTAATCAATGTAAATACCATATTAGAATAGCTTGGAGGCATACCATTTAACAATAATACTTTCCAATCATCGTCAATTTTTATTCCAGCTAGTTGATTTGAAATAGAATGAAATTTACTTATGTGATCAACCATACTCTTACCTTCTTCCATCTTGAGCCCAAATAGTTTTTCCTTGAGTGTCATCATTGTGCTTCCTATTTGAGATCCAAATAACCTATTCAAAGTAGTCCGTATGAAATTTGAACTTTTGATGAATCAATATGATCCAAATAAGCATCGGACAATCCAAGACCAAAAATTGTTATTTCTTTCCTATCCTTTCTTTCCCATTTGGTGGCTTCATCAACATCAATTGGTTTTCAAATATTATGTTCAAAATTTTCCCACAAGTCCTTATTAGTCAAAATCAATTGAGTTCGCACTTGCCATGTGTGAAATTCTTTGCCATTGAATTTCTGTAATGGAATTTCCATTATGGGTGTCGAACTCAGTCGAAAATGCACCCTTACAATAAACTTTTAAAAATTGAAAGTAAAAATTTCTAATTTTTTTTTCGTAGCATAAAGCATAGGATCAATGCAAAGAGCTAAAAAAATACATTTTAAAAAAAAAGGGCACCCCATTCCGAGTTACCAGCTAAAACTTATGCCACTTACAACTTATAAGTCCAACATCTTTCTGGACCCTTTCCAAAAATGAAATGTTCTTTTTTTTCTGGTTGTGTTTTTTTCAATATGTCCAAAAATGGCAAAAAATAAAAATACAATAATTAGGCGAATGATCCAATACGTAGGACGATGTAATCAACATATCCACCTTACCAGGCCGTGAAAATTGTGATGAGCCCTGTGATGGAAAACATTTATTCAAATCCTCTCATGTTGGACTCCCTACTCGATACCCAATATAGCCTTGTAACTGTGATCTACACGAGAGATAAAAATAATAATAAACACAATTATAGAATATATTCTCTATTATTTCTCACATTTCATTCATATGGGACATACAAATATATATGAAATATCACTCCAACAAATGAGGAGTTTCTTTAACCTACTAACCCCCAAATATCTATTTAGATGTGATTATTACTCACGTAAAAATGCACAACTCAAATTACATAAGTTGTTAAAAAACTCAAAACTAATATATATTATTGTTAATATAACAATAATATTATTAACTACTAACCATTTACAAGATAATAATTACTCAAATAATTATTATTTACTCATCACATGAAAACACTAACATATATTTCCTAACATTGAGAATGATGTTGGTATGATTAATAACAATATATGAGGCTTATTGAGCACTCATGGTAGTGATATAGTGGAGGTACAGGTGTTTCTCCATTTTACAAGTGCTCATTGGGAGTAGGTGTACTTGTTGGGAGGTGTGATAAAGTGTATTAGAGCCAATTGAGCTCACGAATGCATTCTATCATGTGTATCATGACATATGAGCAATGATTGGGTCATTGAAAAAAGGTTTTAGTTGAGTGATTGCATTATTTCAGTTGGCACTAGTTATTACTATGGGGTAAATGCACCAACTGGGGCTATAAGGGGTCTTAAGTGGACGTTTTTTCTAAACAATTAAAATCTTTAACTTGTACATGGTATTTGAAAAATTACACTCAAAATTGAAAGATGTTGCCGAACATGAATAGTACCATTTTGAATCTAGTTTCTAAGTTATTATTATTTTTTAAAACAATTAATTTTAAGTGGGTCAAATAACTACCATACCAATAGGTTCTCTTGTTTTTATTAAAATACATAGTATGTATTATTTCTTGTTCCCGCCATTTTTATGAACTATTTATTATTTTTGAAAACCATTTTTTAGAAAGATAGCTAGAGCATCTAGTTTGTGCTCTATTATTTTTAGAATTTTGTAGCGAGTATTTTTTAATGATTTTTCTAATACAAAAATTTAAAATTTTGAAAAATAACAGAGCTCTAACCGTGCCCCCAATAACCCAAAAATATCGAAAATTATTTTATGTTTTAATATGTATAGAATTAGTCCTAGTTTGTTATGAAAATATTTTTATTCAATTTCAATGAGTTAAAGAAAAGATACATGACAAAAGATAAACATTTATAATCACTAAAAATAGAGGTATAAAAGATATATTTTGAAATTAATATAAATGGAAACCTTATAATAGTCAAAAAAATATAAAAAACTACATATTTAGAAAGAGGATAGTTTTCTTGACATTTTAGGCAAAGTTGTAAGAAATATAGTGAATGTTTTTGTAGGATTTAGCATGGTGGAAGGTATTTTTTTACATATTTTGTCAAAAACACGTAGGTTGTTGTATTGTTGTAGTTCCAGGCGTAGTTTTGGTAGACCAAGGAAATTCAAAGCTTGTAAATTCTTGGTTATGGGGCATAGTAAAATAAATATGTATGTGATATAACACGTGCATGTTTCGTTTAGTATTAACATTATATGTGCTTTTGGCATGCTTCAATTTAAAAAATAATTGTTTGAGTATATACATATAAATAACATAAATTAAAATAATTTTAGTAAATATAATAAATTAGGATCACTATGTACCATATGGATCTAGTCTTATATCTCCATAAGTCACGCTTTGGGAGATAGTTTTTATAGTATAACTTAGTTAGTACATAGGTAATTTTTACAATTTCACCATTCAACCTATATATTTTAGCATTTAAATTCTACAATTGAAACCCTAAACCATAAACCCTAAACCATAAACCATAAACTAGGATCCCTAAACATTAAGCCTTAAACCCTAAACATTAAACATTTACCCCTTACAATTGAGCCCTAAACCTAATCCTTATGACCTAAACCTTTAGCCCCAAGCCTTAAAAACTAAGCCCTAAACCATGAACCATGAGCCCTAAATGTTAAACCCTAAACCCTAAACTCTAAAAAATAAATCCTAAAGCCTAAAACCTAAATCCTAAACCATAACCCCTAAACTCTAAACACTAAATCCTAAACCATAAACCCTACCCAAAGCCTTAAACCCTAAATGCTAAGCCTTAAATAAAAACCTTAAACCTTAAATCTTGAACACTTAACCCCGAGCATTAAACCTTAAACCCTAAATCCACATCCCTAAGCTCTAAACCATAAACCTTAAAATTGTAACTCTGGACCTTGAACCCTAAACCCTAAATTTTGAACCCCGAGCACTAAGCCCTAAACCATAAACCCTAAATCTAGAGCCAAGATCTATAAATCTTAAACTCATAACTCAAAACCTTGAAGCTCGAGCCATAAACACTTATCAATTAGCCCTAAATTCTAAGCCTTGAACCCTAAACCATAATCCTTTAACCGTACACTCTGGTCCATGAGCCGTAAACCATGTACCCTAAGGCCTAAACACTAAAATCTTAACATTAAGCCGTAAAGGATAAACCATAAAACTTAAGTCATAAATGTTAAATCCTAAACACTAAACTCTAAACCCTAAACACTAAAACCTAAACCTTAATCCCTACACATTAAATCTAAAACCCTAAAGCCTATATCTTAAACCCTAAACCCTTAACTTTTACCCTAAACCTTAACCTTAAACCTTAAAACCTAAAACCTAAACCCTTAAACCTTAACCTTAAACCCTAAACCCTAAATCTTCAAACCTAAATTGTGAGCTCTAAACCCTAAACCTTGAACCCTAAGCCTAAAAACCTAAACCCTAAAACGTAAACACTAAATCATATACCCTTAACCCTTAACCATAAACCCTCAACCTTGATCCCTCAATCGTAAAACTTAATGCCTAAATCCCGGGCCCTAAACTCTAAGCCATGAAAACTATTACCAAAACCCTAAATATTTATCCTTAAAAACTTAATTCTAAACCTTAAACCTTAAATCCTAAACCCTAAACCCTAAACATTAAACCCTAAACCCTAAACCCTGAACTATGAAACCAAACCCTAAACCTTGAGCCCTAAACTAAAAACCGTAAATCCTAAACCCTCAACCCTTAACCATAAGCCATAAAACCTAAAATATAAATCCTAAACTGTGAACCATAAACCCCGAGCCCTAAACCTTATGCCCTAAACACTAAAGATTAAATCCTAATCCCTAAACCCTAAACATTAAATCATAAACCCTAAGCTAAAGGAAATACCTAATAATATCATTAAGTTTTTTTCAATGTGTATGGAATAGTGTCTAAGGTTATCAATGAATTCATTTAGTTTTCATGAGAGACTACTTTCTCTGAAGGCCAAAAAGGCTATTTTTGCCATTCTGTAGCTAATTGAACACCATTAAGAAGTTTTTCGAGAAAATATAAAGCATCTGAGGGTGATTTTAGAGGGAATATAATATTTCTAAGTAAATTTAGGATAGTTTAGGAAAAAAATTGCATTCGGGAGTAATTTTTTTTTTTAAGACCGTGTTTTCAGATGCATGGAATGAAAGTTAAATAGTAAAAGATGACTTCTCTCAATTATTCAAGGTGCTTATGGAAATAATTAGGATGAAACAAAATAGGATTTGGAAGTATATTGGAACACTCTATAAGGTGGACTAATCAAAATTTATTCAAGGGTTATATATTTCTATAGGTATTGCATAAAACTTCACCTACCTCTTTAAGTTTAAAATGAAATAGGACCTAAATTTTGAGTTATAGGTAGAATTAGATTTTTATAAATAGCTTCATTGATCATAAAATGCGCTTTGTATTGTTTTATTTAAGTATGGAGGTAAATAATTTTGTAACTTATACTCAAATTTCATTCCATGGTTCATCCCCTATCCACAAGGGGAAACCCATTTCATGAGGAGCAACTTGAGAAAAAAGCTGTCCATGTACCATACGCATGCTTACACCCAGTTTTCACCTTCATTAATAGATTTAATTTTTAAGGATTAGTCATATTTAAAGATGAATGTGGAGCTCAAGGAGTGACTTGACGATCATCATATCCTTATTCTCTCATTGTACCCCAAATGTCTCTAAAGAACCAGGGAAAATGAGTTATTCGAACCACCGAGGTATTCAAGACCATCCCGTGTGAAGTATTAAGGCATAGTCTATCTCCATGAGATACTTTTGAGAAAAATATGTATAATACTATTGAATTTTCCTCCATGAAAGGTTGGTTTTAGAGCCAAGAAAGGTGAAGGAATGATATTTATATGGAGTACCTTGTTTCTAATAATGAACAATCATCTCGAGTTCACTTCATGCAATTAACTTGGTACTATTCATAAAAACTCATTCAACACCTAGAATTGTGATCACACCTTAAGGATGAGGCACATTACAATAACCTCATGTTTTCCATTAGACATGAATCCCATTCAGAGAAATCCTCTATCTACAAAGTGAGGATCTCATTTAAGTAAGAAGTATACAAGCCTCATAGAGTTGATTCATGGTCACTACAAAGAATTATGGACCAAATTTCAAAATTGGTACCAAGTCAGGTTGCAATACAATCAAAATCCAGTCCAAAAGGTAAAAAAACCTAAAAAAAAACTATATGAATTCCTGAAACAATGACCGACTACAATATATATGGCACGAAAGTTCTAGGTCATTACGGAAATTCTAAAAATGAGTAAGTACTCTGACCAGATTTGATTTTGAAAAACTATCTTCTAGATTATAACTATCAAAGCCTCGAACCACTTCCAACACATGTAGAATGACCCTAACTTATTATATTTATTAAAATAAATTTAAAGTATAAGAAATGATAAAATTCTAAAGGAATATGGCACCTTCAGAGCCCTTCTAAACTTCATATAGCTAAAAATGTTAGGAATATCTATGTTGTAGTGTGAACATAGAATATTATGTAAGTGATTATATTATCTAGGATAATATAATATGTGTTGTAATAATTAATTACATTATTGTAAATGTAATTATGAGTGGGTGAGTAAATATTGTTATGAGTTGTTGAGTAAACAAATCATTAACAATATTAGTTTTGTGAGAAAACAAAATCTCATGTAAAATAGCATGGAGTTGTTTTAGGAGTTATGTGTGGAGATATTTATGGAGATTATATCTCCTTAAATATAGGAACAACATCTCCTATTTAAATGGATGTAATACTTCCTATGAATAAAGCAAGAATAAAGAGTAAGATTTTGAATTTTATTTATGTAATTATGATATTAATTTTTCATTTGGTAACAAAGCAGGTTTGATGCAAGAAATTTCAGTGCTTTCATGATCAAATCCGTCTCAAAGAATATATCATAGTTTTCGTTTCCAGATGTGGGTTTTTCTATAATTTTTCGTGTAGAATTATGTAGTAGTTAAGAAATTATAGAAGAAATTTCAGTAGAACCCAGTACGTAGTTTGGAAGAAATACGTATTTTACTATGCAGCTATCAAATTAAGCACATCAATTCTTCTACTGAAAGTTTTCTCCAATTTTCAATAATGTTGAATTGTTAATACAAGTTCTTGACTTGCTTGGAGGTTAAAAGGTATTCAATATAAAATTTTAAAGTACTTGATTCAATTTTGTATTTTTTTATCAATATTGTACAAAATAATGGAGAAACTAAATCTGATTGAAAAGTTTGAAGGACAAGATTTCCATACATGGCAACTACAAATGCAATTACATTTAATAGAATAGGATCTATGGGATGTGGTGAAGTCTAATTCAACTCCACCCACTTGAGGAAATGAATTGGAAAAGTGGAATGCAAAAGATCAGAGAGCATTGGGTACCATTGGTCTGGGCTTATCAAAAGCCTATCTACATCATGTGGATTTCACAAAATTTGCAAAAGAAATTTGGGAGTCTCTTAACAAATTGTTTGGTTCTGAAGCTGAAATGGCAAATACTACACTGAAGCAATGATTGTATGGGTTAAAAATGGAAGAGAACTCAAAAATGGAAAATCATAGAAATAAGTTTCGTTCTTTGCTAAATCAACTAGCTAGAATTGAAGAACATGTAAAAGATGATGAAGCTAAATCTATTCTTCTTAATAGCATGCCTAAGAGTTACTCAAATATTGTATTTACTTTGAGTAAAATTACTATTAGTCTAGAAGGAGTGATTTCTACATTGTTAGAACAAAGCAGTCATGAAGAACATGAAGAAGTACTATATGTAGGAAACAAACCTAGCTCCTCATCTAAGAAGGAAAAACATAAACCAAAGAAGGTTCCTTCACATGGAAAAATAAAATGTTTTTATTGTAATGAGATTGGGCATGTAATATTGAACTATAAAAAGAGAGCTCAGAATCTTCTTGATGACAACAAGATAGATCGAAAGCCCTTCTAGTGAAGTAGAAACCGATTGGGAAGCCTACTCAACTGATGAAGAAATTTCATGTCCTAGTGATGAGGATTTCCTATGGTAGACTCTTTTCTTGTTGGAGGAAGGAGGAAATGGAGGAAGGAGGAAAATCAGCGTCCTCTCGTCATTCACCAACGATGGGGTCGCAGACAGATGTGGTGATATTTTATTTCAGTTATGTGGTGTGTTTATACACAAGGGGGTGAAACTAGTTTCATGTTTTGATTTTAATGTGTTCACATAGACTAACAACAGTTCCTGAGTGTCTATTTGGTGTGGAAGAAGCAAACTGCTTGACTCAGCTTACAGGGGAAAATCATCTACGTACGGTCCTCTGACTATCGTACGGTCCTCTGACTGCCATACTTTGGTGGAAGGTACTTCATTGGAAGGTGATCAGTCGATGAAGATGTTCATACGACAAGGATGATCATTAGCAGCAAGATCCAGATAGCAAGATCCAGTAACAATGGCTACTCCGAGTTTGATGTTTCGACGAGCTCTTACCCCATGTTCACACTAAGGGGGCGAATGTTAGGAATATCTATGTTTTAGTGTGAACATAGAATATTACGTAAGTGATTATATTATCTAGGATAATATAATATGTGTTGTAATAATTAATTACATTATTGTAAATGTAATTATGAGTGGATGAGTAAATATTGTTATGAGTTGTTGAGGAAACAAATCATTAACAATATTAGTTTTGTGAGAAAACAAAATCTCACGTAAAATAGCATGGAGTTGTTTTAGGAGTTATGTGTGGAGATATTTATGGAGATTATATCTCCTTAAATATAGGAACAACATCTCCTATTTAAATGGATGTAATACTTCCTATGAATAAAGCAAGAATAAAGAGTAAGATTTCGAATTTTCTTTATGCAATTATGATATTAATTTTTCATTAAAAATGTGTGTAGTATTCATAACACCATAAACACGTATGTGTTTTAAATTCATTAATTACCGAGTATAAGAAAACATAACGTGATTATAGTTTTTACTATGGGAAAGTAGTTTTGAAGGGACTATACCATGTTACAAAAAGGCTCAAAATCGAAATACACAGGAGGAAATAGAAAAACTGGATCAAAATCCGGATATTACATGAAGCCTAGTTGTAGTAAAAATAAGTAACTAAAAATAGGAGACAAGATAGGTACAAAAATTAAATAAGTAGCAATTAAACAACAACATAACAACATCAAAACAACTTTGTAGTAGATTACTTCTTAGAAGCCCTTTCAATTTTGGACTTAACGATGCAGCAATGAGATAAGGAGAGCCAAGGTAGTGATATGTGTAGGATCATTGGCATTTAGTTAAGGAAGGACATGGCCCATTTTAGCATTTGTGCCCCAAATAGCATCGAGAGACACCACTTTGAGCATGCTAATAGTTCGACGTGTTGTTCTAGGAATTCAAAAATAGCTCTAAAAACTAAAATGTTATGATCATGGTTCTTCTTATAATTCCCTAATCATTATTAAGATAATTTGTCTTCTTGTAGATTTCATTGAATTATTCTTCACAAAATCCAGCATCATCATTCAATTTCCTTTTCGCTTTTTCTTAGTCAAATGATGCATGTCCCTTTAAAGACTTTCCACTATTTTTCCATGTTTTCAATTCTTTGTAGAAGATCATCCTTATCCTCCTAAGAAGTATTGTTGTGCCATATGGCACTAATGTGCAAGATGTCTTGTGTAGTTTTTATTTGGTATGATTTTTTTATTCCAAAACTCAATTACATTATTGTTTTTTTTTCACTTATGTCTACTTTTTGGCTCCCAAATTGGTATACTTACCCTATGAGGATTAACATGCAAGTATAGATAAGTCTTAATCAATGAAGATACTTGAGAAATGTAATTGACATTATAAATATTGGATATGTTATAGGGATGATTTATGATACTCTCATCAAATTTTTAGGTTCCCATGATATGTATTTTTCCGGATATGTTTGATTTTGTAAAACATGGTCAAGAACAGGTTAAAATGAAACTTGAATTTGAACTTTTGATGCTCGTTGTGAATAGTGTGATTTGCATGGGACCTTGTGGCTTTTAAGAGTGATTCTAAGATGATTATATAAGGTTTTTACAAAATAATGAAGTCATTTTATGATCACGTTTTTATGAATGAATGTTAAGAAGGTAAAGAGGTCTAAAACCCTAGTTAAACCTTAACTAGGAGCAGTTTGAAGAAAATGAAGTGTTGTGACCGAGTTTTAATTGGTTCATCAAAATTGATGGTTGGGTATTATAGAGTACTCCTCATGATTTCCATAATGTTGGGAAATTAGAGTTTCCATGGTAAATTAGTAATATACCATGAGGTAAATAAATGGGTAGTTTGTTATTTGTTTGTACGGTTTGGAGTGATTTGTGGGAGGATAAGGATAGGGATTAGATCCCATATATTGTGGATCAATATCTGTATAAATATCTCTCTCTAAAATAATAAAATTGTATTGTTTTGATTGACTAAATTCCCTGATTTGGTATCAGAGCAGGCACCGTGAGGGACCTCTCTGTAATTCTGGCCTTGTTCCCTACAGGATCCTTTGAGTGTAGACCATGTCAATTGGTCCTATCATTTGAGAGGCTATTATTTGCCAATAATTTTACAGTGCAGACCACTGTGAATATTATTGACATTTTTTTATTATTTTGGAGATATTTTCTCAGTACTAGTAGCTGGAGATACCAGATTTACATTTTGTGTAAACTTTTGCATAGGTGTATATATTTGTTTGGCCGCTTGGCACTTTTCCACGTCCCCAATGGTAGCTTCGACCTACCATCCTGTCCACATCTCCACGGATTTACAACGCTGAGCCCTGCAGATCAGATACGTTGAGGGATTAGATCTCTGTTTTGAAGCGTCAGAAGAGTCTCTGGGTCAAACTCTTTTTGGAAAGCTCCCTGAGCTTGATATACATCTATATTCATTGCGTTGATTTATTGGATCGATGACTGTATTTATTGGATCGATGAAGGTATTTATATTGGATCGATGACTGTATTGGATCGATGACTGTATTTATTGGATCCATATTCAATGATAGCTTTGAACTGCTTAGCATAGTGTTTTCTCAGATTCAAATTACTTCTCACATGTGACTCCAGCTTTGAGGAGGTCGATTGATATAGCAGTTTTTACATTCTGTGTTAGCTGCGTACATGCATTTGTATTAATTGTACCGGATCCTTTTCTTTTCCAATTGATCTGCACATTTGGTTTAAGGAATACATCGGTCATTCCTATGGTTGGTCGAATATCAAGCTCCTGCTACGGCATTATTTACATCACATCATGAGATCCGCGCCCCACAACTTCCTTTTTTGATATTTGAATATATATATTGGATTTGATCTGACATCCACATATCAGATCTGCAGCGACCTGTTCCAGCTGTGCATGAAAGGGAGATCCAGAGGACAGATCTACTAGATTTGGACGTGTATCTTTCAAATCAATTCTCTGAGTTGTTAAAGATTACTTTATTATTTTTTCATTGGTGATTTGGTAATGGAAAAAATGAACCAGATAGAAAAATTCGATGGAAAGGATTTCCATACATGGCAAATCCAAATCCAACTGTTGCTGATTGAAAAGGATCTTTGGGACATTGTTGATGGAGGATCGGTTGCACCAACAGATGTAGACGCACTCCAAAAATGGAAAGTCAAAGATAAAAAAGCTTTGGCCATTATTGGCCTCGGATTATCAAACCGTATCTACATCATGTAGATTTCAAAAAATCATCCAATGAAATATGGGAAGCATTGAATCAATTATTTGGATAAAAACTGACAATGCAGAGATAAATATGAAGCAGAAATTATATGGGTTGAAAATGGAAGAAGGAGGAGATATTATATCTCATATCAGCAAGAAGTTCCGCTCTCTAATGGCCCAACTGGATGGCATTAATGAAAAGGTGAAACCCAATGATGCAAAGGCCATATTACTAAATAGCATGCCTAAAAGTATGTCCAATATGGTGTTTACTTTAAGTAAACTAAATCCAAGCTTGGAGAGCATAATAGCAACGCTACTCGATACGGAAAGCAAAGATGATGAAGAAGAAGAAGCAGCATTAGCTAGTCAATCAAGTAATTCCTATAAAAGATCAAAACATATCAAAAACTATATATGTTTTTATTGTAGGAAGCCAGGACATGTTATTCTCAACTGCATGAAAAGAGAAAAAGATCTACTTGATGGAAAACTATCTGACAAGGCCATGGCTACTGAAGAAGATGATACTGAAGAACAAGACACAAATGCTAATACTGAAGGTTTTTCAAGCGATGAGGATTATCTTTTTTGAGTTGTTTGTGTTTTGTATCTACCCATGTCAACTCTAAGGGAGGGAATGTTGGGAAATTAGAGTTTCCATGGTAAATTAGTAATATACCATGAGGTAAATAAATGGGTAGTTTGTTATTTGTTTGTACGGTTTGGAGTGATTTGTGGGAGGATAAGGATAGGGATTAGATCCCATATATTGTGGATCAATATCTGTATAAATATCTCTCTCTAAAATAATAAAATTGTATTGTTTTGATTGACTAAATTCCCGACATAAATGTATGGTCTAGGTCATGATGATATGTGGGCCCCACCTAAAAATAGTATTTCCCAAAGAAGAAGGTTTTAGGACAAGGTTGTCTAAAGGAGTAGCATAGAAAATTTATGGTGCATGATGTTTGACAGGTTTTATTCATATCCATTGAGGATTGAGGACATGTTCATTCAAGTTCAAGATGTTTTGAGGTCCAAACAGGTTGACTGGTCAAAGGGCAGTTTTGGGGTCTCAAATAGTAAGGTCCAGTGTTTTGGCCATAACTTGAGATACGAGTGGAATTTGGAGGTGATTCAAATTATGTTGAAAATTATATTTAGATAGTATTATAGTTATATATTTCCTTCCTTATAATTAGGTGATGTGATAGGGTTTGAGTATATTATTTCAGCAAGTAGGTATTTGGCGATTCAAGACATGATTTGTTTTGGTGCAAGTTTGATGTTGTTTGAAGCATGAGATGGATTTGGTGATGCTTTTTATCTTATGGAGATTTAAGACATATGAATTTTTCATCCTGTGAATCCATTTGGATATCTTTAATCCATGTATTTTATTTTATGATCTAACATTTGGAAACAGATTTTTGGTAGGTTGATCTGGAAAAGTAAAATCTTGTTGTGGTTTTTATTGAAGGATATTTCTTGAATTATAAATTGATTAGAAAAGTTCTAAAAGTTCTTTAATTTATTTTTCATGTGACATTTTTTTATTAATTAAAAGTAATTCGGTGATAATATGAAGTTTTTAAGTGCATAAGGGTGAAGAAAACTATTGTTTTGAAGTTTGTAAAGCAAAATGGGCCCGTAAATGAAAAAATATGATTGTTTGATTAAATATGTGACCGTATTTTAATATTTTATGATTAAATATATGATTTTTCTATAAAATATGTGACCATATGTGTATTTTTTATGTAAGGCCATTTTTAAGAGTGGTGTCGATGGGGTTTTGAGCCATTTTTGGCATATGTAATGGGGTTTTAGCTAGGATGACCTATATCAGTCATATTTAACTATTTTAATTAAAGTTATGAATGTTATAGAGGTGTTTAGTTCTAATTAATCAAAGGAAAAAACCTCTCAAGGTTAGAAAGTTGGAGAAGCATATAGAAAGCAAAAATTTTATGCTTTTGTGAACTACAAGTGTATGCGAAGGTGAAGTGACCTAGGTGTATTTTTTTTTTTTAAGTGTTAGATCATGAATTAAGGATAATTATATTTTAATTCATATTGATAAAGATTATATAACATGAGAAAAAGGGTTAGATGATTTTTAGAGTGATTGAAGAGCTTGTTTTGTGACGATTGATCATCTAGAATTTGAGTGAAGAAGTGCGAGATGAATATTGGATATCCATTAGTTTTGGAAGAAGAAAATCAGATATATAAAAATATTAAGATGGTTGAGTGGGTGATTAATCATCTTGGGTAGTTGTAGCCTCCTTGTGGAGTTGGTGCTTAAAAACATTAGGGGTTGGTGCTCCTTTTAGGGTTGGTGCTCTCTAAAATCGGTGTCGGTGCATCACTAAATTCCAAAAATATAAATATAAGATAGTGTTTTAGTGGTTTTTATTACCCTATAGGGTTTCCCATTTATTTCTTGTGTTTTTATGGTGTTTCATTACTTTAATGGTTATATTATTTGATAATGGTTTATGGTGTGGACACTCTTAAAGTGGAATAAATTGTTATTGTGTTTGAATTCTTATGGTATTCTGAGTTTTAGATCTCAAGTTTGATTTAAAATTTTATGAGGACTGATTCACCCACCCTCTCAATCCATTTTTCTTCAAACAATTGTTGTAAGAGCTAGTCCTTTTGCAAAAAGTTTGAGTTCTTGAAAGGAATTCCTTGAAGTACAAAATGGCAAGAAACACCGTGATTGGAAATCCACCAATGTTTGACAGCGTGAATTATAGCTTCTCAAGAATGAGGATGAGGATTTTCATTTTGGCATCAGGGTTCAATTTTTGGGCGAAAGTTGAAAAAGTTGATGTCCATACTTCTAATCCTTCAAGTACTTGAAAAGAAAAGGATAATTATACCAATAACTCAAAGGATTTTTGTGTTATCTTGAGTGGACTTGGAGAATCTGAAATGGGTAAAGTGATGCATTATAAGAATTCAAAGGAGGAATGGGGAAAAATTCAAGTTCTCTTTGAAGGTGACTCAAACGAAAAATTGCAAAACTTCAAACTTTTAGAAATCAGTTTGAAAGCCTAAAAATGAATGATAATGAGTCAATTGTTGCATATTTACTTAGAGTTGATAAAATTGTGAATAACATGAAGGGTTTAGGTGATTAAGTGAAAGAATAATTTTTAGTACAAAAGTTTCTAAGGTCCTTGTCTTCTAAGTTTGATTCTAAGGTGTCTACTATAGAAGAAGAAAAAGATCTAACCACTTTGACATTAGATGACTTAACCGCTACTTTAACCGCCTATGAAATGAGGATAGGTGACTAAAAATCAGCCAAAGAATGATATTTCTTTCAAATCTGAAATGAAGAAAAAAGATAAAGAGGTAAATAAATTTGATACTACTCTAGATATCGAATATGAAGTACTCTTTGCTCTGTTCACTAGAAGAAATAAACAAGGTTCTAGTAAGTATAGAGGTAAAATCCCTCTCAAATAATTTAATTATGGAGAAGCGGGACATTTTGATATTAAGTGTCATCACAGGGGATCGAAAAGAAGATGATGATGTTGAATATCAAGAGGAAGAACCTAAGAAGAAGAACTATAAGTTTCACAAAGGTGAGACAAGTTTTAAGAATCCTAACTCTAAAAAGGAGAAAAGAAATTTTTACTCAAAAAAGATAATGATTTTTTAGATGCCATTAGTGGTGTATCAGATTCTAAATCTTAAATGAGTATGAAATAATAGGTAATGAAGCATCATTCATGACTAAAGAAGATATGAGAGCTTAGTGATTTTTATCCTCTATTAGGACATTTTATTTAAGGTTATAGTAACTATTTTGATAAGGAATGTGATGATGACATAAAAGATTATGAAATTTTCAAAAGGGATCTTTAAAAACTGAAAAAGAAAAAAAGAAAAAATACTATGTTGATTAAGGAAAATGAAAGTAAGTTTTATAAGATGGATGAGGAATATGTGATTGAGTCTACAAACCAAATTGAAGCAAACAAGGTGCTAGAACTAAAGGTGAAGTTTCTTGTCTCTAACTTACAGGATAAGGAGAAGTTGTGCACCAAATATGAACAAGATATAAATTTTTTGAGGGGTGAGTTGTTAGAAATTGGTAACAAGACTATGTCCTTGCGAAAATTTTAAAAGAGTGCTTAATATCTAGATGACCTACTTAGGAAACAAAGATTTCTAGATGATAGGACTTGTCTAGGCTTCAAAGAAGAATCTAAGGACAAAGAACATGAGAAAGAAGGTAGCGTTTCAAGAAAATAATTAGATAAACCTACTGTGAAAGAATAAAGGAAGGTGACTCCTATCAAGAAAAATTAAAGATCAAGGTACAATAGACATTCCCAAGATTCAATGTATGAATGAAATTTCAATGGCCACTGATTTACTTATAATGTTTTTGGTTACATATTTAAAGAGTGTAGAGTATATCCTAGAGATGATCATCCTTGGAGAGACAATAGGAGTGAGTTTTCTAAAATAATTGTATGTTATAATTGCAATTAACAAGGACACACTGCTAGGCATTGTTTGCATGATAGACCTAGTAAAATTGGAGGGCTAAAATTGAATAACTTAGTTGTTTTCTACTACTCTAATGAGATTTTTCATGTGAGAATAGTATGTTTTCATGCTTACTTAAGATAAAATAAAGTGAATCATAGGCCTAGATGGTGTGATAAAAATATCAAGGAGTGGAATGCAAGGCAATGACTCTAGAAGAACATGGGAGCCAAGAAAAGACAATAGTTCCCAATCAAGAGAAGTTAGAATTGAGAAGAGAATTTTAACAAAATATTTAGATCAGCAAAGGAAGATGAAGGAGTTTTGTAGGTGCCCAAGAAGGCTTGGGACCTCTTTAATACCTTCTTTTAGGTCTCCTTAGATCAAGTATACCTTCACTATGCTTCTTGAAGGTATACCACTTCAAATCAAGCATCTAAGTGAAGGGGAACAGTATGTGTCATTGTGTGCCATCACTATAAGGTCAAGTTATGTTAATATTTTCTCCTCATAGTCTTTTTTCCATTCCAAATAACTATTCTTGTGAAAAGGTATTGTAAATATTACATCTCCGAGTTGCGCTTGCAAGTTGTCTATTCATGAACTCTAAAGGGGTGTACTTCATATATGGTTTGTCTTCTATGTTATTGTGTTATATTTACTTGTTCTTACAAGAGCCTAAGGTCTCATTGGTCTTAAGTTACTTGTTCATGTCATTTGTATGCAAATATTGGTCTTGGTTCTATCTCTAGGTCTATAATACTCTTCGCTTTCATGTTTGAGTCATAAAGTGTTTATTTAAAACTATCAAGAAGTATAAGTGGCCTTGACATAAGTTTCATTGTTTCTTTCATGTGTGTGGAGTCACGATTATTGTCATAACATTGAAAATTTGAAAATGATAGTATTACATTTATATAAGACATGATATCGGTCCTTAGGACTCGCCTATGGTTCTTGTCTTGTAAGGTACCTTGAGCTTCTTTGTTGGAGATCCTTAGGCATATACAAAATGATTATGTGCTCTCAAGATGTTTTTGAAGATGATAAAGTGTCAACTTGATCAATGATTATGAAATAACGGTTCATTGTGACTCAAGCTACTTTAATATCAGGATTCTACAAGGAGAATGGAGTGCTACATGTATGTGATTTGGTTGTTCATGGTCAATATTCATTTGAAGAGGTGTCCTACATGATTACATATTTGGTTTCAAGGTGTGGTTTGTTATTATGGGAGAAAAGATGAAAATCATGAAAACAATGCCACCCCATTATCCTTGACTGGGTTTACATAGTCCCTAAAAATGATAGGTGGGGAAACTCACTTTTGGAGGTCAAATTGGAGGAGTTAGAAAATGTAATTTTGGGAAAATATTATATGTTCATGGGGCTAGAGGAGGTGCATAATTGGAGCCTCTTGTATGCATATATGTTTTGTTGTGTATGACAGATTTGGAGTGATCTTACAAAGTGCACCGTGATGATGGTTTAATTAACAAAACTCTACCTCATAATTTCGTCAAGATTATATATGGTAATCAAGATGTTGTAATAGTTCAAGAAGTGCTCAAATGGTGAATTATGCATTCCTTATGCTTATACATGGTTGAAATTAGGGTTCAATTTAGTTGTTCAATGGTTCATGCTAAATATTACATTCTACCATAGCAGAGTTGACTAAGTTAAAGTGTGAATGATGACTTCCTTCTCTATATATATGTTTATTAAGTTATTACATTTTTAAAATTCTTTAGATTTTGTTGAAGTTCATTGGTTTATCATCTCAAATGCTAAATTGGACTGTATGAGCCTAATGTTGCTCTCGGATGAAGATGATGATCTACAGGCTTCAAGTGGTCAAAGAAGGCAAAGTTAAGTTGTTTCAGTGGTATGAAGTGTTCTTCAAAGCTCAAATTTCATCCTAAAAGGTATGTGCACTCTTCAAATTTTTTGGTTTGCATATGGTGGGTATTCTAAGATGGCATGTGCTTGAGAGGGCATTTATTTGTTCCATGAAGAAAAATGGCCACCTATAGGTGTAGGGGAAGAGTTGAATAAGTCATAGAGGTATGAAGAGTGCTCCAAGGCTTATTCTCATGTAGAAAGGTATGGACTATTCATCTTCTTATTTCTTACAAGTGTTGGTATAAAATGTGTAAGAAGAAGGTCATAGTACTTGATGAGGCTTGAAAACTTGCATTTAGCTCAAAATAGCACTCTATAAGCCTGTAGATGCTTGTTTTTGTATGAAATCATTAGGTATAAAGTCATTATATGTGTTCTCAGTACTCTGCATGGTATTTTAATAATGGATGCATGTGAAGTAGCTCATTCAAGGGTAAATTTATCTAATTTGGGACAAGTAGATGGTTCTTGATCTCATACGAAAGAAGAGACATTGCTACAACCCAGAGACAATGATTTAACTGGTATAGTGGTGTATGTTTCCTATTAATAATATTTGGTGCATAATCTATCCTTCTATAACACATGGTGTAGGTGTTTGAGGTCCATAAAGTCATTCTTATTTCTTTCTAGATGAATATTTTATACTGATGTGTTGCATATAGTCTTCTATCTATGATGAAGTATTGTTATAACAAGAAATTGTTGCTTAAGGTATGTGTTATCCAATCCCCCCTAGAAAATTGGATAACATGGAGTAACAAGTGAAAAGCACTAGTTAGGGCATCTAACGATGAAGCTGAGGTTCTAAATGGTTTCAATGGTTTCAGGAAAAATGTAGGTGATATTTAGAGTTTTAAAATTAAATGAGGAATTTTTCCTCTTCTTAGTATTGAAAAGACTCATATTTTCTTAATGATGAAAATCAGGCCGCACAGGGACCACATCGACCAAACATGGCAAAGGGTGTGAAAATTCAAAAACAACGTTCTGGGTATCTCAATATCATCCCTCAAATTCTCTGTCTTGAATAAATTTAAAAACTCCCAAGTTTTGTCATTTCAAGAAAAATAGCTTAATACTCGACCACTAGACTAGAACAAGCTTGTCGAATAGCTCGGTAAGCCATTATGATTGTGATGCAAAACTCATCGAGATGAGATCTTTGGAGAGCTCATTGATTCGAGAGGTCAATGCATTAGGTGAACAATGAGCTGAGCTTGTGCATTTGAGATCCAAGCTCGAATAGCTTGGGAGATCAAACCAAATATACGGGATGTTCGCAACGTTAGTGGATAACTCAAGTTGACAAAGAGGAATGGTGAGATAGGTTGGCGGTTGAAAAAGCCCAGAGCAGGTCAAGGGTCCATGAATTCAAAGAGATGGTGGTTCAACATGAGTGTCGATGGTTGAAAGGATAAGCTCGAAGGCATGGAGCATCTTGATGATGAGCCATGGTGTTAGAGGAATGTATGGTGGAAATGAGCCGTGAAAGCTCGAGCATGGAATAGAGACGGGTTGTCTATCGATCTAATTAATGGGTCACCGAGTTAAGATGGTGAGCCCGTAGGAGTAAAAATATTAGCCATGGCACAATCTCAATGCATGGCCTTGATGGGAAAGATGGATGGCATGAAAATTTGATGGGGTGGGGAGTGAAAGGAAATTGAGAAGGCTCCACAATGGAACTGGATGGCATCAAGATTATGAGGAATCTTTGAGAGCCGTGAGAAGAAATGAATAAAAGTTCATAGAAGCTCGGGGAACCGAGCCATGAAACCGTACGCGAAGGAAAGGAGGAACTCATATATTCAAATTGACATGATGAAGAAAGAAATAGAGGGGTGGTTGGCTAAAGTTTGAGTTGTGAAGAGAAGTTTTTGTGAACTCATGAGGCAATACTATGGTGTGGGGTAAATCAACTCACCGAGGTGAGTTGGATATTGTCCACAATGTTTATAGGTCGAATGGATTAAGAGAACATTGACGATTGCGGACGCAATAGGTCAAGGGGATTAAGGATCATTGGTGAACAAAATATTGGCACAATGAAGAGAAGGGTGCTTGAAACGTTAAAGGCGGGGTCCCTGCGAAGAAAGGTAGGAGGAATTCCAAGGACTCGACATATGACAAATGTCCAATATAAATCCATGAAATATGGCGAATAGGCCGACCACCTCGAAACCACAATGTGACTTACTCTTGCAATTAATAGAGCTCGGTGAAAAGAAAGAGGTAATACCAGAGCACAACGAACGGTGGGAAGCTCAACAAAAGTTCCATTTTGAAATCATTCAACGGCATAGATTTAGCCATTTTCATAGATGAATGGCATCTGATTAAACTTTAGGAAGCATGGTTTAGGGAATTCATATTTTGCACTAAGACAAATTAACAAAGTGCCTACAAAATGGATAAAAGATATGAAAACTCCGAACTATGAATTTTGGATTTCGAGAGGTCATGCATTTCGTAATCAGCAGTGAGTTGGATGAAAATAGAGCTCAAAACCTGAAGTTTGGATTTCAGCGATTCGAATTTTAGAAAATTTTGTGGCTTGACACGTGAATGATTCAAGCATTTGAGGGGGAATACTTTGAAGCTTGAAGTCATAAATTGTGCCGGGACTTCAACGTTTCATAATTTTTTATTTCTTGTGGAAATGAATAGTGACATCAACCTCCAAACTAAGAACATCGAGAAAATATAAACTAAAAAAATACCTTCCAAATCGTCATGTGCAAGGCATGTATGTCGAGTCGCGGGAAAGGTGGTAGAAGTTGCATCAATGTTGGTAAGCTCTAAACTTGATTCAATTGACGTGTTGTTGTGGTATTCGAAGGTAGTTTGGTAGTTGGTCCAAAATTCCAAAAGCATTGCAATGTGTGGAAGATTGAAGTAGTTTTGGGAGCTCGACGTCCAATTCGGGGGGCTACATGGATGCGGTTGGAGGAGAAACCAACGAATGGTGAGCTTTCCTTAACATGCCAAAATTGAAGAATTTTTTGGGCTTGCCAATCCATGGACCAAAGAAGAAGGAATGTTTTTAGGGAATTCCTTGGATGCACAATTTGATGGCAATAAGAACCCAACTCACTTAGGAGGCCTAACAAAATAAGAAACATCGTAGAATAGGAAGCTGCCACCATATTTTCAATAATGCATCACAGAGAGCGGTTTTGGGGTGTCATGTATAAGTAGGAGAAAATACAGGAGCTTATCATAAGCCCCAAAAAAGAAACCAAAGAGCCCAATCAGATTTTGGAAAATGTCAATGAATGCACGCCAAACAATATGAATCATAGGGTTCGGTAGTGGGAGATAGTTTGTTCAAAAGATGTCGAAGGGAGTGGAAATAATGGCTTGGGTGCCAATGTAATAAGGCATCACAAATATTAAAATTCCGAAGGGCTCGGGGTTGAGCACAACACCAAGGAGGATGCCGGATCCAATGATGAACACATGAGGCTTGATCCATTGAAGAAAGGAGTCAATGAGGAAATGTTAAGGATAGGTTTTTGAACTCTCATGAAAAAGGAAATAGTTCACTGATCCATTTTGGGGCTCACACGAGCAAGTCACTCACAAACATTGTGTAGGCTAAGTACCCAAAACCCCCTATTAAAAGGCGCCATATCTTGAGCTCTGGTGCTCCAAATCTCGCAAGGATACTTGTCAATAGAGATATGAGAAAAGGCCCAACATAATGAAATCATGAAAAATGGTTTTTTTGGAGGTTTTATAAACCTTGAAATTACATAGACCGTAAATTCGGAAATGACATAACTTTCACCCCGAATTTTTGTTTTACACAAAAAATTAGTTATGGAAATCATGAAGATAATCTCTACAAGATGGAATTCATTAATTTTGGGATTTTGGAGGTTCTTGAACTCTAAATTTTGTGAACATTCTACAAAGTCGGGGGGTAGGTTAGAGCCATCAATGATAGTTTGGTCATGCTTCCATCCTGCACAAGGAAAATTAATGAAGGTATGGGCTCTACTGAATTTCCCAACACTTTTAAAGAGGTAATGATGGGTTTTGGTGGGTGATTCAAGGAAAAAATTCAATTTTCTCGTCCCTCTCACTAAAAAATTCTTCCTATAAATGTAAAAGGGTTACAATGTGCAAAGGGTTGGTCATTTTTTCCTCCCATGCACCCCTATTCTTTTGGGGCATTAGACATTCCTCCCAAACTATGTGATGGGCTTCATGCCTTCCTCTCATCTGCAATGTATTGTGTATATACTCGAGTAATGAAGTCATGATCTATGCTAATTTCTCTAGTCTCGCATGGTTTTGATTATGCTTTCTTACCTTTCATTGTTAAGCACATGGTTGTGTATATTCAATGTTAATTACAAGGTTATTTGGTTGTGCTTATTCGAGAATGGTGATTGTATACATGGTGGTCTATTGTACTAATGTTTACCCTCTCTATGGTGTATTACATGTGATCTAGTCGGTGGTGTCAAACCTCCCTTTTTAGATTCATTTCTTTCAATGTTTTACGAGCAAGGAAAATGGTTACCACTCATTTTCCAGTATCACCACTCTTAGTGCAGCTTTCCATTTCATGCATCTATCTCCTGTCCCCTTGGAAGCATTAGATTAGGGTTAGTCAGTAGTTTTAACTGTATTAGGAGTATTTTGTGGCGGTAAGTTTAGTAGTAGGAACCAGCCTTCTCTGGAGAGCTATCCCATTTTACATTGTCCCACACTTAGGATATCTCAATGTTATGCAATCACACCGAATGTGCCATCAACAATTGGATCATTCAAGAAGTAATGTGATTTTAATATAATAGTTTTGGCACGCTGTGTGGGACAATTCTAAAAGTGAAAGTTTTTCATTTTTAACAAATTTGTACTGCATATCTAAGCCACTCTAAACTCAAGTTAGA
This sequence comes from Taxus wallichiana var. yunnanensis, assembly GCA_018340775.1. Lineage (NCBI taxonomy): Eukaryota > Viridiplantae > Streptophyta > Pinopsida > Cupressales > Taxaceae > Taxus > Taxus wallichiana. The sequence goes on along the minus strand of CM031241.1, from coordinate 427,875,558 downwards.
AGAAAGGAAATTTAAAAAGGTTTCCTTGCGAGTTCGGAGTTTGGAAGTTGAAAATGTTTGATTTTCGAGGTTTTTGCTACATGGTCAAGGTCGAAATCACATTTAGAAGGCTTAAGATGTGTAAAAGGGCTCAATTTCATAGATAATAGATCGGGCGTTAAACTTCATAAGGGTATCCTTACAATTTAATTTTAAGAATTTCAAGACTTTTTAAGTTTTAGGATTTCAATTTTCGGACTTCTAAAATTTCAAACCTTTTGCAATTTTGGAAGTCGGACATTTCAGATTTCGGAGATTGTTTAATTTTGGACATTTTGGGTGTTGATAAATTCCATGTTTTGCAATTCGACTTTCATAGGTTGTTGCAATTTCGTGATTCGAGTTTTCCTACTTTAGAATTTAGGGTCTATGGCATTTAGGATTTTGAGGTTTTCAAGTAGATCCAGTTCCAAAGTTTCAGGATTTCAGAGATCATAGGAAGCTCAACTAGTTCAACCCCCATAACATTTTTTTGTGCCCTTCAAGTTGTGCATTTAGGTGTCCATTCTCATTTCATCAAGTTTGTTGTCATCTTGCCGAATAATTTCCTTTGGAGGCACGAGTAATCACAACCGAAACTCTATTTGGTAAAAACTAATATATTTGTCTAGCATACTTTCCATTTCTTCTCTATCCATTTCTATCCATTTTTCATTTCCATATCTTTCACTTATTCCATTCTATGAAGTCATGCAATCATGGCTTCATTCCCATAATAGAACTCACATTTGCAGCAATAGTAATTTCAGTCAAACCTACCTCCACATTTGTGTCATATATTTTCGGAGGTCATTAACAACCTCCAGAACCATACTATGATAAAAATCAATAGTATACATGTTCCCATGGATAAAAAATGAACAATTTTGGTTATTCATAAGATTATTTAGGGTTTTTAGGATCGAGGGTACTCATAATATGGAGGATACCCTACACTCGAAGATATTTAGTTATAGCTGAAAATGTAATAATTGGAGTACTTTTTTTTGTGTAAAATGGTCATGTGACTCATATAAAAGCATATAAGATTTGTTTTAGGACCCCTTGTCCATGTGCAGTCCCATTCCAAACTACTACAACCTATAGGATAAGCTTGACTTTATTTTTGAGATGTTTCCAAGACTCACAAAGTGGATCCAAGAGATAGGAGATTTTTAGACAATGATAGTCAATCCTATCAATGGGAAACCCTTGCATTTCCATCCCACAATACTCTCTCCACTCCCCAATTCACACCATCTCATCCGGAGCTTTCAATTCCAAATTTCACATCTTCTACTCCTATTGTGAAACCAACTTCTCCATCTTCCACTCTCCCATCTCATGTAAAATTTTCCACCCCTTTTCCCCCTAAGCACAAGTCCCCTCAATAAGAAACCGTACATCCTCTCCCACCAGAAAAAAGAAAAAATCGGTGGAGATCCCACCTACCACTCCTCTTGCATTCTCGAGTCCATGTTTGGAAGAGATCCAAAAATAAGTCTAGAAGAGTAGCAAAGGGAGGAGCCTTATAGGGAAGAAATGGTTCAATTTTTGAAGATTTGGGTTCTTAAGCTTGGAATTGAGAAGATTACCTTAATGGTTAAGCCTACACATGAGTTTGGGGCTTAGTCACGGGTGGTGAAGGATGATTCAGTTGTAAGCGGTTGGAGAGTGAGAAAATGTTGAAGATTATCAGCAATAAGAGTGTTTGGAATGCAATGTTCACGAGGGAACTTTTTGTTAGGTAATTTTGATCAAACACAAGTTATAAAATTGGCAAGGGAAGAGGAAATAGCAGCTCCAAATCCAATAGAAGAAGATCTTTATGCCATGAACGAAGATTGATTAAATTTGGAGGCTTCAAACATAGTGCAGTTATTCAACAAACCACAAATATTCCTCCCACTTCACTCCCTCCAAGTTTTGATGATGAAGTGAATTTTGAACTCTCTAAATTTATGTTTAAGGATAAAGGGAACCATGGTGAGAAATTTCAGGATCCAAATAACAATATGGGAAGGTTGAGCTAACAAAACTAGACAATGCGTAGAAAGATTATCTGTCGGATTTGGAAAATTTATTTGATGGAGAGGAGCATGCAGAAATCACAAAATTTTCTTCTCCATCATCTATATTTCAAGCACAAGAGCCTATTTCCAAGGAGGAGAAGCTTCCCTGTGAGTGGAAAGGAGAAACCTCTTGCATTAAAACATCAATAATTTCATTGGAGGTCAGCAACAAAATCTAAGGACCTCCATGATAAAAGGAGTTACACATCTCCAATGAGGGAAAATAGCATGAGGACATCATCATTTCTATACCATATTCCACTCAAAAGGGATATCAATTGTCTATAGATGTGAAAAGAGAAAAGAATTCAATTACAGAGCAGTCACCTTTTCAAGGAAAGTCTCGCATTAGGATTTTTCTATCCATATTAAAACTTAGAGTAGTGGGCATATTCAACACGCCAAAGTATGTCTTATCAGGTATCTAGCTTCACTAGAACTAGAACCAAGGTTTCCAAAACTGGTGATGTTCACTCCTAAAGATGAGGATGAGTCTCACAATGCCAGGATTGACTACATCGATACAACATCTATAGTAGCCCCATATAGGTCATTCAGGGGAATATTGATATCGTGCGTAGTTGATACCTTGTTGACATGGGTGGGAAGTTTTTGCTATGATAGTTTTTCATTCACAATCACAACCATGTTTAGTGTCAAATCATCACCATGGCTTCCATTCTTGGAAAAAGGAAGTTACTTTGCACTAGAAGTGTGAGGATTTGTTTGAAATCTTCTCTTCTTCCGGTTAGTGTAGGGTAGGAGTAGGATTTTTTTCAGCATCACAAGTGTTTAGGCACACTCTACATGTATACATAGGCATGTATGATCTTTTATTTTGTATATAGTTTTTGTTTCGTATTGCTTCAACATAGTACATGATGTTTTAAAGGCCTCCCACATGAAGATAAGTTCGGACTTGTGGAAAATAGTTGTAGATTTAAAGAAAAAAATAAAGCAAAGAAACTAAAATAAAGATTAAGGATATGTTTTACTAAGTTTTCATTATTCAAGTCCTTCAAGATCAATCCCAGTGAACTTCTAAGTACCACCTCCTAACCAAAAATGGCTTTCAGCAACATGTCGCAAGTGGAACTTTCAGAAGGAAAGAAAGATAAAAATTAATAGACTTCCAAGATGTAATAACTTAGAGAATGTTTTGTTGAAAACTCTCCCAAGAAATCATCAATTGTCGTGTGCTTCATACATTATAGGATCAGGTTTCAAGATAGGTTTAGAAGTCCATTGCAGTCTCGTCGTTCAAGGTTGCAAAGAGGAACAAGTGAAATTCCTAGGTTTAGACAATTTTCTACTCTCACAAATTTGAACTTCGAGATCTTATTATGACAAATGAGCATGTGAGCAGTAGAACAAGTTCAGGGTCAGCGTTTTAAGCGGTTTTGATGGAAATTCACAAGGTTCGAATCAGTTACAGGAAATCAGTTGTGACTCTGTTCCCAATCGATACTACAAGGGTACTAGACACAAGAATCTATTAGGCAGATGCCCCCATGTGTCGCCAAACTGTTATCTAATTTGCCACCATGGAAAAATATGACAACATGGAGTAACAAGAACAAAACACCAGGCAGGGCATCTAACGATGAAGCTAAGCTTGCAGATGGTTTCTAGGGTTTCAGGAATAATGTTGGTGATCTTGGGAGTGATCAAATAGAACAAGGAATTTTTCCTCTTCTTGGTCTTGATAACACTCAGATTTTCTTAATGATGAAAGCCAGGCCCCGCGCACCCACATCCGGCCAAACAGGGCGAAGGGTGGAAAAGGTGAAAAATGAATTTCATAGTATCTCAATACCCTCCCTCAACGTTCTGTCTTGAATAAATTAAAATTATCCCAAGTTTTGTTTGTTCGAAGCAGAAGATCCGAATATTCGACCACTGGACTAGAACGGGCTCGCCGAATATCTCAATAATCCATTATGATCGAAATCCGAAAGTCAACAAGCTGAGCTCTTTGGAGAGCTCGGCGATTCGGAGGTCAATGCATTAGGTGAACAACAAACTCAGCTCACACATTGGACAACCAAGCTTGAAAGGCTCGGGTGAGCCAAGTTCCAACCAAACATTTGAGGATGTTTGCAGTATTAGTGGATAGGTCAGGTCGAAAAAGAGGAATGGTGAGAAAGGCCGGCTGTTGAACGAGCCCACAGGAGTTTGGAGGTCCACGAATTCAAAGAGATGGTGGTTCGGCGTGAGTGTCGATGGTGCAAAGGATAAGCTTGAGGGCATTGAGCGGCTCAATGATGAGCCATGGAGTCATAGGAATCTACGGTGGAAATGACCTAGGGAAAGCTCGAACATGGAATGCAGACGGGTCGGATCTCAGTAAGCAAGTCGCGGGTCAGTGAGTTGGGATAGTGAGCATGCAGGGAGTGAAACGCTGAGCCATTGCAGAAGTGTAATGCATGGCAGCGGGGAGTGTCGAAGGAAATCAAGCAGGCTCCACAATGGAATCCGGATGGCGTCGAGACAATGAGGGCTCTCCAAGAGCCATGAGGAGAAATGAATTAAAGCTCACAGAATTTCGGTGGAACAGAGCCATGAAACCGACACGCGAAGGAAAGAAGTAACTCCTACATTCAAATCGGCACGATGAACTAAGAAACGGCGGGGTCGTCGGCTAAAAGTCCGGCTGTGTATAGAAGTTGGTGTGGGATCGTGAGGCAGTACCGTGGTATGGGGAGAATTAACTCGCCCAGGCGCATTGGAGGTTGTCCACAGTCTGTGTAGGCCGAATGGATTGAGCGAACATCGACGAGTGTAGACGAATGGCTCAATGGGGTTTCGGGATCGTTCGTAAACGAAATCTTGGTGTAACGAGGAGTTCGGAATTTCGAAGCACAAAATCCGAAATTCGTACTCCAGGACTTTGGAATTTTGTACTTTTTCGTTTCTCGGGGCAATGAATAGTGACATTGACCTCCGAAGTAATAACATCGATAAATATGAACTAAAAGAAAACTTCCCGAGTCTTTGTGGCAAGGCACGTATGCCGAGTCGCGGGAAAGGTGTTGGAAGTTGCGTCCGAGTTGGTAGGGTCGAAAATCAAGCCGGTTAACGTGCCGTCGTGGTATACGAAGGGAGTTCGGCGGTTGATCCAAAATGCCCGAAGCAGTGTAATGTGTGGAACATTGAAGCATTTTTGGGAGCTCAGTTTTCAACTAGGGGGCGTGTGGACGCAACTCAGAGGAGAAACCAACGAATGGTAAGCTCGCCTTAAACATGCAAAGGTTGAAGAATTTTTGGGGCTCACCGACCCGTAGACCAGTGTAAGAAGGATTGTTTTCGGGGAATTCCATAGTCTATAGATGCACAGTTTGACGCAAGTAAGAACCCAACTCGTCTCAATTGGCCCGAACAAACAAGAAACATAGTAAAATGCGAAGCCGAGCCAATAAGGTTTTCAATAATGCAACATGGGAGAGCGGTTTCGGGGTGTCATGTAGAGTTCGAAGAAAATACAAGGAGTTTGCCATAAGCCTGAAATAAGAAAACAAAGAGCCAAACAGGTGGTCGGAAAACATTAATGAATGCCTGCGAAATAGTATGAAGCATAGGGTTTGGTAGTGGGATATATTTATTTCAAGAGCTCACGAAGCGAGTGGAAACAATGGCTCGGGTTCCAATGTAATGAGCCAGCGTGGGGATTATAATTCCGAAGAGCTCGGGGTTGAGCCAAAAACCAAGGAGGATGGCAGATTTAGATATGAATACGCGAGGCTCGATCCATTGAAGAATGGAGTCGATGAGGAAATGGTAATGATAGGTTTTTGGTGCTCACCTGAAAAAAGGAAACAGCTCGTAGAGAAATTTCGGGTCTCGGCGAGCAACTCGCTCACAAACATTGTGTGGACTAAGTTCCCAAAACCACCCTAACTCAAGGAATCATATCTTGACCTTTGGTGCTCAAAATCTCGAAAGGAGATAGTCAATAAAGAGTTGAGAAAAGGTTCGACATAATGAAATCATGAAAATTTGATTTTTCGAGAGGTTTTCTAATCCCCAAAATTATAGAGATGCCAAAGTTCAAAATGGTATAACTTTCACCCCGAATGTCAATTTTGGAAAAAAATCCAATCATCGAATTGTGAAGAGAAGCTCTGTAACATGGAATCATCAATTTCGGGATTTCGGAGGTTCTTGACCTCTAAAATTCGTGACTAGTCTACAATGTCAAGGGGAACGTGAGAGCCATCAATGACAGTATGGGACTTATTCTTTACCACACAAGGAAAAATAAGTAAGGTATGGTCTTTGCTAGCTTTCCCATCACTCTTGCAGAGAGGAAGTGATGTGTTTTGGTGGGTGATTCAAGAAAGAAATCCAATTTTCTCCTCCCTCTCACTAAATGTAAAGGTCCTACATTTTGCGAAGGGTATGTCATTTTCTCCCCCCATGCACCCGTATTCTTTTGGGGCTTTACCCCTTCCTCCAAAACATTGTAATGGGCTTGTTATCACCGAATGACAGTACCCTTATGTTTATACAAGTGCATATACTTGAACTCACGGTGTGATTGGATAACATGGGTACTATCTCCAAGTTGTGGGACTTGCTACTTGAGATAGACCTCCAGAGAAAGTTGGTTCTTGCTCCTAAACTACCTGCCACAATCTACTCTAATGCAAGGGGAAACTAACTATTCTAATCTAAATTTCCAAGGGACCAGGGAGAGAATGCATAAAATGAAAGCCTACACTAAAGCGGTGATACACCAGAAAAGGAGGGTGTGAGAGTAGTTCTCCAAATGTGTGAAATACAGAAGCAAAGTGCACACTAGAAGAGGTGATGACAGTTCTCCATAATCTAGCAAAATGCATTCACAACGATATTCTAAGCATACACAATGATAATGGATCCCTGCAAGAACATAATAATAGACACAATATTCTTGTAGAAAGATTAAAGGGGCAAGAAGAATGCAAGAAACACAAAGAAGGAAGATATATCCACAAACCGATATTTTATTGCTTCATGATATATGCACAGTTCAATCTATTACAGGATACGGGCTTGATCACCATGCAAGGAGTCCACTACAAGGGCCTGCAGCACATTGGCTTCACAAAGAAATTTTGACAGAGCTTTGCTATCTGAAAACTCTCCCGCTTTACAATGAGCCCAACACTCCAATTTATAGAAAAATGAGAAGGGAAAGAGAAGGGAAAATGGAAATCCCGAAATCTGTCCTTCAACCACTTGTAAGAGGCATTAAATGGAGTAAAATGATTATATATTACTTGTAAAAGGCTCCCCATACTATCCCATGTGCTTTGCGAGAAAAGAATGATGACCATGCCTCTTAATTGCACTCCCAACCACCAAATGAAACACTGTTATGAACTCGGCCACGTTTTATAAAAAATATCCACCAATTTCTCATCAAATCTAGAATTTCTTGATTTTTTTGCATCGGGATCGGAGCCATGATTCCAACGGTACCAATTTTGTGTGATTTCGTTGAGAAATGCAAAAGTTATGGCCTTCTGAGTGCGGGCAGATATTTTGGGTCTAGCAGGCGTTTTGTCATTTGTGAATGAGCATTAATTGGATGGAGCCGAATATATTTCTCTTAATTAAATATATCTACCCTTGTTAAAAATAAGAAATCCAGGATGTCGTGCTCGTTCTAGAAAGTCCAACATAAAGCTCGGAGTCAAAAGTTATGGCCGTTCGAAGTTTCACGGGTCAAACGTTGACTTTTCTTCCTCGGCCATTGTCATTGCTTGACTTTTCGCGTCCCTCGCATCCCGCGCGTACTTTTATCCCAGATGTCTCAGATGAAAATCTCCTGCCTCTCCCGATTCGAGCTTCCTTGTCCCTCTTTGCGGTGAAGACACGTGGCGAGATTCCATTCGCTCTCGGCTCTTTCGGCTTTTCGCGTCCCTGCATACTTTTGGCCCGGAGATGTCCCAAACTGCCTTGGACGAAAGTCTCATGTTTCGGCTGAATCGGCTAGTTCGCATCCTCCACGTACTTTTGTCCCAGATGTCCCAAACTTGACAATTTTTTCTCTTGGCCGGTTCGGATTTTCGCGTCCCTCATGTCCCGCGCGTACCTTTGGCCCGGATGTCCCAAACTACGCGAAAACAACACTTAGTCAATTTTTTCCACTTTTCGGCCGGTTCACCTTTTCGCGTCCCACGCATCCCGACGTCCCAATTGTCCCAAGTCTTTGCGCGATGACACAGCGGCTTTTCGCCACCGGTCGTGGTCCTGTGTCCCAACCCCCAAGGACCGCCTTTAGACAAGACTTAGCCGATTTTCTCTATATTTTGGCACCAAGCTTGGCTTTTGCAATTTTTTCACATTTTTAAAACTTGTTGGGTTTTCTTCTTGGACAGGAGAGTTAGAAAGAAGCCGAGGGGACCCCAGAAACACAATTTTTTTCCTTGAATCAATATAATTGCTTGGGACTAAAGAATTTGATGCATGTTATCAAAATTACCTTGAGGGGTGAATTTTGGATAACAATTTTGGCGACTCAGCGGGGTCATCTGCCTGCTAGATGAAGAACGGCCAGCTACTTGTAGCAATCCATTGGGCATGGAGTCTGTTTGATAACCTCTCAGCTGATCTGAAATTTGAAAACCTGTGTCCTTGAGCCATTGAAACATTCGTTGAGCTGGTTTTCCTGTGGCTGCAATTCTTTTCCAGGAGCTTGATGAACTACAAACATGCACATACTAGAAGCAATAGGACATGTGCACAAGCACTTAGGGAAATAAAAACTACTCTAACAATAGTACAATGTGCATAAGCACTTAGAGGAATGGAAATTCTAAATTAATATTTACAAGGGTGAAAATCTATCTTTCTAGTAGCAACGTTTGAGATAGATCCCATTGACCGGAATCTGTAATTCTTCACCATCCAACTTAGCCAGTCGGAAGGCATTGCTACCTTTGCATTCAATGATCATGTACGGGCCACTCCAGATGGCATCAAACTTGGAATGCTTTCCCGGCTTTGCACGATCTGCATCCCATTTCAACACTAGATCTCCAATTTGGAAGGTTCTAGCCTTGGCTTTCCTATCAAAAGTCTTCTTGATCAAGGCTTGATCCTTCTCTATTGCCTAGGCTGCATGCTCTCTAATTTCTTGGAGCTCCATTAATTCTGCATATCTAACCTCCATGGGTTCAAACTCAGCCAGTTCAATCGTTTCATGAGTTCCAATGCTGGCAACTCAAGTGATATAGGTAGAACTGCTTCTTTCCCATACACAAGCTTGTATGGAGAGCTTCCTGTAGACCTCTTGGGTGTGATCCTATCAGCCCATAGGGCTGATTTGAGCTTTGCGTGCCAAGTTCTTTGATTTTCATCTAGAGTCCTTCTGATGATTCTTAGTAGGTTCTTGTTTGTAGACTCGGCTTGGCCATTACCTTGAGGGTAATAGTTTGATGAAGTGTTGAGATACACACAATTCTTGACAGCCCATTCAGTGATCTTTGTGCCAAGGAATGCCAACGCATTGTCTGATATGATAGTGGCAGGGGCACCAAACCTCGTGACTATTCCTTCATAGAAATCTAAGATATTATATTCATTTTCCTCCTTGAGTGCCACTGCTTGACCACTTGGTGAAATAATCCGTTGCTTTGTAAGTATCCACTTGTGGCCTTGACTTGAATTGGGATTGATAACCCCAATGAAGTCCAATCCCCATTGCATGAATGGCTGATTTACTGAAATTGGACAAAGGGGCAAAGTCTTACTAACCTCTCTTTCCCTGTGAAGAATGCACATTTCTTGCATTTTATGACCCATGAGTAACAATCATTGAACACAGTAGGCCAATAGTAACCAGCTTTCATTATTTTGAGAGCTGTCACTCATGGAGCAAAGTGGCCTCCTGCTTCCCCGTCATGGAACTTGTGTAAGATCTTCTCAACTTGACCTGTTCCAATGCATCTTAATAGAACACCATTGATGTCCTTCTTGAACAAGATACCATTAATGAGTACATACGGGATAGCTTGTAATCTAAAGTATCTCCTCTTTGCCTTGCTCACTTCTGGAGGGCACAAGCCTGTTTGGAGGTAATGCACAAGGTCTTGAGTCCAACATGGAATGGGTGCATCATCAATCGGTTGTTCTTGATCATTCTGTAGTAGTAGGATAGCATCCTCTTCACTTTCTGACCCGTCTGGTTGTTTGGAAGCGAGCTGCTCACACAAGCCTTTGCCACGAACTAGCTTGGTCACTTTGATTTCAATATCATATTCCATCACCCGAGTGATCTAACCTGCTCTCTTCTCATTTAAATCCTTGTTTAGGAGGAAGTCCTTGACACTAGCATGAGACACCAGCAGTTGAATCTTATTGTTTGAGACCAAATGTCTGAACTTCTTCAAGCTCTTGATGATAGCAAGGACATGATTTTCGATGAAATAATACTTTATTTTGTAATCTTCCAAGGTTTTACTGAAGAATGCTATGGGCTGTTCTGAACCTTCTCTATTCAGCTGTGTCAAGATAGCTAAGATTGTATCTGATCCTCCAAATGCATACAACATGATGTCCTTTGAAAAGTCTGGGTTGATAAGAGTTGGAGCTTGTGATATTGCATGCTTGATGTTTTCAAAACTCTCTTTTCCTTCTGCTATCCATTTGAATGCCGACTCTTCTTCAAAATTATGGTTAAAGGCTTCACAAGAGTGGCAAAATTAGGCACAAATCTGCGGACAAAGTTTATCCTTCCTAAGAAGCTTTGAAGATATTTCTTGTGGTGTGGCAATGGGAGTGTTCGGATGGCTTCAACCCTTTCAGGATCAATTGTTAGCCCTTCCCTAGAGACAATGTGACCCAACAATTTGCCCTCATGTGCCAAGAATATACATTTCTTTGGATTCAACGACACTCAAACCTTCTACACCTCTGAAACACTTGTCTGAGGTGAAAGAGATGGTCTGTTGCATTCTTTGAGAAGACAATGATATCATCTAGGTATACCAGCACTATCTTGTTGATCAAGCCTTTGAACGCCATATCCATAGCTCATTGGAATGTTGCTTTGGCATTTGACAGTCCAAATGGCATCTTCTTGTAAGCATACGTGCCCCATTTTGTAGTGAAGGCCGTCTTGAATTGATCTTCTTCTTTCACCATTATCTGATTATAGCCTGAATATCCATCTAGCAATGAAAACCTTTCTGAACCAGCTACAACCTGCAATATTTGTTCCATTGATGGAAGTGGATAATGATCTTTGAGTGATGCTCTATTTAGATCGCAAAAGTCCACACACAATCTTATTTCTCCATTTCTCTTTCTTACCGGCACCAAGTTTGCAACCCAACTTGAGTGTTTGATGGGGAAGATGATACTGGCCTCAATGAGCTTGCTTAACTCTTTTCTCATGAGAGGTTCGATATGAGGATTTACTGGCCTTTGCTTTTGCCTAACAGGCTTGGATTCCGATCCAACTCAATAGTATGTTGTGCCAAATTTGGGTTGAAACCTCTTAAATCTTTGTAAGTCCAAGCAAAGACATCTGGGAACTCTTGACAAAGCTGAACAAAATCATATTTCTCTTGTGGAGTACTTACTTTGCCAATTTGCAATGTCTTGCCTTCATCTACTAAAATAGGTTATGAATCTTCACCCTTTACTTGAATGTCCACTTTCTCCTTCCGAACCGATCATTTGGGTTGAAGATTGACTCCAAGGTTATGAGGCATTTTGGTAATTTGTTAGTTCTCAGCTGCACCACTTGGTCACCATACTACTGCTCCAGCTTGTCTTGATTCTTGGCGGAGAACTTAGCTTCTTCTTGTAGGAAATTAACAATTTGCTGATCATTCTCGAAGACTTGCCAACTTGAATTGTTATCCGAATAGCTAGCCTCATTGATATTTTCTACAACGTCAAATGCAGCCCCAATTGCTGCCAGTCTGTCCGCTGCTTCATTCCTTTTTCTTGGGATGGAATTGATGCTAAAAGCTTCAAAATCTTCAATAAGATCCCATACCCGATTTTTGTAGTTCTTCAACATATCATTTTTGGCAGCATTTTTTCCCTAACTTGGTTTATGATCAGCTCACTATCACCAAATACTTGCAAATTCTTGATGCATTTCTTCTTTTCCCAGTGCAATCCATGAATTAAGGCTTCATACTCAGCTGTGTTGTTTGAATAGGAAAACTGGAAATGGAAGGCTGAGTAATACCTTATACCTTGTGGTGAAATGAGCATAGCTCCTCCTCCTGCACCTTGTCTACTCCTTGACCCATCAAAGAACAATTGCCATACTTCATTCGGTCTTTATGATCTGGCTTGGTGATCTTTGGGGAGAGGTTGATTCTCTTCATGTAAAAATAAACTCCTAGTTCGATTCTTCTATTTCTTGATAAGGATCAAAAGCATGCACCTTGCTTGCCCATTCATCAAGAGTCAAATCTGGGATGCTTCCAACCTTGGTGTCAGCTTCATCAGTGCTTGGATAATCTTCTTGATCAAACACTGAACAGTTGGTATTGATTTGGCTTGGAGTGTAAGGCTCAATGTGAAAGTTTGCGATAGGTTCAGATCTGATTGTGGCCTTAGTTCCATACCTTGTTCTGAACAACATGTGTGACCAATCCGCCAAAAGATAGCCTCCAATTTTAGCAGTGAAGTCTCTTGACAAGCACAATGCAAAGAGAGGTGGCAGGTCTAGTACTGACACATCTTGTAACACTATTATGTTGGGACATGCATGCAGTGTGAGGCTCAAACCTTTGATTACTCCAACCGTTGTCACTGCTGTCCCATCTAATTGCACTACACCCTTGGAGATGACTTCATATTGGAGTCCTAGCTGATCAGCTATTTGCTTGGGCATCACTGAGCTACTTGCCCTGGAATCAATCATGCAATTGTGCACCAATTGGTTTCCAATGATTAATGAGACATAAAAAGGAGGGGGCTTCAACATTTTACCTTGCTGTCCTCCATGATTTCCTTCAGGCTGGGCAGCATTTGTGAGTACCTTCTCTTGCATTTGGACCTGTTGATTTGAAGTTGACCAGTCCTTCATGGCAGCTTGTAGCAAATCTCTTTGTCCTAGGATAGATAGTGATTCCCACATTGATATGTTTACATTTGTCTTCTTCATCCGATCAATGATACTAAATGGAGATGAAGTATCCCTCTGCTGTCCCTTGTCCTGCACATTCATTCCTTTCACATGGCCGTGCTAGCACCGGCATTTGGGTTAACTTAGAGGCTATTTTAGGCAATCCTTGCGTGCTTGGGATTGCATTTTATTTGCCAATAGTTTGTGGAGTGGGAGAAGATTGTGGATTACTCGAAGCCAATGGCTGTTCTTCACCCAAATTTCTCCTTTTTGACCTTGTGTTGGCTGCAACACTTTGAGAGGGTATTTGATTCATACCACAGAAATCTTCAGCCTACCAATTGACAAGAGTAGTTTCGTTTGGAGATGTTCCTTGCTGCTGATCTTCTTCGTGGCTAGACTCTTGCGACCCACCAATGGTTTGCACCATCAGAGCCTGATTTAATGCACCGTTAAAGCACATTGATTGGTTATGTGGCTGACTACACGGGAAACACCAATCATATTCTTGGGCCATGTTATTTTGGACTGGCACCAAAGCTCTGGATGCAGATGTAGCATTGGGATTATAGGGCTGAAATGGTCTGTTGGTAGGAGGCCTTGCTTGATTCTGATTTGTAGCTGGATTGGGTGGTCTTTGAGGTTGATATGGCTGCCTGTTAGGCTGAGCTTGAGGCTGATATGGTCTAGCACTTTGAGCTTGCTGTCTTTTGATAGTAACCAGCTCATTTCCCAAATTTTGCAATTGTTTCATGACCTCTTGGAGTTCATTTGAAGCACTAGAGGATGAAGTAGAAGTCTCATTTGAACTTTGGTTTCTAGGAGTGGGAAAAGGAGCCAAAGTGGGTGCTTGACTAGTGCTTGGATTTTCTAGGTTTGGATACAAGGGAATGGGAGGCCTAGGAGCCAGTTTACCAGCTTGAATAAGACAATTTTCGGCTCTAATGGAAATGCTAGAAGCAGCAGGTAAGGTTGTGCCTCCCATAGATTGAATTAACATAGAAATATCAAATTCAAATCTTTAACGTAATATAGAAAAGCACCTTCTGCTGTTGTCCCAACCGCCACCACTGAATCCTATCCCAAGACCTTTGAAATTTGAAGTTGAAGTCAGTCAGCTGCTTGTTGGGGGCTCTCTTGATAGTTGTCAATTGTTCTAGTAGAGACAAATTGTCTCCCTTTTCCCCAAACTTCATGGAGAACTATGCATAAATGATTTAAATTTGTGATAGAACCAGCTCCAAGGCTCCTAAACCATTGTAATTCCTTCCCTTTGAATGAAGATGCCAGTAATTTGACAGCCACATCCATTTCATTTATCTCATGGATTACACAGACGTTAGCAATGTCTTTGACATGATCACCAGGAGTGGTATGATTTTCTCTAGTGAAAAATGGAATGTTCTTCAATGCTGCAATTGGAACTGGATTCTGTGCATTGAGGGCAAGTGGGCTGCTGCCAGTGAAATTGACAAAGGGATTTAGTGGTTGCGCCATTCTGATTGGCCTGAGAACCCTTGTTGATTGGATAAAAGGTCTACCAGGTGGAGGTGTTGACAAGGTTCTATTAGGTGGAGATGGAGATCTTTGAGCTCTTCTTCCCCTTCTTTCTCTGCCTAGAGATAGGTGTAGATAAACAAACAATCCTTCCTCCCTAGTTCTTGACCTAGTCTATATTCTTCTCATAAATTTTCCAGGCTTGGACTGCTGAAACCAGCGGATTATGCCTCTTTTGGAGTCACCAGATGTGTGATTTTAAAGCTCCTTCAAAGCTGGAACTTACAACAAGTGCACATCAATCTTGTTGCAATGAAAGTAAAGACCTCTAAGGTCCCACCGGGCGTGCCAGAACTGTTATCACCGAATCACAGCACCCTTATGTTTATACAAGTGCATATACTTGAACTCACGGTGTGATTGGATAACATGGGTACTATCTCCAAGTTGTGGGACTTGCTACTTGAGATAGACCTCCAGAGAAAGTTGGTTCTTGCTCCTAAACTACCTGCCACAATCTACTCTAATGCAGGGGAAACTAACTATCCTAATCTAAATTTCCAAGGGACCAGGGAGAGAGAATGCATAAAATGAAAGCCTACACTAAAGTGGTGATACACCAGAAAATGAGGGTGTGAGAGTATTTCTCCAAATGTGTGAAATACAGAAGCAAAGTGCACACTAGAAGAGGTGATGACAGTTCTCCATAATCTAGCAAAATGCATTCACAATGATAGTGGATCCCTGCAAGAACATAATAATAGACACAATATTCTTGTAGAAAGATTAAAGGGGCAAGAAGAATGCAAGAAAACACAGCAGGGGAAGATATATCCACAAACTGATATTTTATTGCTTCATGATATGCACAGTTCAATCTATTACAAGATAAGGGCCTGGATCACCATGCAAGGAGTCCACTACAAGGGCTCTGTAGCACATTGGCTTCACAAATCAATTTTGACAGAGCTTTGCTATCTGAAAACTCTCCCCTTTACAATGAGCCCAACACTCCAATTTATAGAAAAATGAGAAGGGAAAGAGAAGGGAAAATGGAAATCCTGAAATCTGTCCTTCAACCACCTATAAGAGGCATTAAATGGAGTAAAATGATTATATATTACTTGTAAAAGGCTCCCCATACTGTCCCATGTGCTGCAGCAGAGAAAGAATGATGACCATGCCTCTTAATTGCACTCCCAACCACCAAATGAAACACTGTTATGAACTCGGCCACGTTTTATAAAAATCTCCACAAATTTCTCATCAAATAGGGAATTTCTTGACTTTTGTGCATCATACTCAGAGCCATGATTCCAATGGTACCAATTTTGTGTGATTTCATTGAGAAATACAAAAGTTATGGCCTTCTAAGTGCGAGACATAGCTATTTTGGGTCTAGCAGGCGTTTTCTGTCATTTGACGGGAATGAGCATTAACTGACTGGAGCCGAATATGTTTCTCTTAGTTAAATATATCTACCCTTGTTAAAAATAAAAAATCCAAGACGCGTGCTCGTTCCAGAAAGTCCAATTTTATAAAAATCGGAGCTCGGAGTCAAAAGTTATGGCCGTTTGAAGTTTCACGGGTCAAACGTTGACTTTTCTTCTTTGCCTTCGGCCGCTTCGGCTTTTCACGTCCCACGCGTACTTTTGGCCCGGATGTCCCAAACTACCTTGGATGAAAGTCTCATGTTTCGGCCGAATCGGCCGGTTCACGTCCTCCGCGTACTTTTGTCCCAGATGTCCCAAACTTGACAATTTTTTCTCTCGGCCGGTTCGGATTTTCACGTCCCACGCGTACCTTTGGCCCGGATGTCCCAAACTGCGCGAAAACAACACTTAGTTGATTTTTTCCACTTTTCGGCCGGTTCACCTTTTCACGTCCCACGTGTCCCGATGTCCCAATCTGCCCTGGTGTCCAAGTCTTTGCCCGAACACTTTGCTGGCGGCTTTTCGGCCGATTCGTGGTCCGGCGTCCCAACTGTCCCAAGGACCGCCTAGGACAAGACTTAGCCGATTTTCTCTGTATTTTGGCACCAAGCTTGGCTTTTGCAATTTTTTCACATTTTTAAAACTTGCTGGGTTTTCTTCTTGGACAGGAGAGTTAGAAAGAAGCCGAGGGGACCCCAGAAACACGATTTTTTTCCTTGAATCAATATAATTGCTTGGGACTAAAGAATTTGATGCATGTTATCAAAATTACCTTGAGGGGTGAATTTTGGATAACGGGGCTTCATGCCTTCCCTCTAATCTGCAATGTATTGCGCATATTCGGAGGAATGAAGTCATGATCTGTGTTAATTTCTCTCTCCTCTCATCGTATTGACTTTTTATTCTTGTCTTTACTTGTTAAGTAGGTGGTTATGTAAATTCCATGTTCATTATGAGTTTATTTTGTTGTGCTTATTCAAGGAATGGTGATTGTATACATGGCGGTCTATGTTACTAATGTTTATCCTCTCCAATGTGTATTGAATTTGATCTAGTATGTGGTGCCAAACTACCCTTTCTAGATTCATTTGTTTCATTGTTTTGCAAGCTAGGGAAATGGCTAGCATTCCTTTTCCGGTTTATCACCTCTCATAGTGTAGGTTTCTATTGCATGCATCTCTCTTCATGTCCCCTTGGAAGCATTAGATTAGGGTTAGTGAGTAGTTTTATGTGCATTAGGATTAGTTTATGGCGATAAGTTTAGGAGTAGGAACCGTCCTTCTCTAGAGAGTTATCCCATTTCGCATTGTCCCACACTTAGGATATCTCAATTTTATGCAATCACGATAAATGCACCATCAACAATTGGACCATTCAAAGGGTGTAGTGAATTTTCTATAACATTATGATTAAGCTCAAAGTGATAGGGGAGCATATGTTTTCCCTTCCATGTAGTGAAAATATTGATCTCTAGACCACTAAGGGTGAGAACTTGATGTATACTCTTGATCATGCTTATAAAGGTATTTAATAACTCATGTCAACTAGAACGATTGTAAAATACTTAAATGGTGCTTTAGGAACTTGAAAAAGTTGTAAATCTGATTCCAATTCATAACAACAAGACTAGTTGCTTAATCTTTTGCTTATAAGGTAGAAGTAGAGGCATTTTTTCCAGGGGGAGTGGTATTTGCTTGAGTAAATGCATGGATGACCTATAGATGAATGATGAAAATGGTGTAAATTACACTAAGAAGTCTGTTAAGATCTCATAGTATTTCTCTTGAGTATGGAAACAAGAATGTCATTTTTGCATAATTTAGGCCTATAATTTATGGCTCATGGTCTAGAATGATGGAGTAATGATTGTAATAATCCTTCATCACATTTATGGCATGTTTATAGAGATTTTATAGCTTTGATATATGTTGTTACAAGTGCCATTAAGAAGGATAAAACATGGTTGAAGGAGAAAATTGGTGTTTTTGCATGCCTAGGAGGTTGGAAATGATGCTTTGTGCCCCTAAAAAAGTGAGATTATGATTTTCCATGGTGTACTAATGATGTAAAAATGTTTTAAGTGCTTCTTCTAGGGGCTTGCTATTTTCATGCCTTGAATTCAGATAAGAATAAGATTTTTATAACTTAAAATCAAGAGGAAGAAACGAATTGAGACCTTTGGTTGATGTTTCTAACAAAAGCATGGAGGTATGAAGCTGATGAAGGTGAAGAAGGTAATATAAAGGTATTCCTTTTTCATTAATGTAAAAGGGGTGAAAATTTCGGGGTGTTTTCCATCAATGAAAAAGGGAGATTATTTACATGGTGTCCTAATAGGTGTTTTCATTGATGCAAAACCACAATAATGAAAAAGTAAATATTATAGGATGATGTCATGCTAATTTTTTTGTTGCTAACATGATGGTTCAAATGTTTATCACCTACTATATAGTGGGATTCGATTATGCATGCTTGCTCTGTAAGCTAATACAAGTCCCTAGGAGATGTTGGTTAGCAGATGTGAGCTTATTCGATTCTTGGAAAGCATGTTGGCATAATCAATAGCATGATGTGAGGGTTCTTGAGAACTCACAAAGTAGTGGCAGAGTGCAGGCACATGTGATTATCCATGTTACAAGTGCTCATTCGGAGCTTATGCTTGTTTAGAGGTGTTAAAAAGTTTATTATAGTAATTTTAGATCATGGATGCATGTTATCAAGTGTATCATGACATATGAGGTATGTTAGGGTAATTTTAAGAGGTTTCATGTTGAGTGATTGCATTATTTCAATTAGGACTAATTGTTATTATGAGGGTTTAACATAGAAGCATAGGTATGTCTTAATGACTGGAGAGATTGAACCATGTAATTGATATTATAATTATTAAAGATGTTATATGGATGAGATATTATTCTCTCCTATAATTTTTATGTTCCCATTTTGTGTATTTTGCATATATTTTTGATTTTGTAACATAGGGTTAATAACAACTAAAAATCTAGCTTGAATTTTAACTTTTGATGCTCATTCTAATTTGTGTGCTTTCCAGGGACCTTGTGGATTTTAAGGATGATTCTAAGGTAAGTATATAATGTTTCAAAAAAATAATGAGGTCATTTTGTAGTCACATTTTTATGAACGAATGTTAAGAAGGTAAAGAGGTCTAAAACCCTAGTTAAAGCATAGCTAGGAGGAGTTTGCAAAAACTAAAGTATTGTGACCCGAGTTTTGATCGGCTCATCAAAAGTAATGATTGGATGTTGTAGAGGACTCCACATGATTTCTATAAATGTATTTTTGACATCATGATGATGTGTGTAACCCACCTAAAAATAGCAGTTTATGAAGAAGAAGGTTATAAGACAAGGTTGTCCAAAGGAGTAATTTTGAGGTTTTATTGATGTCCATGTAGGATTCAGGACATGTTCATGTAGTTTCAAGATCTTTTGTGGTCCAAATAGGTTGACTAGTCAAACGGTAATTTTGGGGCCTCAAATAGTAGGGTCTAGTGTTTTGGCCATAATGTGAGCTACGGATGGAAGTTTTGGTGATTCAAAATTTTTGGAAGGTAGATGAAGATATATATCAGTTTTTATATGTTTTTTTCTCATGGTAGGGTTATTTGATAGGGTCTCTAGGGAATTTGTTTAGTAGGAAGGTTTTTGCGCTTCAAGAAAGGATTTGTTTTAGTGCAAGCTTGATGTTATTTAAAGCATGCGATGGATTGGTTGATGTTTATAACCTTAAGTGAAGAGGGAAAAATTTAACATCTAATGTATCAATTTTAAGATCTTGAATGCATGTATAATTTATTTTATGAGCTAACCTTTGGGAACAACATTTTTGGCAAGTTGATCTGGTAAAGGAAAATCTTGTTGTGGTTTGAAGTGAAGGATATTTCATGACTTATAACTTGATTATAAGTGTTCTACCAGTTCTGTCATTTCTTTTTAGTTGTCACATGGCATGTTTTGCTAAGTACAAGTGATTTGGTGATCAGATGAAGTTTCCACAGTCTTTGAAGGGTGAAGGAAAAACTATTTTGAAGTTTGTAAAGGGAAATGAGCTCGGCAAATGAAATAATGTGATTAATTTATTAAATCTTGACCATATTTGAATGTTTTATGATGTATTACTCATATGTAAAGGGTTTTGGGTCATGAAAAAGTGTATTTGTATGTAAGGCCATTTTTAAGAATGTTCCCATGGGGTTTTGAGTCATTTATGGTATATGTAATGGGGATTTTAGCTAGGCCGACCTATATGAGTGAAATGTAACTTTTGCAACAAAAATTTATGAATTTTATAAAGGTTTGTGGGTAAAATTCATCAAGAAGTACCAACCTCTTGAGGCTAGAAACATGAATAAGTATATAAAATGCATTTTTTTAATGCTTTTGTGATCTAGTGAAGTGTATGAAAGGTGGAGAGACCTAGGTGGATGTTATTTGCAGGTGTTGGTGAATGAATTGAGGTTGATTAAAGTATGTTTAGGTTGAGAAACATAAGATAACATGAGAGAAATGGTTTCATGATTTTTAGAGTGATTTAAGAGCTTGTTTTATGAAGATTGGTCACCTAGTATTTGAGTGAATAAGTGCAAGCTTAATATTGGATCTACATTAGTTTTGGAAGAAAAAAATTAGATATCTACACATCGTAAGGTGGTTTAGTTTGTTCTTGATCAGCTTGGGGGATTGTATCCTTCTTGTGGAGTTGGTGCTCGATGTAGGGTTGGTGCTCCACTAAACTAGGGATGGTGTTCATTGTGGGGTTAGTGCCTCAATAAATTAAGAAACATATCAATAGAATATAGTTTTTAAGTGGTTTCTCTTCCCCTTAAGAGTTTACCACTTATAACTTGCATTCTTATCTTGTTTCCTTACTTTCATGGTTATATGCTTTGATGATGGTTTATGGTGTGCACACTCTTAATGTTGAATAAGTTGTTATTTTGATTGAATTATTATGGTATTTTGAGTTTCAGATATGAATTTTAATTTGAAATTTTATAAGGACTGATTCAAACCCCCTTAGTCCATTGTGTTTATAAAATGGATAGCATCCACATCATTAATAGAGGTTAGGAGTTTTAGTTGATTAGTAGGTTAATATTATAGGTTTGTTCAGGACATTTTTAGTGTTGTGTATCTATTACTTCTCTTTAGCAAAAAGGAAATGAATTTGACTAGTTAGAAAAATGTGAACAAGATTTTAATTTACATGAGTTCTATTTTTCTAGTTCCATCATCGGGAGAGTTTGTTGTTAACAACAATGCTTCATTAGAGGGTTTAGTAGAATTTCTCAAGTAGGAGTTGAAGAAATTACTTTTGAATCATGTAAGTTTAAGGATAATGAGCTTTAATAACCTACCCATGACTGGATCTTGCACCAATAGTTCACACTCTAGTCCATTGGTGACATTTCCTTTTGGTTAAGCCTTTCATCTTGAGGAACGATCATCACATCCTTCAACACATATCCCGACAACCAAACCTCAACACTCATTAATGGCGTTAGATGGATTTATTATATGATTATGACATGGATGTTGAGTTTAAGGAAAGGATAATGTCATCAAAGATGCCATAAGAAGATGTTGACATGTGATTTCCAATATGAAACTTTTGACAGACCTTCGGGGAAGGATTCTTCACAAACATCTAGGTGAAAATTTTTATGAGGGTGCAAAGAATATGTTTCGATCTTAGGGTTCTTTTCGGGGCTGGTATAGTGGATTTATTTTAGAGGGAGATGGTTTTCTTCACTTTAACAGGTGTATTTATATACCAAATTTAGGTGAACTTTGTAGTATTATTATTTTAGAGGGTCCTTGAGCCCCATATGGAGGTCATCCGGGAGTGAAGAAGATGCACACCGATTTGGTAGAGTTATATTATTGGTCAAGTATCCGTTAGGATATAGAATATTTTGTAGCTTGTTGTCATGAGCGTCGGAGGGTTAGGGTTGAGCATTCAAATCCCATAGGAATTATATATCCTCATGAAATTTCAGTGGAAATGGGATGTCATCTCAATGGTCTTCATTTTATTTCTTTCTATTTCTTCTTACCATCATGATGCCATCATGGTCACTTTGGACAAGTTGACCAAGATCACTTACAATGTAGTTATCATTCCAAAGTATTTACTGAGTCTATGAGTAGCCAACTTGTGGCATACCATATCATTTTAATATATAATTTATACTTTCTCATGCTTAGTAAGTCAACCTTGGTGATGACCATAACATATGAATAGTATATATAGGGGATTATAGGTATGATTTCAAGATGATTCGAGCATTTGAGTCTTATTGTATGGTTTGGAGGTTTCCCCTCGAAGTGGAAAATCTATTTTTATTGCATATTGATATAATTTATCTATAATATTGTGTTCTTTAATGTTCTATTTATGCTCATAATCTGAATTATATAATTAATTTCATTACAAGTGGTATCAGAGTTGCGATCTGGGCCAAAATTAGGGAAATAACACTAGTATTTTGTTTCTAATATATCTTGTGAAGTATACAAAATTTTTCAGATTTTTTTATAGAGTTGTGAATAATTTCAAGTAAGTCTCCCTACAAATTTAAGAATTGTTTGATTTATTTTGCAAATGTTATTGTAAATTTAGGTTTTTTTCTAAAATCATTCCTTAGGTGCAATTTGTGGAATTTTCCCAAGCTATTTACAATTTTGGAAATCCATAAAAATAAATTGGTTGTATTGTGTTTGTGTTTTTTCCCGTTTATCTAAATTTGTATTGAAACCCTAAATCCTAGGGTTTGACATCATTACAGGCCTTCCACAAAAGCCAAAAAGAATTCGGTCACTCCGGTAAAACGCTAGATAAAGATGGGGTAGTGATAGAAGAGTTAGAGTCGAAGGAGTAAATATAGATTCCTCAGCACTAAGGTTTACCTCAGTTGATCATAAGGTGAGACAACTCGATTATGAACTATGAAAAGTACAATCTGAGATGGCCTAGAAAGGAGACAGACCAAATAAATCAGCGGTTGGATGATATCATGTAACATATAAAGGGTAAATAGTACATCCCAAATAAGTCCCAACTCAACCAAGGAGGATATTTAGTTCAGAATAATGGGAAAAATAACCATGTTGGATCACTTTTCCAAATTTCAACCGAATCCAACTTATTTGCAACCACATAACATGATGCCGAAAGTGGAGATGCGTAAATTTGATGGGAAGGTTCTAATAAATTGGATAAATAAAATGGAGAACTTATTTGAGTTACATTAAACCCCATCGGATGAAAAGTGACCTTGGCATCCTTGTATCTTGAACCAAACCAATTTTTCTAGTATTGATGGTTATGTGCTTAGAGGTAGAAGAGTGGTCTCAGTGTCATTTGGACAATTTTTACTTGAGGAGTTTCAATTGTACTATAGTTATACTATTTTAGATAACTACTCCAGTCAATTAGAAAATTTAAGGAAAACAAGATCAAAAAAAATTATGTGCATCAATTCCAAAACCTATCCTTAAGGGTGGAGAATATTACGAAGAGAACCCAATGACCTATTTCTTGGTGTTCTTAAGGACCACATTGAGCATGAGGTATGTATATTTTATCCACTTAAGCTTTCTCGATTCTATTATCATGACACATAGACTCGATGAAAAAATTCTTTGCAGTAGGAGGTATCATTTCACTAAGAACAGAGATCGTAGTACCCATTCCTCATCATTCACTCAAATTTAATTTGACCGAATCCTCAACAATTGGAAGAAAAAATTTAAAAATCATTATGTTTTAACCTGTCCCAATCTGAGAATAAGTAGTTCTATATTGAAGGAGAAAATGAGAATGAAGAGAAAGCTGAAATTATATGAGAAGATGAGGAACTAGTAGAAGATGAAATAGAGGATAACCAACCTACAATTTCTTACCATATATTTTTAGGTATTAGTACTCCTCAAACACTCAAGGTTATTGGCTATCTAAAAAAATAAGGTGAAAATGTTGTGTTGGTACCCAAATTGATTCTCCCTAAAAATTTGACCAACATCATAGTTTTGACAAGAAGCTTAGAGGCAAGTAGAGCACATTGTGTTTTGTTTTGTAGGCGAGGAATAAATGCACTTGTTGTTTGTTACAGGAGACGTGGAGAAATGGGTAGCACCCTTAAGAGGATTTGATCTATCCTCACTAATTTATGGTTCTACCTTTCAACCGGGGTAAGAGGAACCTTTTGTAGTCTATAGTTTGTGGAGGAGATGGACATATCCTTCTTTGTAAATTTATTTAAGAAGACCTCGAAGAAAACATAATCAATGTAGCAAAATCTAACTCTCACGAAATGTCACCTTAGATAATGGAGATATTTTCTTAGCAAGGTTGAGGCTACTAAAGACAATGAAAACCTAATTTCTTCGCATGTTTTAGTAACAGAAATTATGAATTTGTGCACACACAACACAACCAGGGGTTGTATGGGTATGATTAGTTGTTTTAAAATAATTTTAGTGCGAGGTGAGGAAGAGTGGATTTTGACTCGCCAGATCATTGAGAGCTCTTAAAAAATGGAAGGCTTGACCAACGGAAATTCTTTAGAATAGCTAAAATATTCCTTTAACTAGAAGGTATGCTTCAATGGAGGCCTAGATCAACACGTTTTCACACAAAATTTAAGGATCCAAGATGAAGGCTCAAATTCAAATACTTAATTAAACACTATCAACTTCTATTTAATCATGCCTAAGATACCCTCAAAGACTAACAAACAATCTTAATTATCATATTAGGAGTAAAATGATTTTAAACTTGTTTATTTCACTATTAAATGAAATCCCTTCTCGATAAATGAAATCGTAAGTGCCACCAAACTATCAAAAAGATAAGATCTTGTGTGATTCATAAATATTTCAATATAATATTGCAATGGGAACAAGAAACTATTTATAGACATTGTAAATGAAGCAGACAAAAATTTTCTCAAAATAAAACACATATTTACTCAAATTTGATTAAATTTATCGTGGGAAACTTTTTAGAAAAATCTCAGAGCTTATCATTGGCTATACACTCGCAATCACCTTGACATGATCAAATTTAACACAAAATAAATAAACAAGTTCCTCAGATAGTCTCTCGTAAAGATGGGCTCACAAACTTTTTGTCTTGGGAATTAGCTCCCAATCTCTAACACTCTAACCTTCTAACCATTTGCGTGAAAAATTCATGCAATTTATAATATCTCACTTACAACAAAGTTTTCCCCCCAAAACAAGAAACATTTAAAGCACCATTGCGTGTTACGACCTTGATCATGACTCCCTGAATCAGATTTGCAAAAAGTTGTCAGGTGTGTAGAGGTAAAATATCTCCAAATATTTCAAGCATTTAACTCTTCACTTGGTAAGTCATTTTTCATCTCGCACACCAACTACTTCCTCCTCTAATCCGTCAAATGTGGTTCTTTGTGCACCCGAGAAAGAAAAACTAGAAAATCGGATCGAGGCCAATAGTCGAGATCACATCTTAATGGAAATAGACATTTTCATATTTTTTCCCACCAAACCAAGATATCAACAGTCTCTTGCATGCTAAGGAAATATAAATCAGGTTGAATCCGATAGTCGATTGCATTTTTAATGGTGAAAGACGTTTGACGCACCTTCCCCACCAAACGAGGATATCGATTAATGTTCCTCTTCATTTGGCATGCAGAGAGACTCCAAGAAATGATAGAAAACCATAAGAATATTCATCCCCAGGGAGCTTTAGAGAAAATGGTGAAAAAATCGATACAAACACACATTTTCCATTGATCTTTCTTTTTGGATTTGGACCGTCCACATGGGAGATCCGAGTTAAGACAGCTCACAGGGGTTCCTTTTTACTTTTTACACCTTTTGGAAAAAATATAAAAAATTTCTCAATTTGGTCCGCCCCTTTGCCTTTGAAAAATGGGCTTGACATGTGTCCAAATGTGGGTCCCAAAGGAACCATGGCTAGATTATGTTATTTCACCTCTTTTTTGGGAAAGGGAAATTTTCCAAAGTTTTCCCCATAGCTCCGCCCTTCCGCTTCTAGTTTTTGATGTGGGTCCTAGCAGAACCATGATTCCTTTCACAGTTTTAACTCCTTTCTCCACAAAAGGAAAATTTTCCAAATTTCCCCTAAAAGTCCACATGTCCTCCATTGACTGGATCAAAATTTTGACTATTCTCTGTAGTGCCCGCAGTCATTTCGATGATTTTAATCTTTTAAATAACAAGGGGTAAAAAATCCAAGTTGCCCCCAATGGCCCGCCTCCTTGCCTCTTGACTTTTCAAACCGCCACGTGTCTCAATGGGGCATATTGAGATGGTCCGCAAAATTAGATACCCTAAATGATCACGGGATCACCACGTGTCTGAGGCCCTTTAGGGAGTTTCTGAAAAGTCTTAGGAAGGAAGACGTTACGCAAACTTCCACATGTCTTTATGGCGCAACTTCAAGAACCTTATAAGGCTTTAATATGATTTGGTGGGGGCGTGCTTCCATTTTATAAATTTTACTCCATTTTTTCAAAAGGGAAAAATATCCAACTTTCTTCCAAAGGCCCACATATCTGCTTTTAACTTTCCCACATGTCCTTCTGCGCAGTCAAAGTAAGAAATTTTCCCTATTGTTTCATATATATTGAGTAACCAATCAGATTCTATTGAGGCCACAGAGCCAATTTGATATTTTTTACAAATGTGAAAAAGTGCCAAATTTCACCAAAAAGACCCGCCGAGCTGCATCAAATAAAAAATGAACATGTATACACCTTCGGGGCAGAAATAAGAAATTTTCTCTGCCACTTAAATTTTGCTTTAATCGAGCTACTTCGGGGCCACGGGGAGAGTTCAATTTTTTTTCCAAAGTAGTAAAAAAGAACAAGTTCATAAAAAAAACCCATTGTGCCTCATCCATTTAGAAGAAGCCACATAAGTACCAAAAGAACCAATCAAAATTGAGCAAAGCTACGGCACCAAAATTGCCTTTTTCTAAAAAAGTAGAAACAAACAAGTTAAAACATTTTCTCACCATATACTAACCAACCAAAAGAAACCACGTGACCTCGGAATCTTGAGGAATATTTTGACAGGAAAAAGACGCCACGTCAAACAATCAAAAACAAAACAATTCACCATTCATGCCTAGAATCTGATTTTTCGCTAAGGATGAATTTTTTTGAAACAAAACCAAGTGAATCATGGTTCCAAGCATCTTTCGACCATGGATTTGTATTTTAAAAGGAATAAAAATATAAATTGATCATTCTTGAGCTTCCATGGTTGGGGTAAAATAGGAAACAATGGCAATGCCCATGGATTAGACAAAATTAGGGAAAAATAGGGCAAGCTCGAGAGACTTCTTAAAAAAGGGCATGACAATGGATTCTACAAACAATTCAAGGCATTCAAATGGAGGTAAAAGCTTCAAAACATCCATATCAAGAGATAAAACGTTTCATAACATGTAGATAAAAGGAAAATTAGGGCAAATAGTGTGAAATCAAAATGAGCACCAATATGTTGATTGAATCAAGGAGTACTCATAACTTCATAAATAGTAAGTTAGGTACATGCCTCAATATTTTATTTACCCAACTCCAGAAATATAAGTTATGATTGTAGATGGTGGGCTAGTCACGTGGATAGGAAAGTGCCGTAGTATCAAGATTTCCATGGGAGACTACATGATAGATTGGCCTATGTTTTATATTTCTATAAGAGTGGAAGATATTGTTTTAGGTGTCCAATGGCTCACAACCTTGGGTACTATAGAAATGAATTTCCAATAATTACTCATGAAATTTCACTCGGAAGGAAGGAAAATACAATTGAAAGGGATGGTATCTAAGTCTCCACATATTACTAGCTCACATTAAATATAGAAGGTTCTTAGAAAAGGAGTAGATGGATTTGTAGAAAATATATTTTCCATAGAGGTACAAAATATTGAGTCTTCAATGCCACTCGATCTCCGTAAGATTATTGATGCTCACTGCCTATTTTTACGCAATTCCAAATGGACTACCACCAGTTAGGGATCTTGATCATGTCATTCAATTGATTCCAGGATCTAAGCACCTAACATCATACCATACAGATACCTATATTCCCAGAGAAGTGAGATCAAGAAAATGGTGCAGAAATGTTAAAGGTAGGTATCATCGGCATAGCCAGAGTGCATATTTTTCACTAGTGGTCATGGCACATAAGAGGGATGAAACATGGAGGATGTGTCCATATTACTGATAAATAAATAAGTACATCATCAAAGATAAGTTTCCTATTCAAGTAATTGATGATTTATTTGATGAATTACATGGTGCTATTTATTTCACAAAATTTGATCTTCATTCAAGGTACCATAAAATTAGAGTAATAGAGGAAGATGTTCATAAAACAATTTTTCAGGAGTCATGAGGGCCATTATGAGTTTTTGGTAATGACTTTTGGTCTTACAAATGCTCCTCAACACTTCAAACCTTTATGAACATTGTTTTTAGGCCATTTTAAAGGAAATTTGTATTAGTTTTATTTGATGCCATATTTATTTATAGTAAGACATGGGAAGAACACTTGCAAAATGTAAATAAAGTGTTGGAAGTTTTGGAGAAATGTAAGCTCTATGAAAATCCATCCAAATGTTCTTTTGGTGTATAAGAAGTATAGTACTTGGGTCACACTGTATCCCATGAAGATGTCAAAGTTGATCCTCAGAAGATAAAGCTATGGTGGAATGGCCAAACACCAAAAATATCAAAAATATCCATTGGTTCCTAGGCCTAACAGGTACTATAGAATAGTTGTGAATGGATATGGTAGAATCACGGTTCCACACACTTTGCATTACTAAAGAATGAATCCTTTCATTAGATAAACAAAACCACTAGATCCTTTGAAAAGTTGAAGGAATCCTTGTGAACCACCCTAGTTATGGCTACTCCCAACTTCTCAAAAACTTCATTGTTGAATTTGACACTTGAGAATCAAAATTGGGAAACAGTTCTAATGCAAGAAGGAAGACCAATTTCATTTTAGAGTCTCTAATTCAAACAAAAATCTTTTTTTTCGAGAAAGAAATGACGCGTTATTCTTCATGTAGTCAAGTAACGAGGCCGTATCTAATGGGTACAAACATAAAGGTAAAAATTGATCATGATAGTCTCAAATAGTTTTTTGAAAAAAGGTTATAATCTGATGAACAAAAAAGTGGGTAACAAAAATGTGTTAGATAATTAATACATTTGTGTTAGTATTTGTTAAAGGACAAATTGTAATCAAGCTTTTCCCTCCCGCTCTTCCCTATCGGCCTATATAAAGGCATGATGTTTGTATTATTTTTTCATAGCAATACATAAAATCTTCTGGTCTGCCTATCATTGGTATCAGAGCAGGTTACGCGTGGAGGAGGAGAGAGGAATGTCTCATTGTGCGTGAAGGAGACTCAAGAAAGTCCGCTGTGCGTGAAGGAAGAGACTGCTTCCGCCATTTCTCTACTGTGTGTGTGCATGAAGGAGACTCAAAGAAAGTCCAGTGTGCGTGAAGGAAGAGACTGTTCCACCATTTATCTACTGTGTGTGCGTGAAGGAAGAACAGGAATACTATCCCGCCAGATGTGTGTGCGTGAAGGAAGAACAGGAAGACTGTCCCGATGTTTACAAGTTTGAGTGCTTCTGTCTATGTTTCGTGCTGTGCGTGGAGAGCAGCATTTTGGAGAAACCGTGGTTCCCCATGTCTGTGTTCCTTACTATGAGTGAAGAATTATAACCCTTGCATGAACTCTAATCTATGCAAACCAGTGAACCTGTGTGCCTTCTTTGTTATTTGTTGTTGGCTGTGCGTGGAGATTCGAGAGAAGACTCATTGCTGGTGCGCCTTCTTTGTTGGCTGTACGTGGAGATTCAGGAGAGGAGACTCATTGCTGGAGCCCAGAGCAACTGTCCGTCCTCTACTCACGAAAGGAGACATTGCTGAGCAAGAGTCGTGCTTGTGACTGCTACGTGTAAGCAAAGTCAGCAAATTGCAAAACTGTGTGTGGGTGTATGTCTCAGTTTTCAGATGCACAAAGCACTGCAAGCAATGCACCAAATATTTGGGCATTGAATGACAATGAAGACACCACTGGGCTGTTCTTTGCCTTGGTCAACGAGCTACACAACACTGGTAACATTCTCTTTGACGAGATTGTGCGCCGAGGACTGTTGGAATACTTTTGGTTCGACGTTTGATGTCAAGCATGGCGGATTTGTGCAGAACTTGAACGTGGTTATGATGCAGATGATGAACGTGAAATAGAATGCCCACAGGAGCGTCGGCATCTCACTGCACGAGCCTATAGAGCCCATCTTTGGGACAGATTCCTTCAGTAAGCATTGTAGCCATTTTTGAAAAATAAATAAATAAATAAAATACATTTTTGAGTTTTTGAAAATGTCTGCTCCAAAAATATTGCTATTCGATGCCCAACTCTTGAAAGGGCCAAATTTCGCCGCATGGAAAACCAAAATGCGGACGATTCTTCAATTCAAAGATCTTTGGGGGATTGTCTCTGGGAAAGACGCCCCTCCCACAGATGATGATGATTTGTTGGAAAAATATGAAAAGGCTAATGCAAAATCACTAATGCTCATCACCCTCAGTCTTTCTGATGAGGTGCAGCCATACATTTAGGAAGCAACTGCTTCTTCTCAGGCATGGAGCGCATTGTGTACCATCTACGAAGCTAAGAATCTGACGACAAAGTTGCAACTTCATACAAAGCTTCATACGATGAGTATGCATGATGGAGAATCGTAGAAGCCTTCTTACAAATGCGTGTAGCTGAATTACGTGCGAAACTCTGCTCTCACTCGTGAACCAGTGGACGACAAGTTGCTTGTCCCGCTCACCCCGCAAGCTCTTCCTTCACGGTTTGGACACCGATCACCACGTTGACAATTACTCAACAGAGGTGAGTTTTGCAACCCTGGTGAATTATCTCCAGCAGGAAGAAGCCATGCAAAACGTACAAGAAGCCTTTGAAGACAAGGCTCTTATCACGAGGCAAAAACATAAGCCTCGGAAAGGGCAATCTGCCCCGCAGTCGAAGCGGCATGCTCGGTAGCCATCTTCACAAATGCCACCACCACAGCGCCACCCTGCATAAAGATAATCACAAGGTGGATCGGTGGTGCCACATTTTCTCCACGGATACACACACGACTGCGAACTGTTATTACAACGGTCGCAAGTATGGAAATTCTGGTGAAGAGAGCACTTCTGGCCGAGGATATTCCAAGAAATCCCGATGGCATGCTCGTAATCAGAGGCAGAAGGGCCACATTGCTGCTCAGCAGGATGCCACCTCCGATGAAGAGGTACCAGATACGACTCATTCTGACATTGTTCTAGTCTCACAGACTTCACAGCCGTCAGAAGATGTCTGGTTGATTGATTCAGGCGCCAGCAAACACATGACTGGCAACAAGAAGTTGTTCCATACTCTGAGTGACCGGCCCACTGGAGATCGGATCACCATTGCAGACAATCAAGAGTATATTGCAGCAGGGATTGGTGATGTCATCATTCCTCTTGGAACACAAAGATGTACACTCACAAAGGTGCTCTATGTTCCAGGTTTGACTTCAAATCTTTTGTCTGTAAGTCAACTTCTTAACCATAGAATGCAGGTTGAATTCTTTGTTGAGAAAGGGGTCAAGTCCTGCATCATTTCCCAGGGAGAGTCAGTCATTGCTCAAGCATTTCTGAAGGGCCGTCTATTTACACTGGATGCGGTCACTTCATCTAGCATTGCTCTCTCTGCATCAACGGTAGAGTCCACTACACTTTGGCACTTTTGATATGGTCATCTTTCTACCGGGCTCTGCATCAACTCAGTGCGAAGGAAATGGTAAGAGGGCTTCCTCCACTCTCCCATTCCTTACCTGTTTGCTCAGGATGTCTTACGGAAAACAACATAGAGGTCCATTCAAATAGAGCTCTTATCATTCTACAGAGAATCTTCGTGTCGTTCACACCGGGATCTGTGCGAGACCCTGCCAGCTAGCTTTCAAGGTTTTGCATACTTTCAGCTCATCATTGATGATTACTCACGGAAAATGTGGGTATATTTCCTTCGGAAGAAGAGTGAGGCACTTGCAAATTTCCAGACCTTCTACCAAAGAAGCCACCGGGCGGTGCACCTGGAAGCCTCTTCTTCTCCTCCGCTCGATCTAGGGGGAATTTGTGTCAAAGAAGTTCTTAGCATACCTGAAGCAGCATGGCATTCAGCAACATTTGACTGCTCCCTATACGCCCCAACAGAACGGGATTTCCGAGCGCCACAACAGGACTGTCATGGAGATGGCTCGTTGTATGCTCTCGACCGCCAAGTTGGAGGATCAGTTTTGGGCAGAAGCAGTCCAGACAGCAGTGTATTTACTCAACCGGGCACCCACGAAGATCTTGCAGAACAAGACACCGGAAGAGGTATGGACTGGTCGTAAACCTTCTATTCATCATTTAAGAGTTTTTGGTTGTACTGCATATATGCATGTTCCAGATAAAAGAAGGAAGAAGATCGATCCAAAGACACTGCCATGTCTTTTCTTGGGGTATAGTACTACCTCAAAGGCATATCGTCTCATGGATCCTGAGACGAAGAAGATCTACGAGAGTCGAGATGTGGTATGTGATGAGTTGCCCTTTGACTCCCTGCCACACAATGGAGATCCAATAACGACCTTGTCACATAGATTGCTCACACATCCAGATGATGAGCAAGATGATTCTTCTCAGAGAGAAGAAGAGCTAAGTGGAGACTTGTTCGTTGATCTTAGGCACACTGGAAAACACATCTTCACATCAGCAGCGCCAATGTCTAAAATGGGTCCAGAGTACTATCAAGGATGCACACCTGAACTCACTTCCTGGTACTTCTACGGGAGTTAGAACACGAAGTCAAGCTAGACATGAGGTAAATTTTGCACTCATGAGTTCAGTTGTTGAGAGCACCAAACCTGACACTGTTCGTGAGGAATTAGACCAACCACAGTGGAAACAGGCTATGGATGCTGAATATGATTCCTTGATTCAGAATCGGACGTGGGAACTTGTCGATCTGCCTCCAGGTAAAAAATCCATTGGCTGCAAATGGATTTTCAAAACAAAATATAAAATGAGATGGTTCAATCGAAAACACAAAGCACGACTTGTTGCGAAAGGGTTATGCTCAAGAAGAAGGAATTGACTATGACGAGACTTTTGCACCCACTGCGAAGATCAAAACCATCAGAGTTGTATGTGCACTGGCAGCACAAAATGGATGGAAACTTTAGCAGATGGATGTCAAGAGTGCTTTTCTAAATGGTGATCTACAAGAAGAAGTGTACATGGCCCAACCTGAAGGGTTTGTAGATGAGCATCAACCACACAAGGTATGTCGTCTGATAAAGTCTCTTTATGGACTTAAACAAGCACCTAGGGCATGGTATATAAAAATTGATGATCACCTATTGCAGCATGGATTCACTCGTAGCCCCTCAGATACAAATTTGTATATCAAGAAGGTAGGAACAGAGATTGTCATTTTGGTTTTGTACATAGATGATCTTGTGATCACAGGAAGTTCTGACAATCTTGTAGATGATGTAAAGAATGATCTAAAGAAATCCTTCGACATGACTAATTTGGGGCTACTTCACTATTGTCTTGGCTTAGAGATATGGCAGAAGAAGAATCATATCTTCGTCTCCCAGATGAAATATGCCAAGACACTCCTGGAAAAGTATGGAATGTCAGATTGTAAACCAATGTCCACACCTATGGAAAAAGGTTTGCAATTATCTAGATTCCAAGATTCACCACAAGTAGATGGCACTCACTACAGGCAGCTTGTGGGGAGTCTCATTTACTTGACTTATACCAGACCAGATCTTTGCTTTGTAGTGAGCTATCTCGCCAGATTTATGCAGGAGCCGAAGAAATGTCATTGGATAGCAGCAAAGCATGTGTTGAGATATGTCCGAGGTACAGGTGATTGACTTTGAGTGCAGAGTATCGAAGAACACTCAGTTCTTCTTACGGGATATACTGACTTCGGACTATGCAAGATCCGTTGATGACAAGAAATCCACTTCAGGATATGTTTTTCATCTCGGATCTGGACCTATCTCATGGATTAGCAAGAAGCAAACATTATTTCTCTCTCATCCACTGAGGCTGAATACCACGCCGCACGAGGAGCTGTGTGTGAAGCAATTTGGTTACGTTGCATTCTTGCAGATATAGGGATTCCTGAAGAGAAACCTCCCATCATTCACTGCGACAATCAAGGTGTGTTGAAGCTTGTGAAGAATCCTATTTTTCATGAATGAACAAAGCATATTGAGGTCGAATGTCACTACATTTGTGAACAGGTCTTGAACCACCAAATTCAGCTCCAGTACTGCCCTACTGATTTTCAGGTTGCAGATATTCTCACCAAGCCTCTCGGCAAGGTGAAGTTTGATTTATTTAGGGGGTACATTTGTAAGAACAATGTATTAAGGGGGGGAATGTTAGATAATTAATACATTTGTGTGTTAGTATTTGTTAAAGGATAGTTGTATAACTGTTTCCCTCCCGGCTCTTCCCTATCGGCCTATATAAAGGCATGATGTTTGTATTATTTTTTCATAGCAATACATAAAATCTTCTGTGTCCGCCTATCAAAATGTTGGGTTATGATTTTGAAATCATATACAAAAAGGGAAAATAAAATGTAGTAGGCTGATGCGCTATCCGTAATGGATACATACGCAGATGCCTTATTATGTGCAATGTCCATATTGAAGGCTGATTGGGTGGATGAAGTAAGATTGGAATGGGAGTAGGAAAAGGATACACAATCTCTAATACAAAATATCAAGCAAGGTTGTATAAAATCTAAAATTTTTGAGTGGAAAGGTAATCCACTATGGTACAAGGAGAAGTTATTCTTCTAAATATTTCCAGATTGAATCATAAGATTCTTATAGAGATACATTCATCACTTGTTGGAGGAAAATATGGGTTTTTGAAGACATATCATATAAATTAAAATAGAATTATTTTGGGAAGGAATTAAGGGGGATGTACAACAGTTTGTATCGAGTGTTTGGTGTTGCAAAAAGAACAAAGTTGAAACCATTAAGAAACCAAGTGTATTATAACCATTACCAATTCCTATCCAGAGATAGAAGGAGGTCTCCATGGATTTCATCACATGATTGTCTTGTTCCAAGGGTATAAATGTTACTTTGTTGAAAGTTTATAGGTTCACAAAATATTCCCATTTTTGTGCCCTGTCACATCCGTTTACAAGTAAAACCACAACTATTTTATTTGAGATAGTTCAAAGGCTACATTGAACCCCAAAGATAATTATAAGTGATCATGATCCTATTTTCACAACTAGTTTTTGACATAATTATTTGCATGTTTGGGTACTTATCTAGCTCACATTTCATCTTACAATCCTCAAAATGATGGGAGAACGGAAATGGTCAAAAATTCTTAGAGGGGTATCTACATTGTTTTGTATTAGATAAGCATGAACAATGGGTTAAATGGCTACCACTTGAAGAATGGTTGTTTAACAAATATTTTTATACCTCTTCTCAAATGACCCAAATTTTAAACTTTATATGGCTATCATCCACCATCTATCACTTATTCCTTGAGGGTGTAAACTAAGTTAAGAGATGTTGAGGAACATATTCAACATCATCAACATGTTTTGGATGCTTTGAAGGAGAATTTTACATTGTCACAAAACAAGATGAAAAAAATTAGATCAACACTTGTAGTGAAAGAAATTTTGAAATTGGTGACTATGTTATTGTACTTCTACATCCTTACAAGGAGATGTCCCTGAAGCAAAAAAAAAAAAGGTCCACAAACTTGATCCTAAAATTAATGTCCTTATCGTGGCTCTACGAAAAATTGGAAGTGTTGCTTATAAACTAGAGTTACCTCAATCATCATGCATATACCAAGCATTCCATGTTTCTTTTCTTGAAAAAGGTTATTGAACATAAATTTATAGCCCATAAAAAGTGACTAGAACTTGATGAGGAAGGAAAAATCATATTGGAGCAAGAGAAGACTCTGCAAACACATACTAAGAGGCTGAGAACCAAAGACATTAAGGAAGATCTAATCAAGTGGAACAATCTAAGCATATAAGAGGCGAACTAAGAGAATGAATGTTTTCTCTAGCAACATCTAGGATTATTCAACACTAAGGATAATGTTGGTTTGAATGGAAAGGGAATGCTACACCCTTAACCTATTTTTGTATTAGGATATTAGTAGCCGACTTGTGGCTTACCATATCATTTTATCATTTATACTTTCTCATGCTTAGTAGGTCATCCTTGGTGATCGCGATAACATCCTAATAGTATATAGAGGGTATTGTAGGTAGTATCTCAGAATGATTTGAGAATTTGATTCTTATTGTATGGTTTGGAAGTTTCCCCCTTAAAGAGGTGAAGCTATTTTAATTTTATATTGAGCTCATTTATCTGTAATACTGTGTTCTTTGGTATTCTATTTATCCTCATAATCAGTATACAAGTAATTTCATTACATGATTACCACTATGACACTTTAGGAAGACCTTCAGGAAAATATTCTTCATAATTTTCCAAGCGACATATTTTATGAAGGTACAAAGAATATGTTTGTGTCTCATGGTTATTTGAGGGTAGGTATAGAGGATGTATTTTAGAGGAATATGGTCTTCTTCAGTTTGAGAGGTGCATTTATGTGCCAAATTCATGTGACCTTCACAACATTATGTTTTCGAGGATCCTCAAGCCCCATATGTAGCTCATCTAGGAGTGAAGAAGATTAATACCAATTTGATAGAGTTATATCATTGGTCGGGTATTTGTTAGGATATAGCATATTTAACAAGGATGACAAATCCCACATGAATTTTATATCGTCATGAAATTTCTAACTTTCATCTCAATGGATTTCATTTTTTCTCCATGTCTTCTTAAGATTACCTATAATGTAATTGCTATTTCCAAAATATTTATGGAGGATATTGTTAATGTAATTGCTATTTCCAAAATATTTATGGAGGATATTGTTAGATTGCCAAAGACCATTATCAATGAGAGTGACACCATATATAATTAAGACTTTTGGACTTCATATCAAGACACTGCGGAACTCAAATCGATTTCAGTTCAACATATCACCCAAAGACAAAGAGTGTTAATTAGGTACTTGAGGATATGTTTTGAATGTATGTGATGTATCGACAAAATAAGTGGGATGATTAATCCCACCTTGTCAATTTTTCCTACAACAACAAATATCATTGTTCTATTGTCATGAATCCTTATTGGGATTTGTATGGGCGAGCTTGTTAGAAAATTTTCATTTGGGATAGGTTAGATGAAAATTTTTACTTGGGCCATCTTACCTTTAGGTATTAGAAAAATAGGTTATTTTGATTAGGAAATTTATTGAGCATGTGCTAGAGCATGCTAGAAGACATATGAAGACATTAAGAGGACCAAACGTCACTTTGCAGCTTGGTGATAAATTATTCTTTATAGTTCAAGCCACATAAGTGCCCAATCCATTATGGAAATGTTTATAATATTTCACCTCACTTTTGGGTCCATTTGAGATCTTGGATGTGGTAGGTCTATTTTTCTACCACTTAGCTTTATCACAAGGCCTAGCCAAGGCCCATGATGTTATTCATGTTTCATTTTTACATAGATATGCGCTTGATATTTCTCATGTATTTAATTAGTCTACATTATAGATGGAGGATAAAGGATAGTGGATACTTTGGAGCCCTTCGTATCCTGAAACATATTCGATTGGCCCTTTAGTGGCAAGCCTTGGACTAGGTTAGAGCACACTCTGGGAATGATATGATGAGACAACAACTACTTAGGAGGATTCTACACAATTGAGCGCTCGATATCCTTTTCTATTCCAAAGACTTCCAGGAGGAATTCTAATCTTAGGAGAGGGGCATGTAGTGCCCGCTTCTTCTTACATCAATTAATTTTATTACTCATTCCTTTTACTAGATTATGGACATGAATTTTAGCATCATTTTGATAATATGTGATCTCAATATGGATTTTTGGGTGACACATGTGTGTGTCAGTTTCAGGGCATGTGGTGCCAAACTAGCATTATCATCATTACCTTAGTTTCTTCAATTATATGGTTTTAGATACTAACGAGTTGTGATACGATTTGTTTTATTTCATATATAATGTATGGATATATGATTTTTCTTATACTTTGATTCCATTGGCTTATAATGGTAAATTGAATGTTATCATGCATGTAATTAGATGGATCTTATAGATTAAGTTGCTATGGGTGTATGTTGTTAATGCTTAGCCATTCCATATGGTCATTGTTGTTTTATAGTTAGAGTGAATATGTAATGCCCACTCCTCTTCAACAAAGGAATGGACCTTGTTATTATTTTCAAATTAATTATAATCTTAAACCTCTTTACTCAATTCTAGTTAGAATACTAATAAGACGTGTGGGACATCATGATCACTATTGTATTTTGATTATTATTTTGATAATATGGTTGTATTGTGGAGCTTGATGGAAATATAAGGATATGATGATGATATAGAACGGTTTCCTTGTTACACATTAATTGTCATATCGTTACTACTTTTATATATTTATGTTTTTGTTCACTCTTTGTATTGGATCCGTACACCTTGATATCGTACTAGATATTAGATATTGCTAGATGGGAATTGATACACTTGTTTTACTTATTTGATAGACAACACATAAGTGTTAGACTTATGATATGATGTGACTATTGTGATTAATGTTATATGCTTGATTCATATATCAATATTCGATGTTCTAATTATTACTATTGTAATGACATATTAGACGTGATTTATGGATATTTCTAGATGATTGTTGATGTTATGATCTTAGTAAAAATTGATGGT
The DNA here is from genome assembly GCA_018340775.1 of Taxus wallichiana var. yunnanensis. Lineage (NCBI taxonomy): Eukaryota > Viridiplantae > Streptophyta > Pinopsida > Cupressales > Taxaceae > Taxus > Taxus wallichiana. The sequence continues at coordinate 427,836,465 of CM031241.1, read as the reverse complement.
TTAGTAGATCAAAATGTTATAAAATTGAACAATTGGTGAATTACTTGATTCTAACATTGGTTTAATTATGATATTCGATGATGTAAATTGTTATGTATACATGCATTTGTTTTATTATTTTGACATCATTAATATGACAATGAGGCAAGAAAGGTATTTTTGATTTTGCGAGAAATTATAGTGCAACAATCCACGGGGGGATAGGAGACCAACTACGAAGGAATGTGGGATATTGGCAACAAGTCACCATGAAAACTTGGGTATTCGTATGTTGTCTATTGTTATTGATTTTTTGGCGGTCACCATTAGGGATGACCTCAAATGCGACCTTGGGTAATTTTGTGATTTTGTCTTGTTGATTTTATTTTAATTGTGAGTATTTTTATTTTTATTAGTATGTGGAGTCACATTATTATTATTGTTTAACACTCCTCTTAAGTTAATTAATATTGTTTAGCTAGTGCTAATTAGGATATGAAAAAGAATGTAAATAAATATGAGTTGGTAGACTTAATGTGTGTTGGATTGGAATGAATTTAATTTTTTTTGGAGTAGTGTGTACTCAATCTTTCAAGTGAAATTCGGATTTTTACCTTCTAGGCAATTTTGGATACTTGTGGGACAAGTTAAGCGTGTCCCACACATCTTAAAGTCACCTACCCACTAGGTCTATGATGTGAACGAATTATTTTAGGTCATATTTTGTGTTTTAATGGAGAAAAAGAGTAATTAATTGCACTTTTCTTACAAGGGTGTTTATTTTTGTCCTTTAGGGGTGTGGGTTTGGGTTGAGTGTGTAAGAGGGTGGTCATTACCCCAACCACCAATTTATTATGCTTTGGGGTTTGGGTTTGACCTTGGTGATGTGGGATGGAGGAGAGATGATGTGGCATCCTACATGGAGCCAAATCACCCCTCTCTCTAACTTTTTCTATTTATTTATTTTTGTGTGAACATTTTGGGGTTACTTGTTCATTTTGGGGGATGCTCGTAATTTTGGGGAGAACTTGCTTGAGAATGGTTATTTGAGCTTAGAGTGGATGGTGCTTTCTTAGGATTTTGGAAGGATTTAATCTTGCTTGTGGTTCTATCCTCTTACAATGGAAAGGTATATCTTCACCCTTGTGTTTACCTTGCTATTTTGATGGGCTCATATGTGTAGATGATGGTTGTTGTATTGCTTATGATTTTAGGAAATACATTTGATCTTTAGGTTGTGGGAACAATGGAAATGGTGGTAAAACTTGTGAGAGGAATAAGAGTAATGTTATAAGGTATTTTAAGGAGGGAGTTGGGTTGGGATGTCCACTTTGTTAATAAATATGATTTATGTTTATCTTATTATTTTCTTGAGGGAGGGATAAGAGTGGGTTGATTTATCGAGGGAGGAATAAGATTTATTATGGGTATTGTGATGGATTTCTTACAGGTTCAAAGGTGGACACCTAAACCCTTGGGAGGCATAAGAGGAACCCCAATGTTGCTTTTTTCATTTTGGCTTTAGCATGAAGCCTTTGTGTTGGGAACTTGCTGGTTTTGTTGTAATTTTTTGAAATGTGTTATTGTGTTGAGTGTCTTGATTAAATGTGATTTTGGAAGCCATTTAGAGTTTCCAATGGTTTTTTTATACCGCTCATTGCTTCTTTGTTTGGGCTTGGGGGCCTATGAGGAAGAAATATTATCTCCCTCATTGGATATTTGGTTGGGTGGAGAGTGTTGCCTACTCCCCTAATTTTGTTTTGTTAATTACGTAATGAAGATGATGAAGCTGAATGGAAGAAGTGGTCTTGTTTGAGAAATGCAGGTGGAGTTTCAGCATGTTCTATTATGACTCTACAACTTGTAAATTGTACCAATAGTACCTTGGAAGAAATATTTTATGTCATTGGTTAGTTCTTGCAAATGAGTGTTTTTAGGACTTGCATTACTTCATATGAAATGTGGACCTTGTAATGGTTTGTAAATATATATATATATCAAATCTAAAGTTTGCTTGGGAAGATGTATGGTAAAAAATGTCATTGGGGAAAGTGAATGTTGATTTTCTTGCATTATTGGCAAGTTGTTTTAAATAAAAAAGAGAGACAAATTTCATTTATTTGTTCCTTATTTTTCTCCTAATCAAATGATTATGTAAGAAGAAATATTGGGCAAATTTCATATCTAAATGTTACTTGGTTGTAAAGGAAATTTATTTCATATACCTACATATTTGATTAGAAATGAAAGCTATCAAATCTCCAATCCAATTATAGTTATTATTTCAAACTAATATGAAAGAGAAAATTTATTTAAGTTTATCTTGGCAAAAACTTTGCAATACTACATTCATCTAAGTGTATGTAAGTTTATATCCATATAAATTTATAAATGCAAAGTTAATTTGCCCACACAAACTTGTAAATTACCAAAATATATTCTTTTAAACCAGATTATAATCTCTCTAAAAAAGGGAATTTAACAAATATACATACTTACACAATCCTAATACACATAGAATGAATTATTACAATATATTAATTACGTGTTAATAATATACACATTAATTAGTTGTCATTGCACTCAATTAACAAATTCTTCATAATTGAAGAGCAATCAAATATATTAAACAATGACTGAAAACACTTCAAATGCTAATATTTCTTGCTTGAGCCCTAAACATTCTTTCCCGATACCTACTCGTCTGAGTAATGGTAGAGGCAAAAGATCCAAGCCTGTTGCGAGTGGATCGACCGGGCGTAACCAGTAAATGGAGGCTTCACGAACCTTAGAGGGCAAGAAAACTTGATTGATGTTAGCATCCAAGGACGGGCGATGGAGAAGGCAACATGATATAGCAAGGATTTCTCGGGCAAGAGCTATGGAAACTTTGCAAATACTCCCTGCGACGCTGCTCTAACCCTAAACTCCCTAGCAGTGGAAACCAGAAGAGGGTGAATAGAACCATAAACTCCCGGTGGCAGTGGCAGGCAATCGAAAGAGGTTAACCATACCATTTCATGGATAAACCTCGTGTTTGGAAAAGAAAATGGGAGTCTTGCAACAGGGGATAAGATCGATGGTGGAATGGATCCAGTATAGACGAACAAGGTGAATGCTGGTAATAATAAGAAATCAGGGAAAGGATGGGACGAAGCTCGAGACGGGGAGTGAAAATGCCATGACATATGTAGCCAAGGACCCTACCCTTCACGCAACACATATTGATCACAGATATTTTGATGGAAATGAAGTAGAAGCATGCCAAGGAAGAAACAAAGCCCTTCCTTTGCTGAAGTTACTTCCCAGGCTAGAGGTAAGATTTTGGAAAAACCCCTGAAACCCTCTCAGATGATACCGACACTAAATATTGAGGAAGATCTGCTTCACAAGGTGTTAAAAGAGGAGGAAAATCTTACTCAACTTGGCCTCATTTGTAAGTTTAATAAATTTTGGCCTAAACTCTCTCAACTGCATGACTGGATTGCACAAAGATGGAGAGAAAAAGTACAAGGTAAGATTGAGCTTTATCCTTGTGCCAAAGCATATTTCATTGTTGTCTTTGAAACCCCTAAGGATAGGGATTTGATTTTCAAACAATATTGGGTTTGGGAGAACACGGGCTCATGTTCAAGCCATGGTATCCATTTTTGATCCCTTAAAAGATTCTTTTGATACCTACCCTGTTTGGGTTCATTTTCCAGGACTCCCACTTCAGCTCTGGAATAGATCGTGTTTGCTTGCCATAGGTGATGCTCTTGGATCATGTGTAAAAGTTGATGATAAGACCTCTGTTCAGGTACATACTACTTATGCTCGAATCCTTGTAGATCTTGATACCTCTCAAGATTTACCAGCAGAAATCAATCAGAAATTGGAGATAGAATCTAGGCGCAGAGATTGGACTACGAAGGTCTTGCTTTCAGATGTCGACATTGTTTTCAAATTGGTCATATTTCAGAGGATTGTGAATATTCCAAACAAAAGATCAAACCTGCATGGTGGAAGGATTCCCTTCCTGAACATCTAACAATCAATCCCCATACCGACCCGATTGTAGAACTCATGCAAGATGAGAAAACTTCTGAGAAGAAAGCTCCCTCTCCTCAGAATATGGATTCATCGATAGATTCAACACTCCTTGTTACGGGCCACATCCCTATCAAATCAATTGAAGTTGTTCTTCCAATCTCAGTGGAAGAAGGAAATGAGGAATGGAAGGTAGTGGATAGGAAAAAGAAGGGATCTAAACCTTTGATGTCTTAGAAAAGGCATGAGTCTTGTCCTATTGTGTGTTATCATTGCTACATCTAGGCTATTGGCCTACTGTGTTGCTACAGAGTAGCTATTTTTTAGCTATTTGTTTGCTGGTTTTTGGTTGTGATCTTGGCAGATTCTTCTCTCTTTGTTGGGCTTTGTCGTTATATCTTGATTTTGATCTCTTTTTGTAATTCTGAATTGTCAAATCTGGCATTTGAGCACTGCTGTACAAGGGTATAGTCCCTTTCAAAAAACTATTTAACCTTAATTAAAAAAATATACACATACATTATTATATTCATATTTGGTAATAGTAGGATATGAATATTGTTATTACATATTAATATACATATACAAGTTTATACATATTTATATGATAAGAAATTTAAATAAATAAATTAAAAAAATCAATTTATATAACTACTATGGGAAATGCGGCTACATTAGTTTCAAAAGAATGTTTTAAAATATAATTTTTTTATAGGATTAAATTAAGTTTGTTGGCCATATGGGCCATGACCACTAATGTAATAAGTTTTATTTTAATAAAGGTTGGGGGAGGGGCACCAACCCCACCCCCAACCCATATATTATATATGGGGTGGGGGTGGGGTCGGTGCCCCTCCCCCAACACTATTAACCCCTTCCATATTATAAAAACTATAGTCCACATTTTTTTCGAGCAATTTTTTTTTCGCTTTACATATAGAATGTGTTATTTTGCAATCTCGTAGCCAAGAAATTAATTTGGTCGGCATATTAATAAATTTCAATAACAATATATATATATATATATATATATATATATATATATAATGTTTATAAAAATGGATCTCAAGCCAAGATGGGTTTTAAATGATAAAAACATATTATACACACACACACACACACACACACACACACACACACTCAAGTTACATATATACAATGTGTATATATGCAGGCCTGCAAACTAAAATCCCTAAAATGAGCCTAAATAAAATGGGTAAATACCCACAACCCAAATGTGATAGATAAAAATATAGGGGGATGAGATTATGCTAATGATAAATAGTTTTAAAATAAAATCTAAAGAGGGATGCACACAAATATTTGTCTTGTGTGTATCCATCCCTAATCTTGGAGCTCCCTTCCATGGCCTCTCTCCTTCATTCAAATTAAAACAAAATAAAAGAAATGAGAGAATAAGTTAAGAAATTGAATATAAAAGAACACTTAAGGATTTCTAGGGTTTCTTTAGTTTAACCTAAATCTAAGGGCTAGGATAAAACCAATCATATGGCCAAGATTTAACCATACATAACTTAAGTGATGGGTATTTAGGTGGGGATAAAGTTAATAAAAAGAAGTGTCTCGTAATGTTTAAAATGCGGGGCCTAAGGGGTTAGATTAGGTGGGGATTAAGTTGTATCCTTGTCTAAATTAAATAAAATTTATTATGGACCTTTAAATATTAGATTTAAAGGGGATTAATGAAGTGAAGTAATGAAAAGCTAAATGAGGAATATTTAAATAAATATTGGAGCTTAGTAAGAAAAATAATTAAATCATTTTATCATTTAGAAAATTGGGTCAAAAATATTAGTCGTTATTCTATTTTCCAACTCGCCTTAGAATGTTTTGATGGATAATCTTAGGAATAGTTTAGTTAGTGTGATCATTAGTGCATTCGAATAATAGTATTATTCTAATAATAATTTATGAGTAATATATTATTAATATTGAGTTCTCAAACTCCTATTAATATATATATATATATATATATATATATATATATATATATATATATATATATATATCTATTGTAAGGAGTTTGTTTATCAAACAAACTCACGTAGCTTTTTAAGAAGTGTGTGTGTGGAGAGATAAGTGTGAGTGATTCTAGGAGAGAGATGTGGGATTGAAGATTAGATTGACTCCTAGTTTGTAGGAGATCAACTTTGTATAAATATCTCTATCTATGTGAATAAAAACATCCCAAAATTTTTCAATATCAAAACTCTATTATTCTATTTCTAGTGTATTTTTCTTATTAAATCTGGTTCAAGCTCTATATTTGGTATCAGAGCAAATGGGATCCTGAGATTTCACTCGGAGAACCATTTCTGTTCACGTAGCATTTCCAATGACGAGATCTCATCAATTGATATTTTCCTACAGCACGTGATGCCCATGTTGTTCAAAGCTTGCCATGAGTCATGAATCATGACTTCTTCTACCAGTAATTTTTTTAGATCGTTTGGTGTTATTTCAATTCTGCGCCCACTATCTACATATCTGCATTTAGTAGTTGATCGCCCAAATTTATTTTCTCAAAATTGTGTGGAATTTGATCTTGTATCAAGAAGCTTCCTAACGCCTTTGTGTGGGCTCTCACCTCCCTGCCACGAATCTTGAGCACATATTATCTGCATCAGTGATTTTAAATACCAAATGTCTGAGATCTGAGCGGAAATTCGTGATGGCATTGTATTATGATCTGTAACTGAGTGCACAGACCTGCATTAGTCATTGCACTGTTCTCATACGCCATCAACGTACCGATTTAATTCAGATCTGGGTCATTGTGTTGTGCATTCCCCTCAGAAAGCTCACTATCCATTGTGAATTCGACACAATTAGTGGTGGTCTATCAAACATCAACAAATCTATGTAGCGTGTGAAGATCTGTCCCTTTCTAGCATGCAAGATTGATCCATCTACCGAACGCTTACTCCACCACAGCTTCACTTTCAACGTGATAAGATGCTCTCACGGCCAGCGTCAGAATTGAAGTATGTCGTTACATGTTATTAAAATATCATTTCATTAGGTTAATAAGGTAATTTTGTTTTAGTCTTTGTGTAGCTCAAAAAGTAATATTTTACTTACCTTGTCATTAGAATTATATTAAAGTCTTTATTTCCTTTGTGTATAGGAAATTTACGGTTTGATTTTATTTTTTGTTTAATAAAGTTTCGAGTCTTTGTTGTTAAATGTATTTCCTTGAAGTCAAAGTCTCATAATAAATGTCATTTAAAATCAAGAGTTATTAGAATATTTTTATGTCTAGTTAAAGTCATTGTAATGATTATCGATAGATTCAAAAAAAGTCATATGTTTGTGTCGTGTCTATTTTATAAAGAGTTGTCAAAATTGAGTCGAAAATTTGTTACTAAAAAAAAGGACAAATGAGTGCATTTTAAGTATAATCTGACACTCAATTTTTAAGAGAAAATGAAAATAAAAACCGTTTTGGCTTCGGGGCTCGCCCTCGACCTCACACCCCGTATCGCGACAGGGAGCACATATTGTCCTCAACTATACTTTTTGCTGAGTTAGCAGGGACATACACCGGAGGCGGAGGCAAAGGAGGAGGAGGTTGATCAAGCATCTCTTGTTATTCACCAACAAAGAGAATCGCTTCAAATGTATTGGTGACTTCTATTTCAGTTGTGTGTTTACTTTTGTTGTAATAATTGTGAGGCAGAAATGAAGGAGAAAGAATAGAGATTGTATATCTCATATTATTCTATTCAACATAGAGCTCACGTACAGTATTTATAGGAAAGAAATTGTACTGGACTCCCCTAAATGAATGGAGAGGTTACACAACAGAAGGAGAGAATAATGGAATACTAGAAGGAGAAGATAAAGGGATAGAATAGACACCTAAAAAATATAAGTTATCCAACGTATGCTAACATTCCCCCCTTATTACATTATTCTTGCAAATGTGACCTCTGAAAGATTCAAATTTCACTTTTCCAAGGGATTTAGTGAGAATGTCAGCAACTTGTGCTTGAGTAGGATAGTACTGGAGCTGAATTTGATGGTTCAAGACGTGCTCTCAAATGAAATGGCAGTCAATTTCAATATGCTTTGTTCGTACATGAAAGAATGGATTCTGCATGAGCTTCAACACACTCTGATTATCGCAATAGAGAATAGGTGACTATTTTTCAAGAATTCCCAGGTCATTCATAATGCGACGTATCCATATCACTTCACACACAGCTCCTCGTGCGGTGTGATATTCGCCTCATGGATGAGATAGAAACAACATTTTGCTTCTTGCTTATCCACGAGATAGGTCCAGATCCGAGATGAAATATGTATCTTGTAGTTGACTTCCTATCATCAACAGATCCAACGTGGTCCGAGTCGACATATCCCTGTAAGAAGAATTGATCATTCTTTTTATATTCCAGACCATAATTAGTTGTTCCTCGGACATATCTCAAAACATGCTTTCCTGCATTCTAGTGACATTTCTTTGGCTCCTGCATGAACCTAGAAAGATAGCTGACAACATAGTAGAGATCTGTCTGGTGTATGTCAAATAGATGAGCCCTCCAACAAATTACCTGTAGAGAGTAGCATCTACTTGAGGTGAGTCCTAGAATCTTGAAAGTTGCAAGCCTTTTTCCATGGGAGTGGATATAGGTTTACAATCAGACATTCTATACTTTTCTAGGAGTGTCTTGGCGTACTTTGTCAGGAGACAAAAATGTGATGCTCCTTTTGCCATATCTCCAAGCCAAGACAATAATGTAGTAGCCCCAAATCTGTCATGTCGAAGGTTCTTTTGAGATCATTCTTTACAATATCAACTTGATCTTCTGAACTACTAGTGATCACAAGATCATCTACATAAACAACCAGAATGACAATTTCTTTGCCTACCTTCTTTATATACAAATTTGAATTTGAGGGGCTACGAGTGAACCCATGCTGCAAAAGGTGATCGTTGATCTTGATATACCATGCCCTGGGAGCTTGTTTCAGTCCGTAAAGAGATTTGATGAGACAACATACCTTTTTAGGCTGATTTTCATCAACAAATCCTTCAGGTTAGGTCATGTATACTTCTTCTTTTAGATCACCATTTAGGAAAGCACTCTTGATGTCCATCTGCTGAAGTCTCCATCCTTTCTGTGCTGCAAGTGTGCAAACTACTTTGATGGTCTTCATCTTTGCAGTGGGTGCAAAGGTTTCTTCATAGTCAATGCCTTTTTTCTGAGCATATCATTTGGCTACAAGTCATGCTTTATGTTTGTTGATGGATCCATCTGCCTTATATTTTTCTTGAAAACCCATTTACAACCTATGGGTTTCTTTCCTGTAGGCAGATCGACAAGTTCCCATTTCTGATTTTTCATGAGTGAGTCATATTCTTTTTCCATAGCTTCCTTCCAATGAGTTTGACTGAGTGCTTCATGAACATTATCTAGCTTAGAGCTATTCATCAGTGAACTCATGAGTGCAAAGTTTACCTCATTTCTTGTTTGACTCCTTGTTTTGACTTCGGATGATGTATCTGGGAGTTTTTGCAAATGTGAGTCCTTGATAGTTCTTTGTACCCACTTCAGATGAGAACTTGACTACTTTTGAGAAGAACTGTGTCGTCGTTCTGTGAGGATTTATGTGGAGTCACATTCTCGTAGTTCTCCAAGGTGAACAAATAGTTCTCTTGGCAGCATTTCTTTTCTCTGAGTACTCTCCTCGGCTCATCATCGATTCGAGAGACTAATCGGTGAGATGTGTTTGGAAGTGGATCTTCTATTGATACTATTGAGTCAAAGGATGACTCGTCATAAAACCACATCCCGACTCTCGTATATTTTCTTTGTCTCAGGATCCATGAGATGATATGCCTTCGAGGTAGTATTGTAGCCAAGAAGGATACACAAGAGTGTTTTTTGGCTCTACCTTCTTTCTCTTCTCGAGTGGGACATGCATGTATGTTTGTGCAACCAAATACTCATGCAAATGAGAAATTGATGGTTTTTACCACTCCATACCTCTTCCTAAAGCGTCTTGCTTAGTAGAATAAATGTTGGTACCCTATTGAGAAGATATACAGCCATTTTCACTGCTTCAACCCAATAGCATTCTCCTAGCTTTGCAGTTGATAGCATGCAATGAGCCATCTCCATCACTGTGCGATTGCGATGCTCAACAATGCCATTTTGTTGGGGTGTGTAGGGAGCAGTCAGGTGTTGCTTAATGCCATGATGGTTTAGGAAGGCCAAGAACTTCTTTGATGTGAATTCCCCCCCTCGATCTAAGTGGAGTAGAAGAAGTGGTTGTCTGGACTCTTTGACAACATGATGATAGAAGTTCTACAAGTGTTGAAGAGCCTCACTTTTCTTCTTTAGGAAATATACCCACATCTTGTGAGAGTGGTCATCCACGAACAACTGGAAGTATTTGTATCCTGAAAACGAAGCAGGCAATGGGCCATTCAGATCGGTATGAACTACCTCCAGACACTTCTTGGCATGGAAGGTGCTCGCTTGAAACGGATCTCTGTGTTGTTTCCTACAAGACATCTAGGAAAATAGGCAAGGAACTGGACAATTTGGGTAGTCCATGGACCATTGCTTTTGAACTCATCTGGTGCAATGAACCGACCAACAAGTGTCCATATCTAAAATGCCATAAGGCAGTTGATTCTATTGTTGAAGTAGATAAAGCTACTGCAGAAGATGAAACAGTATCTAAAGCAAATAACTTATCTTTTACAAAATCTTTAGCAAGAACCGTACCTTGTCGGGAGATTAAGCATGATTTAATGCCATTTTGAACAAGAAATTCTACCTTAAGGTGATGATTCAAGAGCTGAGTAACTAACAAAAGGTTTCTAGTCAAGCCAGGAACATATAGTACCTTTGTAAGTGTACATTTTCATGGCCCCAGAGGAATGGTCACATTCCCTATTCCTTCTGCAATGTACTCTTTGTCATCCGCTATCCGAACTCGATCTCCAGTTGGCTCTTCGTGGAGTGAATCAAACAACTTCTTGTCACCTGACATATGCTTGCTTGCACTAGAGTCTATCAACCAGACTTTCTTTGTGGGCTGAGAAGTTTGAGAGACGAGTACAAGATTCTTACTACAATGGGCTCCTTCTGATGTCTCCTCATCAGAGTCATCATCTTCTTGTTGGGCTGCAAGATGTCCTTTTTGCTTTCTCCAGCGGGGACGTCGTTTGGACTTTTGAAAATATTCACACCCGGATGTGCTTGTATGGCTTGAAGGCCCTTGTTTCAAGTGTTGTGCCAACAATGATCAGTGTCGTGAGTATTGGTTCTGCAAATGTGACACCATCTCTTTGACTTTTGATCTTTCTATTTGGGTTGCGCTGGATTTGGCTTCTCTGGGGGACCTTTCCGATTCTTCTAGCCACAATTAGGCTTTGAGAACAAGGCTTTTTCCTAAGACTCCTCATGTGATGAAGTGATGGCCTCTTCCTACTGCAGCAAATTCACAAGCTCTTCGAATGTCACTATTTTTTTAGACACATTCAATTTTGTAACAAACAATTGAAATTGAGAAGGGAGTGCTCTCAAGGTGATTGGGACGAGAAGTTTATCGTCCACCGTTTCACCGAGTGCTAATAACTCCGATCTCAGCTCAGCCACACGATGCAAGAATTCCTCCACTTTCTCGTCAGACCCCATAGAGAGGGTGTGTAGCTTTGACTAAAGATGAAGTATCTTTGTCTAATTTTTGGCTTCATAAATGGTTGCCAACTTGTCCCAGGCCTCTTTGGGTTTCTCCACATTCCGAACATGCGGTTGCACATCATCACTGATACTGAGCATTATCAGCATCAAGGCTTTAGCACTAGCCATGTCATATTTTATTAGTTCATCGGGGCTATGGGAGTAGGCATAGACCCTGTGACAATTCCCCATAATCCTTCAAACTGAAGGATTGTCTTCATTTTTGTCTTCCAGGCTGCAAAAAATTAGGCCCTTTGAGAAACTGAGCATTAGATAGAAGTAACTTCGGAGTAGACATTGTAATAAAAAAAATATTTATTTATTTGAAAAGTTATTACAATTTGGACTCACTGACGAGAATTACTGGCTCGTAGATGCTCACGATATTCGTGTGCTGTGAGACAACGACGCTTTGTAGGGAATTCTTCTTTGTCATCACAATCGGCGTCGTATCCGGCTTCTAATTCTTCCCGTACTCACTTTTCTTGGTAGCTGATGTCGAAAAGAAAGTATTCAAGGAGTCCTTCTCGAACTAGTTTGTCGAATGCAAGATTGCCGGAATTTCGAAGCTCGTTCAGCAAAGCAAAGTAGAACCCGGAGCTCTCAGGAGCTTCTCCACGGTGTTCTCTGGCTGGCAAGTTAATATTCTTGCTTTCGGCTATGGTGACCGTATTATTAATACTTTCAATCGAGTTGTCTACACTCGACATTCGACGAAGTGTTGAAATATCTCCAAGTTTCTTCTCCTCGTGTTGTTCTACCTTTTCACAAAGTTCTCCTCTTTGTTGAAGACTCCTCCACGCAACAAAGCAACTTCCAACGTCCAGGAAGAGTGTGTGCCAAGGAGGGATGGAGATCCCACGTCAACTAGAGATGGCAACGGGGAGAGCCAATGTAACACTTCAAACAGTGCAAGGCACAGTGAAGAAAGAGCATGCAGATAATTCTACATAGATAGACTCAACTATAGCTAGAATATATTCCACGCAGGTAATGCAGATTTACCACTCTTCTCCACGCAGTTGATTTGCACGTTTTTATTTTTGCTGTTGTTTGATTTCCACGTAGTTTCTTTGGTCTGTTCCTCCATGCAGCAGCAGAAGCTTCAAGCCTCCACACAGGTCGATTATATTTATCCCACGTGCTGCATTTGATTTCCATGTAGGTCAAACTCTTCACTCAAACTTCCACTCAGCTTTTGAGAAAACAAAAAAACTCCATGCACAACTTCCACACAGGTAGATGGTGATATGCCCCTCCACGCAGCAGCAGCAGTCTTCAACACGCAGCACTAGGTGACTTCCTGTCAGGTTGAAGATCTCCATGCAGCAGCAGCAGGACTCCTCTCCCATGTACGCAAGACAAAGAAAAAGAAGACTTCTTCCACGCACAAGAAGAGATCAAGTTTTCTATGATACCAAATTGTGAGGTAGAAATGAAGGAGAAAGAATAGAGATTGTATATCTCATATTATTCTATTCAACATAGAGCTCACGTACAATATTTATAGGAAAGAAATTGTACTAGACTCCCCTAAATGAATGGAGAGGTTACACAACAGAAGGAGAGAATAATGGAATACTAGAAGGAGAAGATAAAGGGATAGAATAGACACCTAAAAAATATAAGTTATCCAACGTATGCTAACAATAATGAACAGTGGATTATTCCTGTTCACGATTGTAATCAATTTCCTATATGAAATCTCCTAAAAATGGGAATATGATGAGAGCTAAAAATAAACTGTAAACAACATGATCTTTCTTGGTTTGTGGTAAACCACTTTGAAAACCACCCTTCTCTGGTTTATGGTAAACCACTTTGAAAAACCATTTCATTGGTTGATGATAAACCACTTTGAAAATCATCTAGGTCATGAGTCAGCATCAGGCGACAAGTTACAGTTCAAGATAAGTTTTCCCCATGTTCACACTAAGGGGGTGAATGTTAGGAATAGTTTAGTTAGTGTGAACATTAGTGCATTAGAATAATAGTATTATTCTAATAATAATTTATGAGTAATATATTATTAATATTGAGTTGTCAAACTCATATTAATAATATATATATATATATATATATATATATATATATATATATATATATATATATTGTAAGGAGTTTGTTTATCAAACAAACTCACGTAGCTTTTTTAGAAGTATGTGTGTGGAGAGATAAGTGTGAGTGACTCTCGGAGAGAGATGTGGGATTGAAGATTAGATTGACTCCTAGTTTGTAGGAGATCAACTTTGTATAAATATCTCTATCTATGTGAATAAAAAAATCCTAGAAGTTTTCAATATCAAAACTCTATTATTCTATTTCCGGTGTATTTTTCTTATTAAATCTTGTTCAAGCTCTATAGATAATTAAATTAAAAGCGGATGATGTGACTGTCACTACCCTTCAATGGAAAAAAATAGAAAAATGTGATATTTTAATAGGGGTTTGATCATCATTAAGTAATGATTAAATTTTTATCCGATTGCTTTGTGCTATTGTGTAAAATCATATAATCGGGATTTTATTAAACATCGGATAACACCTTACCCTTTTAAAACAAATAAAAATGATCAAAATAAAAAAAAGATAAAAAAATTATTCCATAATTTTTTCTCTTTTAATTTTTTGATTCTTGTGTGGCAAAATCATGGTTGTTAGACTTAGTTGTTTAGATGTTTAATTTTTTTGGTTCTTTTAGTTCTTTAGTTTTATTTCATATATGATGTTGTCTTATACTTTGATACCATTGGTTTATAATGGTAAATTTAATGTTATCATGCACGTGCTTAGATGGATCTTATAGCTTGAGTTATCATGGGTGTATGTTTTTAGTGCTTAGCCATTCCATACGGTAATTGATTTTTGTATAATTATAATGAATATCCATGATTAATTTATTAATATAATTTTTTTTTTTTTTTTTTTTTTTGAGCAGTATGTTTAATGGGTGAATTGAGTGTGAAGATTATAAGTCACACAAGAGAACATGGGTTTCGAGTTGCACCTCATATTATGCAAGCATTTGACTCGGGACGATTCCATAAGCAATGCATGATATTTTTAATCTTGTGTGTATGTGGGGTATTCATGTTTTGGCACCGTTTGTAATTTCTAATGTATTTATGTTAATTTTAATTTGTTTAAGCCTTCTCATAAGCTAGTTTAGGGAACTAATGGTCCCCACATGCATTAGTGGTTATTTATGTTAATTAATATTGTTGTTATTTGGTTGAGACCACCTAATCATCACTTGTGTGGGCCCCCACCTCTTCCTTGTAGAAAATTTACCAAATCTCAAATTTGAGCTAAATGTGGTATTTGTAAGGACCTCTTTTCACATTGGGGGTCTCTCTTACACTAAAATGAGCCGCTTGGACCCTACGTATGGGTAGGGGCCTATTTTTAAGGTCAAATGGGTCTTATCCCTCCCATTTAACCCATCTCATGTCACCGTATTGTAATTTTGGTTGATTTTTTTATTTCTTAAAAGTTGAAGTGTGTTGAATTGTTGACCTTTTCGGAAATTTGTGAGATTAATTCCTAAATGTGTTTTGTTTTGTCTAATACGATTTTGGAATATTTTGGTGGGAGAATGAGATGATTGCACATGTCACCCTATCATTTGTGAGGATTTGTGTTTGTTTATCTTTTGGCACCTCATCACAGAGAGAGGGTAGGAACTTTTTCTTTTCATTTTTTTACTATTGGAGTTGGAGAGAGCTTAGAGCTTGGTAGAGCTTTTCTTGAAGTTGGATAGCTATTTTGAGGTAGGCCTTCATACCTATTAGCTTTTTTCTTTGTTATAGTGTGTAAAAGAAAATAATGGTTGTTTGGTTTCTTGAATGGTTGCATGTTGTTGTGGGTGTCTTTGTAAATCTTGTTTGTTTTTATTTTCTCCATCCATCCTATTTTTTGGTGGATTTTGGAATTATAGGGAAGAGGGAGGAATCCCCTCTTACACCACATGTCTTGATGGGAAATCCATGATGGTATTTCATTTAATTTTTTCCCCTTGATGTTGAAGAAGGACTGTTCATATGGTTTAAATCTCCTCTTCCATCCTTGATATTAAAAAAATGCTTGGTTTGAAAATCCTTACAAGGAGGAGGCTTTGTGTTTGGGATGGAGTGGTATGGAGGGTATTATAAATGGAGTGATAAGGAGGGTATTATGGGTATTATTTTATTGTTCCTATGGTTGGTTCATAATAATGATCCTTGCCACTCTTCCCCTTTGAGGAAAACATGTAGCTTAACACTCATCATTTTTTGCTCTTATGGTTGTTTTGTATTGCAACATTATGTTTGTATTGTCACCTTTTTCTACACCTTACTTGTGCAATCTTGAGGCATGCACTCTCTCTCTCCATGAGTTTGGAGGGAGGCTAACATGTCCTCCATTTAGTGGATATGGCATGTGATGATGCCACATGGTTTGGAAAACCTGGGTCCCTTTTCTCTAATATATTTAAAACTTTCATATGGTGTGGATGATTAGAAAAATATACTTGGAGCATGGAAGAAAAATTTTAAATTTTTGTATGTTGTTCCCCATTTTGGGGAGGCTTATCCACTTGCATTTTAAGTATGATTTTGTAATGGTTTTTTAATATTTGATATTCCTTAATCTATCTTGAGAAGAATATTAAAACCTTATATATTGTAATATTGTGTCATTTTATCCTCTCTTTTGAGAATAAGGACTCATATATTGATAGATTGTTTCCAATTTTTTTGGTAGACTCATATACTTGTATTTAACATAAATTTTTTATATTTTTTACTAAAATTTTGAAATGTATTTTGTATCTTGAAAAAGAGGGAATGAAGAAATGTTGTTGGTGTTGCAAATATATATAAACTTTGTATCATCTTTGGGTTGAAAAAGATTTAATACTTAAGTTAAAAACTAGATTCTTCTTGTATTATCTTTAAGTTGAAATGCATTGCAAGTTCAAGCATTAAAATGTACCTAGTCTAATACTTGTAAAGATGGCTATGTGAAAAGAAATTTTTGTAATTTTAGAGACAATTCTTGTAGAGAAAATTTACTTTCCTTGTTGAGATTTAATGTGGAAAGAGAAAAGGAATTTTTGGTTATTCCTCCATACATGGATTTGATATGGATACTTTATTATTAAAAATAGTTTAAGTTTTCCTTGAATATATATACATACATACATATATATATATATATATATATATATATATATATATATATATATATATATACACATATATATACATATATACATATATATATACATATATACATATATATATATATATATATATATATATATATATATATATATATATACATATATACATATATATATATATATCAAGGAAAACTTATTCTATTTGTGTGTGTGTGTGTGTGTTTTTCTTTTTATGATTAGTTAATCCCTTTATAGTAATAAATATGAAAAGAAATACATGTCTCTCTTCGGTCAACTAGTTAATTCCATTTTACTCGAAGGAAACAAAATTTTAACAAATTTAAATAAAATCAATATAGGCGGGAAACATTCTGCAACCTAGCCAAGATTATTTGAAGTTCCCCGAAATCCATTTCTCACCACAATGGGGAATTTCATGAAGTACTAAAAATTAAAAAAATTCCTCACGGATGCATTTTCGGTGTTACCCAACATCTCAAATATAAAATGTTTCACATTGCATGAGGAAAGAAAAGATTAATCGAATGTGGAAACAATTGAAGCGACATGACTATATTTGATGAGTAAGAAACATAATTCAATTGAGGTCAAAGGCATATGAGGATGGAGGAAAAACAACATCATATCTCCATCCATAAGAAATGGGGCAGCATAATGTGTTTATGGCACAAATTTTTTCAATTCAGGTGTTTGATTTCTAGTTGTGTGTAGTATTTCGGTTGTTCTAGTTTTTAATAAGTATAAATTTCAAATTGTGGGGAGGAACATGACATCAATGTTCCATTTCCATTTATCTTTCTATGTTCAAACTGGTGAGAAGTTTATCCTATTATAATTCCACGATGTGAATATATTTTTGAAAGATGAAAGAACAAAGGAAAAATTAGCTTCATGTTTCTTAAAGAGGATGAAAAGGGGTTCATAATCGGGGATAGGGGTTCCTTTTTTGGTGGACATTAGTGCATTTTTTTAAATAGGGTTCTTATAATGGACATGGACTCATTTTGGAAGAACATGCATTCATAGCGAGGTTTTTGGTTAACCTTTTCATAACCATCGAGATCCAAGATCACGAAAAGCATTTGTAGTGTTGGCATCCAAATCAATTCTTCCTTGAAACCGAGAAAATCAAAGATTTAAACGGACAATTTGAGACATAGATAGATCATATTGTGAGTCATTTTGTAGACTGGGGGGATTTTTCTTACTCTTTGTCACTCGGGCATCGAAGAAATGGATAGCACCTTCATTAAGGATTTGATCAATCCTTACTACTTTAGGTCGTGCCATCCGATGAGGGTGAGAGGACCCATTTTGTAACGTATTTTGGTGAAGGAGAATGAAAATTTTCTTTTTGCACATATTTGAAAGGGGACCTTGAGAAAATATGATAAATGCTCCACAATCTAGCTCTCATGAGATGTCACTTCTAAAGAATGGTGATATTTCCTAAACATGGTTAAAGGTTACTAAAGACATTATGGAATCCTAATTTCTTCGCATACTTTAGCAAGAGAATTTCTACATTTTTGGACACACAGGGAAGGTAGGGGTAGTCCAGGATGGATTCATTGTTTTGAATAATTTTTTGGTGGGAGATGAAGTAGGATAAAATTGATTATACCAAATCTTTGAGAGAATTCACAAAAATGGAAAGCTAAATGACGAAAAGCTTTGATATTGCTAAAATATTCCTTCAACTAGAAGCTATGCATAAATAGAGGCCTATATTTTCATGGTTTCACACAATCTCCAAGAATTTAACACGAAGGATCGATATAAAGACTCAATAAAAATCAAAGACCCCTGGTTCCTCGTGCCTAAGATACACTCGAGGCTTATAGACAATATTTATCAACAAATGACAAAGTGAATTGATTTTAAATTTTTATATCATTACAAGATGAAAGCTCTTCTTGAAATGAAATTGAAAATTCCACTAAACTATCACACAGGGAAGAGATCCTGTGTATTATACGAAGGGAATTTAACACAATATTGCAATAGGAATAAGAAAAACTACTTAGACATTCTAAAATAAAGTAGGAACAAATTACTCCAAGATTTACACAGATTAACTTGAAATTGATTAGATTCATCGGGAGAAATTTTTGTTTGAACAGTCTTAGAGCTTGTCATTGGATTTATAATCACAACCAACTTGACATGTTTGAAATCTAAAACACAGAAATTAACAAGTTTCTCGGATTGGTCTCTAAAGAAAATTAGCTCTCTCAAATTTTCTCTTAAGAATTTAACCCCGACCTTCACAAGATTATTCTCATTACATTTATACATTTCACTTGCTCACTCATCCCAAATTTCCCCCAAAAGAAGAATATACGAGGACCTTTATTTGTTACCAATTTGTCTCAAAAAGTGACGTTTAAGAAATTTTCAAAAAAAGTTGGCAGATTGGACAAATCATTAATTTATCACATTTCCTGTGCCTTGGAATAATGACTAGGATGTCATGCTACAAATTTTTTTATAGTCATTTTAATCATTTTGATTCTCATCATACGAGAAATCACCATTTTAATGATTTTCAAGAGGCTCTGTACATTTGGATCCGACGAGTGTCGTTTTAACCCTCGAGGCAACACCTTTTTCATCATTCGACCTACAACCTCTATCATTTCATCTTTCTCCCTCTCTTTCCTCTACAACTATGTCCCGCATCCACCTTCTCTCGGTAATTCACGTTTTTACAAGTGCCCAAGCAATTCCAAATTCAAAATATCGACATAACAATCCTTGACTCATAAATTAAGCTATAAATCCAGTCAATGGCACTTTGTAAACAAAAATGACAATGAATTTCATCAAAAATGATGAAAAATAGTCCATAATCACATCTCCAGAGTCTTGGAGCCAAAATGACGGAAAAGCAGTGAAATGCATAAAGAACCATTGATTCTGCCCCTTCTCAACTTTAGATTAGAGTCATCCACATGTTCTCTTGGTGCAATTACAAAGGTGAGGTGTAGTGGAAAGTTTCCAAACAATCTTGGGCCTTACATGTGCCCTGGGCCCAAGAAAAATGCCTTTTGGCCTTTGAAAAAGTCTTAGTAAAAGGAGCCAAAGTGGATGCCTCCACGTGTCACCTTAGCACATCTTTTGTATGGTCCTCAAAAGTAGAGACCTCAAATAAGTGTGGTCTCACCACGTGTCTCGGTCCGGTAGAGTTGTTAAAAAATTTGAAGGATCGGTCGAAGGCACCATGTGTCTAGGGTCCGAGACAATTTTACTTGGTACATTGAAAAGTCCAAGTAAGGGCAGAGTGAGTGGAATCCTCCAAGTGTCCTCTTGGCACTTCTTCAAAATAAAATTTATGGGTAGGTCCCCAAACAAGCATGGTTACTCCATGTGTCCCATGACTTTATAAAGCTTCTTGAACATTTTAAGTATAGAGAGGAGCTGCGTAAGCCTCCACATGTATCCCTAGCGTAAATTTGAGATGGTGCCCAAAAGCGGAGACCATAAACAAGGATTGGCTCACCAATTGTCCCCTTGGCACAAATGTTAAGGTGGGACCCTGAGGTAGATCCTCAAATGAGTGTCAACCCTCCACTTGTCCATGGTTTGACAAAGCTTCACCGACCACATGAAAAAATGTCTAAGTCTAGGAAAGGTAGCAGAAAAATCCCGTGTCTCCTCGAGGCAACTCCAAGGTCAAACTAAAAAGTGAATTTTTAGATGAGTGCTAACCCTCCATATGGATAAAACCTGAGTTGAATTGGGCCTTAGTGTTTCAAAGTGCCCAAATGAGCCACATCTAATCGAAAAGGGCCACGTTTCCACAGATGCTAAGATATAAATTTGAGAGGGAAAACACTCTTGTCAAAACCGTAAAATGTAGGGAAAACACCAAATGCGTCTGAAATGAATCTTTCTTTAAGGACAAAGAATTTGGAAATGATATAAGTCCTAAATTTGATCTGATGAGCCACATCCAATCGAAAGGACCACTTTACCATAGGTATTGGGACAAAGATTTACAGGGGAAAATAAAACATGAGTGTGGAAAAATGGAAGGAGGGAAAAACCAATTTTATGCCGAAGGTACAAATTCTTCCACATGGACAGAGGAATGCAAAACAAATTTTGGACTTAAAGTAATCCTTGACCAAATGAAGGAAAAATCTTTCATGCATCAATACGGGAGATAGAAAACACGACAGAGCTAAAAACTGAAAATTTTAAGGACAAATGGGGTGAGATCAAATTGAGCACCAACATCGGCTTTGACTTGGGGATGGGTACTCCCTGCAAGTGCAACAAGAACAAATAGCATACCAAGTGCCAAAAATAAACCATTGGGTGATGGACCGAAAGAACAAGCTTGTAGAGCATATCAATAATAACCAACTCCCCGAGGATGAACCAAGAAACCAACAAAATGGCCACCAAGGACCAGGACAAAACAAGAAAAAAAACACGAAAGAAGAAAGAAACCAAAAAACTATACACTATACAATGGAGTATACCTTGATTCTGTGAAATCAATCAAGGAAATGTTTTAAATGTCTTCCATTAACAAGTAACTCAATCAATTCCCCATCTATGTCTAATAGGAAAAATGTATGTTCACTAATTCGAATGTGAATTGAATAAGGGCCCATCCACAATGCATCAAAATTTCCATGTTTTCCCTTGTCCTCATGGATGCTATCCCATAATAGTACAAGGTCTCCTACATTGAAATCTCTTTATGTTACTTTCTTATCAAACAAATTCTTCAAATTTTCTCTAAATTTTGAATGCCTTTGATGGGATGCCCTTCTTTCTTCATCTAATCTGAAAAATATGATTTACGTGAGCATCATAGGACTAACCCCTTGATCTTCTCGGTTGTTGAAGAAGTTGAAATGAAGATAATTACATATGCAAGGGTAGTAGGGATTGAGTTCCATACGCTAACTCAAAGGGCATATTTCTAGTAGCTCATTTAATAGTGATTCGATCAACCCAAAAAGCAAACTTCAACTTCTCATCCCACTTCCTCTTGTTCAACTCCAAAGTTCTTCTAATTATCTTCAACAAATTTTTATTACTAGACTTTGCTTTTCCATTTCCTTGTGTATTATAATTAGAGGCATATGTCAAATTGATCCCATATTCATGGCACATAGCCACCAAAGGTTTAGCTTGAAATATCATGGCATTATCAGAACAATTTTAGATGGTACCCCAAATGTGCAAATTATATGATTCAAGACAAAATCCATGAAAAATTGGTGTGTTTCCTTCTTGGTGGGGATTACCTCCACCCACTTGGTGAAGTAGTTTGAGGTCACTAGTATCCACTTATGGCCTGTAATTGAGGATCGAGAAATTTCCCCAATGAAATCCATTCCCGATTTCCTAAATAGGGCTTCAAATCATACATGCTACAAAGGAAGGGAGCCTAAAGCTTTCGAGTCTTCCGTAAAAGCATTGGAAGGTCCCACATTTTCTTACCAACATAGTTGTATCCTTGAAAAGAGTTGGCCACTAATAACCAGCCCTTAAGATTTCATGAGCTATGACTCTTCTGAAAAATGTCCCACATAAAATCCTCCATGGAGATTAGAAATTATCTTAGGGGCTTCATCTTCAACAATGCATCTTAAGGGTACTCCTCGGTGTTCTTCCAAGCTAACCCTAATTAGTATTGATAAATTTTTGGGAAGCTAACTTAAGTACTATTTTTGATTCTTACTCAAATGTTCAAGGCATTGTAGATGTTTAAGGTAAAAATGATGTCCTTGTACCATTCAAAATTTATCATTTTTTCAAGGACATTCAACCTTTCTTCTTCAACTTCATCTACCTCAAGTATTTGTATATTACTTTCTGCGCCATAAGTTTTCCAGCCCAAACCTCGACCAATTTTGTTGTTCCGATATCCATATCATACTCTTGAAATTTTTTTACCCATCGACATCTTGTGCTTGAAACCTCCATTTCGATAGGATATCTTTCACCATGGTGTGGGGAACATAAGCAATGACCTTGAAACTTAGGATATATGGCCCGAATACCTTTATTTCTTTTACCGGAAAAATGCCTTCTTCTCCATGATAGTATATTTTAGCTACCCTCCCTATAATGCCTTACTAAAAAGGCAATTGGTCTTTCAGCTCCATCATCATCCTTCTACAACAATATAGATGCAATAGTACTTTCTGAAGCAAAAGTGAACACTTTGAAATCCTTCTTATAATCTGGAGCTACTAAAATAGGGGCATTCTTTAATGCTTCTTTGATCCCAACAAAATATTGAATAGCTACCTCTTTCCATTTGATACTTGGATCTTTCTTCAACATGCTAGTGATTGGGATAGTTAGTTCAACAAAGTTGGAGATAAATCTCCTTATAAAATTAATTTTCCCAAAATAGGATTGAATTCCCTTCTTGGTTCTTAGAACGGGGAATTTTTTAATGGACTCTACCCTTTTAGGATCAATCATGACCCCTTCCCTTGACAAAATTTGTCCAAATAGATTTTCTTTCTCGAACCCCAAAATGGTACATCTTGGGATTAAGTGAAATACCATACTCCCTGCATCTTAACAACAATTTTTCTAAGTGTTGCCAGTGGTCACTCCTTTTTCTATAGAAAACAGTCACATCATCTTGATATATAAAAATGAAATCATTAATATAGCCAGAGAAACATACATCCATTTCTCTTTGGAAAGTGACTCCGGCATTCATTAGACCAAAAGGCATTCTAACATATACATATGTTCTCAAAGGAGTGGTAAAGGAAGTCTTGATTCACTCTGATTCCTTCACAACTACCTAGTTATATCCAAAAAAACCATCCAAGGTGGATAACAGGTTTTGAACCAGTAACCAAATGTAACATATTGTCCATATTTAGTAGAGGGTAGTTATCCTTCATTGATGCTCTATTCAGGTTTCTAAAGTCCACACACAACCTTATATCTCCATTCTTCTTTTAGATAGGTACCAGGGTTTGTAACCCTGGATGATTACCTTGTGGGTTGTATGATTCCTCCATCCCTTAATTTTAACAATTCTTCTTGCATTTTTAGGGAAAGGCATGGATTGATTGGCCTCTCTTTTACCTAAATGGCTTGGTAGAAAATTATAAGGAATTTCGTGTTAGAAAAAATCCTCTCTATATGCTTTCAGTTCATAAGAAGACCATGCTAAGTAGTCCTTGTATTTGTTCAATAATTCGACATACGAATAATTTTCTTCCTTACACAGATTTTTACCTAGCCAAATATTTCATGGTTTATTCTTTATGTTGAGGTCATGCTCTTCAACATCCCTCAAGGCTGACATGTGTTTGTTGAAAATGAAATCAACATTATCAAAGTTTGATTCAAGTGCTAACAAACCTCTTCAAATAGTATTAGTCTTCAACTGAATGATGTCTTTTCAAAATAGAGTCTCCTTCCCATCAGCTGCACAAAGCATTGGCTCCCAATCTATACATTCATCAAAAAATTCTCCTTGGTTCTACAAAAATATTCACACTGGCATCATCTTCGAACACTTGGTAGTGTTTAATATTGTCAAGAATGAATGGCCTAGTCAACACATCAATATTATACTCACAAAAGTGAGATATAGTACAATTTTCAAATTTGGACCCCAATATGGCCAATTTTTCTACTAGAGTATGGCACTTCCTATTGTGATGCATTATGTTGAAGGGGTCAAACATCTCAATGAAATCCCAGATTACATGCTTATACTTGCTTCATCCTCTAATTTTTTTTTTGCATACAGCTTTCCTAAACCGCTTAACAATTAGCTCGAATCTCCTTTAATAATGATGTCTCTAATACAATATTTCCAAGAAATTCTTAGACCCAAGATCAGTGCTTCATATTCAACAATATTGTTAGTGCACTCAAAGTTAAGTTTAAAAGATAAAACAAACTCTTCCTGGCCTAAAGATATCATAACAATACCAACACCATATCCAAATTTAGAGAAAGCCCAATCAAACAACAAATTCCAAGGAGAACCTAATTTATTAAGAGACTTGCATTGATTAATTTTATGCTCTTTACCATCAGCAAATCCAATGAAGTTATCAACATCAAGTATAAGTGTATAACACTTCATAAGAAGCATTATTGGGATCCTTAACGAGATGTAGCATCCTCTTTTCACCATACAACTTTACAAGGATTCCCTCAAAGGTAGATATAGTGGAAAAATACATATCCATTTGCACACTTCCACCTACACTGGTAACCCATTTTCT
Source organism: Taxus wallichiana var. yunnanensis (assembly GCA_018340775.1). Taxonomy (NCBI): domain Eukaryota; kingdom Viridiplantae; phylum Streptophyta; class Pinopsida; order Cupressales; family Taxaceae; genus Taxus; species Taxus wallichiana. The sequence goes on along the minus strand of CM031241.1, from coordinate 427,811,314 downwards.
TGATAACAACATTCCCCATTCGGTAATACAATCAACGATAAAAACATCTAGTTTTAAGTTCTTTCCCGGGTAGGCTGAAAGTTACACTATTAAACCCTTGACACATCCAACCACCGGCACCTCTCTCGAATCGATGGTAGTGAACTTACCATAAGTTGTTGTCACTTTGGTATCTAATTCATTCATTACCTCGGAGGCATAACATTGCATGATGCTCCCGAACCAAATATACAATGTGTAACATCCTGTCCTTAATAATCGGAGTGGTGAAAAATGACTCTACATTCAGTTGGAACTCACCAAGGATGTTCCCAAATATAATTCAAGTGGCTCATCTAGTTCTTCCAAAAAATAGGGTTTTTTATCCTCTGTAATGGTACGATGAGTCTCAACATTATTCACATTTATACATTGGGAAATATTTTCTTCTTTCAATCCCAAATACTCAAAGGCCCTTTTCTTATGCTCAGGAATCCTAAGCAACTAAAAAATTTGAAAATAAATATTGATCTGACTCAAGACTTAGGCAATTTCATAAGGAACATATTTGGGAAAGGCAACATTTGGAGGAAGAATGAGAAAATTATCTGACCAAAAAGGATTTGTCATGGTCTAAGCATGGGCAGGGATACCATTTCTTCTTGGGGACACAAGGATTTTGCCGATGTATCTTTATTAGGATTTTCTTTTGAGATATTGGTGAGAACTAGAGTTTTTGGTTTGGCCTGAGGCCCTATCCCCTTGACAACTTTACTCGTAGTGTTATACTCTTTTCATGGCCAAATACAACATTCATTAAGCAATCGCCTATCCTCCTTAGAAGGAATTACTCCATCATACTTTTTAATCATTAGTGCCCTTAAGTATTCAAAATCATTACTAGGAAATTCAAAAGATTGTACCATGTATATTTCAAAATTATGAGAGGGAGGAAGGGGTAATACCTGGTGGATGCAATCCTAGAAATTTATAGAAATTATGGCACCGATTAGTAAGGTTGAAGTTGCTCCTTGTTGTGAGCTTGTAGAGCACCCCACCATGCATGAGATCATCAAAATTGTCACCATCAACTTCCTCAATTTATTTTTCTTCATCACATGGGGCATGTGGCAAGAAAAATCTGTCACACCACTCAATTTCATTGAATTCTTCCATAACAACAACTATGACAGTCAAAGGATAAGACATAATTCTATTCTCACATGATTGGGGCTGTCTATTTCCTAATCCCACGGGTCCTTTTCCTTTGTCATCAGATCTCTCATCACCCCTAGGATGATTGGAAAATATTTCTTGACCTTGTGGCCTGTGCTAACCTTGGGAACCTTATCCAATCCCCTTCTCTACTTTGGCTAGTTTATAGGAGATTTTTAATAGCTCCAGCCAAAGTTTTCACAACTTCCTCCAGATCAACAGCTTTACTTGACTGAGGCTTCTCTGGATTGACTAGGTTGATGCCTTCTCTCTTAGGAGGTTTACCAATTTCCTTGATGTTATTCTCAATATGTAAAGCCACAAGTGAAGTCTTGCCTCGGTGTTGCTAGTGTCTTGTCTCTTAAATAATAGGAAACTTTCTTATAAAAAGCATCGTAGTATTTTATTAAACAAGAAACATCACTTGGCTTTAGGATCACAGCAGCCTATTTAGGGTCTTATTGAACCTTGTATTGAAGTCGTGAAAAGACTCATTAGGATTATTTTTTATATTTTCAAATTATGATAAAAAGAAACCTAGGGTCTGCTTTTATCTCCATACTACAATCTAAAAGCATTCTTCATCTCTCATCCATGAATCAACGGAATTTTCTCGGTAGAGATTTATACCATCCCATGCATCTTCCTCTAGAGTATGAATAAAAAAATTATGCACACATCCTCAAATTCAATCTCAGATTCTTCCATCATATTGACAAAAATATTTAAGTGTTGATCCTAAGTAATGGCATTATTCCCTTAAAATTTAGGTAGTCTATTTCTAACATCTAGGGCACAACGTTTGGATATCCACCATACCTCTCGAAATCTATAGGACCAAAAGTGTTTACAACAAACCGAGGTCTAGGTGGTAGCTGGTCCATATTGTTTGGGAGGTGATTTTACATGAGAAACATAATTATGATGAGTGAGGGGTTTGTGGGGCATAAGAATGCAATTCTCAAAATGAACGTTCTCTAAAAACTCTATTTCTTGGAAAATCCTATCAACATTGGAGAACACAGGGAAAAAATGAGATACAAAGTTTTCAAATAAAAAGAAGGCCCCTCTTTAGATGGAGAATTTACATTTACAAAAATACCATCCGATTCGAAGAACTTGAGGAAGTATGGCAATTTTGAATGACAGGTTGATCAATTTCCATAATTGATAACTCCTTTCTTGATTTTTGATCTCCAACAACTTTCCAGATTCTTCTTCCTTCTAAATTCATCTTTCGTAGCTATGGAAAGAGCATTATAGTAGGGTCTCTAGTGAAGAAATATGATCTTCCTTCCATATTTCCAAAGATTAGTGATAAATTGCAATCGACAATTGTTAAGACAATCGTATTTATCAAAAATTCATTCAATACGGAGTCGACACTAAGGATTTTCACCTCGCTTTTTTAAATACACTAAAATTGATCTCTCCAATGTCCTGTCAACACTAAATATATGTAAATATTCAAAGATCTAACCCTCCTTTACCCATATTTAACTTTGATGATGTAACTTAGTGCAAAAACCACGAAACTTGAAATATTGCAAGAAAAATTTGTAACTTTTCTTGATTCTTACAAATATTGACACAGATAATGTTTCAACAACATATTTGTACTTTAAAATTTGTAAGAAGCATTTACAAGGGTCTATGTATTTATGATGGTTTTCAAACTTTGCACAAAACTTCATGTCCCCTAAACACCACCTTTCTAGTTTTTGTATCCAAATTGATTCTCCCTTGGAAATCGAGTAGCATTAAAGATTTAACAGGACACAAAGAGACAGAAAGATCATATTGTGAGTCATTTTGTAGCCAAGGAGGTGATTTTTCTAACTCTTTGGCACTTAGGAATCAGAGAAATGGATAGCACCTTCATTAAGGATTTGATCTATCATTACTACTTTAGGTCGTGCCTTTCAACTAGGGTGAGAGGACCCATTTTGTAAACTTTGTCGGTGAAGGAGAATGAATATTTCCTTCTCTAGAAAAATTTGAAAGAGGAACCTGAGAAAATATGATCAATGTATCACAATTTAACTCTCACGAGTTGTCATTTTGAAAGAATGGTGATATTTCCTAAACAGGTTAAAGGTTACCGAGAGACATTATGGAATCGATTGCTTCTACATATTTTAGAAGTAGAATTTATACATTTGTGGATACACATGGCAAACAGGGGTAGTCCACAATGGATTCATTATTTTTAATAATTTTTGGTGGGAGACTAAGTAGGATAAAATTGATTATACCAGATCTTTGAGAGACTTCACAACAATTGGAAAGATAAATGACGAAAGCTTTGGAATAGCTAAAATATTCCTTCAACCAGAAAGGTGTGCATAAATGGAATCCCAAATTTACATAGTTCCACAAAATCTCCAAGAATTTAACACGAAAGCTCAAGCTTAAGAATCAATAAAACGTCAATGACTCCTAGTTCCTCATGCCTAAGATACACTCGAGGCTCACAGCACAATATTTATCTTTAAATGACAAGAAGTGATTTTAAATTGTTTATCTCATTGTAGGATGAAGTCTCTTCTTGAAATGAAATGGGAAATGCCAATAAACTATCATAGGGATGAGATCCTATGTGATTCATAGGGACATGTTGAAATTTTTTGCAATTTTACAAAAATGGGCAACTCAAAAATTTGTTACGATGGATAGATTTAGTGAATTTTACCTAACCTAAGGGAATTATATTAGATTATCTTGTTATTGCTGATTTGTGAAAGAGATTAAGTGAAATCTGTGGCTATGTGTGTTGTTACAAAATGTAACAACTCACATAGTCTGCAATTTCACGAATATCCTCGGCAAAAGAACACAAGCCCCAAAGGACATCTATGTTATCTTGATGAAGACACCGGATTACAGAGTATGTAAGGTGTATAGTTTTGGAACAACAGACATAGTGGCAGTTTTCAAGTAATCAGATTCACGATTATTATCTGTGTGCCTATCATATTTATTTCTCTGTATTCATTAAAGTTGTCATGATTAATGAGTTTGCATTTATCTATGCTTCCATAAAAGATTACAATTGACTCCTTTCTTGCTACTTCCATCAAGAAAATATTGACAAACAAACAATGACAATAATGTCCAAATGGAGATAGCAGAAAGGAGTCAAAACGAAGAATGGAAGCTAAGATAATCACAAAGCATACAAAGAGACACATTTCATTCAATGATTATCCATTGGAGTTACATGTATTCACTTCAAGTTATCCCTTATGTTAATTCATTTTATTGAGATATTGAGTTGCCTACATCATTGTACAATCAAAGGAAAAATGAATGTAGAAAGAGATAATCAACTCATTATTTCAATTTAATGCTTTATTCATAAGAGATCATAAGTTTTCCCACACAAGCCATGGGATATGACTAAGTGACTCATCATATACATGGAAATGAGAATACTGCATGTGCTAAAGAACAAGAGTAGAGGAGTAAAAAGGAACCCATCATTTCCTTTTCTATCTTCTGTCTCCACTCCTCAGCCTTTCCATCTCCATCTCAACTCTTCCATCTTCTGCTTCCATCTCCATTTCTTAACACCTACAAGACAAGAGAAGTATCTGTCAAATTTGAGCTTAGGGTACAATGTTATTCCAATACTCATGTTCTAAAAGAAAATACATATTCTAATTCAATGCATCTAATGGTACTTGAAAGAAAGAAGTACAAAAACACATGGCACAGGAAAAGAAAGAAATATAGATGAGCTGGCAACAAGGAAGAGGCAGAGTCCATAAAGTGAATCTAAAAAGAGAAGAAGAAATAAACCACATGGATACAAGAGAGGCCAAAAAGCCTATTTATTTCTAACTCATTTATGAATTTTGTAGGAACAGGTTGCAACATTGATTGAAAATTAGTTAATGTTTAAGAAGGAAGCATCTACTGAATAAAGACAAATATCATTTTCAGATGGTTTACAAGAAAGAAGCATCAGAATAAGTCAAAAAGAGGTATTTTTGCAAATCAGGATCAAAAATCTAGAAAAGGAGAGAGAAGAATAGGATTTTGGAAAATTTTTGCTAGAGTCTCCCCTTGTAAAATTGACTTTTGATTTAAAACAGAATTGAAATACATGTTTTTTAGCTACTACATTACTTTCTAAGCTATCCAAGCTTCAAAAGAAATAAAAATAGTCAAAGAAAAGTACATGTTTCATCATTTTTTAAAAGTTGATATCATGATCAAATGAAACATACAGTTTCCAGATTCTCATCATGCTACAACTATCAAGGTTCCTTTTATTTCCAAATTTAAGTGTGAATCAAAGAAGCAACTACTTTGCAAATTTTTAGAAAAGTTGCAATGAATCAAGTGAAGTCAGCATGGACAAATCATTTAGGTAATCAGATAAGCAAAGAGAGGTTTTAACATGTTTTTAGAAAGATCAAATCATCAAATATGGAAAGAGAAGGATTCTGAATTTTTTTCCATAGTTTCCCCTTGCAAAATGGACTTTTCCAGAAAAACAAAATTGAGAAATAATGAAAGAATTGAAACAGAATTGCTACTATAACTTCTAGGAAGTGAAGTACTATTACAGAAAAGAAAACTAAATATTTTCTTTCACTTTCCGAAATGGGATACTTACTTCATTATACAAATAGTATGCAATCATGTTTACAACAAATAAACAACATACAACTTCCAGATTCATCATTCTGAATACAAATATCAACCTACAGAATACAAAAGTAGCATTCAACTTCCAACCGAAGGAGTAAAACTACAAATCCCAGCAAGTTTTCAAATCAAAGCATGCCTTCTAGAAAAGGATAAACTACAAGTACACATGCACAGGGTTCATAAAAGCAGTTTGAACTACATCTACAAAGAGAAGAATGCATCTATAGAATGAAAGAAGGATTGCAAACTGCAAACATGCATGTACAGAATGGAGAAGATGTACATAAAACTCCAAGTAGACATCTTCCACGGTAAGGTAAAATGAAAAGAGCTCATGTTTCAGATGGAGAACAAATAATATGCATCTACCAAATGCGAAATAGAGTTTGAGTATCGAGTTGGGAAACGAAAATAGTTAATATTTCCAAGCACCAAGCCAAGCCCATAGAAAATTCATCAAAATACACAGAACGAAGTTTCAACAAGTTTTAAATGACGAGTCAGAGTTTAAAAGTTCACTTCAGAATTAAAAGGAGCGAACCCATAAAATTCTTTTGATTTACAATGATTTTATTGGTATTTACAACGGGTTCAGAGTTACAAGAATGAAACTTGAGCTCAAAAGGGGAAAACAGTGTTGGAACTCACCATTTCCCAAGAACGAAGCAATCAGACGAGAAAAAAATGGTGGCGACTTCTCTCTACAAGCTCATCCTGAGTTCATTATCTATCGACTACCAAAACCAGACAAAAACCAGATGCCAAACAAAGATTTATCAATCTATGAGGAAGAACAAAGTAGTTTAATTGATAAATGATCTTGATCATATACGGAGAGAAATCGAACATAGAACCAAAAAAAACAAAAAAACCTTCAATATTATTCGAAAAATGTGTGCAACAGTTGAGAAATAATGGTGTTGAGAGTTCAGAAACAAAATGCAAGCTCGAAAACCACCAAGTCTCCAAGCATTCATCAAAAATCACAGAGCGGTAAAAATTTTGCCAGGGCTTCACCCGCAGAGTGAAGATGCAAATGAAATGACCAAATTCCAAGCTCAAAGGTATAAACTCGCATTCAAAACTAGGGTTCCAAACCCTAACTCATGGTCGAGATCAACGACCCATCAAATGCCAAGTGGAAGATCAAATGGTGGTCGTTCCTCATAGGGTCCCAGGTGATAAGGCCCAATTAAACATGACCGACCGCATTAATTGCTCAAGCTAGAACCCTAATCAGGGTTAGAAGATCTATAGTGGAGAAAATACCAAAGCATAGATCAAGGGTCCCAAAATGCTTCACAAAATCCAAGTTAAAACCGCCACGGTCGGTTCCACAGACCAAGGTTAAGTGAAGGGTGAGTCATCGTGGAGAAGGGGCCAGCCCACATGGATGGTCAACATAATCAATTGCCAAGACTTTGTAAAGTCTAAACTATAGTCCATGCCACAAAAAAATCAAACAAATAATATCATATGCCATGATCACCAAAAAGGTGAAAAGTGGTATTACATGCCAAGGCCCAAAGGTGGCGAACCAATTATGCATGGTGGGCTAGCCAAAAGGGTAAACCCCTTAATTTTTATACATGCTAAAATCTACAATGTGGCAGCATTCCAAACCAAAGGTGGTCCCCACATGGGGTTTTCAAACAAATTTGCAAATGTCACTTTTGTGACTATCCAGATCAGTGAAGGAAATCAGAAAACATGTATACCTTGGAGGTGGTCCCCACTTCACTTTATTTTTGCAAATATGGCTAAGGTTGCATCCTTTTGCCTATACATAGGAGATGATTTTTTCATGCCTTCACAACATGACAGAACAAAGAAGATGACAAACTTGCATGTGCAAAGAGAGAAGACTTGCCTAGCAAGTAAATTTTAAAATTTAGCAATTATTCATCTTTCTTTCCTAAAAATAGAACAATCAACTGCAGTTTGACTGAATTATATCTAAGGTTGATAATGCCTATTTTTATCACGTACTTTAGTTTGTATTATTTTATTCCTTTATTTATTATTAAATAAAGGATAAAATTAGGATACATGGGTGAGTACAGCCAGGAGCTATTTTTAGGAAGTTGGATGAACTTTTGCTATATATTGTGTGCTCTTGCAAAGCACAAAGAGGAAGGGGGATTTTTCAAAGATTTTTCCTAGAAGAACTTTTGATATGAGTACTGAAGCAATTTCTGCTAGTTTTACCCTCTGAGTGTTGAATTACTCTTGCCTTTCCAAGTTATTCTGTAGTCTTGTGTATGCCAGTATTAATCTTGTGAATCAATATTCCCTGATTAGTCACTTTACCCTACTGCAGATCTACTATTTTCTGCTAAATTTCATTGTGCATGTTAGCTTACTAGTACTGTTGTGATTTTCCCTTAGTACAAATTAAGTGTTTTTGCCCTTACATTCTCAGAAAGTACAAATTGGTTCATGCACACAAAGAATTCTTCACAAGTCAGTTGTGTATTCCACTCAAGTCAAGTTCTTTATTCAAATTTGGTGTATCACCTTAGTAATTATTTCATTTTCAGTCACCTCCTAACCCTAAAACTCCTAGAAAGTAGTCTAGTGAACACCAATAAGGAACTGGCCTTTTAACCCCGAAGGTTCACCTCAAAATAGGTATACCCATAGACCTGAGGTGTCCCCATTGTATCTACGAGAGAGAGAGATCTTTTACAGACTTAGAACACCTGCTACCATCTCTCTGCCGGGTGCACTTTCGAGAGAAACAAGTTTTGGCACCCCCGATGTTACCACGAATTAAATCTACATGCAAATTTCAGATTCTAGAGCAGATCAAAAGTAGATTTACAGCAAATAAAAGTTACTTTCGGGAGAAAAGCTGCAGAAAATTAATTCTAAAGATTCTATGATCTTTTGGCAACTCCGTAAAGCTAATTTCAGACCAGTATTGCAGCATGTTCCATGCCTAAAGTGACTACAAGATCATCGGTAAGAGGTATTCCTCCTAAGTTTGTTTCTTTACCTTTGAAATCTTCTAGAAGAAGAAGGGTTGGTAATACTTTGCCTTATAATAGACCTGGTTTTGAAAATCCTCCTGATATTCCTTCACCACGAATAAATTTTTCAATCAATATCCCATTTTTTCCAATGGCTATTCAACCACCCAGAAATTTTGCAGCCTTTACTAATGGCAGCCCATTAGTAATTACAGTGTATCATGACATTCCTAATGCTACTCTAAAAATTCTGCCATCATTTACTGGTGAAAATCAAGTTACACTAATAAACACATCAAAGATGTTGCAGCCATATGTGTAGTCCACAATATTACTCATGAAGACATAGCTTTAAGAATTTTAGCTACATCTTTTAAAGGACAAGCCTTGCAATGGTATAGGAACCTAGAAATTGGAAGCATAAGAACTTGGGATGAATTAGGAGAGAAATTGCTGGAACAGTTCCAAGACAATTCAGATCATTTGTCCCTGATAGAACAACTATCTACTATCAAGAGAGCCCCTCATGAATTTTTGTCTAGTTTCAACATTCATTTTGCTAGAACTTGGGAAAGAATCCCAGCAAGTGTTAAGCCTCAAGCTGATCACACTTTCCTTTATTACCTCAGAGCATTAAATAGTGATATTGCAACTATGATTCAATCCATGGGAGCTTTTACTCTTCCAGGGGCCTATGACACTGCTATAAAAGCTGAAAACAACCTTATTCAGGCTGGAAAATTAGCACCAAGGCCTACAATGCCATTTTTGGTAGATTTAGCTCCTATCCCATAGCCTATTACAATCATAGAGCCTATTGTTGTAGCCCCATCCCCAGATATGTTTAAAGCCTTGCAAACCATGGGAAATAAGTTGACATCAATTGAAAAAAGCTTACATTGCCTAATAGGCCATATTAAGCTCTTTATCGAAAAACCAAACTATGAAGAATAGAAAGCCTTACCAATAGAATCAAAATTACAGGTAGCCTTATCAGCAAAGGCAGTTTGATTCTAATGTTCCTAGTGCATCTAATGCTTTGGTTCCAGTTAATATGGCTACAAAAGAGTGGTGCCAACCTTGTAATCAACCTCATCAAACTGTAAATTTCCCAAATGCATTCCTAAACCTGAATCTTGTTGTGCAACCTCAATCTGAAGCATTGTTCATACCTCAAATGGAGGGTGGGCAGCAAGAAAGTCATGTTTAGAAAACACCTGAACAGAATTTGGTCAGCTTTAATGAGGAGGATTTCATTGCTGTTACCACTAGAGCTCAAGAGAAAGCTACCAAAAATAAAAAACAACAAAACAGACCTATGCTGCCCACTATTACTGATATATCAACATCTACAGCCTCGAAACTAGCCAACAGTCCTGTTGTCCCTCAGAAAACAGCAAGTGTTTCTTTTTTAAAGAGAAACAAAAAAAGCTTTAGCCTGATCCAAGAAGATTGTTTATCCCTTAGATATCCAAGGCTACCGAAGTAGAATCAGTTTTTGCTAAAGCTTATGCTAAAATGGTCGAGTCTATCTCTAAGACTGTTGCTTCTTTTAATATTGTTGATGTGATGAAGAAGCACAATGTTAACATCTCGATGTGGGATGCCTTAAGCATTCTAGGACAACATGATTTACTCTCTCATGAACTAGCTAAACTGTAGATTTCTTCAAAAAACAATAAAGGAAGTCCAAAATACAGATATGGTCCTTGGAACACTTGATCAAGATTGTGTAAAGGATGTTAGATGGATGGTTCAAAGTTTCTAAATGCTCATGACATAAAGAAGCCACCACCCTTTTACCTATCTCTGATCATTGGAGAAAATTTAGTTCATAACTATATGGTGGACAATGGTGCAAGTAGTATAGTCATGCCTAAGTCAATTGCTGAAAAATTAGGCCTGCAGTATGAACCTACAAAAAGGAGTTGTTATCAATGAATCACAACACCCCTATTGTTTATACAAGTGCATATACCTAAACTCACGGTGTGATTGGATAACATGGGTACTATCTCCAATTTGTGGGACTTGCTACTTGAGATAGACCTCCGAGAAAGTCGGTACTTGCTCGTAAACTACCTACCTACACAATCTACTCTAATGCAGGGGAAACTAACTATTCTAATCTAAATTTCCAAGGGACCAGGGAGAGAGAATGCATAAAATGAAAGCCTACACTACATCGTGATACACCAGAAAAGGAGGGTGTGAGAGTAGTCTTCAAATGCGTGAGATACAGAAGCAAAGTGCACACTAGAAGGGGTGATGACAGTTCTCCATAATCTAGCAAAATGCATTCACAACAATATTTCAAACATACAAAATGATAATGGATCCCTGCAAGAACATAATAATAGACACAATATTCTTGTAATCAAGGTTAAAGGGGCAAGAAAAATGCAAGAGAATACAAAGCGGGGGAAGATACTTCCACAAACTTATATTTTATTGCTTCTGATATGCACGCTTCAATCGGTTACAAGATAAGGGCCTGGATCACCATGCATGGAGTCCACAACAAGGGCCTATAGGAAATTGGCTTCACAAAGAAATTTTGGCAGAGCTTTTCTACAAAAACTACTTCCCTCTACAATGAGCCCAACACTCCAATTTATAGAAAAAATGAGAAGAAGGTGAAAAGGAAAAATGGAAATCCCGAAATCTATCCTTCAACCACTTTTAAGAGGCATGAAATGGAGTAAAATTATTATCTATTACTTAAAAATGGCTCCCCATACTATCCCGTGCTGCGCAAAGAAAGAAAGAATGGTGACCATGCCTCTTAATTTCACTTCCAACTACCAAATAAAACACTGTTATGAACCCGGCCACGTTTTATAAAAAAATCCCCACCAATTTCCAATCAAATCCAAAATTTATTGATTAATGTGCATTGGGATTGGAGCCAATATTCCAACGGTACCAATTTTGTGTGATTTTGTTGAGAAATGCAAAAGTTATGGCCTTCTGAGTGCGAGTAGCTATTTTGGGTCTGACAGCGTTTTCTATCATTTGACGGGAATGAGCATTAACTGACTAGAGCTGAATATGTTTCTTTTATTTAAATATATCTACCCTCATTAAAAATAAGAAATTGTGCTCGTTCCAGAAAGTCCAATTTTGTGAAAATCGGAGCTTGGAGTCAAAAGTTATGGCCATTTGAAGTTCATAGGTCAAACGTTGACTTTTCTTTTTTGCTGCAACTATTTCGGAAAATCGGCCAATTCGCGTCCCATGCATAATTTTGTCCCGGATGTCCCGAATGAATTCTCCTGCATCAACCAATTTGGGCTTCCTTGTCCCCTTTTACGGCGTTTTTTCCTTTTCGCGTCGAGTGCATACTTTTGTCAGACGGCGCTCTCGGGACGAAAATCTTCAACACTTGCCGCATAGACCGTCTTTCGGTGAATCGGCCAATTTGTGTCCCGCGCGTATTTTTTGGCTGCCCCAAATCATGCGAAACAAAAAAGACTTGATGATTTTTATTTCCTACGGCCATTTCACTTTTATCGCGTGCCGACGTCCCAACTGTCCTGCAGACCGCCTGGGACAAAAATGTCTGACTTAGCCGATTTTCTTCCCTCTTTGGTCCTAAACTTGGTACAACGAACCTCGGTATGACCCGCACTGCACGACATCGCACCCTTCAGACCCTAAATGCTTTAAAACAATCCTGCAACCTTATTTTTTGCATTTTTTCCATTTTTCTAACTCGTTGGGATCTTTTCTTGGATGGGATAGTTAGAGAGAAGCCGATGGGGCCCCCAAAACATGATTTTCGGCCTTGAATCAATCTACTTGCTCGGGACTGAAGAATTTGATGCATGTTATCAAAATTACCTTGAGGGGTGAATTTTGGATAACAGGAGTGTTTTACAACTTGATGGGACTACAACCAATACAGTTGGAGTAATAAAAATTTGGAGGTAACATTACATGCTTGCCCAAATGTTTCCATTTTACAAGATGTTACTATTGTGGATTTACCTCCATATTTTGCTTTGTGCCTATCTAGAGACTTTACAACAAAAATAGGAGGTTACTCTCTTCTAATTGGTCTTTCTTATTTTTCACTACACGTTATGGAACTAAGGTTACCATCAATTCAGAGCCATTGGCTAGATTTCATATTGAGCCTCATTCACCAAATGCAGTAGCAAATTATTCAGCTTTAGATCAATTTGATTTTGATGATGTAGCTTAGATTTCAGCACTAGAAGGTGTTTCTAACATGTTCATGGATGAGAAAACAATTGAAGAACATGCTCATGATCCTTTTAAGGAAGTTGAAGAACATATTTTCGGTGTTTATTGCATGCACGAAGAAAGTGCAGCAGCTTCTTGTGTGGCCCAAAATAGAAAATAAAATAGAATGGATTTGGAAGCTTCATTTTGATGGAGCTAAGAACAAGAAAGGGCAGGGAGTAGGTTTGATGTTCACTTACCAGGACAAATGAAAGGTATTTTACAGCTTTGAATCTCTAATTTTCATGCACTTGCAATGTAGTTGAATACGAAGCATGAATTCATGGTCTACTTTGGGCCAGAAAGAGAGGAATCAACACATTATATATTTTTGGTGATTCTGAGTTAGTTCTCAATCAAGTGAAAGGCTTCAATGTTTGTAAGAATCCATTAATGAAGTCTTACAAGCATAGAGTTTCAGATTTAATGGAAGATTTTGATGCCATTAATATTCACTCTATTCCTAGAGCTAAAAACAAACATGCAGATAGACTTGCAGCAGTTGGTGCTAGTTTCAAAGTGCCGGAACAGATAGAAAACAACAAAGTTCAGCCTCATATTAAGCTAATTGTTAGGCATTCTATACCTGATAATGAATCTAACTGGTAGCTTTTTGAAAGTGATGATCAAATCTACAGGTTTCTGCAAAAAGAAGCTAGTTTTCTACAAAATAAGGATAAATTTCAACATCTATATGGTGACCAGATTGTTCGATTAATGACAAACAAGTTACCTCATAGAATTTGCACATTAGAAGGCATCTTTAGTACTGACGACCAGTTAAGAAAAGATAAAACTAATATGTCTACTCATGCTGATAATTAAGAAGAGGTTTCAATTGATGAAGGGAAGAACTTATTTCTAGGAAAGGTATGTTCCTTGTCTGAAAAAAAGTCTTTTATTAAGCTTTGCACAGAATTGAAAGACGTTTTTTCTTGGAGATACCAAGACTTGAAAGGGTTTGACCCCAGTCTAGCACAACATACGATTGAATTACAACCAAATTCTAAACTAGTTAGGCATAAACAAAGGCCTATAAATCCCAGAATAGAACCTCTTATGAGGAAAGAGTTATCAAAATTGATTGAATAAGGAATTATTTTCCCAGTTAAGCATTCAAGTTGGGTAGAAAATCTTGTTTTAGTTAGGAAAATAATGGAGAAATCAAATTATGTGTGGATTTTAGAGATCTTAACAAAGCATCATTAAAATATCATTATCCACTACCGAACATGGATCAAATTTTGAGAACAGTCTCAAGATTAGACAGACTATCCCTTCTAGATGGTTACAGTGGATATAATCAGATTTTAGTTTGAGGAGAGGACAGATATAAAACGACTTTTACCACCAAGTGGGGTACTTACGCTTACAAAAGGATGCCTTTTGGTCTTTCAAATGCTAGTGCAACGTTTCAACATGCAATGGACATGGCATTTTACAACCTACTAAATAAATGCATACTTATTTATTTAGATGATGTTATCATATTTTCAAAAGATTCTGATGAACATCTAATGCATTTGAGATAGACTTTTCAGATTTGTAGGTAGTTTGGAATATCCTTGAATCCCAAAAAGTCTATCTTTTCGAAAACGAAGGTAACCTACTTGACTATATTGTTTCTAAAGAAGGTTTATCAATTGACCCTTTCAGGATTGAAGCTATATCACAACTATCATTACCTCATCACAAGAAGGCATTACAGAATTTTTGGGAAAAATCAGCTTTGTTAGAAGATTTGTTCCAGATTTTGTAGCATTGGTTAAGCCATTAACAACCATACTAAGGAAAGAGAAGACATTATCTTGGACTACGAAGGGAGAGAAGGTTTTGAATCTATTAAAGTAGCTATTTCTCAGGCTCCTACTTTTGTAAATCCAAATTTTGATAAGGATTTTACAATGTATGCACTTGGAGGAGCTGAAACAATCTTAGCTATTCTAACTCAGGTTAATGATGAGAATATTGAACAACCAATTGCTTTCTTTGGACAGAGTTTGCATGATTACAAAACAAGGTACACATTTCTAGAAAAAAAAGTACTTTCAAAGTAGTCAGAGGGCTAAAGAATTTTAAGTACATGCTTTCAAACAATAAAATTCATGTTCTTGTTTCTCATCCAAGTGTGAAAGCTTTCTTGTTGAACAAAGAGTTGAATGAGAAAAGAGTAGGCTGGATAACGAAGGTTATGGAATATGATGTTGATATCCGAGTTGCAAAGATAGTTCAAGGTAAAGGTTTATGTGAGCATTTAATTGCTGATATGGAGAAATAGTAGGCTGTAGAACCCGAAGATTCAGAACAACATGCTGAAACCACATATCAGCAATCAAATGTTATGTTGCAACCAGAAATCAACAACCTGAACTTCCTCAAGAAATTTAGGAATCAAGATGGATGACTGATTTGGTTAACTATCTACAACATGACACCTATCTGGAAGGTATGGATAAGAATAAACGAAGATATTTCAGATTACAAGCTATTCCTTATCTTTTCATTGATGGTGTATTGTTTAAAAGAGATATAAATGGAATCTTGCTGTGATGTGTCGATTATGACAAGATTCAGAAGATATTATCAGAATTCCATGAAGGACCTGCAGGAGGTCACTTCTCAGCACAAACTATAGCTTTGAAAATCATGAAAGTAGGTTACTATTGGCCTAGCATATTTAAGGACTATTTTAAATGGATCAGAAAGTGCAAGAAATGTGCTTTCTTTGTTGAAAAGAATGTTTAGCTTCATTGCCTTTGCAGCCTATTTCAGTTGATCAACCCTTTATGCAGTGGGGTCTTGACTTTATTGGAATGATTAACCCACCTTCTTCACAAGGACATAAATGGATTCTAACTACTACAGATTACTTTACACGATGGACTGAAGCAGTAGCCTTGAAGGATGCTAATGAAGCTTCAATACTAGCCTTCTATGAAGGTATAGTCTATAGATTTGGTGTTCCAAAGCAACTATCATATCAGATAATGCTTTAGCATTTCTCAGTGCTAAAGTAATAGATTGGGTTGTTAGCCATGGAATCTACTTGAGCTCTTCATCTAATTATTACCCACAAGGTAATGGATTAGCTGAAAGCACTAATAAAAATTTGTTAAGAATCATCAGAAGAACACTCAAGGATAATCAAAGAGCTTGGCATCTAATGTTGAATTCAGCACTTTGGGCTGATAGGGTGACCCCTAAGAGATCAGTTGGAAACTCACCGTACAAACTTGTGTATGGGAAAGAAGTTAGAATGCCAATTTCAGTTGAGTTACCTGCATTGGATTTACTGCATCAAATGGAATTACTTGAGAATGAACCATTGTAGGTCCATTATGCAGAATTGATGGAATTACAAGAGCTAAGAGATCAAGCTCATTTGAATATGGAGAAAAATTAGAAATAGATGAAGAAGACTTTTGACAAGAAAGCCAAATTTAGAATCTTCAATGAAGGAGATATTGTGTTGAAATGGGATGCTGATCATGCTAAGCCAGGAAGACACTCAAAGTTTGATACACTCTGGAGTGGTCCTTACATGATATCAGCTTACAAAGAACACAATGCTTTTCATCTTTCCAAGCTGAATGGAGAGGAACTCCCCATTCCTGTGAATGGTATGTTTCTCAAACACTATTATTGAAAATCTTACAGTGATTGGTTAGAGTAGGATTTCCCATTTCAATAAGTGTAGTTCTACACATTGCATCGTTCTTTATTTTCAATAAGTGCATTCATGCACATGGTTTGGTTTGCCAGATCTTTTCCCTAGCTTTAGTTGTTTTGAAAGGGTTGGACCTTTTGGAAAAAGGCAGATTTTGGTTACGATTTGGACTCCATACCCAATGGACAAAAGTAAGGCACTAGTCTACAAGCTAGTAGGCAGCTTTCCCCATAGGATCGCTAGAAATGTTGACAATTTTGCACTTGTGTAAAAATGGGAAACTCAAAACTTTGTTACGATGGATAGCTTTGGTGAAGTATACCTAAGCTAAGGGAATTATATCAGATTATCTTGTTATTGTTGATTTGTGAAAGAGATTAAGTGAAATCTACAGCTATGTGTGTTGTTACAAAACATAACAACTCACATAGTCTACAATTTCATGAATATCCTCAGCAAAAGAACACAAGCCCGAAGGACATCTATGTTATCTTGATGAAGACACTGGATTACAGAGTATGTAAGGTGTATAGTTTTGGAACAATAGACATAGTGGTAGTTTTCAAGTAATCAGATTCACGGTTATTATCTGTGTGCCTATCAGATTTATTGCTCTGTATTCATTAAATTTGTCATGATTAATGAGTTTGCATTTATCTATGCTGCCATAAAATATTACAATTGACTCCTTTCCTACTACTTCCATCAAGAAAATATTGACAAACAAATAGTGACAATAATGTCCAAATGGAGATAGTAGAAAGGAGTCAAAACAAAGAATGGAAGCTAAGATAATCACACAGCATACAAAGAGACACATTTCATTCAATGATTATCCATTGGAGTTACAAGTATTCACTTCAAGTTATCCCTTATGTTAATTCATTTTATTGAGATATTGAGTTGCCTACATCATTGTACAATCAAAGGAAAACTGAATGCAAAAAGAGATAATCAACTCATTATTTCAATTTAATGCTTTATTCATAAGAGATCATAAGCTTTCCCACACAAGCCATGGGATATGACTAAGTGAATCATCATATACATGGAAATGAGAATATTGCATGTGCTAAAGAACAAGAGTAAAGCAGTAAAAAGAAACCCATCATTGCCTTTTCTGTCCTTTGTCTCCACTCCTCAGCCTTTCCATCTCCATCTCAACTCTTCCATCTTCCACTTCCATCTCCATTTCTTAACACCTACAAGACAAGAGAAGTATCTGTCAAAATTGAGCTCAGGGTACAATGTTATTCCAATACTCATGTTCTAAAAGAAAATACATATTCTAATTCAATGCATCTAATGGTACTTGAAGGAAAGAAGTATAGAAACACATGGCATAGGAAAAGAAAGAAATACAGATGAGCTAGCAGCAAGGAAGAGGTAGAGTCCATAAAGTGAATCTGAAAAGAGAAGAAGAAATAAAGCACATGGATACAAGAGAGGCCAAAAACCCTATTTATTTCTAACTCATTTCAATTTTAAAGGAACAGTCATGACATTGATTGAAAATCGCTTAATCTGTTTAGAAGGAAGCATCTATTGAATAAATAAAAATATCATTTTAAGATGGATTACCGAAGAAAGAAGCATCAGAATAAGTCAAAAAGAGGTATTTTTGCAAATCAGGATCAAAAATCTAGAAAAGGAGAGAGAAGAACAGGATTTTGGAAAAAAATTCCAGAGTCTCCCCTTGTAAAATTGACTTTTGATTTAAAACAGAATTGAAATACATGTTGTTTAGCTACTACATTGCTTTCTAAGCTATCCAAGCTTCAAAAGAAATAAAAATAGTCAAAGAAAAGTACATGTTTCATCATTTTTTTAAAGTTGATATCATGATCAAATGAAACATACAGGTTTTCCAAATTCTCATCATGCTACAGCTATCAAGGTTCCTTTTATTTCCAAATTTAAGTGTGAATCAAATAAGCAACTACTTTGCAAATTTTCAGAAAAGTTGCAATGAATCAAGTGAAGTCAGCATGGACAACTCATTCAGGTGATCAGATAAGCAAAGAGAGGTTTTTACATGTTTTTAGAAAGATCAAATCATCAAAATATGGAAAGAGAAGGATTCGAGAATTTTTGCCAGAGTTTCCCCTTACAAAATGGACTTTTTAGAAAAAGAATTGAGAAATAATGAAAGAATTGAAACAGAATTGCTACTATAACTTCTAGAAGTGAAGTACTATTACAGAAAATAAAACTAAATATTTTCTTTCACTTTCCAGAAATGGGATACTTACTTCATTATACAAACAATATGCAATCATGTTTACAACAAATAAACAACATACAACTTCCAGATTCATCATTCTGAATGCAAATATCAAGCTACAGAATACACAAGTAGCATTCAGCTTCCAACTAAAGGAGTAAAACTACAAATCCCAACAAGTTTTCAAATCAAAGCATGCCTTCTAGAAAAGGATAAACTACAAGTACACATGCACAGGGTTCATAAAAGTAGTTTGAACTACATCTACAAAGAGAAGAATGCATCTACAGAATGAAAGAAGGATTGCAAACTACAAACATGCATGTACAGAATGGAGAAGATCTGCATAAAACTCCAAGTAGACATCTTCCATGGTAAGGTAAATGAAAAGAGCTCATGTTTCAGATGGAGAACAAATAGTATGCATCTACCAAATGTGAAATAGAGTTCGAGTATCGAGTTGGGAAACGAAAACAGTTAATATTTCCAAGCACCGAGCCAAGCCCACAGACAATTCATCAAAATGCATAGAATGAAGTTTCAACAAGTTTTAAATGATGAGTCAGAGTTTAAAAGTTCACTTCAGAATTAAAAGGAGTGAACCCACAAAATGCTTTCGATTTACAAAGATTTTACTGGTATTTGCAATGGGTTCAGAGTTACAAGAACGAAACTTGAGCTCAAAAGGGGAAAACAGTGTTGGAACTCACCATTTCCCGAGAACGAAGCAATCAAATGAGAAAAAAATGGTGGCGAATTCTCTCTACAGGTTGTCCCGAGTTCATTATCTATCGACTACCAAAACCAGATAGAAAACCAGATGCCAAACAAAGATTTATCAATCTATGAGGAAGAACAGAGCATTTTAATCGATAAATGATCTTCAGATCATATACAGGAGGGAAACCAAACATAGAACCAAAAAACAACAAAAATACCTTTGAGATTCTTCAGAAAATGCGTGCAAAAGTTGAGCAATAATGGTGTCGAGTTCAGAAACAAAATGCAAGCTCGAAAACCACCAAGTCTCCAAGCATTCATTGAAAAATCACAGAGCGGTAAAATTTTTTTCTAGGGCTTCACCCACAGAGTGAAGATGTAAATGAAATGACCAAATGCCAAGCTCGAAGGTATAAACTCGCATTCGAAACTAGGGTTCCAAACCCTAACTCATGGTCAAGATCAATGACCCATTAAATGCCAAGTGGAAGATCAAATGGTGGTCATTCCTCACAGGGTCCCAGCTGATAAGGCCCAATTAAATGCCACCAACCACATTAATTGCCCAAGCAAGAACCCTAATTAGGGTTAGAAGATCTATGGTGGAGAAAATACCAAAGCACAGATCAAGGGTCCCAAAATGCTTCACAAAATCCAAGTTAAAACCGCCATGGTCGTTCCACAGACCAAGGTTAAGTGAAGGGTGAGTCATCGTGGAGAAGGGGCTAGCCCACATGGATGGTCAACATAATCAATTTCCAAGACTTTTTAAATAATAAACTATAGTCCACACCACAAAAAAATCAAACAAATAATATCATATGCCATGATCACCGAAAAGGTGAAAAGTGGTATTACATGCCAAGGCCCAAAGGTGGCGAACCAATTATGCATGGTGGGCTAGCCAAAAGGGTAAACCCCTTCATCTTTTATACATGCTAAAATCTACAATGTGGTAACATTCCAAAACAAAGGTGGTCCCCGCATGGGTTTTTCAAACAAATTTGTAAATTTCACTTTTGTGACTATCCAGATCGGTGAAGGAAATCAGAAAACATGTATACCTTAGAGGTGGTCCCCACTTCACTTTATTTTTCCAAATATGGCTAAGGTTGCATCTTTTTTCCTATACATAGGAGATGATTTTTGTATGGCTTCACAACATGACAGAACAAAGAAGATGACAAACTTGCATGTGTAAAGAAAGAAGAATTGCCTGGCAAGTAAATTTTAAAATTTAGCAATTATTCATCTTTCTTTCCTAAAAATAGAACAGTCAATTGCAGTTTGACTAAATTGTATCTAAGGCTGATAATGCCTATTTTTATCACGTACTTTAGTTTGTATTATTTTATTCCTTTATTTATTATTAAATAAAGGATAAAATTAGGATACATGTGCGAGTACAGCCAGGGAGCTATTTTTAGGAAGTTGGATGAACTTTTGCTATATATTGTGTGCTCTTGCAAAGCACAAAGAGGAAGGGGGATTTTTCAAAGATTTTTCCCAGAAGAACTTTTGATATGAGTACTAAAGCAATTTCTTCCAGTTTTACCCTATGAGTGTTGAATTACTCTTGCCTTTCCAAGTTATTCTGCAGTCTTGTGTATGCCAATATTAATCTTGTGAATCAATATTCCCTGATTAATCACTTTACCCCGCTGCAAATCTACTATTTTCTACTAAATTTCATTGTGCATGTTAGCTTACTAGTACTATTGTGAATTTCCTCAGTCAATACAAATTAAGTGTTTTTACCCTTACCTTCTACAGAAAGTACAAATTGGTTCATGCACATAAAGAATTCTTCACAAATCAATTGTGTATTCCACTCAAGTCAAGTTTTCATCAAAATTTGGTGTATCACCTTAGTA
Source organism: Taxus wallichiana var. yunnanensis (assembly GCA_018340775.1). Classification (NCBI taxonomy): domain Eukaryota; kingdom Viridiplantae; phylum Streptophyta; class Pinopsida; order Cupressales; family Taxaceae; genus Taxus; species Taxus wallichiana. Next base: position 427,789,756 of record CM031241.1, on the reverse strand, counting down.
TTTATTTCATTTTCAGTCACCTCTTAACCCTAAAACTCCCAAAAACAGTTTAGTGAACACCAATAAGGAACCGACCTTTTAACCCCAGAGGTTCACCTCAAAATAGGTATACCCACAGACCTGAGGTGTCCCCATTGTATCTATGAGAGAGATATATTTTGCAGACTTAGAAAACTTGCTACCATCTCTCTACCAGGTGCACTTTTGAGAGATAACAGACATTAAAACAAAATTGCAATAGGAAAAAGAAAAACTATTTGTAGACATTCTAAAATAAAGTAGACACAAATTACTCCAAGATTGACACAGATTAACTTGAAACCGATTAGATTCATCGGTAGGGGAAATTTTCTTTGAACAGCCTCGAGCTTGTTAATGGTTCTACACTCGCAACCAACTTGACGTGATTGAAATCTAAAACACAGTAAATTAACAGGTTTCTTAGATTGGTATCTTAGGAAGATGGGCTCTTTCAAATTTTCTCTTAAGAATTCAACCCCGACCCATCAGCAAGAGTATTCTCATTGTATTTATACATTTCACTCACTCAATCATCCCAAATTTTCCCTCGAAAAAGAAGAATATTCGAGAGACCTTTACTTGTTACTAATTTGTCTTGGAAAGTGACATTGACCAAATTTGCAACAAAAAGTTGCCATTTGGACAAATCATGAACTGATCACATTTCCTAGGCCTTCGACTAATGACTAGGATGCCATTCCATAAATTTTTAATAGTCCTTTTAATCATTCTAATTCAATCATGTGAGAACTCCTCATTTTAATCATTTTCCGGAGGCTCTATACAACTGGATCTGACAGGTAATCCTTTTCACCCTCAAGGCAACACATTTTTCATCCTTTTTTCCAATAACCTCTATCATTTCATCCTTTCCCCTCTATTTCCTCTGTAACTCTTTCCCACATCCATCTTTTGTGGTAACTCATGTCTTTCCAAGTTCCTGAGAAATTCCAACATAAAAATATGAACCTTAACAATCCTTGGATTCACAAATTAGTTTCTAAATCCATTCAATGGCACTTTACAGACAAAAATGACAAGGAATTTCATAAAAATGATGAAAAATAGTGCGTATTTGCATCTCCAAGAGTATTGAGAAAAAATGGTGGATAAACAGTGGATTGCAAGGCAACCATTGATTCTTCCCCTTCTCAACTTTATATTAGAGTTGTCCATGTGTTTTCTTGGCACAATTACAAAGGTGAGGAATAGTGGCAAGTTTCCAAACAAGCACGGTCCTTCTACGTTCCTTGGGCCCAAGAAAAATGCGTTTTGGCCTTTGAAAAAGTCTCTGTAAAAAGGATCCAGTAGAAGCCTCCACATGTCACCTTGGTGCACCTTTGGTATGGTCCTCAAAAGTAGAGACCCCAAACAAGTGCGAGCTCACCGCGTGTATGAGTCTGGAAAATTTGTTGAAAAAGTTAAAGGATCAAGAAATTTGTAATGTGTCTAGGGTCCGAGATAGTTTTCCTTGGCCATTAAAAAGTCCAAGCAAGGGCAAATTTAGCGGAAGCCTCCAAGTGTCCTGGTGGTGCTTTTTCAAAATAGAATTTAGGGGTAGGTACCCAAATAGGCATGTTTTCTCTACATGTCCCAGGCCTTTAGAAAGTTTCTTGATAAGTTTAAGTATAGAGAGGTTTAGGTGGAAGCCTCCACATGTCTCCCCAATGCAAATTTGAGATGGTCCCTAAAAGCGGAGACCCTGAAGAAGCACGGGATAACCAGTGTCCCTCGCCGCAATCATTAAGGTGGGACCTTGAGGTAGATCCTCACATGGGTGCCGTCACTTCATGTATACATGGTCCGACAAAGCTTCACTAGCTATATGTAAAAATTTCTAATTTTAGGCAAGGTAGCGGAAACCTCCACATGTCTCCCTGCAACTCCGTGGTCAAACCAAAAGTGAATTTTCGATGAGCACCACCCTCTACATGGAAAAATCTTGAGTTAAATCAATCCTTAGAGTTTCAAAGTGCCCCACTAAGCCACATCCAATCAGAAAGGGCTAGGTTTCTAGAGATGCCGAGATATAAATTTGATAGGAAAACACTCCTATTAAACCGTAAAATGAAGGGAAATCACCATTTATGTCTGGAAATGAATCTTTCTTTTAGGACAGAGAATTTATAAATGATATAAATCCCAAATGTGATCTACTGAGCCACATAGAATTAGAAAGGACCACTTTTCCACAAGTATTGAGACAAAGATTGATAGGAAAACAAAACGCAATCTGGAAAAATGGAAGAAGGGAAAAACTGATTTTACACCCAAGTTACAAAGTCTTGCACATGGACAGAGGAACAGAAAATAAATTCTTGACTTAAAGTGATGCTCGACCAAAGGAAGGGACTAATCATGGCAAAAAATTGAAGGAAAGAGATTTCATGCATCAATACAGGGAGATAGAAAACATGACAGAGCCCGAAATCGAAGAATTGCAATGAAAAATAGGGCGAGATCAAATTTAGCACCAACATGAGGCAAGCTACATAAGAATGTGAAATTTTTTTTCTCCCATTTTCACATAAAGGGGGAAATGTTAGGAAATATTTTTTCTAGTGCTCACATTGTCATTATATTGGTTAATATCTAGTGTTTTAATGTCTAATTATTTGTCGATTCAAGGTGGTTGAACCAACCCACACATATATAAATTTTGGTTAGAAATATGTAACAAGATTTTTTGTATATGGTTGAGTTGTTTTAACAACTTGTAAAACAATTGGGAGACTCCTTATTAATTGGAAATCATCTCCACATAAATATGTAACTTCTATTATGTTGAATACACAAAGATTATTGTGTTGTGTTTTGTGAATTTTACCAAATTCATGACATTTTAGTGATAATGTTTTCAATAATAAAATATATATTGTTTATGTGCTATTTTGAATAGTTTATAACAATTTATTAATGATTAATTATTTTCATGTAAATTTTTTTAGGTGTTAAGTTCACACAAATTTACAATATTACAATCGTGTAATCATCTCGTTTGCTGCACCTATTATTGAAATTGATCTTTGTGATCATAAGTTGTAACTCAATGTTAAGAAGTATTTCAATGCCTATAAACATTGTAAGTGATATCATTAATTCAATGATAATTTTTAATCCTTGCATATGATAATTGGTTTCCAAAATATTCTTTAAACCACTCAATATGAGGGAGAATATGAAATGATGCACTTTAATAAAAAATCCATAAAAATTTGTATGAATGTGTTCTCAAGATTTAAAGGGAAGCATTAAAATATTTCGTGCTTCCTGCTCCATATTTTAAACATGAACTATGTTAAGGCCAATTTTTATTATTTCCTTTCAATAATTATTAAATTTATCTATTTTACCACAACCCCAACACTCTTTTAAACTTATCTCTTCAATCTTGGATCTATTTTTAAACATAGAAATTTTATTTCCTTCAAGACCTCATTACCTCTATCTTTCTTTCTCCAATGAAATAATAAAAAAATTGTTTGAATGATAGTCATATGAAGATTTACTCTTGATATATTTAGGTAGTAAATTTGTGGCTATATCCCTATTCTTTAGTTAGTTCACTTTACTTGTAATTGTTATCACCAACATTTTCTATTAGTGTTCTTAAGAAAATAGAAATGTACCACACTTCTCTTCCCCATTTGTACTAACATTAATGGATAATAAATGGATTACGATAAAGAATTAGTATTTTTAGGTGATTTGTAGACCAAATCACCATCATTTATCTACAAATAATATACCTATTCCTTGTAAAAACTTTATCAGATATAATTGGCTTGATATGGAAGTCATATCTTATGCCATTACTTTGTTTCATTTTTTTAATTAACAACATTTAATAATATAGAGTCAAAAACATGACATCAATGTTATATTTCCACTCCTCTTTTTGTTCAGTTTGGTGAGTAGTTTTTCCTATGTTAATTCCCTGATGTGAATATATTGTTGAAAGATGAAAGCATAGAGGAAAAAGTAGGATCATGTTTCTTGAAGAGGATGAGCAGGGGTTAATACCTAGAATAGGGGTTCCATTTTTGGTGGATAGGATTCTATTTTTGTTAAACAAGAATTCGTATGATGGAAAGGGGTTCATTTTAGAAGAACAAGGGTTCATAGTGAGGTCATTGGTCAAGCTTTTCATAACCATTGAGAGTGGATATCATGAGCAAGCACAGTAGCAAGCTGCGTAAGAATGTGCGATTCATTTTCTCCCATGTTCACACTAAGGGGGAAGTTTAGGAAATAGTATCTCTAGTTCTCACATTGTTATTATATTGGTTGATATCTTGTGTTGTAATGTGTAATTTTTCTTGAGGATTGGGTGGTTGAACCAACGCACGTATATAGAAATTTAGGTGAGAAATATGTAATGGGGTTTTTTGGTATATGGTTGAGTTGTTTTAAAAACTCGGACAACAATTGGGAGACTCCTTATTAATAGGAAATACTCTTCCTATAAATATGTAACTTCTATTATGTTGAATACATAGAGATTATTGAGTTATGTGTTTTATGAATCTGTACCAGATTCATTACATTTTAGTGATAATGTTTTCAATAATAAAATAGAGATTGTTTATGTGTTATTATGAATAGTTTGTAACAATTTATTAAGGATTAATTATTTTAATATAAAAAATTTATGTTTTAACTTCACACTAATTTACAATATTACACTAGTGTAATCATCTCAAGCACATCGCACCTATTATTTAAATTGATCTTTGTGATGATAAGTTGTAACTCAATGTAAACAAGTTTATCAATGTCTATAAAAATTGTACGTAATATCATTAATTCAATTATAATTTTTAATGCTTACATATGATAATTAGTTTCAAAAAATATTATTTAAACCACTCAATATGATGGGGAATGTGAAATGATGCACTTGAATCAATAATCCATACATATTTGTATGAATGTGTTCTCAAGATTTAAAGGGAAGCATTAAAATATTTCATTCTTCCTCCTCCATATTTTGAACATGAACTATCTTAAGGCCTATTTTCCTTGTTTCCCTTTCTATATTTTTTAAATTTCTTTATTTTACCACAACCCCAACACTGCTTTTTTAAACTTATCTCTTAAATCTTGTATCTATTTTTAGACATAGAAATTTTATGTCCTTCAAGCCCTCATTACCTCTATCTTTCTTTATCCAATGAAATAATACAAAATCATTTAAATGATAGTCATATGAAGATTTAATCTTAATCTATTCAGATTGTAAAGTTGTGACTATATCCCCAATCTTTAGTTACTTCATTTTACTTTTAATTGTTATCACCGACAATTTCTATAAGTGTTCTTAAGAAAACAAAAGTGTACCACACTTCTCTTCACCATTCAGTACTCATATTAATGGGTAATAAATAGATTATGATAAAGAATTAGTATTGTTTAGGTGATTTTTAACCAAATCACCATCATTTATCTACAAATAGTATACCTATTCCTTACAAAAAAATTCACCACATAATTGGCTTGATATAGTAGTCGTATTTTATGCCATTCCTTTGTTGCATTTTTTTAATTAACAACATTTAATAACATAGAGTTAGAAACAATGAACACAAAGACAATTCTTTCCTTCCTATCAACCTTGTCCGATATTCCCGTGTCAAACATATAAGTTATTTTTGTGTCACACAAATCGAGTGATCCTCTATGTCATCATATTATCCATATTAAGTATCCAAAATCAATGTTTTTTTCATGAAACTTTTCAATCTTAATTTTTTTCTATGTAGAAACTAGGCAAATAAAACCTAAAATAAAAATACAATAATTTTTAAAAAATAAAAATAGAGAATTCCAAACTCAAATTATCACTTCTATCTATAAATATATTCTTCCCTATCGTAGCATTAAGTCAATACAATCAGCTTACATCTAGAAATTGGGATTTCTTTAGAACATATAAAAATATTGTCTTGAAAATAACTACACAACTCTAAAAAGAGCATCTTAAAAATATAATAGAAGTTTCCTAAGATTAACACATGCTTTTGTGCATGAATACAAAGTTTTTGATATATTTGGAATATCGTAAAAATAGGAACTAAACTAAACACAAAATGACTTTTCTATTTTAAATTAAAACAACTAATGTATGGTCTAAATAAAACTCTATCTTTTTCTAATAATTGGATGGAGAGGAATTAATTGTTTCCTCAATACTCCCCCTTAATTTTGATCTTCAATCATTTTATTATTCTATAAATGAGTGTGAAATTCTAGATCCGACATATTCTTGATATCAAAATCCCATAAAACTTCTAAAATACGTCAATACTTCCTTTCCCAAATCATTCACAAAGACATCAAAAATTGATCTATGTATATGCAAAATTCAATAAAAATCTTATTATCACAAACCAAATCCTTAATGAAGTAATATATCCTACATTTATGCTTTCTACTCTTGGGAAAATAATCATTTTTGGATAATACTATTGTTGAGTTGTTTTCATAACAATAAGTGTACCATCTTCTTGATTCTACCTCAATTATTTCAACACTCTTCTCATTGAAACAACTTAACATGATGCTCTTGTTGCTACTACATACTCTACTTCTCATTGAAGAAATTGTGATTATGGGAGACATATTTTATTCACATAAAAATATACCTCTTCCAATGTGAAAATTATAGCTAGATGTGATTTTCCTATTATTTATACTCCAAACTCGACCATTTTTGTATAATCTACGAGTTTGAGTTAATTTGAATTCGAATATAAAATTCCATGATTTCTAGTTCCACATACATACCTCAAAATCATTTTTTATAGCTTGTAAATGTGAATGGTTTTGAGATTCCGTGAACCTTGAGATTATGATCACACCATAAATAATATCGACCTTGTGGACATCAAATACATGATACTTATAGCTAACAAACTTAAAAATGATGGATCCAAAATGATCCATTATCCTCTTTTCTTAATTTCAAACCTACCGCAATTGATGTTGGTACTATTTTGCAATCAAACATGTTAAATCTATTCAAAACATCAGTAATATACTTTTCTTTTGAAATAAAAATACATCCTCTTATTTTTTAACTTTAATGTCCAAACCTAGTACATGAGAACTAGATATGTCATCTTAAATTATTTGTTCATGGTTGATTTGAATGAACTTTGTAGATATATTTCTAGTAATGATTAACTCGTCACCATAAAAAAATTAGAAAATTATCTTACTCATTTATCATCATGTATAAAGTAGGATCATTGATGTTTTTATTGAAACCATTCTAAATAAAATAAGAATCAATCTCATTGTAAGAAGCTCCAATTCTTGCTTGATAGTATACAAATATTTTCTTAACATGTATACCTTTCCTTCATGACCTTCAATATCATAACCTTCAGGATGATTCACATAAATTTGTACCTCACAAAACCATTCAAGAAATCTTATTTTACATCCATCCAATACATAGGCCATTGGTTTGAGTTGTAATTGCTAAAAAAATTCTTACCATGTCCAAATGTGTTGCTCCTACGAATGTTTTATTGTAATATACTCCATATTGATATGTAAAACCTCTCGCAACTAGCATTTATTTATGTCAATTTTATTTACCATAATCATTGCACTTGGTATGATAGACCCTCTTCACTATTATCATGTCCTTTCCTTCGGAAGATCTGAATATTCCCATGTCTAACTCTTCTCTATGGCATTTTTTAAACATTCAAGTGTCGACAGAGGAGGTGTTTTAATCAGCCTCCTTAAAAACTTACCAATTTATACTTATTAATCAAGATCACATTAAGAAAATTAAATAAAACGATACACCACTCAAGATATGTTGTTATGAGAGAGAAAATAAAAACACATGGAGACACAAGAATTTACGTGGGAAATCCAATAAGGGAAAAAACACGCAGAATAAAAAAATACAAGGAATAAATATTCTACAAAAATTACAATGATCATGAAGCACCTACTTAATTTTGAAGCACCCACTTCAATTCACAACCAATCACCTACTTGCAATGGAAGAACCCACTTCCAACTTGTTGAGCTACAACTAAAGCTTCCATCGTTAATTTTTATCACCTTCTTCCTATTTTCATATATGAACATTTTGTATATTAGTTTGATATTTTCTTCATCACCTATTTCACCTATATAGTGCACACACACTTTTATTTCTACAACAAGAAACTTGAAACTCGAGAACTAAACTTTATATTCAAATATCATGCTCATAGAAGTGACTTTTCATCTTCACATTAACAAATATTTTCATCTAACTTCTTTACTACATACAAAAGGTGATGTTTTTCTTATAAACTATCTTTATTTTTCTTTTAACACTTCTTACATGTTTATAGTCCTGTCTTATGATCTGCAAGTTTTTAGAATATGAGACAGAGTCCTTTTAAGTATTTAACATCCAGATATGAATTATAACATTCCATTTAGACCTTTAAAATAGGCTTCTAACAATTCATGCAACTCTTAACCCTTCATTCACCAAATAATCTCTTTTCTTCTAGTGGAACAAAGTGTTTCTTAGAGTTTTGGATGTTATAGATTCTTTTCAGATCCTTTAGGACCTTGCAATTCCTTCTTCTTCATAGCTCAATCTACTCCCTTCATTTATGTCTTTACATTCTTCATTTGAGTCATCTAGTCAGGATAGATGTAGGAATGGGTTAACATAATTTACCCATGAAGACTGATCATACATACAAGCTCATCTCTAACTTATGAACAAGATATGAGGATTGAAAAAACTCGATATATAATTTAAGTCTTTTAAAATAAACTAGAATAAAGGATATCATTGTTACTCACTTGGGTTCATTAGCTAGGAAATATCCTAGCATGTGGGTTCATATTGAGGTAATTAAAATTAATAAAATTAAATTCAATATACCGGTAGACATGAGGGGGTGAAAGGGTTTAATTTATTAATATTTTGAATCAGGTATTGGGGGTAGGTTAGAGAGGTGGGCCAAAGGAAAGGGAGGTTTAATTTTAATATAAAACTAAAACATTTGAACCCTAGTTTTTAAAGTAAATACCTTAAAATTGCAAAAGGAGTGTGTTCATAAAGTTAAATTATAATCTCTTTTTGAATAAAGAAATCTCAATTAAGAGATTCTTAACCAAGAAATAATAAGATGGTAGAAAACTAGGATTGAGTATGTTTTTCAACGCAAGTGATATTATTTCACCATCTTAATTATTTGAAGAAATATTGATAAATGATTAAATCTTAACATTTACAAGGTGATTTAAAATAGGTATTCAATGGCTTCAAATTAACCTTGAAGAGGAAATGCATATTAAAAAAAATTGAGTGAGAAATATGATATATTTTCTGTGTAATATATTAGGGTAGAAATAAAAAGGGGTGAATAAAATTGTAATTGAAAAATGGGTAAGTAAGGTACATGGAAAAAATAGGGGGTATTTTCATTCTAATAATATAATAGGAGTGGGTACTATCAATTAAATATTTAGAGGTAAAAACTAGAATTAAGGATATTCTTTAATACTCTTCAAACGCACATGCTATACCATACTTTTACTAAGTGAACCCCTTGTGTTGTTATTTCACATTTTCAATTCATACCACATCGACTCAGTCAACCAAGACCATGTTACCTTACCAAGGGATGGCAATTCAATATTCACATAGCTTGAGGATGGTGTTAAGGGAATATATTATAATTTACCATGCTTAAAGGAGTACACTATCAGTTTATAATCTTCAAGAAAATGCACTCATTGTTTTAGTAACAAAGGCTACACCAATGAGTTATTTTTTTATTGCATGGGTATTCTCAACCAACAATGACATTAGAAGCACCTTCATAAGGTAGAAACACTTACACAGCTTTCTCATATCGGATTCTTTTCACCAAAACTCTCATTCATTCAAATTTCCTTGATCCATCAAATGTAGCATTATTAGGGTTCTTGAGTTCAAACCCTTACTCATAATTTGAATAATTTAAACACCTTATCATTCATTTTTATTCCCACATAGCCACTTAATCACCTCGACAACTGAACTCAATAAAAAATTTAGAAATCTATTTGCATGAGATGAGAGGATATGATTAATAATTTGAGACATTCCTTTGGTTATAAACATAAACAAAGTCTTCAAATAATGAGTGATAAATTTGTGATTTTATTTTATTCAAACTTTCTAAAAACATTTTTAGGAGAAATCATTCTTTAAATCGCTATCCATACTATGGTTCATACACTAAATTGAAGGATTTTAATATGAGGACTAAGTACTATATGACAAAGATGATTGTTTCTCGAGTAGCAACTCCAAATCTAAATCTTTTGACTTCTTACTTGAAATAAGCTTACATTCACACAACCATCATAGTGAATAAATTCTAGCTGGGCATGTACATCATCTTATAGACTTGGAAATAATTGTTATGAGGTGAAGTGTACAACTCTAGCTCAAATGAATTTTTCTTTAATAGGGTTGTATGTAATCGGTGATAAAGGACAAGAGAAATTACACTCCAACCTCTCTTCCAAAGCATATGACACGTTTCATCAAGTAACCTTAAAATTTTAGAAGATCTTCATAGCCATTTCAAGCTTCTAGAATAGGTTCACATTCAAAAGCTTTGTCGTAACACCTTGATTGTCTACAATGTGCAACATTATTAAGTGGTAAAAGGATAGATTTATCTTCATTTCCAGTTTTCTTCACACAATTTTTTCAATAACTTCATGATTACTTGATAGAAATCATAAGTTATCTAGGACACCAAAATTTTCTTCATGAGATATCCAATAGACACATGTTCCCGTAAGTTTTACCGAAACATGTCCTTTACTATACGGTACAATCAGACCTATAGATGCACAAGTGATTTTTCATAACCCCTAGAGATTCCTTTGTATGCCCAAAACATCAAATATTATTCACCAACTTGTTTTACATCCACACCTTCAAAATTTCTTCTATTACTCAAAAACAACTTTGACGATGACATGATACTTTCTTAAAAGATTTGATAGAACTTTTCAAATTCATCATGTTATGACCTTATACCTTTTGCATTTTAGTTTTCAAAAAATTTAATCAAAAATTATGTTGTGAGTTATCTAGAAAATCCCTATCAATTTAGCACAACTGCTAAGAATTTGAGGTGCTTATTTTGACCTTCTCAAAAACTAGTCTTGGAAAAATTGGCTCTAAAATCTCAATTTTCATTTTCTACTCCTAAATGTTTTTCACACTATAAATACTCACCACTATACAATCTCGCACATTTTATTTTTCATGAGGCCGGTTGAATTGTTTTCACTCATTTCATTTTCCTATGAGTACTAGGCATGTTCTCACCCTTCATTTACACTAGGTCTCCTCTAATCATCAAAACCCATGATTTTTAAATTTTTAGACCTCTAAATTCCTAGAACAAGACTTCTCCATCCTTTAAAACATAATAAACCATATCCCGCTAGGAATAAGTCTTTGCACTAGGCCTAGTGTGACTTGTTTTTCACTTTGAACACCAAATGTGACCTGATGAGCACTAATAGACACTTCTCACACCTCCAAATGACCTTAAAGGAAAATTTTGACACATTTTACCTCTATAACAAATAAAAAAGTTTTACACACTTACTTCTACATTTTGATTTTTAGACACAACTAATTAATGCATCACCACACTCTTACATTAATAAATCCTTGACCCTTGGAGACACATAAATGGAAATGTGAAACATGAGACACATATGTATGAATTTAGGACCATTATATAAGCATTGATATAGACACGAGGAAAAATTCATGACCATGCCTCGACTCCTTGAGACACACACTATGATGTGTATGAACTCATGACTCCATGTTACAATGTGAGACCACTATAATTCAAGACACAAGTAAAAATCACTTTATTCAGTAAGAGATAATGAAGAATGATATACCCGATCAAACCCATGATCAAGTTTCGTTTGACATCAATGAAAAATTTTAAACAAACTCCTCATTTTTCATTGATGGAAAACAACTCCTTCACCTTTTCATTCTCCCCCTTTTTCCATGAATGAAAAAGGAATTTAGTAAGGACAATGCTACCCATATTTATTGGCACATTCTTCTCATTTCTTAGAGTTAAAGGAAATTTGGATAGCTCCCCCACTAGAATGTCTTCAACGGATTTTAGGATCGGGAAAACTCCTACTTTTTGTCTCAAATGTTTAAATGTTGCTCTTAGTAATGGTTTCATTATTAGGTATTCTAGATTCTCTTTGGTAGGCACACATTCAAGCTCTAATTTTCACTCACAAACATTGTCTTTCAAAAAGTGGTACTTGATTGGGATGTGTTTGGTCTTGGAATGCATTACAAGATTCTTAGGATACACTAATTACACTTGTGTTGTCACAATAGATAGGAGTGGGCCCTTCATACTCTACTTTGTAGTCTTTCAATGTTTGTTTTATTTAGAACACTTAATTACAATATGTAGCAATTACAATGTATTATACTTCACAAGTAGATAATGCTATAAACGATTTTTTCAAAAACATGTAGGAAAAAAAAAGATACAATCACATAGAAAATAAAGAAAATAAAATACCACCATTGGTTCTCTTTTTATCATCCACATTGCCTTCCCAATCAACATATGTGTATGCTTTTAGACTGAATTCTTTACTCATATGATACCATAGACCATTAGAAAGAGTTTCCTTCAGGTATTTAAATATCATTTTGACAACATATATATGATTTTTTCTTGGATCACAATGATATCTTCCTACTAATCCAAAATTGTGCATGATATTAGACCTAGAAGTGATAGTATAATGAAAGCTTCCTATCATAGAGCATCATATTATTTTCTTAGTTTGCATCCTTTGATCATGAGAGTTCACACTTCTTTTAAATATTCTATATGAAACTTTTTCAATATGTGCTTGATATACTTTGCTTGTGTTATGAATATGATATCTGTTGATTGGCTCACTTATAGCCTAAGGAATTATGTCAACTCTCCCAACATGGACATATAAAAATATTATTTAATAGATTAGGCAAATTATGTTTCCATGTTCTCTTTGCTTCTACAAAAAAATCATTATCACTATCGCTTATTTCTTATTCTCATTCTTGACATATAGATTGCTGTCAACATCTCCTTTCTTGAATCCTTTCTCTATGAGGTACTTATCTAGCATTACATAAAATGCTCTAGGAGCTTATTGTAATTGATAGAGTGTTCTATTTAGTTTGTATACATAATCATGCTCATATGTGAGTATGAATCGGTCTAGTTGTTCTATGGAGGCATCCTTTTCCAAGATGCCATTTAGAATTGTTGACTTCACATCCATCTGATAAAATTTGAATCCTTTGAAGCTATTATTCCCTAAGAACATTCCAATTTTATCCATTCTTTCCATAGCTACAAAAGTATCTAAAATTTCTACTCCTTACACGTGAGTGTAACCTTTATAAGTTTGTCTTGCCTTGTTTCTAGTGATGACACCATCATTCATCTTAATTCTTCAAAACCCTTTTATTGATGATAAAATTTTGTACCTTGGGTCTAGGAACTAGTTTCGAGGACTAACACTTCTTAGTTTTATCAAGCTCCTCATTCATTTATTTCACCAAATGCATATCTTTTTAAGTTCTTTGACATCCTTGTGATCTATAATAGATAGGAGGGCTTTATTCTCATTTTTTCATATTTTTAACTTCCTATGTTGATTATTCCTGCATATTTTCTTCCAATAATCTAATCAATAGGATGATCCTTCTTTACTTTCCTTGAAGGTGTTTTTGTATCAAGTCTCTCTTGATCTTCATCAACTTCTTCATGAGATATTTCTTCCTCTTTATCATCTTCTTGAGAGTTTAGGTAAGGAGGTTTTTTTTTTTCAGCATCTTCTTCATCTCTTTTGGGCTGAGATATGATCTTTAAAGGGTAGGATTCATCAAATTTGAAATTATTTTTTTCAACAATATTTTTGATCATCTTATTATTACACCTATATTTTGATCTCTCTTAATGTAGCATTTACTTTTAAACACCTTGAGATGTTTTACATTTTCTAACCTTTCTTTCCAGAGATCATATGGTGTCTTATTTCTATTCACCGTTATTTATGCCCTATTCAATATGTATACAACTATATTAGGTTAATTATTAATTAACCATATATGAATCATGCATTTAATATTTCATTGTTTAATTAATGTTATTAATTAAATAATGTTGTTATTTGGTTTTATTAACCATATTTGTTTTATGTAAACATTAGGGATGTTGTTATATTGTTTTAACAATATTATTGTTGTGCTTCCCAGATGTAATATTTAGAAGCTAATGTATTTTAAATTTGTTGTTGCATTGTTGCAACTTCTCTTTTGTTTGTATCCCAACTATGTAATACATATATATATTGCAACCTACTTCTATGTATTAGATTGATTGAGTTTAATGCAATATTCAGGCTTCCACCCCTGTTACTCAATTTACATTTGGTACCAGAGTGAATTAAATCTCCTGGTAAGGTTGGAGAAGGTTGCAAATGAAGAGGGATTCGTGGAGAATAAATTTGTGACATTGGAGAGCCAGTGCTGCCTCAAGAAACTTCCTAGATCTCCCTGAAGACTCACAATCTCCTGTGTGTTTTCCAGGTAAATGTAAAGCAATTTTTTTACTTTGGTACCCTCTCGCACTGAAAATTTTCTATTTAGAATCTGTTCATAATAGAGGAGCTTTTAGCTACTGCTACATTCAATAGCTCTGAAGATGTGTTGAAGTTCTCTTCACCGAGCAAGTGTGTATAGGCATGTTTCCAAACATCGGTCGGGCCCTTCACAGAGCATTACTTACATTGCATTGTGCATTGGAGGATTGAGAAAATATTTTTTAAAGCATCCATAACCAATACCTTTGTAAGGAGGAGCCCTCTCCATGGTCGGTTCAGTTATCTCCACACACAATAACCTGCAATAATTCAAAAAAATGTGGAGACAAGATAGTAGGACAGAAATGAATAATAATCAATGTGAAGCTTCAAACACAAAGACTACAAGACTTCACAAAGGATCCACGCAAAACCTACAACCTCAAATTAAATTAAAATCGATGGAAATAAATCATATTATCAAAAAGGTGCAAGGAAAAGCCTAGCTATTGGCAAAAACTGCAGTTTTTTCAATAAAAAGGAAGGTAAATCCTATAAGGCGGCGTATAAATTAATGCAACAGGAGTTACAAATGTTGCAGATCCAATTTCTATGCAAAGATAATACCTAATTCACATTCCATGCATGCAGCGCCACGTGGAGCTTCAGCCAAGTCGCCATTTTTAAGAGGTGAGTCAAATTTAGCTTTACTTAAATAGAAGTTTGTTCATTTTACATCACAAGTGCACAAGCAGCCAAGGTGGATAGACCAAATGACTTGGAAGTGGGAGGTGTGGGAATCCCATGCCCAACTTATCATTTTTAATTTAGCGGAATATTTGCTAGAATTGCTAACTTTAGCAGAAAATTCAAATTTAGTTATAACTAACTAAATTTAGCAGGAAATCCCTAATTTAGGGTAAATTTTTTTCCCCATTCAGCCTATTTTTTCATTTTGGACATTTTTTATTATAGAAGGCCTATCCAGAAATTGCATTTTCAGCTATATTTTTGCAAATTTTTGCCGTGGTGGGTCGTTTTGGGCTCCGAAGGCCACCAGGGCCTGTAAAACAATTTTTTTGCCAAACATTCAATTTTTTTCGAGATTTTTCACCGTAATTGCATGCTGAAATATATTATACTAATTTTTAGGTTACCATAGTAAAATAAAAACTTTGTAATCGCTCGAAATTGGCATAATATTGTACTCAAAAATAATAAAAATCAGCTCTGAAACACTCACGAGATCTTAGATCTCATTCAAAGGATTTGATATATACAAAGTGACTCGGGAAGTGCTTACGGGTAAAGTTGTCACGACTACTACCGCAATTAACACCTAATATAGCTGCAACAACGTTGTCTAGGCATCGTCCCTATAAATCTACAGGAGTAATAAAGTCACAATGCACACACTATGAGCCATCCCATCCATCTCGTGAATGATTTCACAACATAAATCGAGACTAAGAAATTATCTAAGTATATAGAAAAGTTACGCATGCGTATGAGGATATTTCTTTGAGCTAATGTCAATAATCTCATAGACCCCTTTCAATACTATCCCGGTACCACGTATTGAATTCTTTCACGTACGTTAACGCATATTTCATGTACCACCAGCTTATATAGAAAGGGTGAGATTCTTCCACCTATCACAGGTATATCGAAGGGCATGTATATAGAAATATTCGATATATTAGATTAACGGTATATCGATTGGGAGACCTTATAAATGGAGTGATAAGAGAAAAACCCTAACAACGATCGCTGTAAAATGGGCACCAATGCCCCCAAATTTTTCTTTTGAATTCACAATTACTTAGAGGAAACAACTATGCTACATGGAAGACAAAAATCAAGACACAGATTGATTTTGAAGATATCTTGTCTAGTGTGAATGGTACTCTGACCAGATCAACTACCGATACAACACAATAGTGGTAGTTTGATAAAGCAGATTAGAAGGCCAAACTCATCATCTTGTTTGGAGTGTCCGACGATGTGCAACCCCACATTCGAGATGCCAAAACAATCAAATATGTGTGGATAAGTTAAGCACGATATGAGGCCATGAACAAGAATGTTATCTTGAATTTGTAGAGTCGATTACACACATTGAAGTTAAAGAAATTTGAAAAAATAGAAGCTTTCTTAAGAAGAGCTACATAGTTGAGGGCTTCACTTCTAGCCCTAGGAGAAGCGGTCCCAGATGATGCCCTCATTCTCATTATTCTGAGAGCACTCCCTTCTTCATACTGTATTTTTGTAACACTAAACTTGTTAGATACCACAATTTAGTTTTGACAAATTGGTAAACTTAATACAACAAGAGGAAGCAATGCACAATAAGGATGATGAAGAAGAATAGGCACTTTATTCACATCAAAAATGGAAAGGAAAAGGTAAAGGAAAACCTAATTCCTATCAAAATTCCCAAAATCAAAATCAGTATGAAGGGGATAGACAACAAAAGAAGTAATGTCCAATCTGTAAAAGAGGACATAACCTACAAGATTTTTGGTATAATACTTACAAGAAAGGTTCATCAAGCAACTCTGGACCTCCACAATAATATCATGAGGGACATTCTAACTAAAATCAAGGGAAGAAAAAGGGGAACTTGAAAAGAAGACCCCATCAACAAGGTAATATTACTGAGCAACAAGAACAGTTAGACAACGAAGACTACTTGTTCACTACTCTATCAAGTGAACCATCCACATGATCAAGTGATGTTTGGTATGTTGATTCAGGGGCCACTCAACACATGAATGGCCACAAAGACTATTTATTTCAATGAGGGACACGCCATTGAAAAATCATGTTTCATTGGGAGATGATTCTTCATATATAGTTCAGGGGATTGGGAACATTTCTCTACCCTTGGTTCATGCAATTGTAGATTATCGATGTCTTATATGTCCCTGGGTTGATAAAGAATCTTCTTTCGGTAAGTAAACTCCTAGATCACAACCTAGAAATTGACTTTGGTAGTTAATCCGCAAGAAAACACGTTTGATTCGGGACAAATCAAGAGGCTCGAAAATAGTTGTGAAAGTGTCCAATGTGGGATGCATGTTCCAACTTGATTTTGTTCACAAAGATGATTAAGAACTTGTGTCTAATAACTCCACCTCAACATAGTTGTGGCATTGGAGACTTGGTCATGTAATTTTTAAGTATCTCGAGACACTTCACCGGTGCAATATGGTACATGGGCCGCCATCTCTTCGTAAGGATACAAAAAGTGTCCTCACTACCTAGCAGAAAACAACACAGGCTTCATTCCGTAAGATTACATTTCAAGCTCATGGAAAATTTGACCTAGTTCATACTGATCTTTGTGGTCTAATGTAGCCAAGTCATTCTAGGTTCTAGTACTTCATGCTTTGTGTTGATGACTATTCAAGAAAAATGTGGATTTTTTGTCTTTGCAAAAAAAGTGAAGTATTTGAAACCTGTAAAAAATTCAAAGTAGCAATTGAGAATGAAACTAGTCGTCACATCGTAACTCTCCACTTAGATCAAGGGGGAATTCACCATGATGAGTTCATATAATACCTACAAACTCACGAGATTCATCTGGAGATTTGGACAGCCGATGGCAAACACAAAGTAATAATACTCACTGTATATTATATTTTCTGTCCCCCTGATCTTGTGCAATACATTAGGCTAATATATAGCCATCATAATAGAAAACCAGTACCCTATAAAATAGGAACCCATACAAACAAATAACCCGTTAATAGTTTTACGGGTACAACAATACTCTATGAATAATATATTGTTGAAACAATATATTCTTTCAAACCTAATATTTATAATGTAAACATTAATAATTAATTTCCTAACATTACCCCCCTTAATGTTTACATGGTACAACATATCTCGCTCACCGATTATAGCCTACCACCTCTCGTGTGCTCATGATCATCTCCGCAAATGTGTAGTATTAAGCTTGCACAAAACTCAAACATGTGCCAACGCACATTTCTTTCACTAATGGTTTTCTCCGGCTTACCAAGAACCTTACCAAATTGGTTTCAGCAGGTGTACCAATAACCTTTCGCACTTGGTTTTGCAGGATTACCAAAACCTTTCACAATTGGTTTTGCAGGTGTACCAATAACCTTTCACACTTGGTTTTGCAGGATTACCAAAAACCTTACACAATTGGTTTTTACAGGTTTACCAAAAACCTTTACATCATGATTGCTACAATACTTTTGATCAATATTATACAATGTCACTACAAAAGGGAATCATGTAGGAAATATTGCTTCCAAAACTGAACAATAAAACATAATGGAAATGGAACAATGAGACCATGTTCCCCCCCTCATTGTGAACATTTCACTTATTCAATCCAAAACAGGAACTCTGAAATCATACTGCACACAACAAACTGCAATTCAGAAATGAAAGAAAACTCACACACACTGTCACCACAACTTCATGCGGCCCCATCGTTGGCGACTGACGAGAGGTCGTTGGATGACCTCCAGCCTCCTGTGCCTCCATCCTCTAGTCAAAAATCATCTAGAAGAGAAAATCTTCATCACTTTGATGTGCGGTATTTTCTTCCTCTTCATTTTCTCTTTCTTCATCAACAATCATGGCATTATCTTGTAGTTTCCCATCAAGTAAGTCTTGTGCTCTTTTTTTGCAATTGTTAGATATGTGACCAGGTTGTTTACAATAGTAGCATGTAAATTGTTTCTTCGGTCCTTTAGAGGTTGAACCGTATTTGGGTATTTTCTTACCAAATGCTTTCTTGTTTTTGCCAAACATTACAGTCTCCTCTGGTTCAACAACCATGATTCTTTTTTCTTCATCTAACAAAGAAGAAATAAGTTCTTCTAGACTTGGATTTATTTTTCTTAATGTAAAGACCATATTAGAATAACATGAAGGCATGCTATTAAGTAATACTGCTTTAGCATCATCATCAGGTACATCTACTTTTATGCCAGCAAGTTGATTACAGATAGACCGAAACTTACTGATATGCTCCACCATGCTCTCACCTTCTTCCATCTTGAGGCCGAACAATCTTTGCTTTAAGGATATCGCTGCGCTTCCCATTTGTGATCCAAACAACTTGTTCAATGTCACCCAGATTGTATGAGAGGACTTTTTAAAGTCTATATGATGTAGATAAGCATCTGATAGACCCAATCCGATAATTGTTGTAGCCTTTCGATCTCTGCTGTCCCATTTTATTGCTTCATCTGCATTTGTCGGTTTTTTTTCTTTTCCATCAACAATATCCCATAAGTCTTTGTTGATTAGGAATAATTGAGTCCGCACTTGCCAGGTATGAAAATCTTTGCCTTCAAATTTTTCAATGTGACTCAACTTATTCATTATGAATTTTCACACAATATGGACGTCGGATTCTACCGAGAATGCGTCCGTGCAATAACATGTAAAAAGTAATTAAAGAGACTTAACAATTTTTCACAAACTACAACAAGCTAGTTAAGAGTAACTAAGAGCCATAATTGCCCTGACCTCTATAACATGTGTATGCTTTGCTAAGAAATGCAAATACCTTTGAATATTGGAAAAATACTTGCCTTTATTTGTCTGCCTGATCTATAGCTGGATGTGACTCAATGTGTATAAAAAAATCCCAACGTAGATCTCTGTGCCTACAGCTTGTGTGGACCGGAGATCACTGTAATTCGTGGATCTATGCACCCGCAGCCAGACCGTTCTATGGAGGAGATGTGTCGAAGCACCATGCAAGGCCAGATAATAATAATTTTCCTATTGATAAGGACAAATTAATATTCACGGCTCAGTAGATATCGCTGCGACTGCCATGCATTCTTCTTAGCAATATTTGAAGGACATGTCAGATCTATCACTGCAAAACTTAATCGATTCAGCTCTCAGCATGAAAAGGTTCACTGTCGATCTAAACTGCATCGAATCCATATGCATTGCATTCAATCTTTGAATCAGCCAATATAATTTCCAATGCAATTATGTCGATTTCAAATGCAAGATCGATATAAGATCAGACAGTCAAATAAGATCAGACAGACGATAGCCATATCAGTACTAAGCTAACGTGTATTCTAATATTTGATATCTTGTCCACAAAACTGAGTGCCCAAAAAGATCCAGTCAGGCTCGAGCTTGTGTATGCATAGACGCCAATGCATGCATTGCATTATTACTGCTGCGAGACTCCAAAAATATCACAACCATAACAGATGGAGAGAGTCGATTTGATCTCGATCTGCATTGTTCAACATCCATACCAGATGCTCGACCATCACCACCTCACAACGTTCCACTGTAAACCCCTCCTCCTTATCTTCCTCGCACCTCTGAGCAAGAACCCTTAATAATGGATGGTTCAGATAGTGTGCGCTCATGAAGTATCTTCTCCTGGACTTGCCAACGTACAGAACTATAAATCCTTTGGGAGGTTCGTCAGAAATTTGTGCATGCAGTACAAGGCTTGAGGATCCGGTTTCTGTAGTATGCTCCTCATCTTGTAATATGGATTTGGCAGGCTACAACACCAAATAATAGTAGCAGATCAAGAAATGGTAGGTAGGTGGCTTATTATTCACATCTCAGATATTACACCAGCTCTGATACCAAATCTAGAGATTTGGACAGCCGATGGCAAACACAAAGTAATAATACTCACTGTATATTATATTTGTTGTCACCCCGATCTTGTGCAATACATTAGGCTAATATATAGCCATCATAATAGAAAACCAATACCCTATAAAATAGGAACCCATACAAACAAATAACCCATTAATAGTTTTACGGGTACAACAATACTCTATGAATAATATATTGTTGAAACAATATATTCTTTCAAACCTAATATTTATAATGTAAACATTAATAATTAATTTCCTAACAATTCATTGAAAAATACCTCCTCCACACACACCGCATCAAAATGGTGTTGTTGCGAGAAGAAATCATACTATCATGGAAATGGTATGATGCATGATTGATGACTCTAGAATCAGAAAGACATTATGGGAAGAAGTAACAAAGAAAACAATGTATTTTTTTGAATAGAGTGCCCACGCTTTCTCTTGATTGAGTAACACCACACGAAGCATGGTCAAAGTGGAAACCATCTATTGTACATTTTAGAGTATTTGGGTGCAAAGCAAGAATGCACATACCTAAGTAGAATAGAAAGAAACTAGACATGAAGTTACGTAAAATCATCTTCATTGGGTATAGTGAAGAGACTCTTGGGTATAGATTGATGGATCCTTCGACTAGAAAAGTCTACAAAGACTGCAGAGATGTTGGGGTTTTTTGAGAAAAAGGAATTAGAGACTCCTCATCTAGACTCATCCGGATGTAGATTTTTCTCCACCGTGTAAAAATTGAAGTCGATGTTCCCTTAAAAGATGAAAGTGACGATGGGGATGATGGTGTTGATCAAATAGAACCAGGACCCATGGAAACAGCTTTAAAATATTCCCAAGTGGTGTACTAACACATTTGAGATGCAAGAATGGATGATGCACCAAATACATCCACCCTTGGACCATGGACTCACATTAAAGCAAGAGAAGAAGTTAACATTGATTTGATGAGTAGAGTTATTGAATATTATGAGCCCTCTACAACCCACGAAGCCCTATAATAAAAATCCTAGAAAGATGCCATGGATTCTAAATATCAATCAGGTGATGAAGAATAACACTTGGTAGCTTTGTCGATCTTCCACTAGGAAAGAAACCCATCAATGCAGATGGATATTTAAAACAAATTATAAAGCAATACTTGTAGCGAAGGGGTACACATTCAAACAAGGCATAGACTACAAGGAGAAATTTTCTCCCACAACTAAGATCAAAACAATCGTAATGATCATTGCGCTAGTTGTAGAGTTTGGCTGAACGTCCATCGATGGACGTAAAAGTTCTTTCCTAAATGGAGATTTACAAGCATAAGTCCGCATGACTCAACCCGAGGGATATGTAGTACCCGGTCAAGAAGTAAAGGTATACAGACTCAAGAAATCTCTGTATGGCCTCAAACAAGAACCCCGAGCATGGTACATCAAGATTGATAAGCATATCGTACAACATGGATTTGTTAGAAATCCATATGATCCCAATCTCTACCTCAAAAGCAAGGGGGGAGATTGTGATTATCATTTTTTATGTCGACAATCTAATTATCATTGATAGTTCAATGAGGATGATCGATGTAATGAAGAAAGATCTTAATCAATCATTTGACATGACCGATCTTGGGCTGATGCATTATTGTCTTGGATTTGAAGTATGGCGTAAAGAGAACTACATATTTGTTTCTCGGATGAAATATACCAAGACAACACTTGAGAAATTTAGGACGATGGATTACACACCAATTTCTACACCCATGGAGAATAGATTATAGTTATCTCATTCAGATCCATCCCCTGAGGTAAGTGCTACTCTCTATCAGTAGTTAATTGGGAGTCTCATTTACCTGACCTACACTAGACCAAATATCACTTTGCGACGCTATCTATCCAGTTCATGCAGAACCCAAAGTGTGTCATTGGAAATAAGTAAGGCACATCTTGAGATATCTCAAAGGATCAAGTGGATCTTGGTTTAAAATAGAAGAAGAATGAAAACTTCTTCTTGTCTGGATATTCAAATTAAAATCATGCAGAAATATTTATGAAAAAAATTCACTTCAGGATTTGTGTTCTATATGGGATCTGGACCAATATCATGAGGAAGCAAGAAACAACAGTTCATTTCTCACTCTTCCAAAGAAGCCAAGTATCATTCTGTAGGTGAAGCTGTATGTGAAGTGATTTGGCTACATGGCATACTAGAAGGACTTGGAACACCACATACGAAACCGACCACCATGTATGTTGACAATGAAGGTGTTCTAAAACTTGTTTGTAATCCAAAGTTTCATAAAAGAATAAATTTCACATTGAGGTACAATTTCATTTCATACGTGAGCACGTGTTGAAGCAAAACATCCAACTTCAATTTTTCCCAATAGTTGAACAACGAGAAAATATTTTCACAAAGCCACTTGCTCGTGACAAGTTCAAGTTGTTCAAAGAACTCCTATCCTCATCCTCAAAACAATGCACAATTAAGGGGGGATGTTAGGTTGATTATTAATTAACCATATACTAATCATGCATTTCATATTTAATTGTTTAATATGTTATTAATTAAATAATGTTGTTATTTGGTTTTATCAACCATGTTTGATTTATGTAAACATTAAGGATGTTGTTATATTGTTTTTATTGTTGTGCTTCTCGGATGTTATATTTGGAAGCTAATGTATTTTAAATTTGTTGTTGCATTTGTTGCAAATTCTCTTTCGATTGTATCACGGCTATAACACACACACACACACACACACGAGATATATATATATATATATATATATATATATATATATATATATAGCCTCGCTTACGTGTATTAGATTGATTAAGTTTAATACAATTTTGATGCTTACATACTACCTCTCTCCAAGAACTATATCAAATTTTAGAATCATTCTGTAATTGTCCTACCATCTCTTGAATCTGTCCTATTCTTTCTCTCGACCACCGATATTTTTGAGGTGTCATAGCTGATAAAAATAGTCTCTTGATTGAATTCACTTCAAAGAATTCATCAAACTCATTGACAAAAATCACCACCTTTATCTCGATTTCAAGCATTCGATCCTTATATTATTTTCTTATTCTAATAAGGATTTTAAGATCTTGAATCTGTCTAATGGTTCTTTTTTTCTTTTAAACATGCAACACAAGTCATTATACTATGGTCATCAATCAACAATATAAAATACTTGTCGCCTTGTATAATTTCAGTTCTTATGGGACAAATAAGATCAATGTGTATCAGTTCTAAAGGTCTTGATGTTGAATGTTCTTTTGATTTAAAACTTCTCCTAGTTTGTTTTTCCATGTAGGCAGGCCTTACAAAGTGTATCTATTGGTTTGATTTTTCTTCGTATGTTTCCCACACATCTTTTTTTTTTATTTTTTACAATGTTGTGAAAATTTAAGTGCCCAAGCCTTCTGCTCTAAATCCAAGTATAGTCTTCTTCAAAGTGGTAAATGGTTTTTAAAATACTTACTTTAGCACACACATATTATTCATTGTTCATTTAGCTTTGTTAATATTCTTGCATGACTTTATCTCTTTGATGTCACATCCTTTATCATGAAAAATTAATGTGTATCCTTTCTTACACATCCGAATGACACTTATTAAATTGTGTTTGATACCTTCCATATATAAAAATTTTTCAAAGACTGATTTTACTTTGTATAGGCTCAATGATCCCCTACTAAAAAAGTAGTTGAGTTATTGTCTCCAAATCTAATAACTCATGAGGTATTCAAGGTTAGACTGATTAACTTGTTTTTATCACCTATCATGTGACTAGAACAGACACTATAAAGATACCATATCCTTCCTTCATCTTGAACATGAAATATTGTTTGATCCATCATAGTTTTTATTTCTTCTTTGTATGATCAAAAACATGTTGCATGAAAAAATATCCTTAATAAGAGTGGGAGTACCTAATTTATCGGACTATTTGTAGGCTTCATGTCCGAATGATTTACTCTATTTCTTCAAATCATTGTTGATACTTTTGTTGGTAGTGTGAGATTTTTCGGAGTAATCTTTCCATTTTTATGATAGGTTGCTCTAAAATATTTGGCTACCTTTATGTATCTTAAACCTGATATTTATTTTAAATTTCTTTGGCTTCTTAGAAGATCATCTAGATCATGTGTGCTTTTATCAAACTTCTCAAGTAACTTCACCTTGCTTGACATTTGATCCAACTCAAGATTTAGAATTTCCATTTCTGATTCATGACTTAAAAATTCTTCTTCTTTAGATATGAATGATAGTGACATAATTTCTATTTTAAAATATCTTTTAGTTCATTGAGCCCATATTCCTTCTTTCTCTCCTTCATGATAAATTTCCTTTCATATATAATAATTTTCTCCTCATAGTCTTTCAACTTGAATTTAAATTTTGGTACTTCTTCCTAGATAGCTAAAAATATTTAAGAGAATTCACCAATTGATCTTCAAGATCTACCACAACACCTTCTTCATCTGAATCTTGAAATTCAACATGATTTTTAAAAGGCCATTGTTCACCATTTTTAGTGATCATCGAAAAGGGGTATGAAAAATTTCATATGGTTCAGAGTCCAATAATGTATTGTACAACACACATGCAAGAAACATCTTGGATTCCTATTACAGGTGCTTATTCCCCATATAAGAGGTCTTTCTAGCTATCGTCTTTGCCAAAATATTGCATCTACTACTCATGGATACTTCAAGGTCTTGAAAAGGATGGGAAAGACGTTATACGACAAAAACTATACAATGAGGTAACAAGTCATGGTGTGGGATGACAGACTTTTGAGCTAAAAATCATAGTTGCACTAAGTATCATTACTTGTGTTCGTGGATCATATGAAAGTAGACTTTATTAATTTTATTCCTAATGACTAATTTAAGTTGCATTAATGTGTTGAGCTACATGGGTTTATTACATATTATGTTATTGAAATAAAATTAAAGGAGACACAAACAACTCATTAAATAAAAGTAACTTCATTTATTGATAAGGAAATATTACATGTATCTCACATAAGCCATGAGAAATAACTGTAAAAGAAAGGAATGAACATAGATGAAAACATGAAAATGAAAGAGATAGAAGGGGCATGTCATTTATTGATGATAAGATCCCTCTTATTCAGGTTGTTGTTCCATCTTCATCCATCACCGCAACGTACTAGAAAAAAAGAACACCGCTTAAATTTTAGAGCTCGTGGTTCATTATTTCCCCTTTATTTCAAGTTTTTAATATGCATGTATTCTGTAGATAGATAAAAGAGAAGAAAGAATGTCATATTATAAGTGTTAGACATAAAATAATTTGAAGTATTGGTATTCATTACGAAGAAAAATGAAGTTTTTAAAGCATATGTTCAAGCACATTCTAGCTTCACAATTGATTAGGGGATCATTTTTGATATCAAAATTTCCCTAAACATCCCTAAAACGTGTCAGTGTAGAATATATTTTTGAGATCTTTTTGAAAACTCGAGAACGTGACAAATGTATACATCAAGAGCTCTAGTTATGACCAGTCAAATTCAAATCAATGAGAAAGTCAACTCTAGTCAATAGGTCAATATTGGACCAATCGCACCGGACACGTGGTAAAGGGCATTGGCAAAAAATTTGTAGAATTTTTCATGGCCGTTCTTCGATAATTGTAAAATGTAATAGCCCGATAGAGGGGAGCCCGCTACATGCGAGTAAGATTATATTATCACTGATGTGGTAGGTCCTCAAACCACCACGATTCCAATTTTCCAATCACGATTCGATAAGTGGTCTTATTCGTCATACTTCATTTGGATCGAATTTCATATTACTTTGTAATTATTTTCCACACATAATACCAAAAACCACACATTATACCGATTTGAACGCAATATATATCCCAACCTCGACATATTAATATCCACCCATTTATATCCAAACATTAATGTAACGACTCCATATAAATCCACCCCCTTAATAGGCAAGCATCCATGTGGAAAGGAGGAGGAGGAGGGGCGGTAAGCCTCAAGTGGTCCCATGACCACTATGCATGCATGGAAGAGGCTTTAATAAAGCCTAACATATTATCCCTCCACCTAATGTGGGATATTACCCACTTTTAATGCATCCACATCACGTGGAATTTGTAAAATGTATTTAAGGAGGTTTACGTGGTATTTAACCCACTTAGACAAACATGCCGCCCACCATGGCAAATAAACCCATCTATCATCCACGGTTAGGATTTTAATAGCTTTAAAGATAATTTTTGAATGCATTATTTAAGGACCCCATTTGCATATACATAGGGGGCCATTTGCATTGTAAAAACACACACACAAAACTTGGAAGCTCAAAGAAATATCTTAAGGTGGAGCAATTTTTTTATAAGACCTAGTTAATAGGCTTATTATAAAGTTGTGAACATCTATTTATTTAAATAGGAATTATTGTGACTAGGAGTTTTAATACTACTTAGTCAGCCCATAGCGCCACACTAAATGATCAGAAGCCTGGAATATTGACTGGAGTGCTATAAGGCATTACGAAGTGTCTTGAAGACCGATCGAGATCCGGAGTATTTTGAACAGTGGAGCTGGTGCCATACAGCTTGCTGAATACACCAAGAAAGGGGAAGTCGTGTGCTATATTTCACCCTTCTCATCGTAAGGTCTAGTTATTCTTCTAAGAAAGTTCTTGATAAATTCCATTAGGTTTTCTTGTGAACGTATTATTTGTAACTTATAAGTTTTGACTAGTGGAACGATTTGAAAGAACTCGTAGACGTACACAATTACCAAACTCCATAATCAACCCTTTTGCAAAGTGTCATACTTATTGTATTATTTTAATTTCATTTTAGCGAGGTAAAAATTAACCGGTAATTTGATAAGCCTACAAGGATCTGAAGATCGAGTAGAATAAAATTTCGGTCTATTTTCAGATCAATAATTTACATCAACAATGTTAAGTAAATACGTTTTCATGTGAAAAAATCTCCAGCAGAAGAGCTCAAACTAGTGCACAAAACAATGCATGCACTCTTTAAGAGTTACAAATTTTAAAAAAGAACATATTTTTCAGATTTTTCGAATTTTACATTAGAGATTCAAGAAAGTATTCTAGGATGCAAGTCTTGACACAATAGATTGCAATAATGCAAATGAGGCCCAACTCAGAAATAAGTCTTCAGCATGTATGAAAGAGATGCAAGATTTCCAAGATTTACAAATTGAGAAAACAAAGACTACAGATATTTAAAGTGGCTATTATGAGTTTTGCAAGAAGAAGAATTACCATTTCCTTAAAGTTTCAAGTGCTTATTTTATGAACCATCAAGGTGAAAATTTAAGTATTTATATTTGTGAGTTTCAATAGCAGTGATAAACAAGAGATCAACTTTTAGGACTTCAAGAACAAGCTGTTGGAATTAGTTTGATGGATCGTATTGGAGCTTCCAGCAAATCTAATACAAATAACTCACCCAAATGCCAACAATAGTGGCATCCACAGTAGAACAGATGCAAATCTCAATAGTAGCGGAAAATAGTCATATTTCAGCATAATGTTTCTATCCCTAAATGAAAGATATAGCTCAGTTTTTCTTTCACATAGGAAAGCAATAAACAAAGCAAGCACAAAATTATAAAATTAGAGTTCATTTAGCATAAGACGTGAGATGCGGAATGGTAAAAGTTGAAGAGAGAATAATTTTGCAAGTAAGCATAAACATATGCCAGAAAGAGATCTATGTACAGTCAAAAGTTTGCAAGATATAGATAAATGATATAAATTTCAATTCTGTGAAGCAGATGACCATCAAAGAGATAATCAAGTTATTTTTAAATAAAAATCCACAAGTTCATCAATGAATGATTTCATATTATGCAGATGAAGTACAAAGTCCTAAGAATGAAGGAATAAAATTGAAGTGTTACAAAATTTCTTACGAAAATAAATTGATAGAAGGTAAATGATCACTCACCAGTCAAATTGAAATGCAACATAGATATTTTCGAAGAGCCAAGGTACGAGAAATTGATACAAGGTGTAAAGAGCTAGAGTCAAGGCTGCAACGAAAACACGGTAAAAATGGTGAGCTCCGGTAGATTATGACAGAGCGGTTTCGACACAAAGATAAGAATCTATGGAATACACATAAACCCAGCTTGGAGAGACATTGACAAAACTCGAGTGTTACAAAAAAATTAACCATACACATAGAACTAGCTTCAAAGCCACGCTGGCTTTATCATGCAGCGAACTAAAAACAATCAGTGGCTTGAATAGAAAAATAACTACTAAGATCTACAATGCAATGATGAACAATACACGAGCTCATGCAATAAAAACAGATCTTTGCAATCTGATAGAGCAACAAGAGAAACAAATAAATTTTGAATCGTATTGTGGGGTCTATTTTTGCATAAGAAAACAAATCAATGAAGAGTTTTCCAACACGTCAATGGAGAGAAAAAAATGATCGAGTAAAGGGTCAACTATATTTAATTTTTTAGAGCCAGTATAATGCTTAAAACGTAATCTAGAGGCAACAACAAATAAGACAACAGAGGAGAAAATAACGATTCATACTCAGATATGGTAAAAATCAGAAATGTTACATACCCAGAGACAGAACTAGAGCTTTTTCCTCTAAAGATGGCGTGCAGAATAGATCTGGGCACAAATCCATGAAAAGGAAAGACAACAAAAATGATACCTGTTTCTATGGAAGAATTTTTATTTATAAATTTGAAACTCACTCGTAGGGCTTGTAGTCAAAACAATGGCCATCGAATACCCAAAAACGCACATGCCAGAATATCAAACAAAGCAGTTATAACCTCGTCAATGTACAACAAGCACAAGTACTCTAGCTTTACAGTCAGGAAGCAGTAGTGATAAACAACCAACCCTTGGTAGACAATGGCTTCCAAAACCCTTAGCTCCATAGATCTCAACAACAACGGCTAGCAAAGACCACGTAAAACAGATAAAACTAGAAAATCCAGGGCCAAGGCCAAGCGACAAAGATAATACAACTATGACAGACAATAATGGTGGACAAAACCCCAAAATCAGAGCTTCAAAGAAAAATCCATGGTGGGTAGGACAGTTGTCGGAGTTTATTTCGATGTGAGCTTTCAAGAAAATATTACTAAATGAAAAGTATCATCTCTTAGGGCTCAAACCCTAGCTTTTCCTCCTTGACTAGTGTTGGGTAAGTTTGACCCCAATTGGGTTAATTTAACTTTTCCACGATGGGGAGTTACAAAATTTCCAAGGTAATGATAGTTTTACATGTGAAGTAATGATTTTGTTACCTCGTACAAGTCAACGAAGCCATGTGGTGTAAATATGGCATGTGCCCAATTTAACTAAGGTTGAGTTAGAAAATTAGAGAGTGCGTATAATACAAAAAGCAGATATGTCCTAAATTGGCCTTTAACTAATTACGAGTGGTGCTTTTACCTTTAAGTTTGCAAATTACCTTAAATTATGCTCAAGATACCCTTACACATTCCTTAGCCTATGCAAAAAAAGAGAATTAATGGGAGAGTTAACATCACTTGACATGTCAACTTGGAGTGCTAATAAGTCTAAAATAGACTTCTTTAAGTTTATGTTTTTCTTAATCATCATGCATTCTAAATGGAATCGTTTCGTTTGGAGTTATAGTTAATTATATGTAATTGGAGAGAGCTCACGGTTGAACTTAGGAAGTTAAATAATAATAATAATAATAGGTTTTTATAGTCCACGATGCCATGGGGCGCCTGTTTTTGGGTCTACAAGTGGCTTATAGCATATGGGACTACCTCGTACTCACATGTGGGAGGCAACTAACTTTGCTACAAACGAGGTGTACATACCCTACCCCTACAGGATTTGAACTTGTGACCTCTATTTCAAGAGCACATATTCTTCACCATTAGGCTAACTCAGGTGTACCGCATCTCCTCTTTTCCTTATTTATTCATGCTTTCAAGGATTATGTATGGGGATTAATTTTTTTTTTTGCACATTTATGTTCCGAAATCATTGTGTTGTGCGCATTTGAATAATAAGAGCAGGAGTTGAACTCCATCTCCGCTCTTTTCCTTATTTATTCATGCTTTCAAGGATTATGTAGGGGATTAATTTATTTTTGCACATTTATGTTCCGAAATCATTGTGTTGTGCACCTTTGAATAATAAAAAATTAAATTTCCTTCATTCTCAATATTTTTTGCAATGTATAACATTAGGTTATAGCCATGTTTTAAGTGATTATTTTTATTCCTTTGCATGTTAATAGCCTCGTAGCACCTTCATTAAGTTGATTTGATTGTTTTGCAATGACATAAGTGTTTTCTAATACCTTAGTGAGTACAAAATATATTAAACATTGATGGTAATGAATCTATCTTCTCTTAATCTTTTGTTAAGTGTATCTCGTGCAATCTTAAGTCCCACACAATTTGGTGTATCATTTTTTCAAGATTTCCAAATTTACAATTCATTCCTAACCCTCAACCCAGTCAAATTAAGTAGTTTTAGGTGATTCATCAAGGGAGCCAACCCTCTTTGGAGAATTTCCTTAGTCCGAGGAACCCACAACTCGAAAGAGATCGCATTGAACCGTCAAAGTCAGAGTCAGATAGCTTGTCCAACACAAAGGTGTACTTTGGACCGATAACATCCTTGATCAAGGTTTCACCGTACGCTTTATTCTTCTCACTTTTGGAGATGCTGATATCACTTGATTCAGTTGAAGATGTGTCTTCCTTTGAGGAGAAGGTTTTTTTACTGTTGAAAACATTTTTCTTTCCTTCTTTCTTGAAGTTATTTTTATGCTTGATATGTCTCTTACCTTTTCCTTCATGTTCATCCTTCTCCTCTTTGTTCTTGTGAGGACACTTTGATGTAAAGTGACCTACTTGGACACAATTAAAACATTTAAAGGGAAATTTTCCTTTATATTTACCTGAACCTTTTTTGAGTTTTCTCACAAACAAGGCCTCTATCTTCTCATCATCAATTTCCATATCAGATTCTTCTTTGTCTTTGCTCCTCTTTGAATTTGATTCTTTGTCAACTTTGAAAAAATTAATTTCTTACCTGATTTTTCTCCTAAGGTTATTAACTCATATGCACTTAAGATGCCATGAACCTCATCAAGACTTAGCTTGGTTATGTCCTTGGCTTCCTTCACAGCTAATACTTTTGCATCATATTTGGAAGTCAAGGATCTTAGTACTTTCTAGACAATTACAAATTCCAATTTTTTCACATATCCCACTTATCATATTTTTAATTTCAATCACTCTTTACAAATATGAAGCAATAATCTCATCCTCTTTCATTTATAGGACTTCACATTGTGTTCTATAGGTATATAATTTGCCAAGTTTTACCTTCTCAACTCCCTCTTATATGGTCTTTTATTTTTCAAACATTTTTTTGGCAATTTTACATTGCATGACATTTTAAAACTTTCTCTCAGATAGTCCACAAAGAATGTAATTCATGTCTCTTAAATTGATTTCATGAGCTTCCTTTTCAATTACTGAGGTGATAGGTGTATTGGGAATAATGTAGAATTTTTCAACCACCGCCCATATATAATATCCAAGAGATTTAAGATATACACTCATCCTAAAACTCCCAAAGGTGTAAATAGTTCCACTAAAGATATTTAATCTGGTCATGGAGAGGTGGTGGTTTTTATCCATGTTTTTGCAATAAGTGTCTCCTTAAAGTCGTTAGATTTTTTCCTAAAGTACCCACTCTGATACCAATTGTTGAACATTCAAGCACCAAGAGGGGTGGGGGTGAATCTGTGCCCTTAAATTTATTTCAATTTTATAGTTAGAAATTAAGATCATATTTAACAAATTTAGTTTAACCATAGATCACTCATGACAAGTTTTTATGAGATAGAAAAGAAAAAAACACATGGAGACATGAGAATATAGGTGGTAAACTCAATAACAGAAACACCCCACAAGCATCAAAGCAATACTCAAAAGAAATTTTCTACACCAAATAAAATGATTATGAAGAACCTACTTCATTTTTAAGTACCCACTTCATTTCACAACCAATCACCTACATGCAATGGAAGCACTAACTATCAACTTGCTAAGATACAACTAATGATTTCATCGGTTCATTTTGATTACCTTATTCTCATTTTATTACGTCAACATTAAGGATCTTAGTTTGAGATCTTATTCATCGCCTATTTCACCTATTTAGTGTACACAAAATTTTATTTCTATATCAAGGAACTTCAAACTCATAGAACTAAACTTTATATTTAACTATCATAGTCATACAAATGAATTTTCACTTTCACATTCAAATCGATATTCATATAAATCCATTACTAAGTAAAAGAGATGATGTTTTTCATCTAAACTAATTTTATTCTATTTAATAAAACTTATAACATGTTTCTAGTCCTATATTTTGTTCTGTGGATTTTAAAATATGAGAGGGAGTCTTTTTAAGTCTCTCGACATCTGGATATAACTTATCATTCAGACCTCTAAAATAGGATTGTGATGGTTCATGAAATTCTTGACCCTTCATTCATTGAATAAGTTCTTGTCTTGTAGTGCAACATCTTCTTTATCCGATTTCTAGATGTTATACATTCTCCTTAGCTTCAATAGGACCTTTATACTTCATTTTTATTCTTACTCGATACTTCTCCCTTCATTTTTGTATTTACATTATTCATTTGACTTATATAGAAAAGATATATGCAAGAATGAGTTATTATTTTGTAACCATGAAGACTGATCATACTTATAAGCTCATAGATATCTTGTGAAAAATATACGAGGATTGCATCAAGATCCCATAAACCATTTAAGTCTTTCAAAATCAGTAACAATAATGGATATCACTATTCCTTGACATTTTCAACTTAGAACACATTGTCTCAATCAACCAAGACCATGATACCTCACCAAGGGATGGGCATTCAAAATTCACACAAATTGAGGGTGGTGTCGAGGGAATACATTATTATTTACCATGCTTAAAGGAGTACACTATTAATTTACAAGCTTCAAGATGAAGCACTCATTGATTTCTTAACATGAACTGCCTTAATGAAAGTATTTTTACTACATGGGTATTCTCAACCAACCATGAATATAGAAACACCTCCATAAGGTAGAAAACACTTACACAATTTGTCAAATCAACACTTGTCACCAACATGCTCACTCACTAACTTTTTCTTGAATCTTCCAACGTAGTACTATTAGGGATCTTGAGTTCAAATCCTAGCTTGTTGACTAAAGAATTTCAACACCCTATCATTCATTTTTATTCCCACATAACTACTTAATCACCCTCATGAATGAGTTCGCTACATGTTTCAAGAATCTATTTTCATAAGATGAGAGGATATGATTAAGAATTTGAGATAGTGTTTTAGTTCTTCATGACTTATAAAAAAATAAACAAATTCTTCAAAAATGAGTGGGAAATTTGTGAAAATATAATATTCAAACTTTCTTAACAATTTTTTTAGCAGAAATAATTTTATAAATAACTAGTCATATTATGGTCCATACACAAACGTGAAGGATTTAAACATGAGGACCAATCAGTCTTGGAAAGAGATAACTATTTCTTGAAGTAACAACTATAAAAATTTATCTTGTGACTTGTTACTAGCAGGAAGTTTTGATTAAAACAACCATTTACCATTAATAGCCTTATAGGATGGCATGTAACTCATCTTAGATATTTGGCAATAGTGGCTTTGAGTTGAAGTGTACAATTTTAGCTCAGATGAAGTCTTCTTGAATTGGATTGTATGTAGAAGTTGAAGAAGGGAAAGAGAAATTAGAATCAAACCCTTTTCCAAAGCATAATTTTCATTCCATCAAGTCACCTTGACCTTGTAGAATACGTTCATAGCCATTTCAAGATTGTGTAATAGGTTCACATGTAAAATCTTTCTGGATTACCATGATGGTTTACAATGTGCAAATTTCTCAATTGGTAGATAGGATAAATGCATCTTCAATTCAATTTTTCTTCACAAACAATGTTGAATAAAGTTCATGAATACTTGAAGGAAATCATAATATATCTAGGACACCAAAATTTTCTTCATGAGATACCCAATACACACATGTACATTGAATTTTTAGAAAAACTTGTCCTTTACTATATGATACAATAAAAATGGTAGATGCATACATGATTTTTATCAACCCGTAGATATTTATTTTCATGTACCAAATAAAAGGCTTCACAAACTAATTTTATGCCCATACCTTCAAAATTTCTTCTATAACTCCAAAACTAGGTTGAGGATGACATGAAATTGCCTTAGAAAACGGGATAAAACTATTAAAATTTATCATCTTATGACCTCGGAATGTTTACATTTTCTTTTTATCCCATTTTATTACAAAAAAAATCTGATATGAGTTATTTGAAGAAGCCTTGTAAATTTAGCACAACTGCTAAGAAGTTGTGTTGCCTATTTTGAGCTTCTATAAAACCAAGTATTGGAAAACTTATCTCTAAAACCTGAATTTTAACTTTTTTCTCCCCGAATTGTTACTCAAAACATAAAGACTCGCACTGTACCATTTCTAATGGTTTATTTATAATGAGGCCCTTTGAATTTATTAGACCTATCTCATTTTCCTATGAGTACTACGTATTTTCTCTCCCTTCATTTACACTCACTTACCCTCAAACATAAAAACCTTGATTTTTGACTTTTTATAACTCTAAATTCCTTAAACAAGACTTCTTCATCCCCGACAAGATTTTACCAACCATATCATACATACAAAAGAAGATAAACCATGTCTGGTTAGAAACATGTCTTTGTACTATGGCTAATATGACTTATTTTCCACTTTGAACTTCAAATGTGACCTGATGAGCAATAAGAGACACTTCTCACACCTCTTAATCAACTTAAAGGAAAATTTGAGCACAATTTACCTTCATACAAAAAAATAAGTTTTACAATATTACTTCTACATTTTGATTTTGAGACACACCTAAGCAATGTTTTAGCACACTCTTAATCCAAACACCGATTTACCCTTAGAGACACCTTAAGGGTAATGAGACACATGAGACACATTTGTAGGACTTCGGTAATATGATATAAGGAGTGATATAGAAAAGAAAATCTCAATGAAAATTCTTGAATCCTCAAGACACACACTCGCAATAAATGAACTCATGAATCCATGCTATAATGTGAGACCACTACAATGTAAGACACAAGAAAAACTAAATTTCTTCAATAAGAGCTACTCAAGAGTGACAAACCTACTCAAGCCCGTGCTTAGGCATATTTTAAATCAATGATAACTATTTCAACAATTCTATTTCATCATACATTCCTGATACCAAACTACATTATTTATAGACTCTTCAAAGTATACTAGATCTGCATCTTGAGAAATGAATGAGAAAACTAAAATAGAGTTAGTTGTATCAACATCATAAATGTCACTAAGACTCCTTGTTTTCTCGATGGATATCTTATGATGGACATTTTTTACTAAAGGAGTTGCTTCTTGTGTTTTTTGTGGTGTCTATTTCATGGTTGAATATGAATGAAATATTTGAGACCTAATATATGTTTATGTAGGTGTAGATTTTTATACAAATTGCAATTAATGTCCAAGATTTGAAAAAGATACGATAACTTGTTCTATAGTTTCATGTTTCATATCATCATGAGGAATACTTTCTTGCTATGCTGGTTGTTCTCTCAATATTTTCATACTATGCCTCATTTTAAGAAAACTATACATCTCTATTGATTATTAATTTTCTAGTGACTGTATTAAAGAACTTGTAAGGAATTGTATTCTCCGAATATCCAACAAATATGCACTTTTATAATTTATTTTATAACTTGTTCTTTAGCTCATCAAACACTTGTACATATGTCACACAATGAAAATTATAAAATGAGAAACATTTTATTTCCTATTAGTGCAATGTTTTTAAGGAAGCATATTTCGAACAATTTTCATTCGAAATCTCTTTAAAATCTTTTTTTTTTATATTTCTTCTACAAAACATTAATTAGAAATATGCTTTTCCTTCATCATACTTCTCACCATGTCCATTATGGGTTTATTTTACCTATCTACCTCAACATTTTTCTCTAGTGTATACATTGTAATAAACTTCTTGTGGATTGCATGATATTTGTAAAAATTTGGAAATGTATGTAAAACGTACTCACCTCCAAAACTTTGATATAGTATCCACTTTTCTTTTCAATTAAGGCCTTGAACTAGTGAAATATATAAAAACCATCTGATTTATGTCTCATAAATTACACCCATGTCTTCCTATATAGTCATCAATGTTTCTTCCCCAAAATACACCATTCAAAAACTATATCTAGTTTTTGAATTAAAAGAAAAAAATTTACCATATTTTTGTTTGTAATCAATTCAAAGAACCAAAATTTAAATGACCAAACCTAAGATGCCATAGCCATGATTCATCTTTCACAATGACATAAACAAATAATTTAATTTGTTTAGCTATGGATGTAGATTGATCTTTGGACTTAGCTAGTCTAATATTCAAAGGAAACATTCTATTGCTTGTCGTCTTTTACTCAGTAGTAATCAACTCGAGTACTTGGAGATTCATCCATGACAAAAATTCATCATATTCAATGCAAACTTTGTATCCTTTTTATACCAATTGACCAATGCTCATAGAATTGTGCTTTAAATATGCAACATAGTAAACATAATTTATAATATTTTTCTCCCCATTTTTAGTTAGAATTTATATTTTTCCTCTTCCTTTTATAGACAATGTAATATTGTTCCCAAGGGTAATTGTCTTTATAAACTAGAATCCAAGTTATGTGGGATGTGATTATTGAGTTTACCCATACTCTACAATTTCTCGATGGTATTCTAGTTGCATGTGTGGGATCTTTGTACCCATACTCTACAATTTTGATACATCCTTATATCTGAATACCACCTTCATGGTTGAAAACCAATACTCATAATTATTTTCTATAATTACGTGTTTGCATAAGGAATGGATAAGATTTTCCTTGTTGTTAATTTAGAAACTTGCTGAAAAAATGCTCTAATACAAATTTGTAGAAATTAGCAAAATAAAACAATGCACAAAAAAAATACAATAAATAATTAAAAGTAAATACAAGGTATTATTAACTAAAATATGATCTTCTATGCATACATATGTTCTTCCCTATCAGATCTTTAGCTCAATACAATTTTTTTACATCTAAAAACTATGATTGCTTTACCATTTATAAAAATTATTCTCCTCAAAATAAATACATATAACACAAAATATAGCATCTTAAAAATAGAATAGTGTAGATAAAAATCATGCAATTGGGAACATTTCCATGTCTTAAAAGCATGCTAGCATTTACATGATTCTTAAGCAAGAAAACTAGTCTTTAACAACTATCTTTGGCCTATTTTATTTGTCTCTAGCTTTCTATTTAGTCTTACACACCCCACAACCCAATCAGAAATTTACTTTCTTATCTTCTACGACTTAAGACACCAGCACCCAACAAGGAGAATAATTCTCAGGAGATTTTGTTTCTCCTAGGTGCCCCTCACCTTTTATTACCTTAATAACTCTTTTTGGGGCTCTTTTATCTTTTCACATATTCTTCACTTATGGGTCATCCTTTTAGTTGTCAATTACAAAATTCAAACAAGGGAATCATATAAATACATAGTTACATTTTAAGCACTAAGCATTACTATCATCATCGAATCTTACATTCTAAAAGTACTAAATAACTCAAAAGGAATCAGATAGAATTCATTCAAGTGACAAGTGTTTCATCAACTCTACATAAAATGCATAAGAAGGGGAAGTCTATTATATTCCATCCAAAAATACTATGAAATTGCTACATTATAGATACAACCCTTTATCATTGGTGTAAGTTGCAAAATTGCCACATCCTGGGGCATAATTTGTACACACACACACACACACACACACACATTCACAAACACACACACACACACACACACACAAACACATACAAAATACATGGAGATTTATATGGAGTGCAATGCTTGGTTGTAAGTTCACTCTTCAAGTGACTACCGGGGTCAATACAACTCATCATTCAAGATTTTAATTTTTATGTTTGATGTTTTTTGTGGTTACGTGCAAGTGAAATTCTTTCTTATAGGTTATGGGTACCTTGAGTGATCGTAGAGTGAATATTAGGCAATAAAAAAGAATCAACAACAAAACCCTTCTGAAACATAAGAGATTTGATACTAATCTCTTGCACATTCAACAGAACCAAGATAAATTCACCAACAACGAGACACCTCGGCCCTTCTCGTGGTGCCTTTGTCTCGATTCTATTCTTGAGTTCCTAATTTTATAATGAGCAATTATGATATTGTTAGCAATATAATCAACACTCGCACCTATCGAGATCACTTCTTATCCACCCAAAAATGAGGTAAGTCCATCTACTTCTCATTATTGCTTAGGTTTTTATACTTTACATGCTTATTTTCTCGTATCTTTACTAGATTATAACATTAATACATTACTCATTAAAATATTTACTACTATTCACCCTAGATTTAATTAATTAATTCTAATTAAATTATATCATGTGGTGAACCCATCGTTCAAATACAACCTTCCCTTTAGGGTTTTCTTTTACGCCTATCATCTGGAGTGGTAATTTAAGTTCGTTTCGACACAGAGCTTCCTCCTATTCAAGAGTCCTCTAAATCAATGGTTGAATCTTCATAACCTTTTCTTAATTCCAACAATGTTCTGCTTCAAAAATTTAAAATTCCTATAGTGAAAAATCATATGATGAGGACACCAACATTTCTCAAAACAAACAAGATAAGCTTACTAATTTTTTTCCTTTCCTTACACGATTACACAACAAACATCCCAAGGCTCCTAATTATTTTACTTACTGCTAAACATCCTTAATATTATTCCTCCAAACCTCTTTTGGGTTTCTCCCGAGCTTTCATGGCCTCCACACAACCCTTAACATTCATGCTTCTATCCCTACCATTACCCATCCCCTCATTATTATAATTAATTCCATAAAACAACCTGGTTCGTCTTCTCAAACTCATGACATTGCTTATTTAGACTAGGATCTACAACTCTAAATATATCAGCTATAAAACCTACTTAACATTCCTATCAATCCCTTGATTTTTCATGTCTCTTTAACAACCATTTCACACCCACAATATTTTCTTATCCACTTCCTCCCAACTGATGGAAGAGAGATCAATTGTAGAAGATAGAATGATATTCACCAATGTGTGTCAATTGTAGAAGATAGAATGATATTCATTCAATGTGTGTTTATCAAACAAGAGTGCAGAGCCTTATAATGGTCATGGGGAGGAGATAGGACAGTTATAACTATCCATTAACTATCCATTAACAACAATGGATTAAACTAATGCTAACATTCC
This sequence comes from Taxus wallichiana var. yunnanensis, assembly GCA_018340775.1. Taxonomy (NCBI): domain Eukaryota; kingdom Viridiplantae; phylum Streptophyta; class Pinopsida; order Cupressales; family Taxaceae; genus Taxus; species Taxus wallichiana. Next base: position 427,748,923 of record CM031241.1, on the reverse strand, counting down.
GCCCCTTAATACATTATTCGTACAAACATACATTTCCGAAAAGAGACGCACCCCCTTAATGAGAACACCGCAAAGAGAGTATTCACACGAGAATGTGCCTACATGGTCTCACGTGGTTTTTCTAAGGTTGACCAGAAACCTAGAGGGATAGGAACACTTTCTAGCTATTCACCTTAGTGGTTTTATAGGATTACCATGAACCAAGAGGATTTTACCTTGGTGGTTTTACAGTGTGTGCCACAAACTCAAGAGTATGATACCTCGGTGGTTTTATAGGATTACCATGAACCCATGGCAAGTAACATGTGCTACTTTCAAGTGCTTTTCTGCTCCCATGACACTCTTCAGCTAGTAGGTCCTATCATCACCAATCCGGCACTATGATAATTCTTTACCGTGAACTCCTCCTGCTATGATTATTTACTAATGCATAGCTTTTATTTTGGTGGATGTAATTTGGAAACACAACAACAAACATAACACAAGAATACCATAGACTATGATAAGAAGGAATGATGATAAATCTAAAATATAAGTGTAAATTATAATATCAACATGAAATTGTTACAATCTCATCCATGAGGTACTTCAAGTGTTATTGAATTCACTTGCCTTCTAACCATAACTATGGGAGAAACTTCATAATTACACCTCTTAATGGCTTCTTTATCACACCTTCAAAATGATGGCTTCCTTTACACAATTAGTCATATAATATTTCTCACTACTTCCTTATATGCTAAATGAGGGGGTGTCCTCTTTATTTATAGAACTTCCTAGCTTATCCATCTTATCTCTAATATAGGATAAGAAATCTACTCTAACGAATCATATTTCATACCTTAAATCTTATTTGTACATTTAAGCTTATCTTTTAAGATAAGATAAACGTTATCATTTCACATGGGCTCCACAATTTTAGACTTTTTACAAATAAAATACACAAAATATTTATGACCTCTCTCCTTGTCCTTATTACCAATATAATATTTCTAATTCCTAATCATGTAGACCCTACTTCTCTACTTACCCCAACTTTGACATTTTAACATTATCGGACGACTTACGACAAATATTTACTTTTTACCACAACATTCCTATAGTACTTTTGACTATTAATGTACTATACATTATTGGCGGCATCGTACCGGAAGCGCCATTATCTTCTATCGGACGTTACTACTAATTATACTTAACAACATCCTATTCCTAATACATACATTGATGAAATAGAAATTACTCGAGGAAAATTTTAGTGTTGACATCTTCCCTCTTCCTAGCTTCTACTCCGTCCCTCGAGTAGACTATTCTAGTGCTTGGAAAATATTTAACTTGTCGTGGTTGAACCATTTCATAATGGGAGTGTCATCTAATTCCTCTAGTCGGTATGTACCATTTTCATGCATAACTACTATTTTATAGGGCCCCATCCATTTTGGAAGAAATTTTCTGTCTTCTTTTTTTGTATCTAGAATCATATACTAGAACCAAGTCATTCACATGAAATGGAGACCAATGGATATTTTGATGAAAGTATCCCTTCGCTTCATTTTCTTCTTATATCTTGTATCCTTCACTATTTCCTTCATTTCCTCTAGCAAATGAAGATGTACTAACCTTTCTTTTAACGAATCACTTTCATCCATCCTTTCATTTTTCATAACTCTCACAGTGAGAATATCAAACTCAATAGGAAGAACTGGATCAATGCCATAAGCCAACTCGAAATGGGTAGTATCATGTTGCTTGAATTTGATGTTGCCCTATATGGCCACAATACTACATGAATCCTTTTATCCCAGCTTATGTACCTACAAGGTTAGATCTTTTGCTCGAATTTGACACAACATAAAATTTGTTCGTTCCACCTGTCCATTTGTGCTTGGCTTGTATGTTGTTGCCTTCTTGTGCTTAATAGAAAAATTATTGACTAAGGATTCTACCAGCTCATTAATGAAGTGGCTTCCTTGATCTGTTACAATTTCTAATGGAAAACTAAATCTGGTGACAATGCGTTCATATATGAACCTTGCCACTTCATCCATGGAAGTCGTTTTCAATGGCCAAGCTTCAACCCACTTGGTTAAATAATCTGTGGAAACTACAATATACTTATTTTGGCATGAGGTAGTTGGAAGTAGACCTATAATGTCTATTCCCCACTTTTCAAAGGGACCAAGTGGAATAATAGGGCATAATGGATATAATGAAGTCTTACGGTTACCATGTGTTTGACAAATATCACATGTCTTACAATAATTATAATAATCTCTAAAAAGAGTGGGCTCGTGAAAACCTGCATCCAAGATCCTTCTTGTTATAAGTTGTCCAGAGAAGTGTCCTCCACATGTACCATTGTGGAATTCTTCTATCAGCTCCTTCCCTTGATCACGTCCAACTGCCCTCTTGTACTATCCATCAGGTCCTATTGAAAATAATACTCCATGCAGAATAGAATATGGATGACTAGCTTGAGTAATCTTCCTCTTAGTCATTGCATCTACACCATCAAGAAACTTGAATTCATTCAGATAATTTCAAATATCTATGTATTCATTAGGGATTGTGTCAAGGGATAACCATGTTGCATCTAGAAAATCATCATCATCACAAGATAAACCTAAACTATCATAGGCTCGATAGAGTGCATCTGCACCGACATGCTTCTTTCTTGGCCTATCTATAATATCAAATTCAAATTCTTGTAGCAAAATTATCCATCTTGCCATCCTCCCCGATGGGTAAGGCTTATTTACAATATATTTTAGACCCTGATGATTTGTTAAAACTATAAATTTCTACCCTAGCAAATAATTTCTAAACTTCTTTATAGCAAAAATGATAGCTAGAGCCTCTTTTTCAGTTAAAGTATAATTTACCTAAAGATCGCTCATTTGTCTACTCCTAAAGTAAACTAGATGATCATTCTCATTTTCATCCTTTTGGCTCAAAGTGCTTCCTAGTGCTGCATCCGAGGCATCGTATACATAATAAATGGCTTTCTCCAATTTGGATTATTTAAAATAGGTGAAGACACCATGGCTTCCTTTAGTTGTTTAAAAGCTTTAGGTGCCTTATTTCCCGGTTCATAAGTAACATCCTTCTTCAAAAACTAGGTTAGTGGTTGTGTAATCTTTGAGAAATTCTTGATGAACCTTCTAGTAGTAACGCACATGGCATAAAAATTATCTCAACTTACTTCTATTCATAGAAAATGGTAACTCTTTGATTTATGAAACTTTATCAAGATCGCATCAATACCATCTCTGGATACAACATGCCCTAACAAAACACCTTTAGAACATCGAAAGACACACTTTGTAGGGGGCTTTAGAGAGGCTTGTGCTTCATCTTAACCTTTGAAATGTTGTCTCCATCTCAGTGTGCAGGTGGTCCATCTTGCTCCTATAGATGCAAAAATCATCGATAAATACTTTGATGAAGTTCCCAATGTAGGGTTCAAACACCCTATTCATCAAATGCTAGAACGCTTCTCGGAGCATTACACAACCAAAAGGCATAACTCTATAAGGAAATGTTACCCAAGGAGTTTTGAATGTGGTCTTCACCGACCTTTCTTTGCTATACGAACTTGGTTGTATCCGCTATATCCATTAGCAAAATCGTAGCACTCCTAGCTAGCTACTTCATCCAAGATTTGATCTCGAGAATGGAAGAGGGTAATGATCCTTCTTTGTTGCCTTATTGAGCTTCCTATAGTCAACAAAAATACGTAGCTTCACATTCTTTTTATTGAGATCACAATTGGAGAAACCCATTCTCAATTCTCCACAACAAATATGAATCCCGCATCAAGAAACTTATCTATTTCTTCTTTTACGCCTTGGAAAAATTAGGATTCATTCTATATGGCATTTGCTTTATGGGCTTAACACCATCTACCAACTCAATAAAATTTTCTACCGAACTTACTTGACGGAGTTCCTTGTAATCAAAAGTGAATAGGTGTATGTACCTTCCAAAGAGCCGGAGGTAGGATTCCTTCTCACTCTCCATCAAAACATCACCAATCTTTATTTGTTACGACGATGATCAATTTCTTCTTTAGATAATTTTATGGGTTCATGAGTCGGTGTGACTAGAAGGATATCCATGACCAAAACATCAACCTCACTTTTTTCATCTTTTGTGTCCACTTCACTGGTACTAGAGTAATCAAAGGGTGTCCAATCGTCGCTTTCATCACTTGAATCTACAGTGTTCTATCTTATGATGCCCAGGATCACATTTATCTTCACCCTCTCTCTACCATGTCCAAGTGTCATGAATCCTTCATTCCAATAGTTTCTTGCATGAACTCTCCTTAGCCATGGTCTTCCCAACATCATTGGGTATACAACAGTACCCTTTTCATCACCTAAAAGTCTACCACACATACAACACCCATAATGTATATTTGACACATTTGAAACAACACCTTCTGGTTTAGTTTTTCCCTTATTTAATGACATTAACATAAGTGTTGAAGGGTGATCAATTTTTAAACCCAACATATTCATTATAGACTCAGTCATTACATTAACTGTAGCACCTCCATCAACTAAGACATCATGAATTGAAATACTATTACTTAATACCTCATCATGTGGAGTGTAGGGATCCACCTCTACCTCTAAAATAGGGATCTCAACCTCCTTCCTTCATTAAGCATTGAGTGCACTTCGCAGCTCCGGCCTCTTCTCGAAGACATAGCCAAGAGTTGACCATATGTAATATTTGCAGCCTTTTGGACAGATCTTCCGAGATGGAGTGTGGTCCTTGTCCCCGTGAAATAAAAAAATCCTACACACCCAACTTTCTTCACCTATGTTTCTTACTAGTCTCTTCTTTCATCTTCTTAGGATCATTTCCATCTAGGTTATCTTTTTCATTCTTTCTTTTTGTTACAAACACATCTACTTCATTATTTATGCTCTTATCTACTACATCAAAAGAATTCACGGTTCTTTTCCTTTATCATTATCTCTTGTACTAGATGTAGAAGCTCTATTTAGACAATTATACTTATAATCACCCTTTTATGACAACCATAACATAAAACTTCAGAAATATTTCTTTTTGGACCATTATCTCCTCCCTAAGAACTTAATTCTTTCCTTAAAGAAGATTAATAGTTAATTGGCCCATCTTCTTGAGCAGATCTTCATACTCAGTAGATGTACTAGGAGAAATATTTGTGCTCACCAAGAGTGGTTGTGGATTCTGGATCAAAGGTGCTAGTGTAGGCTCTACTTTAGCAACTATTTCTTTGGGCTCCTCTTCCATGCTTTCTTCTTGCCTTATTTCAATCTCCTTCGCTTGTTCAATGGTAGTTGGGTGGTTATACTCCACTCATTGTCTAATCTCTGGTTTCATCCCAAGAATGAAGTGCTTACAGAGGAGATTATCCATGCCATTCATCAACCCATCCACTAATCCTTCCTTCCGGATCTGGCCATCGAGCTTCCTCCTTATCTGTAGAACACGGGCATGATAATCCCTTATCTTATTCTTCTCTCCTTGGGATAGCTTTGTGATATCGGTCATGACATCTGCATATTTCGTTGTTCACCAAATTCTTTAAGAAAACTTTCAGCTTAATAAATCCCATGAGTTTTTCACATTATCATCTAGTGTTTCAAACCACCTAGGGGTTGAACCATCCAAAAAAGTAGGAAAAAATTTAGTCCATTGTTCCCTTCTTATATAAGGTCATTACAAATATAAGATCGTTTAAACTCTTGAATGAAAGAGGAAGCATTTTCATTAGATTGGGCTTAAAAACAAGAATCTTCCCCATTTTCAAAAGTAACCACAATGAAATACCAACCCACAAGTAAAATCAACAAGACTTATGTGCACAAATAATTGGAATCACTATAATAGAAAATAGAAATGACCACAAGAAACTATGGTAAAAATTGAATTACCGAGGTAAAAACTGACTTTACTTTGGTAAACACTATTCACAAAAAAAGTGAAGTTCTACTTGCGGTAAATACTATTCATGGTAAAATGTGACTTTACTATAGTAACTACTATGCACAAAGTAAAAACAAGGTTACCCTCCAAATGTTTTCTCACTAAGTGGGAATATCTCTCCGTAAAATCCACCAACGAAGGAATGATCCCAAAGAACTAACCAAAATATCATCACCAATCCGGCACTATGATAATTCTTCACCGGAAACTCCTTGTGCTATGATTATTTACTAATGCATAGATTTGGTGGATGTAGTTTGGAAACACAACAACAAACATAACACAAGAATACCATAGACTATGATAAGAAGGAATGATGATAAATCTGAAATATAAGTGTAAATTATAATATCAACATGAAATTGTTACAATCTCACCCATGAGGTACTTCAAGTGTTACTGACTTCACTTGCCTTCCAACCATAACTATGGGAGAAACTTCACAATTACACCTCTTAATGGCTTCTTTAACACACCTTCAAAATGATGGCTTCCTTTACACACTTACTCATACAATATTTCTCACTACTTCCTTCTATGCTAAATGAGGGGGTGTCCTCTCTATTTATATAACTTCCAAGCTTATCAATCTTATCTCTAAGATAGGATAAGAAATCTATTCGACAAATCATATTCCATACCTTAACTCTTATCTCGTACATGTAAGCTTATCTTTTAAGATAAGATAAACCTTATCATTTCACATGGATTCCACATTTTTAGAGTTTTTACAAATAAAATACAAAAATATTTATGACCTCACTCCTTGTCCTTATTACCAATATAATATTTGTAATTCCTAATCATGTAGACCCTACTTCTCTACTTACCCCAACTTTGACATTTTAACATTAGGGGACCACTTACGATAAATATTTACTTTTACCACAACATTCCTATTGTACTTTTGACTATTACCGTACTATACAAGATCGGCAGCACATAACGGTAATGCCGTTATCTTCTATCGGATGCTACTACTAATTATACTTAACAACATCCTATTTCTAATACACACATTAGTGAAATAGAAATTATAGAAGAAAATTTTAGTGTCGATAGTCCCACATAGGAAATTTTGTATCATCTATACTTTATTGAAAAAAAAAAAAAATCAATGCAAAATTGAAATAAACAAGCAAAAAATTGAGGATTTATTCCTCAATACCTTATTCGCCACAATATCAATTGGTGGCCTCATCACTTACTGCTTGCAAGAGGTCGCTGGATTTTCTCCAGTGTCTGTTGTCCCCCATCCTCCTATATAGTTATATCAACAAACATCCAAGTTGCGGAAAGGTGGAGGCTTTGATTCACCAAGAAAATTGGTATTGTCGTTAGTTGGACCTAACAAAATATGATCTGGATTTTGTATGTTTGTACGAACAATGTATTAAGGGGGGAATGTTAGCATTAGTTTAATCCATTGTTGTTAATGGATAGTTAATGGACAGTTATAACTGTCCTCTCTCCTTCTCTCCTCCCGCAGCCTTTATAAGGCTCTGCACTCTTGTTTGATAAACACGCATTGAATGAATATCATTCTATCTTCTGCAATTGACACGCATTGAATGAATATCATTCTGTCTTCTGCAATTGATCTCTATTTCATTGAATGTGTGTCAATTGCATAAGACATAATGATATTCATTCAATGCATGTTTATCAAACAAGATTGCAGAGCCTTATAACAACCGGTGGGAGGAGAGAATGAGAGAGGATTGTTATAACTCTCCATTAACTATCCATTAACAACAATGGATTAAACTAATGCTTACACCAACTTCATTACACCTATGTTTCTCACCATCAATGGTGATGATCACCCTATGGAGCATATTTTATCTTTCAATGTGGCATGTATTGACTATGTAAATGACCATACAATACTAGCTAAGATATTTCCTATACATTTACAAGATTACGGAATGTGTTGGTTCTATGATCTACTTATTCATTCTCGTAATTTATTATACACATTTAGCAAATCTTTCATTTTTCACTATTCCATCAATATCATCACCAAGATCCGTTATGTGAAAATTTCTCAAATCAACCAATGATGCAATGAGCATATATCTAACTATGTTTTACTTTACAAGAACTCGAAAGGAATGATAACCAGATTGTACCAATCCAAGAACATAGATGCTAATCAAACACCACGATCTATAAGATGAAATAAATTCGCCAGAATATCTTTACATAAAACCTTTACAAACAAACGAGAAACAATATCATATATTATTATGGAACTCAATGCAATACATTGAGAATGAGCCTTGCTTAAATAGGTAAGGAATAACAATCTAAGAACCGGTCAAGGTCGTAGAATCAAGCCATAAATCAAGGAAATAACTAGACATCAAGGATCTAGTCAAGACCATAGATTTTGGAGATAACTAGACATCAAGTATATAGTCAATACCATAGATCAAGGAAATAACTATACCTAACAGTTAGATAATGTCTCCTAATATCTAAATAAGATAAAAAAATATCTACTGAGACATAAGTGGGTGAGGATAAAAACAATAAAGGTAAATAAAGTACCTAGGTGAACATAAGCTAAGTTAAATACCTATTCTAACACCCCCTCAAGTGAAGATAGGGGCCAAAATATATGTGGCATGTCCACGTATGAGTCCCGACAACTAGGCCTCGATGAGGTACTCATGTACAATAATCGAGAAAAAGGGACACCGTAAGGTACCCAAAACCAAGAATAATGAAGTAAAGAGAATAAATACCTGCTCCAAGGCATCCCAAGAAGCTCGGCTCAAAAAAATCATATAATGCTAAAGAATTTTTTTGTGCACTATGGTCTGAATCCACCGCTTGATCAAAAACTAAAAAAAATACACTGGCTCCAAATGAGAATAGCTCCATACAAAGAGACTGCACAACAGAGTGATGTCGAAAGTACAAAAAAAAACACCAAACATAATTTGATCAATCTACAAATAGGTGTGTCGTGATCCAAGAGCAAAAACCAAAGCAACAAGGTAAGGACACAAAATCTAGAGTGTCACGATCCAAGAAAAGCCAAGGTAACAAGGAAAGGACACAAAACCCAAAGAAGGAGGATCAACACCACACCCTCCCATACTACTGAATGGGTGGAGTGACAAGACAAATCTAGATGAGTTGTCAACACAACTACACCAAGACTGAAAAACTAACACTAAAATGCACCAATAGATCCCCATAAGAGATACCGTCAACATGCCAAAAGTGTTGAAAATACGAGATACGAAATCTCTCAACAAACAAGATAGATACACTGCACCAAGCTAAAGAAAAATGGTCAAAACAAGAAGCATCACAATGCAAAAGGTATACAAAGTGGAGCAAGAGGTCAATGGTGGAGGATCCACGCTTGTAGAGTCCTCTCAACGAATTCCTATGTCGCTTACACGAGTGATCGAGATATCCATCCCAAATCAACATGGATGGATGAAGAAGATGCCTACATATGACTCGGTGCAAAATGCACAATGGGTGCATGCAAAAAAATTAGAATGTGTGTCGGGTTGATTATGTCCGATAAACCTGAAATCTCAGTTTCTCAAGCTTGAGTGAAGGTGCAAAACTCAAATGTTGTTCATGATCCTTAGAAAGAGTTGAGAAAAAAAAAAAGAGCTTTGTCAATGTGTGATCCCAATGAAGTATCTGCTCAAAAACCAATGTCATGACAAGAATTCCACTTAACATGTGGAATAGAGGAAACAATACCCTAGTGAATGTCTGTCAATGACTCCACTAGTGAGACCCATAGAATGGAGCATGAGAACCGAATGCAAAGTGGTATGCTTCTTAAAAAGCCATGCAAATGAGTAGAAGTAGGATACACAACATGTGGTACTGTAATAGGCACAGATGTGGAAGAGCATGTAGTAACAAGCCTCACAGGTTTAGAAGCATCAAAAGTAGGTTTAGGCTCAAAGAATGGCAGATCAATGTCAGTGGGTACAAGAGCAATAATTGCAAGAGGACTAGGAGCATGGATATGGTTGTCCACAAAATCATGATGATGATGTAGGCTAGCAAATTTTTTCTACAGGAGTGTATTATTGTATCCTTATCGTGAATGAGTGACTTTAGAAGAGAATTTCACTTCTTAAGTGATCTATTTTCTTCCACAAATTTTACAATATCCTCTTGAAGTCCACATACTTTAGAGAAAAGCATATCATTCTCATAATCCATGATAGGTACAAACTACAACTCCAAAAAGTTTAGGACGCTCAGTTCAAATTTGAAATTGTGTCCACAATTGATAACAACACTCCTCCATATTGGGTACTTTATAATTATAGTGCAAGTCTCAAAATAAATAACTCCAATGGAAATATCATGAAAAAACAAGCACTTCTACAAAAACAAAACTCAAAACCGAGTTACCGATCAAAAGTTACAAGCTTTTTACTATTAAAGGAACCATGAAAGGAAAGATAATCAGATCATACCAAGCCAAGAACCCGTATGATACTCAAACACCATGATCTATAAGATGAAAGCAATTTTCTAGAATAAATTTACGTAAAACCTTTACAAACAAACGAGAAACAATATCATATATTATTATGGAATTCAATGCAATACATTGAGAACGAGCCTTGCTTAAATAGGCAAGGAATAAAATCTAAGAACTAGTCAAGGTCGTAGATCAAGCCATAAATCAAGGAAATAACTAGTCATCAAATAACTATTCAAGACCATAGATCAGGGAAAGAACTATACCTAACAACTAAATAATATTTCCTAATAGCTAAATAAGATTAAAAAAAAAATCCACACACATAAGTGGGTGAGGATAAATACAATAAAGCTAAATAAAGTACCTAGGTGAACATGAGCTAAGGTAAATACCTACTCTAATAAGAACAACCTAGATAAGATGGCAAATGTACTTGTTGATTCAGAATTATGAGATCTATTTATTCAAAGTCTTTTATCTCCACTACATGAGAGTGTTTTGTTAGAATTACCCGTTCTTTGATCAATTATGTCATACGATCAAAATTCATCAAGTTAAACTATTTTCTATGACAAAATTAAATTATCACGATACTCCTTCATCCCCTTCTAATAGGTTTCAAAATAAATGTGCTTTCAAGCCATCTCCTAAGCCCACTAAAGATAAAGCTAGAATTAATGCCATTTCTCTATCTTCCACACTTCAAGTGGAAGCTTCATGTCATACATTTACCAATTTACACTATGTGCCTTAGTTTCTATGGATAAAAATTATCAAAAGCAACCTTATGTCTCTTATACTTACACTCAATCTTTATACCTCTTTCCCCCATGTACAGAACTATGATGAAAATGCATGATGTGATTATCACCAATGCATTGGGAGCTATACTAATTGTTATTTCAAACTCAAGAATATAATTATGGATCTCATTGGTAATAATGCACTTTAGCTCCCTGAGCCATCTACTTCTATATGTATCAATGATAATAAAAAGTTAAAAATATTTATCGAACCTTTTTCCCAAACACAAGTAAGCTCCTAACTATTTTTATAACCATATATATCAAGCTCTGCCTCCTCCTCTTTTAGGGCCTCTTGATTTCCTTTTTTCTTCTACTCAAACATCACAAAAATCATTATGTTCTTAGATAATGATTATCATTCTACGTTTACTTTGGATTTGTTTCACATCAAAGATTCTATTAGTTCCTATATAGTTAATAATACTATGATCGATCAATTGGCTCATACCAACGTATTATTTGTTGCACTCCTCCTAGAAATTAATTATCCATTATCTAATGTCACATGTATAGACCCTAAGACTTTTGGCTATATAAAGCTTCACATCACAATTGGGCCTCTTACTATGCCTATACCATTCATCATCACATCTTCAATCAAAGGATATGATATGCTATTAGGTCTTTCTTGGCTTTGTGTCACTTAATCCATCCCTTCCATGAATCATTTGTCCCTCAAGTTACTTCACAACGAACATCTTGTTACTATCATAGAAATCCCACCATGCACATCATTTCCTCGTGCCACTTTTGCTGGTATATAAGTCATAACATTAAGGATTGCTATTCATTTTAAATATAAATAAACCTATGTACCTAGCTCTCCCACTCATACATGGCAAAGATACCGACCTTTTCATCCTCATTGGTATCTTATCCCACATCTTCAACCTAAGTACCCTACTCAGTAACCCCTTCACATTGGTGTTCACCACCTCCTTCACCACGTAGGCCTTCTTTACATGCACATCAATACTCTCCTACATCTCTGACCATAGAGAATTTTCACATGCCTTTTTCTCCTCGGGTATTGGGTAAAGTTATCTCACCCTTGACTATCATCGAAAAGTCTCATATCTATCACACATTTGGGGGAATCACATATTATTCACACTCCTTCTATTCTTATAATTTTTATTTAGTCTCTACTACTAAAATTTGTGCTCCTTGCACCATACCTAATATTATTTCACATTTTAAAACCCTTTGATACACACAATGTATCATCATTACCGTATGAAGAAATCTAGTTCTACAGTTCATACTCAACTACTAAGGGTCTAATATTTAAATGATCATGACATTATATATAGATCTTTGACTACTCTCTTAATCTTATCTTGTTTGTCCGCCCTTATAAAGAGAAACAACCAAAAGCTTCAACATTATGCTATAACACATACACATGACCACTAGGGTCCACTTCCCTTTCCTAGTCTCCACTCTACACTTTGTGACCACTCCAACATCACTTGTCCACTCAGAATGCTATTCACCACACTCTTTAAAGGATCATAAGTTTCTCATCTCTTATCTAGTATATTTTATCGAATATTCACTCAACAACAAAAATTTGGGGAAAATGTAGACACAAAATCACGTCATTGGGTACATTTTCGGTCATAAATCATGCTAGCATTTACATTATTCCTATGAAATAAAACTAGTGGTTGACAACTATATTTGGCCTCTTTTATTTGTCTTTAGATTTTTAATTATTCTTACACACCTTACAACCTAGTTGGAACTTAACTTATTTATATTTTATGACATTAGACACCAGCGCCCATCCAAGACATCAACAACCAAGTTCTCTTATCCCTCCTAGGATCCCGTGAGCCTTTCTTACCTTACTCTTTCTGGTCTCTTTTTGGGTATCTCTATCACTTATGGGCCAACCTTTTATTTGTTAATTACAAAATGCAAATAAGGGAATCATATAAATACATAGTTATGTTTTAAAAATGAGGGGTCAAGCACTTAGAATTATCATCATCATGTATAATTAGATTTCAAAGGCACTAAACCACTCAAAAGGAATATATTTAGCATCCGCTCAAGAGACAAGTGTTGTGTAACACCCATAATTTGACACACCGAAACGACATCACACTTCATTAATTACTTAGGGGAAACTTATGCAGATTTTTTTTTATGTCAAGGTCGATATAATTTAATTTAATTTAATTAATTACCTTCTAATAATTTCTACACACCCTTAGGGTAGTTGAAATAAATTTAATAATTAAATATTATTCTTTAATTCCCAAAATAATTGAGTTAATTCCTCCTCCAAGGTTCCCATTAATTAATTTAACTCTGCATTAACCTTTAATTATTTTAACCCCTTAATTAATTTAATACAATGTCCCATGCACCACTTTTGTTTATTTAACCATAATCAAAGACCATCTATTTATTTCCCTTTAAATATTTATTTGAAAATATCCCATGTGCAACTTTTAATTTAATTTCCCAAAATAAAGGGACATACCACAACATTACCTAACCCACTTGCCCCTAAGTGAAAAGTCCCTAGGTGACCCCATTAGTGAAATACCCATACACTTAATTTTAAAATACTCATTCCCATCAAATTACCCACAAGTTAAAAAGTGTAGGGTCAAATTCCCACCCTTAGATCAAATGAATGGGAGCCATTAGATGTATGCTTGACTAAAAATACCTAATTTCTCTTTACCTTTCCTTCTATTCCTTATTTTCCTAATTTCTTCTCATTTTATCATTTGATTTTGCAAGTTGGAGGAAGTGGAGGGCATGGAAGAAAGATGGAAGCCATTGAGATTTTTTTTTATGCAAGATCCGCCATGAGACGGATTTCTTCCTCCATTAACCCCATTATTTCATCTCTTTATTATTATTTTTCTTTAAATAGTTTACTGTAAGCTTCTAGTTAGGGTATGATATTACCCTATTTTTATTTTGTCTTAGATATGAATATTCACAGATGTGTCTATATATATACATATAGATATTTATATTTTTATTCAATATTATGAAGGGTATACACACACACACATGTATAATATGTAGATTTTATTCTAATGTGAAGGATTCCCCCTCAATAGATGTGCACAATAGTAAAAGGATCAATGTTTAATGTGCGGTGCCTATATATATAGGTATATATTTCTATGGGGTGTGGTGCCACTCATATAAATTAAAACCCCTTTTGTTTCGAAAATTTTCTTTTATAAAACAAACCATCCACTGATTCATATCAAGTCTTTTATTTTATATATAGTTTTCTTTAATAAAACAAACATTGGCCGATTCATATATTTATTATTTTTTGAATTTTATAACAAAAAAATCTCAACCAATTTGCAATAGATCTATGTTTTTTTGTATTTTTATTTATAAATAAAAACATATTTGCATATATATACACATATCTAATTATAAGTAGTATACATATATATATATATAAATAATATGTGTATATACACACACACACACACACACACACACACACATATCTTGGTTTTTTATATTATATTTGATTTTATGTAATAAAATACATTTACAACTTATATAAATATTTATACATTTCAACTTTAAAAAAAAAAAAAAGTTTTCAACAATAATTTTAGGTAATAATTATTTATTTGGATAACTAAATATAATAGAAAATATAAATATATATAACTAGATATATATTTATATTTGAAAAGTTGATGGGTTTAATAATCTTTTCATTTACAAAAATACAAGGTAGAGAGAGAGTTTATTTATATTTAAAGGAACTAATTTTATATACTTTTTTTTCTTTGCAATTTAGTATAAAGTGCAATAATAATGATACAATCCTACCATTTTACACATCTATTTCAAAGAAGGTAATTTAAACATTTTAACCTGAAATGCAAATTTTAGTTTAAGTTGTAGATTTAAAACTCAATACAATGTAAAAGAGATTCAACTTCAATGAAATGCAACTTTCAGTCATACATGTACCATGGATTGGTAATTCATAACAAGTTTTGAATACTTAATTTACAATATACTCATCTTTAAAATGCAAGTATACAAAATCCCCCCACACGAAGCGGAGACAACATGATAATTTTTACAATAAATTTCCTTCCTCTTTGCATCAAATACACATGTATCTTCATCCCAAGAAAGCAACTTGCAACTCTTTCTTTTTCTCCATCTTCAACACAATTAAAAGGAAGGGAACATAGGCAACACTCACCTCCCAACCTTAATCCAATGAGAAGGTGAAGCCAACCTTCTCATTGGCCCCTGAGCCCCAATAATGGAGAAATAGGGAATGTTTACAACCATGGAAATACTTCACAAAAATGAAAAAATAGATACATTCATGCAAATAATACTTGCAACACGACATAGCACAATAACATTAGTCGTAACAATATAAAACTTTTTAAACACATAGGCTTAAAATATAAGCCAAAGGAGAAGAGAAATATGGGTACCCCTTATACCTCCCAAGTGGGTTAAGTGTCCACCTTTAAACCTCAAAAATTTCCATCCACACATACAAAAATATTATCCCTCCCTCAATCTCTTATCACTCCCTCAAATCTCTTATTACTCCCTCATGTAAAACATATAAAGATAAAGCAAGAAATATCCCTTATCTTCACAAGGTGGAACACCCTACCCACACTCCCTCCATATACACATCCAAAAATCTTATCCCTCCCTCAAAGTCCCCCATTTTTCTTCTCCCCACACCATCCTTAAGGTCAAAACTACCCAAATCCAATACAAACACATACATCCATTATCTTTACAACGACAAGACACAAATAATAAAGTAGAATGCAAGCTATAGGACACTACCTTTCCAATGCTATAACCTTCAATATTCATTAAAAAAACTTCTATTTTCTTCATAGTCTAAGCCAATCTAAAATAAAGCTCCCAAGTTCCAAAACAAGTAACCCCCAAAACAACTAAGAATTCCAATTAAATAGAAAATGGTGGAGAGGAGGGTGAGGTGGCTCCATGTAGGATGCCACATCATTTCCCTCCAATCCACCTCACAAGTCAAACACAAATACCAAGGCTTCATAAATGGGTAAGGTGAGGATATGAAAATTTCATTCAACACACAAACCTCCACTCCATACTTCCAAGGACACAATTAAGAGGGTTTGTAAGAAAGTGCAATTAATTACCTCTTTTCCTTAAAAACACATAATGAGGGCTAATTTTGACCCTTCACTTCATAGGTAAGGGACAAATATAACTTGTCTCAAAATCCTTCAAAATGGCCTTAAAGCACAAATTGGATATTTTGAAAGTTGGGATGCCTACACAACTCAAAATCAATAAAATCCATCTAAAATCAATAAGATAACAAGGACTATCTACCACATTCAATGCCCACTTGGTCACATCTCCTAATTAACATAATCTACAAGGTTAATTAATTGAAATAAGCTTAGAATCAAAGAAATATAAAAGTAGATTACATCATACTTAAATAAGATTCAATTGATAAATAAATAAAATGAAATATAACATTTCAAAATGGTTACATGTGAGGTTGGTCCACCAGGAGACCTCCTAACCATTACGAAAAGAACAAAGAAATAACACATAAGAGTTGCCAAGGCGACCTTGTTGTAAATATTCAATATTCTTCCATGGTTAGTCTCTTAGTCCCTTCTTGTTTATTGTAATTTCAAATTTCCCCCACCAACCAAAAATAAAAACTTTGGCCTCAAGGCTACATCAATACATCGTGGAAATAAAATACAAGCATCCATCATATAATCCTCAGCATACATCATAGTTATGCAATTCTAATATAAATTAATTATTTATAATTACCAATGTTCAAAACTCCTGTTTTATGACAACCATGAAACTCAAACAATTTCTTGATCATGTTATATCATCACATAATCGATAAACAACAATCTCAAAGGTGAACACATGGTTAGTTCAATCATCTAAACATAGTTACAACTTCTATAAATGTAAAATGTTTGTATATGAGTAAAATAACGCTAGTCAACATGTGCTACAATATCTAACATTGTTAATTAGTCATCTTTACAATCCATGATAAGGGTCAAACCACAATAATCATTAAATGTCCATATAGTCTATCAACATGCTAACTAAAGTACTATATCCTTATCTATGTCTCGAGTATCTAATAAACATAATTAAGGAAAACATAAGTTTCGAATAGGAGTGGGCAATACACCCCCTCCTCTTAGACTCAACTTCAAGAAAATGTCATGACTTGTGTAGAGTTTCATTACTTTGAAGAATTTTTTTTTTCGGAATCCAAATTTTTCCAACACTATTATAGTAAGGGAAGAGAGACTATTAGGAAAATATAATAACCTCCTCCAAACAATATTTCTTCCATTAAAACCTACAAATTAATCTCTACAAGGTTAACCAATTTATAACAATGAACATTTAAACAGAAATTGTTGATGCGATCCCAATGAATGAAAACTAAGGTCCATGAATAATAGGAAAAATTTTGTACACAAGGTGTCCATGTAGCCACACATGGATACAACACATGGTAAAAAGGAAGATAATACTTCCACTTAGGTTTAATTACACTTCAATGTTTTTTATTTTAGATAAGATTAATAACTACCAATCATGACCTTCAATTTTTCACAAGAAACCACACCTTCTTATAGAACCAACAAATTTAGGGCCACACAAAATGAGGTTTAACAACAAGGAAAACACCTAAATTTAAAAAAGTGTTTACAAGGATGAAGATTATTCATTGGAAGTACTTTATATAATTTGGAAGGACTCACTTAAATTTTCATGGTAACACTAAGCATAATCTTGGCCACAAGGTTTCCATAACTTGAATTTGTACTCAAATATCGTAACACACAACCATTAATCCTGATTTAAAATACTCAATCAATTAGATGACATTTTTATTTTTGGTGATAGGAAATATTTTCCCATACTATTATATCGACATAAGAGATACCATTCACTCTGTATAAAAACTGAAATTATTTAATTTTAAACCCACCCTATCTCAAAAAAATATTAAAACAAACACAACTTAATATTATAACACATAGGAACACTCAAGTGAGCTAGGAGAAAATAGGCAACAAGAGAGGTCCAACTAACAATTTACTAGAGCCTCACCCAAAACATTCTTGTTAAATCTTACAAAAACAATTTACAACATTATCTTCCCTAAAGGATAGGGTAGACAATATCATAGTTTCCGTAAAGGAAGGAGGATTCAAAAATACCTCCATATCCTTAGCATATGTTTCCTAAGTTTTTCTTTAAGCCTAGATCACTAATAACATGTTCCTAACACAAGAAAAGTGTCTCTCTTAAAACTAGAGACATAGACTCACACTTAAAAGGTCACAAATAATACACATATTGATATAAGAGGAAAAAGTGTACGACATTCGAAAGGTTCCATTAAGAAGGATTACACATATTTATTCTCAAGGAGTAAAACTTGGCTATAATGCATCACTATCAATTAAGCACTTCATTATTCATGGTAGGCACGAAAATTAAAAGATTGAAAAAGTTTCCACCTTTGGTTAGATAGAATGTAGGGTCCACCCATATGAATATAACAATTAACCCACTCAAGTAAGGTGATAATATCCTTACGAACAATTCTAAAAATTTCATATTAACCAATGAGAGGTCCCCCAAAATGCTCTAATGCGTAATTGTTTACAATTTTTACACATTTGCAGAAATGGGAAACTTGAAACTTCGTTATGATGGATGGCATCGGTGAAGTGAACCTAACTAGGGGAATACATTTTTCAGTTTCAACAATTGATGGTTACATCTAATTTGCAACTATGTGTGCTGTTACAAAATTTAAGAAACCACATAGTCTACAATTCTGTTTGATCTTTAGAAAAGAATAAAAAGACCTAAGGACAAATGTAATAGTTTTATGAAGACCATAAATACATAATAGGAGGATTTTTCAATTTTTGAAAAGGCACAAAGTTGCGACTATAGTAATTGGGAGTTCATTATTAAAGTTGCAGATATTTTAAAGTTCTTTCCTTCATGATTAAAACATATAATTATGCTTTTATTTTTTTGTTCGTTATACAATCCATACATAAAACTAAAATGCAGAAATAAGTACACAACTCAATTCTAAAATTTGATGTTTTATTCATAAGGAATTTAAATGTTTCCCACACAAGTCATGGGATGTAACTCAAAAGAAATTCATAACTACTGAAGTAGAAGGTACATATGCATGAAAATAAAAGTAAAGGAGTATGAAAAAACCCATCATTTCCTTGAGTTTCTTTCATCTCCATTGTTCCACTTCTAGATCCAACTTTACTTCACCTGCATCTCTTTTATCCATGTTGGAATTGTACCTGAGAAACAGAAAAGAAGGTTGTCAATCATGAGATCAAGGTTAATCCACATTCCTATACTATCTAATGTTTTGCAAATGAATCTCCTGACATCAGGAGGTATGAGTTACAAGAACAAGATACATCAAATACAGTAATATAATTGACAAGAACAATATTCTACATTAGCATATATGATTCCGAGAATCATTTCAAAAAAAGAAAGATGAGGAAGAAAACTATAGAACATGAGAAAGGCCAAAAATCCTAATTTTTTCTAACTATTTTATCTAAGTGTGCAAGTACGTAGATAATAAGAAGGATGAAAATATAAAGATATAGCTATAATAATCCATAAAATAATGGAGGTTTAGTGTTGGAGTTCTTTAAACAAATGGAATGCATACAGAAAATGCAAATAATGATTATTGATCAACTTCAGAGTTTCAGTAGGGTACCAAATTGAATCATACTTTAGAATAATTTTTCAGAAAAGGTAAATATTTCATTGCATAAATTAAGGATACATGACATGGATATTATTAAAAGTATGTTACATAAACAAAGTACACTTGTTCAATTTCAGCTAATAGCAAAAGAAGAAGCCAAGAATTTCTAGATAGTTTAAAAACATCAAGGAATACATCTTGTGTTGATCAACTACAATTATGTCATATTGATCAAGATATAGAAGGAAAAAGATATCGAGCTTGATCAAATTACATTCAAGTCCAAAGTATCTATCAAAGTACAGTTGGCAAGTTACAAATGATAAAATTAGATTCGATTGATAAAGCTAGAAATGAATTATCCAATAAGCATCAATCAAGCATTAATGGAGTTATGCTTCATATGAGATCTAGATAAATTTTAAATAAATAGCAACATTGAAGAAAATTTCCAACTACAAGAACACATCACCTCAGATACTAGTTTGCAATAGGCATTACCTCATAGTTCTAGAAACTCGGATAATGAAAATCTTAAATATCTATTCTGGATCAATAAAAAGCAAGCTACATATGCAGATTTAGAAATCATGAACTACCATGCACTAGTGAGAAAATAGCTATCACATAGAGAATGAAACTGTCAATCATTCTTTTATCGGGGCACATAAGGTGTAGGAGGGAATTTTTGAATTTAAAATCCACGAGTAATAAATATTATCATTTAGATTATATGTAGAAATTTTCATTTCTTTCAAAGAAGGTATTTAAGTTACTATGGAAAAGAATCATGACCATTGAAAGGAGAATACCTAGCATGACATTAATCCTTTCAATCGATTACAAATTAAATATCATTTACATGTTAAAAACATTTACACGTACATCTTGAAGTGACATTTACAAAAATTCTTGTCAAGCAAAAATATCTAGCACAATTTAGGTACATCCATGCTTTTCTTAAATGGAATTCAGGTGCATTGCCTATAAATAGATCAAGTACAACCATATTGATACAAGTTGGAAGGCTATCACAATAAGGATAAGTATAGATGGCGGATAACTTAAATAAAAGTGACATAGATGAACTCTAATAGATCAAGAGAAAGTACAACTTTTCTAATTAATAATGGTGGCGTGTCTTCTTCATGTAAAGTTGATCAAGTACAAAAGACAATTCATAAACAGTAGAAATTTCAGTTTTCAAGTGATCTCAAACTGTAAGAAGATCAAATAACAGTCATCCAGTTGTGAGATAGCTAAAGAGAAGAAGATTCTTTCAATTACAAATTTTCATAATGCCCTAAAAGTCCCATATACCTTATTATAAATGAATTATCGAAACGAGTAGTTCAAAACATGAGATTTTAGTCAAGTAATACAAAATAGTGCAAAACTCGAGGTGTTACCAAAAACATATGAACACCCCATCAAATGTCAACAAAGGAAAAACACAATTCATATATGCTAATAGATCCAAGAAGAGGGAAATTAGAATAAATTTCAAAATAATATCAACTGAGAAATCATGATAAAATGTACAAAATGACTATGGTGTCTACGAGCCAACAGAAGGCCTAAAATCGATCTCGAAATACAGTGGATGAAATTTTTTTCTGAAGATGATGATAGTGCAAATAAATTGTAAGATAAATATAAGAAATATGTCTGGAAAAGTATAAAGATATTTTCAAGGGATCATGTATCAAAGAATGTAGAAAGAAACCTGAAACAAGGAGCTTAAATATCTCAAGTCATGAAGCCCAAATGATAAGTAAAATAAGACAGATTAAAGAGATACAAAACCAAAATCATGGAGGCCTAATACCACCCTTTTAGTCTTGAGGTCCCCAAAAAGAATATCGATAATAACTAGTTAATAGAGCTCTAAATGTACAATAATGGCCAATCGGATAAATGCACATCATTCCATGAAAGGGAAATTGAGAAATAAAATATAGATCTAGCAAAGGATTCATGTCCATCCTCAAGAAAATAAAATCACCTTCGTTTACTAGATTACCAGCATGGAGAAATGTCGAGATTTGTAGAAAAATCAACACAGGGTGCACAAATGAACTCAAGCAGTGTGATCAAACCCATCACACATTTTTCAAAAAAAAAAAATCCCCAGAAAATAAGTTCATAAGATATATTAGGTCAAGTGAATCATATTTAAAAGAAAAGATCGAAATACAAATAGTGTTCGAGGTATTTACAATTTCCTAGCTAGAGTACAAGTTATCAAGTAGAAATTGCATCGGTTTTAGTGAAAATAGGAATTTAGAGCTCCCAAAGTTCATACAATAGTAGAGCACAACTTAAACACAAAATAAAGCAAGCCCGATCTAAGAAAAATGACGTTGAGTTACAATTTAGTTATTCAATTAGTAATACAACTCATAATCAATATACCAAGATGCCCACAAAGGAAAAGTTTCATATCCATGAACTTATAAGAAAAAGGAAGGATACCCATTTTCGGGTTATCCAAAAATAACTTTTGAAGTTGAAATTTTAAATGACACAAGTGCACATAAAGGAAATCATCCACTTCATTCCACATTTTAAAAATATTTGTCACAAGTTTTCAAAGAAGGTCTCAAGGATTGAGCAAGCACTTATCTTGGTTGGGGTCGATGTGAAAAATCCTCGAAAAATCATCAAATGAGGAGCCAAAATAAAAACTTAGAATGAGTTGAAGCTTGCAATTTCCACGGATCATAGAAAATGCAAAGAAATCAAGTATTAGTGCTTATGCTATAGAACAATGGTGAGAATACGTTTTGCAAAGTCCACACAACCAACTTAACTCTCTACGTTAATGGCGGTCATTTGAAATAGAGAAGACTTATCAAAACTAAGTAATCTTTCAAAGTGATCTTGTAATGAACAAACAATGGTGGCCACTTTAGAAAGATTACAGTGAAACTCAAAACATAGACAATGGCTAAGAGAATCTAAACACATGCATGGACAGAAATTCACATAGCCTCCCACAGAGCTTCAAATGGAGAACCTTTGTACTCGAGACTTTAATGCAAAGACATCAAAATGACAAAATCACAACCACCTCTCAAATCATGCTCCAAGCTCGAACATTCAAGAATGGAAGAAAATTTTCATGTTCATAGATTCATAAGACTGATTTACAGAGGAACCAAGATTGAGATGATCATCAATGGAGGTGAGATATAAACTGGCCATGGCTTCACCGCTCGAAATGAGCAAGAAAAATAAAAACACGATAAGCTCTGCTTTTTTCAATCATACCTAACTCATTCTAAGTTAGCATCGACGACTAAGATCAAATCATGCAATAATCAAATGATTAACATTAAAACCCATGTCAACTACCTTGCTCACGATGAGTTGAAAGATCAAGGTCATAGTTTTATAAGGATACGAGATATCAATGGCTACTCGTGTTGAAAGAAAGTTTGCAAAAGCTACGGGATGGAGTAAGAACACTCAAAAAACCCAAAGCTTTTTGAAAAAACAATCAATGGACCATCTGGTAAGAATTAAACAAGGATTCCTAATTTTCATGAATTAGTTTGAAGTAAACAAGAAAACTTAAAAAATATGATTTCCCTGTATTCTTGAAAGCTTAAGTAAATGAGCCTAATAAGGACCCAAGAAATAAGTTTGTTCTTCAAGAGAATTGGAGCTCACCGTTAATGGATTCAAGGAAAATGGTTCCTCCCATTTATTCCATGTTATGTGATGAAATGCAAAATATAAAGAAAATAGCTCAATAAAATGAAATAAAACTCCTAATCCTAGCAATAATACTAAAGTTTATATTAGAGGGAATAAGTGTTCTTGTAAATGAGAGGGGGTAATGGGCTATTTATTGTTTTCCATTTGATAAATGGTTGGCTTTTTGGTGCGTGTGGGACTAAAAAGGGAGTCAATAAGTTAATTAGCAAGTCAAAGTAATATTTGACTAGGTTTAGAAGAGGTTGATCATGATTTAGGGTAATTAACCTAGGTTAGACTAATTAATCTTGTTTAGAGAGAAATTAGGGTTTTGGGAGGGTTCTAAAAGGCCTAATCAATCCAATGAAATGGATTGATAGTCCAGGAAGCTAATAGAAGTGGTAAAGAAGAGGATTTTAGCCAAAAAGAGGCTATAATAGCCTATTTAATTGACTTATAAGAGGAAAAAGACCAGAAGAGTGTCATAAAAGGGGAGTTAGATAGATCTAACTGATGATGTGTCATCAATTTGCGAGGAAGAGAATAGTTAGTGCAATATTAGAGATAATAGTGCTTTGATCAAACTACAAGTGTCTACATTTTCCCCTCTTTGGGGTGATGTAAGCTATGTCACTTCAAAGAAAGTAGACAAGTATTAACGTGTAGAAAAATTAATAGGATGAAGGTAGGATGAAGGATGCCCCCTCGAGTGTCAATGGGGTGATAGAAGAACTCAATCGACAATCAAAAAGAGAACAGAAGGAAGAAAAATTATAAAGAGGAGATGAGAAAAACAACAAGAAAAGGGGATATTGAGCTATCCGTAAACCAATGCCAACAACTTTAAATCATCATTTTTTTAGAATCCTCATCATCGACCCTTATTAAGATGTAAGCATATGACGGAAGCGTAAAATGACATGAAAAATCCATGATACAAACAATTGTCCATTGCTAAAATAACAACTCCATGCAACATACAAACATGCAATGCAATACGAGAAGTAAACAAAATATTTTAAAATGGAAATGAGTACAATCACACACACTCAAACAAACAATGTTCAAGATAGTTGTACAAATATTTTATTATCAAGTTGTAATCCCAAATGTTTTGATAAATGACAAGGGTAAAGGATGATGCCCCAAGCAATGTGTATATACAAGGGAAATGATGGAGGATGCTTTGGTCTGATGAAAAATTAATGTGCACAATGAAAAAGTACCAGAAACCAATAGTGCCCTAGAGTGTAGATGTAGTAAGTAGCGTAGCTTTTATAGATGATTAAAGATTCAGATGATCCGTGAGTTGTTGTTTCAAAATATTTGAAAATGTCAGCAAGATAGGAGATGAGTGCCATGCAAGAGACACAAATGTCAGCTGCAAATGAGTTTTTTTATCATTTTTTTTATTTTTGGATGATTTTATACTGTTTAAATTTTTTATCAGTTAGAAGAATTTAAGAGATTGAAATCATCCTAAAAATATGTGTGAAGGCGCGAAGGTGAATGAAAGGTCGTCGAGAGTCACAATATGTCCTAACAATAATTAATATGGGCCCAAACTAATTATTAAATAAAACAATAATTATTACAATGGGTAAAATAGTAGAAAAATAGAAGAGAAATGTGAAAATATCCCGAAGATGCGTAGATTATTCCGGTCTGAATGAAGAAGTGATCAGCGGGGTGGCACTAAGTGCCTCAACGTGCAAAAAGGAGTAAAAATAATAATCACCTTGGCGGGTAAAAGATGGGCTATAATGATCACGGTGGATAAAACATACCATGGGAGCATTGCGTTGGCATAATATACCCACCCAGAGGGGGTAAATAATCACAACCAGTTCATTAACACCATAGCTCTTGAAAATTTTTACCGCGAGTGATAATGATAGCCCCGGAGTGATATTATGAGGCTACCGAGTAGAACGAGATGATTAGATCGCATCGAGAGTTCATGCGGGACTTAACCTATGGACCCTACATGAGCGGTCTATCCTTCCTTATGAATTATGCATTTAATGTTTTTTTAAGGGTATTTTTAGGGTAGATTAGGATTTTTTTATGTATGTACGTACATACATGTGTCCTGCTTTTACTTATACGCATACACGCATGCACTGATTTTTATGGGTATACATACATGTATCTCATAACAAATAGGTACATGCGTGTGTATCCACCGGAGGAGAAGACATGCATGCACACATGCGTGGGTCAAAGAAGGTGTGTGGGTGTCGAAGAGGGCACGTATACGTGCTAGGTAGAGGGAATTGGGGTGCATACATGCATGCGTCATAGCAGACATGTAGGATTCACACTAGACGCATATGCATCTAGTGTAGATGAGTGGAAATAGGTAGAAATATAGAAGGGGTGTGTACATGCTTTGTGATGGATGTGTATGCATCAGGGAAGGTGCGTATGGGTTAGGTAAGGCACGTATACATCGGGAAGACACATATACATCGGGTAAGACACATATGCATCGAGGAAGCGGTAGAAAAACACCCTTCTTGATAAATAGCCAAGGAGAAAAGTCAATAGACTATAAGAAAGTGAAAATTTTAGGAAATAAGATGGAAGAATGAAGCATTTTACCTTGAAAATTAGATATAAGTAGATATAAATGTGCCTAATACACATGTGTTTCATTTGTTTATAGTGTATGTTACCTGTTTGCATACACATGAGTGATATGGTCAGCTAGCGGTGATAGAGGCACAATTCAATGAGGATGATAGGAAAATATTGTATATCCTCCCAAACATCACGGTATTGGCCTATGTGGCTGATATCCCTAAGATCACCTTGGATCACGGCCTTCCGATAACTATAGCCGAGAGATGGAACAAGGAGACTTAGTGTTTTTCTCTTCCGATTTGGGAGATCATAATTACACTAGAGGATGTGTGGCGCATTATGTGGGTCCCAATCCAGGGTAAACTTATCCCATACATGAGTTATTGGCCTAATATTCAAAGTGACATATCTTAGATTTATTTGGTGTCTTGATAATACCACATCATGGGACGACCATTAAATTTTGCGGTGTATTGA
This sequence comes from Taxus wallichiana var. yunnanensis, assembly GCA_018340775.1. Classification (NCBI taxonomy): domain Eukaryota; kingdom Viridiplantae; phylum Streptophyta; class Pinopsida; order Cupressales; family Taxaceae; genus Taxus; species Taxus wallichiana. The sequence goes on along the minus strand of CM031241.1, from coordinate 427,722,081 downwards.
GGACCCGATCTAGATCGCATTGTGGTTTATATGATGACCTTTGTCAGTGGATTTCTACTCCCTAACAATATTGGTACCTCCTCTCCACTTGGACTCGTCAAGTGATATGTGGATCGATAGACAGAGATACTTACTATTGGGTTCGAGTGTATTCTAGCACATTTATATTAGGACCTACATTTGATTACCTACTACCATTAGAAGATGGTACCACCACCCAGACTAAATAAGATTTGGGCATAGGACCACATTGCTATTAGTCAACCCTTAGGTGTTTTGAGGGTTCAAGCTCCCAGAGGAGCCTTCTTCTATGGGATGGGTCCCGATCGGGGATGATGTGTGGCCATACATGGGAGATGTGTATCATTACTACCACGAGCTTGATGAGTTACAGTAGGCCTCCATAGTATGGAGGCCCTACAGACATTTCCAGTGGCCTGAGGATGGTTTAGAGCTCAGCACCACTACAGTTGAGCACTTCATGTTGGGTGACTGCAGCTATATGTGGGATATTTACAGAGTAGATCGAGTGCCAAAGAAATTTTGGCATTACCTAGGATGTTCCTTGGCTAGATATGTGGCATTCTCGCAAGGTCTGAGAGTATGTTGACATGGCTCCATAAATTTCCTAAGATAGAACACAAGAAAAATTCCTACAGGTGGTACCTACTTGTGTGGGTTACATTGAGAAAGATCGGAGATCCTAGTTTCACACTCGAGTATGCGCCATGGTACCATGGTGTGCTCCCATGTCATTTGAACATTTCTAGGGTAGCTTATGCTGCTAGTGTGAGATATCTTCCATTGGGGCATCTAAACGGTGGTGAGGATGGAGCTGATGGGGATGACGATGATGATGATGAAGATGATGATGATGGTGGTACTGACGCACAAAGTTATGTTAGGGGTAGGGGACAGGGTCCTCTATTACGATTGTGATGAAGACAATGACCCAAATTTTATGCCAAGACTTGAACCCAAGGCACCAAACATATATTTTCCTCCGAGGCATTCTAGCGGGGATATGTGCCTCTCTTCAATAGGTACTTCAAGAGTAGGGCCCGCCACCGCATGCTTCAAGGATGGTGGCAATGGTGGAATTTGGCTTCTCTTCAACAATAGTTATAGGTGGCAATTTCCATACAATTACATGTGGTTGGAGAGAGATATGAGGCCAAGGAACATGTACATGCCCTTATAAAAAGTGGGATCTCGTCAATGCTCAAGCACATGTTTTGACAGGGTGAGAGGGATTAGGAAAGAGCACAGAAACTCAAGGTGGGGATAGTGCTACATGACAAAGTGATATTAGTCAAATCGCCACACAAGGGGTTCAAATATTGATTCTTTTACATCAATCACAGACTCAAATGCACACGATTGGTTGTTTCATAGAGGGACTATGCCTAGGCACATGCACAAGGTTTTATCATTTAGAGGATCAGGCCCAAGCCCACGTGTAGACCATTAATGCTGATAAAGACCGAGAGGTTGCTTCTAATAGATGACAGGCCCATGATGACAAGGGTATATTGATAGGTGATCGATTTACCACTGTCAGAGAACACACTTTTGGAGATGTTAATTTTATTGAGAATAATGCTATGAGGACCAGTGATGTGGCCTTATACTATAAGACTTCCAATTTAAGAATAGTCCTAGCAAAGCAGCATGTACTACCTTTTAATAATTTAGGTGTGAGGATGATAGGCTCCCGATCACGATGATTAGGATGCTCGGTTAGATCATTCTAATAAGTAGTTCCACAATAGTTGATTGGATATCAGCTAGCCGAACAATAGGGTGGCACTTCTAGTGTTGGTCCATCATAGCCACCAATCTTCCATCCTTTAAGTCATGGACCCGGGATCCCCTGGAGAGGGTGTGAGATATGTTTGAGTTCTTTATTTTACCTTTTGTACAGATGTATTGTATACATGCCTCTTATGAAGGTTGATTTTGATTGATGTATAGATTCATGTACCATTATTTTTATGACGCCTCTTGATGAAGGCTAATTTTTTATGCATGCCCCTTTTAGATGGCATATTGTATTGATGATGTATACTTGAGTTTTGAGATGGACATTTATACATGTATTATATGGACATTTGATGATGATTTTGTTATGTCATGTTGTGATTATGCCTTTTACAATTTTATGGTTATTGGTCCGCAACTATTATATGATCTCCTTTCCTCTATGTATGTGACATACTTTAGATTTAGAGATGTTTATGTTCCATGTTTTTCATATTGATGATATATCTATAGATAGTATCACATGTTTTGGATTTATGGAATGCTTCTGATTTCTATTCTAGCACTTGGGATGATACTAGATGATATTAGTACGAGGGGGATAGATTTTTGATTATGTGCAACCCCTATTGCTCCCATTGATGATACGATATGTGATTATTAGCTTATCATACATGCATGATGTAATACTTAGCATTTCTATATATATGATGTAGTAGATGATGTTTATATGTGATGAATGGTAGATGATAGATGTGATAACAAACAACTGTGCAAGAGACAAACACACAAGAAAAAGTTAACAAAGCTAAACAATTGTACCTATACAACACAACACAACTTATGATGCAAAACACATGAATTTATTAAACATACCAACGAGATCAAATTGACATTCAATCTAAGTAAGTAAGATGAATCCTAATAGATGCATATAACAGATGATGTGGTCATACCAACGTTTGTACAAGAAAATGAATTTAATGCAATACACAATTTAAACTAAACAAGATTTAATCTAAAGTAAGAAACAAACTACTCCTAAAAATATAGACCATCATAAGTTAACTTACCAACACTATACAAACCAACAACTAAAAGCAATCTTTGAATACTACTTTGTTTTTGCAAGACAACATTGATATATGTTTTTCTAATGTTTTTGGGTTTATCTAAAAGATAAGTTTTCAAGGCTACTATTCACATTGTTTTGAGGCTTCTCTAAGACAACGTTGTGTAGTTGGTGTAGCTTCATCCCTAGAAGGGAGATTTTCTGAATGTTTATATTTTTATGTATCCCTTTTCCGAATGTTTTTGTATTTTCTAAGGTCATGTTCTGAAAGCAATGTACAAGGACCAAGAAGCGTGGATGCCCCCAACGTGATGTGGGAATATACAAAAGGCAGAATTCCACGCGTGTATGTACAAGCAAGTGGAATGTGAAGGTACCTAAAAATTAGATGGGAATATACAAAGGCAACATCCCTCATGCGTACATAAGACCAAATAAGTCATATCATGGCTTGGCGAAGATGGATTTGGTAGGGTTCCTAGACCTAGTAAAGGAAGTTACATCTAGAAAGTAGTAAGGGTTACCCGTCTTTCTGCAAGAGTGACTTGTGATCGGTGAATCCTTTTTGAGTTCTGTAGACTGGTTTTCATTCAAATACCTACCCACTATGCCATAATTTTGTGGTTTTCACATGTGGATGACCTGCTTTTTCGTTACTATTTTCTAAATTTTTCCATGTTTCGCTTGTTTTTTCATTTTAATTTTTTTTTTAGTTCTTATTTGATAGTATTGTCATGTTTAACCATAAAACCACTAGCGGTCCATGGATTTAATAGTATCTATAATCTCTTCACCATTTTATTATGCAAGATTATATGATCCTTATCCTTATTTAGAAACCACTACATAAGGGCCTAGCCAATTGACTTCAAACTTGCCTTTTTTACCATGTCATTAATGGTGTTCTTTTGATTTTCCTTTAGAACTAGATCTCTTACATAAAATCCACAATGAATGATCATTTTTGTATCCTGGATACTATTTTTTTATATACTTTTAGGTGATTGAGTGCTTTGATACGATTTTCATCTAATAGTTCCAACTTTGCCGCTTGAGCAACTATGTAGTCCTCTTCTTTATCAAGATAGTCGTAAAGATATATTATTAGGGAGGAAGCTCCACTTCCAAAGGTATGATGGTTTCGATTGCCATAGATAAGTGAATATGGGGTTGTACCAATAGGAGCACAGATGGAATTATGATAGGCCCACAGGGCATGATGTATTTTTAAGTGTCAATTACAGCCAGTCTTACTAACCATTTTCTCCATCATTCGTACACGAGTATTGGTATCTTCTACTTTTTGATTACCTTGGGGGTAATATGGGGTAGAACACTTGAGTTGAATATGGAAACATTGACATACTATCTTACCTATTTTATTCTTAAAGGATTTAACATTATCAATGTCAATGGATGAAGGGATACCGTAACGAAAAATGAGATGGTTCATGATGAATTTTGAAATTTCTGCACCAGTGACATAAGTGAGAGGCATAGCCTCTACCCATTTTGTAAAATACTCAGTGGTAGTGATAATGTGGGTGTGGCCATCTATTGAACAAGGATGGAGCTTACCTATGAGATCTAGACCCAACTTTGAAAATGGCGAAGGTTTTGTGATAGGTTATAAAGCTTTGTCTTTGGCACATGTATTAAGTTTCCATACTTTTGGCATAGCTCACATTTATTTACAAAATTGCAGCAATCTGATTCCATGGTAGGCCAATAATAGCCTACTCTTAATAGTTTTTAGCTAAGACCATGTTGTTGGTGTGCACTCCAAAAATACCACCATTTACTTCTTTAATAGTGTGGATTGAGTCAATAACATCTAAAGAATGAAGCAGACTCCCGTCATAACAACAAGGATAAAGGGTTCCTCCTAGGACGGTGTAATGAGATATACGGTAGGTAAGGGCTTTCTTTTCGTAATGGGTAATGTCTAGTGGAAAAGTACCATCATGTAGGTAGTGAAAGATAAGGTCATACCAGGGGATAATGGACCAAGAAATTCACATACCAAACATGACTACGTATATCATATGCGGGCACGTGTAAATGTTCTAAAAGAAATTCATTTTGCTTTCTTGAGGTAGTATGCATAACAATGACCCAATCATAGCCATAACATCTGTGAATCTTTTGTGTGACCTACGTTTTTTCTCAAATATGATCTGTCTAAACTAATCCTTCAAGGTTTTGAACATCTTCTTATATGGAATTATCTTATCATCCTTAACTTTATACTCATCATTAACTCATTTAATGATAAGTGTTATCTCAATTTTCACCCCTCAGTAAAATTGATCAAACATGACCCCATGCAGTAAGAAATTCAAAAAAATGGTTTTGTCATTCGAGCCCGTGCTTCAAATCCAATAGAAAAGTTATATGCATGCTCTAAAATTGAGAAGTAGGGTTTGCAAGGAGGAAAACAATGCCAAAGAAACTAGAAGCTCAAACGAAAAGAAACAAAAAGGTTTGAAGTTTTCGTGCTCTATGAATGACTCGTAACGATCCTGGAATTGGCCAAGTATGGAGGAGATAGTAGACACTGCTAAGTGTCCCAACAAAGACACCTCCAAAGATTGAATCATAGGGTGAGACTCAAAGATGTGTGAGGCTACCACATGTCTAGAGATCAAAAAGTTACACCAGCCGTTGAAAAGTCTTCGACTTAAAAAAGGTGTCGAGTGTTAGCTCGGCGTAATTCCAAGATGGGAGTCCTATGAGGAGACTCAAACTTGCACCATCCCTCCACGTAGCTAATGGTCAATATAGGTAAAAAAGGAGAGCAGGCCCAAAATGAATAAGTATAGAGGGTAGGTGGAAGGATCCAAATTTCTTAATGATATTCCTTTAGAGGTAAAATCCTGAGTGGGTTTTCAAATGAGCGCGGGCCTTCCACGTGTCCCAAATCTGAAAAAAGGGACAGATTCAAGGGTTAAATATTTAAAGAAGATGTAATCTAGTGGAAGGAGCCAAGTGTAAACATAGTGTTTTTTCAAAGGAAAAATCCAAAGTGGGTTTTCAATGGGTGTGAAGCCGGCACATGTCTAGGGTCGACTTTTGGCCCTTTAAGTAAAGAGACTCAAAAAAATATAAAGGAACACCGTGGGGCCCGTAAAAGCCACCACGTGTTAGTCTAGTGCTATTTCGTAAGAGAAAAGTAAGGAAATATCTCTAATGTGCGCAAGGATGCCACGTGGACTGGTATAGACAAACTCTTTAAATATTGCATGTCCATGACGCAAATATTCAAATGGCCATATCTTTTGACCGGAAACTCATATTTGGGTGGGAGAATAATTTTTGAAACTTCTCAAGCACCCTCCACACCATAGAAGTATAAATTATTATATTTAGAAGGATTTAGTGGGTGGAAATGGAGAAAAGATATTCCAGTACATTAATACAGAGCCCAATTTCTCCTATTACTAGATCTGATTTAAATTGATCCACCAAAGAACAAGAATCGACATATTGTAGGTGGATTTGAGGGGGCATTGATTGACGGTGGTTTAGCTTTGAAGCAAGATTTAATGTATACCTCATGGTGGTTGGATAAGGATTTGAATTTTTCCCTCCTCTCTCTCTTATTCTTCCTATATATTGTAAAGGAGGGGCATATTCAAACGGTTGTTGATATTCCCTCTTCTACCCCCTCTCTCTTTCTTACTTAGGGTCGAATGTGGAGTCTAAGCCTCCTCCCATGGCTCTGTAATGGAATTTTCTTGCCTCTTTCCCACTAAAAATGTACCGTGTAACTTTTGGAGCAATAGAATCTATTTTGTGATGCATCTGTCCATCCTTGGCTCATTTTATTGTCTCTTCTTACCTCTCATTGTCACAGGGTATATTGTGCATACTCTAATGTCTTTCTAGTTAAGGGAGCTGTTCTTAATGGGTTTCAAATTGGTTTCCTATGTGAAAACTATCTTTGTTCTAAGGTGCATCTTTTCCACCCTCTCATCTGCTCAGCTCTCTCCACTTGGTGGTGGTCGGGTCTATGATTCAACCACTTCAATTTTTTTCTCATTACCGCTTAGTGTAGGATCTTTTACCCTCTCTCTCTCTCTCTCTTTCCACTTGCAATGGTTAGATTAGGCTAAGATAGGTTATGCCTGCACTAGAGTAGCTTTTAGTAGGTAGATTAGGATGGAAGAACTATATTTCTCTCAAGCTCCGTCTCATGTTTTGGAATTCCCACATCTTGAGAGATGGTACCACATTGTGAAATCACATCAAATGCCCTACTTCACAACTACACCATTCGGGGTGCTTTGTGATTTTGTACTAATAGTTTTGGCACACCCAGAGTTGGAGACTCAAGTTAGATCTTCCATATTTCCAAGGTGTCTCATTACAACAAAGAAAATCATAAGCCACCGTGTGACCACACTAACAGCTTTTAGCATGCGTGGTGGGACACCGAGGTTAGGTCTTCCATCTTTCCAAGGTGTCTCATTACAAGAGAAAATCATAAGCCACCATGTAACCACACTAACAATTTTAAAATGCTGGTGGGATAGATCTGAAGCACCTTACAACTTCATCTTAGCAGGTTGGTGTTTTCCTATTGAGATTCACCCTTTGACGCACATACTAGCACATCCGGTGACTCCATCTAGTCAAAAACCCTATCTCTAAAGTTGCTGATAGTTTCCATCCATTTCCACCCATTTTCATCCTTTTTCTTCTTCCATCTCTTTCATTTTCTCCCATTCCATGAATTTGTGCAATCATGGCTTCATTTCCTTCTTACAACTCATACTTAAAGCAACAATGTAGTTCACCTCCAATGCATTTCCCAACTCCTCCGTATCATCACTACAATCAGATCTAGGACCATTATGCTTACCCATATGAGTGGGTTTAAAGTCAATTTGGCCATAGAGATTATCAAGAATAAGGGGATGCGTACAATGGTGACAAATATGTGGAGAATGCTAGTCTGTGAGAAGATTCAAAAATGGAGGTTTGCATGATTTACTCAAGGGAAATACCATAAATGAAGGCATTTAAGATTGGTTACAGGGCACCTTATCCATGGGGAGGCCCTTTTCCAAGATATTACAGCCCTCAAGAGAAGCTTGAATTCATGGTTGAAGTGTTGCCTCAACTTACACAGTGGATTGAGGACATTGAGGCTTATGGGAAAAGTGTGAGACAACCTTGTTAATGGGTAAGTCAATCACCAGCTCCCTGTCCTTCATTTTCTCTTTCTCAAACTTTATCATTTCAGCATGATCAAGAGTCAAGCCCCTCAGTTGCTGCCCCAAGTGTTGATTTCTCTTCTCCATCTCCTGATCTTCCACCCCATTTCAATTATTCTCCCCTTTTCTTTCCCAAGAAGTCATTCCCTCCAAAGAAACAAGAAGTTCCACCTCCCTCCCCACCACAAACAATTGCAAAGTTGGTTGAACCCCAAACTTTTACACCTCTTTCTTTCGCAAGTCCATGTTGTGAAGAGACCCAAGAATCCAGTCAAGGAAAACAACAAGAAGTGGATCCAAACAAAGAAGAAACAATAGAAAATCTAAAGATTTGGGATGCTAAATTTGGGTTTACAAAGATCCCCTTGATGGTTAAGCCAATAGAGGAGGTCAGGGTTGAAGAACCAGTGGTGGCTGAGGTTGAGTTTGCAGCAGAAGAAGAACAAAAACAACAAGAAGAAGATCAGCAATTTATTTTCTCGAATGTAGTGTCCATGATGGAACTTTTTCTGAAGAGGATGTTGATCTGATCCAAGCTACACAACTAGTTAAAGAGGAGGAACAATCATCTCCAAGTCCCATTGAAGAGGAGAAGCTGGGAGAGATCAAATCAGAGTTGAAGCCACTCAATAAAGAAGGCATCATTAAGTATTGTTTTATTTCATTTTAAAGGTCTGATTTGATTGATGAACCCATGATGGAGGAGGAACATACAGTTTCAGAGGCCCCAAGTGTAGAGCAAGCCATAGAAGAACCTTCAGTTCTTCCTTCCACTTCATCCCCTTCAAGCTCTGATGTTCATGAATATTTTGAAATTTCAAACTTCATTGTTTAGGAAGAGGGAAACCATGGTGAGCTAGTTGCAGATCAGGAGGACACCATGGAGGAGGTCAAGCACATGAAACAGGACAACAAGGAGACAAATTATATGTTTGAATTAGAGGATTTATTTGATGGATAAGATCACATGGAGATTACATCATTTTCTCCTCCTTCATCCATCTTCCAAGCATATGAGCTTGTTGCCTTAAAGGAGAGCATTCAAGGACAACAACTTGCACTTCATAACAGCCCTCCGGAACCAAGGTTGAAATATATGAGTCTTCCATGTTCTTCACAAAAGAAGGAAGAGAAAAGGAAAGAAGATGTCATGATATCTCTCACACAATCCATCAAAGAAGGTCCACAAAAAGACTTCATTTTTGGAGTTAAATTTTAGAGTAAAGGGAAAATTCAAAGGATCACACCATTCCAAATTAGGTACTTGGCTTCATTGGAGCCAAAAGAGAAGCCAAAACAAGTCATGCCTACTTCAGGGAATAAGTATGTGTATCAAAGTACCAAGGGTCATCATAAACATCTCCAGGAATCCTATGCCATTCAACTTGAGGAGGTATTTTTCATTGATGTAGATACCTTGACGATTTGGGTGGAGGATCGACTTCTAGTTAGTTTTTCACTCATATACGAATACATATTCAATGTCAAGTCATTTGCATGGATGCCTCTTGAGAAAGGAAGCTACTTATCCCTACTAGTAGTAGGATTTGTTTAAGATTTTCTTTCTCTCTAGTTAGATTAGGATAAAACAGACTGCTATGCCTTTGGAGTAGCTTGTGGTAGGTAGATTAGGAACCAAGAACCAAATTTCTCTAGAGGTTCATCTCAAGTTTTACAAGTCCCACAAATTGAAAGATGGTCCCATGTTGTGCAATCACACTAGATGCCCCACTCCACAATTAAGCCATTCGGGGTCTTGTGATTATGCACTAACAATAAGTTGGGAGTCTCCAATGACTCGTAGTTTTCTAATATTCCAAGTAATAGCTAGCTTGAGGCTAGTGATGAGTGCCTCATACTCTACAATGTTATTAGTGCATGGAAATCCCAACTGGAATGCTCTTTGTATGACCTCGCCTATGGGATTAATGAGCACTACTCCTACAATGGACCCATGGAATGTTAATGATCCATCATAATCGATCTGCCATTCTACAGACTCTTTAATATACATCATAGATGCATCTCGGCAGATCTAAGAACAAAGGTTTCATCGCTAGTAGAGGAGATTTTCCAATTGATCATCCAATACTTGTCCTTTCAAGGATTTATAATTTATGAACTCAATATCAAATTCACTCAGGGAAAATGATCAAATTACACATTTGGTCTATGAGGGTGGGTTTGGATAAAAGGTATATGGGACGGTCAACTTTGTATATGAGTTTGGTTTTATTTTTTGGAGATAATGGAAAATATTTTTAAAGGTAAAGAAAAATACTAGTCAATTAGGGTGTGTTTGAGATAATAAAATACCCTTTCCTTATGGTCTAGATCATATTGGGAAAGTATTGCACCAATAACAATCTGGGTAACAAAAATTTACAAGAGAAGAGGTTCGCCTAGGGTAGGCGGCATGAGTACAGGTGGGTTGACCAAGTACTATTTTAGTAGTTCAAATCCATTTTGACAATTTGGTCCCCAGTTGAATGTAACATCCTTCTTCAGTAGATGGGTAAACTGGTGGCACTTATCCACAAGCTATGAAATGGAACAACTGATTTCCCGATATTTCCATCTAAACTTCTCATTGTTTGAGAGTTGTAGGCGGATGCATTTATGTGATAGCTGTTACATTTATAGGGTCCACTTCTATCCCTCTCTATGAAAATATGAAACCAAGGAGATTTCTTGATAAGACACCAAAGACACATTTCTTGGGGTTTAAGTGTACTTTATAATCCTGAGACATTTAAAGATATGTTTTAACACTTTATGGTGCTCTTCCCTTCTCTTCGATTTAGGTAGGATGTCATTAACATAATCTTCCTTGATTTCATTCATCATATCATGGAAGATGACGGTCATGGGTCATTAGTAAGTGGAACCGAAATTCCTAACTTTGAAAAGCATGACCTTGTAGCAAAATTTCCCCAAGGGGTGATGAAGACTGCTTTATGTTAATCTTCTTACGTAGTTTGTATCTGGTTATAACCTCGCAAATCCATCCATTAAAGAAAAAAATTCCATAACCAAAGGTGGAATCAACTATAATTTTAACGATAGGTAGAGGGAAGTCATCCTTAATGCATGCTTTATTGATGTTGCAGAAATCATTGAAAATTATTATGTCAACAGATTGTTTTGTACAGAGACTATGTTAGAGCTCCACTCTAAAGACTCATTGTGTTTAATTAAATCAACAGCTAGTAGTTTTTCCAATTCTCCTTTGTCAAGGAGTGTCACTTTAGGGTGCGTCTTTCTCAACTTTTTCTTGATGGGTCTCACATATGGGTGGAAAATGAGGTTGTTTACAAATAACTCTTGGTCTAAACAAGGAATATATATATATGCCCATGTAAATACATCTATGTATTCCCTTAATATTTCTACAAAGACCTTCTATTCTTGAGATGAGAGTGAAGCTCCCAACTTTATCATCCTAGGTTGTTCTTCTAATCCAATGTTGACACTAATTGTTTCCTCAACAAGCATCTTAGAATCATCTTCCATCCATGTAAGATCAGGGGGAAGAGTAACATCAACCTCTTGTGGTAGCTCATCATCATCTTTAAATGGATAAATCAATTCATCCATAGACTCCTTGTTCTATTTATCTGCAAGTGTTGTCATTGTGATACTTTTGTTTATCTTGTCTGTAAGGTTTCTCTGAAGTGTTTTTACTCTTTTTTACCACCTTCTTATTCAAACGTCCACACATCTCTGCCTCTTCCCTAAAGTATGCACAAGTGTCTAGTTGAATTGAAAAAAATTTCTTGTGATCTCAAGCTGGAATAGAATCCACGAGTTCCATGATCTCCACAAATTCCTCATCATTTTCAATGAATTCTAGTGGTACGTGAAGTTGTTGATCCTAATCTATAAGTTCAAGATACACAAGGGCTATTTGATAATTGGTTAGGGGGTTGGATCTAGATAAGGTAAGGAAAACTAAATCTGGGAATAAGTTAGGGGAAGTAAGATCCTCAGAGAGGCTACACTGGAATCGCATCACTATAAGAATGAGATGAAACGTCCTCATGTTCGGAGAGGTAGTGTCAATCTCAAAGGGTGGATTACAATGAAGCCTTATCCTGAGGTCATGCTTATCATACTTGAAACAGGGGATGCGAATAGGATCTAGCTATAATTGTGCATTGATTCCACATCCAAACCCACTGCAACCCATGAAGAACATCATGTGGTGACCTTTGATATATTGGGGTGCTTGATGACATGAATCCATCGTACCTTCAGAACATTAGTAGTGGGATCTTCTAACATATTCTCCTTAGATAGGAGGCCACTATGAAATTTGTTTTCCAATGGTTTAGGACACTACTCTCAAGTACTCTTGAACTGAAAATAAGGTTTACCCTATGTTCTGGGAGATACTGATAAATCTAATATTAACAAATCCTGTTCAAGAGTGAATGGCTCACCTAGGCCATATTTTGCCGACATTGCCTCCCATACGAAGAATGTACTAACTAATGAAGGAAAATATTTATTATAACATATGTGGGACTCTGAATCAACCCATTTCCTAATAGCTTCCATTTGTAGGGTATAACAACATCCATTGAAGGACATTCATAAGCCACACGAGAAAACCTATGCAATTCCCTACAATGTTTGAATTGTTCTAGATCACTCAAATCATAACCACTTGTCCCTCATGACATAGATTTATACAATGATTGAAATTTGATGGAATGGCTTGTATGCCATGGATTGATGGTTACCCAAAGAGCATGTTATATGGAAGGTCTAAGTTAAGGACATGAAATGTTGTGTCATGAAAAGTTGGGCCTAATTCCATGTGGACTACTATAAGACCCACTGATTCTCATTATTCATTGTCATAGGCTATGATCATAATAGTCTTAGCACCTAGATCCATTTCTAAATGCCCTAGTTGTTTAACTAGCTTCAAATTACAAATTTTAAAATTAAATCCACTATCCACAATACCCTCTTGATTTTGTGACGGGTAACCACCACTTCTAGGTATAAGGGTTAGTTGTGTTCTTTGTTATTCCCTATGATTCCAAAGTGAGATCAAAAGTAATACGATCATTGGATTCGATGTGTGTAACCATACCTTAGAGGTGCATGGTTTCTATATTTGTAGAGACTCATGAATTTTGCAATGTTTTATACAATATGTTCTTATGGGTAGTATAGATTTTGAGGAGATCAAGAATGGATATCCTAGTAGGTGTTTTCTCTAACTGGTCTATCAAATTATACTGACCTTCCTAAGGGATAGGTAGGGGATCTGGTATGATTAAATGAGCACGTCTCGTCCCTACTATGTAACTCTTTTATAAGATCCAGATACTATTGAGATTTTCATCGATGAACGAATACATACTATAAGGGAATCAAATGGAATATCATTAGTGGGGTAAACATAAGCAGAAGTCCTATAATCATTGGAATTTTGTCCATTATTTGGAATCCTTTTCTTTTTATCTATATGATTAGGAAAAGGCTCTTTGTAGATACCCATTTTCTCATTTGGACCTTTTCCTGAGTCGTGCGTAAATCTACGATGATCTTACCTTCTTCAATGAGGTCTTATATGTAATGACGTAGTATTAAACACCTATCTGTCTTTTTCCTTTAACATGGTGGAATTCACATTACTCATGGTCCTTGAACTAACTAGGTTTTGGAGAATCTTCTGGGTATAGTACTTTTGTAGTTGGATACTCCACCATTTTTACGTTATATAACTACTTTAGTATGGTAGATAGGGATTCTATTAATGACATAAACATAAATTTAGTGGGTGATTTGGGATGAGGTCCTTGTCGAGCTTCAAAAGTGGGCATGTCTACATGGTTGGGATCTCTCAAATTCTAAATACCATTACCAATAACATGTTTGTTTTTATTTAAGAACTTCAGTTTGTCTACAAATTTGGCTTCATGTTGTCTTTAATGATGTACTTAAGCGTTCCCTTAGTGATGAGGGATTTCTTTATTTGACCACCTTTCTCTATGACCTCTTTGAAGTTTGAGACACAATGCATTTGTAAATAGAAGGCTATTTCTGGGTTTAAGTTAGGAATAAATATGCTCACTAGTTATTTTTTTGGTAACACACAAGGGAAACGACTTGCCAACCCTTGCCATCATTGTAAAAGCCTATAAAGGTATCATTGGGTTTTTATTTACATTTCGAGGTCATTCATTGTGATATCATTTTCCATGTTGAAGGAATAATGTCATACAAATTTCTCTACTAACGCAAGCCATGTTGTAATAGACCCCTTGGGTATGCTGAAGAACCATTCCAATGGTAGTGCCCCTAGACTACGAGGGAAGATTCGTATTAGGAAATTATCGCTATATAAAATTCTTTGATGTGATCTCGAGGATCACCTTTACCTTTATATTTGTCAAACTTTTGAATGGTGAAGTGCTTTGGAAAGGGTTGTCACAACATGTCTTTGTCGAATGGGTAAGGGCACAACTCCTCATATAATTATTTCCTATTATGGCCTATGTTTCCCTCTTTTAGGGTAGTAAGCGTGTCTTTCATCAATTGTAACTCTTTCTGAATGATTTTTCTTTAGTATGTGACATTGGTCTTTGTACCTTAGCTGTTTTAAAGGTAGTGTCAATGTATGGATCAAAGTGAAATTCGCTAGATTTCATTTTGTCTTTGTCTTTGTATATGTTTCTTCTTCAAGAGCCTAGGTTTTCTAATTTATGGCTCAGTTTCAAGATCTATTTTTGAAGGACCTCCTCTTCAACTAGAGGGTCCTATTCTTCATTGAATTTGGGAGGAGGTGAGGCTTTATGCTCAATATTCAATTTACATGAAGCTTTGTAGTAGGGCTGTTGTGATGTGTCTCCTTCGACAGTGGCGTGATGTTACCCATGAGTAGAAGTGTACCCCATCTCAAAGGGGTTATCTATGTCTAAGAGCAATACTCATTCTTTTGTTTTTGTGATTAATGACCTTGGTTTCTACTTCACATTCATGCAGAAGCTTAGCTCCTAATTCTAAGACTCTTGCGAGTACTTGATCTCTATTATAATATAGGATTTCATCGAATCTTCCTAGGTCTAATATTTGTTGCTCTCTGGAAGAGTCTGACTCTTCTCCACTATGGTCAATTAATGGCTCTCGCATCCTTGACTTGAGAAAAGAGAGGCGCTAAGTTGTTACCACTAAATTGGAAGGTTTTGAAAGGGTTTTCTCCTAAGTCATGTTCGTTTGATTTGGTTTCCATCTTTGTGGCTTTAGGCATATACTAGAAAACATTTTTATAAAGATGGGTGTGGATCCTAAATGTATGATTTTGCAAGTCATTCAAGGTGATGTTTGAAATATGACATAATGTGTCCTAGATGTAATGCTATGTAATCATTTTTATCAAAAAATGCTCATACACACACTTAAATGTAATGATCACTTGATTTTTTCGTTACCAAGCCTATACCCTAAAAATAATAATGACAATATTATATCAATGCGTAGGTGAAGTTAGAATTCTAACAAGGCCTAACTATTAAAGTGGTATTGACACAATCTCTTGACAAGGTATCCTAACACTAGTTTGAATTCTAATGAAAGATAATTCTTCTGAAAAATGGAAGTAGCGACTAGATATAGCCTAACAACGCTATCTTGATACATTAACCAAGCAAGAAAGGTGTTAGTATCAAGACAACATTATTGCGATATATATAAGGTGATATCAACACTTTTAAAAAGAATCAGATGACATCGAAACTGAAATCAAGTAATGAGTATAACAAGAAGTTTTTAATTGTGCGAGCAGCGTAACCATGCAATAAAGGGACTTATATCACATTATCAAGAAAATTGAACACATGATGTAACTACCGAGATTGTGTGACTAGAGTGTGAGCAAAACTATCATCTCAACAAGAGGAAAATGATGGACCGAACTCGCAAAAGTGAAGATGATATCGAAATCAATATCGAAGGACTATCAAATATACGAAAATGTTCCTTCATAATTTAGATGTTTAACAACCCGACTTCAAATATGGATGGGAATAAAAAGATAAAAATTGGCAAGTACCATCTTTGATAAGACATGTGAGGTATGCTCCTTCTCACCCCAAAAGTAGGAAGTGAGAATGAATGGGTATCGATTGAATGGATGAAAAATAAACTAAGCAAAGACTTAGCTAGAGATTTGCCTTATCCAAAGGTGAGAAACAACCTACGCTAAGTAATACGTCAACTATGTTTTTGATAAAAAATACACTTAGGTAAAACTTGTTGGTTCTCAAATTGATCTCACCTCGTTTTCCTTGAAATTCTTTAGTTTGCAGGGATCTATTGTATTTTCTATCTCCTTGTATTGATGCATGAAAGCTCTATCCTTCATTTGTTTGCCTTGATTAGTCCTTTCCTTTGGCCAACGATCATTTTAAGTCTAGAATTTTATTTCCATTCCTCTTTTAATTTGAAAGAATTTGTAACTTGGGCATAAATTTAGGTTTTTCCTTTCCTTCTATTTTCCCCATTCATGTTTTGTTTTTCCCACAATTTTTATCCCAACATCTGTGGAAATGTGGTCCTTGTTAATTGAATGTGGCTTGATGGGGAATTTTGAAACTCTAAGGCCCACTTCAACTCAAGTCTTGTCCACGTGGAGGGCCTGTGCTCATCTAAAAATTTTCCTCTTGGTTTGACCTTTGGAGTTGTGCCAAGGAGACACATAGAGGTTTTTCTTGGCCCTACTTAGACTTAGAAATTTTTTCATCTAGCTAGTGAAGCATTGTTGGAACATGGACACATGGAGGGATGATGCTCATTTGAGGATCTACCTCTGGGTCCTACCTTAGTAGTTGCGTGAAAGAGACACGTGGTGAGCCTGGATTTTCTTAGGTTCTCTCGATTTTAGGCACCATATCAAAGTTGTGCCAAGGACACATATGGAGCCTTCCATTGGCTCCTCTTTATACTTAAAATTTTCAAGAAAATTTCTAAGCCATGGGACACCTAGAGGGCCCACACCTGTTTGGGGACCTACCCCTGAATTTTATTTTTGAAAGAGTGCCATGGAGATACATGGAAGTTTCCACTCACTCTTCCCTTTCTTGAACTTTTCAACGTTTGAAGAAACTTTCTCGTACCCTAGGCACGTGGTACCTTCCACTGGTCCCTAAATTCTTTCAACAACTCTACTAAACCGATACACGTGGTTAGTTCACACGTGTTTGGGGTCTTTACTTTTGGCACTATATCAAAAGTGCATGATGGAGACATGTGGAGGTTTCCGCCGGCCCTACCGAGACTTAGACAATTTTTCATATGGCTCGTGCGGCTTTGCTAGACCATGGACACGTGGAGGGATGATGGTCATTTGAGGATCTGCCTCTAAGTCCTACCTTATCGGTTGCACTAGGGAGACACGTGGAGGCTTCTAGTGGCTCCTCTCTAAACTTAAAAATTTCAAGCAGCTTTCTAAGGCCTCGGAAACGTGGAGCAACCATGCATGTTTGGAGACCCGACCCCGATTTTAATTTTGAAAGAGCGTTGAAGGGACACTTGGAGGTTTCCTCACACTCTACTCTTGTTTGGACATTTTAACATCCACGAAAATTTCTTAGACCCTGGGCACGTGGCACCTTCCGCTGGTCCCTGAATTCTTTCAACAACTCTACCGGACTGAGACACGTGGTGATTCCATGCTTGTTTGAGGTATTTGCTTTTGGGTACCATATAAAAAGTGCTCCATTGAGACATGTCGAACCTTCCGCTAGATCCTTTTACATTGAGACATTTCATAGGCCAAAAGGTAATTTTCTTGGGCCCAGGCACGTGGAAGGGTCGTGCTTATTTGGAAACTTGCCTATGTACTTCACCTTTGTAATTGCGCCATGGAAACACGTAGACGACTCTAATTTAAAGTTGAGAAAGGGAAGAATCAATGGTTGTTGTGCATTGCATCTGATTTTGCCATTTTTTTCTCCACTACTCCTGGAGGTGCGAATACGGATTATTTTTCTTGCAAATCAAACTCACGGTGCAATTATGTGGAATAATTTGTCCGAGACACTCATTTCTCAAAGGCACAAATACAAGCATCCATGCGAGGGAATTCATTTCTCAAGGTGTTGCCTCGAGGGTGAAAATAATTTCTTGTCGATCCAAATATACTGAGCCACCGAAAATGATTAAAAAAGGATTTCTCGACGAAAAAATAAGAATGATCGGAAGGATTGGAAAAATGTTGTGACATGGCATTGAAGTAGTTAGTTGAGGGTCCGAGAAATTTGATCAGGTCATGACATGTCCACCGGAAGAAGTGGATATAAATTTGTTAAACATCACTTTTTGAGACAAATTGGTAACAAGAAAAGGTTCCTCGAATATTCTTATTTTTTGGGGGAAAATTTGGGATGAGTGAGTGAGTGAAATGTATAAATGCAATGAGAATACTCTTGCAAAGGGTTGGGGGCTGAGTTCTTAATGAAAAATTTGAGAAAGCCCATCTACCTGATAGACCATTTGACAAACCTAATAATTTCCTATGTTTTAGATTTGATCATGTCAAGTTGGTTGCAAGTGTTCAACCTTTGAAAACCTCTCGAGACTGCTTTCAAAGAGAATTTCCCCTGCTGATGAATCTAATCAACTTTGAATTAATCTTTGTTATTCTTTGGCATATTTTTGTCGTCTTTATTTTAAAATGTTTGCAAGTAGTATTTCTTTTTCCTATTGCAATCTTGTGTTAAAAACCCTTTGAATCACACATGATCACGTCAATGTGATAGTTTAGTGGCATTTGCAATTTCATTGTGAGAAGATCCTTCATCCTGTAATGAGATAAACAATTTAAAATCACTTTATTGTCATTTTGTTGATAAATATTGTCTGTAAGCCTTTGAGTGTATCTTAGGGATGAGGAACCAGGGGGTCTTGGATGTTTAATTAAATCTTTAGCTCAATCCTTCATGTTAAATACTTGGAGATTTTGTGAAACCATGCAAATTTGGGCCTCCATTGATGTACACCTTCTAGTTGAAGGAATATTTCAGCTATTCTCAAGCATTCTGTCATGTAGTCTTCCAATTGTTTTCAAGGTTCTTAAATATCTGGAAAAAATCAAGTTTATCTTGCTTAATCTCCCACCAAAAATTATTCAAAAACAATGAATCCCACTTGAACTACCGATATTTGCCCTGTATGTCCAAAAACGAATAAATTCTACTTGATAAAATATGTAGAAGCAATCGTGATTCCATTATGTCTATAGTATCCTTAGGCTTGTTTATAAAATATCACCATTCTTTAGAAGTGACATCTCTTGAGAGTTAAATAGTGGTGCATTGATCATATTTTCTCGTGGTCTCCTTTTAAAATAATGAAAAGAAGGATATCTTCATTCTCCTTCACCGAAAGAGGTTAAAAACCGGTCCTCTCACCCTCGTCAAAAGGCACGGCCTAAATCAATGAGGATAGATCAAATCCTTAATGAATGTGCTATCCATTTCTCTCATGCTTGAGTGAAAAAGTTTCGATGAATCCCTCCCCAGAAAAAAATGACCCATAATAATATTTGTCGATCTCTTAGTGTCTTGCTAAAGATGTGATATTGCTCAGTTTCTAAGGGAGAATCAATTTGGATACCAACATCAGAATGGTGCCGTTACCAGGGATGATTTGTTGATTTGTTTCTAGTTCATTTCCATTTGGCCCATCAAAAACACCAATAATGGTGTCATTTCCATAGACATAAAGGTGTGTGTAAAGTTTGAGCACCATCAACAAAGTGCATATAGACCCTTGTAAATGCTTCCTAGAAAATTTAAATTACAAATACATTGTTGAAACATCATCCTGTGTCCAGATTTGTAAGAATCAATCAATGTTACAAGTTTTGCATGTAATATTTCTAGTTTCATCGCTTTTGCACTAATTTTACATCATCACCAAGTAAATATGGGTAGAGGAAGGTAAGATATATGAAGCGTTGCATGAATTTAGTGTTGATAGACATTTGAAACATCAATTTTAGTGCATTTGCACATCTAAGGTGAAAATCCTTAGTGGTGACTCTGTGTTGAATTAATTTTTTATTAATACCAGTGTCTTAACCTTTGTCAATTGAAATTTATCACTAATCTCTCCAAAGCTGGAAGGAAGAATATATTTCTTCATTAAAGAGCCAGCTAGAAGGTTGTTTTCAGAGCTTGGAAATACAAATTCTAAAGGAAGAAGAATATGGAAAGTTGTTGGAGTTCGAAACCAAGAAAAGAGTTATCAATTGTGGAAAATGATCAGCTTGACATTGAATATTGACATACTTCCTCGAGTACTTCAATCGGTAGTATTTTTTTAAATCTAAATTCTCCAACCGGAGAGGGTCCTTATTTTGTATTTAAAAATTTGTCTCTCATCCTATCCATGTGTTGTCCAAAGTTGATAGAATCTTCAAGAAATAGAGTTTTTAGAGAAAATTCAATCTGAGAATTGCATTCATGTACCCCACACACCCCTCACTCCTCATCATTTTGTTTCTTCTGTAAGATCACCTTAGTTTGTTGTGAACAATCTTGGTCCTATAGATTTTAGAGGTATGGTTGAATATCCAAATGTTGTGCCCCAAGATGTTAGAAATAGACTACCTAAATTTCAAGGAAATAATGCTATTACTAGTGATCAACACTTAAATATTTTTTTCAATATGATGGAAGACTTTGAGATTGAATTTGAGGATGTGTATATAAAATTGTTTATTCATACTCTAGAGGAGGATGCACGAGACTGTATAAATCTTTTCTAGACAAATCCATTGATTCATGGACATAAATGAAGAATGCTTTTAGATTACAATATGGAGATAAAATAGACCCTAGGTTTCTTTTATCAAAATTTGAAAATATAAAAAATAATCTTAATGAGTCTATTCATGACTTCAATACAAGGTTCAATAAGACCCTAAATAGGCTACTTGTGATCCTGAGGCCAAGTGATGTTTCCTGTTTAATAAAATACTCTGATTCTTTTGATAAGAAGGTTGCCTATTATTTGAGGGATAAGAACCCAACAACATTGAGGCAGGCCTTCACCATGGCTTTGCAGATTGAAAACAATATCAAAGTAGTTGGTAAGCCTCATAAGATGGAAAGTATCAAGTCGGACAATCTGAAGAAGCCTCATTCAAGTAAGTCTGTGGATCTGGAGGAGGTTGTAAAAACTTTGGTCGAGCTATTAAGGAAATATCCTATAAAATAGCTAGAGAAGAGAAGGGGATTGGAAAAATTCCCCAAGGTCAGCATAAAGCACAAGGTTAAGAAATATTTGCAAATCATCCTAGGGGTGATCAAAGATTAGATGAAAGAGGCAAAGGACCCATGGGGTTGGGAAATAAACAACTCCAATCCCTTGAGAATAGAATTATGCTTGATTGTTTGATTACAAGAGTTTTTGTTGTGGAAGGAGCCAATGAAATTGAGTGGTGTGATAGATGTTTCTTGCCCCATGCCCCATGTGATGAAGACAAAGAAGTTGAGGAAGCTAATGATGACACTGATGATGATGTGTGCATGATGGGGTTCTCTACAAGCTCATGACAATGAGTGAATTCTACTAAATTACTGAGTGTTAGAACTGCTGTAGGTTTTGGGGATTTCATCCACTAGCTACTACTCCTTCCTCCCTCTCATACTTTTGAAATAGATATGGTACAATATTTTGAAATTCCTAGTAATGATTTTTAATACTTAAGGGCATTAATGATTAAAAAGTATGATGGAGGACTCCCTTCTAAGGAGGATAGGTAGTTGTTAATGAATGTTATGGTTGCCCAAGAAAAATAATATAACACTAGGAGTAAAGTTGTCAAAGGGGAAAGGTCTCAAGCCAAACCAAAACCCCAGCTCTCACCAATATCTTAGAAGAGATTCCTAAGAAAGATACATCCGGAAAATGCCTTGTTTCTCCAAAATGAACTGGTATCCCTACCCATGCTCTGACCGTGAAAAATCCTTTGTCGATGAGTTTGTCAATATTCCTCCCAATGTTGGCTTACCCAAATACATTCCTTATGACAGGCTGCCCAAGTCTTGAGTCGATCAAGATTTATGTTCCAATTATTGAGTTGCTTAGGATTCGTGAGCACAAGAAAAGGGTCTTTGAGTATTTAGGATTGAAAGAGGAAAAGATTACCCAAGGAATAAATGTAAACAATGTTGAGGTTCCTCTTGGCATTACAGAGTTGGAAAAGCCCCAAATGCTAGAAGAAATAGGTGAGCCATCTAAAGTATATTTGGGAACATGCTTAGTTGAGTCCTAACGTAATGTATATCCATTTTTCACTACTTTGATTATTAAGGACAGGTTATTACACAACTATATGTTTGATTCTAGAGCATCATGCAATGTTATGCCTCTTGAGGTCATGAAAGAATTAGATATCAAAGTGACAACACTTGTGGGAAGTGCACCGCCATGGATTCCAGAGAGATGTCGGTGGTTAGATGTGTGAAGGTTTGATAGTGAAACTTGTAACTTACCCAGGAATGAACTTAAAACTAGATGTTCTTATTGTTGATTTCCCTTCCAAATGGGCAATGTTGTTATCAAGAAAATGGGTTGCTAGTGTGGGTGGGAGTATGAAAATGGATATGTCTTTTTCCACTATACCTATTGAGAGAAGCCTTGTAAATTTATATGGTGAAAAGTAGATGCTACATTTCATTGAGGATCCCAATAATGCTTCCTATGCGTGTTATACACTGACATTGATGCTTGATAACTTTGTTGTATTTTTGATGGTAAAGAGAAAAAAATTGATCAATGCAAGTCTCTTAAACAAGTAGGTTTTCCTTGGAATTTTTGTTTGATGGAGCTTTCTCTAAATTTGGAAATGGTGTTGGTATTGTTCGATATCTCTAGGACATGAAGAGTTTGTTTTTTCTTTTAAACTCAACTTTGAGTGCACTAAAAATATTGCAAAATACAAACCACTATTATTGGGTTTAAGAATTTCTTGGAAATATGGTATTAGAGACATCATTGTTAAAGGATATTCACAAACTAATTATCAAGTAGGTTAGAAAATTGTATGTAATAAAACATTAAAGAATGAATCAATATAAGCGTGTAGTTTGGGATTTCATTGAAAATTTTGACTCCTTCAAAGCATAATACATCATGATAGGAAGTACAATACGCTAG
The DNA here is from genome assembly GCA_018340775.1 of Taxus wallichiana var. yunnanensis. Taxonomy (NCBI): domain Eukaryota; kingdom Viridiplantae; phylum Streptophyta; class Pinopsida; order Cupressales; family Taxaceae; genus Taxus; species Taxus wallichiana. Next base: position 427,698,846 of record CM031241.1, on the reverse strand, counting down.
TAGACAAATTGGTCGTATTAGCATCCGTTTGAAAATTGTATCGTATACCGCTATTGTGAGTATAATATTGAGATATTAACTTGGCCATCTATTCCCGACAATGTTAAATACTAGCAAGTGTACGAAGATGACACCCAGTGAATTTTTTTGCAAAACCAAGGATAATTTTCCAATCAACGTATAGATTAGGAGCCAATGGTTTGTACGGCTGATGGAAAGGACACTTTATTTGGTAAAGACATCATTCAGTTTAAGACTAATACTATTCCCAGAGGTTTTGTATCCCTTGAATAAAGCTTTGATAATGTTGATTGCATTATCAGCAGACACATGTAAGCCTCGAGGGATGTTGAAGAGCACGAATTGAGCATGAATGTTAAATCATGTAAGATCTAGATAGGGAGCAATGAGTAAGGAAGAAAAGTAGTCGTATGTCTAATTGTTGAAGAAATACCAAGTCACTTAGCATTGTCTTATTCTCAACTAAAAGCATATAGAGAGGATATTTTCGAACAAGAAATTCCCTTAGAAGCTTCGCAAGCCATTTAGGTAAAAAGAGGCCAATCGACCCACTCCTTTCCCCGAAGATGCAAAAATAATTCAAAAAATTGAGGGATGGAGGAATCATACAACCTACAAGGTACTCATCATCGGTTACAAACTTGGTACCTATCAAAAAGAAGAATAGAGATATAACGTTGTGTGTGGAATTTACAAACTTGACTAGAGCATCAATGAAGGATAACTATTCTCTACCAAATAGAGACAATATGTTACAATTGGTTACTGGATTAGAATTTTTATCCACCTTGGATGGTTTTTCTAGATATAACCAGTAGTTGTGAACAAATCACAGTGAATCAAGACTTCCTTTACCACTCCTTGGGAACATATGTATAAGTCGGGATGCCTTTTTCTCTAATGAATGCCAGAGCCACTTTCCAAAGAGTAATGGATGTAGCTTTCTATGGCTATATTAATGATTTCATTGTTGTATATCAAGATGATGTGACCGTTTTCTCCAAAAAAGGAGTGACCACCCGCAACATTTCGAAAAAATGTTGTTAAGATGCGGGAGTATTTTATTTCACTAAATCCCAAGAAGTGCCATTTTGGAGTTAAGAAAGAAAAACTTCTTGGACACATTGTGTCAAAGGAAGGGGTCATGGTTGATCTTGAAAGGGTAGAAATCGTCAAAGAAGTCCCTATTCCAAGAACCAAGAAGGGAATTCAATCCTTTTTGGGAAGATTAATTTTGTTAGGATATTTATCTTGAACTTTTTCAAACTAACTATCCCAATCACTAACATGCTAAAGAAAGACCAAAGTATCAAATGGGAAGAAGTAGTTATTCAAGCTTTTTTTGGGATCAAAGAAGCATTAAAGAATTCCCTTGTTTTAATAGCTCTAGATTATAATAAGGATTTCCAAATGTTTTCGTTTGCTTTAGAAATTACTATTGCATATGAGTTGTTGCGAAGGATGATGAGGGAGATGAAAGACCAATTTCCTTTTTTCAATAAGGCATTACAAGGAGCTAAGCTAAAATATACTATCATGGAGAACAAGACATTTTCTTTAGTAAAAGTAAAAAGGTCTTCGTGCCATATATTCGAGTTCCAAAATCATTGCTTATGTTCCCCACACCATGGTGAAAGATATCCTATCGAAATGGAGGTTTCAAGAAAAAGATGCTTTGATGGGTAAAAAAATTACAAGAGTATGATATGAATATCCAAACAACATAATTGGTCATAGGTTTGGACTTGGAAGAACTTATGGTAGAGAGAAACCTACAAACAATTGATGTAAATGAAGTTGAAGAATAAAGGTTGAATTTCCTTGAAAACTGATAAATTATGAATGGTACAAGGATATTATTTTTATCTCAAACAAATACACTTCCTTGAATATTTGAGCAATAATCAGAAAATAGTACTTAAGTTAGCTTCCTAAAAATATTTCATTAATGATTTTGGGTTAGCTTGGAAGAACCTTGAGGGAGTTCTCTCAATATGTATTACTAAAGATAAAGCCCTAAAATAATTGTTGATCTCCATGGAAGAGTTTGTGGGAGAATTTCCCAGAAATGTCACGGATCATAAAATATTATGGTTTGGTTATTGGTGGTGAAATATTTTCAAAGATACAACTCTTTTGGTAAGAAAATATTAAAGGTGCTAACGCTTTTCTCGGAAGATTAAAATCTTCAAGCTCCCTTCCTCTGTAGTTTGTATCAATTGAAGCCCCATTTAAGCAATGGGTAATGGACTTCATTGGTGAGATTTCAGATCCTTCAAGTGCTGGCCATAAGCGCATTTTAGTACCCACCGATTACTTCACCAAGTGGGTGGAGGCAATCCCCACCAAGAAATAAACACACCAAATTGTCATGGATTTTATTCTAATCATATCATTTTAAGGTTTGGAGTGCTTTCTAAGATAGTTATTGATAATTCAATGAGCTTCCAGTTAAACCTTTGGTGGCTATGTGTCACGAATATGGGATCAATTTTACATATGATTCCAATTATAATCCCCAAGGAAATGGACAAGCAAATTCTAGCAATAAAAATATGTTGAAAATAATTATAAGAACTTTGGAGTTGAACAAAAGGAAGTGGGGTAAGCAATTGAAGTTTTTGTTTGGTCCGATCAAATCACCGTTTAAACGAGTTCTTGGAAAAAACCAATTTTAGTTGGTGTATGGAAGTCAAGCTCTGCTTCCCTATATATACAATTGTCTTCATTTCAATTTCTTCAACAACTGGAAGATAAAGAGGTTCGTCCCTATGATGCTCACATAAATCATATTGTTGAGTTAGATTAACAAATAAGGGCATCCCATCGAGGGCATGCAAAATTCGGAGAGAAATCGAAGAAGTTGTTTGATAAGAAAGTGACTCCAAGAGCTTTTAGTGTGGGAGATTGTGTGCTATTGTGGGATAGTAGGCATGAGGATAAGGGAAAACATGGAAATTTTGATGCATTTTGGATGGGCCCTTTTTCAATTGACATTTGAATTGGTGAACATACCTTCTTCTTAAAAGACCTAGATGGGGAGTTGCTTGAATTTCCTGTTAATGGAAGGCATTTGAAAAATTTCCTTAATTGATTTCTCAGAATCGAGTTATGCACCATTGTATAGTGTATAGTCTTATGGTTTCTTTCTATTTTCATGTTTTTTTGTTCATCCTGGTCCTTGGTGACCATTTTTTTGGTTTCTTAGTTTGTTCCTGTAATTTTGGCTCATGACTCCATTTCCCAATGGTTTAGTTTAGGCACTTGGTCTGCTATTTATTCTTATGGCACAAGCTAGGAGTGTCCATCCCCGATTTGGAGCTGATGTTGGTGCTCGATTTGATCTCACCTTTTTTTTTTCTTTGAAATTCTTTAGTTTGAGCTATGTCATATTTTCTATCTCCCGTATTGATGCGTGAAAGATTTTTTCTTCATTTGGTTACCTTAATTAGTCCTTTCCTTTGCCGAGGACCACTTTAAGTCCAAAATTTGATTTTCGTTCCTCTGTCCATGTGAAAAAATTGTAACTTGGGCGTAAATTCAGTTTTTCCTTTCCTTCTATTTTTCATAATCACATTTTATTTTTCATATCAATTTTTGTCACAACATCTATGGAAATGTGGTTCTTTCTTATTGACCTCGGTGGGGAATTTTGAAACTCTAGGACCTATGCTCATTCAAAAATTTTCCTCTTTGTTAAATGTTTGGAGTTGCGTTAGGGAGACAGTGGAGGTTTCCACTAGCCTTGCCCAGACTTAGAAATTATTTCATGCAACTAGTGCAACTTTGTCAAACTATGGACATGTGGAGGGCTAGTGCTCATTTGAGGATCCGCCTTAGTAGTTACGCTAAGGAGACATGTGGTGAGCCCACACTTGTTTAGAGTTTTTGCTTTTGGGCACCATATCAAAGTTGAACCAAGGAGACACGTGGAGGCTTCGTTGGCTTCTCTTTATACTTAAAATTTTCAAGAAATTTTTTTAGGCCTCGAACACATGGAGGGATTGTCCCTGTTTGGGAACCTACCACTAAATTTTATTTTTAGAATATCTCCATGGAGATACGTGGAATTTTCCACTCACTCTTCCCTTGATCGACTTTTCAACAGACGAGGAAACTTTCTCAGACCCTAGGCATGTGGCGCCTTCCGCTAGTCCCTGAATTCTTTCAACAAATCTGCTAGACTAAGACACGTGGTGAGTCTGAGCTTGTTTGGGGTCTTTGCTTTTGGGCACCATATCAAAATTTCTTCATGGAGACACGTGGAGGTTTCTACTGGCCCTACCCAAACTTAGATATTTTTTCATACGGTGATACAACTTTGCCAGACCATGGACATGTGGAGGGCCGACACTTATTTAAGGATCCACATTTCAATCCTACCTTATCGGTTGCCAAGGCGAGAGACACCCGGAGGCTTCATTGGAACCTATCTATACTTAAACTTTTCAAAAAACTATGTAAGGCCCGGGACATGTGCAATAACCGAGCATATTTGGGGACTCCGCCCGAGTTTTATTTTGAAAGAGAGCCAAAGGGAAACTTGGAGGTTTTGACTCGCTTTTCCCTTGCTTGGAATTTTCAAACGCCGAGAAACTTTCTCGAACCTTAGGCACATGGCACCTTCCAAAGGGTTCCTAAATTATTTCAACAGATCTAGTGGAATGAGACACGTGGTGAGTTTGCACTTGTTTGGGGTCTCTAATTTTTGACACCATATAGAAAGTATGCCATGGAGACACGTGGAGGTTTCTGTTGGCCCCGCCTAGACTTTCCTATGTACCTTGGGATATAATATTATAATGTATATGGGTTGATGGAGATGCCAACATGTGTCAAAAAAATTTTTGGGTTGATGATAATATATTCAAAGGTGATATCACTAAAATTTCAGAATTTTTGATCTATTTTGTCGAGTTATTTCATTTTTATTATTTTTCACTATTTTTCTCCGAGGCCGCAATTTGAAGAATTTTTCTGAATTTCTCACATTTTCGAAACCTCTCAAAAATTAAATTGGGGTTTGTGTTCGTGATTTCTGATTTTGGCCGAAATCACCGCACCGAGACCACTTGTAAGGATATTACTTGTATAAATCAGAACATATACAACAAAATAACATGAGAGAACACCAAAATATAGATAAATGATGACAATATGCTCATATAATAGCTTTGCCACTTCGAGGGGGCAACCTCCAATACCACTTCGAGGGGGTAACCTCCAAACCATACAATAACACTCCAATACTCAATATGATCCTTAACTACAACCTTCTAACCCCTATATATACCATTCTAACCTATGGCCAATACTGAGGCCGACCTCCTAAGCATAATAAATCATAAATGAATGATATAATAAGATAAGGGGATGTGTGCCACATGTCGGCATCTCCATCAACCCATATACATTATAATATTATATCCCAAGGTACATAGCATTGCCTCCCTCTTTGACATGTTTCGTCCCCGAAACATAAGAAGAAGCCATATAATGAGTGTGCTTTAAATTATTGCACACTTTTCACCAAGCTTGATCATCTAACCAACCATATGAAATCCTATCCCATGCAGAGCTTCATCATCAACATCTTCTTCTTCTTCTTCTTATTCTTATTCTTATGATTTTGCTTCACTTCTAATTCTCCTTCTTCTACTTCTTTTTCTCCTTCTTCTTCTACTTCATCTTCTTCTTCTTTTGTTGCCCATCTATCCATGAAAACTTGTTCCAGTTCCTGCAAAGACCAATTAGAATTTTTCTTTTCTAACTTAGAAAAGAAAATCTGTGTAGGGCCACTAATCCACAACTTGAATAACCAAATATCTGATGGTTTAGAGAATTTATCCCTAAATTTGTTCCACCATTCTCTAGCATCAATCCTGCCATCTCCAAAAAAAGCTACCATCCCCATGATCCACAAAACTAGGGTTTTAGGAATTATGAAAATATTTCGGTGGATGGATAAAAACACAAAGAAAAAACACTAACTCGAAATTTCAAGAGATTTCTGAAAATATAAATTTTGATAAAAATACCACAATTTTCTTCCCGAAAAGTGAATTTATGGAAAAACATAAAACACCAATAAAATCCGTGAAACAAATCCAATGGAACTGAATTTTTCAGATATTTTGACTTAGAGTGTTTCCAAATTATGATACCAAAATTAGGAAAAAGTCTGATACCCTCTCCAAGATATACTTGAAACAAAAAAATTAGGGTTTTTGCCCTAATTTTGGTTGAAATCGCTCCTTTGATACCACTTGTAAGGATATTACTTGTATAAATCGAACATATACAAAAGAATAACATGAGAGAACACCAATATATATATATATATATATATATATATATATATATATATATATATATATGATGACAATATGCTCATATAATAGCTTTGCCACTTCGAGGGGGTAACCTCCAAACCATACATTAACTCTCCAATACTCAATGTGATCCTTAACTACAACCTTCTAACCCATATATATACCATTCTAACCTATGGCCAATACCGAGGCTGACCTCCTAAGCATAATAAATCATAAATGATTGATATAATAAGATAAGGGATGTGTGCCACATGTCGGCATCTCCATCAACCTATATACATTATAATATTATATCCCAAGGTACATAACATTATTATACAGCTTTTCATACTACTGGTGCAGATTTTCCGACCATGGACACATGGAGGGCCAACGCTCATTTGAGGATCTTCCTCTAAGGACTACCTTAGTTGTTGTGTTAGGGAGACATGTGGACTCTTCTTTTGGCTCTTATCTATACTAAAACATTTCAAGCATATTTCTAAGGCCTTAGACATGTGGAGTGACTGCGCATGTTTGGGGACCTACCCTTAAGTTTAATATTGAAAGAGTGCTGAAGGGAAAATTGGAGGTTTCCGCTCACTCTTCCCTTGGTTGGAATTTTTAACGGATGAGGAAACTTTCTTGGACCCTAGGCACGTGGCGCTACTGGTCCCTAAATTCTTTCAACAACTCATCCAGACCGAGACACGTGGTGAGTCCATGCTTTTTGTGGTCTCTGCTTTGGGTACCATATTAAAAGTTCCCCATTGAGACACGTGGAGGCTTTTTCTTGCTCTTTTTACAATGAGACATTTTAAAGGCAAAAGGAAATTTTCTTGGGCCCTAGGCACGTGGAAGAGCCAGTTTGTTTGGAATCTTGCCTCCGTACTTCACCTTTGCATTTACACTAAGGATACAAGTGGACTATTCTAATCTAAAGTTGATAAGGGGTAGAATCAATGGTTGTTGTGCATTGCATATGTTTTTGCTTCTTTTTTCTCTAAGACTCCTAAAGGTGTGAATACACATTTTTTCGCGAAGGGTCGGGGGCTGAATTCTTAACAGAAAATTTGAGAAATCCCATCTTCTTGAGAGACCATTTGAGAAACCTAAAAATTTCCTATGTATTAGATTTGATGATGTTAAGATGGTTGCAAGTGTTCAGCCATTGAAAAGCTTTGAGACTGTTCAAATAAAAGTTCCCTTGCTGATGAATCTAATCAACTTTGAATTAATCTATGTTATTCTTTGGAAAATTTGTGTCGTCTTTATTTTAGAATGTTTGCAAGTAGTTTTCTTGTTCCTATTGCAATCCTGTGTTACAATCCCTCTAAATCACATAGGATCGTGTCACTATGACAATTTAGTGGCATTTACAATTTCATTACGAGAAGAGCCTTCATCTTGTAATGCAATAAATAATTTAAAATCTCTTTACTATCATTTTGGTGATAAAGATTTTTGTAATCCTTTGATTTTATCTTAGGCATGAGAAACTAGGGGTATTTGATGTTTAATTGAGTGTTTAGCTTGAGATTTCATGTTAAATTCTTAGATCTTGTGTGAAACCATGCAAATTTGGGCCTTCATTGATGCACACTTTCTAGTAAAAGGAATATTTTAGCTATTCTCAAGCATTCTCATTTATTCTTCCAATTATTGTGAAGGTTCTCAAAGATATGGAAAAAAATCAAGTTTATCTTTCTTAATCTCCCACAAAAATTGATTGAAAAACAATGAATCCCACCTAAACTACCCCTGTTTTCCTTGTATGTCCAAAATGAATAAATTCTACTTTCAAAATATGTAGAATCAATCAGATTCTATTGGTACCTAAATTTCATATCTTTTAAATACTATGCAACATCATGGATTTGACAAGACACTCAAAGGAAAATAGATAATCATGCATGTCATTTTGTATCCGGGGAAGCAATCTATCCGATTTTTAGCACTCAAATTTTGAAAGGGGTGGGTAGCACCTTAAAAGGATGTGATCTGATCCTAAGTATTTTAGGTTTTTACTTTCAACCAAGGTAAGAGAACCTATTTTGTAACCTCTGTTATTGAAGAGTGCTAGTAAATGCTTCTTGTACATAAATTTTATAGAGAAGACCTTGGGAAAATATGATTAATGACCAAATCGACTCTCACAAGTTTTCACTTCTAGATCATGGAGATATTTTCACAACAAGGAAAAGGTTACTAAAGACATTTGGGACCCTAATTGCTTCTACATGTTTTGGTAACAAAGATTATGCATTTGTATGCACACAGGACAAATAGGGGTAGTACAGGTAGGATTGGTTGTTTTTGAATAAATTTTTGGTGGGAGGTGGGGCAGATGAACTTGATTCACCAGATCCTTGAGGAATATTACAAAATGGAAGGTTAAACCAACATAATGCCACAAAATAGCTAAAATGTTTCTTTAACTAGAATATGTGCTTCAATGGAGGCCTAGATTAGCACTTTTTCACACAATCTTTGAGATTCTATCATGAAGGATCGAGTTAGAAAATCCAACAAAGCATCAAGATCTGAGTCAAATCATGCCTAAGGTACACCTAGAGGCTTACAGACAATCTTTGTCAACAGATGAAAGAAAAGTGATTTTAAATTGTTTATTCCAATCCTAGATGAAATATAATCTGAGAAATTAAATTGTAGATGACACTAAACTATCACAAGGATTGAGGCATGTGTCATTAAATCAGATTTTAATACAATATTGCAACAAAAAGAAGAAAAAATACTCGCATACATTCATTAAAAAAAAAACACATTTTGCTTAAGACAACATAGAATAACTCGAATTTGATTAAATCTATCAAATAGGGGAAAGTTTATAGAATAGTCTCAAAACTTTTCGATGGCTATACAATTGCAACCACCTTCACATGATCATATTTAGTACAAAATATATATACAATCTTCTCAAATGGATTCTCAAAATGATGGGCTCTGTAAAAAAAAAATCTATTTGAAAATTCAGCCCCCTAACACTCCAACCATTTGCATGAAAAATTTGTACCATTTACAACATTTAAAATAGAGACCCTTTTCCCCTCCAAAATATAGACCTTGAGTGTTACCAATGCTTGTCATGATCATGATCGTGATTACTAGAATCAAATATGTAAAAAGTTACTAGGTGCTCTGTCGACACTAAAATTTTCCTCCATAATTTATATTTCATTAATGTATGTATTAGGAATAGGATGTTGTTAAGTGTGATTAGTAGTAGCGTCCGATAGAAGATAATGGCGCCACAAGATGGTGTGCCGCCAATAATGTGGAGTACGGTAACAATCAAAGTACAATAGGAATGTTGTAAAAAGTAAATATTAGTCGTAAGTGGTCCGGTAATGTTAAAATGTCAAAGTTTGGGTAATTAGAGAAGTAGGGTCTACATGATTAGGAATTAGAAATATTATATTGGTAATAAGAACAAGGAGTGAGGTCATAAATATTTTGTGTATTTTATTTGTAAAAAGTCTAAAAATGTGGAACCCATGTAAAATGATAAGGTTTATCTTATCTTAACAGATAAGCTTACATGTACAGATAAGAGTTAAGGTATGGAATATGATTCGTCAGAGTGGATTTCTTATCCTATCTTAGAGATAGGATGGATAAGCCTGGAAGTTCTATAAATAGAGAGGCCACCCCCCTCATTTAGCATAGAAAATAAGTAGTGAGAAATATTATAGGAAGTGTGCGAGGGAAGCCATCAGTTAAAGGTGTGTTGAAGAAGCCATCAAGAGGTGTAATTGTAAAGTTTCTCCCATAGTCTTGTTGAAGTATCTCATGGGTGAGATTGTAACAGTTTCATGTTAATATTATAATTTATTTTGATATTTCAGATTTGTCGTCATTCTGTCTTATCATAGTCAATGGTATTCTTGTGTTCGGTTGTTGTTTTGCTTCCAGATTACATCCACCAAACTAAAGTCTGTGCATTAGTAAATAATCATAGCACGAGGAGTTCCCGGTGAAGAATTATCATAGTGCCGGATTGGTGATGACATTTTGGTTCCGTTGCCGGGACCATTCCTCGTTGGTGGATTTTCTGGAGAGATATTCCCACTTAGGCAAAAATCAATTGGAGGGTAACCTTGTTTTTACTGTGCATAGTAGTTACCATGGTAAAGTCATTTTTACCGTTACCATGTTAAAGTCATTTTTGCCATGAATAGTAGTTACCCTGGTAAAGTCCTTTTTGCTGGGAATAGTAATTACCACAGTAAAGTCACTTTTTACCATGAATAGTATTTACCGCAGTAACTTCACTTTTTACCGTGAATAGTGTTTACCACAGTAAAATCAGTTTTTACCGCAGTAAGTCAAATTTTACCATAGTTTACCGTGGTCATTTCTATAGTGATTCCAATTATTTGTGCACATAAGTCTTGTTGATTGTACTTGTGGGTTGGTATTTCACGGTGGTTACTTTTGAAAATGGGAAAGATTCCTGTTTTTTCAGCTCAATCTAATGAAGATGCTTCTTCTTTCATTCAAGATTTTAAGCGATCTTGTATTTGTAATGGCCTCATAAGAAGGGAACAATGGACTGAATTTTTTCCTACCTTTTTGGATGGTTCAGCACTTAGGTGGTTTGAAACACTAGGTGATAATGTGAAAAATTCATGGGATTTATTAACTGAAAGTTTTCTTGAAGAATTTGGTGAACAATAGAAATATGCAGATCTCATGATCGAGATCACAAAGCTATCCCAAGGAGAGAAGGAGAAGATAAGGGATTATCATGCTCGTGTTCTAGAGCTAAGGAGGAAGCTCGATGCCTAGATCCGGAAGGAAGGACTAGGGGATGGGTTGATGAATGGCGTGGATAATCTCCTCTGTAAGCACTTCATTCTTGGGATGAAGCCGGAGATCAGAAAACGAGTGAAGTATGACCACCCAACTACCATTGAACAAGCAAAGGAGATTGCAAGAAGGCAAGAAGAAAGCATGGAAGAGGAGCCCAAAGAAATTGTTGCTAAAGTAGAGCCTACACCAGCACCTTTGGTCCTAAATCCACAACCACTCCCGGTGAGCACAAATATTTCTCCTAATACATCTACTGAGTATGAAGATCTGCTCAAAAAGATGGGTCAGTTAACTATTAATCTTCTTCAAGGAAAGGAATTTAGTTCTCAGGGAGGAGATAGAGGTCCAAAGAGAAATATTTCTGAAGTTATTTGTTATGGTTGTTATAAAAAGAGTCATTATAAGTATAATTGTCCAGATAGAGCTTCTACATCTGGTAAGGGAGATAATGATAAAGGAAAAGCACCTGTGAATTCTTTTGATGTAGTAGATAAGAGTAGAAATAATGAAGTAGATGTGTTTGTAACAAAAAGAAAGAAAGAGAAAGATAATCAAGATGGAAATGATCCTAAGAAGATGAAAGAAGAAACTAGTAAGAAACATAGGAGAAGAAAGTTGGGTGTGTAGGATTTTCTGATTTCACAGGGGCAAGGACCATACTCCATCTTGGAAGATCTGTCCAAAAGGCCTGCAAATATTACATATGGTCAACTCTTGTCTATGTCTTCTGAGAAGAGGCGGGAGTTGCGAGGTGGACTCAATGCTAGAAGAAGGAAGGAGGTTGAGGTCCCTGTTTTGGAGGCAGAGGCAGAACCCTATGCTCCACAAGCTGAGGTATTATGTAATGGTATTTCAATTCATGATGTCTTAGTTGATGGAGGTGTTGTAGTTAATGTAATGACCGAGTCTGTAATGAATATGTTGGGTTTAAAAATTGATCGCCCTTCAACACTTATGTTAAGGTCATTAAATAAGGGAAAAACTAAACCCAGAAGGTGTTGTTTCAAATGTGGCAATATCTGTTATGGGTGTTGTATGTGTGGTAGACTTTCAGTGATGAAAATGGTACTGCTGTTGCAGCACCCAATGCTGCTGGGAAGACCATGGCTAAGGAGAGTTCATGCAAGAAACTACTGGAATGAAGGTTTCATGACACTTGGACGTGGTAGAGAGAGGGTGAAGATAAATGTGATCCCTCGACATCATAAGGCGTAACTCGTGGATTCAAGTGATGAAACTGATGATTGGACATCCTCTCGATTACTCTAGTACCAAAGAAGTGGACACCAAGATGAAGAAAGTGAGGTGGATGTTTCAGTCATGGATATCCCGCCACCACACCAACTCATGACCCCATAAAATTATCTCGAAGAAGAAGTTGATGATCGTCTCCAACAAATAAAGATTGGTGATGCTTTGTGATGGAGAGTGAGAAGGAATCCTACCTCCACTCTTTCGAAGGTACATACACCTATTCACTTTTGATTACAAGGAACTCCGTCAAGTAAGTTGGGTAGAACATTGTATTGAGTGGTAGATGGTGCTAATCCTATAAAGCAAATGCCATATAGAATGAATCCTAATTTTTCCAAGACTCGTAAAAGAAGAAATAGATAAGTTGCTTGATTCAGGATTTATATTTGCTTTGTGGAGAATTCGTAATGGGTTTCTCCCATTGTGATCTCAATAAAAAAAATGGGAAGCTACGCATTTGTGTTGATTACAGAAGCTCAATAAGGCAACAAAGAAGGATCATTGCCCTCTTCCATTTTTAGATCGGATCTTGGACGAAGTAGGCTGGCAGAGTGCTATAGTTTTGCTGATGGATATAACGGCTACAACCAAGTTCGTATAGCAGAGAAAGATCAGCTGAAGACCACATTCACCACTCCTTGGGGAATGTTTGCTTATAGAGTTATGCCTTTTGGGTTGTGTAATGCTCCAGCAACATTCCAGCGTTTGATGAATAGGGTGTTCGAACCCTACATTGGGACCTTCATCAGAGTATTTCTGGATGATTTTTGCATCTATGGGAGCAAGTTGGACCACCTGCACTAGATGGAGACAACATTTCAAAGGTTAGATGAAGCACAAGCCTCACTAAACCCTACAAAGTGTGTCTTTGGATGTTCTAAAGGCGTTTTGTTAGGGCATGTTGTATCCAGAGATGGTATTGGTACTGATCCTGATAAAGTTTCAAAAATCAAAGATTTACCATTTCCTATGAATAGAAGTAAGTTGAGATCATTTTTAGGCCATGTGGGTTACTATAGAAGGTTCATCAAGAATTTCTCAAAGATTACACATCACTAACCCAGTTCTTGAAGAAGGATGTTGCTTATGAACCAGGAAACAAGGCACATGAAGCTTTTGGACAACTGAAGGAAGCCCTGGTGTCTTCACCTGTTTTGAAGAATCCAAATTGGAGCAAGCCATTCATTGTGTACACTGATGCCTTAGATGCAGCACTAGGTAGTACTTTGAGCCAAAAGGATGAAAATGGGAATGAACATCCAATTTACTTTTAGAGCGATAAATGAGCAATCTTGAGGTAAACTATACCAGAATCAAAAAGAGGCTCAATATCATTTTTGCTTTGTAAAGAAGTTTAGAAATTACTTGCTAGGGCAGAAATTTATAGTTGTAACGGATCATCAGGCTCAAAATATATTGTCAATAAGCCTAACCCATCAGGGAGGATAGCAAGATGGATAATTTTGCTACAAGAATTTGAATTTGATATTATAGATAGGCCAGGAAAGAAGCATGTCAATGCAGATGCACTCTCTCGAGCCTATGATGGTTTAGGATCATCTTGTGATGATGATGATTTTCCCGATGCAAGATTGTTCTCCTTGACACAATCCCTAGTGAATACATAGATATTTGGAATTATCTCGAATGAATTCAAGTTTCTGATGGTGCCAATGCAAAGACTAAGAGAAAGATTACTCAAGCCACTCATCCATATTTTATTCTGCATGGAGCATTATTTCGAATAGGACTCGATGGACAAGACAAGAGGGCAAATTGGACGTGATCAAGGAAAGGAGCTGCTAGAAGAATTCCACAATGGTACATGTGGAGGGCACTTCTCTGGACAAGTTACAGCAAGAAGGATCTTGGATGCGAGTTATCACCGCCCACTCTTTTTAAAGATTGTTATAATTATTGTAAGACATGTGATATTTGTCAAACACATGGTAACCGTAAGACTTCATCAGCTCCATTATGTCCTATTCTTCCCCTTGGTCCCTTTGAAAAATGAGGAATAGACATTGTAGGTCCACTTCCAACTACATCATGTCAAAATAAGTATATTGTAGTTGCCACAGATTATTTAACCAAGTGGGTTGAAGCTAGGCCATTGAAAACAACTTCCATGGATGAAGTGGCAAGGTTCATATATGAACGCATTGTCACCAGATTTGGTTGTCCATTAGAAATTGTAACAGATCAAGGAAGCCACTTCATTAATGAGGTGGTAGAAGCCCTAGTCAATAAGTTTTCTATCAAGCACAGGAAGGCAACAACATACAAGCCAAGCACAAATGGACAGGTGGAACGAACAAATTTTGTGTTGTGTCAAATTCTAGCAAAAGATGCAGCCTTGCAGGTACATAAATGGGATAAAAGGATTCATGCAGCATTGTGGGCATATAGGGCAACATCAAAGTCAGCAACAGGATACTCCCCATTTCAGTTGGCCTATGGCATTGATCCAGTTCTTCCTATTGAGTTTGATATTCCCACTGTGAGAGTTATGAAAATGAAAGGATGGATGAAAGTGATTCAGTAAAAGAAAGGTTGGTACATCTTCATTTGCTAGAAGAAATGAGGGAAATAGCAAAGGATACAAGCCATAAGAAGAAAATGAAGCAGAAGGAATACTTTGATCAAAATATCCGATGGTCTCCATTTCATGTGAATGACTTGGTCCTAGTATATGATTCCAGATACAAAAAAAGAAGACAGAGAAAATTTCTTCCAAAATGGATGGGGCCCTAAAATAGCAAAGTGCATGAAAATGGTACGTACTAACTGGAGGAATTGGATGGCACTCCCATTACGAAATGGGTCAACCACGACAAGTTGAAGATTTTCCAAGCACTAGAATAGTCTACTCCGAGGATGGAGTAGAAGCTAGGAAGGGGGAAAATGTCGACACTAAAATTTTCCTCCATAATTTCTATTTCATTAATGTATGTATTAGGAATAGGATGTTGTTAAGTGTAATTAGTAGTAGCATCCGATAGAAGATAATGGCGCCACAAGATGCGGTGCCGCCAATAATGTGGAGTACGGTAATAGATCAAAGTACAATAGGAATGTTGTAAAAGTAAATATTTGTCGTAAGTGGTCCGGTAATGTTAAAATGTCAAAGTTTGGGTAATTAGAGAAGTAGGGTCTACATGATTAGGAATTAGAAATATTATATTGGTAATAAGGACAAGGAGTGAGGTCATAAATATTTTGTGTATTTTATTTGTAAAAAGTCTAAAAATGTGGAACCCATGTAAAATGATAAGGTTTATCTTATCTTAACGAGATAAGCTTACATGCACGAGATAAGAGTTAAGGTATGGAATATGATTCGTCGAGTGGATTTCTTATCCTATCTTAGAGATAGGATGGATAAGCCTGGAAGTTCTATAAATAGAGAGGCCACCCACCTCATTTAGCATAGAAAAGAATTAGTGAAAATATTGTAGGAAGTGTGCGAGGAAGCCATCGCTTAAAGGTGTGTTGAAGAAGCCATCAAGAGGTGTAATTGTAAAGTTTCTCCCATAGTCTTGTTGAAGTATCTCATGGGTGAGATTGTATGATTTCATGTTAATATTATAATTTATTTTGATATTTCAGATTTGTCGTCATTCGCCTTATCATAGTCAATGGTATTCTTGTGTTCGGTTGTTGTTTTGCTTCCAGATTACATCCACCAAACTAAAGTCTGTGCATTAGTAAATAATCATAGCACGAGGAGTTCCCGGTGAAGAATTATCATAGTGCCGGATTGGTGATGACAGCTCGAGGGGGCAAATCTCATTGAAAGTCTCCCAAATTTTACTCATTCCTTTGGTAGATCACTCCTTTAATTTTTCAACCACTTCCACCCCCAATCTATCAAATCACTGCCTCCTACGTGCTTGGGAGAAGAAAAATGGAAAATCTGATTGAGCATGATAGTCAGACCATTTTAATGGTTAAAGACATCTTCCAGATCTCCCCACCAAACTCATAAATGAACATTAACTCCCCTCTCTTCCTTGTGGGTGGGAAATACCAAGAAATCATGAAGAATTGCACTTCTAGGTGTGTTTTAGTAAAATGGGGAAAATAAAATTCAAACTCACATTTCGTTGATCTTCTCCTTTGAATTTGGGCCGTCCACATGGAAGATTCAATTTTTAAAAAACAAGCCCTAGGGTTCCTCTGACTTTTACAACTTTTGGAAAAATGGAAAAATTTCACATTTTGTTCCGCACCTCTGCCCTTGAGAAATGATCCTAACACGTGTCCTAAGGTGGGTCCCAAAGGAACCATGGATAAATTTTGCCATTTGACCCTCTTTTTGGAAAAAGGAAAATTTTCCAAGTTTTCCCCATAGCTCTACCCTTCTACTTCAAGTTTCCAATGTGGGTCCTAGTGGAACCATGCTTCCTTTTTTACTTTTAACTCTTTTCCAACAAAAGGAAAAAATTTCAAATTTCCTTCGAAGGCCTGTACCTCTGCCATTGACTAGAACAAGATTTGACCTTTCTTCCATTGGGCTTGTAGGCCATTTTTATGTTTCGATCCTTTGAAAATCAGGGGGTAAAAAATGCAAGTTACCCCCAATGGTCCACCTCCCGACCCTTTGACTTGAAACAAACTTTGACTGATCCTTTATCGGGCTTGCAGGCCATTTTTGATATCTTAACCCTTTTGAGCATAAGAGACAAAAATCTAAGTTACCTCTGATGGTCCACTTCCCCACTCCTTTTGACTTTTCAAACTGCCACGTGTCACTATGGTGCACCTTGAGATGGTCCCCAAAAATTGAGACCTTGAATGAGCACAGGCTCACCACGTGTCTTGACCCGACAAAATTTGTTTGAAGGCTCGAAGCTTAGCGGAAGGCACCAAGTGTCATGCTCTGGGGTAGTCTCCTTTGGCTGTTGAAAAGTCCAAGCAAAATGCAAAGTGAGTGGAGGCCTCCAAGTGTCCTCATGGCGCTTCTTCAAAAGACTCTGAGTCAGCGCAAGCTCGCCACGTGTCCTTGTTCTCTGAAAAACTATTTTAGCTACATAACATTTGTCTAAGTAATACAAAAGTAGCAGAAACCTCCACGTGTCCTCCGGCGCTACTCCAAGGCCAAACCAAAAAGTAGATCTTCAAACGAGTGTTGTTCCTCCACATGGACACATTTTAAGTTGAGGTGATTCATAGAAATTTTGAAGTACCCAGCCAAGCCACGTCCAACCAAAAGGTGCCACATCCCCTATCGATGCAAGGATGTAAATATGGCTATGAGAAATATATGTCAAATAGTAAAATACAGAAAAATGATCATTTGAGCCCGAAAATGAAAATTTCTCCAAGGACAGAGAATTTAGAAATGTTACAAGGCTCAAATACGTCCATTAGAGACACATCCATTCATTTTTCTTCAAGTATTTAGGGTAGAAATGACAAAGAAAACAAATCCTGACCATGGAGAATGAAAAATATGGGAGAACCCAAGTTTTTAGATGAATAAAGAATGGGAGACCCAAATTACATACATCTTCTGAAGGAACAAAGAAATAAGGAGCAAACCATGGACCCATAAGTGATCTACGACCAAGGAACAGATTAAAAATGGCAAAAAGATTTTCCGTGCACAACATAGGGAAAATAAAAGTGATAGAGGAAGTAAATTGATATATTTTTAAAGGTAAACTGGGGCAAGACTATTTTGAGCACTAAGACATTCCATTATGTCTATAGTAACTTTAGCCCCGTTTATAAAATATCACCATTCTTTACATGTGACAACTCGTGAGAGTTAAATTGTGGTGTATTGATCATATTTTCTCAGGGTCTCCTTCTAAATGTGTGCAAAGAAGGCTATCTTCATTCTCCTTCACCAATAGAGGTTACAAAATGGATCCTCTTATCCCGCTTTGAAAGGTACGACCTAAAGTAGTGAGGATAGATGAAACCCTTAATGAAGGTGCTATCCATTTCTCTAATGCCCAAGTGATAAAGAGTTAGAAAATCCCCTCCCCAACTACAAAATGACTCATAATAAGATTTGTTTATCTCTCAGTGTCTTGCTAAATCTGTGATGCTACTCAGTTTCCAAGGGAGAATCAATTTGGATACCAAAAAAATTACGTGTGCTCTTTTCCTTATTCGAGGAACAAGGTTCAAATCCAAGTGAGTTGTAACTTCATGATGGCTTGACACGATAATGGAATATTAAAGTGGGTTCCAAGACAGAATGTCCTCCTTAATAGGTTCTCTCAACTAGGTGTCAATAGATTGTCTAATATGAGCGCGATTTTCCCAAAGAGTCATAATGAATGATTTTGGAGTATCTCGGATTTACTGTTCCCCCTTCCGATACAATGAGAAACTAGTACATTCAATTATATTGTTATAGAAACCACAACACAAACATTATTTGACTCTTGTGTACTATTCAAGTGGGTAAGTGAAGTGCTTCCTATTTCATCAATGAGGTTACTTAGCAAAGGATTAGTTTAGGGTTTCGAACCACCCCCATTGTTGTATCTTAAGGCGTTATGCCAAAGGGATTATGTTCTAGTTGAGCATATAGGGATGTTCCCTTTTCAAAAATGTACAATATTATGCGAAGTGGAATGGTGTCTTTTTAATCTTTTTAACTTCAATGTGGTTTTAAGTAGCACACCATTTGGCAATCTACATGTAAACACGTGTATTAGAATTTTTTTATTCGTTGTGATGCCTATCTTTAACAAGTGTTAGGTCCTATAGACAATGAGTTTAGTAATTTTCCATTTACAAGTTGATATTAAGAAAGAGAATTTACACTTTTCTTTTGATTCCTAAGATCGCCAAATGGCACGAAGGAAGAGCATACGCAATGTGAAAATTCCACTAAGAAAAATCATATGGAAATTATTTTACCCTTTAGAATCATAGAACAAGTATTTTTAAAGTGTGAGATAAAGTTGTACAAGTGCTTTTGATCTCCAAGATTTCCTAAAAGGCACGAGGAGAGAGCATACACACTTTACAAGCCTCGTTCAAGCTAAGAAATGAAGACACTTAAGCTATGCAAGCTGAAATAACAAAAAACCCTGCATCTACCTTGTTAGTCTTAAAAAACCTCAGAAAAGTTTAGCAAAATGATTTTACATCCTGGAGAAAAGTTTTCAAATTTCAACAAAAACACCTATGCTCGCAAAGTGACACCAACATGCCCCAACCGATTGATATGTGCCTTAACTAGCATAGATGTGTGGCAGGAAGAAATGATAGATTTACATAGTGGGGTTAGATACACCAACATTTCCAAAGAATCTGAGATATGTGTCACCTAACGTAGACACACATTGTTCAACATCTACATTCCTCTTTGAAAAAATGACTTGACAGTGAAGGGTACAACCAGACAAGTGCATGCTTATTTCGACAAAGATGACACACCCCTTTAAGACACCTATGAATACCCCTAAAAACTTACAAAACTCACAAATTTTGAAAATTTCAAAAGAAAACAAAATATTTGTTACTCAAAGAATTCTATTTCCAGTTCAAACCCAAAAATAAATGTTTACAAGGGTGATTTAACTAGTTTTAGAAATGGAAATGAGCAAATAACAAGTTTTTTCATCTAAAAAAACATGTAAATGAACTTTGAAAAACTTAAAATCCTCCATCAATAGAGGATGGACGTAAGTTTCCCACTAAGCATGCCAAATGTGTTCAAAGAAAGGTTACAAATGCTATGAAATGGGATAAGAACAATCAAGAACCCCAAAGCTTTGTGAAAAAACAATCAATGGAACATCGGTTAAGAAGTAAAAAGGATTCCTACTTTTTATGCATTATTTTGAAGCAAACAAGAAAACTTAACAAATATGGTTACCCTCTATTCTTGAAATATTAAGTAAACAAGCCTAATAAGGATCCAAACAGTGAGTTAATGATTCAAGAGAGTGGAGCTCACCATTAATGGCTTGAAGGCAATTGGTTCCTCCCATTTACTCCATTTTATGTGATCAAATGCAAAAGATAAAGCAAATAGCTCAATAAAATGAAATAAAACTCCTAATCCTAGAAATAATACTATAATTTATGTTAGAGGGAAGAAGTGTTCTTGTAAATGAGAGGGGGGTAGTGGGTTATTTATAGTTTTCCATTTGGGAAATGAGAGGATTTTTGTGCATGTAGGACTAAAAGGGATTCATCAAGTTAATTAGCAAGTCAAAGTAATATTTTTCTAGGTTTAGAAGAGGTTGATCATGATTTAGGGTGATTAACCTAGGTTATATTAATTATTCTTGATTAGAGATAAATTAGGGTTTTGGGAGGGTTCTAAAAATACGAGGTTATAATGACCTATTTAATTGACTTATAAGAGGAAAAATACAATAAGAGTGTTGTCAAAGGTGAGTTAGATAGATGTAATCAAGAAGAAGTGTCATCAATTTGAGAGGAAGAAAATATTTAGTGAAATATTAGAGATAATAGTGCTTTGATAAAACTACAGTGTCTACAAGAACAACTCAATCCCAAATATCAAAGCAAAACTCAAGTTACCACAGTCAGCTTCTCACCTACCTTGGTCAAAATCAATGGCCGAGATCAAAATGCACACGATCAATGATAAGTACAGAACCAACCACATTGATTACGGGTTAAGAACCCTAACCGAGGGAACATATAGATCAATGAATGTCAATCAATCGACAAAGACCAATGGTCTTCATATAAAGCAAGCAACTTGACCATGGTTTATTATAACCCAACTATAGTTACCAAAGTTAAACATTGCCACCGAAAAACATTCAATGGGGTAAGTCATCATCAAAGGGGGCAGCCCCATGATTAATAAAATCATTGCATTTGACTTTGGTTAAAGGTCTAAAACATATGTCAAGAAATAATCAAATACCGACAACCAATGATGATGTAATGATAATCCAAAAGGAGGGTCGATAATATATTATGACCATGATCAAATCAAGAGGGCCCTTTTCAAATATGTGATTTTTGATCAAGTATATGCCGACCAAATCAAACTAAGACCACATTACCTTATACTTTCAAAAACATCCTTAATTTCTCCAAAAAGGTGGCCAATGCAAGAATGATATCAGGAAAGTGTAGCATCAGAGTGGTCCCCATAGAGAGGAGGAGAGGAAATTTTACCATGCATGGTCAACACAAAGATCTCACAAGTGGCCCCCACTATGGGTGAATTAAAGTTGAGTAGTTTTTACTTTAAGGTATTATTTTTCTTACAGAGGTTGAAGTTTTGCATGTTACCACAAGAAGACAAATAGGTGTCATCATCAAACCGTCAGTGGTTCCCACAGAGGATGAATGCATGGGTGATTTTTTAAAAATTATTGCAAGTAAAGAAATTATTTTTCTCACACAAGGATTTTTTTAACTTGTGCATCTAAGGGTTAGGATTAAAAATTGTTAATATTATCACTATAACTGGATAAAGTTGCATATGTCGATTGTCGACTAGAAGACAAAGATTACATTGATTGGAGAAGACTTTCTCATCAAGAAAAGCTTATTATTAGCCAAATTACTCATCTAAATTTATTTAAAATAGAAACAGTCAAGTACATTTTGACTAGTTTGTATTTTTGTAACCAAGGCTATTAATTCCCCATTGTATTAGCATTTATATTTTTATTCCTTTATTTATTCATGATAAAGGGTAAAAATAAGATCCATGCCCGATTACAATTTTTAGTCTATTTTAAGGAAAGGTGGGATGAGTAAACTTGTTATATATTGTGTGCAATGGAAAAGCACAACATGAGGATTTTTGACACGAGAGTATCAAGCATATTTTGCCATTTTTTTGCTTTGAATGAGAGTTGATTTCTTCCTTTCCAATTATTCGTAGTGTCATGTACGCTTTATTATTTATTACGAATGTCAAATTCCCGATTGATCATCTTACCTTGATGTAAATTTATTTATTTCTACATAATATTAATGGGCATGTTTATCTTAATATAATTGTTGTAAATCATTCCCTCAATACATCAAGTGTTTTGCCTTAATATTCTGCTGAAAAATTTCTATTTGTGCACCCAAAATCCATTCTCAAATAATTTTCATCTACTTAGTCAAATCCCTCAACATGTTTGGTCTATTACCCAAGTTTTCAATTCATTTACAGTCATCTTTTTATCCTCAAAAACCCTAAAAAGTATTTTAGAATACATCAAGAATGAATCAGCCTTGATACCAGAGACTCACCTCAACAATAGCTATACCCACAGACCTGAGATGCTACCATTGTATCTATGAAACAGAGAGATCTAGAGAAATATTATAACCCCAGAAGTCATCTCTCTAGAGGGTGCACTTTTGATAGATAACAATTTTTAGCAAGCCCATTGGAATGAGGTATCAGATTTGCAAGCAAATTAAAGCAATTTATAGTAGATTTACAAAGAAAGAAAAGTTACTTTTGGAGCAAAAAGCTGCAACACATATTCTAAAGATTAAAAGATTCATTTGGCAACTCCGTAAGGCTGATTTCAGACCATTTTTGTAGCATGTTCCATGCCTTAAGCAACTACAATATCATCAGTAAGAGGAATTATTTCTGATTTTATTTCTTTAATATAGAATTCTGTAAGAAGAAGAAGAGTTGGTAACACCCTACCTTATAATAGGCCTGGTTTTAACAACCCTCCTCCTAATCTTCCTTCACCATGTCTTAATTTCTTTATTCAGATCCTGTTTTTCCAATGGCTATTCAACCACCTAGGAATTTTGTTACCTTTACCAATGGCGAGTCCATTAGGAATTCCATTTTATCATGATATTCATAATACTACCATAAATTTTTACCTTCATTCACTGGTGAAAATCGTATTACTCCCATAGAACACATCAAATATGCTACAACCCTATGTGCAGTCCATAATATAATGCATGAAGATGTAGCATTGATACTTTTAGTTACATCCTTTAAAGGGAAAGCCTAGCAATATTATAGAAACTTAGAGATTGGAAGCATAAGAACTTGGGATGAGTTAGGTGAGAAATTGCTGAAACAATTTCAAGACCATTCTGATCATTTATCCCTCATAGAACAATTGTCTATAATTAAGAGATCCCCATGAATTTATGGCTAGTTTCAATATTTGTTTTGCTAGAACTTGGGAAAGAATTCCAGCAAGTGTCAAGCCTCAAGCTAACCATGTTTTTCTTTATTATCTTAGAGCCTTAAACAATGATATTTCAACTATGATTCAGTCTATGGGAGGTGACACTCTCTCGAAAGCTTATGATATTTCTATAAAAGTTGAAAAAATCTTATTCAAGATGAAAAATTAGCACTAAGTCTTTCAATGCCTTTTTAAGTAGATTTGGTACCTATCCCATAGCCTATCACCATTTTGGAACTAGTTATTGTAGCCCCATCAGATGATGTGTTTAAATCTTTGTAGACTATGGGAAAAAAGATAAATTCAATTAAAAATAGACTTGTATTACCTAGTAGGCCTTATTAAGCTCCTTATTAGAAAAACCAACAAAATAGGAAGCCTTATCAATAGAATCAAAATTATAGACAACCATATCAGCAAAGGTAGTTTGATCCAAAGGCTCCTAATTCATCTAATGCTTTATTCCCAATTAATATGGCTATAGAAGAATGGTGTCAACCTTATAATCAACCTCATTCAGCTATAAATTATCCAAATGTGTTCCTGAATATAAGCTTTGTTGTAAAACTTCAACCTAAAACATTGATCATGCCTCAAACCGAGGGTGGCAAACAATAAAATCGTGTTCGGAAATCACACGAACTAAATTTGGTCAGTTTTAGTGAAGATTAGTTTATCGCAGATTACTACTAGGACCCAAGAAAAATCTCATGAAAGTCAAAAGCTTCAAAACAAACTTGTTCTCGCCTCTGACAATGACTCGACAAAATAGAGGTACAAACGCAAATTTGGTAAATAACATTGTTGTTCCAAAAACAAAAGAAGGTTTTTCATTTGGTAAAGAACAACAACAACAATTACAACCTGATCTAAGATGACTATTTATACCTCAGATATCAAGAGAAGCTAAAGCAAGGTCAATTTTTCTAAATCCTATGCTAAAATAGTAGAATCTGTTTTTGAAATGGTGGTTCTTTAAACATTTTTGATGTAAATTAAAAGTATAATGTTAATATCTCAATGTTTCATGTTCTAATTATTCTAGGATAGTGGGATCTACTTTCTCATAAACTTGCTAAGCTACAAATTTATTCAAGACCGATAGAAAAGGAATTTTAGATTACGGACATGGTCATTGGAACAATGGAACAAGACCACATTAAAGAATTTAAATGGATGGTTCAAAATGTCTTAAACGATCATGATATCAAAAAGACACCACCATTTTATTTATCTCTAGTTATTAGAGATCATTTAGATCATAACTGCATGGTTGATGATGGTGGTGCAAGTAGCACGATTATGCAAAAATTAATTGTAGAAATGTTGGGCACGTAGTATGAGCCTATAGGGAAAAGCGTGTTGCAGCTAGACATGTTAACAACTAATACATTTGTTATTATCAGAAACTTGGAAGTAACTTTACATGCTTGTCCCAACATTACAATTCTACAAGATGTAACTATTGTAGATTCTCCTCCTTATTTTGCCTTATGTTTATCATAGTATTTAATAGAAAAAGTAGGATTTTATATTTCTTCAGGTTGGTCATTTTTGTTCTCTACTATGTGGTATGGAACTAAAGTTACAATAAATTTATATCTTCTTGATAGATTTCATTTTAAGACTGATGCTTCAAATGTTGCAGAAAATTACTCAATTCTAGATCAGTCTGATTTTGATGTTACAACTCTTGTTTTTGCACTTGATGGTGTTTCTAATCTTTTCATGGATGAAAATACTCAAGAAAAAATGCTTATGACCCTTTCAAGGAAGTAGAATAAGATTTTTTTTGTGTTTATTGTTTCCATGAAGAAAATTCTCTAATTCCCTAGCTTTCCAAAATAGAAAAAGCAACATAACGGCTATGAAATTTTCACTTCGATGGAGACAAAAATAAGAAAGGAGAAGGTACAGGTTTAATGCTTACATCCCCTTCAAATGAAAGGTACTTTTCAACTTTAATTTTGTAGTTTTCTTGTACTTGTAATGTAGCTGAATACAAAGTGTTAATCCATGGCTTGAAATGGGCTAGAAAGAGAGGTATTAACAATTTACAAGTTTTCAAAGATTCAGAATTAGTTACTAA
The DNA here is from genome assembly GCA_018340775.1 of Taxus wallichiana var. yunnanensis. Lineage (NCBI taxonomy): Eukaryota > Viridiplantae > Streptophyta > Pinopsida > Cupressales > Taxaceae > Taxus > Taxus wallichiana. The sequence continues at coordinate 427,673,203 of CM031241.1, read as the reverse complement.
TCAAGTGAAAAAATATAATTTTTGTAAGAATTCATTTTTGAAGTCTTTAAAACATAGATTTTTAGACTTAATGGATGATTTTGATGCTATTAAAATTCAATCTATCCCAAGAGTTGAAAATAAACATGCAGACAAACATGCAACAGTTGGTGCTAGTTTTTATGTACTAGAACATATTGAAAACAATAATGTAAAGCCACATATTAAATTAATTATCAAACCTTCAGTGCCTAAAAATTGAGAGCATTGGCAGGTTTTTAAAGACGATAAACAAAATTACATATTTTTGCGGGAAGCTAAATTTTCTGCGAGAAATTAGGAAAAATTGTAGCACTTCTATGGTGATCGAGTGTTTAGTTAAAAAAAAAAAAGGTTGCCTCAAGGATTGGTCACTATAGAAGACATGTTAAGTCCTGATGATTAGTTAAGAAAGGAAAAATAAATAAAAATTTCAACTAACGCGGTTAACTATGAAGAAATCTTGGTGGATGATGACAAGAAACTACTTATTGGAAAGGTATGTTCTTTAGCTGAAAAAATCATTTATCAAATTATGTAAATAATTCAAAGATGTCTTTTCCTAGAAGTACCAATATTTGAGAGGGTTTGATCCAATACTAGGTCAACATGCAATAGAATTACATGGAAATTCCAAGTCGGTTAGGCGAAAATAAAGACTTGTAAATCTAAAAATTGAGCCATTGATGAGAAAAGAATTATCCAAGTTAATCGAATCAAGTATTATTTTTCCAGTTAAGCATTCAAGTTGGGTAGCTAATCTTGTTCTTGTTCGGAAAAATAATGGAGAAATTAGGCTATGTGTGGACTTCAGGGACCTAAATAAAGCTTCATTAAAAGATCATTATCCATTTGCCAAATATGGATCAGATTTTGAGAATAGTTTCTGGTTCAAACAAATTATCTCTTTTAGATGGCTATAATGGATACAATCAGATCCTTGTGTATGTGAGGAAGATAGATATAAAACAACCTTTACCACTAAATGGGGCACTTATGCTTATAAAAGAATGCCTTTTGGTATTCTAAATGCCATCATGAACATTTCAACATACAATGGATATGAATTTTAAGTAGCTTATTAAATAAATGCATATTGATTTGTTTAGATGATGTTATCATATTATCAAAAATTCGATGAACATGTAATATATTTAAGGCAGAATTTTTAGATTTATAAATAGTTCGGAATATCCTTTAACCCCGAAAAGTCCATTTTTTCAGTTCATTAAGGTAAATTACTTGGTCATATTGTTTCTAAAGAAGGTTTAGCAATTGAAACTTTCAGAATTGAAGCCATATCACAGTTATCATTACCTCATAACAAGAAGGCATTACAGATTTTTATAGGAAAAATAAACTTTGTTAGAAAATTTGTTCTAGATTTTACATCATTTTTAAACCTTTGACAACTATGCTGAAGAAATATAAAGCTTTCTCTTGGACAATAAAAGGGGATAAGGGTTTGAAGCCATTAAAAAAATTATTTCTCAAGCTCCTACTCTTGCAGATAATAATTTTGATAAATAGTTTACAATTTATACACTTGTATGATATGGAACAATTTTAGCCATATTAACTCAAGTTAGTGATGAAAATATTGAGTAGCCAATTGCTTTCTTTTGGCGACGTTTACATGACTATGAAATAATGTACACTTTTCTTGAAAAACAATTACTTTCGGTAGTCGAGGACTCAAGAATTTGAAGTACATGCTTTCAAACAATAAGATACATGTTCTTGTTTCTCGTCCAAGTGTAAAAGATTTCTTATTAAATAAAGAATTGAATGAGAAGAGAGAAGGATGGATAACGAAGGTTATGAAATACGATGTCGACATTCTGTCATAAAGACAAGAAGAGGAAAATATTTGTGTGAACATGTGAATAATGATATGGTAAAATAACAAGTGCTAAAATAAAACGTTCATAAGAACATGCTGAATTTTCGTATGATCAACATTCATATTTTCTTTAGGAATTAGAAAATCAGCATCGGCAAGTCATTGAAGAAATTCAAGATTTACTATGGATGACTGATTTATATTAACTATCTACAACATGGAACTTAGCTTGGAAGGTATGGATAGGAACAAATGAATGTATTTCAGGTTACAAGTTGTGCCTTATGTTTTTATTAGTGACATGTTATTAAAAATAGATATAAATGGAATCTTGCTGTAATGTGTTGATTATGATAGAATTCAACAATTATTATCCAAATTCCATGAAGGACCTGTAGGAGGTCATTTTTCAACACGTACTACAACCTTAAAAATTATGAAAGTTGGTTACTATTGGCCCAACATATTTAAATACTATTTCGAATGGATTAGAAAGTGTAAGAAATGTTCTTTCTTTGTTGGAAAAGAATGTTTAGCTTCACTTCCCCTACAACCTATTTCAATGGATCAACCATTCATGTAGTGGGGTCTTGACTTTATTGGCATGATAAATCCACCTCAAAACAAGGACACAAGTCAAGTATTTACTGCTATAGATTATGTTACACATTGGACTGAAGTAATCACCTTAAAAGAGGTCAATGATACTTCAATACTATCCTTTTATGAAGGTATAGTTTGCAGATTTGGTGTTCCAAAACATATCTTTTTAAATAATGGCTTGGTGTTTCTTAGTGCAAAGGTAACAAATTGGGATATTAAGCATGGAATTTATTTAAGTATGTCATCTAATTATTACCCACAAGGTAATGGGTTAGCTAAAAGTACTAATAAGAATATTTTAAGGATCATCAGAACAACACTCAAAGATAACCAAAGAGCTTGGCATCTAATGTTGAATTCAGCACTTTGGGCTGACAGAGTGACTTAAAAATATCAATTGCCAATTCACCGTACAAGCTTGTTTATGGAAGAAAGGAAAGAATTCATGTCTTAGTTGAGTTTATTGTATTATATTTTCTACACCAAATGGAATTACTTGAAAATGAACCATTGCAGAATCGTTATGTAGAGATAGTGGATTTAGAGGAGATAAGAGATTAAACTCATCGAAACATGGAAAAGAATAAAAAACAAGTAAATAAATTTTTGATAAGAAAGATAAGTTCATAATCTTCCATGAAGAAGACATCGTGTTTAAATGGGATGTTGATCGTGCAAGTCTAGGAACCACACAAATGTTGACACAATTTGGAGTGGTCCTTATATGATTTCAGCTTGCAAAAAGAATACAATGCATTTCAACTTTCAAGGTTGAATGGAGAACAAATTCCCATTCCTGTGAATGGTATGTTTCTTAAAATTATTGTTAAAAATCCTACAGTGTCTATTTAGAGTAGGATTTCCCTTTCAATAAGTGCTTCATGAACATTATAATGTTTTTCAATTCAATAAATGTATTCATGCACATGATCTGGTTTTCTAGATCCTTTCCAAGTTTTTGTTTTTTGGGAAGGGTTGGACCTTCAAGAAGGTATTTTCGGTTATATGCTTGAACTCCATGCCCAATGGACTAGAGCAAGATATTGGTCTATAAGCTAGCGAAAAATTTCCCCACAAAGATCGCTAAAAATGTTGACAATTTTTACACTTGTGCAAAAATGGGCAACTCAAAACTTCATTACGATGGATGGCATTGGTGAAGTGAACCTAACTAGGGAATACATTTTTCAGTTGTAGCAATTGATGGTTACATGTAATTTGCAAATATGTGTGTTGTTACAAAATGTAACAAACCACATAGTCTACAATTCCATGTTGATCTTTAGCAAAATAATACAAAATCCCTAAGGATAGATGTATTAGTTTGATGAAGACCAGAAATACAAAATAGGTGGAGTGTTAACTTTTGGAAAAGAAGACAAAGTTACAGATTACAGTAATTGGAAGTTCATTATTAAAGTTGTAGATATTTTAAAGTTCTTTCCTTCATGATTAAATACATCCAATTATGTTATTGAGTTGTTTAGTTTGTTATACAATCCATACATAAAATTGAAAATTAAAAATAAGTACACAACTCAGTTCTATAATTTAATGTTTTATTCATAAGGAATTTAAATGTTTCCCACACAAGCCATGGGATGTAACTCAAAATCAATTCATAACTATTGAAGTAGAAGGTACATATGCATGAAAATAAAAGTAAAGGAGTATAGAAAAACCCATAATTGCCTTGAGTTTCTTTCATCTTCGTTGTTCCACTTCCAACTTCTTTACTTCATCTTCATCTTTGCTATCCATGTTGGCATTGTACCTGAGAAATAGAAAATAATATTGTTAGTCACGAGCTCAAGGTTAATCCATATTCCTGTACTATCTAATTTCATGCAAATGGATCTCCTGACATCAGGAGGTATGAGTTACAGGAAAAATATACATCAAATACAATAACAAAATTGACAAGAATAGTATTCTATATCGACATATATGATTCTCAAAATCATTACAAAAAAATAAAGATGAAGAAGAAAACTATGAAACACAAGAGATGCCAAAAATCTTAATGTTTTCTAACTAGTTTACCTAAGTGTGTAGGTATAGATAAGAAGGATGAATATGCAAAGATATAGTTGTAATAATCCATAAAAGAATGCAAGTTTATTGTTGCAGTTCTTTACACAAATGGAATGCATATAGAAAGTGTGGATAATGATTATTGGTCAGCTTCAGATTTTCAGTAGAGTAACAAAATAAATCATAATTTATAATAATTTTCAAAAAAGGAAGATTGTTCATTACATAAGTCAAGTATACAAGTCCAATATATTATTAAAAGTATGTTACAAAAACAAAGTACACTTGTTCAATTTCCACTGATAGAAAAAGAAAAAGCCAAGAATTTCATGATAGTTTAAAAACATCAAGGAATGCATCATATGTTGATCAACTAAAATTATGTCATATTGATCTAGATACATAAGGAAAAGGATATCGAGCTTGATCAAATTATAGTTGGCAAGTTATAAATGATAAAGTTACAGTCTAATTGATAAAGCTAGAAATGAATTATCCAATAAGCATTAATCAATCATTAATGGAGTTTTGCTTCACATAAGATCTGGATATCTTTTTAAGATATAAAAAGTTGAAACAAAGTACCAAGTAGAAGAACAAATCACCTCGGATACTAGTTTGCAATAGACATTACCTCATAGTTCTAGAAATTCATATAATGAAAAGCTTAAGTATCTATTCCGATCAATATAAAGCAAGATACATATTCACATTCATAAATCATGAACTACCATGCACTAGTGAGAAAATAGTTATGAAATAGAGAATGAAAACATTAATCATTCTTTTATCAGGAACATAAGTTGTAAGAGGAAATTTTTGATGTAAATTTAACAATTATCAAATATTATCATTGATTATCGGTACAAATTTTAACTTCTTTCCGAGAAGGTATTTCGATTACTATAGACAAGAGTCATGATCATTGAAAGGATAATATCTAGCATGGTGGTAATCAATTCAATCACTTAAAAATGATTCAAATGATAATATAAGTTAAAGATCATTTACATGTACATCTTGAAGTGAAATTTCTAGAAATTATTGCCAAGCACAAATATCTAATACAAATCGGGTACACCCATTTTTTCATAAATGGAATTTAGGTGCACTAACTATAAAGAGATCAGGTATAACCATATTGATACAAGTTGGAAGGCTATCAAAATAAGGATAAGTATAGATGGCGGCTAACTTAAATAAAAGTGACATAGACGAACTCTAATAGATCAAGAGAAAGAAAACATTTTCAAATTAATAATTGTTGTAGTGTCTTCTTCATGTAAAGTTGATCAAGTACAAAAGATAATTCATAAACCATAGAATTTTAAGTTCAAAGTGATCGAGACTATAGGAAGATAAAGTAACTGATCATCCAATAGTGAGATAGCTAAAGATAAGAATATTATTTCAGTTACAAATTTTTAGATTTCCGAAAAGCTCTCATATCACTTATTATAGATGAATGATCACAAACAAGTAGTTCACAATCTAGGATTTTAGTCAAGCAATATAAAATAGTACAGTGAAGTCGAGGTGTTACCAAAACCATACGAAACCATCAAATGTAAACAAATGAAAAACATAGTTCATATATGCTAAGAGATCCAAGTAGAGGGAAATTAGAGAAAAGTTCAAAATAATATCAACTGAGAAATCATGAGTAGATGTACAAAATGACAATGGTGTCTACAAGATGAACAAGGCCTAAAATTGAGCTTGGAATACAGTGGATGAAAAATGTTTTCTAAAGATGATGATAGTGCAAATAAACTATAAGATAAATACAAGAAATCTCTCTAGGAAATTATACGAGATATTTTCAAGGAATCTTATATCAAAGAATGGAGAAAGAAAATTGAAACATGGAGCTCAAATATCTCATATGTGAAGCTTAAATGATAGGTGAAATAAGAATAGATTGCAGAGTTGCAACACAAAAATCATGGCAGCCTAAGGCCACCCTTCCATTCTTGAGATCTCCAAAAAAATGTCAATAATAACCGAGTAATAGAGCTCAATCTACAACAAAGGTTGCATGGATAAATGTACATCAGTCCGAGAAATAAAAATTAAGAGAGAAAATCCAAATCTAGAAAAGGATTCACGTCCATCCTCAAGTAAATAAAATAACCTTAGTTTACTATTTTACCACCATGGCTAAATGTTGAAATTTGTAGTAAAATCAACACATGCGTGCACAAATGAACTAAAGTAGTGTAATCAAACCCATCACACATTTTTCAAAAACAAATTCCCCAAAAAAAATTATGGAAGATATGTTAGGTCAAGTGAAGCATATTTAAAATTAGATCTTAGAAATACAAATAGAGGGTCTGAGGTATTTACAAGTTCCTAGCCGCAGTATAATCTATCAAGTAGAAACTACATCGGTTTGAGAAAAAATAGAAATTCGAGCTCCCGAAGTTCATACAATTGTAGAGCACAACTTAAACACAAAATAAATCAAGCCCGATCTAATAAATATGACGTTGAGTCCACAATATAGCTATTCAATTAACAATACAACTAAGAATCAATATACTATGATTCCCACAAAGGAAAAGTTCCATATCCATGAACTTATAAGCAAAAGGAAGAACACTGATTTACAGGTTATCTAGAAATAACTTCTGAAGTTGAAATTTGAAATGACACAAGTGTAGATAAAGCAAATAATCCACTTCATTCAAAATTTCTAAAATATTTGTCATAGGGTTTCCAAAAAGGATCGTGGATTGAGAAGAAACATACCGGTTGGGGTCAAGGTGAACAAACCCTCAAAAATCATCAAACAAGGAAGCAAAACAAACACCCAAAATGAGTTCAAGCTTGAAATTACTACGAGATCACAAAAATGCAAATAAATCAAGTATTAGTGTTTATGCTAGAGAAAAATGGTGAGAAGACATTTTGCAAAGTCCATGCAACCAACTTACCTCTCTGCATTAATAATGGTAACATGAAACAAAGAAGAGTTATCAAACCCAAGAAAGCTTTCAAAGTGAGCTCGTAATGAACAAACAATGGCAGCCACTTCAGAAAGATCACAGTGAAACTCAAAACATCGACAATGGCCGAGAGAATCCAAACACATGCATGCACAAAACTTCACATAGCCTCCCACAGAGCTTCAAATGGAGAACCTTCGTGCTCAGATTTGAATGCAGAGAGATCAAAATGAAAAAACCACAACAACCTCCATCAAATCATGGTCCGAGTTTGAGCAGTTAAGAATGGAAGAAAATTTTCACGTTCAGAGCTTCATAAGACTGATTTATAGAGGAACCGAGCTCAAGATGATCATAAATGGTGTTGAACTAAAAATAGGCGAGGTTTCTCCACTCGAAATGAGGAAGAAGAATAAAAAATTGATAATCTCATTCATTTTTTCAATCGACCTAACTCATTCTAAGTTAGCATCGACAACTAAGATCAAATCATCCAAGGATTAAATGATCAAAATTCAAACCACTTCCAACTATCTCACTCAGCATAAGTTGAAATATCAACGTTCCATTTTACAAGGGTATAGAGATCAATGGCAATAATTCAATCATCAAGATCAAAGAAAATCTCATGTTTCCATAGTCGGCGCTTTGACCTACCCCCGGTCAAAATTGATGGCCAAGATCAAATTTTACATAGATTAACAATTAGTAAAGGACTAACTACATAGTATATGGGGCGTAACCCTAACCAAGGGAATAGAAAGATCAACGAATGTGAATTAGTTAGGACAAAGACTAATGGTCTTCATCTAAAGCAAGTAGCGCGACCATGGTTTACTATAACCAAACTATATTTACCAAATTTAAACATCACCACCGAAAAAATTTCAATGGGGTAAGTCATTGTCAAGGGGCTAGCCCCATGATTAATAAAATCATTTGATTTGACTTTGGTCAAAGGTCTAAAACAAATCTCAAGAAATAATCAAATACAAACAACCAATCATGATGTAATGATAATCCAAAAGGAGGGTTGATAATGTATTATGACGATGATCAAATCAATAGGGGCCCTTTTCAAACATTACCTTATACTTTCCAAAACATCCTTAATTTCTCCAAAAGGTGGCCAATGCGAGAGTTACATCGAGGCAAGTGTAGCATCGATTGGTCCCCATAGAGATGAGGAGAGGAAATATTACAATGCATGGTAAAAACATCTCACAACCGGCCCCACTATGGGCGAATTAAAGTTGAGTAGTTTTTACTAACATATAAAAACAAAGGTATTATTTTTACTTGCAGAGGTTGAAGTTTTGCATGTTACTGTGAAAGAAGAAAAATATGTTTCATCATCGAAACTTGCAAGTGTTCCCCACAGAGGATGAATATATGGGTGAATTATTTTTGCAAAGTATTGTAAATAAAGATATTATTTTTCTCACACTGGGATTTATTTTTGCATGTGCATGTAAGGGGCAGGATTAAAAAAGTGTTAATATTATCACTACAAGTGGATCGAGTTGCATATGTCACATCATTAGCTAGAAGAAAAATATTACATACATTGGATAATACTTTCTCATCAAGCAAAGCTTATTATTAGCCAAATTAATCATCCAACTTTATTACAAATAGAACAGTCAACTACACTTTGGTGACTTGTGTTTTTAACCAACACTATTAATGCCTCATTATATTAGCATGTTTATTTTTATTCCTTTATTTATTCATAATAAAGGATAAAAATAGGATGCATGGGTGAGTACAATTTTTAGTCTATTTTTAGGAAAGGTGGGATGAGTAAACTTATTATATATTGTGTGCAATGGAAAAGCACAAGAGGAGGATTTTTGACAGAGCGGTGTTGAAGCAGATTTTACAAGTTTTTCACTTTGTATGAGAGTTGATATTTACCTTTCGATTATTCACGTGTCATGTATACTTTAATATTTCTTGTGAATGTCAAATTCCCTAATTAATCATCTTACCTTGTTGCAAATTTAGTTATTTATACATAATATTAGTGTGCATGTTTATCTTAATAGTATTGTTGCGTGTCATTCTTTCAATACATCAAGTGTTTTTCCTTAATATTTTTCTAAAAACTATTGGTTTGTGCACCAAAATCCATTCTCAAATATTTGTACATGTACACAAATCAAAGCCCTCAACAAGTTTCATCTATCACCCTAGTTTTCAGTTCATTTACTATCACCTTTTACCCTTAAAACCTCTAAAAATTAGTTTAGGATACATCAACAAGGAATTTGCCTTGATACTAGAGACTCACATTAACAATAGGTATACCCACAAACTTGAGGTGTTTTGATTGTATTTATGAAATTGAAACATGTAGAGCAAGATTAAAACCTAGCATTCATCTCTATAGGGTGCACTTTCGAGAGATAACAATAACTTGCATTATAAACATTATACATATGTTTGTTGTTTGAAAAAGTACAAAGGTAGGTGTCTGAATTACTCAACCGTATCATGATAGAAAATATTAGGACACAAATGAAGACAAATACTCACACAAAGTAGCTTACAATAAATTTTCAATTAGTTCAATCATTTGGATTATATCCTTTACAAATGTTATGGGATGTAATAGCATTTTATAAAATTAAGGTTGTTTATCTATAAATTCTACTTGTGTTCAATCTGATAAATTTTTTATCCCATCTTCCAAATTATAAAACACAAGTTAAAATTACGTTTTCCAAGCATATTTCTTATAAGTTTTCTAATTATTGCATTCCTTATATTATGATATCCCATATATTTTTCATTAGGGTCATTATTAATATTGGCATGATATCTCGCCAATATATATAGGTAGAGAAAATTATCTATTCTACTTCTAGGAGGGTATAAGATGATTATTTTCTATTTTTCACATAGTTTTTATTTCTCCTACTTGACTACAAGGTTAGAGTAAGGAACCATCCTCCTAATGTGTAAATTTACTTATTAGTTTCAAAATCTAGACCTCCCAATTAGAGTTATAATATTCTTATGTTATCTCAATACCAATTACATTTTAATTAGTAGAAAGTACTGAAGCTTATCACATTAACAAGTTCATATAAACAAGAGGTCATTAACAAAAATGGATCAAACCAAGTTTATAAGAGTTATTCCAAAAGTTGCATGTATCATCGATACATTACAGTGTGAGTCTCTAGAAGTATAGATAAGAGATACGATGAATTTTTACCTTATGAGCTTATACACTTATTTTTACAAGTTGAAGGATTTTATATTGGTGTGAGGTAGAAATTAATGTTTACGGTTTATACTCAAAATAGGTTCACTATATAAGAGAGAGCTTGAAACAAAAATTATACCTCCACGAGATACCATCAACCAATAAATCAAGATGATAAGGAGGAAACTACCCAAAAGACACCACACTTCCTCGCTAAGAGAACATCAAAATATTAATCTGTGCATTAAACTCATTCACTCAAAGATAGACTCTAATGTGAAGAGTTATAGCCTTAGATGAAAGATCATGACATAAACACAACGAAGAATAGAACTTAAGACCTATTAAACCATAACCTCTAAGCACATGGACCAAAGGATACCTACGTACCCATATATGCCTAAACATAACTCGATACTAAGGGATTATAGTGTGGTATAAGCTAAATGATTTAAGAGATTAGGACAATGGTAAATCTATCTATGGGTCACTAAGACCAAAATAGGCACACTTATTTAAGCACAAATCTCAAAGGATCTTGAGTATAAATTTATTTATCCAAGGTATTTATAGTTCAAAATGTCAATCTTTTCTTAATTAACACAAGAAACTGAGTTAGGAATCCCGTATGCCCATCGGTGGACCATCATATCCCAATAGTACACTATCCACCAAAAACCTATAATTATCCAAGAGTTACTCCATCCCTGACATAATCCATAAGTTCATAGTGAGCATAAAATCTCTTATCACTCCCACATGTAAAACATATAAAGATAAAGCATGAAATCTCCCTTATCTTCACAAGGTGGAACACCCTATGCACACTCCCCTACATCTACACTTCCAAAACTTTTATCCCTCCCTTAAAGGTCCCCATTTTCGTTCTCTCCACACCATCCTTAAGGTCAAAATGACCCAAATCATATACAAACACATACATCTATTATATTTATAACACAAAACACAAAAAAGAAACTAAAATGCAAGGTACAAGACCCTACCTTTCCAATGCAAGAACCTTGAATCTTCAGGAAACAAACTTCTAGCTTCTTCAAATTCCATGCCAATACAAATTTTGAAAGGAAGGATAACCATATCGTACCAAGCCAAGAACATAGATGATAATCAAACACCATGATCTATAAGATGAAAGAAATTCACCATTATAGCTTTACATAAAACCTTTGCAAATAAATGAGCAGCAATCTCATATGTTATTATGGAACTCAATGAAATACAATGAGAATGGACCTTGCTTATATAGGAAAGGAATAACAATCTAAGAACCGATCAAGGTCGTAGATCAAGCCATAAATCATGGAAAGAAGTAGTCATCAAAGAACTAGTCAATTCCATAGATTTATGAGAGAACTAGACATCAAGGATCTAGTCAATACCATAGATCTAGAAAAAAACTAATCAATACCATAGATCAAAGAAATAACTATACCTAATAACTAGATAATATCTCCTAATATCTAAATAAGATAAAAGAAATATCCACACACATAAGTGGGTGAGGATAAATACAATAAAGGTAAATAAATTACCTAGGTGAACATGAGCTAAGGTAAATACCTACTCTAACACCCCCCTCAAGTGAAGCTAGGGGCCAAAATATAAGTGGCATGTCCACAATATGAGTCCCGACAACTAGGCCTAATGAGGTACTCATGTACAATAATTGGGAAAAAAGGACACCGCAAGGTACCCAAAACTAGTAACAACAAAGTAAAGAGAGTAAAGACCCAATCCAAGGCATCCCAAGAAACTTGGATCAACAACCTCGTATAATTCTGAAGAATTTTGGTGTACATTGTGGTCTTAATCCACTGCTTGATCACAAAAATCAAAAATGACTGACACGAGGTTTCACTAGAATAGCTCCATGTAAGGAAACTTTCAATGGAGTGATGTCAAACGTGCAAAAAAACACAAAACATAATTTAATCAACTTTAGAAAATAGGTGTGCCACGATCCAAGAAAAAAAACCAAAGCAACAAGGCAAGGACAAAAATTCCAGGGTGTCACGATCAAAGAAAAGCCAAGGTAACAAAGCAAGGACACGAAACCTAAAGAAGTAGGATCAACACCACACCCTCCCATACTGCTGAATGGGTGGAGTGGCGCTACAAATATGTATGAGTTGTCAAAACAACTACTCAAACACTGACAAACTAACAATGGGCTCGACCAGAATAGCTCCCCCACAAGAGAGACTGTCAACATGCCAAAAGTGTTGAAAATACGATACCAAATTTCTCAACAAACAAGAGAGATACACTACACCTTTAAAAATGCTCAAAACAAGAAGCATCACAATGCATAAGGTATAGAAAGTGGAGCAAGAGGCCGAATGGTGGAGGAGCCATGCCTGTAGAGTCCTCTCAACGAATGCCTATGTCGGCACCACAAGTGATCAGATATCCACCCCAAATAAACATGGATGGATGAAGAAAATGCCTACATATGACTTGGTGCCAAATGCATAATGGGTGATCTGCAAAAGAACATCATAATGTGTCTCAAGTTGATCATGTCCGATACTGAAATCTTAGGTTTCTCAAGCCTGAGTGCAGTGCATAACTCATGTGTTGCTCATGATCCTCGAAAAGAGTCAAGCGAACAAAAAAGGAGCTCTGTCAATGTGCAGTCCCAATGAATTATTTTCTTAAAAACCAATGTTATGACGTTAATTCCACTTAACATGTGGAATAGAGGAAACAATACCCTATTAATGTCTGCCAATGACTCCGCTAGTGAGACCCATAGAATGGAGCATGCGAGAACTGAATGTAGTAGTATGATTCTTAAAAAGGCCATACAAATGAGTAGAAGTAGGATACACAACATGTGGTACTATAATAGGCACAGATGTGGAAGAGCATGCAATAACAAGGTTCATTGGTGATCATAAAATGATTATAATAGAAAAGTTTTCAGAATTTGAGGAATATTATGAGTGTGATGATGTATTTGACATTGTTGTAAGCATAGTTCATGAATTGTTTGGAGATCGGGATATCTCGTATCTTGTTCATGTTTACTTTATAATCAGTGGTTTCGAATCTATATGAAGTATTTTGTTTGAGCTGTTTTGTTTTTAAGAGCCGTTTTAAGAATGGTATCGAGCTTTAAAAGTGGTATTTAAGAGTGGTATCGAGCTTTAGAAGTGGTATTTAAGAGTGGTATCGAGCTTTAGAAGTGGTATAAATGCCTCAATCCTTTGTTGTCTTATGGATCTTAGATTTGATAACTTCAAAGATTCCCTCTTAGCAGCCATACAAACAGGTCTTCATAATGGCCCTATCTCTTTTGAAGTATATCCTAATTATCCAGTGTCCCTCACAAAAGATGATTTATTGCAAGATGTATTAAAACTACATTTAGCCACCACCGGTCTAAATATGAGATCTGGCTCCTGTCCATTAGCCATCCATTACAAGATTATCTATAGATTGGTAAATACCATGTACCCAGCCGTCAAACACGGTGTGTCTAAAGGCAGCAGCGTGGTGACACATGTGAACCTAGAAAGCCAAAAAATAGAACCAGAGTTAATCTCATGGTCAGAAATAAAGGTTCCCAAAGAATGGACGTTGTCCAAAAAATTTGTTCAGTCTTCCAAGCCCAGACTTGAAAATGCTACAGCTGTTACAGAGAATAAGAATAATGTAACATTGAGTTTCGGAATAATTCTAATATTGGTCTGTCAAGAACAAATTCTGTGTCTTCAAATTCTTCTTATTTCACAGTAGGAGAAAGTTCAAATACACAGAAGCCAGTAGAGCAAAACAAAGAAAAACATTTCTTTGTAGCCACAGTTCATTAGTGCATGATCCGTCAACGGATTTTTTGTGGTGTTCTGACTGTGAAAAATTGGTCAGTCAGAAATATGCTCCTAATAATGGCCCAGCTATAAATATGGCATCAACAAGTTCATCTTCTTTGCCATTGACAGAATCACATGAATTAATCTCTCGATCGGTCCCCAAAGCGCTTTTCAGGTATCGTCAACAATAGATAAACAACTTGAGCCTTTAGAAAGCTCAAAGATGTTAAACCTGACAAACAAGGCAAGAAAGGCATTCCATGAAGAAGTAGTAGTCAATTCAGAAAAATAGCCTCTCTAGAAAAGATACTAAAGGCTATAGAACTCGGAAAAATGGTGATTCTACAGGTGCTTTAAAAGTACTAAATGAAAGAGTAGATACTCTAGAAAAATCAGTTAAAAGAGTAGAAACCCTTGTCCAACATAATCATCGATAGTTTCTACTGAGCTACCAGAAGCCATTACCTAGAGAATAACTGATTTAGTTCAGCCCTTGGTAGATCACACTACAAGTATTAAAAGTTCTGTTACAACTCAGTTGTCTCATACACATGAGTTGGTTGAATCAACAGCTCCCATCTACATAATGATAATGAGAAAACTCATCAGAAGCTTGATGAGATTCAAGAGTGCCTAGCAAAAGAAATTCCTCGTATCCTTCCAAAGATACAGGAAATAGATAGTAAGGTCTCTGACCCACAAGAAGGTGATTGGTCAAGAGCAGATCATGGTCTGAGGTTACAGATTTAGCAAGAACTTCTACCAAGCAGCCCCATAAGGAAATTCTTGAAGAATATAAGCCTTTGTTCTTCAAAGACAAACAGATAAATATGCTTAAGATAGAAGCCCCTCAGTATGATGAGCCTATGATACCTACAGATCCATCAGGATCTGGACCCAGTCCAACACAAGAACCACTGCATGGTATGACAAGGGTACAGACCCTTCACCCAACTTCTACAAGCTTGAATGTAGAGAGATATCAGAAATCAAGGAAGTTGTTCATGGCATGATTGGATGGGGTAATAAACAATTAGAGACTTATGGTAGAAGTCCTAGAAATATAGCAGCAACAATTGCTCATAAAGAGCAGAACAAACTCAAAGACCGATATCAATGTTAGTGGGTTCAGGAGCAATAGCTGCAAGTGGACTAGGAGCATGAATACGGCTGTCCACAATATGATGGTGATGTTTGTAGGCCAACAATTTTGTTCTATAAGGAGTGTATTATTGTAGCCTTATCGTGAATGAGTGACTCGTAGAAGAGAATTTCTCTTCTTGAGTGATCTATTTTCTTCCACAAATTTTACAATATCCTCTTAAAGTCCACACACTTCAAAGAAAAGCATATCATTCTCAGAATCCATGATAGGTACAAACTACAACTCCTAAAAGTTTAGGACATCGGGCTCAGCTGAAATTGCATCCACAATTGATTACAACACTCCTCCATATTTGACACTTTATAATTATAGTGCAAGTCTCAAAATAAATAACTCCGATGGAAACCGAGTTAGCGATCAAATGATACAAGATTTTTAATATTTTGTTATATTATTTATTTTAGTTGCCACTAAAAAAAAAAAAATTTGTTGCCTTCAAAACACAAATAAAATTAAAGGGGCTGAAGTTAAGCACCTACTAGTAGGAATCACAATCTTTAATCCCTTATATGACCATGTCATATGACCAAGGGATAAAGATTTTAATGGGTCAACCCATAAATCATGGAAAGAACTAGTCATCAAATAACTAGTCAAGTCCATAGATTTATGAGAGAACTAGATATCAAGGATTTAGTCAATACTATAGATCTAGGAAAGAACTAGTCAATACCATAGATCAAGGAAAGAACTATACCTAACAACTAGATAATATCTCCTAATATCTAAATAAGATAAAAGAAATATCCACAAACATAAGTGGGTGAGGATAAATACAATATAGGTAAATAAAGTACCTAGGTGAACATGAGCTAAGGTAAATACCTACTCTAACAAAATCAAGCTCACAAGTTTCAAAACAAGTAACCCAAAAAATAACCAGGAATCCCAATTCAATAGAAAATGGTAGAGAGGAGGGTGAGGTGGGTCTATGTAGGATGCTACATCATTTCCCTTCAATCCACCTCAAACTTGAAACACAAAGACCAAGGCTTCTTAAATGGGTAAGGTGAGGATATGAAAAATTGCATTTAACACACAAACCTCCACTCAATACTTCCAAGAACATAATTAAGAAGGTTTGTAAGAAAGTGCAATTATTTACATATTTTTCCTTCAAAAACCTATAATGAGGGCTAATTTTTACCCCTTGCTTCATAGGTAAGGTTGGTAGGTGAGTTTAAGAGGAATGGGACATGTATAACTTGTCCCAAAAGCCTTTACAAATAAATAAAATCCATCTAAAATCCATAAGGTAACCAAGAATATCTACCACATTCAATTCCCACTTGGTCATCTCCTAATCAACATAATCTACAAGGTTAGTTAAATTAAACAAGGTCACACTCAAAGCACAAAAATGAGATTACATCAAAATTAAATAAAATCCCATTCACAACTAAAACAAATAAATAAATGGAAATACAAGATTCACCCATGGTTACATGTGAGGTTTCTCCCCCATGGAGAAATCCTAACAATTACTAAAAGACAGATGACAACACACACACACACACACACACACACACACACACACACACACACACACACCTCAAAGGTGACCTTGTTGTAAACATCTAATATAGTTCCATGGTCAGTCTCATAGTCCCTTCCTTTTTATTTTTATTTTTAATTTCCTGCAACCGAACAAAAAATACTAACTTCAGCCTCAAGGCCACATAAATGTGTTATGGAAATAAAACACATATAAAGAATCCATCATATAATCCTCAACATACACCATAGTTATGCAATTATAACATAAATTAATCATTTATAATTACTAATAATCACAATTCCTATTTTACGAAAACCATGAAATTCATATACTTTGTTGATCATCTAATATCATCACATAATTAATAAAACAACAATATCAAATAACACATGGTTAGTTAAAT
The DNA here is from genome assembly GCA_018340775.1 of Taxus wallichiana var. yunnanensis. Taxonomy (NCBI): domain Eukaryota; kingdom Viridiplantae; phylum Streptophyta; class Pinopsida; order Cupressales; family Taxaceae; genus Taxus; species Taxus wallichiana. Next base: position 427,655,638 of record CM031241.1, on the reverse strand, counting down.
CATCTAAACGTAATCGTAATCGATAAAAATCCACAATGTCAAGTATATGATTAAAGCAACACTAATCAAGGTGTGCTTTGCAATATATAACAATTTTAATAAGGCATTTGTATTATCCGTGACAAGGGTCAAACCACGTAATCATTAAATATCCATATAGTCTATCAACATACTAACCCGAGTACTATATCCATATTCATTCCTCTAAGTAGCTAATAAACATAATAAAGGCAGACATAAGTGTCAAAGAGGAGTGCGCACCACAGGTTGCATCAACTATGAATACAATGTATAGGAGAGGGGATTCTATTCTATTCTATCCACACATATTATTACATTTCTACATTCTAGATACAACTCACTATAATTGGTGTAAATTGCAAAAGGGCATCCTATGGAATCATTTCTACGCACACACATGCAAGAAGTACATGGAGTCCGAGATGTAGTGTAGTGATTGGTCATAAGTTCACTCTTTGGGTGACCAAAAGGGTCATCCAGCTCCATATCATGTATTTTAATTTTTAGATCTCATGTGGTTTGTGGGTATGTGCAGTGTGTACTTCTTTCTTACAAAGTTACAGGTACCTTTAGTATTTAAAGAAAAAATATCACGTGACCAAAAGGAATCACCAATGAAATCCTTGTGATGCAAAATAAAACATATCTTGAGCTCGAGCACTAGACACCAATGCCCGGATCTATTCACCAATGTCCAGATGGCTCTTCCCTACAATGAGAATCCCTATCTTGCTTTTTTATGAGTTCCATATTTTATAGTGAATATTTAAGACACTTTTTTAGTATATTCAACACTCACACCTTTGCAGATCACTTATTTCCCGGACATAAATGAACTAAGTCCATCTATATCTCATTCTCGCTTATGGTTTTATAGTTTGCATACTAATTTTCTTGTGTCATTATTATATTCTATAATTTATACATTACTCAATAAAATATTTACTCTTTAATCTATAATGAATTAATTAAGTCTAATAAAATGAAATATAATAGAAGTCTAGTAAAATTAAAGCATGATTTTGTCCATGAATTATTTATTTATTTATTTATTTGGAATATCCTAAGAATAGGAACTAAACTAAACATAATAATGTTTTTCTGTTTTAAAACAAAAAAACTAATGCATTCACTATGCTAAACTCTATCTTTTTCTAGGAAATGGATGGATCGGGATTAATTGATTCTCTAACTTTCGATTCCATATTATGGATTCTATGAATATAGATTTGCATTTCAAATATATTTAAAACAAAAAAAGAGAGAAAATACCTCATCAACTTTGTAACCTTGGCTTCGATATTGGATGTTGAGATTTAGGGAAACATGCATGTAATAAACTAAAATAGAGAAGCATGAGCAATTAGATATTAAATATAAAATAGATGCGAGAATAATATTCACATAGTACATAAACTAGGAAAATTATTTCAATAAAAACCAATAGAGTATCACTTATTATATTATTTTGAAACATTTAATTATACTACAACCACCATTAAAAGATCCAATGTTTAATTATTCAGTCTTGACAAAAACTACTTTGAAAATGAGATAATGAACTTTAATTACTAAAGCACATCCTATAATTAATTTTTCTTAAAACTAAACCAAAGCCTCATACAATACATTAAAGCAGAATCAAAATTTGACTCAACCTAAAAGCTATTTAAAACTTAGAACTAAATAAGGCATAGATTATTAATTTAAATATAGGCTCCAAAAATTGTTCCAAATAAACCCCTAGAAAATCTTCACTACTTACATGAATATGAGACATATCCAACAAAATACCATGTACTTATAGTGTTGGTCTTACAGAGTGTCTTCACTAATATAGAAAACAATCATGAATTTTTTAGGAAATTATGGAAAATAAGAATTATCAAGTCAACCGCCATGTCTAGTTTTAGATGGATTCAGCTTCTTGATTATGAGAATATAGAGTTCCGGTGTAGATTATGTCACTAAACTGGTCACCTGAAAGAGACTTGCATGCTAAATAAGTCTTAAAAAAAGAAAAAAATTACTACTCCACGGCCTAAAGGTTGGCGGCCATTTTCAGTGTATCTAGAAGTCAACACATGCTCTTTTCCTGAAAATTATGAAAATATGAGTGTTGAGGTTCCCCTAGGCAAGTCATACTAAATGGTCGCATGTCTTTGAGTATTATAGTTCGACTGAGTCGGGATAGCCCTTGCCCGGGTCTCTGCTTGCATTGGCTCCCTCGTAGGCATTGTGTACTTTTCTCATGAAATATAACAAAAATAAGGGGCTTTTTGTTGCTCCAACCTCTCAAGGGTCCTTTGGTTTTCCTAGTCCTTATGTTCCTTCATCGTTGGATGGTTTACATTTAGTTGTTATTTATGCTTACCTAGGCATGACCTAGTTTGTTTTAGGCTTTAAGGCGTGCTCTCATACCACCCATATTTTTGTTGAGAGAATCTTGTATCATGTTACATTTAATATAATATAAGATACTTTTCATTAAAAAAGGGCATGTCCTCATGTTCCATGTATAACCATTTACTTGCGGATTGGGAGGTATATACTTGATTTACCTAGATTTACATCCAACCCTTCCATCTAATGGCCATGGATAAACTATGGAAATGGAAACACCCAATAAAATCATGTTTCGTATATCAAATTTCATAGGTGATGTACATGGGGTGATTGTGACTAGTTAAACGCTTCATAGTGGTGTGTAAAAGATGTAAAATTGCTACAAAGATCTATTTGGGAAATTCTTCAAGAATCTAAAAAGGTTATTTATAATATTTCCTTGATATTCACATCCATATATATACATTAAATATATCCTTAATATAGGAATAGGAGGTAAAAATATTGTGAGTATTAGTGGGAAATGTGAAAATTCTATTAGATCACCGATTATTAATCTCATGTCTTTAAATATTATTTAACCGCCAAAAACTAATTCAAAGCTAATATCGAAAAATAACACAAATGCAAATTCACTAGTAAAAATATGGAAAGAAATGTGTAACACAAAGAACACAATATTTTTAGACAAATTTTCCCTGGAAAAATCCCTAAGGGAAAACCAATTCTACAAACGACGAATTATATTAACTTCAACAAATTAAGAGATACAAATATTCCTTTCCTCTTATTGGTAGAACTCCAACAATCTCCCACCTTCTCCCATTTATATTCCCCATTGTTATCCCTAATGCTATCACTACGTCCTTGCTTTAAGACTCCAATACTATTTTCTATCACTGCAAACTTACAAACTCATTTGCTAGCACTGCAAATGCTTCTCCAAACTTGTGTTCTCCAAATGCCCAATGACCTCCTTTTATACTACTCTCATTGGTAAACCAACGGCCGAGATCGATTCTCAATCGACGGCTGAGATACATAACAACTTAACAACCATAACAAATAGGTTGCAAGGTGTCACTAAAGGAAATCAAAAATTAGAAAATAATTAATTCATACTCAACAATAAGATAACTATTATCTAATCTTAGCAAATGGACAAACAACTGTCCAAGCTAACAAACTAACACTCCCTCTTAGCGAGGAAGCTATTCTGCATGACACCCATCTTATCTCTGAAGAAGATAAATTTTTCCTTCCCCAATGCCTTAGTCAGAATGTCTGCTACCTACTCCTTTGTAGGTATGTATTGTAGCTAAACAATACCTCGTTGTACATAATCCCTGATGAAGTGATACTTGATATCTATATGTTTAGACCTATCATGAAACACTGGATTCTTACACAACTTGATGCAACTCTGATTGTTGCAGTGTATCATAGTTGTAATGCCCCGCCTTGTCGCCCTTAACCGATGAAGTGTGGATTCTGCCTTCGCACCTGGTTTTCGATGCAAGAGTGTACTCCTCCAGTTTCTCATATGTCCCTAGAGGTATCGGATCCAAGTCGTCTTATCTCACTGAAGCGTTGACGACCTTCATGGACGCTAGTTTTTCTGAAGTTATTTAATTTTCTTTTCTTTTCTTTGTTTTGGTTGGATAATGGCAATGAGGAGATCAATAAACAAATTCAAACAAAATATATAGATTAATTAAATATTGTTTAACTTGACCGAATCAAATAAATAAATGGAGATAGTTTATTAAACAAAAGTAAAATTTAATAGCAAGTAAGACAATATTTATATATGTACATATATTAAACAGAATATTATTAAAATGCATACATTTACATTATGGCAAATGTTGCGGTGGGTGGGCAGAAGGGTATCTTCCTTCCCTGCCACGCAATACTGGAAGATAATTCTTTTGTTGGCTGTGAGTGTGAGGTGACTCCACCCCAACGTCCCTTTCAGACTTGACTCTTTCCTTACATGAGAATACAAGCAATCTTTTAAGATCCAGAAGCCGTATCCGATCTGACCCGAGTTAATGTCGGGTGGTTGGAGTGGTTGGACAGATCTTCCCTCTCTGTGTCCTAGGACTCCGTCCCTCCTTGCTGGCTCAAAAATGTTTTTTAGGATTTGTATTTTTTGGAGGACAGACTGTTTTTGTTTTCTTTTTCTAAGAAATAAATTCTTCCTACCTATTGTTGGTGTGGAGGATGATGATGGGGATCTATGGAAGTGTCGTCGCAATTATTGTGATGTTAATGGGATCCATAGAGTATGGCGTTTCAGAAGACACGAACAGGGTTTTCAGTCCATGCTCGGATTCATTGGTGCAGAAGAAGGATGGATTTACGTTTGGTATAGCCTTCGTGGACAGGGACTCCTTCTACATCGACACGCAGGTGAGGACCAAGCTGGAGCTCTCGCCCTGTGATACGCGTTTGGCGTTGTCGTCTAAAATCTCGGTCGGGTTGGTATTCGGGCCCCGGGGTTGGCGAGATTTCCTCCTCACTATCAACACCTCCACCGGCTCCTTCTCTCCGTAGAAGAGGAACGAGTGGCCACTTTGCGCAGAAGGAATGTCTAGCTAGGCACTATGGTTCAATTTTCAAGCATCATGGCTCATGGAATTTTAATGTGTGCATGGAACAATCTTGCTATTTTCTTGTTGTTTCGGCATAAGTGGTGTTTTTTTTTTGGATGAAGCTTCAAGCTAGTGAAGTAAACGTATTACTTCCACTTCCTAGGGCACCGTGAGGTGTGTTTTTGTTCGAAGATCCACAAAGCAGAGACTGCCATAGTTTTCACCATCTGCAGCACACATTTCATAAGGAAGAAGACTTTTTGAGTGCCTCCAACAAGCGGAGTTTTCCAACTATGATGTTATCTTCATTCGATCCTCCTCAATTCAGATTCTCCTGATAGATCACACCCACGGGCACAGGAGATCTATGCAATGTTGGAGAAAATGTCTTGGGAGATGAAGGTAGCAGGATATTTTTTCAGATCCAGATCATGTACTGAGTTTGTATCTTCAAAATCGATTATGTGACAGTGAGGGTGTTACCAACAGACCTGATGAAATTTATTTACAAAGATTCTCTATTGAGATCTTACTTGTTGTACGATGTAACTCATGGAAGAGAACCTCATAGAGGCCGATCTGTTTCATATCAGAATATTCATGAAACACAATTTGCTTTGCCATTATATGAGCTTCTTCAACGAGTCACCAGGTTGGCAGGCATAAAGTTTCCTATTGGAATTATCACACCTTACAAGCTACAGCTGTAATGTTTGCACCGAGAGTTTGATGTTGTCCTCAAATCTGATGAAGGAAAAGGTTTATTTATCATTACGGTAGATGCCTTTCAGAGCCAGGAGCGTGATGTAATCATTATGTCTTGTGTCCGAGCTTCAAATCATGGGGTTGGCCTTGTAGCTGTTTTTCACCACGTGAATGTGGCGCTAGCACGAGCTCACAGAGCACTTTGGGTTAAGGAAAGCAACTGCATTGAAACAATCAGATGCATATTGAGATGGCGTTTTAAACTAGGCATGTTAAACCTACCCATTGTAATCTTCTGCTACCCTTTTATTATGTCATGAATTAAAGGTCATTCTATTTTTTATCTGTTATGGCATTTAGAATGGGCTTCTGCTTTTTCCTTGTGAATCGACCCAGATTGAAGGAAAGGAAGGACTGTTGGGAGTTGTTTGTTTTTCTTACCCTGATAGCAACTGTGATAGCATGTATACATTCCTTTCTACCTCGTTTTTTTTTTCGAAATAAAAGAGTAACTGCTATGTGATAGCAAAATAATGGTTGAAGTTTTATACTGTGGGTGTTAGATCTTTAACCTGGGTGTTTCCTGCTTAATTCTTCAATTCGGGTGACGTTTAGAGACAATAGTGAACAATGGCCGTTGAGTTCGATTTCTAAACCAGCAGTAGTAGATATAAACTTGAGCCATGAATAACATTAGTGGATATTTGTAGATTTGTCGACTCATGGCCAGTTTTAGGCTAAGTGTTTGTTTTTGTCTTGGTAAAATCTTTTCTTGGGCTGAATCTGTGTGTAGACCTCACATAGTGAGCATGATGTTTTCTTAGAGGCCTACGTGAGTGGAATATCGATTGCTTAATACAGATCCTATGACATGAGTCATTGTATCATAAGATAAAAGAGTTCAATTGAAATCTGTAGTAGCAGATGTTTTCTTTGGAGTGACTATGAGGATAGGTCGAGTAGACAGTCGTGAAATAGATGGGTATGCCCAAGCTATTCATATGTTGTTTTAGAGATGGAAGAGAAGGCATAGTTCGTAGGAAGAGTATTTTGCTTTGTATTCCTCCTTCGCTGACTGTTAACCTTGTGATTGGTGACTCGAGTTGGGTCACGGTAGAGGATCTTGTGTCGATTCACTTATATTTTCAACAGACTATCCCTTGCTTGTTTAAATTCAAGTATCAAATGAAATGGGTTTCTATTAAATCCATTTTGTAGCTTAGCAAACCTTCAATAATTCAGGTAGGGACTTTCTGAGTAAGTGTTGACTGAGGCATGTATGAAAATAGAATGGTTACCTTTCTTCGAATTGGGTTAGACTTGTATGAAAATGGAAAAGGTAGGAATCGACTCAGTTACATATTTTAGTGAGCTAAGTCCTTAACTCTTACAACGATCATACGAGTGGTGGATTACGGGTTTATTACTGTTTATGTGATGTAAGATAATAACAACCTTTGGTGAAAAGACTTCTTCTTGATCCTTGCTTGTGTAATCCAACTATAGTTGTTGAATGTAATTTAGTTGGATAGAATCTAATTTATTTAACTTCTTGAAGAAAAATAATTAGGTTCGGTGAGAATTACTTGGTATTTTGAATCTTCAGATTCAGTTTTTGTGTTGTGAGTATTATATGTATGTTGGTTTATTCAGTCGAGTGAAGTTAACTTTAATCTTTGACTGATTTGTGTTCATATATGGTTGGGGCCTATATTCTTCCTAAAACAAGGATGTGTGTTAATGCAGTCTTGTTACCAAGCAATTTTGAATATGTTAAGTCATTTGACTGATCTTTATCTTTTTGGTTAATAATAATAGAATGATGTTTGGGTGTTAGATTTCAATCACGTAATCCATAGGATTACATGACTGAAATCTCAATACTCTCAGCCTTGTTGTCTTCACCAATAAGGTCTCACCTTGATTGTCTTTGGAATATCTCTCTCACTTGAATATTGGGATTCCTCCTTGTTGGCTGGTATAAATCTCTTCATCTTGTGAAACATATTGATTAGTGGTTTGTGATTTGATCCATTCTTGAGTTTAGAATTTTACTTTCATGATATTATAAAATGTTAGCTTACTGTTGCAATGGGTAGTCTTAACATGCTCAGTTCTAGCGAACTGACTCTAGTTAATATTTGTGCAGATGGATTATGCGAGTAGACTAGAGGAAAAGAGTGTTAAAGGTTCATCTGTACAATTTATGAAGTTCCTTGTAAAAATGTCCAATGTGTTGTAAATTGTGTAACATTGCTTGCAAAGAGAGTTTATATGACCTCTTGCCTGGAATTGTTCGGAGAATTACGTGAAGAAGTAGTTTTGTCCTTTTTTGTAATTTGGCTGGTAACTCTTCTTAGTGAGAAATATTATTCAATCCTTTCACTGGCATAAGCATTGTAAAACTTTGATCTTGAGAATTAAGTGTTAAATTAAATCTTTCTAAGACTTTGTATTGATGGGTTATATGTAAGTTTTAATGGGGTGGCTTTTCCTTACAGAAGTTACCTAAAAGTTTTGTTCAAAGAAATATGTTGTGGTTTAGATCCCCTTGAAAACAAACGATGCCTTAAGTAATCAAGAGTGAGACTATCCTTACAAAGTGATTTTATATAACATGTTATCCCTAACTAAACTAGTAAACACTACTCTTTTTGGAGAACGCTAAAGACAAGGTTAAAGGAAAAAAATGTTTAGTTTCTAATAAGATTTAACAAGTAAGAGAAGAAAATTTTGAAACCACTCAATTTATCTCTCAGCCTATTTAAAAGTAAGTAGCTTCCTCTTGATAAGATCTTTCGGTGAAGCCTAAGTAAGAGCACTAATAACTACGTATAAAACCTCAAGCTTCAATTAAACCTTAGTAAGAGCTAATGACGTCTTAAGGGTGAACTCATTTGACCTTCTTCCTTTAACTTTATCCAGGGTACCTTGTAATTTTCTCTTAAGTTTGTTGAACATGAACCGATGTTGTCATAAGGGCATGAACGAGTTCTAGTAACGTAAGTGTGAATAGATGGCCCTGTGGAATTAAATTACCATCTTTATCAAATAAATATATAAAACAAATAATTGTTATAAAGGAGAAGACTTTAAGTGAACTACTCTACAGTGTGTAAGAACATAACTCAGTTGGTAAGATGATTTGTGCGAATCATATATTGAATCCTTTTGAAAACTTAAGTCATGAGTTAAAGGGTGTCTTATCAAAATAAATAACCTCCAATCATTTCTTACTGTGGCTTGCCCTAGCTGTGAGAGTGTCTTGTGGTTGGGCTTCTATGTTATTCTGTCAAAAAAAAAAGAAAAAAAAAGAAAAAGTATATTATCCTTTTGGGTGTGAACGTTTCCGTGCTGACCTTGTGGTCATCCCCGTAACAAGTGGTTCCCAGAGTTGGTTGTAACCTTGTGACGACATGTTGTGTCATGTTTTGTGTCGAAGCAAGTCAAAAAAATATCCTGTCTTTTATTGTGTTGTTTGTGTGTTTTTTTTTTGGGTTGTTACACTTGGTATCAGAGCATAGGTTCATGCTCTCGAACCTATGGGCCGGATTGGTGTTGTATGGTGATGTTACATGATATTGTTTCATGGAGATGATGGTATTACATGATGATGATTTATATTGGAAGAGTAATGTGGTATAAGCGTGATGTGATTATTGTCGTAATTGTGATATTGTGAACGCACGTGATGTGTATGTCACTCAATGCGTATTTTGTTATCATATTGATGTGTTGGGGATGGGAGTATTCTCTCTCCTTCTTGTGGATTCTATGAAGAGTTCACGTGTGAATTACTGCTTGTGATGTGTGAAAAGAATTATAATGTGGATGACATAGTGTTGGAGCATTGTGGCATATTGTGATAGGTAGGTGTATCAATGTGTTGTATGACTAGATTGATGTTAAAAGAAATGAGTTGTATCATGATGTTTTTACCATGTTTTGAAGAAATGTGTGTACCACCTTGTTATGTAGCAATGGATGTTATGTTGTGATGTACTATGTCCATCATATATATGAGTTGTGTGATATGTAATGATTCATGTCGTGATTTAGGGTCATACGGTGAGTGTACGAACCCTATCGTATTGTGATTGCACTTTGGGTGCAGAATGTGGTAAAGTGATGTATTGCCCCTGTGAATGTATGATTGTGATCTACCCCGTATACATACCATACGTGAGATGTTATGGTAGCTATGTGTGTACCACCATGGTGTTAGTGATGTAGTTATATGTTATGTTGTGAGCCTTACACTAACCGAACCTGAGGGAAATCGGTAGACTGTGTATGTATGGAGTGAGAAAATGTGTACCATTGACCAGTCACTCGAGCCGAGTACGAGATAGGAAGTGGAGCCTTACATAGGCTAAAAACCCACTTTCGTTTGTTTGGTATGTGTGACACTTGTTCAACGGGTGTCATGCATATTGTGTTTCGCGGACACCTCAGGCTCAGTAGATGGTGACCTATACTCTTTTCTCTCTCCCGATATGGTTGTCGTATGGATTTAACCTATGTGACTTTGACTATGTTGAGCCTTGTTGAAGTTGTGGCGAGATGATGACAGTTGTACTATTGATATGTATTTTACGAGCTGAGGCTCGATGTTCCGAGTGCTAGTAACTCGTTGAGTACCCCTTGGTGGCCAGGTAAGGCCACACAGTTATCGTAATGTGACATTATTATAAGTTGATTTTATTCATAAATTGAGCTTTTACCTTATTTTGTAAGGACCAGCAACTTTTCTTGATTGCAATGCGTTACAATTTTGGGCATTTCCTTGGTTTGTAGCACTAACATGTGGATTTTGATACTAACTATGGCTATTTGGCCATTTATTTTGCTTGATTTTGGGTCTTCTTTTAAATTTGGAATTTTTACCGCCTTTCCCAAGGCTTGTACTTTTCCATTTGGCACTTAGATTGGATTGTTATGCTGGTTCTATTGTCGTGATGTGTGGAATAGGGTCATAGGATGCACCATGGATTGGTTGGACCTATGGACCCGCTTCATTGTATGGGGGTACGCCCCAAGGAGTACATATAACTAGCGGGTTGTTGAACCACGTGTTATTATGTCACTTGGGTTAGGAGTGTTTGAACTCTATGTGTCTTGGACCATAGGGTCAACCGGCCTCCTTGAGGGAGGCATAAGAGTTTGAGGGAGGCATAAGAGACTTGAGGGAGGCATAAGAGCTTGAGGGAGGCATAAGAGACTTGAGGGAGGCATAAGAGTTTGAGGGAGGCATAAGAGTTTGAGGGAGGCATATGATATTTGTGTGTATGGTTGATGTTTTGGGATATATGTTGAGTTATTGTGATGTTTTGGTAGTGATATTTTGATGTATGTGTTACTCATGTTAGATGGATATGTGTTGTGATGTTGTGGATATGGCGTTGATTCCCTTGTGGACACTATGTACCTGTAGCTTTTGTTTGGAGTTATGTGAAATTTTCATCTGTGGAATTGAGGAAATGTCTGGTGGATTGTAGTACTCTTTGTTTGAGTATTTTGTATGTCAGTCATTGATGTGTGACGAGTACTATGTTATGTGGACTGTGCCTATTCCATTCCATATTTGAGTAACCTTTTTGTGGTGTAATACAATCTTGAAGTATATACTTGTGTACTTGTGAATCCGTAGGGTCTTGTGAACCTGATAGGGTGTTGTGTTAGCAGTTCATGTTGGGCACCCACAATAAGGAATAAATCAAAACTCTTCAATGATGATATTTTTTTTTTAAAGAAACTAAAACTAGAAATAATGATAATGGAAAGAGACTAATGAAATGATGAACAAGAAAGAACTGCCAATCTTCACAGAACCTTGAAAGTTAAAATTTCTACCAAATGTTCCTAAGGTTACCTTGTGACCGTGCTTTAATGGACTAGAATTTTAAACCATAGAGTGTGCCTTCATCCTCATATGTTCCTCTTTGCTTACAATTTGCTTTCCTCTAGGTTATGTCGCATCGAGGATGATGCTTTGTTAAGGGGAGGAGAATGTAATGCCCCACCTTGTCGCCCTTAACCGATGAAGTGTGGATTCTGCCTTCGCATCTGGTTTTTGATGAAAGAGTGTACTCCTTCAGTTTCTCATATGTCCCTAGAGGTATCAGATCCAAGTCGTCTTATCTCACTGAAGCGTTGACGACCTTCATGGACGCTAGTTTTTATGAAGTTATTTAATTTTCTTTTCTTTTCTTTGTTTTGGTTGGATAATGGCAATGAGGAGATCAATAAACAAATTCAAACAAAATATATAGATTAATTAAATATTGTTTAACTTGACTGAATCAAATAAATAAATGGAGATAGTTTATTAAACAAAAGTAAAATTTAATAGCAAGTAAGACAATATTTATATATGTACATATATTAAATAGAATATTATTAAAATGCATACATTTACATTATGGCAAATGTTGCGGTGGGTGGGCAGAAGGGTATCTTCCTTCCCTGCCACGCAATACTGGAAGATAATTCTTTTGTTGGCTGTGAGTGTGAGGTGACTCCTCCCCAACGTCCCTTTCAGACTTGACTCTTTCCTTGCATGAGAATACAAGCACATTTTAAGATCCAGAAGCCGTATCCGATCTGACCCGAGTTAATGTGAGGAGTGGTTGGATAGTGGTTGGACAGATCTTCCCTCTCTGCGTCCTAGGACTCCGTCCCCCTTGCTGGCTCAAAAATGATTTTTTAGGATCTGTATTTTTTGGAGGACAGACTGTTTTTTTTTCTTTTTCTAAGAAATAAATTCTTCCTACCTATTGTTGGTGTGGAGGATGATGATGGGGATCTATGGAAGTGTCGTTGCAATTATTGTGATGTTAATGGGATCCATAGAGTATGGCGTTTCAGAAGACACAAACAGGGTTTTCAGTCCATGCTCGAGATTCATTGGTGCAGAAGAAGGATGGATTTACGTTTGGTATAGCCTTCACGGACAGGGACTCCTTCTACATCGACACGCAGTGAGGACCAAGCTGGAGCTCTCACCCTGTGATACGCATTTGGCGTTGTCGTCTAAAGCGTCTCAGTTGGCTGTATTCAGGCCCAAGGTCGACGAGATTTCCCTCCTCACTATCAACACCTCCACCGGCTCCTTCTCTCCGTAGAAGAGGAATGAGTGGCCGCTTTGTGCAGAAGGAATGTCTAGCTAGGCACTGTGGTTCTCTTTTCAAGCATCGTGGCTCATGGAATTTTAATGTGTGCATGGAACAATCTTGCTATTTTCTTGTTGTTTCAGACAGTGGTGGTGTTTTTTTTTTTTTGAGCTTCAAGCTAGTGAAGTAGACGTATTACCTCCACTTCCTGGGGCACTGTGAGGTGTGTTCTTGTCGGGGATCCACAGCAGAGACCTGCCACAGTTTTCAGCCAGGCTGCAGGCACGTTTCAGTAAGGAAGAAGCCTTTTTGAGCGCCTCCAACAAGCAGGTTGTCCAACTATGATGTTATCTATTCAGTATCGACTGCATCCTCAATTCGGGATTCTCCTTCAAGGTGACAGATCACACCCACGGGCACAGGAGATCTATGCAATGTTGGAGAAAATGTCTTGGGAGATGAAGGTAGCAGGATATTTTTTCAGATCTAGATCATGTACTGAGTTTGTATCTTCAAAATCAATTATGTGACAGTGAGGGTGTTACCAGCAGACCTGATGAAATTTATTTACAAAGATTCTCTATTGAGATCTTACTTGTTGTACGATGTAACTCATGGAAGAGAACCTCATAGAGGCCGATCTGTTTCATATCAGAATATTCATGAAACACAATTTGCTTTGCTATTATATGAGCTTCTTCAATGAGTCACTAGGTTGGCAGGCATAAAGTTTCCTATTGGAATTATCACACCTTACAAGCTACAAATGTAATGTTTGTACCGAGAGATTTGATGTTGTCCTCAAATCTGATGAAGGAAAAGGTTTATTTATCATTACGGTAGATGCCTTTCAGAGCCAGGAGCATGATGTAATCATTATGTCTTGTGTCCGAGCTTCAAATCATGGGGTTGGCCTTGTAGCTATTTTTCACCGCGTGAATGTGGCGCTAGCACGAGCTCGCAGAGCACTTTGGGTTAAGGGCAAGCAGCTGCATTGAAACAATCAGATGCATATTGAGATGGCGTTTTAAACCAGGCATGTTAAACCTGCCCCTTGCAATCTTCTGCTACCCTTTTATTATGTCATGAATTGAATGTCCTTCTATTTTTTTATCTGTTATGGCATTTAGAATGGGCTTCTGCTTTTTCCTTGTGAATCGACCCAGATTGAAGGAAAGGAAGGACTGTTGGGAGTTGTTTGTTTTTCTTACCCTGATAGCAACTGTGATAGCATGTATACATTCCTTTCTGCCTCATTTTTTTTTTTTTGAAATAAAAGAGTAACTGCTATGTGATAGCAAAATAATGGTTGAAGTTTTATATTGTGGGTGTTAGATCTTTAACCTAGGTGTTTCCTGCTTAATTCTTCAATTCGGGTGACGTTTAGAGACAATAGTGAACAATGGCCATTGAGTTCGATTTCTAAACCAGCAGTAGCAGATATAAACTTGAGCCATGAATAACATTAGTGGATATTTGTAGATTTGTCGACTCATGGCCAGTTTTAGGCTAAATGTTTGTTTTTGTCTTGGTAAAAGCTTTTCTTGGGCTGAATCTGTGTGTAGACCTCGCATAGTGAGCATGATGTTTTCTTAGAGGCCTACGTGAGTGGAATATTGACTGCTCAATACAGATCCTATGACGTGAGTCACTGTATCATAAGATAAAAGAGTTCAATCGAACTCTGTAGTAGCAGATGTTTTCTTTGGAGCGACTATGAGGATAGGTCGAGTAGACAGTCGTGAAATAGATGGGTATGCCCAAGCTATTCATATGTTGTTTTAGAGACGGAAGAGAAGGCATAGTTCGTAGGAAGAGTATTTTGCTTTGTATTCCTCCTTCGTTGACTGTTAACCTTGTGATTGGTGACTCAAGTTGGGTCACGGTAGAGGATCTTGTGTCGATTCACTTATATTTTCAACAAACTATCCCTTGCTTGTTTAAATTCAAGTATCGAATGAAATGGGTTTCTATTAAATCCATTTTGTAGCTTAGCAAACCTTCAATAATTCAGGTAGGGACTTTCTAAGTAAGTGTTGACTGAGGCATGTATGAAAATAGAATGGTTACCTTTCTTCGAATTGGGTTAGACTTGTATGAAAATGGAAAAGGTAGGAATCGACTCAGTTACATATTTTAGTGAGCTAAGTCCTTAACTCTTACAACAATCATACGAGTGGTGGATTACGGGTTTATTACTGTTTATGTGATGTAAGATAATAACAACCTTTGGTGAAAAGACTTCTTCTTGATCCTTGCTTGTGTAATCCAACTATAGTTGTTGAATGTAATTTAGTTGGATAGAATCTAATTTATTTAACTTCTTGAAGAAAAATAATTAGGTTCGGTGAGAATTACTTGGTATTTTGAATCTTCAGATTCAGTTTTTGTGTTGTGAGTATTATATGTATGTTGGTTTATTCAGTCGAGTGAAGTTAACTTTAATCTTTGACTGATTTGTGTTCATATATGGTTGGGGCCTATATTCTTCCTAAAACAAGGATGTGTGTTAATTTAGTCTTGTTACCAAGCAATTTTGAATATGTTAAGTCATTTTTCTGATCCTTATCTTTTTTTGGTTAATAATATTAGAATGATGTTTGGGTGTTAGATTTCAATCACGTAATCCATAGGATTACATGACTGAAATCTCAATACTCTCAGTCTTGTTGTCTTCACCAATAAGGTCTCACCTTGATTGTCTTTGGAATATCTCTCTCACTTGAATATTGGGATCCCTCCTTGTTGGCTGGTATAAATCTCTTCATCTTGTGAAACATATTGATTATTGGTTTGTGATTTGATCCATTCTTGAGTTTAGAATTTTTACTTTCATGATATTATAAAATGTTAGCCTACTGTTGCAATGGGTAGTCTTAACATGCTCAGTTCTAGCAAACTGACTCTAGTTAATATTTGTGCAGATGGATTATGCGAGTAGACTAGAGGAAAAGAGTGTTAAAGGTTCATCTGTACAATTTATGAAGTTCCTGGTGAAAATGTCCAATGTGTTGTAAATTGTGTAACATTTCTTGCAAATAGATTTTATATGACCTCTTGCCTGGAATTGTTCGGAGAATTACATGAAGAAGTAGTTTTGTCCTTTTTTGTAATTTGGCTAGTAACTCTTCTTAGTGAGAAATGTTATTCAATCCTTTCACTGGCATAAGCATTGTAAAACTTTGATCTTGAGAATTAAGTGTTAAATTAAATCTTTCTAAGACTTTGTATTGATGGGTTATATGTAAGTTTTAATGGGGTGGCTTTTCCTTACAGAAGTTACCTAAAAGTTTTGTTCAAAGAAATATGTTGTGGTTTAGATCCCCTTGAAAACAAACAATGCCTTAAGTAATCAAGAGTGAGACTATCCTTGCAAAGTGATTTTATATAACATGTTATCCCTAACTGAACTAGTAAACACTACTCTTTTTGGAGAATGCTAAAGACAAGCTTAAAGGAAAACAATGGTTAGTTTCTAATAAGATTTAACAAGTAAGAGAAGAAAATTTTGAAACCACTCAATTTATCTCTCAGCCTATTTAAAAGTAAGTAGCTTCCTCTTGATAAGCTCTTTCGGTGAAGCCTAAGTAAGAGCGCTAATAACTACGTATAAAACCTCAAGCTTCAATTAAACCTTAGTAAGAGCTAATGACGTCTTAAGGGTGAACTCATTTGACCTTCTTCCTTTAACTTTATCCAGGGTACCTTGTAATTTTCTCTTAAGTTTGTTGAACGTGAACCGATGTTGTCATAAGGGCATGAACGAGTTCTAGTAACGTAAGTGTGAATAGATGGCCCTGTGGAATTAAATTACCATCTTTATCAAATAAATATATAAAACAAATAATTGTTATAAAGGAGAAGACTTTAAGTGAACTACTCTACAGTGTGTAAGAACATAACTCAGTTGGTAAGATGATTTGTGCGAATCATATATTGAATCCTTCTGTAAACTTAAGTCATGAGTTAAAGGGTTTCTTATCAAAATAAATAACCTCCAATCGCTTTCTTACTTGTGGCTTGCCCTAGCTGTGAGAGAGTGTCTTGTGGTTGGTCTTCTATGTTATTCTCAAAAAAAAAAAAAAAAAAAGAAAAGTATATTATCCTTTTGGGCGTGAACGTTTCCATGCGACGTTGTGGTCATCCTCGTAACAAGTGGTTCCCGAGTTGGTTGTAACCTTGTGACAACATGTTGTGTCATGTTTTGTGTCGAAGCAAGTCAAAAAAATATCCGCCTTTTATTGTGTTGTTCGTGTGAAATTTTTTTGGGTTGTTACAATAGTAGTCCGAATCTTCCTACCAAACAATTCCACTAGAAAATTCCAAAGCCATATAACTTCACATGTCGCCATGCTAGCTGCAATGTATTCTTCTTCTGATGAACTCAAAGCCACAAACTTCTGCTTCCTACTTGAACCAAGAAACAACTCCTGATCCTAAATTGAAACAACACCCTAAAGTGCTCCTTTTGTCTGTTGTATTGCCTTCACAATCTGTGTCAGTATAGCCTATCAACTTGATTCCTTCACCTCGAACATATCTAATCCCATACTCAACTGAACCACATAAATAATGCAACACATTTTTGTCCACTTTCCAATGCACTCTCTTTGGCTCAACCATAAACTAACTAAGAGAGTTTACTGCAAATGTTATATTTGGCTTAGTGTTGACCAAATACATGAGCGAACTAATTAACTTCCTGTATAAGGTGGGATCTACATCTTTGTCCTTAGATGTATCTACCTTCCTCTAATTAGTGATCATAGGTGTAGACATGGCTTTGCAATCCTCCATCTCAAATCTCTTCAAGATTTCAATGCAATATTTCCCTTGACCAAGGAAAATCTCTCCATCTATCTGCCACACCTCTATGCCTAGAAAATAGTGCATTAGTCCCAAGTCCTTCATCTTGAACTCTGCTTCAAGGTCCCTCTTGCACTCCTCTATGAGCCCTAGTGTATCTGTAAGAAACAAGTCATCTACATATAGAAAAAGAATGAGAGCCTCACCCCCAACCACCAAGTAGTAGAGGTTACCATCTGCCTCACTCTTCACAAAGCCCATTTCTCACAAGTATCTATCAATGCGCTCATACCATGCTCTAGGAGCCTGCTTGAGTCCATACAAGGCTTTCTTCAAGCTACAAATGTGGGTTTCTTTGTTGTGTGCTACAAAGCCTTTTGGTTGTTCTATGTATACATCCTCCTTCAATTCACCATTAAGGAATGTGTTTTTGACATCCATTTGATGGATCTACCATCCCATTTGCATTGTAAATAACATTATAGCTCGAATAGAAGTATACCTGGACACTGAACCAAATGCATCCTCATAGTCTATTCCCTCCTTCTGAGAGAACCTCGTTACCACAAACCTTGCCTTGTATTTCTCGATGCTACCATTTGCACCATGCTTTATCTTAAAGATCCAGCAAGTTCCAACGACTACCCTATCTGTTGGTCTAGGCACTACCTCCCACACATCATTATGCATTATTGAAGTATATTCCTCAACCATAGAATCTCCCCATACCTAATGTTCTATAGCTTCTTGATAGCCGGAAGGTTCAATATCTACCAACCGGGTGACTAATGCCACATAGTCATTGAACTTCGTTGGTTCTCTCCTCTATCTCATACTCTTCTTAGGAGATCCCAAACACTCTTGAGTATCCCTTTGTGTGTCTTGAACCTCATGGTTTCTCTGCCGCTGCCATAGTAGAGGATGCACTATCAACCTCTATATCTTCTAGATGCATATCCTATCGCACCAGGTTGCTCCATACTCTATGAATCTTCACTACTTGAGTCTATGCTTGTACTAGTAATCGTAGTTGAGCTTTGTTGTCCTTGACTTGGACTTAGAGATTTTATTGGCTGCTCACTTTGATCGTCTCTTGGAAAATCTCTAGACCTTCTAAACACTTTATCCTCCATGAACTTGACATCACATTTGACAATAATTCTTCTAGTCCCCGGAATAAAAATACTATATTCCTTTGAAGTTTCATTGTACCAAACAAGGTACCCCTTCTCTTGATCCTAATCTAACCGGTATGTGTATAAATGCCCTGAATATGGCAATATGCCAAATTCTCAAATATCCCAAGTGACCTATATCCGGCTTCTTCCTTTGAGCGCTTCCTCTTGTTTCATCTTCCCTAGTACCTTATGTGGAACCCTATTCTCAATGTAAATTGTTGTACTACACGCCTCGCCCATAGATAGCAAGGCATGTCCTCGTCATATAGCATATCCTTTGCTTCCTCCAATATAGAATGGTTCTTCCTCTCGTGAACTCCATTCTCGCTATGGATTGTAAGGAACCGTCCACTCTCTCTTGATTCCTTCTCTCGGTACACAAATCTTAGAATTCATTTCATTTGTACTCGCCTCCATTATCTAATCAAGAAACTTTATCTTCCTTCCTGTTGAGTTCTTTGCAAGAGCCTTGAACTCTTGCAAGCGATCAAAACCTCATCCTTGGTCTTCAAGAAGTATATACAGGCCTTCCTAGAGAAATCATCAATAAATGTAACATAATACACATATCCTCTAAGAGACTTTATCGACATTGGTTTGTATACATCTGAATGTACTAGATCAAGAACACACTTAGATCTATTATCACTCCTTGGAAAAGATGCTTTCGCAAACTTCCCCAACACACATCCCATACATACATCATCATGCTTTGTGCTCACCTCTAGAACACCTATCACTATCTCACAAAGAAATTTAAGTTCTCCATGATGAATATGGTCCATCCTCCTATGCCATAGCTCTCCAAGATATCTAGGATTACTATTGCTCATAAGTTCCTTCAGAGTATCAAACTATAACCTAAAAGGAGACCACTCCTAACTCCAATAGTTATGGGTGATTTCTAATCCTTGTGCTTAATCAACACATGTGTCCCTCTAAAAAGTACATTACACCCTTTATCCTGAAGAAAAGATCCAGAAATCAAATTCATACCTAAGCCTGGCACATGCAAGACATCATGAAGTGGAACTATCTTCCCATTATCCCTCTCGAAACCCAGAATAGTCCCTTTCCCAACTTGGTTGAGCTTGAACAAGTTTCCCACAAAATCTAGATATTGGTGTCCTCCTCTTGTAACTGGGAAGTACTATCTAACTCTTGTCATATGAAATGACGCCCCACTATCTATATACCAAACATACCGTGAGGTTGAGTGACCATACAAGCTATGAGTGCAAACTCATCCTCCAATCTCTTAGAGAGCTCCTTTGTAGTTGTTAAAGCCGCCACCTAGTTCTTGCCCTTCTTATCATTCTTCTTCCTTTGCAGGTAGTTACTAACATAGTGGCCAAACTTGTGACAACCATAGCACTTGACCTTAGACATGTTCTTCTTCTTCTCACTTTGAGAATTTGATCCTTTGCTAAATCCCTTCTTTTCTTTCCCTTTTCCCGCTAGGGAAACATTTTCTTGTTCTCCCTCACTTTTCTCGACTCTTGTTGGCTCCATTGACGGACTTTTTCTAAACTCCTCCCGAGTGAAATTAGTCCATAGTCAATCCCAAATCGGTAAGGTGTCTCATCCACTAAAGAACTTGAACAAAGACATCCCACTTTGTTTAGTAAACCCATTTAGGGCTATTCTTACTAGCTCATCATCATCTGGCTTATCTCCAACATCTGCTAACTCATCCTTGAAAAGTCTAATCCTATTGAGGTAACTTGTAACGTCTTCTCCCTTGTTCATCTAGGTATTCTTCAACATTTCTCTAAGAATCAACTTTCGCTTAGTGGTAGCATTTTGGTATAGATTCGAATGGCATCCCACATCTTCTTCACCGTATATAACTCGTAGATGTGTGGAACTATATGATCCTCGACACCATCAAGGACAATCCTCCTCACATTGGCATCCTCTTTCTTGTATGCTACAAGTTGTGTTGCGTCTGTGAGAGTACAGCTTACACTAGTGGTAACATAATCCTTTATACCATTCTCTTCCAACAATAAAGAAATTCTGCCTTCCAAACACCAAAATTTGAGGCACCATCTAATCTGTCATGATCTTTCAAACCATCTGAAGCCATCTCAAAGGATAAAAGTAAAAAGAATTTAAAGAGATCAAAATAGGTTATAGAAACACTCAATTTCTTTTCTAGGGAAAACATTTTCCACCCTTAACACCGCTCGATACCATGTGAAAATTTTATTGTAGTCACTGATTATTAATCTCCAATCTTTAAAGATTATTTAATCGCTGAAAACTAATTTACAGCTAATATTGAAAAATAACACAACTATAACTTCACTAATAAAAATATGGAAAGAAATGCGTAACACAAAAACACAATATTTTTAGACAAATTGTCCCCTGGAAAAACCTTAAAGGGAAAACCAGCTCTCTGGATGAGGAATTATATTAACTTTAGCAAATTAAGAGATACAAAGATTCCTTGCCTCTTACTGGTAGAACTCGACAATCTCCCAACTTCTCCTGCTGATATTCCCCACTGTTATCCCCAACGCTATCACTGCACCCTTGCTAACACTGCAAGACTGTTTGCTATCACTGCAAACTTACAAACTCATTTGCTAGCACTACAAATGCTTCTCCAAACTTGTGTTCTCCAAATTCCCAATGACCTCCTTTTATACTACTCTCATTAGTAAACCAATGGTTGAGATCGATTCTCAATCGACGACTGAGATACATAACAACTTAACAACCATAACAAATAGGTTGCAAGGTGTCACTAAAGGAAATAAAAAATTAGAAAATAATTAATTCATACTCAACAATAAGATAACTATTATCTAATCTTAGCAAATGGACAAACAACTGTCCAAGCCAACAAGTTAACAGGAAAAACAATGATAAGACATATTTGGGAGTGATTTTCACAATGTTTGCCATTTTTTTGTAAATAACATTTGTATTAACTACATCACATATGACAATTCTTTAAATGGAAAGTATTTATTTCTTATATAGTAATAATATTTGGTCAGTATTTTAAATATATATATATATATACATATATATATATATATATATATATACACATATATATATATATATATATATATATATATATATATATATATATATATATATATATATACAATATCCATCCTCTATGAGAATATGTTTTCATAAATACTTTATTAATTGCCACAATCAATTTAATATGAAGGGTTATTATGCATTTTCAATTATATTTATTGTAAAACATTAATAGGATGGAGTTAAATCTTGATTTCTAAGTTACTTGGAAAAGTTGTAACATTGCATTATTGCAATGTTGTCTCAAACATCAACTCAAGTTGATTTCATAAATTGGTTAGTTACACATTTTTTTTTCTTATCTTTCTTTTATTTTACATAGCATTATACTAATATAAACTTGCACAAACTTTCTTTTCTATCCATTGTTTAGATGTATAATCTTTAAATTACACATTTTTGAATTGGATTTTCTTAATATTTTTGTGCATGATTTATCCAATTCTTTTTCCTTCTCACTTTAACCCAATCCAATTCATTTACGTTTAATTTACATTCATAATTGGCCGTTAGTCCTTTCTTAAGTTGAAAGTAATGATTAACCACTATTTTTCATTGTACAATTTTTTTGTTATATTGTTTTCATTCTATTCGGTCTTTTCATCTCTAATACTGTATTTTTCCCAATGGTGTAAAAACAAAAAGTAGGCACAATGCTTAATTTTCATGAAATTCGAGGAGCACAAAGTTTGTTTAATTAAAAATTTGAATGAGAATGGAAAAACAGAGGGTTTCACGCAGAGGAAGAGTGAAAGAGACAAATATTGCAGAGACATAAGTGGGATAACAGAAAGGGCACTTTCAATATATTAATCACTATAACAACTACTCAAAATAGAAGATAAAATTAGGAAAGACGAATTTATAGTTGTCGTTTACCCGGAGAATGGTGTTGGAAATGTTGTAATGTAGATAGTACAAGTGCTCAAAAGAAGAAGAAGCAAAATTAATACAGCTAGACATTACACCCGAACGAAGCACCTCCTAATGTTCAATCTCTTTCTTCTTAATCTGCATACAGTAAAGAAAAGAACGACAGACAGTTGTTTCTTTTCCTCTCAGAGACAATTTAAATCACATCGAATAAAAAGACAGATCCAAATCAATCAATTTGTATATATCAAAATGCGGAGATATAAACGTTATAGATTTATTTCCGTGTTGTACGCCGTGTTTAGCACTGATTTAACCCATAATGTTACTTATTTTAAGATTGCTACTAGTAAGAGATTTGTTTATCAAACTTCCCCGCAACATTATGTTTATTTAATTATGAGATTACATAACCCTGCTTTACCGCCGTTAGTAAACTAGAGCTCTGACATTTGCACTACCTGCAACTATCTAATTACTACTAAAGTTTAAACGTTGACTTGCGTTTCACCATGGATCTCAAATAAAGTCCTTATAATATTATGTGTCTTATCACGGATTCTTCATATACCATTTACATGTGTTTTCAACTTATATTAAAACATTTATTCTAAGGCTTTGAGATGTGAAGTGTAGTGGCTTTCTCCATAGGGAAAAATAAAATGAAATATAAAATATAAATTGGAATAATATCTCACCAACTCATCATACGTCATTGAATATATTTTTCAAACATTAAATAAGAAACGAAATATATGTTATTTAGTGTAACGAATATCATTCTTAGAGATGAAAATAAGAAATATTTACAAGTGTATATGCTTTTGATAGAAGTGCATATCGGCCTTACCTAATCACCTAATTCTTTTTAATCAATATTGATAGGTCATATATATTTTTGGGTAGTCTAGAGGAATCAATGAATACCTAGAAAATAAAAGTTACTTAGCTCTAACAAAAGGTAGGTGCCACTTATCAACCTCTAGAGTGGCATGCAAATGACCAACTCTACATGGCATGGGTGAATCAGGAATCAAACATGTTGAAGTTTGAAATTGTTTGTTGTGTGAACTAAGTTCACTATCAATAAAACATGGAATTGATGTCACTTTCAGTATGAGGATAATGGAAGGATGATGCACATGAGATCTCTTAGTGATGAATAGGTCTAACGGTTGGAAAATGTAATAAAAATATCAATACATATGCAAGAAAATAAAGAAAGGAGAAACAACATAATACATTACTGAATAATGATGTAATTTCATTTAAGGTTAATTATTTTTACGATATGGATTTTTTAGAAATACAATGATCACCAAAAATTGTTGTTGTATAATGAAAGTGGAAGCTTTGAAATAAGACATATGATTGTGAAATTCACTAATGTTGTTCATGCTCAAAATAGTCAAGGTGATGAGGATTTATGTATTGTTAATTATATGTGATTGGTAGGTGCAAAACGCGAGTGGGGTGTTTTTATCGCTTTAATCGCACATATGTAAAATTAACATTTATGAGTTAAAGGAACAATATACATGCTTATAGTTAGATAGGAATTTGCATTCAACATGCGCTCCATTTTATTTTTTAAAAATCATTTTAGAAGATGTCAATTTTGTTAGTTTTTAGATGCACAAAATAAAATCTTTTAATTGTCTTTAAATATTAAATGTGGTCTTGTAGACTACACCAATTGCAAGATATGCATAAAAAGGGATAACATCCTACTAGCATATGTTAAATTGGGAACTCTAAATGAGGGTATGGCCATCCATTAAAAAAATATTATTGAAGCTTATATTTTTCATATGTTTGTAGTTACAAGTGGCTTGGTAGAAATGTATGTGAAATGAGGAAACCCATAGAGGACATGCCAACAGTTTACAAGATGTCTCAAGATTCAAGGAACTTAAGTGCATTATTTACTATTCTTGTCAATATTTAAAAAATATATATTTTTCAATGGCGAGGAAGACATTATTTACTATAATTGTTCTTCATACAAAACCTCGGATTGAAAAACATAGTCCTACTATAATGATAGTCTCATCATTCATAATATTCTCTTGTAAATACTAATGTCATATGGAAACTTACAAGTTAAATTAGACAATATTATATTAAAAATTTAGTGATATACCAATATATACATTTGATTTTGTTATTGATAATATGTTTCAATTATAAACAACAAATATGTACCTATCCGTAATTAGTGATATATATCAATATATACATTTGATTTCATTATGATTAATATTTTTCATTTGTAATGGTCCATGGAGCCTTTCCATCAAATATCAATCATATTTTTAAACAAAAGGTGTGCATATTGATTATATGATTATGAAAGAAATAATACAACTCAACAGCTCTTTTGTTGTAAGTTAATTATCATTCTAGTTATCTAAAACATACAGAATATAAATTGCACAAATTGCTGGAAAAGAACTTACATATATGAGCAGAGAGCCAATAAAATAGTACATTTGCCGAGGAACTCGAGGAATGCACATAAAACAAAAGCTTGTTGAAGTTGAAGTTATTAAATTTTTTGGTGACAACAAAAGGATTGATCGTGATCCTTAATTAGGTGTTACCTTAATCATTCGACAGTCCCCACTGTTTGTTTACGACTGTTACGCCACCATCGACCACTATATTATGGCCGCTTACATATTTAGATTCTTCACTCGCAAGATACAAAGCAGCCTCTGCAATATCATTTGCTTCAAGTGTGACTTCCTTTAGGTTTGCTATGCCGGAAACCCATGCCTCCACTGCCGCTTTTGCCTCTGGTGAAGGGGTCAATCCCGCGTACCTCATTACCAGATCCGTGGCAACGGCAGCCGGAGATACACAATTTACTCTGATACCATGTTTGCCCAGCTCTGCTGCACCGTTTTTCGTCAGCCCAATAACTGCATGTTTGGAGGCCGTGTATGAGTAAGTACCAACTCCTCCTAATACCCCTGCAATGCTGGCTGTAGAAATAATGGAGCCCTTCCTGTTGGGGATCATAACTCTGGCTGCGTGCTTTATGCCGTGCATTACTCCTTTCACATTAACATTAATCAATCGTTGGAATTCTTCCATGTCATACTCTGCCACGCTCCGTTTTTGGGTGTTAATGATTCCTGCGTTATTATACAATATATCGAGTTTCCCATGTTTTTCCACGGCGAAATCCACGGCTGCGCTAACATCTTTCTCTTTGGTGACATCGCAGCGGATGAATGTCGCCGAGGGAGAAAGAGAATGAGCCACTTTAATGCCAGCATCGTCTGCAATGTCGGCAATTATGACTTTGGCTCCATGATTTGCAAACAGCCTAACCGTGGCTTCTCCAATGCCTCCTGATCCCCCCGTGATTAATGCAACCTTTCCTTGCAGTCTGCATTTTGCAAACACTGAATAATTATGTTCAAATTATTTTTCTTACAACTCCAAAACCAAATTATAATGTATAAACTGAAATACACGTTTTATTTGACTTTGAGATTCCATTATTGAATCATTTTTTACCGAAAAAGATAACTATAACACATTATTGTATGACAAGAAAACAAAGCTGAAACCTAAAAATAATAATTACCTTCCAAATACAGCAGCTGCAACCTCTATCTTGGACATATTTCTCCAGGTATAAATTGCAATGCAATAGATCAAAGCTTTACAGAGACGCGGCCTTATAACATCCCAGGGGCTTCTCGAATTTTACGTTCAAATATATTGTTTTACATGATAGACGGCAACCAGAAAAACAAACAGTGGCACCTATTTGCATATTTTATTGTTAACACAATTATTAGATGTATTGTTCGATATTTTTTTATGCAGAGCTCTATGTTGCATATTTTTTATTAAGTCAATTCTTAGTCAGCCTGCGATAAAGAAAAAGACAAGTCTTCCTGGCCATTAGTTGTTAACTCTTCGTGTGTGGCATCATTTTCCATGGGTTTTCCATGGTTTTATGGATTCCTATACGGTCCAATACAAAAATAGTTGAACAAGCAGAACAAAAAAATATAAAATTAGAAATTAAAATAATCTAAGCCATGTAGGACTTAAACAAGCTAATGATATTTTTTTCATTTAGTATAATAATGATAATAATTACGTCATAAGGTGTTTCTCATTGAAACGATGTTCGGTAGCTTTGACGGTTGTCGATTTGTTGTGGCTGAGCTTTTTCCCGGCTATACGTTGAAATCGGACGGTCTTCCTTGACTGTTGAATTGGCAAATGAGAGTGAAGCACGATGATTGTGCTTGTTTGACATTTAATACGACGGAGGGGTTTTTCTTTTTGCTGTTGATCGTTGGATGCATGTATTTATGCCTTGTTATTCGGTCTTGGCTATCCTATCTTCCTTGATGGTATGTCAAATTGTCTCCAGCGTTGCATTCACCTATCTCTCGGCTCGCTCACCCTCTCTATCATCCCACCCGCCATCTCGCCGCCCACCTCATTCGGCTTGTCCACCACCTTCGACATTACTCTACCAGCTTAGCCCTTGTAACACCCACAATTTCGACATTCTAAAACCACATTAAAACAAACACAATTATCTCAAAAGTTGCGGCAATTTTTTTTGACATATGGTTGCATAAGGGTGTCAAACCCTAATGTACATTAAGTTAATCTCCACCAATTAATTACTACATTACAAAGGATGGACCAGGTCTAAGTTAAATGATTAAATATTCTTAATTTATCTCTAAGGTCAATTAATTACAATCAACTAGGAAGGTGCCATAATTAGTTTACTTGGTTAAATGTTTTTCTCCTCCTTAATTAACATTCAAACCCATACTTAATAAACCTTATACTTAGTTACTTTAGTTCCATTATCTTAATAGCTTTAATGTCCATTTCATTAATTTCTAAAACATACTAGGAACTAAATAAATGACTTTACACACAAGGGTATTTAAATGGCCCCATTCACCCATTTACACATACCTTTAAAATTATTTAAAACACCCATAATATTCATTCTACCAAACAATTGTAGGGTTGATCCTCAACCCTTGTATCAATTCAATTATGGCCACTAGATCATAGGGTTCCAAACTAACCCTAAATATCCTTATGAATTCTTATTAAATCCTTTTCTTTACCCTAGTCTCCTCATTTGGTCTATTTCCTTTTGTTTAATTTGCAGGTTGGAGAAATGGAAGCCATGGGAGCAAGGAAAGGAAGAACCATGGAGGAATTTACAAAATCAAGCTTAGTTTAGTTTAGGTTAGGGAATTATTATTGTATTGCCTTTCATTTGAAGATTATAGAGGTTTCCACTCCAAATCTGGAGTTGTTATAAAGTTAGTTCCATTTTTAGTTTCCTACATGGGAAAAACCCTACTTCATTTTTAATCCAAGAGATTGAATGTTTTTAAATACCCATTTGAGGATTTACAAGTTTAGAACAATGAATTTATGCCTTTATTGCTTGTTGGAGGTTTCCTCTTTAACTTTACAGGCTTAAATTTTAGTTAGACCAAGTTAAAATTTACACAAGCGGATTTCAATTTTTCCACCATCAATGATAAGTCCGCCACCCAAAGCAAGGTAGTGCTCCCGGGACCTCCGTCATCTTTGTGTGATGATTCACAAACCACTTTGCCTTGCTCGAGTAGCGGTTCGAGACACATCCGTTACGAATAGGGTGGCGGTCTGTTGTTTTAAAAATAGAACCTTCAATTTTGAGATTTTTCAAAAACACAATTCAGTAGAGTGTTTTAAAGATCATCCTTAGCTTGAATTTATGTTCCTAAAGTTTCCAGTTGAAGGGTTTAATCCATTTATTCATTCCATACTTAAATTACTAAATTTAAAGGATTTCCTATTTCAATAGTAACAAACAACTACAAGATCATTTTCATTTCTTTCAACAAATTTTCTTTCAAGTTCAAAAGTAGAAATAAAACTAAATCTACTTCTAATGTTATTTTTTTCCTTACAACAAAATGCAATATTTCAACATAATAATTTACTTAAAATTTATTGCATCTTTCCATTTCCACTACAACCATTTGTTCAAATAACTACTAACAAATTTGTTCCACATTCAAGTTTTTCATGCATACACTATTAGTATTTTACAACTTCTATGTTATTTCTTTCCTTTTTACAATAATGCAACTTCAACAATGATAATGAACTTTCTTTTCCTTGAGCATAGCTCATTTATTTCAATGCAAAGAATTTACTTTCTCACAATACAATACAACTAACCTTTTTAAACATGACGTTCATTTTTATCCATTCCTTTACATACTACAATTTGAGGAGAAGGAAAATACACATTCCTTAATGAAATTCCTTCAAAATAATAATACAACTTGGTAAATGAAACTTACAATGCAATATTTCATTTTAAAAAGTACAATACTACAAGTCTTCCACCTTAAGTGGGAATAACAAGAAGGTTTTCTCACAAGGAAGGATTTCTTTTGGACATCAACAAATGCTCCAAGTTTCACATCACCAACAAGAGCTCCACCATGTCTTCACTTGATCATAACAAAAAAAATTGGGGGAGAGAAAACACTCTCCACCCAACCAATAATCTAATGAGGAGAAGAAGCTATCCTCCTCATTGGCCCCTGAGCCCCAACCACAATGCAATAAAAGA
The DNA here is from genome assembly GCA_018340775.1 of Taxus wallichiana var. yunnanensis. NCBI lineage: Eukaryota > Viridiplantae > Streptophyta > Pinopsida > Cupressales > Taxaceae > Taxus > Taxus wallichiana. The sequence goes on along the minus strand of CM031241.1, from coordinate 427,626,294 downwards.
TGGATCCAACTCATGGAAACTATTACAAATATTCCACATCACAATACAAATATTTCACATCCATTTAAAAGAAAAATCAACAGAAAAATACAATCACAAGAAGGAAACTAACAAAATACACAAGGCTAGACAATGCAAGGCCAATAGAGCAAGGATTCATTGGGAGATCACTTATGCCTCCCAATGGGATTAGGTTACCACTTTAAAACTGATGAATATACATCATAAAACCCCTAAACATATCTTATTCCTCTCTCATGATCCTCTTATGCCTCTCACATTATCTTATGCCTCACTACAATATCTTATATCTCCTCTCATAAAAACAAGTAAGAAATGCAAGCATTTCCTTGTCCAAGGTGGGGAACCCAACCCAACTCCCTCCAAAACATGAAATAAACTCTTATGCCTCCCTACATATATGATCCCCATAGCCTTCTCCTACAAAAAAATTAGGAAATCTACCCAAGAACCCAACAAGCATACAAAAACACTCAATAACATACACATATACACAAATAAAAGAAAACAATTAAACAAGAGTGTAGCTCCTACCTTTCCATGGTAGAGCTTGATCCAATAGTCACACACCAAGCTCCTTCAAGCCAAATCCAACACCAACAAGCTCCAAAAAATTTGAAAAAGCACTCCAAAATTCTCCAACTCCAAAATACAAGAACAAAACTGAAATGAAGTAACCCCTAAACAAACAAAAGAACTTGCATAAATAGAAACTAGAGAGAGGAGGATGAGGTGGCTCCATGTATGATGCCACATCACTTATCCTCAATCCCACCTCACTCATCAAACCTCAACCCAAATTCACAATAAATTGGTGGTTGAGAGGAATGACAAACAATTTACACACACAATCCAAGCCTAGACCCCCTAAGGACAAAAATTAAAACCTATGTAAGAAAAGTGCCATTAAATGTCACTTTTATCTTAAAAAACATAGAGTGGTGTATATTTTGATCCCCCATCCATAGGTAGGGTTGGTATAAGATATTAAGAGGTGTGAGAAAAGCTTATCTTTTCCCACAAGCCTCCAAAAATGGCCCTTAAGCCCAAATCCGAATTTCCAAGGTAAGGTAGAGTGTACAACACTTAAAGTTACTTACACTCAACTTAAAAACCTAGTAAAAACTGACAAATCTAATAAATGACTTCTTTTTCACACCCCAAATAACTTAATATCATGATTAAATTACTAATTAAAATCACATTAATCAATAATGATAAAATAATACGCATCACAATTAAATCACATACTCTACAATAAATAAATAAAAAGGGAAAAAGTGCACACAAGCCCATGGTCACAATTGGAGGTCATCCCCCATGGGACCCCTAAAAAAATTAAAACACACAAACCACAACCTAACACAAGTTTCCATGGTGACCTTAGTTGTATCCATTTAGTATTCCATTGTGGTTGGTCTCCAATCCCCCTTTTGATTGTTGTGATATAATTACCTGCAAGACACACGATACCTCCTTCGCGCTGAACCCTATGAAAATATCAAGGATAAAACATACTCATATTAATCAATAACCATCTTCATATAGGTAATTCATCATCTATAAGAACAATGTTATTATTTATCTAAAATTTCAACATCTCAATTATATCTTTTATCAATTTCAACAAGATCACAAAATTACTTCAAAAGATAAATCCTACTCAATACGATGAGAATTTTGAATGTTAGTAATACATATATCAATAAAACATCATCATCATCAAATATAGTATGTTTCTCTATCTATTCAAGAATTTACACAATCATACTATGAATAGCAATCTAGCAAAATCATAATATATATATATATATATATATATATATATATATATATATATATATATATATATATATATATATATATATATATCATGTAACATCATGCTAAACCAAAATGTTACAATAATATCCCGGTCCAAAGTTAACAATAATCAAAATAAACATATAATAAGTTTTAAAGAGGAGTGGTCACTGTATATCCCTCACATTAGACTCGAATTCGTCCTAGAAGTCACTCAGATAGATGTGGAAACTACACTCATAGAAACATAGCATTGTCCTGTGTAGCAATAGTCTCATCATACCTATCCCAATGGAATCATATCTAATCAATATTTCAGCATTCAAGGCCCGGCTCCTTTACTTTAAAATACGGATGGGCTCCACCATCATCTGTCCCTACTCCTACACATGTAATGCAGTCCAATCCAATATATGAGAGGGATGTGGGATATATCTCATAAGAAGAGATATGTTAAACACATCATGCATGTGAGACAAGTTGGGTGACAAGGATAGATGATAAGCTAAGGAACCGATCCACTCTAGAATCTTGAATGGACCCTAAAATTTTGGAGACAACTTAGATCCTTTCCAATAGTGGATAGGACTCTTATATGGTTTGACAAAAAGAACACCTTCATTCCCACGTCATAGCTACATTCGAATCTCCTCTCGATCTGCGCATACTTTATTTTCTTGTCCTATGCCTCATATAACATCCGACGAACCAAAGATACTTCCTCCTCCATGTCCTGTAAAAATGTTGTTCCAATAGATACTTTGTACTCAAGTGTATCCCAACTCAAAGGTTTCCTACACTCTCTCGCCATAAAATGTATGAAAATGAACCATCCCAATAGAACTTGGAAAACTATTGTTGTAAGAAAACTCCACCAAATACAAGTACTCCTCCCACTTTTATTACTAATCCATGACGTACATCCGAAGCATGTCCTCTAAAATCTTGTTCACACACTCTATCTATCAACGCTCAGGGTGATAAACTATAGTGAATTTGATCTTCGTCCCGAGAGCATGTTGCATGGTAATGCGAAGTTTAATGTGTACAAAGGGTCGTAGTCATAAATTATCTTCTATGAAATCCGTGCAGTCTAAAAATATTATCCGGTACACTCTCGCTACTATCCTAGTTCTATAGGTGGTCTTCACTTTGGAGAAAAATGAGCAAATTTCATCTATCTATCTTGTTGGTACCCAAATTTGTTCTCCTTTTCAAACCAAGCAGCAACACAGATTCAACAGGGAGCTTAGAGGCAGATAGATCATAAATGTATGTCATTTTGTAGCTAGGGAGAAATCTAGTTGTCCCTTTGTTACTTGGATTTGTGGAGAGATGGATAGCACCTCAAAAGGATATGATCTGATCCTAACTATTTTAGGTTATGCCTTTTAACCAAGATAAGAGAACCTATTATGTAACCTCTATTATTTGAAAGGAGCTACAAGTACCTTTCTTTTGTAAAATTTTTATGAAGAAATCCTTGGGAAAAATATGATCAATACACCAAATCTGACTCTCACGAGTTGTCACTTCCAAAACATTGAGATATTTTCACAATAAGGAAAAGGTTATTAAAGACATCTGAGGCACTGATCTATTCTGCATATTTTAGTAAAAGGATTTTGGTCTTGTGTAGGTATACAGAGCAAAACCAGGGGTAGTATGGGTAGAATTATTTGTTTTAAATATATTTTTTGGTGGGAGGGGAGACAGGATGGACTTGACTCACAAGATCCTTGAGAGATTATGTAAAATTGAAAGATTCAATCAACAAAATGCCATGAAAAATTTAACTTGTTTCCTCAACTAGAATATGTGCTTCAGTCGAGGCCTAGATCAGCACTCTTTCACACAACATATGGGATTCTCATTTATGAAGGCTCGAGTTAGAGGAACCAACAAAACACCAATATTTAAACCAAGTCACACCCGAGGTACACGCAGCGTTTGAGGATAATCTCTATCAACTAAATGAAAGAAAAGTGATTTTAAACCATTTATCGCATTCCCAGATGAAGGCTCTTCGAGGAATGAAATTTTAGATGCCACTAAACTATCATAAGGAATAATACCTGTGATTGGATTATATTTTGGCATAATATTGCAATATAAACAAGAAAATTTACCCGTATGCATTCACAAATGGAATAAATACACTTTACTTGAAGATTGACACAAAATAACTCAAAGTTTGATCAAATTTATCAGTAAGGGAAAGTTTCTAGAACAATCTCAAAGCTTGTCAATGGCTATACACTTGCAACCACCTTGACACGATCAAATTTGACACAAAGAGAGATATACGAGCCTCTCTAAATGATTTTTCAAAATGGATGGGCTCTATCAACCTTTTCTCATTTGAAGAAAATCAGTCCTAAATTTTCCAAAACTCCCAACCATTTACATGATGAATTCATGCCATTTATAACATTTCCAACAGAGCCCCTTCCTCCCAAAAGACAAAAACTTTAAATGCACTAGTGCTTTTCACGATCCCTTTGTGATTCGTAGAATCAGATCTGTAAAATTCTCTAGGTCCTCGAGGGAAAATCTCTTCGATTTCTTCCCGCATTAAACTCTTTTCACAGAAAAACATACCTCCATCCATTTGTCAACCACTTCCACCCCATATCAATCAAATCTTACCCTCTATGTGCTTAGGAGGAGAAAAATAGAAAACCAGATCATGCACGAGAGTCAAACTACTTTAATGGCAAAAGACGTCTCCAAATCTCTCCCACCAAACTCTAGATATCAAAATTAACTCACTCCTCTATTTGGCGTGTAGAAAATAGCAAGAAATCATGAAGACTCACATTCCCAGGAGTTTTAAGAGAAAAAATGGGGGAAAATCATATTTAGATGCTCAAAGCACCATTTATTTTTATTTAAATGTGGTCCGTCCATGTGGAAGATGCAAAAACAAGCTTGGGGGCTTGGTTTGACCTATTCTAACCCTTTTGAAAAATTGGAAAAATTTCCCATTTTTCCCCACACCTCCGTTTATGAAAAATGGTCCTGACACATGGCCTGAGGTGGGCCCCAAAATAAATGCAAAGAAATTCTTCAATTTGTCTCTCTTTTGGAAAAAGGAAAATTTTCTAAGTTTTCCCCGCAGCTTTGCCCTTGAGAAATACTTTTGACATGTGTCCCAATGTGGGTCCTTGTGGAACTCGGGTCCTTTTATTCCTTTAACTCCTTTTCCCTCAAAGGGAAAATATTTCACTTTTACTCCGAAAACCCACACCTCCACTGTTGACCGAGGCAAAACGTTGATTATTTCCTATCGGGCTCACGGGCCATTTTGCTATTTTAACCTTTATGAAGCAAAGATATGAAAAGTTTGAATTACCTCTGATGGTTTGCCTCCCCACATCCTATGACTTTTCAAATTGTGACGTGTCACCACAATAAATATTGAGGTGGTCCCAAAAATTCGATACCTTGAATGATCCTGGGCTTGCCACGTGTCTTGTTCCAGTGAGAGTTGTTTGAATGCTTGAATCTCTGTGGAGGGTGCCATGTATCAACCTCTTAGGTAGTCTCCTTTTGTCATTGGAAATTCCAAGCAAATACGTAAAGCAATCAGAGGCCTCCAAGTGTCATCCCGGCGCTCTTTTAAAATGAAACTCAAGGGCCGGTCCACCCGAATGTGCACGGTTCCTCCACGTGTCTCCATGGCACAAATTTAGATGGTGCCCAAAGTAGAGACCCTAAATGAGTGCAATCTTGCCACGTGTCCTGTTCCACCAAACTGTATCCATTTTTATAAAAATTGTCTAAGTATGGGAAAGCAGCTGGAAGCCTCCACGTGTCCTCCTAATGCTACTCCAAGGCAAAGCCCAAAAGCAGATCTTCAAATGAGTGTCGTTCCTCCACATGTCCTAGACTTCCCGAAAACCTTTTAAAATTTGTCTAAGTATGGGAAACCCAATGGAAGCCTCCACGTGTCTCTTTCCTACCAACCCTCCACGTGTCCTCCTGTCTACTTCAAAGCCAAACCAAAAAGTTGATTCTCAAACGAGCATCGTTCCTCCACGTGGACACATTTTAAAAATGAGGCTTTTCATGGAATTTTTGAAGTATTAAGCTGATCTCGCATCCAACCAAGAGGTGCCACATTTCCCTGTCGACTAAATGATGTAAATTTGACTGGAAGAAATTCCCGTCAAACCGTAAAACACAGAGAAATGTCCATTTGAGCCAAAAGATTGGGTTTTCTTCAAGGACAAAGAATTTAGACTATTCGAAGGATGAAACATGACCATTAGGGACACATAAAATCATTTATATTTGAGAATTTAGGGCAAAAATGGCAAGGACAACATATCTTGACTATGGAAAATGGAGGAAATGGGAAAATGTGAGTTTTGAAGGAACAGAGCACGGGTAACTCAAAATATAGAGCTTTTCCAGAGGAACAAATGAACCATTAGACAAATACAGACCCACACATGATCCTTAACCCAGGAGCAGACTAAAAATGGCAATAAGACTGACCAAGCGTCATACGGGGAAGGATAAAATGACAGAGGATGTGAATGAATAATTTTTCAAAAGCACAAATGGGGCGAGACCATTATGAGCACCAACATTGGCTCCTACTCAGGGATGGGAACTTCCTGCAAGTGCCACAAGAATAATAGTAGACCAAGTGCATAAATATCCATCAGGTAGTGGAGTCATTTTGTAGAGTAGAGAAACAAAGCCATCTCCAAAAAGAAACGAAGAAGCCAACAAAACAGATCACTAAGGACCACGATGAACCAAAACACAAAACAGGAAACAAACAACCAACTATACACTGTATAAGAGGTGTTTACCTTGATTTAGAGGAATCAATCCAATAAATGCTTCAGATTCCTGCCATTAACAGGAAGTTTGAGCAATTCACCATCTAGATCCTTTAAGAAGAAGGTGTGTTCACCAATTTTGATGTCAATGGAGTAAGGGCCCATCCAAAATGAATCAAACTTTCCATGTTTGCCCTTATCCTCATGCCTGCTATCCCATAATAGCACAAGATATCCAATATTGAAGGCTCTAGGAGTGACCTTCTTGTCAAATAGTTTCTTTAGCTTTTCTCTAAACTTTATATGCCTCTGGTGAGATGCCCTCCTCTCTTCATCAAGCTCAATAATCTAGTTGATGCGGGCATCATGAGGACTCACTTCTTGATCTTCCAGTTGTTGAATGAACTGATATGAGGATAATTACATATGTAGGGGCAGAAGGGCCTGAGTCCCATATACCAACTCAAATGGACTCTTTCCAGTGGTTCTTTTGATAGTGATCCTATCAGCCCAGACAAAAAACTTTAGCTGTTCACCCCATTTTCTCTTGTTCAACTCCAAGGTTCTTCTGATAATCTTTAGAAAATTATTATTGTTGGACTCAGCTTGTCCATTTCCTTGGGGATTATAATTAGAGGCATATGTCAAATTTATCCCATATCCTTTACACATTTCCACTAAAGTTCTAGCCTTGAAACTCATGGCATTATCAGCTATGATTTTGACTGGTACTCCAAACCTGCAAATAATATTGTTTAGCACAAAATCCATGACAACTTGGTGTGTAGCCTTCTTGGTGGGGATTGCTTCCACCCACTTGGTAAAGTAATCAGGGGCTACAACAATCCACTTATGGCCATCACTTGAAGGGTCTAAAATTTCACCAATGATGTCCACTTTCCATTGCTTAAATAGGGCTTTAATTGATATAGGCTGCAAAGGTAGGGAGCACGAAGCCTTGACCTTCTATAGAAACACCGCCGCTCTCACATCTTCTGACCAACATGGTTACATCCTTGAAAATATTTGGCGACCAATAACCAGCCCTTAGGATATTATGTGATGTGAATCTTGCAGCAAAATGCCCCCAAAACTCCTCCATGGAGATCTAAAATTATTTTAGGGGCTTCATCTTCAAAGGATGCGAGTTTAAGAGGACTCCCTCTTGGTTCTTCCATGCTAACCCAAAATCAGTAATGACATATTTCGGGAAGCCAACTTAAGATCTATTTTCTTGTTCTTATTCAAATACTCAGGGCAATTTAAGTGTCTGAGATAGAACATCACATCCTTGTACCACTCAGAACTCATCAATCTTTCAAAAATAGCTGCCCTTTCTTCCTCAATCTCATTTACCTTAATGTTCTACAAGTTTCTCTCATCCATGAGCTTAGTTAACCCCAAACCTCTCACCAAATTCATGGTTTGGATGTCCATATCATACTCTTACAATTTTTTCACCCATCTACATCTTTTACTTGATACTTCCATCTCTGACAAGATGTCTTTTACCATGGTATGGGGAACATAAGCAACAACTTTTGAACTTAAAATATAAGGCCTAAAATATTTGTTGCTTTGACCAAGGAAAATGCCTGCTTTTCCATGATGGTGTATTTCAGTTCTACTCCTTGCAAAGCCTTACTAAAAAGGCAATGGGCCTCTCAGCCCCTTCATCATCCTTCTGTAGCAGGACAAAAGAAATAGTGTTTTCGAAACAAACGAAAAACAACTGGAAAGGTTTCTTATAATTTGGGGCTGCCAAAATAGGGGCATGCTTCAATGCCTCTTTGATTCCATTAAAATCTTGGATGACAGCCTCTTCCCATTTGATGATCTAATCCTTCTTTAACATGGAAGTGATTGGGATAGTCAACTCAACAAAGTTTGATATAAACCTTCTAATGAAGTTTATCGCCCAAAGAAGGATGAATTCCTTTTTTTGGTTCTTGGAATTGGGACTTTGCTGATGGCCTCCACTCTTTCTAGATCAATCATCACTCCTTCTTGTGACACAATGTGACCAATAAATTTTTCCTTCTGCACTCCAAAATGGCATTTCTTTGGATTGAGTGAGATGCCATATTCCCTACATCTGATTAGCATCTTCTCTAAGTGCAAAAATGGTCACTTCTCCTTCTTGAAAACATTGTTACATCATCTTGGTAAACAACAATAAAGTCATTGATGTAACCAACAAAAGCAACATCCATTGCTCTCTGAAAAGTGGCTCCAACATTCATCAGACCAAAGGGCATCCTAACATATACATATGTTCCCCATGGAGTAGTGAAGGCTATCTTGATCCTTTCGATTATTTTACCATGACTTGGTTATAACCAGAGAAGCCATCTAAAGTAGAAAGAAACTTAGAACCAGTCACCAACTGCAACATGTGCTCCATGTTAGGTAAAGGATAGTTGTCCTTCATTGAGGCCTTTTTTATATTCCTGATGTCACCATTCTTCTTTCTTACTAGCACTAGGTTGGAAACCCAAGAAGAATACCTTGTGGGCTGGATAATTCCTCCATCCCTTAGCTTCTTCAACTCCTCTTGCATTTTGAGAGATAACAGAGGATTAATTGGCCTCTACTTCTACCTAAATGGTTTTGTACTAGGCTCCAAGGGAATCTCATGCTGGAACAGGTCTTCTCTATATGCTTTGAGCTCAGAATAGGTCCAAGCCATGCAATCTTGGTATTTCTTTAACAACTAGATGTATGATTGCTTTTCATCTTTACTGAGACTACTCACGCAACGAAATCTTCCTTGGTTTATCCTTCATGCCAAGGTCATGCTCCTCAACATCCCTTGAGGCTGCCATATGCCTATTAATAATGCAGTCAACATTATCAAAATTTGATTCAAGAGCAACCAGCCCTCTAGGAATGGTGTTGGTCTTTAGCTGGATGATGCCTTTGCCAAATAAGGTTTCCTTCCCCTCTATTGTATAGACCATTGGCTCCCAATCAATGTTTTGATCAGAAAACTCTCCATTGTTTTGTAGGAACCTTCTAACCTAAGCCTCATCATAAAAAACCTACCAATGTTTTATATTGTCAAGGACAGAGGGTCTTGTCACTACCTCCACCTCATATTCACAATAAGGGAATGTTGTAAAACTATCATAACAAGCCCGAACACTAAAAGCCTATCTCGCGATTCATTAAACCTTCTGTCATGATGCACAATGTTGAAGGAGTCAAACATCTCAATGAAGTCCCAAACTACATGCTTGTACTATTTCAGTCACTGATTCTTTGTGGCATATAATTTTCTGACTTGCTTGACAACTAACTCTGAGTCTCCTTTGACAATGATGTCCCTAACACCATACTTCCAAGCAATTCTTAAACCTAACAACAATGCCTCATACTCAACAATGTTGTTAGTACACTCAAAGTTAAGCTTAAAGGAAAAAACAAACCTTTCCTAGCTTGGAGAAATTAGGACAACACTAGCACCATTTCCAAATTTGGAGCAAGCTCCATCAAACAATAAAGTCCAAGGAGAGCCTGCTTGCTCAAGACACTTAGACTCCTCAATCTTGTGTTCTTTTCCATTAGCAAATCCCACAAAGTTGTCAGCATCAACATTTGTATACAATACTTCATAGGATGCATTGTTGGAATCCTCAATAAGGTGCAACATTTTCTTCTCCCCATATAACCTAATAAGGCTGCCCTCAACTGGGATGGTGGAATAAGACATGTCCATTTGGACACTACCACCAACACTTGTAGCCCATTTTCTTGACAATAACATACCCCACTTGGCTGGGAAATCAACTATGACAACATCAAGCTTTAAATTTTTACCTAGGTAGGCTGCAAGCTACACCACCAAACCCTTCACACATCCCACTACTAGAACCTATTTGGAGTACATGAAAATGCACTTCCCATATGCTATTATTACCTTAATATTTAGCTCATTCATGACCTCCAAAGGCATGACATTACATGATGCCCCTGAGTCAAACATGCAGTTATGGAGCAACCTATCCTTGATGATCAAAGTAGTGAAGAATGGATCCACATTTAGCTGAGAGTCTACCAAATGTCCCCCAATAAACCTCAGGTGGTTCAGCTAGATCTTCTAATGCTTTGATGGTGTCTCAGACTCTTTAATGGCTAGAGGATTCTCCACAATGTTCACATTTCTTCCTAGGGTTGTCTTCTCTTCACTCAATCCCAAGTATTCAAATGCTCTCCTCTTGTGCTCAGGAATCCTAAGCAACTCAACAATTGGAACAGAGACTTTTATTTGACTCAAAACTTGGGCAATGTCATATGGGACATTCTTGGGAAAGGAAATATTGGAAGAAAGGCTAACACACTCATTAGGTGGCACAAGATTCTTGATAGCTTGAGCATAAGGAGGGGTATGATTTTTTCTTTGAACTACAGGGCTTTTGAAAATGGATCTTTCCTAGGAGCCTCTTTAGGAATGTTAGAAAGTAAGGGAGCTTTTGGCTTGGCCTGAGGCCCTGCCCCTTTGACATCCTTACTTCTTGTGTTATATTCCTTCTCTTGAGCCATAACAACATTCATTAATAATTGCCTATCCTCCTCAGATGGGATTCCTCCATCATACTTTTTTATCATTAAAGCCCTTAAATATTCAAAGTCATTATTGGGAAATTCAAAATCTTGTACATTATCTACTTCTAAATTATGAGAGGGAGGGAGAATATGTACTCTATGAATGTAGTCCCAAAAGGTGGTAGCATTTCTGCACTTATCACCTCAATTGAGGTTTCCCTTTATTGTGAGCTAGTGGAGCATCCCATCATGTAAACATCATCATCACTCTTATCATCAACTTGCATTTTCTTCTTGTTGATCTTCTTCACAAGGAGCATGGGGCATGAAACATCTGTCACACCAATCAATGAATTTTGTCTCTTCCACCACAACAACTCTAGCAACCAAAGGATCAGGTACCATTCTATTTTCTCTACCTTGGGGCTTCCTATTCCCAAATCTAATAGCTCGTTTTCCTTTGTCATCAATTCTTTGATGATTTGTAAATTTGTCTTGGCCTTGTTTCCTATGTTATCCTTGTGAACTCTACCCAAATCCTTTCTCAGCTCGGGCTAGCTTGTAGGAGATCTCCTCGATAGTCCCTGCTAAAGTCATCATAACTTCCTCTAAATCGAGAGCCTTGCTTATCTAATTTTTTTTGGGTTAATCATCTTCACACCATCTCTCTTACGAGGTTTTCATATTTCCTTGATATCATTCTCCTTTTGTAGAGCCATAGTGAATTCTTTCCTCAAGTTGGTAGGGTTCTTGTCCCTCAAGTAGTAAGCAGCCTTTTTATTAAATGCATCATTATATTTGATTAAGCATGATTCATCACATGGCCTTATCCTGATAGGAAATGTTCTCAAGGTCTTATTAAACCTAGGATCAGTCCTATTACCATATTGTAATCTGAATGCATTGCTCATCTCAGCCTAAGAGTCAATAAATTTATCTAGCAATGCTTTGTACTAGTCCCAGCATCCTCCTCTAGAGTGTGAACAAACAATTTGATGTATACATCTTCATGTTCAATCTCAAAATATTCCATCATATTGAGGAAGAGCTTTAGATGTTGGTCACCAGTAATGGCATTGTTTCCCTGGAACTTAGGAAGTCTATTCCTTACATCTTGAGGTACTTGCATTTGGATAACCAGCCATCCCCACAAAATTTATAGGTCCAAAAGTGTTTACAACAAAAGGGGGTCTGGGTTGAGCCATATTGATTTGAGTAGGTGATCCTGGAGGGGTGACAAATTGATAAGGGGCAGAGGGTCCTTCAAAACATTAGTCTATTTTTCAAAATGGAGATCCCCTAAAGGCCTTATTCCTTAGAAATCCCTATCTACTTCAGAAAAGACAAGTGCAGAATGTGAATAAAATCTCTCAAAATCAAATGAAGGCCCTTCTCCAGCTTGGATAATTCAGTTCCACAAAGAGGATTCCTTATTTAGAGTCACTTGAATGGTAGTATTCAATGATAGGCCATTCACTTTCATCGATGGAGATCCCTCTTCTTGTCTTCTAGTCCCCAACAGACTCTCAAGGATTTTCTTCCTTCTGATTTTGGTTTTCCTAGCTCTAGAAATAGTGTCCTAGTAGGATCCCTAGCAAAGAAAGACCTTCTTCCTTCCAATTTTGCAAATGTTAGTAACAAATCTGACCTTGATAGAGTTTTAAGACACTGGTCCTTATCAAAATCAAATCAATAGGAGTCACCACTAAGGATTTCCACCTTAGTTGTGAAAATGCACTAAATATGATCTGTCAAGTGTCTGTCAATGCAAGAGAGTGGAAATGGAAATATTCTGACCTTTCTTTACCAAAATTTATCAATAAATAACATTACCGAACTTGTGGAAACTGGAGAAGTTGCATATAGAACTTATGAATTTGAAACCTCTTACAAACCTGAACACAGGATGATTTTTAAAATGGATTTCTAGCACTTTAGAGCATACAAGAAATGTTTGTTAGGGTCTGAGTATGAAATGTATCAAAATTTCTCCGGCAACACCACCACTAGTGTTGGTACCCAAATTTGTTCTACTTTTCAAACCAAGCATCAACACAGATTCAATAGGGAGCTTAGAGGAAGATAGATCATAAATGTATGTCATTTTTAGTTGGGGAGAAATCTATCTGTCGGTTTGTTACTTGTATTTGTGGAGAGATGGATAGCACCTCAAAAAGATATGATCTCATGCTAACTATTTTAGGTTGTTCCTTTCAACCAATGTAAGAGAACCTATTATGTAACCTCTATTCTTTGAAAGGAGATATAGGTACCTTTCTTTTGCATAAATTTTATAAAGAAATCCTTGGGGAAAATACAATCAACACACGAGATCTTACTATCGTGAGTAGTCACTTCCAGATCATGGAGATATTTTCACAACAAGGAAAAGGTTACTAAAGACATCTAAGGCCCCGATCTTCGACATATTTTAGCAAAAGGATTTTGGTCTTGTGTAGGTATACAAAGCAAAACTAGGGGTAGTATGGGTGGAACTAGTTGTTTTAAATAGATTTTTAGGTGGGAGGGGAGACAAGATGGACTTGACTCACCGGATCCTTAAGATATTATGAAAAATGGAAAGATTAAATCAACAACATGCCATGAAAAATTTCACTTGTTTCTTCAACTAGCATATGTACTTGGTGGAGGCCCAAATTAGCACTCTTTAACACAACCTATGGGATTTTTTCACAAAGGATCGAGTTAGAGGACCCAATAAATCACCAAGATTTAAACCAAGTCACACTTGAGGTACACCCAAAGGCTTACAGATAATCTATATCAAAAAAATGAAAGAAAAGTGATTTTAAACCATTTATCTCATTCCCAGATGAAGGCTCTTCTGAGGGAATGAAATTTCATATGCTACTAAACTATCACAAGGATTGAGACCTATGTGATTGGACTATATTTTGGTATAATATTGCAATAGAAACAAGAAAAACTACCCGTATGCATTCAGAAATGAAATAAATACACTTTACTCAAGATTGACACAAAATAACTCAAAGTTTGATCAAATTTATCAAAGAGGGACATTTTCCAGAAAAATATCAAATATTTTCAATGGATATACACATGTAACAACCTTGAAATGATCAACTTTGACACAAAGAGAGATATACAGGCCTCTCTAAAAGGCTTCTCAAAATGAATGGGCTCTGTTAAGCTTTTCTTTTGGAGAAAATCAATCCTTATTTTTCAAAATTCCCAACCATTTGCACAATGAATTCATGCCATTTATAACATTTACAATAGAGCCCCTTACTCCAAAAGAAAAAAAATTTAAATGCAGTAGTGCTTGCCATGACCCTTTTGTGATTCGTAGAATCAAATCTGTAAAATTCTCTAGGTGCTCGAGTAAAAATATCTTCAATTTCTTCCCGCGTGCAAATATTTTCTCGGGAAAAACATGCCTCCATCCATTTTCCAACCACTTTCACCCCATATCAATCAAATCTGACCCCTACGTGCTTAGGAGAAGAAAAATAGAAAACCAAATCAGGCCCGAGAGTCAAACTACTTTAATGGCAAAAGACATCTCCAGATCTCTCCCACCAAATTCTAGATATCAAAATTAACTCACTCCTCTATTTGATGTGTAGAAAATAGCAAGAAATCATGAAGACTCGCACTCCTAGGAGTTTTACAGAAAAAATGGGGGGAAAATCATATTTAGGCTCAATGGCCGTTGATCTCGATTTAAATGTGGTCATCCTCGTGGAAGATGAAAAAACAAGGTATGGGGCTTCCTTTGACCTTTTCTGACCCTTTTGAAAAAATGGAAAAAATTCTCATTTTCCCCACACCTCCACTTCTGAAAAATGGTCCTGACACATGTCCTGAGGTGGGCCCCAAAAGAAACATGAATAAATTCTATCATTTGACTATCTTTTGAAAAATAGAAAATTTTGGAAGTTTTCCCCGCATCTTCTCCCTTGTGAAATAATTTTGACACATGTCCCAATGTGTGTCTCAAATGAACTCTAGGTCCTTTTATACCTTTAACTCCTTTTCCCTCAAAGGGAAAATATTTAACTTTTCCTATGAAAACCCACACCTCTGCTATTGATCGGAGAAAATCATTTACTATTTCCCATTATGCTTGCGGGCCATTTAGCTATTTTAACCTTTATGAAGCAAAGAGGTGAAAATTTTGAATTGCCTTCGATGGTCTACCTTCCTACCTTCTATGAGTTTTCAAATTTCCATGTGTCACCATGGCGGATCTCAAGAGTGGTCCCAAAAATTGATACCTTGAATCAGCCGCAAGCTCGCCATGTGTCCTTGTTCCGCAATATTGTATCCTTTTGCATAAAAATTTGTCTAACTATGGGAAAGCGGTAGAAGCCTCCATGCATCCCCTTCCTGCTAACCCTCCACATTTTCTCCTAACGCTACTTCAAATCCAAACCAAAAATTTGATTCTCAAACGAGTGCCATTTCTCCATGTGGACACATTTTAAAAATGAGGCTTTTCATGTAATTTCTGATGTATTAAGCTGATCTGCATCCAACCAAGAGGTGTGAAATTTCCCTATCAACTAAATGATGTAAATTTGACTGGGAGAAACACCCGTTAAACCGTAAAACACAACAAAACGTCCATTCGAGGTCCTAAACTAAGGTTTTCTTCAAGGAAAGAGAAGTTATACTGTTGCAAGGCTCAAACACGACCCTTAGGGACACATAAACTCATTTCTCTTTGAGAATTTATGGAAAAAATGATAGGGACAACAAATCCTGACTGTGGAAAATGGAGGAAATGGGAAAATGGGAGACTCAAAATATAGAACTTTTCTAAAGGAACAAAGGAACCATGAGACAAATACAGACCCACACATGATCCTTAACCCAAGACCAAAATAAAAATGGCAATACGACCGACTAAGCACCATACGGGGAAGGATAAAATGACAGATTTCGTGAATGAATAATTTTTCGAAGGCACGGATGGGCGAGACCATTCGAGCACCAACATATCCTCCACGACCATGATGGCATTGTGGTGGTATCTCGACATCGAGTATCCCTACTATGAAATCCATTGAAATGGCATCTCATTTGCAGACTTTGTGGGATAACATACGTGTAAATAATTCTAGCTGCATGTTGATGCTTGGCCTTCACCTTCGACACTCCAAACAACACAACACAAACCCAGAGCTATATCTCTCTAAGGACATCTCCAATTAGAAATTTATCTTAAGGTGGCATGGATCTTCTTCACCCCTAGATGGGTTGAATAAGATAAATGATGAGCCTCTACCAATATATCCTGTCTCAAACTGCCATCCCTAACTACATAGATTCGACCTTTGTGCACGAGAATTCCATCGACTCTAAATAAAATGCATCAAACTTCCCCTCAAGGGGTCTTTGAGACTCAATCTCTAATCCAACCGCAAGTTAAAAATTTTCATGAGGAAGGTCTTGAAAAATCCTACTCCATAAATATGAACCCCTTGAAGTATTCACAACCAAATGTCTCTTTCTACTCAAAGTGTCAAAAAAACATTCCTCTTCCATTTCACATGTTATATCTCCATGTCATTCTCACAAAGAAACTACATCTAACACTATTGATGAGTGTTGAGATTGAGTTGGGTGAGGAGATGACAAAGACTCAAGTGATCAGTCCTGAGTATAAATCTCCTGCCAAGAAGGAAATGAGTGTTAAGGAACTAAAGCATGCATAAGTGTTGTAAGCTCAAGGTCATGAGTTGGTTAATTGAGCTCATGATATTTGAGTTTGTGACACTTGAAGGAAACCAGATGACCCTCTTACATTAAACAACCACCTAGTCTTACCAAGGAAGCATCTATACAAATAAAGAACTCTCCATGTGGATCTGGCACTACAAGAATCGGTGTTGACGTAAGACATCATTTTAGTGTCTTGAAGGCCTGCTCACATCTATCGACCATAAGAACAATTTCCATTTACACTAAAGGGAAGTGATGGGGTACATAATATGAGAAAATTTATAGACAAATATCCTATAGTACCATACTAACCCCATGAAATTACGCACCTCAGTCACACTATTTTGTATGGGACAATCTATAATATCTCAAATCTTGGAAGAATAAATGGTGATAACTTCCCCAAAAATGATGTGACCCAAGTACTACACCTTTATCTTGAAACAATCCACACTTCTCCAGGTTCCCTTAAAGCTTCTCCTCATGAAGAAACTGCGCAACCTAGCGAAGTTGCTCCCGATGCTCCTTATGCATACGCGAGAAAATAAAATTTTCGTAAAGAGAAAAGAGAATGAAGCGATCAAAAAAATTCAGGAATACCCCATTCATTAGACTCATGAATACTGCGGGTGTATTCATCAAACCAAAAAGGAACTACTATGAACTCATAGTGACCATATCTCTTACGGAAGGTTGTCTTATAAATATCTTCCTCCATGATCCTCGATTGATGTATCTAGAATTAAGATCAATCTTAGAAAATCCTAGGTCTCACTTCATCGATCAAACAAATTATCAATGCATTGAAGGGGGTAACAATTCTTGATCGTTACTTTGTTCAAATTGACAATAATCGATACACAACCACAAAGATCCATCCTTCTTCTTTACAAAAATCACTGGTATACCCGAATGGGATACACTAGGACTAATTTTACCTTTATCCGAGAAGACCCTCTAGTGTAACTTGAGCTCACGAGCTCGGGGTAGTAATCCTATAAGATGATCGTGAAATAGGCTCGATCCTGACTCAAATCAATGTGAAAATCTATCTCACGTGGGGGACGTAACCCGACAACCCCATAGAAAACCATTTCAAAAATATCTCAAGATAAAATTTTCATCAAGTGATGGCCCACATGACTCATCCTCCGATCATCACTAAGTGTGACAACATACAACCGGAAACCTCATCGTGCAAATCGCTTAAGCTATATATCGATATGGTGTGAATAGAGGTGGGTCTCCTGGCTCCCACTATCACTGACTCCACTCCCAAATCATCTACACATGATATTACTTTAATTTAAAAATCAACTTTTCCCCTATGTGTAGATAACCAATCCATACCAAAAATAATCTCATAGGAACCCAATGGAAGGATACCAAGATCCAAGGTCATGAAACAGGGTCGAGGTCAACTATGCACTTCTCGAATAAGTAGTCCATTACGATCTTGGCTCTAGAAGCCATCTCCACATCCCAACTATATCTCTTCCTAATTCCCACAAGCCTCCATCATTCTACTACAAATGGGGAAATAAAAGAATCTGAGGAACCTAAATCGAATAAAATAGGAATAAAAATACCATCAATGCTACTTGTCATCTCAATCAATGCGCTCTAGTACTCTACGTGTTAGTTTTCTCTTGCTGCATAGATCCTGAGGCTCCTAACCATGTCACCAACTATAGGCTCTAAAACTAGTTCCTTACCCTTTTTACTAAGATTTTGAGGGTACTCTCTCTAATGATGCCCAATTACTTTACACTAGTACAAAATACCAGTCCCCTCTAATGAGATGCGCTCTGTAGGTACTCTAGTTGTTTTTGCCATGGATCCCGATGATCCTCGTATGGACTACTATTGTTGGTGTTGACAAGCTCCTACTAACTAAGCTCTAGGTGGTGCCTAAGTCTTAAGTGGTCCCCAGGAGGAGGCCCCATAATGTGTCCCCATTGAGCATCGAATCTCTGTGGATGCCTAAAAGGAGGGTGAGTTTGTTGCTTATCGCTAAGGTGGCTGTTGTGCTGGTCTCGAATGAAGACTGTGTAGATATATGTATGTCATAAGGAGGAGGAGTTAATCCCCTTGACGTGTTATCCTACATTTTCTAGATACGGATTTACACTCAATCTCTAGCTTGTTGCATCTTCCCCTGGTCTTCTCCATAATGTAAGCCTTCTCAACGGCCTCGACTAGAGTCTACTAGAAATAAATGTGTACTTCCTCTCAATGTACATGTTCAATACCTTGACGATTATGTGGATCCTAAGTTCTACATATAGTTCGCATACTAAAGAAGATCCAGGATAATGACTCTCATACTCCACCACCATCATAGATGCACGATGAAGGTCGTAGAGCTCATCTACTTCTACTTGAATGAACCTCCTAGATAATTATTTGCTCCTAAAATGCTCCTTGAAGAGCTTTCAAGTGATTGTCTCATAATCTACATCAAGCTTCGTTGCTCGTCCCTCTACCAAACTCGGCTCCATCCCTTAAAGGTGGATGGCAACACGAGCCTTCATGTTGCTAGTACACAGACATATATTGCATCTCTGCTCAAGCTGCCTAACCATTCCTCTACCCGGAAACCTCCGGTGTCTCTAACAAAATGGCATTGATGGTGTTTCGGGATCTCTCGATATGATCTTACGTTGTAGGCCTGCCTCTAGGTCTCTCGACATGATCATCATGGTGTCTAGGTGTCTTAGATCTGTCCCTATGTCCTATAGTCATGTCACCATGAATTCTTAGTGGTGAATCTCTTTTGAATGACTCCACCTGGGATTTATCTTCCCTATGCTCATCACTATGGCTCTTTGTCATGTTTGGTGTGTCTCTCTACTAAGGATCCTCCGCGTATAGCTGCATTAATGTCCTATAACGTCAAAGTATCTAAGGTAAAATGGCCACTACTTCCTGATCTTGAAGTGGTAAGTATAGGTCAATGTCTTAGAACACCTCGACTTATCCATGCCTCCTACATAGAACAAGGCAAGAATTATTTAATTGTTGTAGAATTTACTTTCGCTTTTCTAGGTTTTCTATGTTTAAATTATCATTCAAGTTGTGTGATCTACATTTATATTTGTCCTACATTTTTTTATTATGTCGTATGTTTCCAAGTGTGAAAACCCACGAATCTGATACCAAGTGTAGCACCCATGATTTTGACATTCTAATACCACGTTAAAACTTAGACAATTATCTCAAAAGTTGTGGAAAATGTTTTTTTACATAAGGTTGCAAGGGTGTCAAAACCTAATGTACGTTAAGTTAATCTCCACCAATTAATATCTACATTACAATGGATTGACCAAGTATAATTTAAAGTATTAATTATTCTTAATTTATCTCTAAGGTTAATTAATTAGAATCAACCGGAAGGTTACATGATTAATTGACTTGTATAAATATTTTTCTCCTCCTTAATTAACATTCAACCCTATACTTAATAAACCTTATACTTAGTTACTTCAGTTCAACTATCCTAATGGCTTTAATGTCCATTTCATTAAATTCTTAAATGTACTAGGAACTAAACAAATGACTTTGCACACAAGAGTATTTAAATTCTCTCATTAAACCACTTCCACATAACTTAAAAATTATTGAAAAATACCCATAATATTCAATCCTACCAAACAATTGTAGGGTTGATCCTTAACCCTTGGACTAATTAAATTGTGGAAACAAGATCCTATGGTTCCAAACTAACCCTAAATATCCATATTAATTCTCATTAAATCCTTTTCTTTACCCTAGCCTCCTCATTTGGTTTATTTTCTTTTGTTTAATTTGCAAGTTGTAGAAATGGAAGCCATTGCAGAACAACGCAAGGAAGAATCACATAGAAATTTACAAAAACCAAGCTTAGTTTAGTTTAGGTCAGGGAATTATTATTGTATTGCTTTTCATTTGAAGATTATAGAGGTTTCCACTCCAAATATGGAGTTGTTATAAAGTTTGTTCCACTTTTAGTTTCGTACATGGAATAACCCTACTTCATATTTAATCGAAGAGATTAAATGTTTTTAAATACCCCTTTGAAGATTTACATGTTTAGAACAATGAATTTATTCCTTTATTACTTGATGGAGGTCTCCTCTTTAACTTTACAAGATTAAATTTTATGTAGACCAAGTCAAAATTTGCACAAGGGCGGATTCAAATTTTTCCAACATCAATGATGGAACCATTGCCCAAAGCAAGCCAATGCTCCTGGGACCGCCGCCTACCTAGCCGACAATACAAACTACAACGTTTCTTGACCGGTGGTTCGAGACCACTATTCTACACAAGGAAACGGTCTTATTCTTTTAAAAATAGAACCTTCAATTTCAAAAAAATTCGAAAAACACAATTCACTAGAGTGTTTTAAGGATCATCCTTAGCTTCAAGTTATGTTCCTAAAGTTTCCAGTTGAAGGGTTTATTCAATTTATTCATTCCATACTTAAATTATTAACTTTAAGGGATTTCCTATTTCAATAGTAACAAACAACAACTATAAGGCCGTTTTCATTTCTTTCAACAAATTTTATTTCTTGTTCCAAAGAAGAAATAAAACTAAATCTACCTCTAATGTTGTTGTTTTTGGTACAACAAAATGCAATATTTCAAAATAATGATTTACTTAAAATTTATTGCATCTTTCCATTTCCACTACAACCATTTGTTCAAATAACTACTAATAACTTTTTTCCACATTCAAGTTTTCCATGCATACACTATTAGTATTTTACAACTTCTATGTTCTTTCTTTCCTTTTTATAGTAATGTAACTTCAAAAATGATAGAAAATTTTATTTTCCTTGAGTATATCTCATTTATTTCAATGCAAAGAACTTACTTTCTCACAATACAATACAACTAAACGTTTTAAACATGACTTCCATTTTAATCCATTCCTTTACATACTACAATTTGAGGAGAAGGAAAATACACATTCCTTAATGAAATTCCTTCAAAATAATAATACAACTTGGTACATGAAACTTACAATGCAATATCTCTTTTAAAAATACAATACTACAAGTATTCCACCTTAAGTGGGAATAACAAGAAGGTTTTCTCGGAAGAAATAATTTCCTTTGGACATCAAAAAATGCTTCAAGTATCACATCACCAATAAGAGCTCATCATGTCTTCACTTGATCACAAAAACAAAAAATGGGGAGAGGAAAAAATGTTCTATATATCTCCCCCTCGGGTAGATATAGGAAAAACAGAAAGGTAAAGGGCGCACGACATAAGGTGTCAACATGAAGAAATTCATTCCTTAGCGCAGGTAAAGGGCACACGACATAAGGTGTCGACATGAAGAAATCCATGCCTTGGTGCACGTAAGATTATGTCGACATAAGGATGGATGCGCCAAGGCGCATCTTCGTGAAGTGAAACATTTTGAGTTTTGACACCACGACAGAAAGCAAACCCTAATGCGATATTCAAATGGCCAAAAATTTTCACAGGAGCTCGATTCATGCAAGGTTGGACTTATCAGAAAGCTTACGAGGTCCTCTATCCAACTACGAATGGATATCTTTAATTGGGAGAGAACAAATTCTTAACAATACAAAATATAGTTCACCACTTTTTGGGTTTGCTAGGGTTCTCACCTACCACCATAATGAGATGAATTAAATGCAACTCTCGGAGGTGGTTGGGGTAGATTTGGAATTCCTCACTCTTTTCTCTCTTACTCTTCCTTTAAATTGTAAGGAGGGGCTTCTTTCTAAAGGTTGGACATTCTTGTTTTTCCCTCCCTTCTTCTCTTTGGTAGGTGAATTTATGGAGTTTAAACCTCCCATCTAAAACTCAGTAATGTAACTTTGCCTCTTGGCATTTTGGTAGCGTATTGTATCAATCTTTGGAGCAAATAATGCATGTCTTTCGATGATTCTTAACCCTCTCTATGTTCATTTACATCCTCCTCATCTTTCACCGCAAATCTGTTATCTCAGTGCATGATCTTGCATCGCATTTTAATGTTTTGTGTTTATTGGCAAGACAGGTGTTCTTCATTCCTCGGTGCATCACCTTTGTTAGTTTAGGTTTTATTTTATGCATCTTCTTACCCTGTCTCCTTGGAAAGTTAGTTTAGGTTTTTAGTAAACCCTCTACATTTTACATGTGCATCTGAACAGAGGAATAGGAACCGGCCTTCATCCGGAGAGCTTTTCCGATTTCGCAAGGTCCCACACTTGGGAAAAGCTCCATGTTATGCAATCGCACTGAGAGTCTCAACCCATCGAGTTGCAGACATTCAGGGGTGCTGTGATTCGCCATCAACAATTTTGGCACACTGGTGGGACCAAGAGGTCATTCCACAAGATTTGAAGGAATTTTCAAGAAATTTGGACTAAAAATTGCAGGTTTTACAATTTTAGATTTTTCACCTTCCAGGCTGAACTTTGAAATCAATTTTCAAGGGCTTAACTTGCTCAAAACAAGTCAAAAGTTTTCCAGTTGATAGATCAGGGGATAATCTTCAAAAGGGTATTTTTAGATTTTGGATAGTTTGACATTCAAAAGTTCATGGTTTTTAGTATTTCAGGTTTTCCCAGGTGTTGAGCATGTCCCAAGTTCCGACACGGTGTATTTTAGGTTTTGTAAGTTACCTTGCATGACCTGAGTTTTACCTGTACCTTCGAGGATTAGAAGCTACACAACAAGACTTGATAACTGAATTAAAGAACTTTATCTTCTGGGTCCTTTAAGGTTTTAAATTCTATTTTTATAATTGCCATGTTTGGTGTGTAACTTGGTAGAATCCAGCCTTTTGAGGCTCATTCCCTAACACATCTGGTGACTCCGAAGGGATAGAATTCAGTGGTATAGTAGCACAGGTTGCCCAAGTACATGAGAAGAATTCGTGACTGTGTCCGATACTCGAGAAGAGGGGTTATTTATCTACTTGCGCTATCACCGGGTTGGGGAAGGAAAGGAAGAAGACCACAAAGATCACCATCTCCACGTAACAGACTTTATCAACCCCTCACCGGAAGATCTTTCATCTAATCAATAATGGTTCTCGGGCTAATCGAAATGGCACAACAAAACCCTGTTGTCAACTTCACTGGTAGCAGATCCACTTGTCCTCAATGCACAAAATCTAGTTCCAATTACAGACATTGAAGAAAATTCCATTTTCTACTAGAGAAAATAATACCACTCCTAGTGATCATGTCAAAGACATTGCTAACATTTGTGCAATCCATGAGATAAATGAAATGGATGTTGCTGTCAAATTGCTGGCATCTTCGTTCAAAGGGAAGGCATTGTAATGGTTTAGGAGCCTTGGAGCTAGTTCTATCCAAAATTGGACTCATTTATGCATAGTTCTCCATGAGCAGTTTTGGGAAAAGGGGGACAATTTGTCTCTACTAGAACAATTGAAAACTATCAAGAGAGCTCCCAATGAGCAGCTGACTGACTTCAACTTCAGATTTCAAAGGTCTTGGGATAAAATTCCAGTGGCCGCTAGGACAACAGCTTAAGGTGCTTTTCTATACTATCTCGAAGGCTTAGATTTCTGATATTTCTATGTTAATTCAATCTATGGGAGGCAAAACCTTACTTGCCGCTTATAGCATTGCCATTAGGGCTGAAAACTATCTTATTCAAGCCGTAAGTCAGCTTCTGGCCTCCCATGCCCTTGTATCCAAACTTAGAAAATACAAGCACTAGTCAAACACCCACTTTGGCTCCTATTCCCATTCATAGAAATCAAAGTTCAAATGAAACTTCTACTTTATCCTCTAGTGCTTCAAATTAACTCCAAGAGGTTATGAAACAATTGTAAAACCTTGGAAATGAGCTGGTGACTATAAAAATATAGCAAGCTCAAAGTGCTAGACCGTATCAGCCTCAAGCACAGTACCAGGCTAGGCCACCATACCAGCCCAATAGGCCACCCAATCCAGCTACAAATCAAAGCCAAGTAAGGCCTCCCACCAATAGACCATTTCAGCCCTATAACCCCAATGTTGCATCTACTTCTAAAGCCTTAGTGCCAGTGTAAAACAACATAGCTCAAGAGTATGATTGGTGTTTCCCATGCAATGAACCTCACAACCAATCTATGTGCCTCAATGGTGATTTGAGCCAAGCCTTGATGGTGACAACTACGGCGTTGAGGGTGAAGTGAGTCAAGAAAAAATCAGCAACAAGGGACATCTCAACAAAACACAACTCCAAATGATATTGCACTTGTGAATTGGCAAGCCGAGGATTTTTGTGGCATGAATCAAACAATTTATCGAGTGTAGTAGCCAACACAAGATCAAAGAAGAGGAATATAGGCGAAGGGAAGTCATTGGCTCCAAGTTATCTATAACCTTCCATCACTCCACAAGGTGTCATTAAGCAAAATATAGCTCCAAACATGCAAGGACAGCCCAAACCACCTTCTAAACCAACTCAAATGCCAGTTGTTACTGCCCATGCACAAGAAAGGAATGCACAGACTAAAGGACAACAAAGAGATGTTTCATCCCCATTTAGCATCATTGATCAAATGAAGAAGACAAATGTGAATATATCAATGTGGGAATCTTTATCCATCCCAGGCCAAAGAGATCTTCTACAAGCTGCCATGAAGAATTGGTCAACTTCAAACCAGCATGTCCATATGCAAGAGAAGGTCCTCACAAATGCTACTCAGCCTGAAGGGAATCATGGAGGACAACAAGGTAAAGTTTTTAAGCCCCCTCCATTCTATGTTTCATTAATCATTGGGGATAAACTAGTACACAATTACATGATTGATTCTAGGGCAAGTAGTTCTATCATGCCCAAGAAAATAGCTTATCAACTGGGTCTCCAATATGAAGTCATATCAAACGGGGTAGTGTAATTGGATGGGACAACGGTGGAAACAGTGGGAGTGATTAAAGGTTTAAATCTTACCTTGCATGCATGCCTCAATGTTACCGTTTTGCAAGATGTTTCAGTAATAGATTTTCCACCAATATTTGCCCTATGTTTATCAAGGGATTTCATAGCTAAAATTGTAGGCTACTTATCTACTGACTGGTCACACATGTTGTTCAAAACAAGATATGGTACTAAGATCACAATTAGATCCGAACCAATTGCAAACTTTCATATTGAGCCTCATACTCCAAGCCAAATCAATGCCAACTGTTCAACATTTGATCAAGAAGATTATCCAAGCACGATGAAGTGACACCAAATTTGGAAGCATCCTAGATTTGACTCTTGATGAATGGGCAAGCAAGGTACACGCTTTTGATCTCTACCAAGAAGTAGAAGAATCTGAACTAGGATTCTATTGCATACATGAAGAAAACCATCCTATTCCTAGCATCACCAAACCAGGCCATAAGGATGACAATGAGGTATGGCAGTTATTTTTTGATGGATCAAGGAGTAGGCAAGGTGTAGGAGGAGGAGCTATGCTTGTTTCACCTCAAGGAATCAAACATTATTCAGCTTTTTGTTTCTAGTTTTCCTATTCAAACAACACAGCTGAATACGAGGCCTTGATTCATGGACTTCATTGGGCCAGGAAAAAGGGCATAAAGAACTTGCAGGTGTTCGGGGATAGCGAGCTAATCATCAACCAAGTTAGGGGACAACATGCTACAAAGAATGACCTATTGAAGAACTACAAGAATAGGGTATGGGACCTCATTGAGGATTTTGAAGCTTTCAACATCGTGTCCATACCCAGGAAGAAAAATGAAGCCGCGAATAGGCTCACAAGATTGGAGAAACATTTTTGTGGTTGACAACATCAAAGGAAAAAATACAGCCACATATCCATGTGATTGTGAGGCCAGCGTGCAGAGATAATAAAACAAGTGGCGGTGTTTGACAATGATCAACATATCACCAATTTTTTGTAAGAAGAGGCTGAATTCTCAGCTAGGAATCGGACAGAGACTAGAGCAGCAATATGGGGATCAAGTAGTGCGATTGCAGAGACAACAAGCTTCCCAAGGGTTTAGTAACATTGGAGTCTATCTTCAACCCTAACGACTAGTTTTGTAAGGAAAAGGCTAACATACAAGTCAAGATAGAAGATTCGAGCCAATTCGATTGGGGAAGGCAAAACACTTCAAATTGGTAAAGTGGCCACTGAGCAGGAGAAATCAGATTTCATACAGCTTTGCCAAGAATTTCCAGATGTCTTCGCTTGGAGCTATGAAGACTTGAGAGGATTCAATCTGAAGTTGGCACAACATACCATAGAATTGGATCCAGATGCTAAGCCCATCGGGCGTAAGGCAGACCAAATCAACCCTCACATTGAGCCTCTAATGAAGAAAGAGCTAAACAAGCTAATAGAGGCAAGCATTATATTCCCAATCAAGCACTCAAGCTGGGTTGCAAACTTGGTTCTGGTCAAGAAGAAGAGTAGAGAAATCAGGTTGTGTGTGGACTTCCGAGACCTCAACAGGAATCTCTCAAAGACTATTACCCACTTCCTTTAATGGAACAAATATTGCAAGTAGTATCCGGTTCGGAGAGATTCTCTCTCTAGATGGCTACTTAGGGTATAATCGGTAATGGTGAAAGAAGATGAAAAACTCAAGACAAATTTCACCACCAAATGGGGCACCTATTCCTACAAGAAGACGCCATTTGGACTATCAAATGCTAGATCCAATTTCCAAAGGGAAATGGATATGGCATTCAAGGGATTGATCAATAAAATAGTTCTGATATATCTTGACGACATCACCGTATTCTCCAAAAATACAGGCAGATCACCCGAGCTGTATTTCAGAGGTGTAGAATATTTGGGGTATCTTTGAATCCCAAAAAATGCATGTTCTTGGCTCATGAAGAAAAACTTCTAGGCCATATTGTTTCAAAGGAGGGGTTGACGATTGACCAAGAAAGAGTAGAAGCAATTCGAGCATTGCCATTGCCAAGTCACAAGAAGGCTCTTCAAAGCTTCTTAGGAAGGATCAATTTTGTCTGCAAATTTGTGCCAAATTTTTCCACTCTCGTGAAACCAATAACGCTGATGTTGAAGAAGAGCATGGTATTTAAGTGGACAGCTGAAGGCAAGGCAAGTTTTGAGGCAATAAAAGAGGCTATATCTCAAGCTCCAACTCTCATCAATCCAGACTTCTCCAAGGACTTCATGCTATATGCCTTCGGTGGTGGAGACATAATTTCTGCAATCTTGGTACAACAAAACAAAGAGGGATTAGAACAACCGGTTGCTTTCTTCAGTCAAGGCCTAGAGGAATACGAAACAAGGTACTCTTTCATTGAAAAGCATGTCCTTGCAGTGATTAGGAGCTTAAATAAATTCAAGCACCTAGTCTCAAACAAAAAGATCCAATTGTTGGTCTCTCATGCGGGAGTCAAGGACTTCCTTCTAAACAAGGATTTGAATGAGAGACGTGCGGGATGGATAACCCGTGTCTTGGAATATGACATTGGGATCAAGGTCACAAAACTAGTACGTGGAAAATGACTATGTGAACAACTACCTTTGATTCGGAAAGTATAAGCGAGTGATGAAAAAGAGACTACCTTAGTTCTACAGGATGGTCAAGAATAGGAAAATAATGACGTGCCCGCTCTTTGTTGGATTCGAGAATATGATACATTTCCTACGGTAGGCCTATGCCCTCCGAGAATTGAACAAAGCAAAAGGAGATACTTGATTACAAGCCATTCCATATGTGCTTGTTGATGGTGTTTTGTTCAAGAAAGACATAAGTGGAATTCTATTGAGGTGCATTGGGACGGAGTCAAATTGAGAGGGTGTTACAAGATTTTCATGATGGAGATTATGGACATTTCTCCCCATGAGTAACATCTCTCAAGATAATGAAGGCAGGGTATTATTGGCCCATAGTGTTCAATGACTGTTATACATGGATAAGAAAGTGCAAGAAATGTGCACTCTTCACAGGAAAAGAAAGACTAGCAGCACTTCCATTACACCCAATTTTGGTTGACCAACCATTTATGCAATGGGGATTGGACTTCATCGGGGTCATCAATCCAAACTCAAGCCAAGGCCACAAGTGGATTCTAATGGCAATGGACTATTTCACCAAGTGGATCGAAGCAGTAGCGCTCAAAGAAGCAAATGAGTCTAACATACTAGACTTTTATGAAGGAATAGTGACTAGGTTTGGTATGCTAGCCACTATCATATCGACAATGCATTGGAATTCATAGGTTCTAAGATTACAGAATGGGCTATCAAGAATGGAATCTATTTGAGCACCTCTTCAAATTATTACCCGCTAGGTAATAGACAGGCGAGTCCACGAACAAGAATTTGCTAAGAATCATCAGAAGGAATCTAGATGAAGACCAAAGGACATGGCATACCAAGCTAAAATCAGCATTATGGGCTAATAGGATAACGCCAAAAAGATCTATAGGTAATTTTCCCTACAAGTTGGTCTATGGGAAAGAGGCGATGTGCCTATATCATTAGAATTACCTGTATTGGAGCTCATGAAGCAGTTGGAGTTGTTTGAGTTTGAACCAATGGAAGCTAGGTATGTAGAGTTGATGGAATTGGAAGAAATCAGAGAACATGCAGTTCAAATGATTGAGAAATATCAGGCCTTAGTAAAAAGATGGTTTGATAAGAAGGCAAGAGAAAAGACCTTCTAGGAATGGGACCTAGTTTTGAAATGGGATGCAGATTGGGAAAAACCAGGAAGGCATTCAAAGTTTCGGGCCATTTGGAGTGGCCCCTACATGGTCATAGGATGTAAAAGTAGTAATGCCTTCCAATTGTCTACATTGGATGGAGAAGAAATCCCAATTCCGGTTAACGGAATCTACCTTAAACATTGCTACTAAAAGGGAAATGGTTTACCCTTGTAAATATTAGCCTAGATTTCAATTCCTCTAAGTGCATATGCACATTGTCTTGTTGTAGCTAGGTTTTAATTTCCCTAAGTGCTCCGGCATAGGTTTTGTTTCTCTCAAGTTGAATTTCTACAATTCAGCATGCTCTCAAAGAAGAATTTGTGGTATCAAGCTCGGGATCAGAGATCAAGTTGGTTTCAGGTTATTTCTTATGACTCCATGCCCAATGGATTGCTAAAAGGCCACTGATCTTCTACCTAGCAGGCAGGCGACCCCGTTGAGTCACAAAATTGTAGTATATATCTTCCCCCTTGGGTAGATATGGGAAAAATAGAAAGGTAAAGGGAGTACAACATAAGGTGTCGACATGAAGAAATTCACGCCTTAGCGCGCGCAGTAAAGGGCGCACAACATAAGGTGTCAACATGAAGAAATTTATGCCTTGCACGAGTAAAGGGCGCACGACATAAGGTGTCGACATGAAGAAATTCGTGCCTTGGCGCATGTAAGAGTATGTCAATATAAGGATGGATGCGCTAAGGCGCATCTTCAGAAGCACAACATTTTGAGCATTGACACCTGACGACGTAAAGCAAACCACACGACGCAAATATTCAAATGGCCATAACTTTTCACAAAGTGATCTTGGATTCATGCAAGGTTAGACTTATCGAAAGCTTACGAGGTCATCTATCCAACTACGAATGGATATCTTTAATTGGGTGATAAAAATTTCTTAAAAATGCAAAATATAGTTCGCCACCTTTTGGGTTTGCTAGGGTTCTCACCTACCACCATAATGAGATGAATTAAATGCAACCTGGAGCTGGTTGGGGTAGACTTGGAATTCCTCACTCTTTTCTCTCTCATTCTTCCTTTAAATTGTAAGGAGGGGCTTCTTTCTAAAGGTTGGACATTCTTGTTTTGCCCCTCCCTTCTTCTCTTTGTAGGTGAATTTGTGGAGTTCAAACCTCCCATCTAAAATTGTAATGCAACTTTGCCTCTTGGCATTTTGGTAGTGTATCTTGTATCAATCTTTGGAGCAAATAACGCATGTCCGTGGATGATTCTCAACCCTCTCTATGTTCATTTACATCCTCCTAATCTTTCACTTTGTAAATTTGGGTATCTGTGCATGATCTTGCATCGCATTTTAATGTTTTGTGTTTATTGGCAAGACAGTGTTCTTCATTCCTCGGTGCATAACCTTTGTTAGTTTAGTAAACCTGTACATTTTACATGTGCATCTGAATAGAGGAATAGGAACCATCCTTCATTTAGAGAGCTTTTTCGATTTCGCAAGGTCCCACACTTGGGAAAGCTCCATGTTATGCAATCGCACTAAGAGTCTCAACCCATCGAGTTACAGACATTCAGGGGTGTTGTGATTCGCCATCAAAAAACACTCTCCACCTAGCCAATAATACAATGAGGAGAAGTTATCCTCCTCATTTTCTTATGAGCCCTAACCAAAATGCAATAAAATATGAATCCAACTCATTGAAACACAATCAACACATAATACAATCACATGAAGGAAACTAACAAAATACAAAAGACTAGAATTTACAAGGCCAATCGAGAAAATATCTATAAGGAGATCACTTATTCCTCCCAATGGGATTAGTTTCCCACCTTAAAACCCTCCAATATACATATAAAAACCCCAACATAATTCTTATGCCTCCCACATTTTCTTATTCGTCCATACAATATCTTATGTCTCCCTCATTAAAACCAAATAAGAAATGCAAGAATTTTCTTGTCCAAGGTGGGGCACCCAACCCAACTCCTCCAAAACATGAAAAAAATCTTATGCCTCCCTACATATATGATCCCCATATCCTTCTCCTACACCACACTTAGGCAATCTACCCAAGAACCCAACAAGCATACCAAAACACTCAATAACATACACATATACACAAATAAAAGAAAAAAATTAAACAAGAGTGTAGCTCCTACCTTTCCATGGTAGATATTGATCCAAGAGTCACACACAAAGCTCCTTTAAGCCCAATCCAACACCAACAAGCTCCAAAAAATCCACAAGCACTCCAAAATCCTCCAACTCCAAAATACAAGAGCACAAATAAAATGAAGTAACCCCCAAACAAACAAAAGAACTTGCATAAATAGAAAAGGAGAGAGGAGGGTGAGGTGGATCCATGTAGGATTCCATTACAAATATCATCAACTCTAACTCACAAGTCAAACATCAAACCCAATGTGTAATAAATTGGTGGTTGAGAGGAATGAAAAACCACTTACACACATAATCCAAGCCCACAAACCCTAATGACAAAAAATGAAAACTATGTAAGAAAAATGAATTTAAATGTCACTTTTGTCTTCCAAAACACATAATGGGGTCTATTTATGACCCCTTATCCATAGGTAGGGTTGGCATAAGAAATTAAGAGGTTTGGGACAAGTTTAGCTTGTCCCACAAGCCTCCAAAAAGGGCCCTTAAGCCCAAATCCGAATTTCCAAGCCAAGGTAGAGTGTACAACACCAAAAGTTACTTACACTTAACTTAAAAATACATAGTCCAAAAACCAAAAATTATAAAATGAATTCATTTTTCACACCCCAAATAACTTAAAAACATGATTAAATTACTAAATCAAAGAACCTTAATGAATAATAATAAAATAATACACATCACATTTAAATCACATACTCTACAATAAATTAAAGAATAAAAAGGAAAAGGTGCACACGAGCCCATGGTCATAATTGGAGGTCATCACCCTCATGGGGGCCCCCTAACAAAATTAAAACACACAAACCACAACCTAACACAAGTTTCCATGGTGACCTTAGTTGTATTCATTTAGTATTCCATTGTGGTTGGTCTCCAATATCCCTTTTGATTGTTGTGATATAATTACATGCAAGACACATGATACCTCTTTCGGCCTTGAAATCACATCAAATAATTGGTGGTTGAGAGGAATGAAAAACCTATTACACACACAATCTAATCCCACACACCCTAAGTACAAAAATTAAAACCCACGTAAGAAAAGTTCATTTAAATGTCAGTTTTGTCTTGCAAAACACATAATGGGGTTTATTTTGACCCCTCTACCATAGGTAGAGTTGGTATAAGAAATTAATCGGTGTGGGACAAGCTTAGCTTGTACCACAATCCTCCAACAAAGGCCCTTAAGCCCAAATCCGAATTTCCAAGGTATGGTAGAGTGTACAACACTCAAAGTTACTTACACTCAACTTAAAAAATAAAAATTCCAAAAACTAACAAATCTAATAAATGACTTCGTTTTTCAAAGCCCAAATCACTTAATAACGTGATTAAATTACTAAACATAATCACATTCGTAAATAATGATAAAATAATACACATCACAATTAAATAACATACTCTACAATTAATAAAAAAAAAAAAAGGGAAAAGGTGCACACAAACCCATGGTCACAATTGGAGGTCAACACCCCCATGAGGACCCCGTAACAAAACTAAAACACATAAAATATAACCTAACACAAGTTTCCATGGTGACCTTAGTTGTATCCATCTATTATTCCACTGTGGTTGGTCTCCAATCCCCCTTTCTATTGTTGTGATATAATTACATGCAAGACACATGATACCTCCTTCGTCCTTGCGGTTGCATCAAAACATTATAGATAAAACATACACATATCAATCAATAAAATACACATATAGTTAATTCATAATCTAAACTAAAAATTCTATTATTTGTCTAAAATTTCAACAACATCTCAATTCTATCTTTTATCAATTTCAACAAGATCACAAAATTAGTTCAAAAGCTAAATCCTACTCAATACAATGAGAATTCTGAATGTCAGTAATACATATATCAACAAAACATCATCATCATCATCAAATATAATATGTTTCTCTATCTATCTAAGAATCCACACAATCATACTATGAATCACAATCCATCAAAATCAAAATATATCTATCATCTAACATCATGCTAAACCAAAATGATACAATAATATCCATGTCTAAAGTCAATAGTAATCAAAATCAACATATAATAAGTGTCGAAGAGAGGTGGGCACTACATCCCTTGTTTTCCTCTTCGGGTTCACCATGCCAGTTGTTGTTGACTTTTCACGCTAACCTACCCTCTTAAATTTCAATAAGATTTATCTGGGAAATGATTTAGTAAGATCCTCTACACTCATTGGAATACATGCATGATAGCTTGAGTGTTTGAAATATTTCATGGCCTTTTTCCTTTAGTGGGTAACAATCAATGTGGTTAAGGGTTGAAGTAGTCATGTCTATTTTGACAATGGAGTTTTGTTGTGCATGTCACTTTCTTCACAGCCAATTGGATTTTCAAGGACGTGTGTCCTACGTGGATATAATTTCATTATATTTTTTTCAGTTTTATCTTCCTATAAATGTCTTGCCTTTGGATTCCTGTGCTTTTGTGTTTCTTCTTAGTGCTTTGGATAGATTTTTCTTTGTTCCTCCTTGGTAAGATTTAGTAATGCTTTTGTTCTTGGGTTCTTTTGGCCAAAAAAACATGCATTTGTGTCGATTCAACTTCCGATGTGTATTTTGTAGGTTTATTACAGCAAAGTTTTTCTCGTTTATGGTATTTAGTGTCAAGAGGCCTTCACCAAGTTCATAATGCTATGTTAGTAAACAATATCATCTCTATGTTATTGATGGGTAATGGGTAAAATAATATGTATACACATCCTTATTTAATTCAAACCCTTGATGTTATGAGGAGAATGGATTTGAAAACCAGTCATATTAGTAACTAAAGCATCCAAAGAGGTAGTTAACATTAATGTAAATTTAACCTAATGTCATTACTTCATGCCTTCACTAGTGAATATGATAAATATTCTTGGAGCTAGTGGATCCTTTGAAGATAGATTGCTTATTCCACTTCTCTGTGGACTATAATGTAGCATGTTGGTTTTGAATAAATATATAATAGATTTTGTAATTCTGAATATTATATCTCCCATGTATTGGCTACATTTTCCCTCAATATTAAGAATTAATCAATGTTTAGAAAGCTTGAAGAAAAAATCCAAAAGCGTAACATGCCAAATAAAATAGGTCCACTTTGATTCTCAAATTTTAACATCACAGACATAAGTGTCCAACTAACATTTGAAATGTTGCTAATATATTATAGTCCAAGGTTTTCTAAAAAAATTGTCATGGGTCATCAATTATTTGATAAAATAACCTTGAACTAGATACAGGGTACCCAATACCAACCTTTTTAGTCATCGTAGTTTGATGAAAAAACTTCATCTAAATATAGGGCACCCACTACAACTTTGTACAAATGAAACTCAAAGTCTTAGTGTGAAAATAGCTAGAAGTCTTACCTGTGATTGCATTATCATATTATCTATTAGTTTTTGTAATTCCATTTCCTCATCCTTTTCAAGCACTTGTTATGAAAATAACATACATCAGTGTGTAGACATATTGGGCGTATTGCTATGGATCCTTTACATATTTTGTTCGTAATGTTTTCTTAATTTTATTATTTAGTCCAATAATCTCATCTTGATCCTCATTGACTTGAATTAGATTGATATTAGGTTGCTAATTGTGTTTTCTTTTTTGTGTTAGTGCCTACTTCAATTCCTCTAATTTTCCTTTACTTGTATAAATAAGGCTATTACATTCTAGGGAAAAGTGGATCTTGTCTGATTCTCCTAAAAAGATATAGATTGTTAATATTATTTTAGTTTTATTTCTTCATTTTGTAGATGGTATTGCCTCATTTTAAAAAAAAAAGACTTATTCATTTTTTTATTTTTTTATTTAGTAGAAAGCCAAAGTTTCCATGTTTGTAGTTGTGAACATTAATTGTCATTTTTTTCATAATGGTTTTTTCTATACATTGCATGAATAGTATACTTTTTTTCATGGTAATTGTTGCATTTCGTAAAACCTAAATAGACATATAGGGAAAGTTCCCATTGAAGGTTAGGAAGTGGAGCGTCTTTGAGAGGTTGTATTCTGTGTGAGGCCACTTTAATACACCCCATGTAGGGTGTCGACTATGCTTTGGTAGTGATATTCAAGATGTCTTTGGAGAGGCGAAAAGATCTCCAATGCATTTCATTGAGTGATGGAAATAATTTATATAAGATGGACACAACCATAATCGGTGGAAGGTCCAAGAAAATATGGAGGTTGTAGACAAATATAAAAAATATGGAATATAGTTCATAACAATATGACTAGGCTAACATTCCTCCCTTATTACATTATTTTTGAAATGTACCCCCTAAATAACACAAATTTCACCCTTCCAAGAGATTTGGTAAGTATATCGACTACTTGTGCTTCTATATGATAGTCTTTGGAACTAAATGTGGTGGTTCAAGATGTGCTACTAAATGAAGTGACAATTGATCTCAATGTTCTTTTTTCATTTATGAAAATTTGATTTTTCATGAGCTTCAACACACTATGATTGTCTTAATAGAGAATAGGTAAACACTCTTCAAGAATGTCCATCTCATTAAAATTGTGACATAACCATATTTCTCTACACACACCTCCTCGTGTGGTATGATATTTTTCATCTTTGGATGCAATAGAAAAACATTCTACTTCTTACTTATCCATGGGATCGATCAAGATCCGAGATGAAAAATATATCTTGTAGTTGAATTCATTTCATCAACAGATCCAGGGGGTGGTTTGAGTCAACATATCCCTCTAAAAATTATTGATCATTCTTCTTATATTCTAGACACAAATCAACTTTACCTTGGACATACCTGAAAACATAATTTTCCATGAAGATAGTGATATATCTTTAGCTCATACATGAACCTAGCAAGATAGCTAACAAAATAGCATAATTCTGGTCTAGTATATGTCAAGTAGATGAGCACTCTAACAATCTGCCTGTAAATAGTAGCATCTACTTGAAGTGAGTCCTTGAATCATGAAATTTGAAATTTTTTTCCATGGAAGTGGATATAGGTTTAGAGTTTGAAATTTTGTACTTTTCTAGGAGTGTCTTGGTAGACTTTATCTAGGAGATAAAGATGCGATGATTCTTTAACCATATCTCCAAGACAAGATAGTAATGGAGTAGCCCCATATCAGTCATGTCGAATGTT
Source organism: Taxus wallichiana var. yunnanensis (assembly GCA_018340775.1). Classification (NCBI taxonomy): domain Eukaryota; kingdom Viridiplantae; phylum Streptophyta; class Pinopsida; order Cupressales; family Taxaceae; genus Taxus; species Taxus wallichiana. The sequence goes on along the minus strand of CM031241.1, from coordinate 427,589,462 downwards.
CTTTCGAGATCATTTTTCACAATATCAACCTTATCTTCTAAACCTGTCGGTAATCACAAGATCATCCACATTTAAAACAGAATGAAAATTTAATTACCTAACTTCTTTATGTAAAAATTGGAATATGAGGGGATATAAGTTAAACCATGCTACAAAAGATGATCGTCTATCTAGATGTACCATTCTCTTGGAGCTTATTTTAGTCCATACAATTATTTGATGAGACGACATACCATATTAGGATGTTTTTCAACAACAAATCCTTCACATTGGGTGATGTACACTTATTCTTTTAGATCACAATTAAGGAAATCACTCTTAATGTCCATCTGGTGAATTTTTGACCCTTCTCAGGCTGAAAGTGTGCAAAAAATAAGATGTTCATGATATTTACAATGGGTGCAAAGGTTTCTTCATAGTCAATTCCCTCTTTCTGATCATATCCCTTTTCTACAATTCATGCTTTATATTTGTTCAATGGATCCATGTTCCTTATAATTTGTTTTGAAAACCTATTTGCAGAATATGGGTTTCTTTCCTTGAGGAAGATAAACAAGTTCCCATGTCTCATCCTACATGACTGAGTCATATTATACATCCATGGCTTTCTTCCACTAAGATTAACTGAGTGTTTCATGAACATTTTTAGGTTCAGATTTTTTAATCAATGTACTCATGAGTGCAAAATTTACCTCATTTATTTTCCAACTCCATATGAAGTATTTGGAAGTGATTGCACAAGATATTATTTTATGGTGCTTTTTACCCACTTCGGATGAGAATTCGACTTCATTGAGAATAATTTTTTTGTTAACGTGAGGGTGGATGTGTAGTAATGTTGTATATCTATCCAAGGTCAACATATAGCTCCACTTTCAGCTCATATTTTCTCCGAGTAGTCTTCTCTTGATCATCTTATGACTTGAAGACTAGTCGATGAGAGGTGGTTGATGATAGTTCTTCTTTATGTACAACTAATTCAAAGGATGACTCGTCATAAACCACGTATCATATTTTGTATATTTTCTTCATATTAGGATCCATGAGACTGTAAGCCTTTGAGGTAGTGTTATAGCCCAATAGGATCCACGAGAGTCTCTTTGAATCGATTTTATTTCTCTCTTAAGATGGAAAATTCATATATGCTTTGCAACCAAATGCTCATAAATGAGAAATTGATGGATTTTCACCACTCCATTCCTCTTCTATCATTTTATCCTGTATAATTTTCATTTGTTCTCTCTTAAGAAGATGAAAAGATGTTTTTACTTGCTTGAACCCAATATCGTTCCTCCATGTTTTCATTGATAACATGCAACAAACAATCTCCATCAATGTGTGATTATGTCACTTAACAATTCTAGTCTTCCTAGGTGTATAGGGATTAATGTCTTGTTGGTTCAGGAATGACAAGAACTTATTTGATGTCAATTCCCCATTGATCTCGAGAAAAGTAGAAGAAGAGGTTTTCCATTCTCTTTTATAACACACCGATAGAAGATATGTAGATAATGAAGGGATTCACTCTTCTTCTTCAGGAAAAACACCCACATCTTTTGAGAGTTATCATCCAAAACAATTTGAATTACTTGTATCTTGAAAACAAAGCAGGTAACAACTCATTTAGATTAGTATGAACTACCTCCATATGCTTCTTGATATGGATGGTGCTCACCTTAAATGGATCCTGTGTTGTTTTCCGGAAGACAAACAGGGGAAAATAGGTAAGGAACTGACCACTTGGGAAGTCTACGCACCATTGCTTTTGAACTAAACTCGTGCAAAGATCTAACAGACAAGTGACCGTATTAGTAATGTGAGAGGGCACTAGATTCTATTTATGACGAAGATAAAACTACTACAAAATATGAAACAATATCTCAAGAAAATAACTTATCTTTTAGAAAATATCCAACAATAATTGTACCTTGTCTTGAGATCAAGAATTGAAGAAAACATTCTACCTTTAGATGATGATTCAAAATCTGAGTGAATAACAAGAGGTTGGTAGTCAATCTAAGAATATATAGTACATTTCTATGTGTACATTTTTGTGTTCCTAGAGGAATAATTACTTGGCCTATTCCTTTGACAATGTACTCTTTTAATCATTATTCTTACCAAATCACTAGTAGGTTGTACTTTCCACATATCAGCCAACTTCTTGTTACCTAACATATGCTTACTAGAACTCTGAGTCTATCAACCAAACATTCCACGTGGGCTTTGAGGTCGGGGAGACTAACACGAGGTTCTTACTAAAATTAGCTCCTTCATATGTATCCTCATCGATTCATCATCCCGTTGAGCTATGAGATATCCATTTTGTATTCTTTGTGAGAGATGTATTTTTATTTCTAAAAATTGTTGCACCTAGATGTGCTTATTGGACTCGAAGACCCTTGTTTCAAGCCATTGTACCAGTAGTTTTTGTGTCATGATTGTTTGTTTTTCGATATGACACCATTTATTTGAATTTTAAGATTTCTATTTTTGATGTTGATTTGTTTTTGATTGCTTCTTTAGGGATCTATTTTGAAATTTCAGGCCATGTTGTAGCATCGAGAAAAGAGATTTATCTTGTGGCTCATCTAGAACTTAATGAATTCTTCTTATTGCAGTAAGTTCACAAATTATTCAAACATAAATTTCCATTCGAGAGAAATTCATTATCATAACAAACAATCGAACTGAGAAGGGAGTGCCCTTAAGGTGATCAAAACAATAATTTTTCCTTCTACTATCTCACCGAGCATCGATAACTCCATTTGCAGCTTAGCCACCCGATCTAAGAACTCCTCAATGTTCTCATCTAACCCCATAGATAAGGTATGAAGTTTCAACTGAAGATGGAGGATCTTAGTTTAATTATTCACCTTAAATATGGTTACTAACTAATCCAAGGATTCCTTCAATTTCTCCACATCTTAGACATGTGGTTTCACATCATTGATGATTTTTAGCATAATCAACGTAAATTATTTGGCACCAGCTATCTCATATTTCATGAGGTCATCGGGGTTAGTAGGAACTATCACAAACCCCGTGATGATTCCCCATAATCCCTCCTATCTTGAAGGATGGTGCACATATTCATTTTCGAGGCCACATAATTTGGTCCTTTGAGTAATCGTGAATCGAAAAACAACTTATGAATTGACAATGTAACAAAAATAAAGAAACTTTTATTAATTTTAGAGAATTATTACAATTCTTCACTCACTATTGAGAGAATCAACCACTAACATGTGCTCAATACTCATGTGCTATTATACGGTGATGCTTTTTTAGTATTCTTCCTTAGCTTTGCAATTTTCTTCGTGGTCGATTTCGGGCTCTTGTCGAAATATCTTTTCTTGAAGTCGACATTGAACAAGAAATATTCTAGGAGTCCTTTTCGAACTAGTTCATCGAATACAAGGTTTCCAATGTTGAGAATCTCGTTAAGTAAGGAAAAGTAGAACCCAAATATTTCTTTAGCATCTTGATGGTGTTATATAGCTTGTGAGTCTTCATGTTGGATTTTGACAGTACCTACTCTCTATCTCTCTCATGCTTCACATATTGTGGAGGTACGTGGGACATAATTCAGATCGTTTGAGGCTTCTTTTTCCTTCACACTAGATAATATACTTTAGATAGAGGATGCTTCAATTTTTCTTCTTAGGTGCACTCTCTAACCCTATAACACATAATTTCTACACCACGTCCATTATATTATGCCGGAGATATTGTGTCTTCCCAAATGGCCATGGAGTCACCAATTTATCATAACCACGTCTTAGATGTAGTAGATTTTAGAATTGTTTTCCTTCCTCCTACACCAAAATATTTATTATTCTTCCCATGTCCATGTTATCTCCAACACCTTATGTTTATGTTTCCACTCTTATTCAAAGGTCGGTAAATACCCAATTTTGGTTGTAGATTGTGGTATTATTTTTCCATTAGTGTCTTCCAAGTTGACCTTGAATTCGATAATTTATAAAATTTTGCAAGATTATTTGAGAATGGGGGCTTAGGTGTTAATGAAATCCACTCACCAATAGGATGACTTGTACACCCATCAGGTCCTCCTATCTACCGCGTTTGAAGCAACAAAATGCCAAAGAAAAATAGACAAGTGCATGTCTATGGGACATCTTTATAAATAGAAATTTCTGCTAATTCAACTCTTCAAGTCAGCCTAACCATGAAAATAATAGAATGAATTGATGCTAGAGAGAAATTATAAAACCAACAAGCTCTAGACACATTCCACAGTCCTTAAAATCAATCAGGGTCTTATAACATATTGTTCGAGAGAAGAAAAGCTTTGCAATGCATTTCATTGAGTGAGGGGGAAATTTTATATAAGATGGACGAAACCATAATCAAGTGGAAGGTTTGGTAAAATAAGGAGGTCATAAACAAATAGAAAAAATAAGGAATATAGTTTGTAAGAATATTACTACACTAATGATCTTGTTGTCTTCACTTTTTCAACCTCTTTTTCTTATGTTTATGATATCTAATGTTTTATAATTTCTTCTCGATTGGACTAATGATAACGAGGTCAAATTTACATTCCCCATGTTGGTTTTTTTTTTACAATACCAGAACTATATAGGCATGAAGAATTTAAAAGGACTTTTGTTCATTGTGAATGTGTTCCATCCTAAACAACCACACCCAGAAAAACCGTAGATTATAGAAATTGTGAAGGCAAGCCTTCACTTACCAACATAATTTTTCATCTATCTTTCTAAATTTCACATGGTAGATTCATTATCGAAAGGGTTTGGGCTGGTATACGACACAACTATAGATACCTAGAAGTGTAAGCCCTATACAATTTTGAAGTATATGGGTGTATTTTTCTGCAAGGGGAAAATGAGATTTTAAAAGATAACCACATCAAGAAAATCCACTTTGTCCGGAAGAAATATTTTCCGAAGAAATTTTTTTTTACATTGTTCATGTTCTTTTTTGGCTTTGAAAATACTTGATATAAATATCATACTATAACCACTTATTAGTTTTTTGGAAAGCTTAAAATACATAATGTTAATATCACTCTCTACTCGGCGTTTCTTAGTAAGTAAAAATATGTTATTGAAATTACTCTTTCAATATTTTAAATGCTAATATGACTTTTACTGTTATGATGGTTTTATATTGTAGTGACTTTTTACTAATGTTCATTTCATTCTTGCATATATGATTACTATCCCTTCAGTTATATACTCATTTCTTTAGCAGAATTTGAATTGGGTTTTTGTGTCATTAAATTAATGCATGGGAGCCAATGAAATTTGGATTCTCTTATGAACATTATAAATTTATTGCTCCACCTACTCAACCAATCCTAGAGTTAGAAAACCATAAAAAAATAACAAAACTAATTGATTGATCTATTGAAAAAATGTTGAGAAACAAACTTCGTGCTCAGTCCTCATAGAATTTAGTCCTTTTTCCTTTTAAAATCATTATAAATACTTAACATATAACTTTGTTGAGACAATAATATTGTATAAATGAACATAAAAGAGAAATAATCTAAAGTGGACTGAGACATTGGTTTTTGTATTTTAACTCCAACATAGTAAAAAAGCATTTCACCTTACAAAAATAAATATTCTATTTTCACATAGATAACATGAAAAATAATCCATTAAGTGGTATCATGGAAAGTGAAGTCTGATCAACCCAACAGTGTACAACCTCTGTAGTCAAAATGTATTTATTATAATGAATGTAATAAAATAGTTTTGGAATCTTATCCAAAAACACTCCTAGAAAATATGTTTCTACATTCACTACCATACTTATCATAGTAAATTAATTTAATTAATGTTTTATACAAAGGTTTACATTCTTTACAGGATATAGTTCCATAATGAAATTAAAAATTCACAAATAGAATCCTTGTGTACCTTGTGGAAGGATATGAAATGCACAATAGGAAGTAATATTCATAGTTAGGAGAGGTTCCCAATTGAAAATGAATTATTTACTCAAGAAAGTATAAACAAAAAAATGAAAATGTCTTGTCGGTATTTAGTTTTAAAACACCATTTATTCAACTCTTGTGATTCTCTTGAATGCCCTAAAAATTTATTATTACAATGAAATGAGAAAATAAAAAGGGTAGTAGAAAATCTAGATCATCCAAAGATTATGTGTTTCCTTTAAATGATAATACACCTCTTACATCCAAATAATAAAGATTGTTATTACCTCTTGTACCGAGTGTAATATGATCACTTTTTCATGTTTAGGAAATGTTCTCCATACCCATAACTTTTGTATAACTACACCCTCAAACCCATGTAGCTATTATTTCTCAATAATAACACAATACACATGACCAACTAGGAAATTTATTAAAGATAATAAATACCATAGAATATAGAAGAATTTGTATGACAAACTATAAACATTCAATATTTAACATACCACATTCCATAATAAGGTCTCTGAAATCCACAACAAAGAACAAAAACCTCGTGATTAATGGTTAAAATGATTTCTTACTAGAAGATAAAATGTAGTATATATTACTTCATTGAAACATAAATTCTTGGGAGAAGTGAAGAAAATAAAACCAATTCTAGAAACTAAACTAAATAATATAAATAGTATAGTCAAATGAAACGAGTCTAAGTGGGGAATCACCGGGTTTTTCGAAATTGAGTTTGGGTTCATATCCTGAGGAGATATGTCAAGAGTTGAAATTGGGTAACATATAACAATCAACCCTTGATGAGTCTAGGTGAAAATTGAAATCATTGCATCTATGCCTAATGTTACCTTGTTAAGGAGTTTACTAAAATAAGAAAAATTTCAAAAACACTATACTAGGAAAGCTCCCGTGAACAAATACAATTAGAAGAATGCTAACCAATCATATTTTTGGGATTGTCATTGTTAATGGTGCTTCTAGAAGTTACCATGATTAGTACTTGACTGAGAAGAATTATAAATATTGTGATGTGGGATTCAATAGCCACATAAAAATCTTTTTCTGCTTAGTAATGTTGGGTACTTATATGGGTCACCTATAATGTGGTACTACATAAGCTTGAGCTGCTTTATGAACATTTGTAAATGTCGGTCACACTTCACCCCATGTACCCCTTAATCATTACCCCACAACATAGGAACATCTACCAGAGGCATGGACTACAGGTGAGTAGGTTAGATCATGGTTCACTCTCTTACAAGTGCCTCTATTTCCATCACATTTAAACCCCTAGGACAGCCGAAAATAATTCTCTCGAGCAACTGAATTTTTTTATAGTCTATCAAACCCCTTTACCTCATAACTCCGAGATATATAAGTCACGTAAATTTTTTGTGAAAAACTAAACAATGAAATAATTATAGTCCAATTTTTTTAGAAAACATTTAATTACAATTTACCACAAAAAAATCACAATTTAGATATTAGAAAATGGATGTCCATATGTAGATGTATAATTAGATATAAAATGTTTTCACAATTTTAGGTTATATTAGGAGCAATTCTATTTAGAATTAATCATATAGATTTTAACATCATAATTTCTATCATGGAAAAATTTATGACAAAAATCCCACTCTATTCTCTATGATCATCTAGTCATTTTACAATATTATCTTCTTAATTATCAATAAATATTTACTACTAAAAAAATTTACCTTCTAAGAAACTCGAGATATCAAATATTTTGAGACCGAAAACAAACATGAAATTTTTTAATTTATCAAAGATCAACAACAAATATTATAATTTTTATAATATTATGTCACACTAAACATGTTTCGATATGAAAATAACTTGATTGACATAATGTTTTCCATGGATATGAATTCCATCAGTGTTTGGACTTTGTTTAGGAGCTCTTATGCTTAGTCAACTGACTTGAATCTCAAAAGAGTAAATTAGTGCGAGGTGCATTTGCTGACTATTCACAAATTGCATGTTCACCACCACAACATTTATCTAGACCATAATAAACATTTCCCTAAAACATTCAAAAGCATAAAAAGTTTCAATTTTCAAAAACTATACAGAAAACAATACATTTTATTACATAGAGATATCAAAGAATTAGTCTTGTGAAGCTTTATTATATTTTTTTGTAAGTCTCGTAATAAATCAATACAACTTGTCTAGAATTTTTAATTCTTCTTTAACTATTTTTTTGGATGGTTAGTGCATGTTTGTGTACTATCCCATTTGCTTATAAAAAACTTATATATAATGGAATTAAGTTCATTGAGGCATGGTTTGAAGCCCTGTTTTGGATGATGTTGTTAGTAGAGGTGTGTGCACAAATCCCATTTGCATATGATAAACATGAATGCAATGGAATTATATTGGTATTCATTAATTTATTTAGAGAAACTATGTTTTTGTTATGATACATAAATTTGCCTTTTCCTCTGCTGAATTTCCTTCCATCTAACACAACCTAGCTTTGAATTTTTAAAGAAATGTTGAATGTTTTATGTCTGCATTAATTTATTTTATGACACTAAAACCCATCTAATATTTGGTAACTTTTTCCATTAAACAATCTGTTGGGTTTGTTTTTTCACCGACAAAGAAAAATTGTTAAAAAAGTAAGTGATGTGCATATATTAAATCATTATCTTGGATTAAGGTGATTTAAATATTTTAAGCATTTATAACAATGTCAACTTGTGAACTATATTATCTATATTGTTCCCTGCCTCAATACATATAATGCTCCTAAAAATTTAAAATCCTAAGAAGAAAAACACTAACGAAGTATGTTGTTTGCATTTGTTTGTTTTAGTGATTGCAAAAGAAGTCTTTTACTAGCCCAAAACTATCTCATTGATTCTTAAATAGCTTTCACTTATCAAAAGGTAACTTCCTAAGGTCATCAAATAATGGATTCGCTTCTCAATTACTCAATAGAATCTTATTTACCACGGTCAAATTACTTGCAATTTCAAAATCTAATTTCTATTTTCATACAATTCAGTCACAAAATTATAAGGCCCCCCCCATATTTCAAATTGAAATGAAATCTTGAACTTGTATTGAACAAAAAAATAGTCTTCAATTATTTCCAATATCTATTTCATTAATGACATTTGAATAACTATGGTAAAGTAAAAAATATTAAATGTGTACCAACTAATAATAATATGCACATTTATTAAAATTAAACAAATTTCAAAAATGACTATAATGTTCCTCAAAGGTTAGAAAATATTACACGAATAGAGATAAAATTGACTAAAGGAGGTGTATTGTTTATCATTAAAGTATCCCCCATTATGGCCTCGACACTATAATTGTTGAACTTGTCTACATTACTTTCATAATTGAACTCTGCAGTTCAACACCATGTGCACCTGTTAGACGGAAATCATATTCAACCTGCCCTACCTCCCTCAAAGTCTCAAGGCCATGTCCTCGACAAAATACTGCAAGAAGGGTCTATTGTGCTACTTCATAGATATGTTTCCATAATTTGTAATAAAGAACTATAAGTTGCATTTGTGTCATTCTATGATTTTTGCCAAGTCTTCTTTAGCGATTTTTTGATGTCAATTATTCTTTCTGTGTTGTAGTATGGTTCTTATTACTTACATGAACAACTTTTTCTTCACTGGCAAAATAAAAGAACAGCTATTTCTATTCTCGTAACACATTTTATGAGGAAAAGAAATAGTATGTGAATCAATGCCACTGCACACATGCACTTGTCTCCAAACACACCTGCCTGTGATAGATACATTATTACAAACAATGAAAAGTACTCCATAGACATTTATGACTTAACCATAATACAAGGGATCTTTTGAAAACAACTCTTAGAAGATAGAGATATTTCTAAAATAATTCTTAGACATAACCGAAATATAAGGGGTAGTGTTGTATTTATTACCTTTGATTTCATGGAGAGAAAATGTAGAGAGATAGGATCACTTCTTTAAATGAGGATACAAAAATTCTATGCATAAATAGAAAATGCAGACCTATACAATATATCTAATGGTAGAGTGGGTAAAGAAAATCGTTCTTACAACCATTTAAAAACCACTTTGAAATTATTTGCTTTCTATTATCCAAAATTAACCCCTCAAGGTAATATGGATAACTTGCATGAATTCTTCAGGCTTGAAAGAGTAGGATAAGGCCCAAAATCACATTTTGGGGGTCCTTTGGCTTATCTTTAACTTCCCCATCAAAGGAAAAAAATCCAGAAGTTAGATTTTTTTAAAAATATGAAAAAATGGCCTCGAGATAGACTTTTGCAGAAAAATCAGATATTTTTGTCCCATACGGTTCACGAGATGTTGGGAAAGATGGAACTTGAAAAGCCAAAATGGCCACAAGTAGTTGGAATTAACAAAAATGAAAACAATTCTCTTGCACGGCCCACACGACAATCGGGCCCAAAAATACAAAATCATTGAAATGCAAGGAAAGTGCAGCGAAGTCGGATATTTTTGGTCCAGGAAGCACAAGTTCATGAGTTACAACTAGGACCCAAAAATCTAAAATAAACGTAGTCAAAGAGGAATCGATAAAATCAAAAGTTTTTGTCCCACGTGGTCCATGAGAAAGCTAGAACATAGGTATGTGCGGGCTTCAAAATGCCAAAAATGTCGATTGCAAAGGGGATGCATCGAATGTGAAAGTCAATGGCCCTCATGGCCCGGTCAATGGTGGGACAGTCGAGGCATCAAAAGCTGAAAAATATGCAAGCAAAGGGAAATAGTGAAAATTGGTAAAAGTAAGAAAATGATGCACGGATGGTCCAGGTAAGCACGGGACACAAGTTCCCTGAAAACCCGCATTAGGTGTAATACAATGAAAAAGTCAACTTTAGACCCCGAACTTCCAATGGCCATAACGCTTGACCCCGAGCTCGATTTTCATTAAATTTCACTTTTTGGAACGAGCACGACATCCTATACTCCACAAAAATGGATTTTCATTAAATTTGAATTTGTTAATTTTGATGACGGGATATATGTGAAAATAAACAAACCATCTTAAGCTATAGTCAATCAACTGCTAATTGTTGTTAAATGGCATAAATTCCTGGTAGACCCAAAATAGCTTCCCACACTTAGAAGGTCATAACTTATATAATTATCAATGAAAATGCACAAAATTGGTACCGTTGGAATAATTTTTCTGATCCCAATGCATAAAACAAAAAATTAAGAAAATTATGAATAATCAATGGATATTTTTCTCAAAATGTGGCAAAGTTGACAAAAAGTATTTTAGGGGTGGTTGGGATGCATTAATGAACCATGGCCTGACATATTTCATTGTTGCAAGTTATGGGATAGTATGGTGGGCCTTTTACAAGAAAAAACACATCATTTCACTCTATTTATGACATATTGAAAGTGGTGAGAAGATAGATTTCTGGATTTGCAATATTTCTCTCTCTCTCTCTCTCTGCTCTCAAAATTCTCTAAATTGAAGTGTTGGACTCATTGTAAAGGGAGATAGTTTTGAGTAGAAAAACTTTGTCAATTTTTTTGTGAAGCAAATGTGGTGCAGCCTAACTGGACTCCTTAAATGGTGATCCATGACATTAATTTTTAATAGATTGGACTTTGCATATCATTGATATAATCAATATAAATTTATGGATGTATCTTCCCCTACTATTTTTGTTTGCATTCTTATTTCGCTTTCAATCTCATTTCCTATGCATTGTTCTTACCTTATGCTATTGCAAAGATTCATTATCATTGTGTAGGTATGGAATATTGTTGTGAAGGAATTTGCTAGATTGTGTAGAACTATTATCCCCTTTAGTATGCACTTTGTTGTAATTTTCACACATTGGAAGACTATCCTCACACTCTCTTTTTATGGTATATCACCGCTTTAGTTTAGGATTTATTTTCATGCACTCTCTCTCCTGGTCCTCAGTAAATATTAGATTAGGATAGATACTCATTTTCCTACATTAGAGTAGATTCTGGTAGGTAGTTTAAGAGCAAGAACCAACTTTATCTTGAGGCTATCTCGAGTAGCAAGTCCCACAACTTGGAGATAATACCCTTGTTATCCAATCATACCGTGATCTCAAGCACACACACTTGTGTATACCATATGGTGATGTGATCCGAGAGATAACACATCCCTCATCTACTGTCTCTCCCACGATTGACCTATAAAATATGTTCCTCTCCATCACTTTTGCTTCAATGAGATAAAAGATATACCATCCATTCCTACACTCTAAATGGTGGACTTGATTGGTGTTTTGATGGCCATTTCTCCTTCCTTGACCATTCATTGTAGAAATAAGTTTGAGGCTATAAGGAGAACATATATAATGTAATATATGTCTAGATTCAATATCACCATGACCTTATATAACCAACATTTACATGATCTTTGCAAAGAGTTATTAGAGATACTCTTAGTTCCAAATTTTCCAATCTTGGGAATAAAATATGGGCATGCCACAAATTTCAATGGAACCATTTTCCAATCTCTGCATGCTCTTTGTGATTGGATATCTCTGCCAAATTCACATGTTTTGTGCCCGTTAGTCACAAGCAAAAATGGGCCTCCACAATCTATGGTTGTTGATGGTACTTTGTTAAAAATTTTAGAGATGGGAAATCTTGAAACCAATGAGTGGGTAATTGTTGAAGCTAAATTATTGAACATAAACATGGATAATATCTTCTACATGGATTTCACAACAATGGTGGATGAAAAAAATGCGAAACATTTTTTAGGAACAACTAAATGGTAAATGGTTTTACAAAAATGTAATAGTCACGTTCAAAAATTTAATTATAAGTATTCTCTACGTATGTATTTAAAAGATGTCACAAGGGAGCTTAAAGAGGTTATTGCATTTGATGACACTAAAAAAATGAGAATGGGAATTAGAGAATTAGAGTTACAATTTTTTAGCATTAATAAAGATGCCACACAGAGATTTTCGATCATGTCATTGGACATGTGTTCCTCTTCACTCTTTCCCTTAAAAAGGAAACATACAATAGAAAAACCTAGTTGAAATGTGTTATTCTTAAGTCAAAGACAACATGATATGTCCTAAAAACTCCAGCATATGTGTGTTCTATATTTTGTTGATGCACAAATCCTCCCTTCACAACTACTCTCTTCTTATATTTTTTTCCGTAGTACCTTTTGCAAGTTTATATTTTTATGAGAATATTGTAACTTCCTTGCTACATGTATTCCAACAATATAAAAACAAATATTATTTACATAAATCAACTATGGTCATCCACAAAGTTCTAATTCCTCTATATTATTTATCGTATCTCCCTCATATATGATTATGAATGAAATTATTTCATGTTTCTATTATAAAAATGGATTAGTTGATGCCATTTCCCATGTGTATAATTACATTTATTGTTATATTCCCAATAAAAATATATTGTTTTAATCTTATCATGCTTACACATTTATATTTGCGCTTCAATAATGATCTTTACACTAATTTCTTGTTATTCATCAAATTTCATGGAGAAAACTCCAACATTCAATTTGGTGACTTCCAGATGTCTCCTCATGAAACAAGGGATCATAGACGTGAGTATTACAAAAGAAACATGTTTCGCATCACTAATCAGTAACGCCATAGATAACACACTCACATACTAGATGGCGCACCTTAGACCTTGCTTCCTTCACACCAGTGACAAATTTAGGCACCCTCGCTAAGTATTTATGCTTCCACTTACTATTATAACTCACCTTTCCCCAATCTTCATCGCCAATGTTGTTTGAATTCTGGTTGAAGTTCCCATTCACAATATTCCCCCTACCACACCTTGAGTTCCACTTCAATCACCAACATTTATGGATATACTCCCTTGCCTTCTCTCTCACCAAAAATAACCTTGACACTTCCATCCTTTAATCTAACACAAAGATGTTTCCATAAAATAATCGATACCTTTGTAAATATGTATCCATGCTTAGTCTTTATGGAAAGCTACCTTGGAATCATTGGGAAAATGAGTGAAGAGAAATACATATCCAATAGATGCTTGGTCAAGAAAAATGCTCACCACTTCACTGCATGGAACAACATGAATCAAGGTCATCAACCTATAGCTCTTAAATTCATTGCACAAGTGGAGGAAATTCTTATTGCAAGAGTCAATCCAATCTTATAGGTTATCAAGGTTTGTGGGGGATAATACAAATACACTATCCACACTATCAGTTTCCTATAAAACATTGAATTCATTCTTAAATACCTTCCATAACATCTTGTCAAAGTGGACGTCTTACTTTAATACATAAAAGAGAAGAACCAAAAAAGTATGATTTCTATGTTAACAGGTCATGAGTTTTGGATGCACTCCAATTCAAAATTACAAATGTTCCATATTTCAAATATGTTTTGATCAACTATAATGCCTTGACCTATTTATCGGTTGAACCCACTGATGTTTCTTCTATGTTGTAAGCTATTTAAATATATAATCCCCTCTATCAAGAGGACATTCCTCTTATGTCTAATAAGGAGGAATTTACATCGCCCAATATTCAATACCTTCCATCATCCTTTGTCTTAGTTTTCCCAAATTTAGGTGTTGAAGAGGAGGAGATTCAATAGTTCTTATTTGGTTCAACAAATTTCCCACCGTTATATTTACCTTGGCTCAAAATCGGCCTTTCACCAATCAATGAATACTACATAGATGGCTTATTTTAAATGGCATTCCCAAACTCTTTTCCCACAGGTTCAGCCATGTTTAAACAACCTCGCATAAAAGAGGTCCAACTTCACAAATACGCACGGCACCTATTCATTACTTTGACAACCGCTTTAGAGGGCACCCCAGTTCATATTTTTTTATCAATGTCATCATGCGTTATCTCATCCATAAACCAAATTTTTTTCTTCATGAGACAATATATCCTTCAAAACATTACAACAACTATATGCACTCTATGGACATGCCTTCAAGATAATACAAACGATGCACTCCCACAAAATATTATGTGGTTTAACACGAACTTCACGTAACTAGGTCTTTCTTGTCAAAAAGAAAAGGTGAAGTTTTCAGTATGATTAGAAAACTAGGTTTTGGTACAAAAATTTATTCTCCCTCAGAAGTTGAGTAGCATCATAGGTCTGGCAGGAAGCTTAGAGGCAAGTAAAGTAGCTTGCTCTTTGTCAGTCGGATGTCGAGAAATGGGTAGCACCCGTAAGAGGATTTGACATATCCTCACTACATTATGGTTGTGCCTTTCAACCAGGGTGAGAGAACCCTTTTATACCCTATTGTTTATGGAGGAGATGGAGATGTCCATCCTTGTGAAGTATTAAGAAGACCTTGAAGAAAATATGATCAATGTAACAAAACCTTACTCTCACAAGTTGTCACTCTAGCTAATGGAGATATTTTCTAGGCAAGGTTCAGGCCACTAAAGACAATGAAAACTTGATTGTTTCTACATGTTTTGGTAGTAAACATTATGCATTTGTACACATACATGAAAAATAAGGGTAGTATGGGTATGATTAGTTGTTTTGAATGAATTTTGGTGGGAGGTGAAGTAGGATAAAGTTGATTATACCAAATATTTGACAACTTTTACAAAAATGGAAAGCTTGAACAGAAATGATTTCAAAGTAGCTAGGGTGTTCCTTTAACTAGAATATTTTCTCTAATGGAGGCTGAGATCAGCACTTTTCACACAAAATTCAAGGATCCAAAATGAAGGCTCAAATTGGAAAACTCAACTAAACTTTATCAATCTCTATGTCTTCATGCCTAAGATACCGTCAAATGTTGACAAACAATCTTATAGTCATTCTAATAGTCACAAAGTGATTTTAAATTTTCTTATTTCACTATCAAATGAAGGCTCTTCTGATAAATGAAATTGCAAATGCCACCAAACTATCACAAGGACAAGATTTTGTTTGATTCACACAAATTTTCAATGTAAGAATGCAACATGAACAAGAAAAATTACTTCCAGACATTTAGAAATGAAGCAAACACAAATTTTAGCCAAGAATAACAAAGATTAACTCAAGTTTGGTTAAATTTATCAACAGGGGAAAGTTTCTTGAACAATCTCAGAGCTTTTCAATGGCTATACACTCGCAACCACCTTGACATGATCAAATGTAACACAAAGGAGATAAACAGGATTCTTTAGATAGTTTCTCAAAAAATATGGGCTCTATCAAGCCTTTTTCTTAGGAAATTAGTTTCTGACTCCTAATACTTCTACATTCACAAACTCCTAACCATTTTCATGGAAAAATCATACCTATTTATATCATTTTACAACAGAAGTTTTCCCCCAAAATTAGAGACATTGAGTGTACAAGTGTTCTCCATGACCTCAATCACGATTCCCCAACATTATATCTAATAAAATTCGTTAGATTCTCGGGGGTGGATCTCTTCGAATATCTCCCGCATTCAAATCGCTCTTCTGATAGATCACTTTCCACTCTACTCGCCAACCACTTCCACTCCTAATCTGTCAAATTTGTCTCTTTGCATGCTCGAGAAGAAAAAATGGAAGATCAGATCGAGCCCAGAGGTGAGATCTCATCTTAATGGAAAAAGAAATCCCCATATCTTCCTCACAAAACTTAGATATCAAATTAACTCTCCTTTCCTATTTGGCATGCAAGAAATATCGAGAAGTAATGAAGATTCCCACTTCTAGATATAGATATAGATGCATAGTTGTAGTAGATTCCTACTTTTAATTTCGATCGTCCACGTGGGAGATCTAATTTTAGAGCAGGCCTATGGGTTCATTTTTTCCTTTTACAAATTTTGAAAAAATGTTAATTTTTCACATTTTTGCTCCATGCCTCTGCCCTTGAGAAATGATCCTAACACGTTTCCTAAGGTGGGTCCCAAAGGAACCACGGCTAAATTCTACCATTTCACGTCTTTTTTTGGAAAAGGGAAAATTTTCCAAATTTCCCCGCAGCTCTGCCCCTCTGCTTCTAGTCTCTGATGTGGGTCCCAGTGGAACCACGCTTCCCCTTTTTACTTTTAACTCCCTTCTCCACAAAATGAAAATTGTCCAAATTTCACCCGGAAGTCTGCACCTCTTCCATTGACTGAAGCAATTTTTAATATTATCTATCATGCTCGCGGGTCATTTTGATAATTTTAGTCATTTGAACATCAAGGGGATAAAAACCAAGTTTCCCAGCATTTCCCACCTCCCACCTTTTAACATTTTCAAAGCCAACCTTGACCTCCTTCTTGTTCGGGCTTGTGGGCCATTTTTATATTTTAATCCTTTTGATGACAAGAGGTAAAAAAATCCAATTTTCCTCTAATGGTCCACTTCCCCACCCCTTTGACTTTTCAAACTACCACGTGTCACAATGGCGCATCTTGAGATGATCCCCAAAGGTTGAGACATTGAATGAGTGCGGTCTCACCACGTGTCGTTGTGGTGTAACTTCAAAAACCTTAAGGTTTCAAAATGATTTGGTGGGGGTGCGCTTCAATTTTAGAATTTTATACAATTTTACGAAAAGGGAAAAACATTCAATTTACCTCTGAAGGTCCGCATCTCTGCCATTATATTGGCCACGCATCCTCCCGTAGGGTCAAAGTAAGACCTTTTCCTAGTCCACCGCAAATTTGCTTTAATCGAGCTTGGCGGGGCCGCGATGCGAAACCAAACCTTTTTCAAAAGTAACCAAAAGGAACAAGTTCAAAAACAAACATGCTGCACCCCATCCAATTAGAAGAAGCCACATAAGCACCAAAAGAAACAATAAAAAATGAGTGGAGCCACAGGACGAAATTTGCCTTTTTGCCAAAAAATCAAAATGTGTTAAGTTAAAGCATTTTCCCGCCATCCCCTAACCAACCAAAATAAGCCACATGACTACCAAGCACTGAGGAATAACTTTAATAGGAAAAATACACCCGTCAAATCGTCAAAATATAGATAATCACCATTCACGCACAGAACTTGATTTTTCACAAAGGATGATTTAAAAAAAAAACAAGTGAATCATGGTTCCGAGTTTCCTTTCGACCATGTATTTTTATTTCCAAAGGCATACAAATATATATTAACCATTCTCGAGCTTCCATGGTTGAGGAAAAATAGGAAAAATGGCGAAACCTATAGATTTTGAAGAAATTAGGGAAAAAACAGGGCAAGCTCAGAGAATTTTCAAGGACGGACATGACAATGGATTACGTAAACAATTGGAGGCATTTCAAGTGGAGGTAGAAAATTTTAGAAAACCCACATCAAAAGACAAAATGTTTTAGAACACATGATCAAAGGAAAATAATGGAAAATGGGTCGAAACAAATCTAAGCACCAACATCGACTCGACTCGGGGATGAGCACTCTCTGCTAGTGCCATAAGAACAAAGGTAGACTAAGTGCAAAAATATCCATTGGGCAAAGGATTCATCTTATAGAGAAATAAAATATGACCATCCCCAAAAAATGAACACATAAACCAAGAAAAGTAGGCCAAGGGCGAGAGAACGAACAAGAAGACAAAAGACAGAAAACAAACAAACAAACTATACACTGTACAGATGATGCCCACCTTAATTCAAAGAAAAAAATCAAGGAAAAACTTCAAGTGCCTACCATCCTAGATATTTTCATGGAAAAAGGTTATGATATGTTATCATCAACTGGAAATATACCTCTTTTTCATCTTTGTTCAATTTGTAAACCATCCATGTTCTCTGAAGCTAATCCATTGTGTTTAGGTCAAATTATTTAACATTTTTCTACGCTGAATCATAAAAAAAAATTCCAGAGAAAACAACATACTTAATATATTTGTTTTCAACATTTTCATATTTTTCTGAAATCCACAAAACTCACAAAGTTGTTAAAATCAAGATCTACTTGCAAAACTTCATAAGATGAATTGCTTGGGTCTTCAATCAGCCATACAACATCTTCTTCTCTCCATATAATTTCACCGAGTTACCTTCAATGGGGATAGTGGCATAAGACATGTCCATTTGCACAAGATTACCACCGACACTTGCTGCGCACTTTCTTAACAACAATATCCCCCACTTGACAGGCGATCAACAATCACTACATCGATTTTTAAGTTCCTTCTAGGATAAGATGCAAGTTGCACATCCAAATATTTGACACATCCCACCACTAACACCTCTTTGGAGTCGATATCGATGCACTTCCCATATGTTTTTATTAATTTGATACCCACCTCATTCATAACTTCAAGAGGCATGACATTACATGAGGTTCCAGTCAAATATACAGTTATGTAACAACTTGTTTTTGATAACTAGGGTAGTGAAAAATAGATCCACATTCATTTGGAATCTAACAAAAGAAGTTCCTAAATAAACCTCTAGTGGTTCCTCATCCCTTCAAACACTTGTGGCTTTTCCAACTCTACAACAAAGTAAGGGGAATCTCAACCTTGTCTACATCTCTTCCTTGTATAATATCTTCCTCTTTGAACCCTAAACATTCAAAAGCCCTCTTCTTGTGCTCAGGCATCCTAAGTAGCTCAACAATTGGGATAGGAATTTTGATTTGACTCAAAACTTGGTCAATGTCATATGGAACAATTTTTGGTAAAGCAACACTAGGAGAAAGATTGGAAAATTCATCAGATGGAATAGGATTCGTTTCGATTCGAGAGTGGGGACGAACACAATTTTTCTTGGGAAACAATATCTCTTCCAGATGCATTTTCTTTGGGGTTTCTTTGGTAAGCAATTGAAATTTTGACTTGTCTTGTGGCCCCTTAGAAGCTTTACTTATGGTATTGTGCTCCTTTTCTTGGGTAACTACAACATTCATTAATATCTACCTATCTTCTTCTGAAGGAACTCCTCCATCATACTTTTCAATCAATAATACCCTCAAGTACTCAAAATCATTAGTGGGAAATTAAAAATCTTGTACAGTGTATACTTCTAAAGTATGAGAGGGAGAAAGAGGAGGTACTCAGTGGATGAAATCCTAAAAATCATCAGTAGTTCTAGCACTTATTATCTCATTTGAAGTTGCTTCCCTTATCAAACTTGCGGGGACATTAGTTTCATGTTTTATCGCTTCCTCAACTTCTTGTTGGTCTACCCTGCATGGAGCATGGGGCATGAAACACATGTTACACCAATCAATGACATCTGTCTCCTCCACAACATCAACTCTGGCAGCCAAAGGATTAGGCACCATTATGTTTTCCATGCCTTGGGGCTGCGTATTTCCAAATAAATAGGTACCTTGCCTCTATCATCGGTATTTGGTGATTTGTGAACCTGTCTTGGCCTTGCTGATTGTGTTGACCTTGTGAGCTCTTCCCAATTCCTTTCTCAGCTCGAGATAGTTTGTAGGAAATTTATTTCATAGCCCCTACCAAAGTTTTCACAAATTCCTCCAAATCAGCACCTTGGTTTTCTAAGGTTTTTCTCGGGTTAATCAGCTTTTACACCCTCCCTTTTTGGAGGCTTTCCAATTACCTTAATATTGTTCTCTATTTGTAGAGCCATGGTGAAGGCCTACCTCAAATTAGCAAGGTTTTTTTCCCTCAAGTAGTAAGCATCCATTTTATCAAATGCATCTGAATATTTGATGAAACATGATTCATCACATGGCCTTATCCTAATAGGAAATATCCTTAAGGTCTTGTTAAAACTTGTGTTGAAATCATGTACTGACTCATTAGGATTATTTTTGATGTTTTCAAATTTTGTCAAAAGAAACCTAGGGTCAGTTCTATCACCATAGTATAATTTAAATGCATTTTTCATCTCAGTCCAAGAATCAATAGAGATATCTAGAAAAGCTTTATACCAATCCCGTGCATCCTATTCCATAGTATGGATAAACAACATGATATATAAATCTTCATGTTCAATCTCAAAGTCTTCCATCTTATTGATAAAAAGATTCAGATTTTGATCACTAGTTATAATGTTTTTTTCTTGTAACTTTGGTAGTCTCATTTCTTACATCTTGAGGAACCGCATTTGGATAACCAACCATCCCTACAAAATTTATAGGTCCAAAGGTATTTACAACAAATGGAGGTTTTGGTGGGGGTAGGGCAATGTTATTTTTTAGGATGTGACCCTTGAGGGTGACAAATTGATAAGAGGCGAGGGTCTCTCAAACATAGGGGTATATTTTTCAAAGTGGCTATCCCCGAAAGGCATTATTTCTTGAAATCCCTATCAACTTCCTGAAAAAGACAACAACGAATGAGAAGAAAATTTCTCAAAAATTAAAAGAAGGCCCCTCTCTAGTTATTGAATTCAATTCCACAAAGATGCTACCTAAATTAGAAGCACTTGAGTAGCAGTATTTAATGGTAGTACGATCACTTTCATCAATGGATATCCCTCTTCTTGTCTACTGATTTCCCGTAGCTCTTGAGGATTTTCTTCCTTTTGATTTTTCTTTCCCTAGCAATGAAATATATTCTTCCTCCCAGCTCTGTAAAGGTTAGTAACAAATCTCACTTGACAGATGTTAAGACACTAGTATTCATTAAGAATAAGATCAACAGGGATTCACCACTAAGGATTTCCACCTTAGTTGTGTAGATGCACTAAATATGATCTGTCAACTGTTGTCAACACTAGAAACTAGAAATGGAAAGACTTTGACTTTTCCTTACCCAGATTTTTCAATGAAATTAGTGTACTAGGTGTAGGAAGTAAAACAAATGCACATAGCACTTGGAGTATATAAGAAGTGTTTTACTAGGGCATGAATGTGAATTGTTACAACTATGTCCCCTAAATGGTGCCGGTAAGGCATTTTGCTGGGATAAATAGATATGAACTGACAATGAATAATCAAATAGTCCAAACAACTCAATTAAGTCCCCAAAAATGACACCACTTAGGTGTTGGGACCCAAATTGATTCTCTCTCGAAGTTGAGAAACATCACAGGTCTGGCAGGAAACTTAGAGGCAAGCACAACATGTCATGTGTTGGTTTTTAGCCAGGATGAAATGTAGCTTGCTCTTTGTGACTTAAATATGGAGAAATGGGTAGCACCCGTAAGAGTATTTGACCTATCCTCATTAGATTATGGTTGTACCTTTAAAATAGGGTGAGAGGACCCTTTTGTAGCCTATTGTTTATTGAGGAGATGGAGATGGCATTCCTTGTGAAGTATTCTAAAGACCTTGAAGAAAATATGATAAATGCAAAAAAAAAAACTCTCACGAGTTTTCACTCTAGATAATGGAGATATTTTCTAGGCAAGGTTCAGAAACTAAAGACAATGAAAACCTGATTACTTCTGCATGTTTTGGTAGTAAAAATTATGCATTTATACACATACATGAAAAAAAGGGGTAATATGGGTATGATTAATTATTTTTGAATGAATTTTGGTGGGAGGTGAAGTAGGATAAAGTTTATTATAAAAATATTTGAGAACTTTTAGAAAAATGAAATACTCGAACAACTGAATGCTTTCAAAGTAGCTAGGGTGTTCCTTTAACTAGAATATGTGCTCTAATGGAGGCCCAAATCAAAACTTTTCACATAAACTTCAAGGATCCAAAATGAAGGCTCAAATTGGAAAACTCAACTGAACATTATAAATCTCTATTTCTTCACGCCTAAGATACCCACAAAGGCCGACAAACAATCTTATAGTCATGCTAGAGTCACAGTGATTTTAAATTTGTTTTTTTCACTATCAAATGAATTCTCTTCTAATAAATGAAATTGCAAATGCCACCAAACTATCACAAGGATAATATCTTGTTTGATTCACACAATTTTTCAATGTAAGAATGTAACGGAACAAGAAAAACTACTTCTAGACATTTAGAAATGAAGAAAACACAAATTTTGCCAAAGAATAACATAGAATAACTCAATTTTGGTTAAATTTATCAAAGGGAAAGTTTCTTAAACAATCACAAAGCTTTTCAATAGTTTTACACTCAACCACCTTGACATGATTAAATGTAACACAAAGGATATAAACAGGCTTCTTCAGATAGTTCCTTAGAAAAGACAAGCTCTATCAAGCCTTTTTCTTAGGAAATCATTTTTTGAATCCTAATACTTATACAATCATAAACTCCCAACCATTTTCACAGAAAAATCATGACTATTTATATCATTTTACAACAGGGAATTTTCCCCCCAAAATGAGAGACATTGAGTGTACCAGTGCTCGCCATGATCTCAATCGCGATTCCCAATATCGATCTCAGTAAAATGCATCAAGTGCTCGGGGGTGGATCTCTTCGAATATCTCCCACATTGAACTCCTTCTTTTGGTAGATCACTTTCCCTTTACTCTTAAACCACTACCACCCCAAATCTATCAAATTTATCTCTTCGTGTGCCTGGAAGGAAAAACGAAAAGAGTAGATCAAGCCCGTGAGGTCGATATCATCTTAATGGTAAAATACGTCCCCATATCTTCCTCACCAAAATTAGATATCAAATTAACTTTACTTCTCTATTTGACGTGTAATAAATATGGAGAAATCATGAAGATTTGCACTTCCAGGAGCTCTAGAGTGAAAATGGAGGAAGGATCAGATATAGATACACAACTTACGTTGATTCCTACTTTTAATTTGGACTGTTGATGTGGGAGATCTAATTTTAGAGTGGGCTTGTGACTTCCTTATTTCCTTTTACAACTTTTGAAAAAATGTTCAATTTTCACATTTTTCTCTACCCTCCACCCTTGAGAAATGAGCCTGACACGTGTCCTAAGTTGGGTCCCAAAGGAACCGCTGCCAAATTATGCCATTTTACCTCTTTTTTGGAAAAGAGAAAATTTTCCAAATTTCCCCCATAGCTCTGATCCTCCGCTTCTAGTCTCTGATGTGGATCCCGGTGGACCCACACTTCTCGTTTTTAATTTTAACTCCCTTCTTCACAAAAGGAAAATTTTCCAAATTTCCCCTAGTAGTCCGCACCTCCGCCATTGACTAGAGAAAGTTTAAACTTTTCTCTATTTTTCCAGTGGGTCATTTTGATTATTTTAGTCATTTGAATATCAATGGGAAAAAAACAAAGTTTCCCCCGATGGCCTGCCTCCCACCTCTTAACATTTTCAAAGCCAACCTTCAACTCCTTCTTATCGGGCTTGCGGGCCATTTTGAGATTTTAATCCTTTTGATGATAAGAGGCAAACAATCGAATTTTTCTCTAATGGTTTACTTCCCCATCCCTTTGACTTTTCAAACTACCACATGTCACAATGGCACATCTTGAGATGATCCCCAAAAGTTGAGACCTTGAATGAGCGCAGTTTGCCACGTGTCATTATGGCGCAACTTAAAAAAACTTAAGGTTTCAAAATGATTTGGTGGGGGTGCACTTCCATTTTAGAATTTTACCCCATTTTTCCAAAAGGGAAAAAATTCAACTTACCTCTGAAGGCCTGCATCTCCACCATTAGCTTTTCCACACTTCCTCGTGCATGGTCAAAGTAAGAATTTTTCCCTGACACTTAAAATTTTCTTTAATCAAAACCTGGCGGGGCCGCGGGGCAAGTTCAAACCTTTTGCGAAGTATCCAAAAGGAACAAGTTGAAAAACAAACCCACCACACCCCAGCTAATTAGAAGAAGCCACGTAAGCACCAAAAGAACCAATCAGAAATGAGGAAAGCCATGGGACCAAATTTTCCTTTTTACTAAAAAAGTAGAAAGTGATAAGTTAAAGAAATTTCCCGCCATCCCTAAACCAACGCAAATAAGCCACATGACCGCCGAATACTGAAGAATAAATTTGATAGGAAAAAGACACCCACAAACCAAACTTGTCAAAATACGTAAAAATTACCATTCACACCCAAAACTTGATTTTTGCTAAAGATGATTTTTTTAAAAAACAAGTGAATCATGGTTTCAAGCATCCTTTTGACCATGTTTTTGGATTTTCGAAGGCATACAAATACAGATTAACCATTCTCGAGATTCCACGGTCGGGGAAAAATAGGAAAAATTGTAAAACCTATGTATTTTGAAGAAATTAGAGAAAATCGGGGCAAGCTCGTAGACTTTTCAAGGAGGGACATGACAATGGATTCTGTAAACAATTGGAGGAATTTCAAGTGGAGGTAGAAACTTTCAAAACACCCACATCGAGAGACAAAATCTTTTAAAACACGAAGATTAGAGGAAAATAATGGTGAATGGGGCAAAACAAATCTTAACACCAACACTAGGAACATTGGTTTTGTTCTTCACTTTGTTGCTGACACCAAATTCTCAGACCTCTATAATGTGATGCCTGACACTAGAGTAATAGTTCCTTGAAGAGAACAAAAATGGAGAAACCATAACATTGTCTCTAATTCTCATTGAGTTTTATCATACTTAGACAAAATATTCACATTATTTTGCAAAGAAGTCCTGCAAAAATACTTGGGAGAAACAAACTATTGGTATAGGTAAAAATTGTCTTGTTTTCTTTCCTCTTTAGAACAAATTCCTTTAAATTTTTCATCTCTTTCCACGTTTGGATGGCAACATAAACATTCCTCCTAATTATTCATCTCTTTTCATGTACGAATGGAAACATAGAGTATCCACACATGTACATGGGTTCCTTTGGCTTCCATAAGCCTCAAATGTGCATAAATTTTACTGAGTGACTCGTCATCTATCAATCAAGTTAGAGAGTACTTCGATAATTTTTTTTCCACCTTGAATCCCTGTTCTATTTCATGCATATCATAATACATTCAAATTCAAATCAAAGATGATCCCTTCTTATTACGTACATTAGAAATATTGGTGATTGACCCTCTTTTAAACATGGAAGAAATTTTAAATCGATTTCTAAGGCATACCAAATGCACTAAACATACATACGTACAAAAAAACATTAAATGGCATGGAATGCAGGTACAAAGCACCTTGGTAACTACTTGATAAATCATCACTATGAATTAATGAGACACACAAAGTCAATTACAAACCAACTTGAAATGATGACAAATTTAACATCCATAACCCCACCATGTTATTCATCTAGAGAGATAATGTTGATTGTCAGCATGTACTCTCTAAGTATGGAGTACACAAGTATATTATTGAATATGATTCCAACATAGAGTGAAGTTATAAATCTTGAAACCAAATCTTGTCAATAATATCTTTGAAAGTCAATCCCCAGCAGCCAACTATGGTGACCTTCCAAAAAATTCTTATAGATAGTGTTATTGATCATGACATGAACACCCAAGAAATATGTCACATGCTGCAAAATTTTCCTCTTGTTATTTGTAGCCAATCCTTTGTTTCCCTAAATTTTTGAAAGAAATTCTTACCTCACATCTCTAACATAGATCAACAAGACCGAAAGCCAACGAATTTCATAGATGCATAAATGAATCGCCCTAGCCATATGGAATCAATTACACTTATTGAAGCAACTAGAGGTTTGTCTGACAACATTCTCTAAGAAGGTACAAAATGGAAGCTATGGTTAACATATGCTATTATGCGCATCTCCCATAGATTTTATTCCATCCCCAATGATCATTCCCCTTCTTTTGAAATCCTTTGTTGGAGTCAACAAACCTTTTCACAACATCACCACAAAAATTGGAACCCTAATTGAGCAATTCATTTCCAATTGGCTCTAACTAAAGTTATTTTATCATCCAAGGCATGTAAAGCACATCTCCATATCAAATGAGTCTCCTTCCTATAATTAATTTTCTTAAAAGTATGAAATATTAGGTCCCACTCCATTACAAGCTTAATGGGAAATTTTATCCTAGTTACATCTGGCTAATTTTGTATGGCTTGACAAGTTCAACATGATAGACCTTCGATAATTTGACTCGCATCATAATCGATCCATAATGATGTTTCCTTGTCTTTCATTGATATGTGCAAGAGCACTAAAACTATCCCTTTCCAAATGCAAAATTTCATTTCTACCACAACACCATTCTCTCTAGAACAACACCTGAATTTTAATAGTATAGTCAGCCATTACAAGAAACACATTAATTTTCCCCCTCTAAAAATGATTATACAAGGAACTATGAGACACAAATAAATATTTTCTCATAAAAATGTCCCTTCGCATGCCTCAGTAATAACCATCTCCACTCCTAGTACTCACACCTAAAGGAGTGGTTGTATTCAACATTTCTACATCAACAATACATGTCGCATTGCACATTCCAATAAAGGAAATTAAAGCATTCAAGGCATGTCATTTTCCACTTTGCAAGAATCCATTCAACATGTTCATTACATTCTCATTGACGAGATGAGCTTCATAGGGCCAATAATCCTTAAAAAAATCAACTTGCGTCTTGTTAGGCATTCTCTCAATTCAAATCAACCACTTTTGGCAATAAATCCATCAATTTCATTGGTGACCTTGGCCAAATACCCCTTTTAAATGATTTACCACTCTATTTCGTACACTCCTACGAACAAACCTTTGGTATAAATTCGTAATAACTATCACCTTCAATAAAATATTTAGGAAATAAGGTTCAAATGATGCCCGATTTATTTTCGACATCTACTACATCGAATATCGATATGGAATCACACTCCTCCAAGAATGCAAAACACTTATCAAATGAATAGCCTCCCCAATATCTAGCATTTAAATTTCACCTTTCCTTCTAGCTCCACATTTGTTCCCAACAAATTACCTTGTCAAAAAAAACAACCTTGGCATGCTAAAATCCCTCAATGCTCCAATCACACACTCCAATGGTGAGCAAACCAAGCTCAACTACTGACATGACCATGATGAAGAGAAACTAGAAACATTTATTCTCCTTTGTACACAATAAATGGTTATTCTCGATACAAAATTGTGGGTTAAATCTTGTCTTGTGAATGAATCAATTGGCACCATCACCAACATTGTCTACACCTTATCTTTTCCCCCTCCAATTCTTCAAAAAAAATTTCTAATCGAATTTAACAATACAATGACCCTCCCTAGAATAAAAATTTCCCCACCCATCACCCCATAACCCCAAATCTTAAGAGAAAACTACAAATAGCTTTCTTTTAAAATAGCATGGGCACTTACAATCTAAACATCTCAAGGCATTATTTTACATAAAACGAATGTTGATAGAGGTTCTTTAGAACGAAAAAGGCTTACATTCACCACAATTTACAGAGTCCCCTCCTTACAAGACCTACACATTTCACCTCCCTTCTCTTTCAAACACTACTCCAGAACGTCCCTTTCCCAACACCTATTGAAAAAAGGAAGAGGAAAAATGAATACAAAATCTTTAGTTCCCTGCTTTGTAACATAAAACACCCCTACCATTTTCCCCCTCCTCCTACCATATTCATTCATAGTGCCATTCCCAATTCCTCTTATTCTTTTGTCATACACATAAGTATTCTTTGAAAAAAAAAATTTGGTGACAATTGCGAAAAAAAATTTAAAAAATAAATTACATCATCCTTTACTTCACATATTTACAATCATGACTGCATGTTTTGATTAGGTTATGGAGATGCTAGAGGGTATGGAGAAATGAATTGCAAAAACTTATGACAAAGATATTCATTTACTATTTTTGAATTTTCCTTTTTGTAAAATAACTTTCATATCCAATTAAAACTAAGACTAAATGAATATAGGCTCGACTATGTACAAACCATCTTACTTTTATTAAAAAACAAAATATTTCACAATGTAAATTGAAAAGGCAATATATCTATTACTTCGTGGATTTCACAATTAAAGACTTTGAAGGAGTGAGTTAAAAACCTTTTAATAAATACATTTGTCTACTATTTCGAACTATCAATTTTGTAAAATAAATTTAATACGTAAGTACGTGTTACTCCAAAAGAATATAGGACCGATTATGTACAAACCATGCTAATTTTATTAACTAATCTAATCATTGACAGTGTAAATTGAAAAAATACAATGTGTCGCTCACTTCATACATTTCATAATTGTGCGCTTTTAATTATAGTACCTCCTATTTAGAAAATTTGAACCACCACTTAATATAAATACATTCTAGTTCATTCATAAAATCATTTATTCATAATCCTCGATAATCAACCCAAAATCCATGTACATATAGTTACTACTAAATTTCCTACATACATTATGTTCCACTCCTAGGAAAATATAAGACACATTATGAAACAAAAACCATTTGATCCCTTATGGCATCCACATCGCATTATCCATAGCGCGATTGCTATTAATAATAACAAAAATAATAATATATAATGCAAAGGTTTAATGTTAGTTAATGGAATTTGAAAAAATGTCATCTTAATAGAATAAATGAAAATGCACTAGCACATTCCATGAGTACAAGGTCAAAAATGGTGGTCTTGTACTATAATATGATTGATCCATGCTCACAATTTTGTGACCACTACTAGGACATGAAAAAATATATAGTTTGTAATTTCTCACTAGTTTATAATAAAATTTATGAAAATGGCCAAGGTTATTATTCCTACTAATTATATGAGATAGTCGAAAGTAGATTGTAATTAACCTTGTATAGGCTCCCCTATGGACTTATATTTGAAAGGTTGTTAGAAAATATTGATTATCTATATGAGGAAGAACACTAACCAAATCTAGCCTTGAAATGAAATGAATCGCTAAGAAAATTTCTAAAGAGGAAAAAGAGAAATCCCTTTATCTCACAATAAGTATAACATGTAGATATAATATATTAGATATCTCAATGTGAAGAGAAAATATAAAAAATAAAATGTTTTTGAAGAATGTGACCCAAGTAATGGGAACAATTAGGCTACAATTTTGTAGGGTAAATTTTAGGGGTGAATATTTGTGAAAAGGTTAATATTAGGAATTTTGAATTTTGAATTTGAAGAATTTCATACTACCGTATAGTAGCGTGTTTTCCAAAATTTTATGGGACCTAAAAAAATTTGAATATAATTTCATCTTCATGATTTAACATTATACTATACATATGATTAATCCACCATTATAAAGTCGCATATTTTACATTATAAACATGTGAAGAATAAAAAATTATAGACCAAAAGCCGAAGGATTTAGGAAAAGAGAGACTCAAGAGTTAAGTTAAACAGAGAACTTTTTATATAGATTGGCAAGCTTCTTTTATGTTGATGGATGGTAACAGATTCTTTGTGTACCATCCGCAAATAAATTCTGTGATAATGGACAACAAGAAAAATGTGTAAAGTTGAATGGTAATAGAAAAATGTTACTGTAGGAAACATGTATATGTGTTACTATTCGGTAACACTAACATTTTGTATTTGTTTGGTAGTATACCACACTTTTTACCAATAACATTTTTTTACCATACTTGTTATCTAGTAATAGAAAAACCTTTGGTTCCTCTACATATTTTTGAAAAATGCCTTCCATTTTCTTCCATCACAAAACCAATTTCTGTACATCCGTCTACAATGTGTTGACAAAAATAAATTCACACTTATTTTACGTCAATCGACACCATTTTCCCCCTTTTGTGCTTCAATCTGAATTTTTACATATTTCAAGCACTTAAGTCCCCCTGCAAGCATTTCCATAAGATATAAAATTTCTTCCCCTTTCCAGAGATATAAAGAAGTCCTTCTAACTCTTCATATTTTTTAAGTTATAGGACAAAGGTGGGCCTATGGAAATGGAAAACCAACAGGGTGGCAGGATATACTTTCACATTTTTTAACTTTTCGCAAAAGGCACAAGTTGAAAAATTGGGCCGATGGGCCCAAAGATGTCTTTTTTCACAAGTGGAAAATGTGGGCCGACAGGTCCGTGGGGGACTTTGGAACTTTTTACACTTATCATGAAATGGCACAGCTTTTGAGTGCGGGGCCATGAGCCTGTAGGGTCTCATTAGCTGTTGGAAAGTCGCAAACTTGCGAAGGGTGCCACGTGCCTCATCCGTGTAACTCTAAGGAAAGAATCCAAAATGGAGACCCCTAATGATTTCTAAGCTTACACATGTCCCGTGCTTGAAAGGGGACAGAGTCGACAGTTGAAAATTCAAAATGGGGCAGAGCCAGAGAAAAGAGCTAGGTGATAGCACAACGTAACTTCAAAATTAAAATTAAGAGCCGGTTCCCAAACGTGCACATACTGTCCATGTGTCCTAGGTCCAACCAAGTCAAATGGATCGAGGCCTAAATCGGCTAAGTATAGAGAGGTAATAGACAGTACAACGTGTCTCTTCAACGCACTTTCAAGAGGTGAATCCAAAGGTAATCCCCAAATGAGCACCAACTCGCTATGTGGTTAGATTCTGAAAAGGTAAGGTTGGCCGTTAAAAATTCCAAAATCCTATGGAGGCCTCCACATATCTTGTCTCACAGTAACTTCAAAAGGAGAATTTTTGGGAATTTTTCAAACAAGCATGAAGCCTAGATGTGTATCGGGTCAAGCACAACATCTCCACCAATAAGAGGGACTTAGGAAAAACATAGAGGAAACCGAGGTTCCCACGGAAGAAACGATGTGTCGGTCGACGCAATTGCAAAGAGTGAAAGGAAGTGGATGAATATTTAAGATGCTTTGCAACATGGACCCTATATGGATGGACTCTTTTAAACATTGTGCATCCTCAACTTTGATCTTTAGACAACCGTATCCTTCAACCTGGAAACTCAATTTAAGTGGGAGAGGAATTTTAGGGAATATGTCGAGTGTCGGATTCTCACCTTCCTTCATTAATGTCTTGGTCCACCATTTTAGGGGGATATCAAGTCTCCCACCTACCGACATGATGAAGAATGGGCCTCTTTCCTGCCCATTACGAGACAATAATGGGGGCATGGGTGTTGTAGTGAGAATCTTCATCTTGGCGGTGGATTTCAATGGATTGCGGGGGTGGTTAGAATAGAGTTAGAATTTTCCCTCTCTCTTTCTCTCCCATTCTAATATATATTGTAAAGGATGGGAATTTTATAAAAAAATTCATTGTTTCCCTCCGTCCCCCTCTCTCTTTCTTCATAAAGGTATAATGTGGAGTCTAAGCCTCCTCTCTTTGCTCTGCAATGAAATTTTATTTCCCTTGACCAATTATGATGTGTGTGTGAATTTTGGAACAATAAATATGTTTCATGATGATTTTGTCCATCCTTTCTTATTTTTTTGTCTCGTCTCACCTCTCCTCCGGTCATTACAGGATATAGAGTGTATACTCTAATGTTTATTGCTGGTTTTTGGGAGATGTGTTTAATGGGTTTTGAAGTGGTGTTCAGTGTGAAATTCATCTTTATCCCATGGTGCATCTTGTCCACCCTCTCCCCTGCCTCTCTCTCTCCCTATCTCCTTTTATTGGTTATATTAGAATTATAATAGGTTCTCGCCTACACTAGAGTAGCTTGTGGCAGGTAGATTAGGAAGCTAGAACCATCCTTCTCTGGAGGTCCATCTCAAGTCCGCAAGTTCCACAACTTGAGAAATGGTCCAATGTTGTGCAATCACACCAAATGCCCAACTTCAGACTCAGGATATTTGGGGGTGCTATGATTTTTCACTAACATTTTTGTAACGCCCTGTGGGACAGGTCAAAAGAACCTTACCACTTCATCTCAATAGGTTGGTGTGTTCCTATTAAGATTCAACCTTTTGAGGCACATTCAAAGCACATCTGGCGACTCCATCTTATCAATGACGCATTCTCTTAGTTGCGACCTTTTCCACCCATATTGACATATCTTTCTTTCCACATCCTTCATTTACATCCATTCGATGAAGGTACGAAATCATGACTTCATTCCCATCTTGGAACTCACACTTGCAACAACCATGGTGCAGTCCGCCTCCAATGTATTTCCCAACTCCTCCAAATCAGCATTATGATCAAATCCAGAACCATTATGCTTACCCATATGAGCAGTGTCAAAACCATTTTGGCCAAGGATCTTATGAAAATCAAGGGTGTGTATTCAATGGTGACAGTTATGTGGAGAATGCTAGTTTTTGGAGAAGATCCAAAGAATGGAGGATGACATCGTGCGATACCCAAGGATACAACACCGATGAAGGCATTTAGGATTGATTAAAGGGCACCATGTCCATGGGGAGGCCCTTTTCCAAGACATTACATCCCACAAGAGAAGCTTGACTTCATGGTCAAAATGCTACCCCAACTTGCACAATGGACTGAGGAGATTAAGGCTTATGAGTTGGACATAAGACAACCTTTTCAATGGGTAATTCCACCACCTCCTAGATTTTCTTTTCCTCTTCCTCAATCAGTATCATCGCAGCAGTGTCAAGAGTCAAGCCCCTCACTTGCTGCTCCAAGTGTTGACTTCCATTATCCATCTCCTAATCTTTCATCTCATCTCAATTCTTCTTCCCTTTTCCGTTGCAAGTAGTCATTCACTCCAAACAAACAAGAAACTTTACTTCCTTCTCCACCACAAACAATTGCAAAGTTGGATGAAACCCCATCCACTCCTCCTCTTTCTTTCCCAAGTCCATGTTGGGAAGATACTCAAGAATTCAGTCAAGGAAAACAATAAGAGGAACCAAACAAAGAATAAGTCATAAAAATTTGAAGATTTGGGCTACCGATTTGTGTTTATAAAAATCCCTTGATGGTTAAGGCAATAGAAGAGGTGAACGTTGAAGAGCTAGTGGTGGTGAGGCTGAGTTTGCAACAAAAGAATAACAAGAACATGAAGGAGAAGATCAACAATCTATTTTCTTTGAATGTAGTGTCCATAATGGCATTCTAACTGAAAAGGATGCTAATCTCACCTAAGATACACAACAAGTTAAGGAGGAAGAACAACCAACTCCAAGTCCCATTGAAGACGTGCAGCTAGAAGAGATCAAATTCAAGTTTAGGCCACTTAGTGAAGAAATAATTATTGAATATTTTTTGCTTTCATTTGAAGGCTCTGATTTTATTGGTGAACCCATGATGGAGGAGGACCATATAGCTTCGAGGCTCCAAGTACGAGATAAGGCTACAAAATACCTTTTATTTCTTCCTCCCACTTCCTCCCCTTCGAGCTCTAATGTTGAAGAAGAGTTTGAGATTTCAAACTTCATGTTTGAATATGAAGGAAACCATCGTGAGCAAGTTACAAACCATGAGGACACCATGGAGGAGGTAGAGCACATGTAAAGGACAACAAGGAGGCAGATCGCCTATCGGACTTGGAAGATTTCTTTGATGGAGAGGATTCTCGAGGAGATTACATCATTTTCTCCTTCATCATTCACCTTCCAATCACAGGAACTTGATGCCATGAAGGAGAGAATTCAAGTACAACAACATGTACTTCATAACAATGCTCGGAACCAAGGTTGGAAGATATGAATCTACCATGTTCTTCACAGGAGACGGAAAAGAAGGAGTAAGAGGATGTCATCATCTCTTCGACACCATCCATCCAGGAAGGTTCACAAAAAGACTCCATTCTTGGAGTTGAAATTCAGGAAAAGGGGCATATTCAAAGGATCATACCATGCCCAATTAGGTAATTGGCTTCATTGGAACCAAGGGAGAAGCCAAAAACAATCATGCCTACTTTAGAGCATGAGGATTATCTCAAAAGCACCAAAGATCAGTTGAAATTCCTCTTCAATCTAAATGAAGAGTAACTAAAAGAGGAATTTTTCTTATTTCCAGTTGACACCTTGATGATTTGGGTGGAGGACTGGCTTATAGTAAGTTTTTCACTCACACAAGCAGCCATATTCAATGGAAAATCATCTGCATGGCTGCCCCTCTTGTGGAAGGGAAGCCACTTCTACCCGCCATTTGTAGGATTTTTCTGAGTCCACTTTCTCTCGGTTAGCGTAGTATAGGAGTAAGTTTTTTAAAGTAGAAGTGCTTATGCACACTCTGCATATTCCACATGGGGTGTGTATGATTTCCAATTTTAGAAATAGTGTTTTGTGATTTTTGTTGCTCAGTACGCACGCAGTACTGGAAATGGCATTCGGTGTGATCAGCTCTAGTTCCAAAGGTGTTCCAAGTGGCTTAGGGATCATATTTTCAAAGTTTTCTTTTCCATGAAGACTCCATTCCCAATGGATTCTTCAAGGCCTTTGATCACTTCACCTAGTAGGTAGGTGATCCCCATGAGTTGCCGAAATTTTGACCAAAATAATCTCACACTTATTTTGTGTCAATCGATACCATTTTCCCACCTTTGTTCTTCAATATGAATTTTTACATATTTCAAGCACTTAAGCCCCCAAGAGTATTTCCATCGATATGAAATTTCTTCCCTTTCTAGAGATATAAAGAAGTGTTTGTAACTCTTCAAATTTTTAAGTTACAGTTTACTCGCGATTAGGGAAGATTTTTTCCAATGGAAATGGTGGATTGGTGGGGTAGCGGAGATACTTTCACATTTTTGCACTTTTCGCAAAAGGAAAAAGTGGAAAATTGGGCCGGCAGCACAAAGATGTATTTTTTCCAAGTTGAAAATGTGGTCCAAAGGGCTCGAGGATGACTCAAGTGTAAAAGCGGGTCTGCGGGGCTGCGGAGGAAATTTTTCCCAAGTGGAAAGTGCAGGTCGGCAGTCTACAGGGGGACTTTGGAACTTGTTATACTTTTCACAAAATGGTGTAGTTTTTGAGTGTGGGCCCACGAGCCCGCGGGGTCTCATCAGCCGTTGAAAAGTCATAGACCCGCGGAGGGTGCTACGTGCCTCATCGGTGCAACTACAAGGATAGAATCCAAAATAGAGGCCCCAAATGGGTGTCAAGCTTCCACATGTTGCAGTCCGAAGGGGGAAAGAGTTGACAGTTGAAACTTGAAAATGGGGTTGAGCAAGTGTAAAGAGCTAGGTGTCGCATATGATGCAACATTAAAATTAAAATATTTAGGGTTGGTTCCCAAATAA
This sequence comes from Taxus wallichiana var. yunnanensis, assembly GCA_018340775.1. NCBI lineage: Eukaryota > Viridiplantae > Streptophyta > Pinopsida > Cupressales > Taxaceae > Taxus > Taxus wallichiana. The sequence continues at coordinate 427,553,669 of CM031241.1, read as the reverse complement.
GTGTACACTCTCCATGTGTCCTGGGTCTAACAAAGTCAAATGGATCAAGGCCCGGATCAGCTAAGTATAGACAGCTAGCGAATGACGCCACATGTCTCTTTGGTGCATTTTCAAGAATCGAATACAAAGGAAATCCCCGAATGAGTGCCAACATACCATGTGGTAAGAGTTTGAAAAGGTAAGGTCTACCATTAAAAACTCTAAAATCCTATGATGGCCTTGACGTGTCTTGTCTCATGCGCAAATTCAAAAGGAGAATTTGGGTCCAGTTTGTAAACAAATGTGAAGCCTCCACGTGTCTCGGGTTGGGCACAACATCTACGCTAACAGAAGGGACTTAGGCATAACACAAAGGAAACCAAGGAGCTCACAGAAGCCGCCACGTGTCAGTCTAGTGAAATTTCAAGAGTGAAAGGAAGGGGTAGAATCTTTAAGATGCATGAGGTTGCCACGTGGACCCTGTATGGACAGACTCTGTTAAACATTGTGTGCCCGCGACCGTGATCTTCATACATCCATATCTTTCAACTGGAAACGCGTATTTGGGTGGGAGAGGAATTTTTGGAAAGATCTCGGCTCCTGCTTCTCACATGCCTCCATTAATTTCTTGGCTCACTATTTTTGGGGGCTCTTAAGTCTCCCACATGCCGCCATGATCAAGAATGGACCTCTTTCTTTTCGAGTAAGGGATAGTGATGGGGAATCGGTGTTGTAATGAGAATATTCATTGTGGCAGGTGGATTTCAATGCATTATAGGGGTGGTTGGAATAAAGTTCAAATTTTCCCTCTCTCTTTCTCTCTCATTCTTTTATATATTATAAAGGAGGGGCATTTTCTAAAAGGTTGGTCATTGTTTCCCTCCCGCCACCCTCTCTTGCTTCCTTAGCGTAGAATGTGGAGTCTAAGCCTCCTCTCTTTTCCTTGTAATGGAATTTTTTTGCCCCTTACCCAGTGATGATGTATTGTGTGACTTTTGTAGCAATAAAATATGCTTCGTGATGCTTTTTTCCATCCTTTATTACTTTATTTTCTAGTCTTGCCTCTCATCATTGTAAATTATACATGCATACTCGATGTTTATTGCAGTGTTCGGGAGATGTGTTTAATGGTTTTTGAAGTGATATTCCATGTGAACTTCATCTTTGGTCTATGGTGCATCTTTTCCACCCTCTACTCGCTCACCTCTCTCCACTTTAGGAAGTTGAATCATGATTTAGCCATTTCTTTTTTGTGTATCACCTCTTAGTGTAGGCTCTCTTTCACCCTCTCTCCCTCTCGCAGTCTCCTTGGAATGGTTAGATTAGGATTGGAATAGGTTCCTCCTACACTAGAGTAGCTTGTGGTAGGTTGATTAGGATGTAGGAACCAACCTTCTCTAGAGGTCCATCTTAAGTCCACAAGTACCATAGTTTGAGAGATGGTTCGCAATCACACTAATGCCCCACTTAAGACTCAAGGCATTCACGGTGCTGTGATTTTTCATTAACACAATGTAAATTACTTTTTTGTCATATTTTCCACCCATTCTATAATTTATTTTATTTTTTTTTTTTTTGGAGGGGGAGTTTGGGTTTGTTTAGTGTAAAATGGGGCTATGATGAACTTGTTATGTGAAATAAATATAGACCTCGTCGAACTAGTGTTGAATTTTTAGGTGATCGACTCTTTGGGTCGAGACCATGTGTACTTGAGATAGGATATATAAATATAATTATTGATGGAAAATTCTTTTTTTCATGGCGATATGGGAACGAGCCAATTATATGGTATGTAAGTGTGGTATGTAAGTATTAAGATCCATAAGGAAAATAAACGAAGAGAATCTTGCGTACCGAAATGAATCAACCGTAAAATTTTCATACTCCCGAGATGATATAAAATCAAGGTCTAGATCCTAAGACAAATATTCTAGACGATACTCAACTATATAAGTCTATAAAGTCATTATTTGCACATGAAAAGCAATGAAAAATGTATTTCAAAATTATCTAATGATGATCGTTTGAGGAACTATTCTCTTTAAATGAATATGTTCCATTGAAAATATTTTCAAAATGAATATTTCTACTCATGTTTAGTCAT